>JASDDO010000006.1:256343609-257694594 GCA_030015575.1 Agapanthus africanus | reverse complement strand
AAACTATCATATATATAATATAACAACTACAGACTGCGGGGGTGCTATACGCCATCCACCCGACTTCCCCCTGTAGATATAATCTACTCACCTTGCATCTTTATCTTACGATGTCACCACGAGTTTGCTTGTCGTCCCGAAGTTTTCATGGGGTACCTACACATCAAAGTGTCGTATGTGCGCATTAAAACCAATTCAAAACTAAAACGGCATACGAATCCCAAAACGATACGATAAGGGGCATATAGGTTAGAACCTATGACACGCCTTCAAAACCATCAATAATTCCTCCATATCGTCGTATAAACGCCAAATAGTCGAGGTAAAACACAAGACACAAATTCAGAATTAAGAATACGGAATACGGAAACACGAATCCAAAACAGCAACTTAGGAAATAGGCTCCAGATTTCACTATAGGTCAAATTAGACAAATCTATACATACCAGGGGCCTAATCTACAGATAAGGGAACACCAAAACCAAAATGAGGAAAATCCACCATGGTCTGGCCGCAAATTGCGGCCAGAATGGATAAATCTGCGGCCAATTATAGGAGGTAAGGGCTAGGGTTCTGGTGGTAGCTTCCTGGGTGCCTGCATAAGTTACTGTCCAATCAATTTTAATTTAGGATGTCTCGGGTGATAGCAGATTCAATATACCCCTCACAGATTTCACAAATTCCCCGATATCGGTTTCTAAATTCGTAATCCAGGTCTTAAGTCTCAGTTTAGGGTCTCCATTCATGCATTAGGGTGTTGGTGTAGCCTCTACAGAACTCAATTTCACATTACAACTCATAATATCCTCAAACCCTAACTAGGTTTTTCCTTAAGTCACCAAAATCACACAATATCGGTTCAATCAAAACATGGGGGTAAAAGAAATGCTAAAACTAAGTTAATGATCCAGAAAATACCTCATTTGGCAACTCAAGAATTTTCTTGAGTTGCCTCTAATGGCCAAAATCCTTGCTTCCTTGGTCCAATATGTAGATCTTGAGCTTGTGTATACTTTTAATGAAATGAGAGTGGGGTTTTAGAGTTGTTTTAGGGGTGTTTAGAGGTCTTGAAGGGGGGAGGGAGGTGAGGTGCAGGAGAAGCAGCAGCAATGGAGGGAGAGGGAGGGAAATGAGGGGAGGAAAATGGCTAAGTATTTGGTCAAAGAAGCCCATACCTCCCTCTCTCACCAAACCTCATCCTTTATTCTTTTCTATATTCTTTTTCTTTTCTTTTCTTTTTCTTATTCCCTCAAAATCCTTCTCCCAAGAATAGTAAACACAAAGTGAACCATGGAAAGAAAATGCACAAGTGTGAAAAAAATGATATGTGTATGTTTTGCACAAAAATGCTAAAAAAAACCGATTAGCGATTTTTAATCGTGATTAACAATAATTTAGCATATAACTAATCATAAAAATTTAAAAATGGCATAATTCTATAAAATACCCTATTTTATAATTTTCCATAATTTTTCCAAAATTTTTCCCATTTATTTGTATTTAATAATACCGAAATATTAAAATATTAAATAAAATAATATTAAATTATAAAAATTCCCAAATTAATATTTTATCTTTTTGAAATGTTACAATCTACGCCCCTTAAATAAATTCGGTCCCCGAATTTAAATTTAAACCCCCAATACTAAAACATTTCAGTAAAAATCCAAATTGTCGGGGTTCCGAAAACATCAATACATAGCGAATATCATAAAAATGTACTGCTCTAAGAAGAAAAAAAAATCAATCCCCAAAATGTATATATGAGAATATCCTGTGCGTCTGGTGCGCAAGGAATTTAAATCTATATGTGTGCCATACATGGGCACAAAACAACATCTAGGTGCAACGGGTGTGCACGAAACATCTGTCATAAGCTACGTGTGTGCCTGACAGCAAAATCGGGTGCATATGACATGCACGAAGAATCCCGATTTAGTGCATCTGGCATGCACCAAGATCGTATATCAAAACACTAAAGGTGCATGAAACAAATATCATGAAACTCAGCTATCAAGAATAAATCATGCAAACAGAACGCCCAAAATACCGAAATCCAAAATGACGGATACGTGATAACCGAATCACAAAATCACAAATCATAAATACCGTTGTCGGTAGTTCCTCCTTCAAGATCGAGAAGGAGTCAGTGCATCCAATGCTAGCAGCACAAGATATCTACTAGCCTCATGCTCACGGTCTGGCGTCCTCTTACTTTGGGTCCTTATCTCCTCTGTGAAATACCTATCTCGCAGTCAATCGGCTCATCGACCCTGTCAGGTATGCTAACGGGGACGATTCCGTTCTGGCAATTCTCTGGTCATCTCTCGTTCAATCCTCACGACCACTCATAAAGCTGCATATTACTGGCGTCGGTCTCTGGCTCTCTGAATGCACGTCACACATCTGATCCTAAGTGCAAGCAACATTGCAGCAGTGTTCTAGAAGGAATCCTGCTCAGGGTCTCTTCCAATCATGCCTATGCCGATCTGTACGGAGGCTGGTACTCTTGCATAATCTCTTCTCGCTCAATGGACATCTGTGTCCTCAGCACAACATTTCTCGGAATCTGGTTGCATCCCAACGCCTCTGTAAGCATATCTGACCTCTGGTTTCGACGGGAAGTAATGACAGCTCGTCAGCATCTCGCACGAACCTCTTGTCCGCTTGTCTGTATTTCCATCCACTTCGACGTCATGCCATGCTATCTACGCACTGCACTGTTCTTGGCCACGGTCAATCCGAAGTCTCTCGCTCAGACTCGAAATCGCGTACTCTATACCTTCATCATTCTATAGAAGATGTCTGGCCGAACAGGTCCTCGGGAACGCGTCCCAACCATCGGAGGAATACTCAATACTCGTCCGTCCTTGATCAATTCACAACGCATCTTGGTAAGTTCCTTTATCTGAACCTGGTTAACTACCTTGTCGACGATGCCGAACTCTGGCCTGCTAGGTGTGCACAATATGACCACTCCTGGGTCTAGGACTTCTAGTATCGTTTTTCAGAAAGGTCCTGTCGAGGTTTCTTTCTCAAATCTCATTCCTGCCGAATTGCCTGGAAGTCATCATCCATTACTGAAGCTAATTCTTATTTCGGAACGGCTGCATTCTTATCGCGCCTCTTTCTGGAAGATATATCCATATACAACGTCTCTGGGTGCGTATCACATCTCTGATGTCAGTGGAGTGGGACGTCATCTCGTCGAAATCTCTTGCGAACTCTTTTCTTCACTCTGCTTCCATGTCGATTGATTCGGACTCGTCTCATCATGGCTGCATGGACTGTGCTCCAATGGCTATACTCGTATCTGGAGTCTCCCAAGCAAAGCATCCCATCACAAGATATCCGAATGATGTCGAAACATTCGATCGACTCGTCAGAACCTTATAATCCCCCAAGAGATCAACATCTTGAGTACAGTTTAATAGTATCGAGTACATGCCACAGCGTCGGTGGTCCAGCCGTAGAAGGGCAAACCCAAGCCTCACTAATGGCGCCGCGGAACTGCCGCAAACCCTAAGGTTCAAAGGCTTTCACACGGTCATTAAGTCGAGTTAGGGTTTCATTCTTTTAGAGGGTCCATGGAATCGCCTGTATGTCTTTTCGTATACTTTAAACTTGGAAAATGGCTTCTTACATTCGATCGTCTCTATCGACTCTCAACGTCTCCGCGTGAAGTCGTCTCTAGCTGGAAGCAATCTATCTGATGACCTTGCATCGGGGTAAGCAAACGAACCACATATCCTAGTCATTCACCCTTGGTGACTAGCGACCTTCCATCATATCTCTAAGTATATACTCATGCTGCAGTAGCTCCAATCATTTGGGCGATATCTCGTCGTCTGCAGCAACAACTGGCTCATTCGTCTGTATGCTGAACAGCGCCTCAATCCTCCAGGAAAGGCGATACATAGGCGGTCATCTCTGAATCGGTCTGCTCTAGATCTGAGTAAGACTTTCCACACTGGAAATCTTCAACTCAACTGGGCCCGCTCCGGCACATAAATCGGACGAATCACCCCCGTCTCTCAAATCGGGTAGACTAGCTATCATCTGTCTCATATCTGCCGGGAAGCTCTGGCAATCTCAGCGCGTAAGCTCCGGAAGCGACATCCTGTCAATCTCAGCAACAGCTGGTCCATCTGTCTGCCCGGTAAGCGACGTCATAATCTCTGACGTATGCTGTACATAAACAGTCCTCTCTCAACTGGCAGCTCTAACAATGGCCCAAACATCCGGTGCCAAACGAAGCACTCACCTCCACTAGAGGTCACAATCACCAATACTAACTCGAGATATTCCCATGTCACCAGAAAACACAATTGTCGGCCTCGTACCAGACGAGCTCGCACTGACCGTAACCCTAGCAGCAGCCCAAACTGCGCTCAAACATGGCGACAGGAACCTCAATCGAGTATCGAAGAGAGCAGATCAATGGAAAGAAAGAGAACAACAGATCCAGAATGGATACATTATCATAAGAAAGAACAGCATCAATGGAGGTATGATCATGTAACTAATAGAATCGGGGATCTCAAATGGATGTATAATCATGGATATGAAGAGAGTCACTGATCTCGAAGATATGTACATCCTAAGGTTCCTTAAGCGGAGTGGCGTGTCGTAAGTATGTCGCGGAACATACCCACGGTACGTCAATCTACTTTAGTCACCTATTCCATCAACTAAGGGTCATCCTATGCGACGAAAGTTCGGGTCTAATACCCCCTCGACTAAGTCTAAGTTCCGTAAGGTCAAGCCTAAGTTCCGTATATATATAAACGCCCTAGGCTCCACATAGTCAAAGTTAGACTCGAACCAAGGTCAACCTTGCGCTCTGATACCAACTTTGTCATGACCCGAAAGAGTACGTGACTGGCCCTTGAACCATATGAAGTCTATAGGACTCCATCTGATCCAAGTAAGCCAAAAGCCCAGAAATCTAAAACCATTTTACGGGTAAGTAAAGAAAACTGGTTTAAAGAAGTGAAGGAAAACATGTTTGAAGTCAAGGTTTTTAAATAACTAAGCCGAATATGCATTTTTAAAATGTAAAGTCTTTTCTAAATATTTCGGCAGAGTTTCTTTTATAAATACTGGCCCCGAACGGGGTACAACAAGAACAATATATACGCAATGAAAAAAGGCATCCCCAAGCGGGAGCTAGCTCTTCGTCAATCGACGGTCATAATCACACAAGCAAAATAATATACAACGCCGAATGGCGAGGGTCTAAACCAAAAGAAGCTAAATAAGCATGAAAACCGCATTACTACTAAGCGCGACTCTAAGGTCGAATAATACATCACTAATGTCTAAGTCTGAAACAATATACAAGTTTTGGTTGATGGAATTCTAGATACAATGAATAATACAAGTACAATGGTGGTTCTTGATGCAAAAGAACCCACCTACAAAAAGCAATTCACCCGCAAGGAAGTAGTGTGCCAGAAATGCCGCAATGGAAGCTGTACGGCAAAAACCTACAAGAACTGTAGCACAACGGGGGTGAGTTGCCAACTCGTGAATAGAAAACATCTACAAGCAGAAACCGAATGCAAGACATAATCCTAAGTCAATACGATCAGTATATGATATAAACCTCAAAAGTAAGTCTGAAGCATGAACAGGTGGCAATGTAACATCTAAACAGGTATGTAGTGCCAAGTACTCGTGCCAATGCCTCAGGTAATAACATGTCATAAATGTAAGGTATGTCTGCATGAAGTAAATATGATGAAGCATCAAAGGAAATCAATACACATATATTAGCGTCCCATACCACTAATATTGGTGTAAGGGTATATATAATAGTGCCCTCATTCCTGTTATATATACAAATGAAGTATGATCAATACAAATCCAATCTGTAAGTGATCAATGTCTGTATATATGTGGAACCCGTCCACCCGTCACCCAATGACAATAAATGTGGAACCCGTCCACCCGTCACCCAATGACAATAAGCATCATGTATGTAAATGTGAGGATATAATCAAAATCATGGAAAACATTATGAAACATGTGCCTAGCATCGGCACGTAAATCCTCATCCATATGGGGCTCCATCTGCGGTAACGGCCCTCGGCCCCGGCAGTACGGGTCATCCCATGTTCATTGTTCAGTTGATAAAACTGCACATTTGTATTACATTTTTCCTACCATTTTTATATTAAAAAAGGACTTTAATATAATATATTATACATATGAGGGTTTATGTGTAAAAACATTATTTTCCATGTGTTAATATATTTTAATTATCATTTGGTAGGAAAATGTATGCAAATAAATCTATTGACCAAATCCTAGTAGAAATAAGCCTACTAAATATTATTTGAGATTATGGTGCAGAATTTTCCAAGTTGTTATGCAGAATTTATCAAACAAATCAAGTTGTTGAAGAAATCTTGCCAAATTAAGAAGCAAAACTTGGAGACCAAGTCTGGAAGCAACCGAGAAAAGATTTCTGAATTCTAAAGGTGCCTAGGATTGCCACATGTCAAAAGAAGCAAGCCCAAGAATTTTGATGCAGAGATCCCCACCCTTGAGCACGGATCCGCGGCCAAACCCACCCTTGGGCCGCGGATCCACTGCAATAATGATGAGTTGGAAGGCAATATTTTGGGAGATTGACAACTGCTGAATTTTACCAACTTCTCAACAATAAGATTCTGGGTTTGCACTATAAAAAGGCACCGAGAGCCTCTTGGAAAAGCCATCAAGCCGACGAGATCACGAAGCTCCCGACGCTCACGCATCCAAGCTGATCATCGACTGTTCGACTACCTCCTTAGGAAAGATCGAGAAGCAACTAGTTTGTAATCATTTTCTACGGAATAAAAGTGTAGCTTGTTCAGTTGATTAATAAAGGTAGTTCTTTTTAATTGTTTTTTGCATTTTACATTATGTTTTCCCTATCTTTCTTTTCATCTTCTTTTCCCAACATGCGCGAGTAATTCTCCGCTTGTTAGGGTTCGTAGGATTAGGGTAGGCTAATGGACGATGAAAATAATTAAACTCTTTTTAAGTCCTATAAAGTTTAGGAACTTTATCAAAAGAATCATTAACATCCTAATCGGGCGCGCTAGCAATTCCTTGCTAGTTCTGACCGCGATTAGAGATTGGATTAATGATTGCTTTGGTAAAGGCTAGATATGAACGGAGTTCCGTGTCGAGATAAGGGTTAAGAGTGGGATTCCTTTTCCCTCCAGAAACCCTAATCTACACGCATCGCCGTCGTTCTAGTTCTAAATCTATTAATGGATAAAAAGGGTAATTTTTAATTAATCGTCCATAACTACTAAATCCTAACGAACCCTACAAGCCTTCTTATTATATTAACTACTTCTTTAAAATAATCTAGATCTATATTTTACATTCTTGTTTAACGTAGATCTAGAAACCATTCACAAAATTCTTATTTCTTTCTCTTTTTCAACACATCTAAAGTAAAATTAAAAGGTTCCACGTTTCCCAGAGGACGACCCGTACTCATCTCGGTCTAGCTACGTGCGACATCGTTATTGATTGCGGTTAACTACAAAAACATACACTCTTTCGTGTCAATCAAATGGCGCCGTTGCCGGGGATACGTGCGTAATTTTTTATTTTTACTATTTATGTTGAATTCTTAGACGAGTCATATCATTATTAAAACAAAACTGCAAATTGTATATTTAATGATTATTGCGTGAATTTTTGCGAGGAAATCTGGAGTCACGGACTTGAGGAAACAGGAGATCTAGGGTTTCACATTTTTCTGGTATCTTTCCTAACTCCTTCTCTCTCCTCTCAAATCCAATAAAATCTATTTTCTGCAGGATTCTTTGCAAAATTGCGCCGCTAAAAAAAATCTTTTTGCAAAAGTTTTGTGATTGGTTTTGTTTTGCATATTTTAATACGGATTTTAAGGGGCAAAGACCAAATCAAGATTATGTGGGGATTTTATCACCCTTCCTAAGCCCCACAAATCACAAACCGAGCATATAGATCAACCCTTCATTAATTTAAAAAATATCTAGACCAGACTCTAAGGACTGTCGCGCTCAATAAGGACAGAGGAAGGTCGTGGGTAATCTATCGTTTATCTGCATTACTTTTGTAGTGCCTAGGCAAGTGTATCAAAGGCTAGTGGTTATTAATTAGGCCCACGACGTGGTTCCTTCCCACTTACCTGGCTACAAGGGTAGTACGGAGGCGGTAGAGGATTTATCCTGCGGCTTATCCTTTGGAAGTCTAGGAGCGGTCTAGAGACTGGACCTAGGTGACCTTAGTTCTAGGGTTGCTTGTGCATCTTAGGGTGATTTGTCTTGAGTCCCACTTTTTCAAAACAAGCCAATTTTAAAACCACACACACGCTGCTACTTGCACTAAACCCGCTTAGTGCATGCTCGGCTGGACACGGGATCCTAGTGCCCGTCTTGTCCGCGTTCCTGCTATCGACACCGAAGTCGGTACTTCTTCATTTTTTTCCCCCACTACACACCACATCAACCGTGATGGACGGTACTCCATCTAATTATAACACCACGCTGCCACCGCCCACAGGTGAGCAGAATCCACCGCGCATCTCTCTCCAAGAGAGATGCTATCCTATTCGTGGTCCCCTTCCTACTTGTCTATCTCTTCTACCACCTAACGGGGATAATTTCGAAATTAAACCCCACTACATCAACCTGCTGCCCAAATTTCACGGGCTAGAGTCAGAAGACGCGTACGTTTTCATCACCAAATTCGAAAACGTATGCGCAATGATGGGTACTTCACAATTGACTTTAGATGCTATGCGCTTACGTCTTCTCCCATTCACACTGTGCGACTTGGCAGAAAAATGGCTTTACAATACTGCCGCACACTCTATCACTAATTGGGATGAATTCGTCGTAGCATTTCTTAAGAAGTTTTACCCAAATCATAAGACTGCCCACATTAGGAGCGAGATCAACTAGTTCACCCAGCTTCCCAATGAACCATTTTGGAAGTGCTTTGAACGTTTCAAGGATCTGCTTGTCCAATGCCCCCATCACGGAATACAAAGATGGGATTTATGTCAGATTATATATGAGGGCATTAATCCAGCGACAAAGCAGATGCTTGAAACAATGTGTCAATGCAATTTCATGTGTAAAGATGACAGTGAAGCGTGGAAATATCTGGAAGACCTTGCTGAACACACGTTGCAGTGGGAAAGCGTAAGACCACCTTCAACTAAGGGAGGTATTCACCAGCTCGATGTTTCCATCGCAGTAAAAGCCGAAATGGCAGCGATGCAGAAAAAACTCGATTCTATTGAGAACAAACTTTCATCAGTCTCCCTAAATCAGGTCACGCTTCCCAAGACTGTCTGTGGTTGCTGTTCGGATCCTTCACACCTAACGGAAGAATGTCCTATGAATGCATCGTTTCAAGCTAATGCTGCTTTTCAGCAGCGACCTAGAAACGACCCTTATCTTCCACATACAATCAAGGATGGAGGAATCATCCTAACTTTGCTTGGAATCAAAACCAACAAAGCAATTATCAAAGACCTCCTCCACAACAACCACAACTACAGAATCAGCCCCCCTTTCAGTCACAGAATTTCCAAAATCCGGCCAACATTTCTACACCACAAGTGGCCGGTACTGACAACTCACTTGCACAAACCTTGGATATATTCATGAAACAATCCATGCAAAATTCGGCTGAGATGAGGTCTTCTGTTGATACCTTAACGAAAAACTCCGCCTCCCATGGTGAGAGTATTAAATCGATAGAAAACCAAATCGCACAGCTAAACGCCGCAATGAGTGCGAGAGAGAAAGGGAAACTCCCATCTCAACCCATACCTAATCCTGGCCACTCACAAAGTTATAATGTGAGTGCTGTTACCACGTTGAGATCGGGAAAAGTGCTGAATAACCGAGTGGGTGAGTAGTGTGATGATAGTGACACCAATGATACCCCTTCTTCTTCTTCTTCCCCTAATTCGTCTAGTCTCCCACCTTCACCCGAGCCTATTCTCCGTTTTCCCCAAGGCTTGAACCCTTCGCCCATTTCGCCAAATCTATCTAAGTCGATTCCCACTCCAGTTTTGGGATCGAATCCGTCCCTACAATCCTCTCCAATGTTGGACCAAACCCTTATTGATAAAGCACCTTACCCAAACAGGTTAAGGGGCAACAGACCAAGTCCACAAATGGAGAAGATTGTGGAAATTTTTAAGCAAGTTAATATAAACATTCCTCTCCTAGATGATATTCAACAAGTTCCGTCAAATGCGAAAATCTTAAAAGACTTGTGCACTAGGAAGAGAAAAGTTCAAGTACCTAAAAAAGTTTTCCTTGCGAGTAATGTGAGCACCGCTTTTACACAACAACTACCCAAGAAACGAAAGGACCCCGGAAGTCCTACAATTTCAATTTCTATTGGTGGTAAAAATATTAATCGTGCTCTACTCGATCTAGGTGCTAGTGTTAACTTGCTTCCGTATTCAGTTTATGAGCAATTAGGGATCGGAGAGTTAAAACCAGCGCATTGCACTCTTCAAATGGCAGATCGATCTATCACCCAACCAAGGGGTGAGCTAGAGGATGTGTTAATCAAAGTTGGGGAATTCATATTCCCTGTGAACTTTATCGTTATAGATACACAACCTGTATCAAACCCACGCAATCAAATTCCGGTGATACTCGGTCGACCCTTTTTGGCCACTTCCAACGCTGTAATCAATTGTAGAAACGGCTCTATGACCCTATCCTTTGGAAAGAAGTCAATTGAGCTTAACATTTACAAGTTGGGAAGTGAACCCTCCGAACCCTATGCTCATGTGTGTTCTGTCGAATTAATGGATGTCGACAGCAGCGAATTTGATCAATCTCATGATACTGACTCTTTTCATATGTTGTTGTTTGACCCAACCATTTACTCTTCCACCGAGTTGTCCGGGTCAACATCTAATGAGGAACCTTATATTGAGTCCGACGATCACCCCATTTTTTCTGATGATATTATTCTTCGGGGTATCGATGAAAGTTTTGAGGAAATTTTCGCTGATGAACTCGCATTTTTACAAGACACGGGTGTTGAGATAAATCAACTCCAAGATAAAGAAATTGAACCTCCACCCCTTCTTTTGGACAATCATGATAATGCGAGTAATCCATCATTACTATCTATGTGTCGTCTCTCCAAATTGAGACGCAATCTTTTTCTATTACACCTCTTATCACCTCCCCACTTCTTCACGTCGAAAGGTGACATATTCTTCCACCAACCTTGGTACTTCATTGATAAAATTTTTGAATGGATGGTGTTGACCTTCGGTCTTTGCAAAGCTTGGTATTGACCAATAACCTTGACCCCCTCATATGATTTTTAAAAGATTAAAATTGTTTCACTCACGTTTGGGGGAGGGGTGGTATATTTTGGCTCTTGAAAGAAAATGATTTTTACAAAATTGTGAGCCTAAAATAAGTTTGGGAGAGGATTTTCACTTTCATATATTCTTGCCCCCATTAATAATTTTCTCCCAAGTCTACAGGTTTTTATGCTTGATGGATGACATCAGTGAGGACACTGCTGTAAACAGGTTTGGGGAAGGTTTGTGCTTATTTACATATCAATTTGCATCATATTTTACATAAGCACAACTTTTTCAAAATTAAAAAAAATATATTTATAACAAAAGAGTAGAAAGTGAAAAATTACATCCAAAAGATAGGAATAGTTTAAGAAAACCAAGAAAATTAGAAGTTTTCTTATACGAACTAGTAATAAGTAGTTATGAGCTGTTGTCCCAAGGGTTAGTAAAATGAAGGAAGTCACTACTCTGAGGATAAAAATAAGTCTGAAAAATAGTTTCTATTCTGGAAGCCAAAAATTTTAATGTTAATACCCTACAATATGCACTTACACACGTCTTGAAACTCGGGATAGTAGAGGATACCTTGAAATGCTCTTGTCTAAAAACCAAAGTATGAAGGAAATGAAAAATAAAAAATGAAGAAAATATAAAAATGGTGAAAAGAAAAAATGAACACTGGTTTTGTTATCGCCAAGGCAATAATAAAAAAATATAGCGAGGGTGCCTCTTCACCTAGTGCCCTAAGGCCAACTGGTCTGGGAGTCACTGCTAAGCCTTAGGTGGTGCAAGACGAGGAAAATATTATCACCTAATCAGCAAGCACATAAGTAATCGGTCTGTTAGTACCTCAAGAAGTATTAACGGTTGCATGAAAATGTGTGCACATAAGTAATCGGTCTGTTAGTACCTCAAGAAGTATTAACGGTCGCATGAAAATGTGTGAGCAAATCTTAATATTCATTAAATTAAAAAGTACTAAGGCAGATGGACAAGAATATGATAGCTTGAATTGAATTCTCCGAGTGTAGGGATGTTCTTTACACACACGTGGGGTTATATGATCAATGTTTGGATAAAAGGTAGGAATGAAGAATAAAGACGATGTTTTATTGAGGGATGATGTGATTTCTAACATTTTTCATGACTATTAAGATAGGGCTCATGACAACTGGAAAGCTAGTATAGTTGGAAACTCTTCTTTTCAAGGCCTTTCTTTTATGGTTCTTATCTTTATATGTAAATTTCACCATCTTTCTTTTGTTATTGGATTTTGTGGGTGTAATCTACTGAAAACCCTCAGGAGACAACACTCCTCGTACTAGGGACACCTAGAGGTTTAACGGCTTGTTGCACATGCTCAGTGCAATCGTGTCTGCCTACGAAAGTGTGCTTAGTTTTCTCCTTTCTTTTTCTCCTCTTAAATAAACTAGTTTGCTCGGGATGATCAAAGATAAGTTTGGGGGTATTTGTTCAGTTGATAAAACTGCACATTTGTATTACATTTTTCCTACCATTTTTATATTAAAAAAGGACTTTAATATAATATATTATACATATGAGGGTTTATATGTAAAAACATTATTTTCCATGTGTTAATATATTTTAATTATCATTTGGTAGGAAAATGTATGCAAATAAATCTATTGACCAAATCCTAGTAGAAATAAGCCTACTAAATATTATTTGAGATTATGGTGCAGAATTTTCCAAGTTGTTATGCAGAATTTATCAAACAAATCAAGTTGTTGAAGAAATCTTGCCAAATTAAGAAGCAAAACATGGAGACCAAGTCTGGAAGCAACCGAGAAAAGATTTCTGAATTCTAAAGGTGCCTAGGATTGCCACATGTCAAAAGAAGCAAGCCCAAGAATTTTGATCCAGAGATCCCCACCCTTGAGCGCGGATCCGCGGCCAAACCCACCCTTGGGCCGTGGATCCGCCGCAATAATGATGAGTTGGAAGGCAATATTTTGGGAGATTGACAACTGCTGAATTTTACCAACTTCTCAACAATAAGATTCTGGGTTTGCACTATAAAAAGGCACCGAGAGCCTCTTGGAAAAGCCGTCAAGGCAAAAAGATCACGAAGCTCCCGACGCTCACGCATCCAAGCTGATCATCGACTGTTCGACTACCTCCTTAGGAAAGATCGAGAAGCAACTAGTTTGTAATCATTTTCTACGGAATAAAAGTGTAGCTTGTTCAGTTGATTAATAAAGGTAGTTCTTTTTAATTGTTTTTTGCATTTTACATTATGTTTTCCCTATCTTTCTTTTCATCTTCTTCTCCCAACATGCGCGAGTAATTCTCCGCTTGTTAGGGTTCGTAGGATTAGGGTAGGCTAATGGACGATGAAAATAATTAAACTCTTTTTAAGTCCTATAAAGTTTAGGAACTTTATCAAAAGAATCATTAACATCCTAATCGGGCGCGCTAGCAATTCCTTGCTAGTTCCGACCGCGATTAGAGATTGGATTAATGATTGCTTTGGTAAATGCTAGATATGAACGGAGTTCCGTGTCGAGATAAGGGTTAAGAGTGGGATTCCTTTTCCCTCCAGAAACCCTAATCTACACGCATCGCCGTCGTTCTAGTTCTAAATCTATTAATGGATAAAAAGGGTAATTTTTAATTAATCGTCCATAACTACTAAATCCTAACGAACCCTACAAGCCTTCTTATTATATTAACTACTTCTTTAAAATAATTTAGATCTATATTTTACATTCTTGTTTAACGCAGATCTAGAAACCATTCACAAAATTCTTATTTCTTTCTCTTTTTCAACACATCTAAAGTAAAATTAAAAGGTTCCACGTTTTCCAGAGGACGACCCGTACTCATCTCGGTCTAGCTACGTGCGACACCGTTATTAATTGCGGTTAACTACAAAAACATACACTCTTTCGTGTCAATCATCCATCTCTCAACTTCGGTTGGTAGCCTCCAGATATCCGCCGAGCTCAAATACAATCACCGGTAGGTAGTAGTCCCTCTGCCAGGCTCACCGTCTACTACACAGCGAAACCGTTCTCGCCCCGGGTACCATACCGGGTCCACCATATACCCGCAATCGACCTCATCCGCCTCCTCGAATCGGATTTCATATGTCGCTCTCAGCACCGAGAAAACACATGGTGGACGCACTGAAATATCATATCAAGGGTAACCGGGTTTTTAAAACAATTATATATTCTCTTTTGAAATACCCACGGTTCCCAAATCAAGAAATATCATGGAAACAACATATCTCAATGCGTATAATTAAAATATGATGTATGCGATATGTAAAGAAAGGTAAGCATAATAGTAAGTCATGCAACATGGAATAGTAATGTGCACATGTCGAGGGAAACCGCTCCTTTAAAATGAATCAGTTTGAAGAATATCTTGCGGTTCCTAAATCTCTAATCAAGTTGAAATCATCTATGTATGTGTACAGGTATAAGTGTACAATATGCCATGCAAGAATTATATCATGAATGCAACAGTACTACAGTGTAGTGGCATAGCAATTATCGATGATGAAGTGTGTGAGTCGGCAAATAGTGTACGTGGAACATACGCATCATCGATAATGGTGCTGGTGTCCTAACAGCATGATAATAATATATCAATAAACATATGCAACGCAACGTGAATAGCATGAATATGCGGAAATCAAATAATCAACACCACAGTGAAGAATCTACTATGTAAACTACAGATCTAAGTATCAAGTCAATCGGGAGAGATATGGAAACCACCTAGATCTGAGTCGATATATATATATATAAATAATAGTCGG
This sequence comes from Agapanthus africanus, assembly GCA_030015575.1. Lineage (NCBI taxonomy): Eukaryota > Viridiplantae > Streptophyta > Magnoliopsida > Asparagales > Amaryllidaceae > Agapanthus > Agapanthus africanus. The sequence continues at coordinate 257,679,457 of JASDDO010000006.1, read as the reverse complement.
TGATACCGCCTCAATAATATCGCGTACGATACAGTATATCGTAAGACATCCTCGAGTCATGAGTGCGGATCTATCATCAATATAGGCTCGTACGGTAAATTGTCGTACAGCATCCCAATAGCTGGGTACGGGTCAATATCACATCCCTCTCAACAAATAGCAGGTATCACTATCATCTTCTCATATACTCTGGGGTACTGATCTAAGTCTAGTACAACTGATACCATCTACAAAGTATGAATGCGGGGACAAACACACATCCCAGCCCGCAAGATTCACATGTCGTATTCCCAAATACGAATCATATCACATCATCGATCTCGCAGCAAAAAGCCCAATATCATCGACTCATCTCCAAATTCATCCAATAACATAAAACACAGTGCAAGTATAATGAATGTGCAAGGGTGTGCATGTAGGTGTAAATCTATTCTAGGGTTCACAACTAGGAAATATTCTACCTTACTTCTAACCCTATCACATCAAACGCATCTCAAATAATCCACGACACTAAACTATCATATATATAATATAACAACTACGGACTGCGGGGGTGCTATACGCCATCCACCTGACTTCCCCCTGTAGATATAATCTACTCACCTTGCGTCTTTATCTGTCGATGTCACCACGAGTTTGCTTGTCGTCCCGAAGTCTTCATGGGGTACCTACACATCAAAGTGTCGTATGTGCGCATTAAAACCAATTCAAAACTAAAACGGCATACGAATCGCAAAACAATACGATAAGGGGCATATAGGTTAGAACCTATGGCATGCCTTCAAAACAATCAATAATTCGTCCATATCGTCGTATAAATGCCAAATAGTCGAGGTAAAACACAAGATACAAATTCAAAATTAAGAATACGGAATACGGAAACGCGAATCCAAAACAGCAACTTAGAAAATAGGCTCCAGATTTCACTATAGGTCAAATTAGATAAATCTATACATACCAGAGGCATAATCTACAGATAAGGGAACACCAAAACCAAAACGAGGCAAATCCACTATGGTCTGGCCGTAAATTGCGACCAGAATGGATAAATCTGTGGCCAGTTATAGGATGTAGGGGCTAGGGTTCTGGTGGTAGCTTCCTGGGTGCCTGCACATGTTACTGTCCAATCAATTTTAATTTAGGATGTCTCGGATGATAGCAGATTCAATATACCTCTCACAGATTTCACAAATTCCCCGATATCGGTTTCTAAATCCGTAATCCAGGTCTTAAGTCTCAGGTTAAGGTTCCAATTCATGCACTAGGGTGTTGGTGTAGCCTGTACAGAACTCAATTTCACATTACGACTCATAATATCCTCAAACCCTAACTAGGTTTTTCCTCAAGTCACCAAAATCACACAATATCGGTTCAATCATAACATGGGGGCAAAGGAAATGCTAAAACTAAGTTAATGATCCAGAAAATACCTCATTTGGCAACTCAAGAATTTTCTTGAGTTGCCTCTAATGGCCAAAATCCTTACTTCCTTGGTCCAATATGTAGATCTTGAGCTTGTGCACACTTTTAATGAAATGAGAGTGCGGTTTTGGAGTTGTTTTAGGGGTGTTTAGAGGGCTTGAAGGGGGGGGAGGTGAGGTGCAGGAGCAGGAGCAGCAGCAACAATGGAGGGAGACGGAGGGAAATGAGGGGAGGAAAATGGCTAAGTGTTTGGTCAAAGAAGCCCATACCTCTTTCTCACCAAACCTCATTCTTTATTCTTTTCTCTATTCTTTTTCTTTTCTTTTTCTTATTCCCTCAAAATCCTTCTCCCAAGAATAGTAAACCCAAAGTGAACCATGGCAAGAAAATGCACAAGTGTGAAAAAAAATGATATATGTATGTTTTGCACAAAAATGCTAAAAAAAACCGATTAGCTATTTTTAATCGCGATTAACAATAATTTAGCATATAACTAATCATAAAGACTTAAAAATGGCATAATTCTATAAAATACCCTATTTTATAATTTTTCCAAAATTTTTCCCATTTATTTGCATTTAATAATACCGAAATATTCAATAAAATAATATTAAATTATAAAAATTCCCAAATTAATATTTTATTTTTTTGAAATGTTACAATCTACCACCTCTAAATAAATTCGGTCCCCGAATTTAAATTTAAACCCCCAATACTAAAACATTTCAGTAAAAATCCAAATTGTCGGGGTTCCGAAAACATCAATACATAGCGAATATCATAAAAATGTACTTCTCTAAGAAGAAGAAAAAATCAATCCCCAAAATGTATATATGGGAATATCCTGTGCGTCCGGTGTGCAAGAAATTAAAATCCATATGTGTGCCATACATGGGCACAAAACAATATCTAGGTGCAACGGGTGTGCACGAAACATCTGTCATAGACAACGTGTGTGCTTGACAACAAAATCAGGTGCATATGACATGCACGAAGAATCCCGATTTAGTGCATCTGGCGTGCACCAAGATCGTATATCAAAACACTAAAGGTGCATGAAACAAATATCATAAAACTCAGCCATCAAGATTAAATCATGCAAACAGAACGCCCAAAATACCGAAATCCAAGATGACGGATACGTGATAACCGAATCACAAAATCACAAATCATAAATACCGTCGTCGGTAGTTTCTCCTTCAAGGTCGAGAAGGAGTCGGTGCATCCAATGCTAGCAGCGCAAGATATCTACTTGCCTCATGCTCACAGTCTGGCGTCCTCTGACTCTGGGTCCTTATCTCCTCTGTGGATTACCTATCTCGCAGTCAATCGGCTCATCGGCCCTGTCAGGTATGCTAACGGGGACGATTCCGTTCTGGCACTTCTCTGGTCATCTCTCGGTCAATCCTCACGACCACTCATAAAGCTGCATATTACTGGCGTCGGCTTCTGGCTCTCTGAATGCACGTCACACATCTGATCCTGGGTGCAAGCATCATTGCAGCAGTGTTCTGGAAGGAATCCTGCTCAGGGTCTCTTCCAATCATGTCTATGCCGATCTGTACGGAGGCTGGTACTCTTGCATAATCTCTTCTTGCTCAATGGACATCTGTGTCCTCAGCACAACATTTCTCGGAATCTGGTTGCATCCCAACGTCTCTGTAAGCATATCTGACCTCTGGTTTCGACGGGAAGTAATGACAGCTCGTCAGCATCTCGCACGAACCTCTTGTCCGCTTTTCTGTACTTCCATCCACTTCGACGTCACGCCATGCTATCTACACACTGCACTGTTCTCAGCCACGGTCAATCCGAAGTCTCTCGCACGGACTCGAAATCACGTACTCTGTACCTTCATCATTCTATAGAAGATGTCTGGCCGAACAGGTCCTAGGGAACGCATCCCAACCATCGGAGGAATACTCAATACTCGTCCGTCCTTGATCAATTCGCAACACATCTGGGTAAGTTTCTTTATCTGAACCTGGTTAACTACCTCGTCGATGATGCCGAACTCTGGCCTGCTGGGTGTGCGCAATATGACCACTCCTAGGTCTAGGTCTTCTCATATCGTTTTCCAGAAAGGTCCTGTCGAGGTTTCTTTCTCAAATCTCATTCCTGCCGAATTGCCTGGAAGTCATCATCCATTACTGAAGCTAATTCTTATTCTGGAACGGCTGCATACTTATCGCGCCTCTTTCTGGAAGATATATCCATATACAACGTCTCTGGGTGCGTATCACATCTCTGATGTCAGCGGAGTGGGACGTCTTCTCGTCGAAATCTCTTGCGAACTCTTTTCTTCACTCTGCTTCCATGTCGACTGATTCGGACTCGTCTCATTGTGGCTGCATGGACTGTGCTCCAACGGATATACTCGTATCTGGAGTCTCCCAAGCAAAGCATCCCATCATAAGATATCCGAATGATGTCGAAACATTCGATTGACTCGTCAGAACCTTATAATCCCCCAAGAGATCAACATCTTGAGTACAGTTTAATAGTATCGAGTACATGCCACAACGTCGGTGGTCCAGCCGTAGAAGGGCAAACCCAAGCCTCACTAATGTCGCCGCGGAACTGCCATAAACCCTAAGGTTCAAAGGCTTTTACACGGTCATTAAGTCGAGTTAGGGTTTCATTCTTCTAGAGGGTCCATGGAATCGCCTGTATGTATTTTCGTATACTTTAAACTTGGAAAATGGCTTCTGACATTCGATCGTCTCTATCGACTCTCAACGTCTCCGCGTGAAGTCGTCTCTAACTGGAAGCAATCTATCTGATGACCTCGCATCGGGGTAAGCAAACGAACCACATATCCTAGTCATTCACCCTTGGTGACTAGCGACCTTCCATCATATCTCTAAGTATATACTCATGCTGCAATAGCTCCATTCATCTGGGCGATATCTCGTCGTTTACAGCAACAACTGGCTCATTCGTCTGTATGCTGAACAGCGCCTCAATCCTCCAGGAAAGGCGATACATAGGCGGTCATCTCTGAATCGGTCTGCTCTAGATCTGAGTAAGACTCTCTACACTGAAAATCTTCAACTCAATTGGGCCTACTCCGGCGCATAAATCGGACGAATCACCCTCGTCTCTCAAATCGGGTAGACTAGCTATCATCTGTCTCATATCTGCCGGCAAGCTCTGGCAATCTCAGCGCGTAAGCTCCAGAAGCGACATCCTGTCAATCTCAGCAACAGCTGGTCCATCTGTCTGCCTGGTAAGCGACATCATAATCTCTGACGTATGCTGTACATAAACAGTCCTCTCTCAACTGGCAGCTCTAACAATGGCCCGAACATCCGGTGCCAAACTAAGCACTCGCCTCCACTAGAGGTCACAATCACCAATACTAACTCGAGATGTTCCCATGTCACCAGAAAACACAATGGTCGGCCCTCGTACCAGACGAGCTCGCACTGACCGTAACCCTAGCAGCAGCCCAAACTGCACTCAAACATGGCGACAGGAACCTCAATCGAGTATCGAAGAGAGCAGATCAATGGAAAGAAAGAGAACAACAGATCCAGAATGGATACATGATCATAAGAAAGAACAGCATCAATGGAGCTATGATCATGTAACTAATATAATCGGGGATCTCAAATGGATGTATAATCATGGATATGAAGAGAGTCACTGATCTCGAAAATATGTACATCCTAAGGTTTTTTAAGCAGAGTGGCGTGTCGTAAGTATGCCGCGGAACATACCCACGGTACGTAAATCTACTTTAGTCACCTATTCCATCAACCAAGGGTCATCCTATGCGACGAAAGTTCGGGTCTAATACCCCCTCGACTAAGTCTAAGTTCCGTAAGGTCAAGTCTAAGTTCCGTATATATATAAACGCCCTAGGCTCCACATAGTCAAACTTAGACTCGAACCAAGGTCAACCTAGCGCTCTGATACCAACTTTGTCACGACCCGAAAGAGTACGTGACTGGCCCTTGAACCATATGAAGTCTATAGGACTCCATCTGATCCAAGTAAGCCAAAAGCCCAGAAATCTAAAACCATTTTACGGGTAAGTAAAGAAAACCGATTTAAAGAAGTGAAGGAAAACATGTTTGAAGTCAAGGTTTTTAAATAACTAAGCCGAATATGTATTTTTAAAATGTAAAGTCTTTTCTAAAAATTTCGGCAGAGTTTCTTTTATAAATACTGGCCCCGAACAGGGTACAACAACAACAATATATACGCAATGAAAAAAGGCATCCCCAAGCGGGAGCTAGCTCTTCGTCAATCGAAGGTCATAATCACACAAGCAAAATAATATACAACGCCGAATGGCGAGGGTCAAAACCAAAAGAAGCTAAATAAGCATGAAAACCGCATTACTACTAAGCGCGACTTTAAGGTCGAATAATATGTCACTAATGTCTAAGTTTGAAACAATATACAAGTTTTGATTGATGAAATTCTAGATACAATGAATAATACAAGTACAATGGTGGTTCTTGATGTAAAAGAACCCACCTACAAAAAGCAATTCACCCGCAAGGAAGTAGTGTGCCAGAAATGCCGCAATGGAACCTGTACGGCAAAAACCTACAAGAACTGTGGCATAACGGGGGTGAGTTGCCAACACGTGAATAGAAAACATCTACAAGTAGAAACCAAATGCAAGATATAATCCTAAGTCAATACGATCAGTATATGATATAAACCTCAAAAGTAAGTCTGAAGCATGAACAGGTGGCAATGTAACATCTAAACAGGTATGTAGTGCCAAGTACTCGTGCCAGTGCCTCAGGTAATAACATGTCATAAATGTAAGGTATGTTTGCATGAAGTAAATATGATGAAGCATCAAAAGAAATCAATACATATATATTAGCGTCCCATACCACTAATATTGGTGTAAGGGTATATATAACAGTGCCCTCATCCCTGTTATATATACAAATGAAGTATGATCAATGCAAATCCAGTCTGTAAGTGATCAATGTTTGTATATATGTGGAACCCGTCCACCCGTCACCCAATGACAATAAACGTGGAACCCGTCCACCCGTCACCCAAAGACAATAAGCATCATGTCTGTAAATGTGAGGATATAATCAAAATCATGGAAAACATCATAAAACATGTGCCTAGCATCGGCACGTAAATCCTCATCCATATGGGGCTCCGTCTGCGGTAACGGCCCTCGGCCCCGGCAGTTCGGGTTAGCCCATGTCCATCTCTCAACTCCGGTAGGTAGCCTCCAGATATCCGCCGAGCTCAAATACAATCACCGATAGGTAGTAGTCCCTTTGCCAGGCTCACCGTCTGCTACACAGCGAAACCGTTCTCGCCCCGGGGTACCATACCGGGTCCACCATGTACCCGCAATCGGCCTCATCCGCCTCCTCGAATCGGGTTTCATATGTCGCTCTCAGCATCGAGAAAACACATGGTGGACGCACTGAAATATCATATCAAGGGTAACCGGGTTTTTAAAACAATTATATATTCTCTTTTGAAATATCCACGGTTCCCAAATCAAGAAATATCATGGAAACAACATATCTCAATGTGTATAATCAAATTATGATGTATGCGATATGTAAAGAAAGGTAAGCATAATACTAAGTCATGCAACATGGAATAGTAATGTGCACATGTCGAGGAAAACCGCTCCTCTAAAATGAATCAGTTTGAAGAATATCTTGCGGTTCCCAAAGCTCTAATCAAGTCGGAATTATCTATGTATGTGTACAGGTATAAGTGTACAATATGCCATGCAAGAATCATATCATGAATGCAACAGTACTACAGTGTAGTGGCATGGCAATTATCGATGATGAAGTGTGTGAGCCGGCAAATAGTGTACGTGGAACATACGCATCATCGATAATGGTGCTGGTGTCCTAACATCATGATAATAATATATCAATAAACATATGCAACGCAACGCGAATAGCATGAATATGCAGAAATCAAATAATCAACACCACAGTGAAGAATCTACTATGTAAACTACATATCTAAGTATCAAATCAATTGGGAGAGGTATGGAAACCACCTAGATCTGAGTCGATATATATATATAGAAATAATAGTCAGTGATCCCGCCTCAATAATATCGCGTACGATACAGTATATCGTAAGACATCCTCGAGTCATGAGTGCGGATCTATCATCAATATAGGCTCGTAAGGTAAATCGTCGTACGGCATCCTAATAACTGGGTAAGGTCGATATCACATCCCTCTCAATAAATATCAGGTATCACTATCATCATCTCACATACTCTGGGGTACTGATCTAAGTCTAGTACAACTGATACCATCTACAAAGTATGAATGCGGGGACAAACACACATCCCAGCCCGCAAGAATCACATGTCGTATTCCCAAATACGAATCATATCACATCATCGATCTCGCAGCAAAAAGCCCAATATCATCGACTCATCTCCAAAGTCATCCAATAACATCAAACACAGTGCAAGTATAATGAATATGCAAGGGTGTGCATGTAGGTGTAAATCTATTCTAAGGTTCACAACTAGGAAATATTCTAGCTTACTTCTAACCCTATCATATCTAACGCATCTCAAATAATCCACGACACTAAACTATCATATATATAATATAACAACTACGGACTGCAGGGGTGCTATACGCCATTCGCCCGACATCCCCCTGTAGATATAATCTACTCACCTTGCGTCTTTATCTGTCGATGTCATCACGAGTTTGCTTGTCGTCCCGAAGTCTTCATGGGGTACCTACACATCAAAGTGTCGTATGTGCGCATTAAAACCAATTCAAAACTAAAACGGCATACGAATCGCAAAACGATACGATAAGGGGCATATAGGTTAGAACCTATGGCATGCCTTCAAAACCATCAATAATTCCTCCATATCGTCATATAAACGCCAAATAGCCGAGGTAAAACACAAGACGCAAATTCAGAATTAAGAATACTGAATACGGAAACACGAATCTAAAACAGCAATTTAGGAAATAGGCTCCAGATTTCACTATAGGTCAAATTAGACAAATCTATACATACCAGGGGCCTAATCTACAGATAAGGGAACACCAAAACCAAAACGAGGCAAATCTACCATGGTCTGGCCGTAAATTGCGGCCAGAATGGATAAATCTGCGGCCGGTTATAGGAGGAAAGGGCTAGGGTTCTGGTGCTAGCTTCCTGGGTGCCTGCACATGTTACTGTCCAATCAATTTTAATTTAGGATGTCTCGGGTGATAGAAGATTCATTATACCCCTCACAGATTTCATAAATTCCCCGATATCGGTTTCTAAATCCGTAATCCGGGTCTTAAATCTCAGGTTAGGGTCTCAATTCATGCACTAGGGTGTTGGTGTAGCCTCTACATAACTCAATTTCACATTACAACTCATAATATCCTCAAACCCTAACTAGGTTTTTCCTCAAGTCACCAAAATCACACAATATCGGTTCAATCATAACATGGGGGTAAAAGAAATGCTAAAACTAAGTTAATGATCCAGAAAATATCTCATTTGGCAACTCAAGAATTTTCTTGAGTTGCCCCTAATGGCCAAAATCCTTGCTTTCTTGGTCCAATATGTAGATCTTGAGCTTGTGCACACTTTTAATGAAATGAGAGTGGGGTTTTGGAGTTGTTTTAGGGGTGTTTAGAGGGCTTGAAAGGGGGAGGGAGGTGAGGTGCAGGAGGAGCAGCAGCAATGGAGGGAGAGGGAGGGAAATGAAGGGAGGAAAATGGCTAAGTGTTTGGTCAAAGAAGCCCATACCTCTCTCTCTCACCAAACCTCATTCTTTATTCTTTTCTCTATTCTTTTTCTTTTCTTTTTCTTATTCCCTAAAAATCCTTCTCCCAAGAATAGTAAACCCAAAGTGAACCATGGCAAGAAAATGCACAAGTGTGAAAAAATGATATGTGTATGTTTTGCACAAAAATACTAAAAAAAAACGATTAGCGATTTTTAATTGCGATTAACAATAATTTAGCATATAACTAATCATAAAGACTTAAAAATAGCATAATTCTATAAAATACCATATTTTATAATTTTCCATAATTTTTCCAAAATTTTTCCCATTTATTTGTATTTAATAATACCGAAATATTAAAATATTCAATAAAATAATATTAAATTATAAAAATTCCCAAATTAATATTTTATCCTTTTGAAATGTTACAATTATTTTGCATGGACAGTGATATATGTAGGCAAGTAGGAAGCTACCACCAAAACCATAGCCCCTAATTCCCCAAACTGGCTGCAGATTTAATCCAATTAGCCGCAAATTGCGTCCTGGGTCCCACCATTTTCGTTCGTGTTGGTTCTGAAGCTTTATTTCATGTACACTAGACCTTTGGTATATGCAAAATTGTCCAATTTGACCTAGGGTAGAATCTGGAGCCTTCTTAAAAATATCGTAGCCCTTATTTTGCTAAAAACCCCGATTCGTCTTATTTCAAAAGGCGAACTGTATGATATTTTTATATTGATGCAGATGCGTCACTATTGCGTTTATTAGTCGATTTCTGCATATTCTTGTTATTCGCATCGCATCGCATGTGCTAATGGATATTGTTATATTAAAATCATGCTGCTAAGACACCAGCACCATTATCGATGATGCATATGTTACACGTACACCTGCTTGCCGGCTCACACACTTCATCATCGATAATTGCCATGTCACTGCACTGTAGTACTGTTGCATTCAGGATATGACCCTTGCATGATATACTGATATGCTTACATTTCTTTTACATGTCGCATACATCATACTTTTTGATTATACGCATTGAGATATGTTTCCATGATATTTCTGGATTTGGGAACCGTGGGTAATTCAAAAGAGAGTATGTATTGTTTTAAAAAACCGGTTACCCTTGATATGATATTTCAGTGTGTCCACCATGCGTTTTCTCGGTGCTGAGACGTGTGGCATGTGAACCCGAATCGAGGAGCTGGATGAGGCCGATTGCGGGTACATGGTGAACCCGGTATGGTACCCCAGGGCGAGAACGGATCTGCTGTGTAGCTAGACGGTGAGCCTAGCAGAGGGACCACTACCTACCGATGATTGTATTTAAGCTCGGCAGATATCCGGAGGATACCGACCGGAGTTGAGAGATGATATGGGCCGATCCAGACTGACGGAGCCCGATATATGAGGATTTACGTGCCGATGCTAGGCACATGTTTCATGATGTTTTCGAGTGTCGATGCTTGACACTTAGGTTCCATGATTTTGATATGTCGCGAGTGACACATGTTGATTTACATCCTCATACTTTCCATGCATATGTTTATGATATTTACATGCATGATGCTTATTATCATTGGGTGACACGTGGACGATTTCCACATACATATATTGACATTGATGATATTGATCACAAAGTTGGATGATATCGACAGATTCATAGACTTCATGATATAGTCGACATTGATCATACCTCATATTCATGATATGTTATTACCTGAGGCACTGGCACAAGCACTTGACACTACACTCATGTATAGATGTTAAATTACCACCTTATCATGCTTCAGACTTATTCATATTGAGAATATATTATTACTAATCGTATTGACCTAGGATTATATCATGCATACGATTTCTACTCTGCGATGTTTTCTATTCAAAGTTGGCAACTTACACCCGTTGTGCCACAGTTCTTGCAGGTTTTGCCGTACAGGTTCCATTGTGTCTTTTCTGGCACACTGCTTCCTTTCTGGGCGATTGCATTGGTAGGTGGATTCTTTTGCATCAGAACCACTATTGTATATGTATTATTCAGTTGTATCTAGAAATTCCATCAACCAAACTTGTATATTGTTTCAGACGTAGAAAACCAGTTGTGCATTATTTCGACCTTAGAGTCGCGCATTGTAGTATTATTGATTTCATGCTGATTTTGAGTTTTCGTTTGAATTTTGATCCTCGCCCTTCGGCGTTATATATTATACTGCTTGCATGGTTGTGACCGTCGATTGACGAAGAGCTAGCTCCAGCTTGGGGATGCCTTTTATCATTGTGTAAATGTTATTCTTGTTGTACCCCGTTCGGGCCAGTATTTACAAAGGAAACTCTGCTGAAATTTTCAGAAAAGACTATAGATTTTAAAAATGCATATTCGCCTTACTTATTTAAAAACCTTGTTTTCAAAACATATTTTCTTCGCTTCTTAAAACTATTTTTCTTCAGTTATTATTTAAAATGGTTTTAGATTTCTGGGCTTTTGGCTTACTTGAATTAGATGGGGTCCTATAGACTTCATATGATTCAAGGGCAAGTCACGGGCTATTTCGGGTCGTGACAAAATTCATATCAAAGTGCTAGGTTAACCTTGGTTCAAGTCTAAGTTTGACTATGTGGAGCCTAGAGCGTTTATATATATACGGAACTTAGGCTTGACCTTATGGAACTTAGACTTAGTCGAGAGGGTATTATACCAGAACTTTCGTCGTGTAGGATGACCCTTGGTTGATGGAGTAGGTAGCTTGAGTAGAGTGACGTACCGTACGTATGTTCCGCGGCATATTTACGATACGCTACTCCGCTTAATAAACCTTAGGATGTACATTTCTTCGCACAGTATTATATTCATTCGTATGATCTATCCTCATCGATATTGGTTATGATTTTGCTACTACGATTACAACGGCAGAGAGAGCTACGGCTAGAGTTGAGGTCAGCACGAGCTCGTCACGGATGAGGACTGATCAGGGCGTGATTCCAGAGGCGTACGATCGCGTATAGAGGCATCGTTTTATTGTGTTTTCGCGCCATGAGCGTTTGACAGATCGCTGTTACGAGATTTCTCGGATGTGCTGATTGGCACCAGAGGATCAGGCTACTGCTAGAGGCCAGCCAGAATGTGATGACCATTGGTATATCGCTTACTCAGGATGATTGAGGCGCTATTTAGTGTACAGACGAATGAGCCATTTTTTGCTGCAAATGACGAGATATCGCCCAGACGTTGGAGCTACTGCAGCGTGGGTATATACTGACAGATATGATGGAAGGTCGCTAGTCACCCGGGAATGAATGACTAGAACATATGGTTCGTTCGCTTACCCCGATGCGAGGTCATCAGATTGATTGATTCCAGCTAGAGATGACTTCACGCAGGTTCGTTGGTAGTCGATGGAGATGATCGAATGTCAGAAACCCATATTCCAAGTTTAAAGTTTTCGGAATGACATGCAAGCGATTCTATAGACCCTCTAAAAGAATGAAATCCTAACTCGACATAATGACCGTGTGAAAGCCATTGAACCTTAGGGTTTGCAGCAGTTCCGCGGCGCCATTAGTAAGGCTGGGGTTTGCCCTTCTACGGCTGGACCACCAATGTTGTGGTATGTACTCGATACTATTAAACTGTGCCCAAGATGTTGAGCTCTTGGGGGATTATGAGGTTTTGACAAATCGATCGGATCGTTCGACATCTTTCGGATATCATGTGATGGGATACATTGCTTGGAAGACTCCAGATACGAGTATAGACGTTGGAGCACAGTCCATGCAGCCACGAAGAGATGAGTTTGAAGCAGTCGACAGCAGAGAAAAGTGGAGTAAAAGGTTCGTACGAGATCTTAACGAGATGACGTTCCACTCTGCCAAGATCAGAGATGTGATACGCATGCAGAGGCATTGATTATGGATATATCTTCCAGAAGGAATCGCGATGAGTATGCAGCCGTTCCGAAACAAGAGATAGATTTAGTAAAGGATGATGACTTCCGGGCAATTCGACAGAAAAGAGATTTGCGAGAGACTTAGACAGGACCTTTCTGGAATACTATACGAGAAGACTTGGACCCAGGAGCAGTCATATTGCGCACACCCAGCAGGCTAGAGTTCGGCATCGTCGACTAGATAGTTGGCCAGAGATGACCAGAGAAGTGCCAGGACGAAATCGCCCCTTTAGCACACCTGACAGGGCCGATGAGCCGATTGATTACGAGATAGGTAATCCGCAGAGAAGATAAGGACACAGAGACAGAGGACGCCAGACCACGAACAAGAGGCAAATAGATATCTTGCGCTGCTAGCATTGGATGCACCGACACCTTCCCAACTTTGAAGGAGGATATACCGACGACGGTATTTATGATTTTTGATTTGGTGATTCGATTATCACGTATCCGTCACCTTGGATTTCGGTATTTTGGGCGATCTATTCGAATGATTTAGTCTTGATGGCTGAGATCCATGATATTTGTTTTCGTGCACCATGGTTGCACCTACTGGGTATTTATATTTTGCGCATAGTTATTACGCTTGAGGTATTGATTGTGATTTCATGCCTATTTTATGCCGGTGATTTGATTTACGCTTCCAGCATAGTTTTCATGCACTTCTAGTGTTTTGATTTTATTTGTGCATACTGATGCACATGGTTGTGAGCTTATACACCACAGTATACCTTATTTGGATTGAGCCGTATGGTATACTGTCAATTTTGATTCTGATATTGATATTGATTTCTTGTACTCTGTGTATTTGATTTGGATTTTCGCGCATGTTGAACACATGTTTTGAGATACGATTTTGGTGCACACCAGATGCACTAAATTGAGATTCCTTATGCATGTCAGATGCATCTGATTTTGCTGTCAGGCACGCCCGTTGCCCTTGGCAGATGTTTCATGCATACCCGTTGCACCTAGATGATGTTTCTGTGCACATGTATGACACTTATATAGATTTTGTTTTCCGTGGGCACCAGACGCACAGGGTATTCTTATATACATTTTTGGGATTTATTCCTTATGGACCAGTACGTTTTTATGATATTTGCTATTTGTTTTCATACTGAGCAGGATTAGTCAGAGTACAGTACCTGGATATATTTTACATGCATTGATAGTTATCGAAAATATTTCCAAAAAGGGATCTGTAGTCTCAGTATTTACCTACGTGTCAGATATGACACGAAACATTTAAAATAAGGAAACCCTTCTAAATTGTTTTCAAAACGGCGGAACGTACATATTAAACAAAGGATATATACGTATATGGTTATTTTATTATAATAGACGCCTGCCACTGTGCAGTGTTATGCGCATCGCACAGCGACTTAAAAAGATTTAGCATGCATTTACTTCAGCTATTTACATGTATAGATTTGATGTCTACATGCATAGTTTTGATTTATATCATATTGGTTTTATTTTGGATTTGACATTTGTGACTTTACCATGACTCCGATGATTGCGGGATACATGACGGAGTTTTTGATTTCGAGTTATCTGCTCATTACTCATGCGCATGCATTGCTCTATGATGAGTTTTATGTACTGATGATTTCGGGGCCCCGATGACTTGGACTTTTTATTGAAATGTTTTAGAATTTGGGGGTTTAAAATTTAAATTCGGGGACCGAATTTCATTAAGGGGGAAGATTGTAACATTCCAAAAAAATAAAATATTATTTTTCGGAATTTTTATAATTTAATATTATTTTTAATGAATATTTTAATATTTTGGTATAATTAAATACCGATAAATTAGGAAAATTTTTGAAAATTATGGAAATTACTAAAAAGAGGACGTTTTATGTGAATTATGCCATTTCTAAGTTTTTATGATTAATTATATGCTAATTTAGTGCTAATCGCGATTAAAAATCGCTAATCGAATTTTTAGCATATTTTGTGCAAAACATGCACTATGTCTTTTTTTCACTTGTTACATTTTCCTACATGATTTTGGGTGAAGGGTTAATTGTTTTGGGTTTACTATTGAGGAGAGAAGAAAATAAAATAGAAAAGGAAAAGAGTAAAGAATTAGGTATGGGTGAGAGAGAGAAAGGTGGGGGTTACCTTTGACTTAGCCATTCACTCATCTCACAATCTTCACCACATTTTCCCCCTCTCTCCCTCTTCTTCTTGCTGCTGCTGCTGCCCTAGCTCCCTCCCCTCTTTATCTCCCCAAAACTCCATGCTAAACACTTCAAAACCCAAACCCCAATTCACAAAAAAAATGCACAAGCTCACTAGCTACCCCATCGACCAAGAAAGAGAAGATTTTGAGGACTTTGAGCAACTCAAGAATTTTCTTGAGTTGCCAAATGAGGTATTTTCTGAACCTTTAGCTTAGTTTTTCCATTACTTTTACCCCCATGTTAGATTAGAACCGATATCGTGTGGTTTGGATGCACTTTGAAAACTCTAGTTAGGGTTTAGGGAAACCTTGGGTTGTGATGTGTAATTTAGCTCAGTAGAGGCCATACAAACCCCCTAGTGCTAGAATTCAGACCTAAACCAGAGACTAGAACCCCAGAATACGGATTTAGAAAAGCCGATATCGGAAATTTATGGATTCTGTGAGGGTTAAATGAAATATGCTATCACCCCGAAACTTTGAAAATTATTTTGCATGGACAATGATACATGCAGGCAAGTAGGAAGCTACCACCAAAACCTTAGCCCCTAATTCCCTAAACTGGCCGCAGATTTAATCCAATTGGCCGCAAATTGCGGGCTGGGTCCCACCATTTTTGCTCGTGTTGGTTCTGAAGCTTTATTTCATGTACACCAAACCCTTGGTATATGCAAAATTGTCCAATTTGACCTAAGGTAGAATCTGGAGCCTTTTCCTGAGTTGCTGTTTTAATTCGTGTTTTCGTTTTGCGTATTTTAAATTCTAGATTTGTATAATTGCGTTTTACCTCGATTACTTGGCGTTTATACGACGATATGGAGGATTGTTTGATGGTTTTGAAAGCGTAGTTCATAGGTTCTAACCTATAAGCTTTTAAGCGTATCGTTTTGGTTTTCGCGTGTTGTTTTGGTTTCGATTTGGTTTTAATGCGATGCGATACATGTGATATGTAGGTACCCCTACGATGATTCGAAACGATGAATAAGATGTAGGCGATATCGACACCGACACGCAGGATTCAATGTGAGTAGATTATATCCACGGGGGAAGTCGGGTGGATGGCATATAGCACCCCCGCAGTTCGATATTTAGTATACTAGATATATACTATATTTATATATATATGATAGCATTATGTGTGATATGGATATTGGAGATGAGATTAGGTGTACTATGGGTAGAATAGGGTTTAGATGTAAACTAGTATAGTTTCCTAGATGCGAACCCTAGAATAGGTTTACTCCCACTCGCACACACATGCATATTTGTTCTAGTTATACCTAGATGATGAGTATTGTGGATGATATTTAAAGATGATTCAATGGGATTGGGCATAGTGCCATGAGATCGGTGATATATTGTGATTCATATTTGGGATACGACATGTGATTTTAGCGGGCCTTTGGACGTGTGTTCCACACACGCATTTATATTTATATAGATGGTATCGATTTGTACTAGACTTAGATCAGTACCCCAGATCATGAGATATGATGATAAGGATACCAGATACATGATGAGATGAATGTGATATTGACCCGTACCCGGTTTTTGGGATGCCGTACGATGATTTACCGTATGAGCTTTATATTGATGATAGATCCGCATTCATGACCCGAGGATGTCATATATATTGTATCGTACGCGGTACTTTTGAGGCGGGATCACCGACTATTATATATGTATATGTATATGTGTGTGTGTGTGTATGTGTGTGTGTGTGTATCGACTCAGATTTAGGTGGTTTCCATACCCCTCTTGTTTGACTTGGTAGTTAGAGCGGTAGTTTTGCTAGTAGGTGTTAGGCTAGGCCGATATCATACTTATTTCAAGCCAAATGAATCAGGAGTACTTCAAGGATAGGCATAGGGATACTACGGATATTTTCAAAAGACGCATCTTTTCTTAAAAACACCGTAGCTCTTATTTTGCTAAAAACCCCGATTCATCTTATTTTAAAAGACAAACTGTATGACATTTTTATATTGATGCAGATGCGTCACTATTGCGCTTATTAGTCGATTTCTGCATATTCTTGTTATTCGCATCGCATTGCATGTGCTAATGGCAATTGTTATATTAAAATCATGCTGCAACGACACCAGCACAATTATCGATGATGCATATGTTCCACGTATACCTGCTTGCCGGCTCACACACTTCATCATCGATAATTGCCATGTCACTACACTGTAGTACTGTTGCATTCAGGATATGACCCTTGCATGATATACTGATATGCTTACATTTCTTTTACATGTCGTATACATCATGCTTTTTGATTATACGCATTGAGATATGTTTCCATGATATTTCTGGATTTAGGAACCGTGGGTAATTCAAAAGAGAGTATGTATTGTTTTAAAAAACCGGTTACCCTTGATATGATATTTCAGTGCGTCCACCTTACGTTTTCTCGGTGCTGAGACGTGTGATATATGAACCCGAATCGAGGAGCTGGATGAGGCCGATTGCGGGTACATGGTGAACCCGGTATGGTATCCCGGGGCGAGAACGGATCTGCTGTGTAGCTAGACGGTGAGCCTGGCAGAGGGACCACTACCTACCGGTGATTATATTTAAGCTCGGCAGATATCCGGAGGATGCTGACCGGAGTTGAGAGATGAAATTGGCCGATCCAGACTGACAGAGACCGATATATGAGGATTTACGTGCCGATGCTAGGCACAAGTTTCATGATGTTTTCAAGTGTCGATGCTTGACACTTAGGTTCCATGATTTTGATATGTCGCGAGCGACACATGTTAATTTACATCCTCATACTTTCCATGCATATGCTTATGATATTTACATGCATGATGCTTATTGTCATTGGGTGATACGTAAACGATTTCCACATACATATATTGATATTGATGATATTGATCACAAAGTTGGATGATATCGACAGATTCATAGACTTAATGATATAGTCGATATTAATCATACCTCATATTTATGATATGTTATTACCTGAGGCACCGGCACGAGCATTTGGCACTATACTCATGTATAGATGTTAAATTGCCACCTTATCATGTTTCAGACTTATTCATATTGAGAATATATTATTACTGATCGTATTGACCTAGGATTATGTCATGCATACGATTTCTACTCTGTGATATTTTCTATTCACGAGTTGGCAACTCACACCCGCTGTGCCACAGTTCTTGCTGGTTTTTCCGTACAGGTTCTATTGCGGCTTTTCTGGCACACTGCTTCCTTTCTGGGTGATTGTATTGGTAGGTGGATTCTTTTGCATCAGAACAACCATTGTATATGTATTATTCAGTTGTATTTAGAAATTCCGTCAACCAAACTTGTATATTTTTTCAGACTTAGAAAACCAGTTGTGTATTATTTCGACCTTAGAGTCGCGTGTGGTAGTATTATAGATTTCATGCTGATTTTGAGTTTTCTTTTGAATTTTGATCCTCGCCCTTCGGCGTTGTATATTATACTGCTTGCGTGGTTGTGACCGTCGATTGACGAAGAGCTAGCTCCAGCTTGGCGATGCCTTTTATCATTGTGTATATGTTATTCTTGTTGTACCCCGTTCGGGGTCAGTATTTACAAAGGAAACTCTGCCGAAATTTTCAGAAAAGACTATAGATTTTAAAAATGCATATTCGGCTTACTTATTTAAAAACATTGTTTTTAAAACATGTTTTCTTCACTTCTTAAAACTATTTTCCTTCAGTTATTATTTAAAATGGTTTTAGATTTCTGGGCTTTCGGCTTGCTTGAATTAGATGGGGTCCTATAGACTTCATATGATTCAAGGGCCAGTCACAGGCTATTTCGGGTCGTGACAATCGATACTGGTCATCGATATTCCGTAGTAGACTAGTGTATACGTTTCTAGACCCCGACGAGGGGCGATGGTTTGGTCCTACAACCATTGGTCTCTAGACCTAAGATCATATACAGGTGCTCACTGGAGGTGAGTACACCGGACGGACTCGCCGAGGACTTCCAGATAGTACTATACATATCGTCGGATGGAAGTTTTTAGGTGACATGAGTGTAGGTTAGTCTTTAGATCTGAGATCTTCATTTGTCTCGTGTGAGTTCCCACTGTGCTTTGATCACTACCCTATAACCGCTCTACTGAGTCGTGCAAACAGGTTTTGGTTGGGTGCAGTCCCAAGCCACATGGAGGCAGTGAGCGATTGTCGGGGATTCGTCTCTCCCGGTATTGGGAGTCGATATTGCACTGTATTTGATTGGTCAAGACAATAAGACCTTGGCCAAGGCAGATGGGATTTATTTATAGGCTGATCAGTAGTTTCCCGAATTGGTCCTGAGCTATATCAGCAAGAATTACCGAGTTATTAGGGTCTGACGTTTACCACCCCCCAGACCCGGCATGTGATACTCTCAGACGAAGAGACCAGACTGTATGGAGATTGTCACAGATAGGCTCAGTAAGGATCCGGATGAGTTTGCTCGTCGGCCTTCCTTTTTGACAGATACCTGGGTAGCCATTAAGTACAGCTGGTGCCGTTGACGTGCTTATAGTTATGGATTTATCCAGTAACTCACTGCCGGCGTACTGTCGATTCTTTAGAGTCCCACACAGTGGGTTTCCCTGGTTCAGGAGAAATGATGCAGTATCCATATTGGATACGTGCAGGGTCTCGATCGATTGATGTACTTTGTACTCGGATTTTCGATCGGACAGTTGGTAATACTAGCCGGTTCGGGTTTGAGCCGGACTATTAAATCAGATATTGATTTAATAGTTTACATATATGTATTTCGATATGTATATTCTAGTATTACATTCTTCATGTTATTCTATATCTTTAGGCATCCGTGTTTTTATATGAATATAGGTATGTATATACAGAAGACTGTAATCCGTATTTTATTACAGATTACCTTCTAGAAGGTGGACACCTCATCACGGAATTTTGTTAGAAAAAATTTTGTTCTACATTTGGCTATGGTAGTTAGCCGGGACATGTCGTACCATGCACATCACTCCAACTCAGTCCACACCATACTCACTACTCTTCAAAGTGGAGGTAATCCCCTTTCGAAGTCGAAGTTCCAAGCTTAAGGATGGCTGTCCAGCATAGTCTGACGAAGGAGGAAAATGCTCTCCTTTGGCTCGAAGAGCTCAACGCCGTCGAAGAAAAAAGACCGGAAGTACAGTAAATTCTGGAACTGTATTAAGCCCAATTATCATGAGCCTATGACAAGATGACCTGTCTCTATGCTTTCAAGAAAGGAGAATTGGTGTTGGTTCTCAGAAGACCGATCATCTCTAATCGACATGCCAAGTAAAAATTCGAGCTAAATTAGGAACGGCCATACATTATTGAGAAAGTGTTTGACAGAGGATCCTGCTAACTGATAAGTGCCGAGTGAGAAAGGCCCATGCCACCCATCAATGGCCGATATCTCAAGAAATACTACACATTAATGCTCCAAGTCGCAGAAAAATTGATCCCACCTGCCCTATGGGTACGACACTTCGCGCGCGCTGTATACAATCTACGGGTATAAACAAGAAAAATCATTCCCAAAGCCCTACCGCGATCAATAGATCTCCGGCTGCCTCTTCTAAGAAAAAAAAACCACCCATGTGTCATCACGATACATAGGGAGAACAGAGCTTACGAGATCATCTCGACTCGTAAGAAAACACACCCTCGTAGGATCTTTACGACTCATATGGGGAAAGCATACATAGGAGTCCTCTCTGTTGGCTATAGTACCCTCAAGGTAATTATCATAGTCGCAGGTAGGCGATTGCGATCATTGAGGGAGGACCTATACCGGTGGAACAGTCTTACTCGAGATGATAGTATGCTATCTGGTTTGTCTTTATCATCACTATTACATATTGATTGAGCTCATATGATTCTTCCTTCACTACCAGCATTATGATAGCGATCATATATGTGGAAGATGGGGGTCTATATGGAAATCCTTAAATGTCCCTAGTCATGGGAGTTTCGAGACTGGGTATCGATACTCCAATGTAGACTAGTGTTTACTGATCGAGACCGTGACGAAGGGAGGTGGCAAGGTCTCACAAGCCATTGGTGTTAGTTTGTTCACCTAAGATAGTATACAGATGCTCATTGGGTTATGAGTACACTGGACGGACTCGCCGAGAACATGCTAGCTGGTATTATACCTATTATCATATAGAAGTTCCCTGGTGACATGTGTACAGATTAGTCTGTCGACCTGAGATCATCATTTGTCTCGTGTGAGTTCCCACTGTGCTTTGATTACTACCCTACCACAGCACAAAGGAGTCATGCAAACAGGTTTAGTTGGTTATAATCCCGAGCCATATGGAGGCAGTGAGCGGATCGTCGGTGATTCGTCTCTCCGGGTATTGGGGGTTGATGTCGCGTTGTGCATAGGGGGCCATCACCAGAAATTCTCGCCCGGGGTATACGAGAATTACCGATCTAGGATTGATAGTTTCTCACGTGGTGATGGGATTCATGCCGATACTAAATGTCGCGTTGTTAGGGGTCTGACTTTATCCACCCGCCAGACTCGATATGCGATACTCTTAGACGAACATACCGGAATGTATGGATATTGTCACTGTCAGGCTCAGTAGGGGTTCAGGATGAGGTTTCTTGTCGGCCTCCCTTTCGCTCAATACCTGGATAGCCGTTACGTACAGCTAGTGCCGCTGATGTGCTTGTGGTTAAACCTACTTCCAGCGTATTGACGAGTCTTTAGAGTCCCACACAGAGGGTTTCCCTGGTTATAGAGAAATGATGTAGTAGCCGTATTGGATACGTGCAGGGTTCCGATCGATTGATCTACTTTGTACCCGGACTTTCGATCAGACAGTTGATAATACTAGCCGGCTCGGGTTTGAGCCGGATTATTAAATCAGGTATTGATTTAATAATTTACATATATATATTTCGATACGTATATTCTAGTATATTGTTCTTTGTGTTATTCTATCTCTCAGGGTATTTGTATTTTGGTACGAATGCAGGTATGTATATAGAGTAGAATGTATTCCGTATTTTTTCCAGAAAACATTTTAGAAGGTGGCCACCTCATTTTTGGGATTTGACCATTTATTAGTAAATGGTAATGAGGTGGAAATTTTGATTTGAAAGGAGTATGGTGGAACCATGCTAGCATAAATGTGGATAAATGAATTATTAATTCATTTGTACATACTATTCAAGTATGGATGCTTTTTTAAAATGAAACAAAATATTTTACAAAACCAAGCATTCTCATTTTCTCTCTCATGGTGAGCTTCATTATTTTTGAGCATGAGTTTTTCTCTTGAGCTCTCCCTCACCATTTTTGCTTCACTCTTCTCTTGATTTTCCATGGTTGCCTCCACCTTCATTCACCACCTCCTCTCAACCCTCTCATGTGTTGAGAATCATGACAGGAGGTGAGATAAGATAGATAAACACTTGGGACACTCACTAAATCCTAGGCTTTCTACAGTAGCAACCTATTAACTCTAGTTGCTTCACTTGCATCTATTATGTGGAGCTAGAGCCATGACTACATCCCTCGGGTGGATCGTCTTCGACGAAGGAAGACCGGCGACCAAGTTCAACTGGGCACACCTCAAAGAGATAAGAAGAAAGATGAATGAACGAACGACTAGGTTCTTTTGGTATAACCATTCTAAATTCTTTATATATGCTTGCTAGTTTAGGGTTTAGGGTAGATCCGGGTATCAAGTAATGGTAGCACCAGTTTTGAAAATTTTTGTTTCGCATTTGGCCACGGTTTGATGGCCGGGGCGCTGCCATAACCCAACATGGTATCAGAGCCAACCCTTTAACCTCATACTAGCTTGTTTGCACAACGTTAGAATATCGATCGACATATTTTTCCAAATCAAATTTTCATTTCATGTGCTTGCTGTCGAATTTCAAAGTTGTTCAGAAATTTTTTTGGATATCTTAAAAATACATGCAGGAAAAACTATAGCTTTGGAAAAAATTTGACCACATAACTCCAAAA
Organism: Agapanthus africanus; assembly: GCA_030015575.1. Taxonomy (NCBI): domain Eukaryota; kingdom Viridiplantae; phylum Streptophyta; class Magnoliopsida; order Asparagales; family Amaryllidaceae; genus Agapanthus; species Agapanthus africanus. The sequence continues at coordinate 257,656,179 of JASDDO010000006.1, read as the reverse complement.
TTCGGCGGGGGATCCAAAGCAAAATAGAACATTTGGCGGCGTTTCCGCTGCGCTTTTTGGGCTACAGTGCCCCAAATTTTTTTCGTGGCTTTAGTTCATGGAAATTTGATTTTTGGTATATATGGTTTTGGCCCAGATTTGTCTAAGTGCTGGTTTTACATTTATGGCCAATTTGGAAAGATTTAGTCGATCGAAATTTTAATTGTGTGTTTATAGTACATGCATTACTATCTGCGACCGTGAATGCCATTCGAACGGCACAATCTGTCTAACTGCTATATGTTCTTTTAGATGGATTTGTGAACGTGACATTCATGTTGATGTTCTGTGTCGTGGTTTGATCGTCGTGGCGGATATCTTGGGTGCAATGATAGTACAGTTCAGTTTCATTTGTACATTTGATATTGTGGGGAGAGCGTCCGACATGTGGACTGCCGTCACTGTCCGTTTGTATATTATTTGTTTGGGGCACGACCGGGTTGAGGTCGATGTCACCCTTGTACATATTATTTTCTTTTCAGTACTAGGATTACCCCGTGGTGGAGTGCACACATAGCCGGGTTCTAGAGGGCAACGGGTCCGCATCTCATGGTGTTGAGATGGAGGGGGCCTCACTCTAGAATTGGCGGGATATTCGCCGCACTCGTAGGGGGTACAGGTTTTGGGTTTCCTCAACACCTCTATTAGGGTTTAGAAGCATCACACATGCTATAACAATAAAATTTTGAGGTGCTAAGCAAACTATACATGAATCGAACTAGAATATATGAAGTAACAATTAATAGTATCAACAAATAAGACCTAAGTTATACTAAGTGATGAGACTACAACCTTTGTAGACCTCTTTGGAAGACTCCTTTGCTCTGAAAAGGTTCACTTGATCAACTCCTCGTCCACGACGATCCACCCGAAGCACTTTGCCCTAAGCTTGATGCTTCCTACGATCTTTGAAAAACTAGAAGCACAACACCCTACACAAGATATCTAAGGTTGTGTAGGATGATGAAGTGGCTGCTATTCTTATTTATTACCTTTTCTTTTCTTTTTCTAACTCTTTTTTAACATTTAAAATAGAGTTAGGGTTTGAGGAAGAAGATGGCTCTCTCTTTTTCTTTTGGAATGATAATGATAATAATGTAAAAAGAAAATAAGAGAGAGAGATCTTATCATAACCACAACCATAGTTAAAATAATATCTAGATATTTCAATTAAGGTTAAAAGGTAAAAGGAAATAAAACCATGGTTGAGTTAAATTCAACCGTGGAAATGTGTAGAAAAGTGTAGAAATAATGACTCATTAATCTTTTCTTTTGCCTTTAATCTTTCTTGAAAATATACATATAACACTTTATCTACAATATGATTCTTATATTGCCATCCTCTTTGTATCATCAACCATGATACTTTTTCATGTATGTATGTATGCATGCACATCATCATGTACATATACATGCATGTATCCATAAGAAGAAAAAGATTTAAATAAATAATATAAAAGCCAATATTAAATCAATACTTGATTTAATAAATCGATCATATCTCATATGACCCGACTAATATTAAATGCCCGATTAAAATACAGTATCATATACTTTTATTTAATCGAGCCTCTGCACATATCTCATATACGCACCACTTCGTTTCGCCTCAGCCGAGAAACTTCTATATGGGACTCTAAGACTCGTCAATACTCCAGCAGCAGATGATGATCATATCATACATCCACAAGGCTCAAGCGGTCAGCTAAACGTAACGGCCACCCAGGTATTGAGCGATCAGAATAAGAACAAGCGAACCTGTCAAAACTCCTGTCAATCCATTCGGCAACACTTTCCGTACAGTCCGGTCTCTTCGTCAGATATGCTGTATATCGAGTCTAGGGATGGAATCGTCGACCCCAATAACTCAATAAGTCATGCCGGTATATAGTCTATAACAGATCGAGAAACTTACTGATAACACTTATTAGTAATATCTCAGCAGCCCTGGCCAGGGACTTCCCGTTATAGCTAATCGTGCACAGTACAATATCAACCCCCAATACCGGGGGAGACGAAACCCCTCCTATCGCTCACTGCCTCCATATGCCTCGAGACTATACCCAAAATCCACCTGTTTGTACGACTCAGTAGAACCGCAGTAGGGTGGAGATCAAAGTATAGTGGGAGGACACACAAGACTCTATGACGATCTTGGATCTACAGACTAACCTGTACCAGTGTCACCTGAGAACTGCTATCCGACGTATGATATAATACCATATAGGAGTTCTCGGTGAGTCCGTTCAGTGTACCCAGTCTCACTGAGCACCCGTATACTATCTTCGGTGTCAACACACCAGACGGATATGGGATCATCCATCGCCCATCATTTGGAACAAGAATGGTATACGCTAGTCTAAACTGGAATATCGATGCCCTATCTCGATATACCTACGACTAGAAATATTTCAAGGATATGCTTTTAAACTACAGACTTCCCACTAGTATGATCCGCATCATAATCCCAGTAGTCAAGCCAATATCCTCAGGGCTTTATCAATATGTACTAAATGAATATAAACATGATCAAGTGAACATATGATAAAGTAAAACCAGATAGCATACTACCATATCGAGAAAGACTGTCCTCTGAATATATATATATATATATATATATATATACACATCGGTACATACACTATCTCATAATGGCCTCTAGAGCATACATATATCCAACAATCTCCCACTTGCACTAAGGCCAGTTTTGGCATATCTCATACCCAACATCTCAAAAAATCGCTCATGCTGCGGCTGAGGGAGAGCCTTGGTGAATGGATCTGCAGCATTATTCTTTGTGTCTACTCTCTTAATCTCGATCTCGCGGCGATTAACTATCTCCCGGATCACATGATATCGCCTCAGGATGTGTCTGGACTTCTGATGGGACCTGGGCTCTTTGGCCAACGCCATAGCCTCATTATTGTCACAATATAAAGGTATTGGATCAATAATGGTTGGAACTACTTCTAGCTCCTGTTAGTTATATGTATGCCCTAGAGGCCATTACTGTACATTGGATGTATATTGTAGTGGATGCTGGGACATATATAGGGAGGACTTTCTTGCTCGACATGATAGTATGCTATCTGGTTGCCATTTACCTTAACGTGTACACAGATTGTCTCTCTATTACATGTTGGTAAAGCCCTTAGGATGTGTACTTGACTACCTGGACTATGATGCGGATCATACTAGTGGGGACATGGTAGTCTATAAGTACATCCTTCAAAGTCCCTAGTCGTGGGTGTATCGAGACAGGGCATCGATAGATCAGAGTAGACTAGCGTGTACCTTCTCGACCCATACAGATGGACGATGGATGATCCCATATCCATTGGTGTTTGACATCAGAGATGATATACGGGTGCTCAGTGGAGACTGGGTACACTGGACGGACTCGCCGAGAACTCCCAGATGGTATTATACCTCGCGTCAGATGGCAGTTCTCTGGTGACACTGGTACAGAGTAGTCTGTTGACCCGAGATCGTCATAGAGTCTTGTGTGGTTCCCACTGTGCTTTGATTTCCATCTTACCACGTCCAAGAGGGCATGCAAAACGGTGGTTTTTGGGTACAGTCCCGAGTCACATGGAGGCAATGAGCGATAGGAGGGGATTCGTCTCTCCCGGTATAGGGAGTTGATGTTGCGCTGTGTTCGATTGGCTATAACAGGAAATCCCTGGCCAGGGTTGCTGAGATTTACTGGTAAGTGTTACCAGTAGTTTCTCGAATTGTTATAGACCTCATATCGACACGACTTATCGAGCTATTGGGGTCTGACGTTTACCACCCCTAGGCGAGATATGCGACATATCAGACGATCAGACCGGACTGTACGGTAGTGTTACTGGTTGGATTCACTGGAGTGTGAGCGGGCTTGCTCGTCGATCTTCAGATCGCTCAATACCCGGGTGGCCGTTACGTTTAGCAGACCGCTTGCGGCTTGTGGGTGTTTGATATGATCATCATCTGCTGCCGGCGTATTGACGAGTCTTTAGAGTCCTACACAGAGGTTTCCTGGCTTAAGCGAAACGAAATAGGAGCGCATATGAGATATGTGCGGGACCGAGAATAATGCGTGTATGTGATACCGTATTCCATTCTCGCGATGAATGTATCGATTAGTTATATTCGATATAACCTAGATATCGAATCAAGGATTGATTCGATAAATCGATACATTGGATACTAGTCGGTTATGTGCGACATGACCGGATCATTGAATCAAGTGTTGATTTAATGATTTAATGTATAATTATGTATTTGATATATTACTTTGCATTAACTAGTATTGGTTCACTTTATATGGATTTTCTCACTTCGATTGCACAAGTTGTATATGTGATATACTTTTGTGCACTTGATTGTATCATGTTTGATGATACATGTTTACTTGGTTAAGTGTAAAGAGTTAAACCATGGTTAAACATATAATTAGGGTTTTATTTTTCCATTACTTATTTATTCATTTATTTATTTGTTTATACATTTTGGAAAATAAATGGAAAAGAGAAAAGAATGGTGGCTTTATTTGTTGTTTAGTTGAAGCTTCATGAAGCTTTGACTTTGTCCACCATTCTTATCTCATCCTTAACCCTAACCATTCCTTTAACCTTGGTCAATTCTCTACACATAACCATAGTTAGAATTATGATAAGTATTGTTTTTCTATTCTGTTTTAATTAACTTATCATAACATTATTCTTCTTCTTCTTCATTTTCTTCAAGTGAAGAAAGCTTGCCTCCATCAATGGCAAGTGATGAAAAAGAGTGAGAAATCCAAATCTAAAGTGAACCCACCTCCTATTTTTTCATCCTCTACCTCTTGCCAAGTAGTAGAGTGTGTTTCCTTCACAAGTTTACATGGCTTGGTGAAGTGGGAGCTTGATCTAGCGATGCCTCGACGTAGATCATCTTCGGCATGGACATCGACGACCTAGCCCGCCTTTTCTCCGATGAAGCCGACGCTAGAGCCCGGGAATTCATTTGGACAGCGAGGGTACTTCGTTGCGGAGCTATGGAGGTGGAGCACCGGATCTACAAAGGTTGTATTTCCGTATTCTCTTAGTTAAGTGTTAACTAGTTTGCTTTTCGCCTAGATTTCTAGCCAACGATCCGTAGTCGGGTTTCTCGGCATCTAGATTTTTTGAAATTGGCATGGTTGATGCCTTGTGAGACCTCATTAGGGTGCCTAGGAACCCTACAGTGGTATCAGAGCCTAGCTAGAGCCTTAGGCGAAGTCTAGACGGAATTTGAAGTCCGAACGAACCGAAACCCCAAAATTTCCATGCTCTCTGTACTTTTTTGAAAACAGTGAGTTTTTCTATATTAAAAATATGCAGAAAAACATGCAGGAAGATCTAAGAGTTACTGTGAAATCGTATGGCATAATTCCCTTATTGAGCCGCGGATCCGCGGCACGAGCATGGCTCGTGCGGCGGTTCCGCGACCGTACTGCCTCATTATACATATAAATTTACACAGTAATTCTTGGTTTGAAGTGTTGGTTTTTTTGGGAATTTTTAATATTTATTCAAGAGTTGAATTTTTCTGGGTTGTTTTGGGGATTCGGTGTTTCGATCGGAGTATCAGATTTTGTTTATGTGGCTTTCCGGATAATTTTAGAATATGTTAAAAAGTTCGACCGGATATAAATACCCACTTTTTCCCCTGTCGGGAAATTTCCAAGTGTTGGATTTTTCCGTAGTTTAAAGACGTTCTAAGTAGTGCAAGTAACTCGATGGACCCTCTAGAAGACAACAAACTTTAACTCGATTATATGACCGTCTTGAACTGCCCTTTGAACCTTCGGGTTTGGGGCAGTACGGCGTGCCACATGTGAGGCGTTGGCTTGACCCTTCTACGGCTGGACCGTTGGTACTGAGGCACGAACTGAATGTTTTTAGACTTGTTTCATGTGTTGATCTGTATCGGGAAAACTTGGGTGTTCGAATGTTCAATCGAAAAGTTTAACATTTTCTAATTATCTGGAATAGGATACAATAATTGGAATTCACAAGAAGTTATGGGATAACTGAATGAATGTTATAAACATAGCAGTTTAGTCTCACTTGATCGGTTGCCACGGAATTTTGATGTGATCAAAAGTCCGTCGCAATCACGTAGCGTATGCGGATACTCGCCGGGTAAACTTAATAGACAGCCTCACCCCATAGCCCCGACCAAGTGACTGTAGGAGAACCCCGTCGCCGAAAGCATCCGTCCGGGTGCTCGCGGTAGCGATGTTCCTCCTTGGTGCACTTCGTCGACGGTATCGGGGGTGCGGACGTCTACTGAAGTTTGCGACGAGCATTCGATCAGGATGTCGGGAATCTTGTTGAATTGGCCGACTTGAATATTGAAAAGTGTTTTCGATTTTGAGACTAAAATGCGGGGTTTATAATTGTATGGCATGCGATGTCTAAGTAATTCATTTGGTCAGGCATGCGATGTCTGAGGAGGTTGCGGATTCCAACTGTTGTAGTTTTACACTTTCTTTTCTGTGACCGTAAGTGTAATATGTGATATCGCCGGTTTCGTTGCTATATGTCAACGACAATTGGGATGCGCATATTTACTTACGTTGATGACATGTGATGTTATGTGTTGCTGGATATGTTATATTGGATCGTCGTGTTTGAATAGCCGGGGGTTTTTATGTGAGATGAGTGTTTTTCATTTTCATTCATGTAAAAACTTGTATGTAATATTCTTTTATTGGGGCACTTCCAGGTTGCGGAAGTTGTCACCCTTTGTATATTATTTACTTTTCCGCACTAGGATAGACCCAAGAAGGAGGGCACAAGTAACCGGGTTCTGGAGTCCAGTGGGAGACCAACTCGAGGAGTCGAGTCCGGGTCTCCTAACTCCAGAATTGGTAGGGTTGCTTGCCGCTCTCGTAGGGGTCTAGGGGTGTGGGTTTGGCTATTCATCGTGACCGTGGAATCCGTGTTTTATACCGGCTCGTATTGAAAACACGGACGTCCTAGCATATCCAATATTTCATATGTTTCTTCTGCTGCGATATCTGTGATGTGATCATGTGATGTTCTGTGATAGATACAGTATATAGTATATATGATATATTATATAGGCGTTACTTATGTTTTACACCCGCGCTAGCCCTGCCCCGCTCTGCCGTTAGTTACCTAACCTAACGGTGCATGAGGGGACATCGAGGCGAATGCGGATGGCATAAGTGTACGTCGTATTTATCTGTGATGTTTAGGTACTTAAATGATGGGACTTCATTAATGTGATTAATGAAGATAAAAGAAACCTAAGATGTTGTAGAATCGAATTTCAAAATAAAACAGGTAGCTACAGTTCTTGCTTTGCACAGCGGTATATATGATATATCCTGCACCTTATTCGATAAGGAAAAGACCGAGATCCCTTCACCGGGAGTGACTCCTTTAGCAATAACTGGCAGATGCTACACACTCGGTTTGTCTTTTGATTGCTTTTAAGAGTTTTTGCTTTGCACAGTGATATATATGATATATCCCGCACCTCATTCGACGAGGAAAGGACCGACGATCCCTTCACCGGGAGTGACTCCTTTAGCAAAACTAGAAAAGCCTCAAAAGCACTCCATTTTAAAATCATTCGATCCTACAACGATATCAAGTTCATTACGCAATAGGTTTTCAGAAAAACCTGTCGTAGCCCTCCGTCATTTCAGATCAGTACTAGTTAGTATTCGTGCTACGTTTGTTGACTATGTTAAGGCGTAGTGTGCGGTAGCTAATTAGTGCTTATCTGTATAAGCATATGATGTGATTGGATTAGGGTAGTCATGCGACTTTGTTGACTATGTTAAGGGTCGTGCGGGTGGGTTTAATTCAATCGGGAAATGACGGGTTGAACTTGACTAGCACTTATGATTTGTTGACTATGTTAAGGTCATATAGCTGCTAGGGGCAAAATATTATAGGGAATTTCAAGTGTTGAAATTTGCAATGAGATTGCATACCTTCTATGAGATAGTTGGATCCCGATACCCGCTGCGAGTAAGAGTTACTCCTGGGAGAGTTTTATACATTACAATTAGCCGATCAAGTAGGTATCTAGAAAGGTGTTAACGAGGTTACGCCTCTAGGAAAACGAGGTTTACATTAATTAGGTTCGTGCGAAAGCACGGGGGACCTCCCTCAAAGTACCGACACTGGCCTGGCTGAAAGATTGGCGAACTTGTAGTGTGTAATTAATCCCGGCTAGTCTTTCCTTTTAGGGTTTGAAGGAAGATTTGATAAAAAGCAGTGGGAGCCATCCTGATTAGATAAAATAATAACCAATCTATTCTTGCAAGAGCGCACGCTGAGTGTTTTCTTCTCTCTCTCTCCAGGTAGCGACCATATCACGCCTTAATCAAGATAATAATACGGATTATTTGACCGAACCCGCTTGTTATACTGAGCTGGGGAACGTTGGTCCCGCTCCAACTTATAATTGTTATAAGACAGAGCAGGAAATTAGGGATTACCAGAATTCCCGTGCCGCCCAAACGAAGAGAGTGCATGATGATGCATCATCTTCGGGTGTGTTCATTACAGAGAACTGTTTCTCAGTATCCTTTACGTCCTGGGTATGTGATACCAGATCAGGATCCCAGATATGTAATCTGTTACATAGGGCTACAGAAAGGTAGAGAACTGAGAACGGGTGATAAGTTTCATGAGGCAGAAAATGGGGCAAGAGTTGCAGCCAAGTCTGTTGGTCACTGTCACCCTGTATTACAATACATTGATTCTGAACGAATGTTATTAGATACCGAACCTGATATACAAAATCATATCTGTCTCTTTATTAGTAAAGAAACGGTAAAATTTTGTATTGTTGGATAATGTTTTGAACATTTCCTATATCAAAAGTTGATCGGTTCAGGCACGTTATCTAAAAGCGTTGATGTTCTAAATCAAACTACAGTTCTTAGTATACGGAACACACACAAGAGGAAGAGTTCAGAAATGAACGAATTCTTCTTGAGGTATTGTAGACTAGGTCATATCAATGCGACCCGACAAGCTAAGTTCCACATAGATGCATATTTAAATCTGTTTGAATTTACATCTTATGAAACTTGCCAGTCATGTCACAAAGATAAGATGACCATAGCTCCGTTTACTGAAGAACAGAGAAAGAGTTAGTAAACTCTTGGGATGATACATGTTAATGTATGTCAGATCCCCTGTCTACATATGCCAGGACTGGTTCTTTGTACTTCGTTACATTCTCTGATAAATCTCTCAAGATTCAGACATATGTTCCTGTTGAAACACAAGTCCGAACCTTTTGAGATATTCACAGAATATAAGTTAGAAGTAGGGAACCAATAAGGGTATAAGTATTATGTCCTTTGATGCGATCAAGGAGGAGAATACTTGAGCACGGAATTCCTGGACTATTCTAAAGGAGAATAAGATTCTCTCTCAGCATTACTCCTCTGTATACACCATAGCACGATGGTATATCGGGACGGAGCAATCACACCCTATATGATATGGTGTGCTCTATGATGAGTACTACTGAGTTACCTTTTTCCTTTTGGGAGTTATGCGCTTGAGAAGCTGCATACATATTGAATAGGGTTCGAACCAAATCAGTTGCCTACCACTTCATATTTGATATGGAAAGGGAAGAGCCCATATCTTAAGTTAGTTAAGATTTGGGGTTGTCCGGGCTATGTCTAAAAGCATAATCCGGACAAGCTCGAGGCAAAGTCAGTTATGTAGAACTGGAAATGTTCCAGCTATACAAACTGCAGCTGATGATTTGAAAGAACCAAAGGATTCAATGCTTACCAACGAACCTCAGCCTCTCCGCCGATCTAGTAAGGTTCCTCACCCGCCTGAGAGATACTTCGGTTACTCTATGACAGTGGGAGCGAGGATTGCATCATGAGATGATGACCTAACTAGTTTCGAACTGGCCATCAGGAGTGGGACTCTGTAAGAATGGCTGGATGCTTAGCGATCTGAGATGGAATCCTTATACACCAACAAAGTATGGACTTTGGTTGCTATATCTGAAGGGTTAAATCCCCATCAGGAGAAAGTATATCTTGAGAAGATTACTTGGTGTACATGGAAGAGTTGAGACTTTCAAAGCTAGACTTGTTAAAGGTCTACATCATTGACCAGGTATGGATGATGATGAAACCTTTTCAAGTAGCTATGCTTAAGTCCATCCAGATCCTACTTGCCACGGCTACGTACCTTGCCTACGATATCTGGCGGTTGGGTGCCATGACTGCTTTTCTAAATGATGTTTTAGAAGAGAACGTCTATAAGTACACAGCCAGAGGGCTTCGTAGACAGTGGGAGCAGCGGAAACGTGTACAAGATGCTTTATAAGATAAAGCAGGCATCGCGGAGTTGGAACATCTGTTTTGATGAAGTAGTCAAGGAAGTTGACATCATCAAAATGGTAGATAAACCTTGTATAAACAAAAAGGTAGTAGGGAGTATGGTGACGATCCTCGTAGAGTACATGGATGACATACTCTTGATAGGGAAGGAGTTTCCTATGCTACGCTCGATCAATCTCCGCTTATCACAATGATTCTCCATATAGGATCAAAATGATACCTCCTAAATCCTGAGTTTTAGATCTATGAGATAGATTTAATTGGATGTTAGGATTCTCACTAGTTGTAGTGAGATGGTATCAGTTGATCCTGGGGAGAATCACTGGAAGGGTTCCAGGATGATAAAGACGACTGAATGTCAGTCGCAGGCATTGTCTTTACCCTCAGTAAAGGGACGGTATGTTGGAAGAGTTCCAAGCTAGATACCGTGACATACTAGATGATAAAGGCAGGATACATCGCTACTAAAGATGCTACCAAAGAGGCTGTTTGGGTGTATATTGGTTCATGAGATGAACTACGTTCCTACCATTATGAGACAAGGGAGTTGTGGCTTATGCCAAGGAACGAAGGTCCCATCAGTGATCCAAACATATTCTAAGGCAGTATCGCCTGATCATGGAGATGGTTGATCTCCAGGGTGATCGAGGTTTGGAGAGTAGACTCAGAGGACAACACAGCGGATCCACTCACAAAGGCCTATTCCCAGAGAGAGACTTTTATGGGATGGTTGAGTATGAGATACTACAACCACTACTACAGATGGCCCTAGTGCAAGTGGGAGATTGTTAGTTATATGTATTCCCTAGAGGCTATTACTGTACATTGGATGTATATTGTAGTGGATGCTGGGACATATATAGGGAGGACTTTCTTGCTCGACATGATAGTATGCTATCTGGTTGCCATTTACCTTAACGTGTACACAGATTGTCTCTCTATTACATGTTGGTAAAGCCCTTAGGATGTGTACTTGACTACCTGGACTATGATGCGGATCATACTAGTGGGGACATGGTAGTCTATAAGTACATCCTTCAAAGTCCCTAGTCATGGGTGTATCGAGACAGGGCATCGATATACCAGAGTAAACTAGCGTGTACCTTCTCGACCCATACAGATGGGCGATGGATGATCCCATATCCATTGGTGTTTGAAATCAGAGATGATATACGGGTGCTCAGTGGAGACTGGGTACACTGGACGGACTCGCCGAGAACTCCCAGATGGTATTATACCTCACGTCAGATGGCAGTTCTCTGGTGACACTGGTACAGAGTAGTCTGTTGACCCGAGATCGTCATAGAGTCTTGTGTGGTTCCCACTGTGCTTTGATTTCCATCTTACCACGTCCAAGAGGGCGTGCAAAACGGTGGTTTTTGGGTACAGTCCCGAGTCACATGGAGGCAATGAGCGATAGGAGGGGATTCGTCTCTCCCGGTATAGGGAGTTGATGTTGCGCTGTGTTCGATTGGCTATAACAGGAAATCTTTGGCCAGGGTTGCTGAGATTTACTGTTAAGTGTTACCAGTAGTTTCTCGAATTGTTATAGACCTCATATCGACACGACTTATCGAGCTATTGGGGTCTGACGTTTACCACCCCTAGACGAGATATGCGACATATCAGACGATCAGACCGGACTGTACGGTAGTGTTACTGGTTGGATTCACTGGAGTGTGAGCGGGCTTGCTTGTCGATCTTCAGATTGCTCAATACCCGATGGCCGTTATGTTTAGCAGACCGCTTGCGGCTTGTGGGTGTTTGATATGATCATCATCTGCTGCCGGCGTATTGATGAGTCTTTAGAGTCCTACGCAGAAGTTTCCTGGCTCAAGCGAAATGAAATAGGAGCGCATATGAGATATGTGCGGGACTGAGAATAATGCATGTATATGATACCGTATTCCATTCTCGCGATGAATTTATCGATTGGTTATATTCGATATAACCTAGATATCGAACCAAGGATTGATTCGATAAGTCGATACATTGGATACTTGTCGGTTATGTGCGACATGACCGGATCATTGAATCAAGTGTTGATTTAATGATTTAATGTATAATTATGTATTTGATATATTACTTTGCATTAACTAGTATTGGTTCACTTTATATGGATTTTCTCACTTGGATTGCACAAGTTGTATATGTGATATACTTTTGTGCACTTGATTGTATCATGTTTGATGATACATGTTTACTTGGTTAAGTGTAAAGAGTTAAACCATGGTTAAACATATAATTAGGGTTTGATTTTTCCATTACTTATTTATTCATTTATTTATTTGTTTATACATTTTGGAAAATAAATGGAAAAGAGAAAAGAATGGTGGCTTTATTTGTTGTTTAGTTGAAGCTTCATGAAGCTTTGACTTTGTCCACCATTCTTATCTCATCCTTAACCCTAACCATTCCTTTAACCTTGGTCAATTCTCTACACATAACCATAGTTAGAATTATGATAAGTATTGTTTTTCTATTCTTTTTTAATTAACTTATCATAACATAATTCTTCTTCTTCTTCATTTTCTTCAAGTGAAGAAAGCTTGCCTCCATCAATGGAAAGTGATGAAAAAGAGTGAGAAATCCAAATCTAAAGTGAACCCACCTCCTATTTCTTCATCCTCTACCTCTTGCCAAGTAGTAGAGTGTGTTTCCTTCACAAGTTTTCATGGCTTGGTGAAGTGGGAGCTTGATCTAGCGATGCCTCGACGTAGATCATCTTCGGCATGGACATCGACGACCTAGCCCGCCTTTTCTCCGATGAAGCCGACGCTAGAGCCCGGGAATTCATTTGGACAGCGAGGGGACTTCGTTGCGGAGCTATGGAGGTGGAGCACCGGATTTACAAAGGTTGTATTTCCGTATTCTCTTAGTTAAGTGTTAACTAGTTTGCTTTTCGCCTAGATTTCTAGCCAACGATCCGTAGTCGGGTCTCTCGGCAGCTAGATTTTTTGAAATTGGCATGGTTGATGCCTTGTGAGACCTCATTAGGGTGCCTAGGAACCCTACAGCTCCACGATGATTTTCCTCATCCAGACGGCTTCCTTGGCAGAATCATTTGCAGCAATATATTCAGCTTCCATCGTTGAGTCTGCAACGGTATCCTGTGTGGAACTCTTCCAACTCACCGTCCCTCCATTGAGGGTAAATGCAAACCCTGAGATAGACTTGCTATCATCCTTGTCACTCTGGAAGCTTGAATCGGTAAAGGCCTCCATTTGGAGATCCCCATTACCAAATACTAAGAACAATTCTTTAGTCCTTCATAAGTACTTAAGAATATTCTTTACAGCAATCCAGTGATTCTTCCCTGGGTTAGATTGATACCTGCTTACTACACTAAGTGCATAAGCAACATCAGGGCGTGTACATAACATTGCATACATTATCGATCCTACTGCCGAAGCATAGGGAATAATGCTCATGCGAGCTCTCTCTATTTCAGACTTTGGGCAATCGTCTTTTGAGAGAGTGACTCCGTGGCAAGCGGGTAAGGCACCCCGCTTGGAGTCTTCCATACTAAACCTCTTTAGGATGGTGTTAATATACTTGGTTTGGGACAATCCCAATAACCGTTTGGATCTATCCCTATAGATCCGTATACCCAATATGTATGTGGCATCACCCAGGTCCTTCATGGAGAATCTTTGTGATAAGAATGATTTGACCGACTGTAGCATGGGAATGTCATTTCCTATCAGAAGTATGTCATCCACGTACAATACGAGGAATGCGATATTTCTCCCTACAGTCTTCTTATAAACACAAGGTTCATCTGGATTTTTGACGAAATCAAACTCTTTGATAACATCATCAAAACAGATGTTCCAACTCCGTGATGCCTGCTTTAATCCATAAATGGATTTAAGCAACCTACATGCTTTACCGCTGCTCCCACTGTCAATGAAGCCTTCTGGTTGATCCATATAAACGCATTCATCTAAATCACCATTTAGGAATGCAGTTTTAACGTCCATCTACCAGATTTCATAGTCGTAGTGAGCAGCAATAGCAAGTAGGATCCGAATGGATTTAAGCATGGCTACCGGAGAGAAAGTCTTGTCATAGTCCAAACCTGGTCTTTGATGAAAACCTTTCGCTACCAACCTTGCTTTATAGGTCTGTACCTGTCCATCTACACCGATCTTTCTTTTAAAGATCCATTTGCATCCCACAGGTTTTATCCCGGAGGGTACATCTTCCAAAGTCCATACTTTGTTGGTGTACATGAACTCCATTTCGGATCTCATGGCATCCAGCCATTTCACAGAGTCACCACTCGTAATAGCCTGATGAAAACTGGTAGGATGATCATCATCCATGATGCAATCTTCTCTATCACCATCAACGAGAAAACCGTAGTATCTCTCCGGTGGGCAAGAAGTCCTACCAGATCTACGGAGTGGCTGAGGTTCATTAGATTCTGTTATAACTTCAGGTTCAGCCAAGTCGTCATTTGTAATTTGTGTTTCTAGAACTTCTTCTAGATCTGCCACATTGCCATTTGTATTGTTTGAAAAAATCTCATTTTCTAAAATGGTGGCATACTGAGAAACAAATACTTTTTGTTCCTCTTTGTGGTAGAAAAGATACCCAAACGAATGTTTAGGATATCCTACAAATATACATTTGACTGATCGTGTCTCGAGTTTATCTGGATTCTGCTTTTTGACAAAAGCTGGACAACCCCAAATCTTAACTCTTTTAAGAGATGGTTTCTTCCCATGCCATATCTCATATGGAGTAGTAGACACGGTCTTGGTTGGAATTTTGTTTAACAGAAAAGCTGCTGTTTCCAGTGCATGCCCCCAAAACGAGAGAGGTAACTCAGAATCACTCATCATGGATCGTACCATATCTAATAGGGTACGGTTTCTTTGTTCTGACACACCGTTGTGCTGCGGTGTGTAAGGTGGAGTGAGCTGAGAGAGAATCCCATTCTCTTTTAGGAAGTCTAAGAACTCAGTACTTAAGTACTCTCCACCTCGATCTGATCGAAGTATCTTGATACTCTTTCCTGTTTAGTTTTCTACTTCATGTTTATACTCCTTGAATTTCTCGAAAGCTTCAGATTTATGCTTTATCAAATATACATGACCAAATCTTGAGAAATCATCAGTAAAAGTTTTGAAGTATGAAAAACCGCCTCTAGCATGTGTAGACATTGGTCCGCATACATCACTATGTATGAGGCCCAGGAGTTCAATAGCTCTTTCTCCGTGTCCTGTAAACGGAGTTTTGGTCATTTTTCCTTTGATACAAGACTGGCAAGTTGCATAAGATTTATACTCAAATGAATTTAAATATCCATCTTTATGAAGCTTGTTTTGTCTTGTTTCATTAATATGACCAAGTCTACAATGCCAAAGAAAAGATTCATTTATCTCTGAAAATTTTCTTTTATTTTTTTGTTGTATGTTGAAAACCGTGTGTTGATTAAGGACGTATATTCCGTTATTTAATGTAACACAACCAATCAACTCTTGATTAAGTCTAATGTTCATAACATTGTGTTGCACAGCAAAATGATACCCTTCATTGTCTAACAAGGAAACAGATATAATATTACAAAGCATACTTAGTACAAAATAACACTGGTTCAAAACCAATATACAACCCGTAGGCAAACCTAGATGATACTCTCCTACTGAAACTGCATTTACATTGGAACCATTTCCAACTTGGAGAGTATGGTCACCTGTCTTCAGAACTCTGCTATTTCTCAACGCCTCCACAGAATTGCAAATATGAGAACCCGAACCGGTATCCAATTCCCAGGATAAAGAGTTAATAGAAAAACAGTTTTCAATTACGAACACACCTGAAGCTGAAGTATCATCATGCTTCATCTTGAGTGCTAGGTACTCAATACAGTTCCTCTTCTAGTGTCCCATCTTCTTGCAATGGAAACATTCACCTTTCCCTGATTCCCCAACCTTGGACTTGCCTTTTCCCTTCACCTTTTTGACTCCACCCTTAGGTTTGGTGGGTTTCTTCTTCATCTTTCCCTTGGCCTTAGCCTTTGGGTAAGATGAGGAGGATTGCCCAACAGACATAACGGGAGTCTTCACTGACTTTAGTGTGCTCTCTGCACTCCTTAACATATTAAGGAGTTCAGGCAGTTCCTTCTCCATGTTGTGCATGTTGAAGTTAACGATGAACTGAGCAAAAGTGGAGGGGAGAGACTGCAGAATAATATCTGTATACTGTTCATTGTCCATTGTCCACCCAAGGTCCTCAAGCTCTTTTGTGAGAGCTATCATTTTCAGAACATGGTCTCCTACTGCTGTGCCAGCGGTCATGCACATCTGAAACAGTTTCTTAGACGCTTCGTATCGTAATACGCGAGATTGCTCTCCATACAACTCTTTTGTGTGGAGAAATATGGCTTGTACGTCCATATTCTCGTGCTGCTTCTGATGTGTGTTATCCATCGATGCAAGCGCGAGGCATTTTGCCGTGGTACAGTCAGCGTCCCATGTCTTGTGGATTTCCCTATCCGCAACTGAATGTTTAGGACCTAGGGGGCAAGGCTGGAGCTGTAAGGACATATGATACTTTATCATAAGTCAAGGCTATGTTTAAATTCCTCAGCCAGTCTTTATAGTTGGTCCCATTCAGCTTGTTTTTATCTAATAGAAGCTTAAGTCCTGTCATGGGTATCTGCCATTAAGAGAGAGAAAAGAATACACTTAGCGAATACTCTTGCAAAGATCAAATTGTTTATTATCTTGTCTAATCGATGTCTCCCACTGTTTTTATCAAATTTTCTTTAAAACCTTTTAAAAAGAAAACTAGCCGGGATTAATTACATTCTACAACTTCGCCAACCTCTCAGCCAGGCCAGTGCCGGTACTCGAGGGAGGTTCCCCGTGCTTTCGCACGGACCTAATTAAAGTAAACCTCGTCTTCCCAGAGGCGTAGCCCCGTTTGGCACCTTTCTAGACACCTACCGAGACAGCTAATTGTAAAGTGCAAAATTCTCCCGGGAGCAACATTTGCTCGCAGTGGGATCGGGATCCTATTATCATATAGTAGGTATACAATCTCATTGTAATTATCAACTCTTGAAATTCCCGATATGATTTTTACCCCTAGTACTTATGACCTTAACTAAAGTCAACATATCATAAGTACTAGTCAAGTTCTTCCCATCATTTCGTGATTAACTAGACCCACTTATATGACCCTTAACTAAAGCCAACATAATCATATGAATGTCCTAACTAATCTGCATCATATGCAGTGTAGAAAGACATCACTCAGCTACCGTTCACTTCGCCTTAACTAAAGTCAAAATACGCAGCACGAATACTAAGTACTCTGCTTCTTAAAATGACGGAGGGTTGCGAATAGTTTTTAAGAAAACTTTTGACGCTTTGAACTTGATATCGTTGTAGAATCTAATGAGTTTTAAAAGGAGTGGCTTAAGCTCCGCATTTTGAAACTTGCTTTTTATAAAAAGGCCGAGTGTGTTTCAAATCTGATTCTACAACTTTTTAGGTTCATTTATCTTTTACATTAATCTCATTAATGTAGTCCCATCATTTAAATCCTAAGCCATTACAGAAAGAAACGAAAATATAACGTACACTTATGCCACTCGCATTCGTCACAGTGTCCTGATATGCACCGTTAGGTTACTTAACTAACGGCATACCGGGACGGGGCTAGTGTGGGTGCAAAACATAAGTAACGTCTAATATATACCATATATATATAATATTTCATTCGTCTCAGACATGCATTAAAAGATCACATCAGATAATGAAAGCAGCAGAAGCACATAAAGGATATCTAGGAGGTCCGTATTTTATATTTAGCCAGCAATAAAAAATACGGATTCCATGGTCACAATGAATAGCCAAGCCCACACCCCTAGACCCCTACGAGAGCGGCAAGCGACCCTACCAATTCTGGAGTTTAGGAGACCCGGTCTCGACTCCTCGAGATGGCCTCCCACTGAACCCAAGAACCCGGTCACTTGTGCCCTCCACCTTGGATCTATCCTAATGCGGAAAAGTAAATAATATACAACACTGGTGACAACAACCTCATCCCGGAAGTGCCCCAAATAAAAGAATATTACATACAATTTAATTTTACATGAATTAAAAGAATACTATCATCTCACATAAAAAGAAAACCCCCGGCTATTCATTATGACAATCCTGCATTTCAAATCTCATCGACACATAATATCAAATATCATCAACGTAAGTAAGTATGCATACACCGATCGTCGTTGATGTACAACAATGAAAATCAGTAATACAACTACATACTACACTTACGGTCACAGAGAAATAAAATGAAAAATACAACAATTTGTAGATACAAATTATAGTATCACATACTATTAACCTAAGCGATGTTGAAACATCTGATCAAACGATTCAAACAAGCACAGACTGCTCTGAAAGCTCAACACTTGAGCAGATTCTAAAAATACCAGTAACATCAGCAAACACATACGGGCCAGCACAAGAAAATACGGCCCATGAATCACCTATACCGCCGCGGAACCGCCGCAACAAGCCACTTTGGGCCGCGGTTCCGCGGCCGTTTAGTCGATTTAGGGCATCGTTTTTCTTGTGGGCCTATATATTTTCCTGCTTAATTTTTTACATATTTTTAATTTGAAAAAATCCAGGTTTTGAAAAAATTTCCAGAGAGCACCCCCCGGGTGTCGTTTTTCGTCCGTTCGATGTTTTCAACGTCGTCTAGGTTACTACAAAGCTCTAGCTTGGCTCTGATACCACTTTTGGTTTTCCTCAACACCTCTATTAGGGTTTAGAAGCATCACACATGTTATGACAATAAAATTTTGAGGTGCTAAGCAAACTATACATGAATCGAACTAGAATATATGAAGTAACAATTAATAGTATCAACAAATAAGACCTAAGTTATACTGAGTGATGAGACTGCAACCTTTGTAGACCTCTTTGGAAGACTCCTTTGCTTTGAAAAGGTTCACTTGATCAACTCCTCGTCCACGACGATCCACCCGAAGCACTTTGCCATAAGCTTGATGCTTCCTACGATCTTTGAAAAACTAGAAGCACAACACCCTACACAAGATAGCTAAGCTTGTGTAGGATGATGAAGTGGTTGCTATTCTTATTTATTACCTTTTCTTTTCTTTTTCTAACTCTTTTTTAACATTTAAAAGAGAGCTAGGGTTTGAGGAAGAGGATGGCTCTCTCTTTTTCTTTTGGAATGATAATGATAATAATGTAAAAAGAAAATAAGAGAGAGAGAGAGAGAGAGAGATCTTATCATAACCACAACCATAGTTAAAATAATATCTAGATATTTCAATTAAGGTTATATGGCAAAATGAAATAAAACCATGGTTGAGTTAAATTCAACCATGGAAATTGTAGAAAAGTGTAGAAATAATGACTCATTAATCTTTTCTTTTGCCTTTAATCTTTCTTGAAAATATACATATATCACTTTATCTACAATATGATTCTTATATTGCCATCCTCTTTGTATCATCAACCATGATATTTTTTCATGTATGTATGTATGCATGCACATCATCATGTACATATACATGCATGTATCCATAAGAAGAAAAGGATTTAAATAAATAATATAACAGCCAATATTAAATCAATACTTGATTTAATAAATCGATCATATCTCATATGACCCGACTAATATTAAATGCCCGATTAAAATACAGTATCATATACTTTTATTTAATCGAGCCTCTGCACATATCTCATATGCGCACCACTTAGTTTCGCCTGAGCCGAGAAACTTCTATATGGGACTCTAAGACTCGTCAATACTCCAGCAGCAGATGATGATCATATCATACATCCACAAGCCGCAAGTGGTCAGCTAAACGTAACGGCTACCCAGGTATTGAGCGATCAGAATAAGAACAAGCGAACCTGTCAAAACTCCTGTCAATCCATCCGGCAACACTTTCCGTACAGTTCGGTCTCTTCGTTAGATATGCTGTATATCGAGTCTAGGGATGGAATCGTCGACCCCAATAACTCAATAAGTCATGCCGGTATATAGTCTATAACAGATCGAGAAACTTACTGATAACACTTATCAGTAATATCTCAGCAGCCCTGGCTAGGGACTTCCCGTTATAGCTAATCATACACAGCACAGCATCAATCCCCAATACCGGGAGAGACGAAACCCCTCCTATCGCTCACTGCCTCCATATGCCTCGAGACTATACCCAAAATCCACCTGTTTGTACGACTCAGTAGAACCGCAGTAGGGTGGAGATCAAAGTACAGTGGGAGGACACACAAGACTCTATGACGATCTTGGGTCTACAGACTAACCTGTACCAGTGTCACCTGAGAACTGCTATCCGACGTATGATATAATACCATATAGGAGTTCTCGGTGAGTCCGTTCAGTGTACCCAGTCTCACTGAGCACCCGTATACTATCTTCGGTGTCAACACACCAGACGGATATGGGATCATCCATCGCCCATCATATGGAACAAGAATGGTATACGCTAGTCTAAACTGGAATATCGATGCCCTATCTCGATATACCTACGACTAGGAACATTTCAAGGATATGCTTTTAAACTATAGACTTCCCACTAGTATGATCCGCATCATAATCCCAGTAGTCAAGCCAATATCCTCAGGGCTTTATCAATATGTACTAAATGAATATAAACATGATCAAGTGAACATATGATAAAGTAAAACCAGACAGCATACTACCATATCGAGCAAGACTTTCCTCTGAATATATATATATACACATATCAGTACATACACTATCTCATAATGGCCTCTAGGGCATACATATATCCAACAACAGGTTGACCCACGAAAGGGTGCTCATGTTACTGGATTTCTTGAAGTGTCGGGTGGCCCATTCACTTTGATGAAGGGGGTTGCCTCACTTTTGGTTTTGGCGGGTAACTTTCCGCGCTCGTAGGGGTCTAGGTTTTCATTGCACAGGCTATCCACATGACCAGGGGAACGTCGTGTTTCACTTGTAGCTCAAAGGAAACCCGGGGCTCCTAGATTATCCATTTGTTCTGTGATGCTTATTCTGTGATGTTGCTTATATCATGCCTTTGACGAATGTTATATATATATATATATAGTAGATGTTTTATATGTTTTGCACCCGTGCTAGTCCAGCCCCCGCTCTGTCATTAGTGAAGTAACCTAACGGATGATGACGGGGCCCAGTGGCGAATGCGGATGGCATATACGTTATGTTGTGATATGGATTAATTGATGGGACTGAGTTGATTCTGATTAACGCAAGGAAAAACAAACCTATATGATGTTGTTGGAACCAATTTTGAAAAACTGTTGTTGCGAGATATTTCCTTTTGCTTTGCACAGTGGTATTCGGTTCAGAATATCCAGCACCTCATTCGATGAGGCAACAGCCGAGATCCCTTCATCGGAAGTGACCTCTTGAGCGAAAGTTTGCATCATTGCAATAACTTCACTATAATTATTTCCTTTGCATTGTATCGTGGTATTCAGTTTGGAATATCCTGCACCTCATTCGACGAGGAAAAAGCCGAGATCCCTTCACATGGAGTGACCTCTTTAGCAAAAGTTTGCGTCACTATATATTTGTAAAGCTATCCGGTCCTTCAACGATATCAAGTTCATTACGTTAAAAGTTTTTCACCAAAAACCAGCCGTAGCCCTCCGTCATTTCAGATTAGTATTACTTAGTATTCGCACTGCGTTTGTTGACCTTGTCAAGGCATAGTGTGCGGTAGCTCTGTAATACTTTTCTGTCGCATAGATATATGGCCATTGTTGTACATATGTTTTATATTATAGTGGATGCTTGGATATATAGAGAGGACTTTCTTGCTCGATATGATAGTATGCTATCTGGTTTTCACTTTGTCTAAACATGTTGACTTGTATAGGTTTACTGTCTTGCTCTCACATGTTGATAAAGCCCTTAGGATATGTACTCGACTACTAGGACTATGATGCAGATCATACTAGTGCGGTCAGGGTAGTCCAAGAGTACAAGCTATAACTGTTCCTAGTCGAGAGTGTATCGAGACAGGGCATCGATACACCAGAGTAGACTAGCGTATACGCATCTTGACTGTAACACCCTAGTTCATTTATACCAGTTATAGTTCATGTATTTCTTTATTTATGGTATTTTCCTGTTTTACTGTGTTTTGGGTGCGAATAATGTTTTTGACATTGTATTGCATCCGACCCGACCCGCTTGCTTGAAACCCGTCTTGATTCATCTTTATGATTTATCCTGACCTGTTACATGGACTCGTGCACTTTCATTTTTTATTTATACATTGCATACTCGCATTATATCTGGCATCTGCATTTTTATATATAACATTTAAAGTCACATAAAATATTTTAAAATTACATTGCATGCCTGCCTAATACCCCTAACCCTGTGGTAGCATCTACGCATCTTGTTCTCGTCCCGTTCAGTGAAACGGACTTATTTGGATGGTTATGCGCACGTACGTGCATCTGTTTTTGGGTATGCATTTTCGTTACCCGGATATCCAACTTTAATTTTGGTCGACATATATATTTTTTGTATTTTAAAACTGAATTTTAGACCCGACCCGGGCATGTTTTAGACTATGTTTATATTTACGAGAATATCAAATTTTATTTATATAATATTAATTTTATAAACTGATACAAATTAAAATTTAGTTAACTAATAAAAGATTTTTTAAATTTAAATATAAACTAATTTCCTAACAAACTAACAACCCCCCTCTCTCTCTCTCGTGACTCTCTCTCTCTCCTCTGCATATATATTTATATAGTTTTTATTTATTTATTTATTTATTTTCTTTCCTTATTTAATACACAGTCTCTTCTTCTTACTTCTTCTTCTTTCTTCTTTCTTTTTCTTGATCTTGTTTCTTGATTCCGGTGATCACCGCCGGAGCCATGCTCGTCGCTAACGATCCGAGTGATCTAGTGAATGTACCTTGCCTGTGTGACCACCCTCTTGCCTTGCCTCCTGCGTCCCGCTTGTGCGTTGCGACGATTTACCGACGTCGGACGTGTCGTGGGTATCCGTCGCGCAATTCGATCGAGGCAAGTTTACAACTTGCTACATGCTATGCTTTATGTAATTTATTTATATGTTTCCGTATCATCATCATCATCATCATCATCATAATAATAATAATCATACAGCTATATCGATATAATTTATACACCTTAGTTATTTAACGTTAATCGGTTTTATAATATAAAATGTATGAAAGTTTACAACTTGCGACATGCTATAATTATATCTATAAAAATATATATCATCGTAATATTTCTTATTACTATCTTTAATTAGTTTATAATCTGCATTTTATAATGTTATACAAAATATAGTTTGAAAATATTATAGTTTACACATGAAACGTCGTTGCAAAGCGGATACGGCAAATCTGAAATTTACTGTACACCTTACATTATAAAATTCATTATACATCATAGAAAAATTATTAGTATACGTTCTTTAGTTCGTTACGAAGATAACTCTGAATACTATAACTCTATGAAATATTTACTTGCAAAACAAATTGTTTATATAACGTAAAATTCAAATGAAAATATCTCTAAATTGCTGTCCACGGAAATTCCAGCAGCAAACTTTCAATTTCGAATGTTCATAACTTTTTGTAGGAATAACCTGAGATACTTCAACTTATAAAAATTAAATCCTTATTGAATTATATTTGTTTTGGTATAATACACGTTCCTTTGGAGAACGTTTGTTATTTTTAAGCTATTTTACAAATCAAGATGACGCTGAATTTCTGGACGGAACTTTCTTGTGCATGGTTAATCAATACCACTTTTATAGTCATTAATCGGTTTGAATATGTTATCCATTTTAATATTATTATATAAATATCTATTTAATAAATAATAGTGCTTGTGTTTTAATATTCAGCAAATTTTACCGATTTACAGTTTTATAGTATCCGTACGGTTTATTACATATCTAGTTGCACGCCGAGACCATATTATTTCATTTTACTGTTACATTAGTATCCTATACTTGATCTTGTGCATCCTACATAGTCATGATGTAATCCCTCATAAATATTTGTGCATTCATTCTTTATTTGTACACCCGTACCTGTTACAGTTTTATTATGAGCATCCACTTGATACCTGTGCATTACTTGATATGACTTGATATATGTACACTACTTGACATGACTTGATATACCACTACTTGACATGATTTGATACATGTACACTACCTGACATGACCTGATATATCACTACTTGACATGTTACCTGTTCCTGTTTCTAATGCCGACAATCCTGACATATTGTCCCGATGGACATATCATGTTGTCTGTATAGACAAACATGTTCCTGCTTGATTCTTTATTGGCATTAGCTTCAGATTTATCAATACCTGACTTGAACATATAACTTGGATGTATGGGGAAATCAAGAATGTAACCGAACGTAACTCAAAGGGCTACCATATTGTTTGTCGTTTTTCCGGGGGTTACAGAATACCTATTGTTTGCCATTTTTCCGGGTGTTGTGGAATAATCACTGATGGGTTACGATGAGGATTACATTAATTGATTTCGAAAACTTTAGAATAGATAACTAAGTAGCACAGTTTAGATCGATCACTGCACGTCACTTATACCGATATACTTCACTGTTATATATTCATGTTGACTTGTTACTGTTCATACTCGTGCCTGCATGTCCTGCTACCCCTTGATTATATTATTGTTGATATTATGACGCACCGACGTCTGGGTTTTGCATTGCCCATATCCTCTACCCTTGTCGTAGGCCGATCAGGAGTACTTCCGCCGTCAGGCCGAGCAGTGAGGATCCAGTTAGTATCCAGTTTAGTTATGTTTATTTTCCAGATTATTATTGTTTATTGGATATATTGCTTCCGCATATTATTTCTTGACTTGTTTATTCTGGCTTATGGACATGTACTAGATAGTTTATTTTATTTCTACTGTTCCTGATATCTTCTAGACAGCCGTAATGTGACTGTGGTGGGATGTTTTCTAGCCACTGGTAGCATGGTTGGCTCTATCACGTGCCGATCTTAGCAGACTCTGGGAAGCGGGGGCGTGACATGGGTTGTTTGGTATGAGAGACATAGGATTTAGGTTAATCGGGTTTGATTCTTTTGTAGTTGGGTATTAGACCCAATACACGAATCAGAATGCTCGTAACTAGGAGCATGTCCTGCCACATTGTTATCATGATACTTGAATCATATTTTTCTCTTGACCCTTTATCTTGACGATATGCAAGCAACTTTGCATCTCGGCTTGAAATCTTCTTGATTCCTTATTGTTTATCCCGTCCTATTCCTTCAATTCTGATACTATTATTTGGGCGACTTGAACGGAGTTATGTGATTGTACCTATGAACTGCAGCATGGTTACAATGCGGTACTCTATTTAAGCAACTTGGAGTCCTAGTCTTGATTCATTTCCTTGATTCACGGTCATGAAATTTCCTTGGTTCTCTCAGTTTCATTGCTTACCATTTCATGCTTTGCAGATTTCTTGGTGATCGATACCGGCAATTATGATTTTGTCTTGGGAATGGATTTTCTCGGCACTTTCCATGCTCACATTGATTGTAGGGCAAATAATGTGATTTTCCAGATTCCCGGACATCCGGAGTTTGTTTTGTTGGAGGAAGCAGTTCTGTCGGGCCAGTCGAGTTTAGGGCTAGGCCGACAAGTAATGTTCTTTCGTCGATGGAAGTTGATAAGGAGGGAGCGCCAGCTGTAGTTCGAGAGTTCATGGACGTGTTCAAGGACATCTCAGGTTTACTACTAAAACGAGATGTGGAGTTCGCGATCGATCTTGTTCCTGGTGCAGCGCCAATCTCAAAGGCGTACTATCCAATGGCACCAGTCGAGTTGGAAAAAGTCAAGAAGCAGGTTACTGAATTGCTAGAGAAAGGTTGGATTCACAGCAGTAATTCACCTTGGGGAGCTCCAATTCTTCTAGACAAGAAGAAAGATGGCATAAGGAGGATGTGCATCAATTATCGAGAATTAAACCGGGTGACTATTAAGAACAAGTACCCGATCTCTCGCATTGGAAAATTATTCGAGCAACTCAGTGGCGCGAGGGTATTCTCGAAGCTGGATTTTCGATCCGGATATCATCAGGTCCGAGTTAAATCAGAAGATATTTGCAAGACTGTGTTCCGAACTCGGTATGGAGATTACGAGTATTTAGTGATGCCATTCGGAGTCACGAATGCACTGGCGATATTTTTGGACTTGATGAACCGAATCTTTTCACCGTTCTTGGACCAGTTTATAGCGGTGTTCATTGATGATATTCTGGTCTACTCGAGAAGCCTTGAAGAGCATGCAGAACACTTGAAGATCGCACTACAAACGTTGAGGCAAGAAAGATTATATGCAAAGATGAGAAAGTGTGAGTTTTGGCCTGAAGAAGTGAAGTTTTTGGGGGCATGTTGTATCCGGAGATGGAATTGCCGTTGACCCTGAGAAGATTGCAGCAGTTCGAGATTGGCCGATTCGAAGAACGTAGCAGAGATCAGAAGTTTTTTTGGACTTGCCGGATATTACAGAAGGTTCGTGGAGAATTTTGCTCGTTTGGCTAAGCCTTTGACCAAGCTTACGCGCAAAGAAGTACCATTCATATGGACGGATAAATGTGTGTCAGCCTTTGAAGTGTTGAAGAAGAGGTTGATAACCGCTCCTATCTCGACCGTACCAGACGGTTCCGGAGGATTGGTGATTCACAACGACGCATCTGGGAAAGGTTTGGGATGTGTTTTGATACAGCATGGGAAGGTTATAGCTTATGTATCAAGACAGTTGAAGATCCATGAGAAGAATTACCCAACTCATGAGTTGGAGCTTGCAGCAGTGATTTTCGCTTTGAAGATTTGGAGATACTACTTATTGGGCGAAAGGGTCGAAGTATTCGCCGATCAAAAAAGCCTAAAGTACGTGTTCTTGCAGAAAGAGCTTAACATGAGGCAGCGTAGATGGTTGGAGCTGATAGCTGACTATGGTCTTGATCTCAAGTACCATCCGGGGAAAGTTAATGTATTGCCGGATGCGCTTAGTCGGTTGCCAGCAATTCGGATGTTGACTGCACAGAAAGAGCTTATCGAAGACTTTCAGAGATTCGAGTTTGAGATCGTGCTACCGCATTCTTCGGGACAGTTGATGCAGCTGCAAGTACAGTCATTGTTGATCGATAATATTAAAGCAGCACAGTCGCAGGACCCAAGGTTGCAAAAGTTTCGAGAACAGGTTGAAGCAGGACTTCGAACGGACTTGTTGATTCATGAAGATTGTTCGTTGCGATATGGTAGCCGTTTGTGTGTGCCGAAAGGAGACATTCATGAAGAAGTTATGAAGGAGGCACACAGTTCCGCGTATTCCGTACATCCTGGAGGCACGAAGATGTAACGCGATCTAAGACAACATTTCTGGTGGGAAGGCATGAAAAATGAGATCGCTTGTTTTGTAGCGAAGTGTTCGGTGTGTCAGCAAGTTAAGGCTGAACATCAAAGGGTAGCTGGTTTATTGCAACCACTTCCGATTCCTCAATGGAAGTGGGAACATATAACCATGGATTTCGGACAAGATTACCACGGAGACCAAAGGGCAACAATGCAGTTTGGGTGATTGTTGATCGATTGACCAAGGCAGCTCATTTCATACCATTTCGAGTTGGTCAGTCAACGGAAGCATTAGCAGAACGGTACATGTAGGAGATTGTGAGATTGTATGGAGTACCTGTGAGCATCGTGTCCGATCGTGACACCCGATTCTTATCGCACTTCTGGAGGAGTTTACAGGAAAGTTTGGGGACACGATTGAAGTTTAGCACAGCTTATCATCCTCAGAAAGAACGATCCAAACTCTTGAAGATATGTTGAGAGCTTGCATGTTAGACTTCAAGGGTTCATGGTAGAATCATCTACATTTGATGGAGTTTTCTTACAATAACAGCTTTCAGGCGACTATTCAGATGGCTTCATTCAAAGCGTTGTATGGTCGCAAGTGTCGTTCACCTGTTTGCTGGGACGATGTTGGAGAGCGAAGACTGTTGGGACCGGATCTTATCGTGCAAACCGTGGGGAATGTTAATACCATCCGAAATCACATGAAGGCAGCACAAGATCGGCAAAAGAGTTAGGCCGACACATCGAGAAGACCTCTAAAGTTTGCGGTTGGTGATCTGGTATTTTTGAAGATATCACCGGCTAGAGGAGTGATTCGTTTTGGAAATCGAGGCAAGTTTAGTCCTCGATTCGTAGGGCCTTTCGAGATTTTGGAGCGTGTTGGAGAAGTGGCTTATCGATTGGTTTTACCACAATCTTTGGCGAATATTCATGACGTGCTTCATGTATCTCAACTCCGTAAGTATGTTCGAGATGAAACACACGTGCTGGATCATTCGGAGCTGACTGTAAGGGAGGATTTAACCTTTGAGAAATGACCGATGTTAATTGTTGATCGAAGAGAAAAGGGTCCTTAAGAACAAGGTTATCCCTCTCGTACTTGTTTCTTGGGGAAATCGCTTGCACGGAGAATCGACTTGGGAACGAGAAGACGAGATCGGATAGAAGTTTCCACACCTATTCTTCTAGATTCTTGATTGTTTATCTTTTCTTATTGTGGGAATTTCGAGAACGAAATTCTTTTTGTAGTTGGGTATAATATAACACCCTAGTTCATTTATACCAGTTCTAGGTCATGTATTTATTTATTTATGGTATTTTCCTGTTTTACTGTGTTTCGGGTGTGAATAATGTTTTTGATATTCTATTGCATCCGACCCGACCCGCTTTCTTGAAACCCGTCTTGATTCATGTTTATGATTTATCCTGACCTGTTACATGGACTCGTGCACTTTCATTTTTTATTTATACATTGCATGCTCGCATTATATCTGGTATCTGCATTTTTATATATAACATTTAAAGTCACATAAAATATTTAAAAATACATTGCATGGCCTACCTAATACCCCTAACCCTGTGGTAGCATCCGCGCATCTTGTTCTCGTCCCGTTCAGTGAAACAGACTTGTTTGGATGGCTACGCGCACATACGTGCATCCGTTTTTGGGGGTATGTATTTTCTTTACCCGGATATCCAACTTTAATTTTGGTTGACATATATATTTTTCGTATTTTAAAACTGAATTTTAGACCCGACCCGGGCATATTTTAGACTATGCTTGTATTTACCAGAATATCAAATTTTATTTATATAATATTAATTTTATAAACCGATTCAAATTAAAATTTAGTTAACTAATAAATGATTTTTTAAATTTAAATCTAAACTAATTTCCTAACAAACTAACAACCCCTTTCTCTCTCTCTCTCCCTCGTGACTCTCTCTCTCCTCTGCATATATATATATTTATATATTTTTTATTTATTTTTCTTTCCTTATTTAATACACAGTCTCTTCGTCTTACTTCTTCTTCTTTCTTCTTTCTTTTTCTTGATTTTGTTTCTTGATTCCGGTGATCACCGCCGGAGCCGTGCTCGTCGCTGACGATCCGAGTGATCCAGTGAACGTACCTTGCCTGTGTGATCACCCTCTTGCCTTACCTGGACCCGTTCCGCGTCCTGCGTGTGCGTTGCGACGATTTACCGACGTCGGACGTGCCGTGCGTATCCGTCGCGTGTTTCGATCGAGGCAAGTTTACAAATTGCTACTTGCTATGCTTTATGTAATTTATTTATATGTTTCCATATTATTATTATCATCATCATCAACATACAGCTATATTTATATAATTTATACACCGTAGTTATTTAACGTTAATCGGTTTTATAATATAAAATGTATGAAAATTTACAACTTGCGACATGCTATAATTATATCTATAAAATTGTATATCGTCGTAATATTTCTTATTATTATATTTAATTAGTTTATAATCTGCATTTCATAATGTTATACAAAATATAGTTTAAAAATATTATAGTTTACACATGAAACGTCATTGCAAAGCGGATACGACAAATCTGAATGTTACTATAAACCTTACCTTATAAAATTTAAAATAAATCATAGAAAGATCATTAGTATACGTTCTTTAGTTCATTACAAAGCTAACTCAGAATACTATAACTCTATGAAATATTTACTTGCAAAATAAATTGTTTATATAACATAAAATGCAAATGAAAATATCTCTAAACTGTTGTCCAGGGAAATTCCAGCAGCAAACTTTCAACTTTGAATGTTCATAGCATTTTGTAGGAACAACATGAGATATTTCAACTTATAAAAATGAAAACCTTATTGAATTATCTTTGTTTTGGTATAAGACACGTCCCTTTTGGAGAACGTTTGTTATTTTTAAGCTATTTTACAAATCAAGGTGACGCTGAATTTCTGAACGGAACTTTCTTGTGCATGGTTAATCAATACCACTTTTATTGTTATTAATAGGTTTGAATATGTTATCAATATTAATATTATTATATAATTATCTATTTAATAAATAATAGTGCTTGTGTTTTAATATTCAGCAAATTTTACCGATTTACAGTTTTATAGTATCTGTCTGTATCCGTACGGTTTATTACATATCTAGTTGCACGCCGAGACCATACTATTTCATTTTACTGTTACATTAGTATCCCATACTTGACCTTATGCATCCTACATAGTCATGATGTAATCCCTTATAAATATTTGTGCATCCATGCTTTATTTGTGCACCCGTACCTGTTACAGATTTATTATGAGCATCCGCTTGATACCTGTACATTACTTGACATGACTTGATACATATAGACTACTTGACATGACTTGATATACCACTACTTGACATGACTTGATACATGTACACTACCTGACATGACCTGATATATCGCTACTTGACATGTTACCTGTTCCTGTTTCTAATGCCGACAATACTGACATGTTGTCCCGATGGACATATCATAATATTGTCTGTATAGACAAACCTGTTCCTGCTTGATCATGTGTTGGCATTAGCTTCAGATTTATCAATACCTGACTTGAACACATAACTTGGGGGTATGGCGAAATTAAGAATGTAACCGAACGTAACTCAAAGAGTTATCATATTGTTTGTCGTTTTTCTAGGCGTTACAGAATACCTATTGTTTGCCGTTTTTTCCGGGCGTTATGGAATACCTATTGTTTGCCATTTTTCTGGGCGTTATGGAATAATCACCGATGGGTTACGATGAGGATTACATTAATTAATTTCGAAGACTTTAGAATAGATAACCCAGTAGCATAGTTTATATTGATCACTGCACAGCAGTTATACCGATATACTTCACTGTTATATATTCCTGTTGACTTGTTATTGTTCATACTCGTGCCTTCATGTCCTGCTACCCCTTGATTATATTATTGTTGATATTATGACGCATTGACGTCTGGGTTTTGCATGGCCCGGATCCTCTACCCTTGTCGCGGGCCGATTAGGAGTATTTCCACCGGTCGAGCAGTGAGGATCCGGTTAATATCCAGTTTAGTTATTTTTATTTTCCAGATTATTATTGTTTATTGGATCTATTGCTTCTGCATATTATTTCTTGAGTCGTTTATTCTGGCTCATGGACATGTACTAGATAGTTTATTTTATTTCAACTATTCTTGATATCTTCTAGACAGCCGTAATGTGACTGTGGATGGATGTTTCCTAGCCACAGGTAGCATGGTTGGCTCTGTCACGTGCCGATCTTAGCACACTCTGGGAAGCGGGGCGTGACATTGACCCATATGATGGGCGATGGATGATCCCATATCCATCGGTGTTTGACATCAAAGATGGTGTACGGGTGCTCAGTGGAGACTGGGTACACTGAACGGACTCGCCGAAAACTCCTAGATGGTTTTATACCTATCGTCAGATAGCAGTTCTCTGGAGACACTGGCACAGGTTAGTCTATAGAACCAAGATCGTCATAGATTCTTGTGTGATTCCTACTATACTTTAATTTCCACCTTATCGCGTCCAAGAGGGCATGCAAAACGGTGGCTTTTGGGTACAGTCCCGAATCATATGGAGGCAATGAGTGATAGGAGGGGTTTCGTCTCTCCTGGTATTGGGGGTTGATGTTGCGCTGTGTTTGATTGTCTATAACTGGAAGTCCCTGGCCAGGGATGTTATGGAGATTTACTGGTAAGAGTTATCAGTAGTTTCTCGACCTGTTATGAACCTCACATCGACACGACTTATCGGTTACTGAGGTCTGACGTTCACCACACCTAGACTGGATATGCGACATATGAGACGAACAGAACAGACTGTACGGTAGTGTTACTGAGTGGTTCGACGGCAGTTTTGACAGCTTTGTTGGTTTTCTTCTGATCGTTCAAAACCCGGCTGGCCGTTATGTTTAGCTGACCGCTTGCAGCTTGTGGGTGTTTGATATGATAATCACCCACTGCCGGCGTATTGACGAGTCTTAGAGTCCCGCACAGGAGTTTCCTAGACCAGGAGAAAAGATGTGGTGTGCATATGAGATATGTGCGGGGACCCGATTGAATATGACTATGTGATACCGTATGTTAATCGGACGTTTTTCTATTAGTCCGGTCGTATTTGATATGACCGGATTGTTAAATCAATTGTTGATTTAACATTTGACCTTTAGTTTTATTCTTTATTCAAACCCTTTTTCTTAAAGAAGATGTATGCATGTATGCATGCACATGTTGATGTGCATGGACACATACATGCATAGTGTCATGGTTGATGATACATTATTGGTGGCAATACAAGACTTACATGGTTCAACACACACACACACACATATTTTTATTTGGATAATAAAAGGCAAATGGAAATTTAAATCATTATCGGTTTTTTCTACACACTTCTTTGCTTTGACCTTAGCTAAACCCTTGGTTTAGTTTCCATTTGATCTTTAACCCAAATAGAAAAATATCTAGATATTATTTAAACCATGGTTTAAATGAGAGATAGAAAATATATATGCTATCTTTTCTATTTTTCATTTAAGCTTTATCATTATCATTTAGACAAAAGTTTTTGCCATCATCTTCTTCTTCTTCCCTCTCTTGAGTTTTCATTTGAGTGAGTTAGTTAAAAAGAAAGGGTTTTGATTAGGGAATACAAACCACCTCATCATTCTACAAACATCTAGCCCATTTATGCAGGGTGTTTGCTACACTTCTTCCATGGATCAAGTAAAGTAAGGAGCTTTGGGCAAAGGGACTTCGGGTGGATCATCGTGGATTTGGAAACTTGCTAGAGATCCGTTCCAAACTCTCAAAGGTCCAAGGAGTCAACAAGGGAGGTCTACAAAGGTTGTAATCTCAACACTTAGTGATAAAATCTTCTTTGTATGTGATACAAGTTGTTGTTACCGTAGAAATTCTAGTTAAGATTCATGGTTTGTTTGCTTTGCACCTCCCTAAATTTTAAAGTGGCATGCGTGATGCTACCAAACCCTAGACTAGGTGCAAGGGACGCCTAACAGTGTTATCAGAGCCAAGCTAGAATTTTAGTCGATGTTAGATATTACGAAACCGAAACAAATACGGAAAATACGATTTTCTGGAAACCCAAAATCTGCTCTCTGTCGAATTTTAAACGATATGTAAAAATTTTTTAAACAAGTGCAGAAGCATGTATGTGATACCACTAGAGCACACAAGAAAAATGGAACCAACCCACCGGATTTTGGCCGATCCCTAGCCCTTAAAATCCGAGCAGGCCGACCCCATTATGTCCATTTTGCTCCGTTTCGGTTTTGTGCTCTGGTGTGAAGGGTTTGGGGTTTCAGGTGTTGTTAGCTTAGCCTAATTTTTCATGTGATATTAATTGTTCTTTGGGGATAATTCGTAGTGTTTCGTAATCGTAAATTTAACATTGTAATGGTAACCTAGGCAATATTTAACAGTTCGAACGAACTTCGTACTCCACATCATGTATCTCGTTGAAATTTCCAAGTGTTGTGATTTTCCTTAGTTAACTTTATATTCAATAGTCGTGCAAGTATCCTATGGACTCTCTAGAAGAGCATAATAACCTTAACTCAATTCTATGCCCATGGAACCGCGATCGAACCTTCGGGTTTGCCGTAGTTCCGTGGTGTCATAGGTGAGTGTTTCCCCAATCAGAGAAAAGGTCTGTTCAAATGCCAATGTTTGAAATGAAGCGACGCTTCTGTTTTCCTCAATCAGAGCAAAGCTCTGTTTTGAATTTAAAAATTCAAAAATTGAAGCAACGCTTCAGATCCTGTGCGATGTGCGCTGTGTGCCACGTGTCAAAAGCAGACGTGCTTGCGCCAGGTGCGCTGTGCCCTAGGCAGCGCACCCCCAATCAGAGCAAAGCTTTGCTAAAAAATTCAAAATTAAGTTGAAACAATGCTTCAGATGCTGCGCGCTACGTGCCACGTGTCAAACAAGGCGCGCTAGCGCAGTTGCGCTGCGCTCTGCGCTGCGCGCCATGTGTGCGTTTGCGCTAACGCAAAGTGCGCCAGTGCTATAATTAAAAGAATTCCCCACCGTTAGATCAAAAGATCTGATAATAATAAATTATTAATTAATCAGAATTAAAATTCTGTTATCGAAAGATTTTTCAATTTTATTAAAATAAGAAGATTATTTTCTGTAAAACAGAAACCTTAGGATCAAAGATCCAACGGTGGAAAATATTTCCAAATCAATCAGAGAAAGATCTCTTAAACTGATTTAACAAATCATTTGGCCCTATATAAAGGACCCTAGACTTCAAGTCTCAGATAGAAAAAACCCTCTACAAATTTTGAGAAAACTCAAAAAGAAAAAGAAAGGTAAGCCTTTAGCAAAAGAAGATCATTTTTTCAAGGTAAAGAATTAATTCTTGAACAACAGAGATGAAACCATCTCGTAAAAAGAAGAATCATCTTCTAAAAAGATCTTAGATCTACAAAAAGACCTAGGTCTTT
This sequence comes from Agapanthus africanus, assembly GCA_030015575.1. Taxonomy (NCBI): domain Eukaryota; kingdom Viridiplantae; phylum Streptophyta; class Magnoliopsida; order Asparagales; family Amaryllidaceae; genus Agapanthus; species Agapanthus africanus. The sequence goes on along the minus strand of JASDDO010000006.1, from coordinate 257,620,803 downwards.
GATGATAAGTAAAGATCAAAAGATCTAATTATAAAAAAGATTAGAAGAAGTATTTTACTTCATTCACAGATCTTTGATCTATAAAAGCAGAGCCCTTTTATAAAACAAGAACTTTTTTATTCTTGAATCTTGAGGAAAAGCCTCCTTTAAGAAGAACATAAAAGTTGTTCTTTAATCTTAAAAATTGATCAGATGCGCTTTACGCTATTGAAAAGTGCCTTGCACTCATGAACCGCGCCTTTGCGCTCCTTGGATCGGCGCTCAGTTCCAAGACATACCACGTGTCAACCATAGATACCACTTGCTATTTAAGCTTCTGAAACAGCGCACTACGCTCATGGGCTGGCGCTCAGTGCCAAGCGCGCCACATGTCACTCGCTGGCGTGCCAACAGACTAGCGCAGAGCGCTCATAAATTAAAAGTGCAATGCGCTAACAAACTAGCGCTTAGCGCTAAGCGTGACACGTGTCCTCTTCGCGTGCGCTACCTGATAGAAGTGCAATGCGCTATTTGACTGGCGCAAAGCGCCTGGCGCGCCACGTGACGCACTGTCAGAATAAGCTCTGTTTCTGATGAATGCTATGCATTTAATACAAGACAAAAATGTCAGAGCCCAATACCTTGCATTATTAAAAGGGCTGAGCCCAAATAAAGGCTTAACAGCCAGAATAAAAATAAAATGTTAAACATTTTCTTTTTAAATTGGACTTAGCCCAATTCTGGCCATAAGTCCTCAAATTAAAATGAACTGAGCTCATCTACTCTTCCAATCAATTTTTACCCTGTTCGAGGGTACATCTTCACTCCTCTGACATCTGTCGTTGTAATCCTTCAACGTCGTCAGAGAGGTGACGGGTCCCGACAACCACACATTACGTCGGACTGTGGAGTCCTTAAATCCACAGACTATGATATCCTTAACCTTGACCGTGATGTCTTAAAACTAACGACGGACTGTGGAGTCCTTAAATCCACGGACTATGATGTCCTTAACCTTGACCGTGATGTCTTAAAACTAGCGTCGGACTTTGGAGTCCTTAAATCCACGGACTATGATGTCCTTAACCTCGACCGTGATGTCTTAAAACTAACGTCGGACTGTGGAGTCCTTAAATCCACGGACTATGATGTCCTTAACCTCGACCGCGATGTCTTAAAACTAACAATGGACCGTTATGTCCTTAAACTAAGCTCGATCGCAATGTCATTAAACTAAACAATAGAGCCCAATTGCTTTCTTGTCGGATTTAAATGGTCCCGTTAAGTTGATCTTAGTCTTCATCATGAGCCCAGAAGCTTCAGGAGATGCTGACTGCAATGGCTGCGCTCACCGGACCAAAAGAAAGCCCGGAGGCGTCATCAGAGCATTGTCATGAACAAGAAACCGACGCTGACTTCCTTCGCAGAGTCCTCGAAAAGAAGGATAAAGAAGCCGCGGATCAAGCGGCTAATATAAAGTGAATGGCACTTCTCTTCCAAGACATGGTCGGGATAATGTTACAGCCGGATCCACCAGCCGAAAACCGTCCGATCATTATTGAGGACGACAAAGGGAAGTCGTCGAACCCTCCTCCGGCTCTTTCAGCAGCCAAAGAGGAAACTATTTCCAAGGCCGCTCTAGATGACTATATTGCTCAGCAAATACGAGCTCACCAGGCAAATGAAGCGGCTGGCTAAGTCGTGAAAATGAGACGGCCGTATCCAGGCCGGTATGACCAAATAAAGTACCCGCTGGGATACACAATCCCCAAATTCCATGTCTACAAGGGGACAAGCAATCCCCATCAACATGTCGCTCAGTTCAGGGCTCTTTGCGGCAACACCGGAGGTGATGATAAGCTTCTATTTCGCCAATACGTCGGCATCTTAGCAGAAACAGCCTTCGAAAGGTACTCTGAACTCCTGAACGATTCCGTTAAGACGTTTGCAGAGATAGAGCTACTATTCACCCAATGATTCGGGAGTGCCAGAGAGCGCACCCCAATCACGGCATTGATCAACGCCAGGGTGAAGCCAGGTGAAACATGGGTCCAGTACGCGATATAGTGGCGGAATCTATGATCGAAGTGCGAACAACGCATCGAAGAGGCGCCTGCAGTAGGCATGTTCGTGGGAACCCTCGATCTGCAGGCGACCATATCCGAATTCATGATGTTTTTCAAGCCGACCACCTTCCAGGCCTTGATTGACAAGCTGGCTCAAATAGACCAGATGGGCCATATGCCTTCCTCTTCAAAGACGGAGCCTTGGAATGAAAAGGGCAAAGGGAAAGCAACCTTCGTCGCCAACGCTCGACAACAACTGAATGGCCCGAAAGCGGTTGTTCGCCAAAGCAACAAGCGGCAATCCCTCGATGAGAAGCTGAGATGTCCTTACTCGTTTCCCCAAGATAAAATAAGGAGACTGTTCGAACTGGCAATGCGTAATGGGCTCATTACTCTACCAGAGTCGAGACATCCACTGCAACCGAACGATGTCGATGATCCCAATTACTGCCCCTACCATCGAGTATTGGGCCATCCACTCGAAGATTGCCCCGTCTTCAAAAATTGGGTTGAAGACCAATAACAGCAAGGCAAATTCGCGATGTCTGAAAATTGGAAGGTGAACCCGCCACAGCCACATGCTCTGAAAAAAATGGACATGCCGGGGGCATCATGCTCATTCATAGAGAAAGCCCCATGGACCGAAAAGTCCGTAAACTAGAAATTCGCCTCAAATACGGCAACGTCGGACCACTATGTCCTAAAACTGGCTACGGACCGAAACGTCCTTAAACTAACAATGGACCGAAACGTTCTTAAACAAACAATGGACCGAAACATCCTTAAACTAACAGCGGACCGAAACGTCCATAAACTAACAAAGGACCGAAACGTCCCTAAACTAAAGACGGACCAAAACGTCCCTAAAATAACAATGGACCGCAATGTCCTAAAACTTGCAACTGACCGAGACGTCTATAAACTACTACGAACCGCAGTATGCCAAGGCTGACGTGGTAAAAAAAAGGTATGTCCATAAGCAAAACGGGCACGGATGAAAACCCGAAAGGGCGCCGTGAGTAAAAACAGTAGGACTACCGGTGAGTTTTTTGAAAACCCGAAAGGGCGCAGATTCGTAAAAATTAAAAAAACAAAAAACCAAAAAAACGATATGTCCACAAGCAAAATAAGCACGGATGAAAACCCGAAAGGGCGCTGTGAGTAAAAACAGCAGGACTACCGGCGAATGTTATGAAAACCCGAAAGGGCTCAATCTCGTTAAAAGACACTTGCAAGGTCCTCTCGACCCTGTAAGGAGAAACCACCTGCGTGAGATCCTTACGACTCACAAGGAAGCAACACACTTAGGGATCTCCACGATCCCTAGGAAGAAATTGCACTTGCAAGATCCTCACGACTCGTAAGGAGAACCCTTTTATGGGACCCTCACGGCTCATAAGATTCAAAAGTCTTAAGCTACAGGGACCTAATCCTGTTCCTAAGCATCCCCCACAACCTCCAATACTATCCTATAAGAGGTTCAATATCGACCCTTGTATACAATCCACGGGCACGAATGAACATTTCCCTAACAGAGTCCTACCAGCGACTAGGGATATGCTCATACGGTGAATGATCCTTGTGAGTCCTCTCGACTTATATGGAGAAAACACTCTTGTAAGATCCTTATGACTTATAAGAGAACACACACGTAGGAATCCTCACGATCCCTAAGGAGAAAACGCACCTACGAGATCCTCACGACTCGTAGGGAGAAACACCTTTATGAGACCCTTACGGCTCATGAAGTCAAAAGCCTTAGTCGACGGGATCCTAACCCTGTTTTCTAAGCCACCTTTGTTCAACATCGATAGAGGCAAATGATGATTCGCTCCTGTTAATATCACAGTTGTAGCGATGCTGATGCCTAAATCGGTATCAAATTCTAAGTCCTTTCATGGAAAATGATGATTCGCTCCTGGCAATATTCCAGTCGGAGCGATGCTGATGCTAAGATTGGCACCAGATTCCAAGTTCTATACTCGTGTCAAAAAGTCAACGAGCCAAAAATGCATATGAAATAGCTGAAATGATGGGGCAACTTGCAATGAAATCAGCAAGTAAAAATATATGCATTCAAAACTAGCCGAAATGATTGGGCACCGCGAAAAAATAGCCGAAATGATTGGACATTCGCGATTTTCGCAATATAAAAAGCTGAAATGATAGAGCATCATAAAAAGAATTAAAAAAATGAAAGAATAAAACTTTTTGCCCTGCAGGTACGGTCGCATTGACTCCTGTATACAATCCAAAGGCACAAACAAGCAAGGAACCATATCGTCCCACCAGGCTTCATCGAAGCGAAGCCAAATCTCGATGGTTCATAGATAACCTAAAGACAATCCCGTCATTCATCGCAATATTGCAGACAAAATGTCAACAAACGAAGCGAAGAAAGATCCCTAGCTTTAGGGTCTCAACGTTAACATCGACAACTTAGAGATCAACACTGGCATTCTTCCTCCCTCCAATCGGATGCAGATGTTACACCAACAAACGGAGACACGATAAACCCTAGTTCCAAATCTCAACGATTCACAGACAGCCTAGAGACTACCCCGGAACCATGGCAAAGTCCCCTAGTTCCAAATCTCGACGATTCACAGACAGCCTGAGATCACCAACGATATTTCTTCTTACTCTAGCAGGATGCAGATGCGACGTCAACAAATGATCCAGGGTCAAAACAACGGAACCATGGCAAAATCCCTTAGTTCCAAATCTCGACGGTTCACAGCCAGCCTAGAGATCACCAATGGCGTTTCTCCTCACTTCAACAGATTCAGGCACGACAAACCAACAACGGAGCCATGGCGAAGTCCCTAGTTCCAGGTCCCGACGGTTCACCAATAACCTAGAGACCACCTCGACGTTCGTCTCGATACAGCAAACGGATGTCACCCCAGCGTTCCTCCCTAAAAAGGGTTCGGACGCGACATCAACAAAGCAGAGCCACGACAAAGTCCTAATCCCAAAACTCTAAGGTCTGCAGATGACCTATAGTCAACCAACGAGTTCCCCGCCGGATCAACACTCCGTCTCGAAAATAAGTCAACCAACCCCAGGGAAATCAGTCTCCTTGGCAAAACCTCGATTCGCATCGGCCCGCAGAGAAATCAGCGTCTTTGTAGGAATACCTCGATCCGTCTCAACCCGAGGAAATCAGTGTCCTTAGCAACCTCCTTGATTCAGGGAAATCAGCGTCCTTGACGAGAGCACTTCGATTCGCGTCAACCCGCAAAGAAATCAGTGTCTTTGCAGGAATACCTCGATTCGTCTCAACCCAAGGAAATCAGTGTCCTTGGTAACCTTCTCGATTCAGGGAAATTAGCGTCCTTGACGAGAGCACTTCGATTCGCGTCGACCCGCAAAGAAATCAGTGTCATCGTAGGAATACCTCGACTTGTCTCAACCCAGGGAAATTAGTGTCCTTGGCAACCTCCTCGATTCAGGGAAATCAGCATCCTTGACGAGAGCATCTCGATTCGCGTCGACCCGCAAAGAAATCAGCGTCTTTACGGGAATACCTCGATTTGTTTCAACTCCGAGGAAATTAGTGACTTTGGCAACCTCCTCGATTCAGGGAAATCAACGTCCTTGACTAGAGCATTTCTATTCGTGTCGGCCCACAGAGAAACCAGTGTCTTTGCAGGAATACATCGATTTGTCTCAACTCTGAGGAAATCAGCGTCCTTGGCGAATACCTCGATTCAGGGAAATCAATGTCCTTGACGAGAGAACCTCGATTCGCGTTGACCCGCAGAGAAATCAGCGTCCTTGATGAGAATATCTCGATTCGCGCTAACCCGCAGAGAAATCAGTGTCTCTACAGGAATATACAACATCAAGCAAAGTGTAACAGAGGCAACTCCCAGTTCCATGACTCGGCGGTACACAGATGACCGAGAGTCAAACCTCGAATCCGTGAAATGCGGATAAAGTCAACCCTTCCTGGTCACGTGGAACGCGGATAATGTCAATCCTGACCCCGTGGGAAACGTCCAGAGCGGAGCCTGGTCCTCACCGAACATGGCAGTGAACCCGTGGGAAGCATCCAGAGCAAAAAAATTCCTGGCTATGTGGAATGCGGATTATGTCACTTTTGACCCCGTGGGAAACGTCCAGAGCGGATTCTGGTCCTCCCAGAGCACGGCAATAACCCCGTATGAAGCATCCAGAGTGGAGCCTGGTCCTCACCGAACACGACAGTGAACCCGTGGGAAGCATCCAGAGCAAAATTCTTGGCTACGCGGAACGCGGATTATGTCACTCCTGATCCCGTGGAAAACGTCCAGAGCGGATCCTGGTTTCGCAGAGCACGGCAGTGAACCCGTGTGAAGCATCCAGAGCGGAGCCTGGACCTCGCCGAACACGACAGTGAACCCGTGGGAAGCATCCAGAGAAAACAACGGACTATGGAGTCCTTAAATCCACGGACTATGATGTCCTTAACCTCGACCGTGATGTCTTAAAACTAACATTGGACTGTGAGGTCCATAAACTCATGGACTATGATGTCCTTAACCTCGACCACGATGTCTTAAAACTAACAACGGACTGTGGAGTCCTTAAATCCATGGACTATGATGTCCTTAACCTTGACCGCGATGTATTTAAACTACGGTATCCTGGAAAACATCCAGAGCGGAACCTGGTCCTCGCCAAACACTGCAGTGAACCCGTGGGAAGCATCCAGAGCAACCCTTAACTCCGTGAAATGTGGATAAGGAAGACTTCACCCATCACTTGCGGGTCCTCATGACTCGTAAGGGAGTAAATTATCTTGTGAGATCCTTACGACTTTCAAGAAAAAAAAGCACTTAGGAATCCTCACGATTCATAAGGAGAAATTACACCTATGGGATCCTCTCGACCGGTAGGGAGAAAATTCTTTATGAGACCCTCACGGCTCATAAAGTTGAAAAGTCTTAGATGACAGATCTTAACCCTGTTTTCTAAGCCATCACCGCCCTATAAAGAGCCTAAGATTGACAGCTATATACTATCTACCGACCGCACTTGCTAAAATCACAAGGCAAAAACACAGCAAGGAGAAGAAAGCAACAGAAAGACTATTTGATTTGCATTTAATTAAGCGTCCAAGGCATACTCATTTAGGCATATGCAAAAGATTTAATACATAAGATAAAACACGTTGAAATGAAAAATTTGCCATTCGTACTGCAAAAAAGTTCTTACAATTATGAAAGAAGTAAATAAAAACATTATTGAGATGGTTACAATGGCAAAACCTCAGACCCAGGGTATAGATTGAGGAATTCAAAAGTGACATTGTCTAAAATCTTCCATGCTTTTCGAACCATCCTGGTATGATTTATTTCATGATCAAGAGCGTCGAGATCCTCATGGATGTCCTCCTCCCTCCGATAGGCAGCAAGTATTGCAGACTGTTGAAAAGCTTAATGCAGAAGATCGATAAGGTTATCTCGCCTTCTCTTTGAGATTAGGCTCATCAGATACACCGAGTGCACCTTATCCTCGGCGGCATCTAATGCCCTAAGTGGCACACCAGTACAGAATAAGGGAAGCGCTTCCCAGATTGCTCCCACGATAAGCTTCAAGAGAGAAGAACATCGAGGAAGCAGTCGACCATCGTGTGCGTCGAAGCGACTCATGATTTCGGCACACTCGGCATTTGTGAATTCTTGATTCTGAGAACGGCCGAGTGAGCGGATGTCTCCTTAAAAGATAATCTCGTCGAAATCATATATGTGGGCGTCCATTACTCCTGAAAAAGAAAATCAACAAAATTAGTAGACAGATTGATTAAGAAAATTCTTATTAAAAACAGGCAGAGGGAGTTAAACTCCTCGAGAGCAATGCTCTACTGACAGGAGTGACACCTGTCAAAATCAATTATGAGGGAAATTTAAAGAAATTCCCCGAGAACGCTGAGAACCTTGCTCTAAGAAGATGATATAATCCATCAAAAATAATATTTCATTTTTTCGATCTTCAAGATCCATGAACAAACTCTTAAGAGTTCTTCTATTATGATCTGAAAGGGGCAAAGCTTCATCAGTGATTAAGAAATCATAATTAAAATCATTTTAGAGAGAAAAGCTCTATTAATGAACCCTTAAAAGGGTTTTCTTTGGATCAGAGATCTATGGAGAGAAAAGCTCTGTTAATGGGTAAAACCCTAATCCTAGTGAAAGTTTTAAACTTGACCTAAATTTTAATAGTGTCCTGATTCTTAAAAGATTTTAACAGGAGAGCAATGCTCTGACGAAGAGATAATTCTCTAGGAGGAGATGAAAATCATCTAAGCGACCAAAGGTCCTATTTGTAGGCATTGAAAGCCGTTTCAACTTCCAAAAGTTGATCCAACGACTGAGATGCTACCACCGCCGCACTCACATTTGAGCCACGTAAGCTTGACGGTAGGAGGGGCATTTGTTTCCCCAATCAGAGCAAAGCTTGTTTAAATTCCAATGTTTGAAATGAAGCGACGCTTTTTTTTTCCCCAATCATTGCAAAGCTCTGTTTTGAATTTCAAAATTCAAAAATTGAAGTAACGCTTCAGATCCCGTGCGCTGCGCGCTGCGTGCCACGTGTTAAAAGCAGACGCGCTGGCGCCAGGTACGCTGCGCCCTAGGCAGCGCACCCCCAACCAGAGCAAAGCTCTGCTTTAAAATTCAAAATTAAATTGAAGCAACGCTTCAGATGCTGGGTGCTGCGCGCCACGTGTCAAACACAGGTGTGCTAGCGCAGTTGCGCTGCGCTCTGTGAGCCACGTGTCAAACAAGGTGCGCTAGCGCAGTTGCGCTGCGTTCTGCGTTGCGGGCCACACGTCGAACGTAGGTGCGCTAACGCAAAGTACGCCAGCGCTAGAATTAAAAGAATCCCCCACCGTTAGATCAAAAGATCTGATAATAATAAATCATTAATTAATCAGAATTAAAATTTTGTTATGGAAAGATTTTTCAATCTTATTAAAACAAGAAGATTATCTTCTGTAAAATAGAAACCTTAGGATCAAAGATCCAACAGTGGGAAATATTCCCAAATCAATCAGAGAAAGATCTTTTAAACTGATTTAACAAATCATTTGGCCCTATATAAAGAACCCTAGACTTCAAGTCTCAGATATAAAAAACCTTCTACAAACTTTGAGAAAACTCAAAAAGAAAAAGAAAGGTAAGCCTTTAGCAAAAGAAGATCATTTTTTCAAGGTAAAGAATTAATTTTTGAACAACAGAGATGAAACCATATCTTAAAAAGAAGAACCATCTTCTAAAAAGATCTTAGATCTACAAAAAGACCTAGGTCTTTGATGACAAGAAAAGATCAAAAGATCTAATTCTAAAAAAGATTTGAAGAAGTATTTTACTTCATTCACAGATCTTTGATCTATAAAGGCAGAGCCCTTTTATAAAACAGGAACTTTTTTATTCTTGAATCTTGAGGCAAAGCCTCCTTTAAGAAGAACATAAAAGTTGTTCTTTGACCTTAAAAATTGATCTCAGATGCGCTTTACGCTATTGAAAAGTGCTTTTCACTCATGAACCGGGCCTTTGCGCTCCTTGGATCGGCGCTCAGCGCCAAGACATGTCACGTGTCAACCATAGAAATCACATGCGCTTTGTGCTTCTGAAACAACGCACTACACTCATGGGCTGGTGCTCAGCGCCAAGCACGCCACGTGTCACTCGCTGGCGCGCCAACAGACTAGCGCAGAGCACTCATAAATTAAAAGCGCAATGCGCTAACAAACTAGCGCTTAGTGCTAAGCGCGACATGTGTCCTTTTCGTGTGCGCTACCTGACAAAAGCGCAATGCGCTATTTGACTGGCGCAAAGAGCCTGGCGCGCCACGTGGCGCACTGTCAAAATAAGCTCTGTTTCTGATGAGTGCTATGCATTTAATACAAGACAAAAATATCAGAGCCCAATGCCTTGCATTATTAAAAGGGCTGAGCCCAAATAAAGGCTTAACAGCCACAACAAAAATAAAATGTTAAACATTTTCTTTTTAAAATGGACTTAGCCAAATTCTGGCCATAAGTGCTCAACTTAAATTGAACTGAGCTCATCTGCTCTTCCAATCAATTTACACCCGGTTCGAGGGTACATCTTTTCACTCCTCTGATATCTGTTGTTGTAATCCTTCAACGTCGTCAGAGAGGTGACGGGTCCCGACCACCATACAATACATCGGACTGTGGAGTCCTTAAATCCACGGACCATGATGTCCTTAACCTTGACTGTGATGTCTTAAAACTAATGATGGACTGTGGAGTCCTTAAATCCACGGAATATGATGTCCTTAAGCTTAACCGTGATGTCTTAAAACTAACGTCGGACCGTGGAGTTCTTAAATCCACGGACTATGATGTCCTTAACCTCGACCGTGATGTCTTAAAACTGTTAGTTATATGTGTGCCATAGAGGCCATTACTATACATAGGATGTATATTGTAGTGGATGCTTGGACATATATAGGGAGGACTTTCTTGCTCGATATGATAGTATGTTATCTGGTTGCTCTTTACCTTAACGTGTTCACTGATTGTCTTTCTGTTACATATTGGTAAAGCCCTTAGGATGTGTACTTGACTACCTGGACTATGATGCGGATCATACTAGTGTGGATATGGTAGTCTATATGTACATCCTTCAAGGTCCCTAGTCGTGGGTGTATCGAGACAGGGCATCGATATACCAGAGTAGACTAGCGTATACCTTCTCGACCCATATAGATGGGCGATGGATGATCCCATATCCATTGGTGTTTGACATCAGAGATGAAATACGGGTGCTCAGTGGAGACTGGGTACACTGGACGGACTCGCCGAGAACTCCCTGATGGTATTATACCTCATGTCAGATGGCAGTTCTCTGGTGACGCTGGTATAGTTTAGTCTGTAGACCCGAGATCGTCATAGAGTCTTGTATGATTCCCACTGTGCTTTGATTTCTACCTTACCACGTCCAAGAAGGCATGCAAAACGGTGGTTTTTGGGTACAGTCCCGAATCATATGGAGGCAATGAGCGATAGGAGGGGATTCGTCTCTCCCGGTATAGGGAGTTGATGTTGCGTTGTGTTCGATTGGCTATAATCGGAAATCCCTGGCCAGGGTTGCTGAGATTTACTGGTAAGTGTTACCAGTAGTTTCTCGAACTGTTATAGACCTCATATCGACATGACTTATCGAGCTACTAGGGTTTGACGTTTACCACCCCTAGGCAAGATATGCGACATATCAGACGATCAGACCGGACTGTGCAGCAAGTGTTACTGGTTGGATTCACAGGAGTGTGAGCGTGCTTGCTCGTTGATTTTCTGATCGCTCAATACCCGGGTGGCCGTTACGTTTAGCAGACCGCTTGCGGCTTGTGGGTGTTTGATATGATCATCACCTGCTGTCGGCGTATTGACGAGTCTTTAGAGTCCTACACAGAGGTTTCCTGGCTCAAGCGAAACGAAATAGGAGCGCATATGAGATATGTGCGAGACCGAGAATAATGCGTGTATGTGATACCGTATTCTATTCTCGTGATGAATGTATCGATTGGTTGTATGCGATATAACTTAATTATCGAATCGAGGATTGATTCGATAAGTGGATACATTGGATATTAGTCGGTCATATGCGATGTGACCGGATCGTTAAATCAAGTGTTGATTTAATGATTTAATGTATAATTATATATTTGATATATTACTTTACATTAACTAATATTGGTTCACTTAAGATGTTTTTCTCACTTGATTGTGCACATTGTATATGTGATATATTTTTGTGCACAAGATTGTATCATGTTTGATGATACATGCAAACTTGGGTGTGTGTATACTATACACCATGTTTAGATAATGGTTAGGGTTTCATTTGTTTTATTTCATTTATTTTTGAAAATTAAAATGAAATGGTGGCATTCTTTTCTTTCTTTGCTTAAAGCTTCTTGAAGTTTCAAAGCATCTTTGAAAAGGTCTTCCATTTTGTTTTATCCTAAACCTAACCATTACCTAAACCCTAGTTTATTCTCTACATGAGTTTACTAACCCATGCTTGCTAAATGATAAGGCATCACTTGATTTTCTATTCTGATTATTGATTCATATTCTTTTCTTTCTTCTTCTTCTTCTTCATGAAGAAAGAAAACCCTTTCTTGAAAATTATCAAGTGATGAATCCAAGTGAGAAATCAAAATCCAAAGTGAACCCACTTCCTATTTCTTCATCCTCTACCACTTGCCATATTGTATTAGGTGTTTTCTTCACAAGTTTCATGACCTAGTGAAGATGGAGATTGAGTTAGAGTTACGTCGACGTAGATCATCTTCGGCATCGAAGTCAACGACCTAGCCCGCTCATTTTCCCGACGAAACCATCGCTAGAGTCCGGGATCCCAGTGATCGCAGCGAAGGGACGTCATCACGGAGCTAAAGAAGTGGTGGACCGGATCTACAAAGGTTGTATTTCCATTCACTTAGTTGTTAAGTTGTTAACCAGTTGTTGTTTCGCCTTTACCTCTAGTTATCGATCTAGCATTAGGCTTTCTCGGCACAAGAAAAATTTGATTTTGGCATGATTGATGCTTTGTGGAACCTCATTAGTGTGCCTAGGAACCCTACAAAAACTAACGTCGGACTATGGAGTCCTTAAATCCACGGACTATGATGTCCTTAACCTCGACCACGATGTATTAAAACTAACAATCGACCGATATGTCCTTAAACTAACCTCGACCGCAATGTCATTAAACTAAAAAATAGAGCCCAATTGCTTTCTTGTCGTATCTAAATGGTCCCGTTAAGTTGATCTTAGTCTTAAATTAGACTAACGTATCCTTAACAAAAGTTTAAGTTGATCTTAGTCTCAAATGAGGCTAACGTATCCTTAAACCCAACCTCCAAACCCAAATCTAAGAAAGATACGGATTTGGACTAGTCCACACCCTACGGGCGACAACATAACTTAGTCTCCGTATACAATCCACGGGCAACCAAACACAAAACAAATACCCCCGGCACAAAGTGACCATCTGGAGAAGGAGAAACTTGTTACCGCGATGCGGTAGCGTAATTAACTGCTGGGGCTTGTGCCTGCAGGGAAGAGCATCCCCACAATCAAAAAACCCCACAGACGAGGGGGAATCTGACGAAGTCTGCTACATCGGCCGCATCCGTCTAAACTTTCGAGACATGGTGCCATAAATCAACTTGGCATCTTCGGAGAGGTGGACGGATAGAACCAATTAGCATCTGCCCTGAATTTTAGGCGAGACGGACCTATGCAGTCGCGTGTCCGTGATTCGGAGGGGAACAGATTCTGCCCTACAGGTGATATCACATCGATCGCTGTATAAAATCCAGGGGCGCAAACAAAGAAGGAATCACGCCTTACCTCCTCAGGCTCCATCAGAAAGAGAGCTAAGTCTCGACGGTCACATCTGCATCCCTGAAGACTAACAATAGCGCTCCTCCTTATGCCAACAAGGCACGGAAGCGACACAGCGAAATGGAACCAAGAATCCGTTCCCCTCCGATTCACTGAGACGCGACCGCGTAGGTCCGTCTCGCCTAAAATTCAGGGCAGATGATAATTGGTTCTATCCGTCCACCTCTTCGAAAATACCAAGTTGATTTATGGCACCATATATCGAAGGTTTAGATGGATGCGGCCGATTTAGCAGACTTCGTCAGATTCCCCCTCGTCTGAGGTTTTTTTAATTGTGGGGACGCTCTTCCCTGCAGGCGCAAGCCCCTGCAGTTAATTACGTTACCGCATCGCGGTAACAACTTTCTCCTTCTCCAATTGGTCACTTTGTGCCGTAGGTGTTTGTTTTGTGTTTGGTTGCCCGTGGATTGTATACGGAGACTAAGTTATGTTGTCGTCCGTAGGACGTGGACTAGTCCAAATCCGTATCTTTCTTAGATTTCGGTTTGGGGGTTGGGTTTAAGGATACGTTAGCCTCATTTGAGACTAAGATCAACTTAAACGTTTGTTAAGGATACGTTAGTCTAATTTAAGACTAAGACCTGTAAGACTATGGTAGCGACCCGGCCGTCTATCCGAGGCCAAAATGCGGAAACGAAAAATTTTCTTGACTTGAAAACCGACGGTATCGTATGCTTAAAACCTGGATCGTAAACATTAACTTAATGCTAGCAAAAAAAAGAATAGGGAGAATGCTATACCGAGCGATCCGTGTCCTTCGGTCTTCGGCCTCCGTTCCGATCTCCTCGCGGAATCTCTGGTCTTCACCTCCTCGTCGGAAAGGGCACCACATCGCCGAGTTCTTTTACGGGCTCCCACCTCTGAACCGAGGCAACTCGATCACGAAATTGGCGAGTCGACGTGCCCAAGGATGCTATAGGCTAAGTGTAGTAATGTTTGTCCCAAGCGAGTATGAAGTTGCCTTGTATGGATGTGGAGGAGAATGGACTTTGAGCAAGAGGAAAATAAGCCTTTTCATTTTTGATACAAGCATAGAATGAGATCTAGAAATTTCCCACACCCTCCACTCTCCAAATTGTGTCCGGCCCCTTTAAAGAATGAGGAGGAAAAAACTCTAGGGGGTGAGCACAAGAGGAGGGTAGCCATAAGAGAAATGCGATGATAACAAGGAAATTTAGTCACACCATTTCAAATCCAATCCCATCTCATAAAAGCAAAAAATAATGAGAACAAGAAAAGCATCAAAAGATGCTATACCCATCATAATGTCTCATATCACAAATAAAACCCTCCAAATCGCTAATTTGCACATTTGCAAATTAGCCCCTCCAACATAAAAATCCGGCCATGAAGAAACAAAGGAAAACTGGCCGAAACGGAATGCAAACTGGCAACTTCAAAAAAATTGATCACGTAATAATTACAGGAAAACCCCGCGACTGTATATACATACCCGCATTTGCATTCCGACCGAATACAAATGCAAAGAGACAAAATCTGCACTGTACAATACTAGGATACGGCTTAAACCAAAGCCCGCTAGTATTATCCGTCCGATCACGATCCGTGCAATACCGCACGTATAAGATCGAACCCTGCCATATCTCCATACGGCCTCTACAGCGTTTCGCCCGAAACTTAAGAAACTGTCTGTGGGGGACTCTAAAGACTCGTCAATACTTTGGCTGTGGATTTAACCACTAGCACGTCAGAGGTATTAGCCATAGATAATGGGCTACCAGGTAATGAACAAATTGGAGGTCGATGAGCGAATTCATCCTGACACCCTACTGAGCCTGTCAGTGACAATATCCGTACAGTCCGGCCCGTTCGTCTATGAGCATCGCATGGCGGGCCTAGGGGGTTGGTAAAAGTTAGACCCCCAAAAGCGGTACAAGTCTTGTCGGAGTGTAGCCTAGAACACCCTGAGATACTACTGGAATGCCTACCAGAAAATCTCCTGCCTCGGCCGAGGGCTTTGTGTAATGGCTCTCCAAGACACAGCACGATCTCACCCCGAATACCGGGAGAGACGAACCCCTGCAGATGCGCCCACTGCCTCCATGTGGTTCGGGACTGTACCCAACTAAAACCTGTTTGCACGACTCCTTTGAGCCGTGGTAGGGTAGTAATCAAAGTACAGTGGAAACTCACACGAGACAAATGACGATCTCAGGTCGATGAACTGACCTGTACACATGTCACCAGGGAACTGCTATCTGACGTCTGGTATAAGACCAACTAGCATGTTCCCGGCGAGTCCTGTCCGGTGTACTCATAACCCAATAAGCACCTGTATACATCTTAGGTGAACCAACTGACACCAGTGGCTTGTTAGACCGGCCACCGCCCCTCGTCGGGGTCTCGACTGTATACACTAGTCTACTTTGGAGTATCGATGCCCTGTCATGAAAGCTCCCACGACTAGGGACCTTTTAAGGATGTGCTTATAGACCCTAGCTCCCACGTATATGATCGTCATCATACTGTTGGTTGTCAAGCAAGAATCCTAAGGGCTCTATCAACGCGCAATAGTGACTTATAAGGTCACCTAAAACAGTACACGATGATAAAGATAAACCAGATTGCATACTATCATCTTGAGCAAGACTGTTCTAACGGTATATGTCCTCTCTCAATCATTGCAATCATGTGCCTGTGATCCAATAATTGACTCTGAGGGCACTATCTCCAACAATCTCCCACTTGCACTCAAGGCTAATTATTGCGATGTTGCATACTCACAGCCCGTGAGATACTGAACACCCAACTCCTCTACCAATCAGTCTCACAAAACCCGATTGCGAAATTAATGCGTTCAAGGAATAGCCTCAGTGAGTGGATCCGCTCTAATGTTTCTTTCTATGTCTCTCTTTTTCTCAAGTTCGCGGAGAAAGCCATTTCCCAAAATGAGCAATACCTGTCTTAGAATATGTCTGGATATCTGATGGGACCTAGCTCATAAATGAACTCCAAATCCAAACCTTTTAGACTGTATCGTCAACTGAACTTAATCAGTATCCTGCACCATGCCTCCCTCAGTATCCCCTTAGACCACCTGTCCAAAACACTGCCCCTTGTCAGAGGGAAAACTATAACTCTGACAGTCACTCTGTCATCCAGGTCACCTTGGAAGCCTGGAATGATAACTGTCTCCGTAAGGAGGCTGTCGTTATCAAATCCCTAGAACATCCACTTATGTTCTAAAACTGCTTCCGAATGTTTCTCCAGGATTGGATCAATATCAACTTTTTGCAGCTCGTGCAAAAACATCTGGTGTGGTACTTGACATCTCATGAATGACTCAATTACCTAAGCAAGTGATCTGCCAATCATGCACATCCCTCTCCTCTTTAGTCTGTAAGATACCTTTAGAGAGGGTGACTCCATTACCTGCAGGTATACTACCGTGCCAGGAGTCGTCCATTCTAAAACACCTTTAGAATGCTGTCAAAGTACCCAGATTAGGAAACTACTCAATTCTAGACCATAAATCTAGTAACCAGAATGTCTGATATAATATCCAAGTCCCATGTGGAGAAACCACTGTGTGACAACGAAAATATAACCGACCGTAGTATAGGAATTTTACTTCCTACTCTATGTATGTCATCCAAATACCAGGATATCACACCCTACTATCTTCTTAACTGATCCATCCCCTATTCTGATGAAGTCAAATCTATGACTGTCACATCAGAAATAGATGATCTATCTCCGCTTTATCTGCTTTAGTCTATAAATAGACATATGCCACTTATCCAATATACTTCCGCTGCTCCCACTGATTACGACAACCCTCTGGCAGAATCGTATACACGTGCACTTCTAAAGCTTGTTTAGAACGACGCTATACTCATCCTCCTGCCGGGTCTCGCAGTCTGGAACAACAGCAATGGCAAGTCTGGGTAAACAAGAACCTCCCTGTCGCCGTCTTTGAGCATACCGAAGTACCTCTCGAGTGCCTGAGGTTACCCACCATATCTACGGAGTGGCCAATGGAATGTCAAATCAGATTGAATCTTTAGGTTCTTACCAAATTTTCAGTAATCGTTTGCGGTTCTGGAATAACTTCCAGTTCTACCATACTCCCACTACTGTTTTCTGAAAAAATCCATTTTTATTAAAACTGTGGCGAGTCAAGAACAATATCACTATTGATCTTCCAGATGGTAGAAAGTCAACACTCGTCATAGCCCGGGTCAACCTACAAACAGTCATTACAGAAACGTGCCTTGAGTTATCCAGAGTCTGGTTTTAAGCATAAGCCGGACAACTCCCCGTACCTTAACATCGTTAAGATATGAACCGTTCTATATCCAATATAGAAGCAGAGGCACTAATTTAATTGGAACCAGATTCAAATCATGCAGCTGTCTCCAGTGCATGTCAACTAAATAGAGAGTGGCCGATCAGCATTACTCAAGTTAGGAGTACTTCCAATTATGAGTAACCTGAAAGAGAAGCAAGTTCTCTTAATCATTACTATCAACTGAATACCATTCACAAGCATCCACATCTTCGACCACCTTGAAGAACCCCGATACTTGCAATACCTGGTTCTCTACTTTATTCATATACCTATAACTTCTCAAAACTTGGACCTTGTGTTTCTACAAAACACTTGTCTTAGGACTAGAGAAGTCACAAGTAAACAGAATATAGTACGAAGGCTAACCCCTCTGTCCTCATGGACACTGGACAACATACAATACTCTGTATAAGACCCTGAGTCTAATAACTCAATCCTTATGTGTCGTAGGTTGAAAACTGTACTTATGGTTAAGAAGAATTACACCACTGTTCAATGCTCCTTACCTTACCATCCACAGATATAAGTAAATATCATGGACATAATTTCAAAAAGGTATATCTCACTCTATAAAAATAGACGTACAGATATATCAATTTGAAATTGGTGCACAACAACGGATATTCAAAACCAAATATTTGCCGTCCAACAAACAACCCAGGTGATTTCCTCAAATATCACCAATTACAATGAATCCCGATATAATGAAGATAATCACCCAATTCCCAATACCTTACTCCCACTTATCATCTGTAAAACCATACAGATGTGAGAATCATACCTAGTAAATACATACCATGGAGCAAGGACTAATTGGGAAATCAGTTTTCTTTTAATAGTACACAGTGAAACTAAAACATTGAAATGTTTTGTAGGGGTATCCGGGTATTCCTAGTAATGCCTCTTCCATTATCCAGATTCACAACTGTAACCGTATATTTCTTTGCCATCTCTCTAAATCCCTTTATATGTCTTTAGTCGTTACATTCTGCATACCCCTTTAGGCCAAATGGTTTTCTTCCTTCCCTACCATTCGGCATCAGCCTATGGTTTAGAAGAACACTATCCAATAAGCATAATGGGTGTACTGTCCTAATCCTAAGAGCACTCGCAACATGATAGAAGGTAAAGATAAAAGACACCTGAATAAACCTTATTCCTATTTCTCCCGAACCAGAATCCATCCCCGAACTGTAACAAGTTCCTTTCGAGTTCGTATATAACCATACGATGGAGTATCCAAATAACTGTGGATCTTCGTAGTGATACGGAGTGTTCTGGAGAAATACAAAGGTGAAGTGGGAGTTGTAATGAAATAATTGGTTTGGTCGTGAATAGCAGCCGCAGTTTACTTTGCCCTCATTCTAATCTCTTTATTTGTCTTAACTTATTACCTTATGTACACCACACTTAGGCTAATCGGCTTTCTTCATTCCCTACCGTTCGACACCAGCCTAAGGTTTGGAAGAAGGCTGTCCAATAAGCGTAAAAGGTGTACTATCCCCTAATCCAAGGAGCATTCGCAATCTGAGAGAAGGTAAAAGGAAAAGACAACTAGAAAGTCCTATTCGTTTTCTCTAGAACCGGAAACCATTCTCGAATAAATTACTTCGATTTCGTATATAACCATACGATGGTTTTATCCAATGGAAGTGGACGTTCGTAGTAATACGGGGTGTCCTGGAGAAAAGGGTAAAAGTAGGAGTGGCAATGAGGTATGCAACTCTGACAATCCAAAAGCCAGTGTTTAAGAAGGTTCGGTAAATCTTGGTCACAGAGTCATAGTCAAGGGTCGAGTCATGGTCGCTGCCAAAGAGAGAGAGAAAAGAAACACTCAGCGTGCACTCTAACTTAGATCAGAATGGTTATCACTTTATCCAATCAGGAAACCTCCCACTGTAACGACAAATTCTCCTCCAAACCTGAAAGAAGAATTAGTCGGGATCACCCAAGGAGTAAACCAACTCATCAGTAGGAATCGGGTTCCAACTATCATCGCATGATAATGTGACGGAATCCACTCACGTTATCACACTCCAGAAAGTATGCGCATATCTGGGAAGTTTCAGTTTCTTTAGAAACTCCCGATGTGATTTTACCCTTAGGACCCAAGTGACCTTGACGGAGTCAACAAATCTAAGAGTCCTAGTCAAGTTCAACACGTCATTTTCTGGATTGCATTAAACCCATCCGTGCGTGCCCTTGACGGAGTCAACAAGGCCGCACGACTATCCTAACCAATCCCATATCCATGCTACAAACAAGCACCACTTAGCTACCGTACACTACGCCTTGACGGAGTCAACAAACGCAGCACGAATACTAAATAATACCCATAAGAAATGACGGAGGGCTACGTGTAGTTTTTGGCAAAAAACTTTTAACGTAATGAACTTGATATCGTTGAAGGAACTGCATAGCTTTTTATAAAAATATAGTGACAAAAACCTTTGGTAAAAACGTCACTCTCGGTGATGGGATCTCGGCTCTTTCCCCGTAGAATGAGGTGCAGGATATTCCAATTGAATACCACGATACAAAGCAAAAAATAATCGGCTATAGTGAAGTTATTGCCCTGACGCAAACTTCTGTCCAAGGGGTCACTCCCGATGAAGAGATCTCGGCCCTTGCCTCGTCGACTGAGGTGATGGATATTCATAACCGAATACCACTGTGCAAAACAAAAGAGAATGACCTTGCAATAACAGCTTTTTGAAAAATATTCCAACAACATCAGAATATGTTTTTTTAGCTTGCATTGATCCGAATCAATGCAGACCCATCAATTGATCACACCAATAAAGAACGAAAATAATGACGTACGTATATGCCATCCGCATTCGCCACTGGGTCCCGTCATCACCCGTTAGGTTACTTAACTAACGACAGAGCGGGGAGTGGACTAGCGCGGATGCAAAACATATACAACATCTACTAGTATATATATCAATATATAATATTCGCTCAAGGCGTGATAAAATGCAACATCACAGAAATGTAATAAGAATCACGGAACAATACAGATATCTGGGATCCCCTGGTTTCATAGAGCCGCTACTGAAACATGACGTTCCCCTGGTCGTGTGGATAACCTGTGCAATGAAATCCTAGACCCCTACGGGCGCAGCAAGTTACCCACCAAAACCTAAAGCTAGGCAGCCCCCTTCAACAACGTGAATGGACCTTCCAGCACTTCAAGGAATCCGGTAACTTGGGCACTCCTCCTGGGTCAACCTATACCCCCTACGAGTGCGGTGAATAGCCCGCCAATTCTAGAGTGAAGCCCCCTCCGTCTCAACGCCATGAGATGCGGGCTCGTTACTCTCTAGAACGGTTACCCGTGCACCCCTCCGTGGGGTAATCCTAGTACAGAAAGTAAAATATACAACGGGTATATCGACCTCAGCCCGGTCGTGCCCCAAAAGAATAATATACAAACAGACTGTGACGGCAGTCCACATGTCGGACGCTCGTCCCGCATAATAAAATGTACATAATAAAACCATAATATACTACCATTGCATCCAGGCTATCCACCACGACAAATCCACAACATCACAGCACAACATAGAACATCAACGTGAATGTCACGTTCGCAAATCCGTCTAAAAGGGCTGTAGCAGTTAGACATGATTTACCGATCAAGTGACATTCACGGTCGCAGATATAATGTAAATACTGTGAACTAACATGTTTAAAATTTTCGATCGACTAAATTTACCGAAGTGGGCCCCAAGCACAACTATAGCACTCAAAGAAAATCTGGGCCCAAACAGTATATACCAAAAACCCTATTTCTAAGTCAGAAGCCTACTGTAAAAATTTGGTGCTGTGAAGAGTTAGAGTGGCGGCGGAACCGCGGCCAATGCGTGGGATGGGCCGCGGTTCCGCGATGGAACAGTGACGTCACGCGACCAAATTTTTACAGAATGCTTAAAAAAACCCTGCTCGTATTTTTACAATGTACCAAATAATTTTTAGAGCACTGGAAAAATTTGACAGAAACTGTACTTTAGAAATCGGGTTTTCGGAAAATCCGTTCGATCGAACATGTAAACACGCTAGAGTAAGCTAGACTAGGTTAATGGCGTGGCTCTGATACCATGTAGGACTACGGTAGCGCCCCGGCCGTCTATCCGAGGCCAAAATGCGGAAACGAAAAATTTTCTTGACTTGAAAACCGGCGCTATCGTATGCTTAAAACCCGGATCGTAACCATTAACCTAATGCTAGCAAAAAAGAGAATGGGTAGAATGCTATACTGAGCGATCTGTGTCCTTCGGTCTTCGACCTCCGTCCCGATCTCCTCGCGGAATCTCCGGTCTTCACCTCCTCGTCGGAAAGGGTACCACATCGCTGGGTTCATTTACGGGTTCCCACTCTGGACCGAGGCAACTCGAGCACGAAGTTGGCGAGTCGACGTACCCAAGGATGTTGTAGGCTAAGTGTAGTAATGTTTGTCTCAAGCGGGTATGAAGTTGCCTTGTATGGATGTGGAGGAGAATGAACTTTGAGCAAGAGGAAAATGAGCTTTTTCATTTTTGATACAAGCATAGATTGAGATCTAAAAATTTCCCACACCCTCCACTCTCCAAATTGTGTCCGGCCCCTTTCAAGAATGAGGAGGAAAAAACTCTAGGGGGGTCAGCATAAGAGGAGGGTAACCATAAGTGAATTTGGATGATAGCAAGGAAATTTAGTCACACCATTTCCAATCCAATCCCATCTTATAAAAGAAAACAATAATGAGAACAAGAAAATCATCAAAAGATGCTATACCCATCATAATGTCTCATATCACAAATAAAACCCTCCAAATCACAAATTTGTACATTTTCAAATTAGCCCCTCCAACATAAAAATCCGGCCATGAAGGAACAAAGGAAAACTGGCCGAAACGGAATGCAAACTGGCAACTTCAAAAAAAACTGATCCCGTAATAAATTACAGGAAAACCCCGCGACTGTATATACATACCCGCATTTGTATTCCGACCGAATACAAATGTAAAGAGACAAAATCTACACTGTACAATACTAGGATCCGGCTTAAACCAAAGCCCGCTAGTATTATCCGTCCGATCACGATCCATGCAATACCGCACGTATAAGATGGAACCCTGCCATATCTCCATACGGCCTCTACAGCGTTTCGCCCGAAACTTGAGAAACTGTCTGTGGGGGACTCTAAAGACTCGTCAATACTTTGGCTGTGGATTTAACCACTAGCACGTCAGAGGTATTAGCCATACGTAACAGGCTACCAGGTATTGACCAAAAGAGAGGTCAATGAGCGAATTCATCCTAACACCCTACTGAGCCTGTCAGTGACAATATCCGTAAAGTCCGGTCCGTTCGTCTATGAGCATCGCATGGCGGGCCTAGGGGGTTGGTAAAAGTCAGACCCCCAAAAGCGGTACAAGTCGTGTCGGAGTGTAGCCCAGAACACTCTGAGATACTACTGGAATGCCTACCAGTAAATCTCCTGCCTCAGCCGAGGGCTTTGTGTAATGGCTCTCCTAGACACAGCGCGATCTTAACCCCAATACCGGGAGAGACGAGCCCCTGCAGATGCGCTCACTGCCTCCATGTGGCTCGGGACTATACCCAACTAAAACCTGTTTGCACGACTCCTTTGAGCCGTGGTAGGGTAGTAATCAAAGTACAGTGGGAACTCACACGAGATAAATGACGATCTCAGGTCGATGAACTAACCTGTACACATGTCACCAGGGAACTGCTATCTGACGTCTGGTATAAGACCAACTAGCATGTTCCCGGCGAGTCCTGTCCGGTGTACTCATAACCCAATGAGCACCTGTACACATCTAACCAACTGACACCAGTGGCTTGTGAGACCGGCCACCGCCCCTCATCGGGATCTCGACTGTATACACTAGTCTACTCTGGAGTATCGATGCGTTGTCTCGAAAACTCCCACGACTAGGGACCTTTTAAGGATGTGCTTATAGACCCCAGCTCCCACGTATATGATCGCCATCGTACTGCTGGTCGTTAAGCAAGAATCTTAAGGGCTCTATCAACGCGCGATAGTAACTTATAAGGTCACCTAAAACAGTACACGATGATAAAGATAAACCAGATAGCATACTATCATCTTGAGCAAGACTGTTCTAACGATATAGGTCCTCTCTCAATCATTGCAATCATGTGCTTGTGATCCAATAATTGACTCTAGGGGCACTATCTCCAATAAGATCAACATAACGGGACCATTTAGATCCGACAAGAAAGCAATTGGGCTCTATTGTTTAGTTTAATGACATTGCGGTCGAGGTTAGTTTAAGAACATAACGGTCCATTGTTAGTTTTAAGACATCACGGTCGAGGTTAAGGACATCATAGTCTGTAGATTTAAGGACTCCACAGTCCGACGTTAGTTTTAAGACATCACGGTCGAGGTTAAGGACATCATAGTCCGTGGATTTAAGGACTCCACAGTCCGACGTTAGTTTTAAGACATCACGGTCAAGGTTAAGGACATCATAGTTCATGGATTTAAGGACTCCACAGTTCGTCATTAGTTTTAAGACACTATGGTCAAGATTAAGGACATCATAGTCCGTGGATTTAAAGACTCTACAGTCCGACGTAATGTGTGGTTGTCGGGACCCGTCACCTCTCTGACGACGTTGAAGAATTATAATGACAGATATCATAGGAGTGAAGAGATGTACCCTCGAACCGGGTGTAAATTGATTGGAAGAGCAGATGAGCTCAGTTCAATTTAAGTTGAGGACTTATGGCCAGAACTGGGCTAAGTCCAATTTAAAAAAATGTTTAACATTTTATTTTTTTTCTGGCTTTAAAGCCTTTATTTAGGCTCAGCCTATTTAATAATGCAAGGCATTGGGCTCTGACATTTTTGTCTTGTATTAAATGGATAGCATTCATCAGAAACAGAGCTTATTCTGACAATGCGCCACTTGGCACGCCAGGCGCTTTGCGCCAGTCAAATAGCGCATTGCGCTTCTGTCAGGTAGCGCACATGAAGAGGACACGTGTCGCACTTAGCGCTAAGCGCTAGTTTGTTAGCGCATTGTGCTTTAAATTTATGAGCGCTCTGCGCTAGTCTGTTGGCGTGCCAGCGAGTGATACGTGACACGCTTGGCGCTGAGCGCCAGCTCATGAGCGTAGTGCGCTGTTTCAGAAGTGCAAAGCGTAAGTGGTACTTATGGTTGACACGTGGCATGTCTTAGCGCTGAGCGCCGATCCATGGAGCACAAAGGCGCGGTTCATAAGTGCAAGGCACTTTTCAATAACGCAAAGTGCATCTGATCAATTTTTAAGATCAAAGAACAACTTTTATGTTCTTCTTAAAGGAGGTTTTGCCTTAAGATTCAAGAATAAAAAAGTTCTTGTTTTATAAAAAGGCTCTGCCTTTATAGATTAAAGATCTGTGAATGAAGTAAAATACTTCTTCTAATCTTTTTTATAATTAGATCTTTTGACCTTTTCTTATCATCAAAGACCTAGGTCTTTTTGTAGATCTAAGGTCTTTTTAGAAGATAGTTCATCTTTTTATGAGATGGTTTCATTTCTGTTGTTCAAGAATTAATTCTTTAGCTTGAAGAAATGAACTTCTTTTGCTAAAGGCTTACCTTTCTTTTTCTTTTTGAGTTTTCTCAAAATTTGTAGAGGGTCTTTTCTATCTGAGACTTGAAATCTAGGGTCCTTTATATAGGACCAAATAATTTGTTAAATCAGTTTAAGAGATCTTTCTCTGATTGATTTGGGAATATTTCCCACCGTTGGATCTTTGATCCTAAGGCTTCTGTTTTACAGAAGATAATCTTTTTGTTTTAATAAGATTGAAAAATCTTTCCATAACAGAGTTTTAATTCTGATTAATTAATAATTTATTATTATCAGATCTTTTGCTCTAACGGTGGGGAATTCTTTTAATTCTAGCACTGGCGCACTTTACGTTAGCGCACCTACGTTCGACACGTGGCGTGCAGTACAGAGCACAACGCAATTGCGCTAGCGCACCTACGTTCGACACGCATAGTGCAACGCAACTGCACTAGCGCACACGTGTTTGACACGCAGAGCGCAGTGCAGAGCGCAGCGCAACTGTGCTAGCACACCTTGTTTGACACGCGGCGCCCAACGTGCAGCATCTGAAGCGTTGCTTCAATTTAATTTTGAACTTTAAAGCAGAGCTTTGCTCTAATTGGGGGTGCGCTGCCTAAGGCGCAGCGCACCTGGCACCAACGCGTCTGCTTTTGACACGTGGCACGCAGCGCGCAGCACACGGGATCTGAAGCGTTGCTTCAATTTTTGAATTTTGAAAATCAAAACAGAGCTTTGCTCTAATTGGGGAAAACAGAAACGTCGCTTCATTTTAAACATTGGAATTTGAACAGAGCTTTGCTCTGATTGGGGAAATA
The DNA here is from genome assembly GCA_030015575.1 of Agapanthus africanus. Taxonomy (NCBI): domain Eukaryota; kingdom Viridiplantae; phylum Streptophyta; class Magnoliopsida; order Asparagales; family Amaryllidaceae; genus Agapanthus; species Agapanthus africanus. The sequence goes on along the minus strand of JASDDO010000006.1, from coordinate 257,594,602 downwards.
GTGAGGCGTTGGTTAACTCCTTGTACGGCTGGACCATAGACACTGTGGCGCGTTTTTGAGTATTTGTAGCTTTGCTCAAGTGTTGAGCTCACGGGGTAATTTGTGAGTGTATGTTTATTCGATCAAAATGTTAAACATTGTCTTGATATATCTATAATGTGATACAATATGTGGAATTCATAGAGTTAGGCATGAAATCCGCAATATGTTATATTTCGGGTTTATGATGTTTAAGATGATTTTGGATTCCAAATATTGTAGTTTTTCACTTTTCTTTTCTGAGACCGTAAGTGTAGTATATGGTGTATCGCCGATTTCGTTGCTATACATCAACGGCAATCGGGATACGCATATTTGCTTATGTTGATGATATGAGATATTATGTGTTGTTGTGATATTTTATATTGGATTGTCGTGTTCTGAATAGCCTGGGGTTTTATGTGAGATGAGGGTTTTTATTTTCATTCATGTAATATTCTTTTATTTGGGCACTTCTGGGTTGAGGATGATGTCACCATTATATATTATTACTTTTCCGTATTAGGTAGACCCAAGGAGGGAAGCACAAGTAACTGGGTTCTAGGGTACAGTGGGAGGCCATCTCGAGGAGACGAGACCGGGTCTCCTAACCCTAGAATTGGCAGAGTTACTTGCCACTCTCGTAGGGGTCTAGGGATATGGGTTTGGCTATTTATCACGACCGTGGAATCCGTGTTTTATACAGGCTCGAAATAAAACACGGACCTCCTAGTATATCCAATATTTCATATATTTCTTCTGCTGCTGATATACTGTGATGTGATCATATTATATGCGTGAGACGAATGCTTTATTATTGTATATATGATATATAATAAACGTTGCTTATGTTTTACACCCGCGCTAGTCCCGTCCCGATTTGCCGTTAGTTAAGTAACCTAACGGTGCATAACGGAACATTGTGGCGAATGCGGATAGCATTAGCGTACGTTGTATTTTCGTTTCTTTTGTGATGCATAGGAAGCATAAACGATGGGATTTATTAATGAGATTAATAAAAGAAAAGAAACCTAAAAGATGTTGTAGAATTAAATTTTCAAAAAGGGTAGCTATAGTTTTTGCTTTGAATAGTGGTAAATGTGATGTACCCTGCACCTTATTCAATGAGGAAAGAGCCGAGATCCCTTCACCGGGAGTGACTTCTTTAGCAAAATTGGTAGATGCTACAAACTCACGGTTTAGTTTTTGATTGCTTCTATAGTTCTTGCTTTGCACAGCAGTACTTATGAAATATCCTGCACTTTATTCGATAAAGAAAGAGCCGAGATCCCTTCACCGGGAGTGATCTCTTTAGCGGAACTAGAAAATCCTCAAAAACACTCCTTTTCAAAATTACTTGTTTCTACAACGATATCAAGTTCATTACACAATAGGTTTTCTGAAAAACCTGCGTAACTCTCCGACATTTCAGATAATATTTTGTATTCGTGCTACGTTTGTTAGCTTTCATTAGGGCGTAGTGTGCGGTAGCTATTTACTGCTTATTTGCAGGTTATGATGCGATTGGGTTACGGTAGTCGTACGACTTTGTTGGCTTTCATCAAGGGTCATGCGGGTGGGTTTAATTCAATCAAGAAATGTACGGGTTGCACTTGACTAGCGGACTATGGTTTGTTGGCATTCGTCAAGGTTATAGCACGTTAGGGGTAAAAGCATTATCGGGAATTTCAAGTGTTGAAATTTGCATTGAGATTGCATACCTCCTATGAAATAGTTGGATCCTGATACCCACTGCGAGTAAGAGTTACTCCTGGGAGAGTTTTACACATGACCATTAGCTAATCAGTAGGTATCTAGAAAAGTGTTTACGGGGTTATTCCTCTGGGAAAACGACGTTTATTCTAATTAGGTCCGTGCGAAAGCACGGGGAACCTCCCTCAAAGTACCAACACTAGCCTGGCCGAAAGATTTGCGAACTTGTATGGTGTGATTAATCCTGGCAAGTCTTACCTTTTAGGCTTTTGAGGAAGATTTGATAAAAAGTAGTGGGAGCCATCCTGATTAGATAAGATAATAACCAATATAATCTTGCAAGAGCATACGCTAAAGTATTTTCTTCTCTCTCTCTCTAGGTAGCAACCATGTCATGCCTTAATCAAGATAATAATATGGATGTATTGACTGAACCCGCTTGTTATACTGAGAAGGGGAACGTTGGTCCCGCTCCCACTTATAATTTTTATAAGTATGAGCAGGGAATAGGAGAATATCTGGATTCTCAGGCCGCCCAAACGAAGAACAAGCATGATGATGTATCTTCTTCGGGTGTGTTTGTTATCGAGAACTGTTTCTCAGTTCACTCTACGTCCTGGGTATTAGATACCGGAGCTGGATGCCATATATATAATATGTTACATGGGCTACGTAAAGGTAGGGAACTGGGAGAGGGTGATCATTCCATAAGAGTAGGGAATCGTGCAAATGTTGCAGCCAAACCAGGTGGCGAATATCACCTTGTATTACCAAATGGTAATACATTGATTCTGAACGAATGCTATTACATTACGACCCTGATATGCAATCTTATATCAGTATCTTTATTGAGTAAAGAGGAATATAATTTTTTAGTACCGGATAATATTATGAACATCTTCCTAAATCAAAAGTTGATTGGATCAGGCTCGTTAAATAATGGCATATACATTCTCAATCAAACTACAATACTTAATGTGCAAAACACACACAAAAGGAAGAGTTCAGAAATGAATGAATCATTCTTATGGTATTGTAGACTAGGTCATATCAATGCGACACGACTAGCCAAATTGCATAAGGATGGCTATTTGAATCCGTTCGAATTTAGTCATGTCTCAAAGGCAAGATGACCAAAACTCCGTTTAGTGAACACGGAGAAAGAGCTACGGAACTCTTGGGACTGATACATAATGATGTACGTGGTCCCATGTCTACACATGCCAGGGATGGTTCCTCGTACTTCATTATATTCACTGACGATCTCTCAAGTTACGGACATGTGTTCCTGTTGAAACACAAGTCTGAAATTTTTGAGAAATTCAGAGAATATAAGCAAGAAGTACAGAACCAGATGGGTAAAACTATTAAAATCCTTCGATCTGATCGAGGAGGAGAATACTTGAGCGATGAGTTCCTAAATTATCTAAAAGAGAATGGGATTCTCTCTCAGCTTACTCCTCCCTATACACCACAGTACAACTGTGTATCCGAGCAGAGAAATCGCCCCTTATTAGATATGGTGCGCTCTATGTTGAGCAATGCCGAGTTGCCTATTTCCTTTTGGGGGTATGCGCTTGAGACAGCCATACACCTATTGAATATGGTTCCTACCAAATCAGTGCCTACCATTCCATATGAGATATGGAAGGGGAAGTGACCATCTCTTAAGTATGTTAAGATATGGGGTTGTTTGGCCTATGTCAAAAGGCACAATCCGGACAAACTCGAGGCAAGGCCTGTCCTGTGCAAGTTTGTAAGATATCCCAAGAACTCACAAGGGTATATCTTCTACCACACTGAGGAACAAAAGGTGTTTGTTTCTCGACATGCCATCTTTTTAGAAAAGGAATTTCTTGCAAAGGAAATTAGTAGCGAGGAGGTAGAACTGGAAGAAGTTCCAGCAACACAAACTACGACAGAAGATTTTGTGGAATCAGAAGATTCAATAGTCCTCGACAAACCTCGGCTTCTCCGCCGATCTAACAGGGTTCCTCATCCACCTGAGAGATACTACGGTTTTCTCGTTGATGGTGGAAGCGAGGATTGCATCATGGAAGATGATAACCCAACTAGCTTCGAGCAGGCCATCACGAGTGGGGACTCTGTGAAGTGGCTGGATGCAATGCGATCTAAGATGGAATCCATGTACACCAACAAAGTATAGACTTTGGAAGTTTCTCCTGAAGGGGTAAAACCCATTGGGAGCAAATGGATCTTTAAGAAGAAACTTGGTGTTATTGGAAAAGTTGAGACTTACAAAGCTAGACTTGTTGCAAAGGGTTTTCGTCAACGACCAGGTGTGGATTATGACGAAACCTTTTCTCCAGTGGCTATGCTCAAGTCCATCCGGATCTTACTTGCCATTGCTGCATACCATGACTACGAAATCTGGCAGATAGATGTTAAGACCGCCTTTCTAAATGGTGATTTAGATGAGTACGTGTACATGTCTCAGCCAGAGGGCTTCGTAGATAGTAGGAGCAGCGGAAAAGTGTGCAAGCTACTTAAATCTATCTACGGGTTGAAGCAGGCATCTCGGAGTATGAACATCTGCTTTGATGTGGTAGTCAAAGAGTTTGACATCATCAAGAACGTTGATGAACCTTGTATCTACAAGAAGATTGCAGAGAGTAAGGTTTTCTTCCTCGTATTGTATGTGGATGACATACTCTTGATAGGAAATGATGTTCCTATACTGCACTCGGTCAAGCTCTTCTTATCACATAGATTCTCATTGAAAGATCTAGGTGATGCCTCCTGCATTTTGGGAATTAAGATCTATAGAGATAGATCTAAAAAGATACTAGGATCGTCCCAATTCAGGTACATTGACACCATACTAAAGAGATTTAATATGGAGGAATCCAAGCGTGGGAACCAACCCACGATCTCTGGACTCACTCTCTCCAAAGAGATGTCTCCCAAGACTGATTTGGAGAGAGCTCGCATGCAAGGTATACCCTATGCTTCGGCAGTAGGCTTTATCATGTACGCGAGGCTATGTACTAGACCCGATGTAGCATACTTACTAAGTGTAGTGAGTAGGCATCAAGCAGATCCTGGAGAGAGTCACTGGACAGCTGTGAAGAACATTCTTATGTACTTACGAAGGACTAAGGAGATGTTCTTGGTGTATGGTAACGGAGAAATCCAGGTGGAGTCCTTTACCGATTCAAGCTTCCAAAGTGATAAGGATGACTCTAAGTCACACTGGGGTTTTGTCTTTACCCTAAATGGAGGGGCGGTTTGTTGGAAGAGTTCCAAGCAAGAAACTATGGCAGACTCGACGACGGAGGCTGAATACATCGCTGCCAACGATGCTGCCAAAGAGGCTGTTTGGATGAAGAAGTTCATCACTGAACATGGTGTGGTTACATCCATTTAGTATCCAATACCTTTGTATTGTGATAACAATGGAGCTGTGGCATTTGCCAAGGAACCCAGGTCCCATCAGAAGTCCAGACATATTTAAAGGTGGTATCACCTGATCCGGGAGATAGTTGATCGCCACGAGATCGAGGTCAGGAGAGTTGACATGAAGGACAACACTGCGGATCAACTTATGAAGGCCATACCCCAGATACAATTTGAGAGACTTTTCAGGATGTTGGGTATGAGATACTACAACAACTGGCCTTAGTGCAAGTGGGAGATTGTTAGTTGTATATATGCCCTATAGGCCATTGCTGTACATATGATGTATATTATAGTGGATACTTGGATATATATAGAGAGGACTTTCTTGCTCGATATGATAGTATACTATCTAGCTTCACTTTGTCTAAACATGTTGACTTGTATAGGTTTACTGTCTTGCTCTCATATGTTGATAAAGTCCTTAGAATATGTACTTGACTACTAGGACTATGATGCAGATCATACTAGTTGGGCTAGGGTAGTCCAAGAGTACATCCTATAATTGTTCGTGTATCGAGACAGGGCATCGATACACCAGAGTAGACTAGCGTATACGCATCTTGACCCATATGATGGGCGATGGATGATCCCATATCCATCGGTGTTTGACATCAAAGATGGTGTACGGGTGCTTAGTGGAGACTGGGTATACTGAACGGACTCGCCGGAACTCCTAGATGGTATTATACCTATCGTCAGATAGAAGATCTTTGGTGACACTGGTACAAATTAGTCTGTAGACCCGAGATCGTCATAGAGTCTTGTATGATTCCCACTGTGCTTTGATTTCCACCTTACCACATCTAAGAGGGCGTGCAAAACGGTGGATTTTTGGTACAGTCCTGAATGACATGGAGGCAATGAGCGATAGGAGGGGTTTCGTCTCTCCCGGTATTGAGGGTTGATGTTGCGCTGTGTTCGATTGGCTATAACTGGAAGTCTCTGGCCAGGGCTGTGTAAGTCAACGTTGTACAACCCTCTAATTGCGGGGAGGCGGAATAGGTAAAAAAATCATTTTGTTTAAAACAAACATTGACTAACTTACGGATCTTTGCTAAACCCTAACTAACATTATCATAGGAGGAATTAGCTACTATGAAGGAAGATTATACCTAATGAACCAAGTCCTTCTTCTTCTCGTTCACCACCTCCTCGTCGGCTTCCTCTTTGTGATAGAAGATCCACCCGAGAGCTACTACTCTAAACTTTGCCTCTAACTTGAGCTAACTAGGTTACTCAAAGTGCTAATCAAAGCAACCTAGGGAATATAGAGTAGGATTAGGGATTAATAAGTCTTGCTAACCCTTGATCTTAACACATGAGATGTCAGGGTTAGGGTTTGACGAGAGGGAGAGCTTGAGGAGAGAGAAGGTGAGAGTGAGAATCCTTTTGGAATAATGAAATCATTGTGAATATATGAAGCATATCATATTATTAAATGAATAACAAATAATAATGTGTCATCATGCTTCATTAACTCACATAGTGATTCATCTCATGAGTCATTTAAATCATAAATGCATCATTAACTTCATGGATGAATCATACTATGACTCGTTAATCCAATAAATGCAAATGCCACCTTAGCTTCCACGTCATCATCCTTCTAGAAGCTTCTCGACAATTTACGAGAACGCCTTTAATATCCGTGAAAACACGGAAAAACATTAGACTGTATAAATCAAATAATCCGATACTAGAATCTGGATTAAACCAAAGCCCGCTAGTAAAAACTGTCCGAACATCGTATGTGCGTAAAAACACGTATGCGTCCGAACCCTGTCGTAAAACCATACGACCTCTATATCATTTCGCCCGAAGCAGGGAAACTCTCTATGTGGGACTCTAAAGACTCGACTACTACGCAGGCAGTGGGTTTAACCACAGACCGCAAGCGGCACTAGCTGTACGTAACGGTCCCCAGGTAGATGTCGATAAGAAGGCCGATGAGGAAACCCATCCGAACTCCTACTGAGCCTGATGTGACAATATCCGTACAGTCCGGTCTGTTCGTCTAGGACTATCGCATATCGGGCCTAAGGGGCGGCAAGCATCTGTCCCCTAAAAGCGGTATAAGTCGTGTCAGAGCGAAGCCCATTACACCTTGAGAAACTACTGGAAAATCTACCAGTAAATCTCGCTTGCCCTGGCCAGGGACTTTGTGTAATGGCTCTCCAGACACAGCGCAATATCAACTCCCAATACCAGGAGAGACGAATCCTGTCTAACCGCCACTGCCTCCAAGTGCTTCGGGATTACACCCAACTGCTACCTGTTTGCATGAATCCTTTGAGCCGTGGTAGGGTAGCAATCTAAGAATAGTGGAAACACACTCGAGGCGAAGCAGCAGTGTCAAGTCTGCGGACTATGCTGTACTCATGTCACCTGGGAATTGTTAACTGACGACTGGTATAATACCAACCAACAGTTCCCTGCGAGACCTATCCGGTGTACCCGTAACCCAACGAGCACCTGTATACTATCTCCAGTACGACGTACTGATGGCTGTGGGACAGACTATCTCCCCAACTGGGATGAGAAGCGTACACACTAGTCTACTCCGGAGTATCGATGCCATGTCTCGATAATCTTACGACTAGGGACCTGAAAAAGAATGTGCTTGTAGACTACCTAGCCCCCATTAGTGTGACTGCCATCACACGTTGGTAGTCAAGCAAGATCCTAAGGGCTCTTTCAATATGTACACACATATTAAGATAGATACAAACCAAGTAGCATACTATCATGTTTAGAAAGACTGTTAATATAACTGTGAATATCCCAACCTTCCATTAAGTAATATACAAGCTAGTATGATACAATGGTGGCCCCTAAGGTATATACACTAACAATCTCCCACTTGCACTAGGGCCATGTACTAGCATATCGAAGACCAATCATCTCGAGTAGCCTCTCGAACTGAATCTGTGTTAGACCTTTGTGAATGGATCAGCAGTGTTCTCCTCTATAGCAACTCTCCGGACCTCGATATCCCGGCGATCTACGATCTCCCTGATCAGGTGATACTGCCTTAAGATGTGTCTGGACTTCTGATGGGACCAGGGTTCCTTTGCTATAGCTATAGCTCCATTGTTGTCGCAATACAGAGGTGTTGGATCAACAATGGTAGGAACCACCTGAAGTTCTGTTAGGAACAACTTCATCCAGACTGCTTCTTTTACGGCATCGCAAGCAGCAATATACTCCGTTTCCATCGTCGAGTCAGCAACGGTGTCTTGCTTGGAACTCTTCCAGCACACCTCCCCTCCATTGAGGGTAAAGACATAACCTGACATGGACTTGGAGTCATCCTTATCACTCTGGAAGCCGGAATCAGCAAAAACCTCGTTCTTGAGAACTTTTCCACCGTAAACCAAGAACATCTCCTTAGTCCTTCTCAGGTACTTGAGAATGTTCTTTACTGCTATCCAGTGCTTCTTCCCTGGGTCTGACTGATACTGGCTTACCACGCTCAGTGCGTAAGCTACATCTGGTCTGGTGCACAACATCGCATACATTATAGAGCCTACCACAGAAGCGTAGGGTATAATAGACATGCGATCCCTTTCCATATCAGTCTTGGGAGACATCTCTTTGAAGAGGGTGATTCCATGACAAGCCGGTAGATTACCGCGCTTAGAATCGTCTATACTGAATCTTTTCAGTATAGTGTTGATATACCTGGACTGCGAAAGTCCCAACATCCTCTTGGATCTATCACGATAGATCCGGATCCCCAGAATGTAAGAGGCATCACCCAGGTCCTTCATGGAGAACCTGTGTGACAAGAATCCTTTGACAGATTGTAGCATAGGAATGTCATTTCCTATCAATAGAATGTCGTCCACATACAAGACGAGGAATACGACAGTTCGTGCTACAATTTTACTATATATAAATGGTTCATCTGGATTTTTGATGAAGTCATATTCTTTGACCGTTTCATCAAAACAGATGTTCCAACTCCGCGATGCTTGCTTCAGTCCATAAATGGACTTAAGCAACTTGCACACTTTCCCGCTGTTCCCACTCAGATTAAAACCTTCTGGCTGATCCATATAGACGCACTCTTCTAAATTACCATTCAGAAAAGTCGTCTTTACGTCCATCTGCCAGATTTCATAATCATGGAAGGCAGCAATGGCAAGAAGGATACGAATGGATTTGAGCATAACCACTGGAGAAAAAGTGTCGTCATAGTCCAAACCAGGTCTTTGACGAAAACCCTTTGCAACAAGTCTAGCCTTATAGGTTTCCACCTGTCCATCTACACCAATCTTTTTCTTGAAGATCCACTTGCATCCTATGGGTTTTACCCCATCTGGAGTAAAGTCCAAAGTCCATACTTTGTTGGTGTACATAGACTCCATTTCGTTCCGCATTGCATCTAGCCATCGTACCGAGTCGCCGCTCTGGATGGCCTGCTGGAAGCTAGTAGGTTCATCATCATCAATGATGCAATTCTCTCTATCCCCATCTATGAGAAAACCGTAGTATCTCTCAGGCGGAAGAGACAGCCTACTACTCCTGCGGAGGGGTGCGGGAATGTCCTGTTCTTCTTGAACTACCGGTTCTACAAAACTTTTAGTAGTAGTTTGTAGTTTTGGAATTTCTTCCAGTTCTATTTCGCTCCCACTTGTTTCCTTTTCTAAAACCCGCTGTTCTAGAAAATGAGCATGACGAGAAACAAAAACCTTTTGTTCCTCTCCGTAATAGAAGAAATACCCCTTGGAGTTCTTTGGATATCCCACAAACTTACACTGTACTGATCGTGCCTCGAGTTTGTTCGCATGCTGCTTTTTAACAAAAGCTGGACATCCCAATATCTTCAGATGCGGAAGATAGGGTTTCTTCCCACTCCACATCTGATATGGCGTGGTAGGCACAGTCTTGGTAGGAGCCTTGTTCAAAAGATATGTCGCTGATTCTAGCGCATAACCCCAGAAAGATCGCGATAACTCAGCATTACTCATCATGGAAAGTACCATATCCAATAGGGTTCAATTCCGTCTCTCTGATACACCGTTGTGCTGTGGAGTGTATGGAGGAGTAAGCTGAGAGAGAATTCCTTTCTCTTTTAGGTAACCTAGGAACTCGGCACTTAAGTATTCACCACCTCGATCAGATCTTAGTGTCTTGATACTTTTGTCGGTTTGGTTTTCTACTTCATTCTTATACTCTTGGAATTTCTCAGAAGCCTCGGATTTATATTTCATCAAGAAAATTAATCCATACCTAGAGTAATCATCCGTAAAAGTAATGAAATAGGAAAAACCACCTCTTGCATGTGTAGACATTAGACCACATACATCGCTGTGTATGAGTCCTAAGAGCTCGCTCGCTCTTACTCCATGTCCAGTGAGTGGAGTCTTTGTCATCTTTCCTTTGAGACATGATTGACAAGTGGCATAAGATTGATATTCGAACGAATCAAAATATCCTTCTTTATATAACTTAGTTAACCTTATCTCATTGATGTGACCTAGTCCGCAATGCCATAAGAAAGCCTTATTTAAATCTGGAGACTTTCTTTTTAGTGTGTTCTGGACATTGAAAATCTGTAATTGGTTTAAGACATATATACCGTTATCCAGTGTACCGGACCCAATCAAACCATGATTAAGGTGGATGTTAACAACATCGCTTACAAACGTGAAATCATAACCTTCTTTTGATAACAACGAAACTGATATGATATTACACGTTAAACTAGGTACACAAAAACAGTTATGCAAAACCAAAATATGTCCACTCGTTAATCCAAGGTGATAATCCCTTAGGGACACAACACCCATGCTAGCTCCGTTAGCAACCTGGAGGGTCATATCACCAACCTTCAGCACTCTACGGTTTCTCAGTGCCTGCAATGAATTACATATATGAGATCCTAATCCGGTATCCAATACCCAGGTAGTAGAGTTGATTGACAGAATTTTTCAATTACAAACACACCTGAAGTCGAAGCCACAGCTTACTTCGGTTCCTTGATTTTGCCAATCCAAGCTTTGCAATCCTTTCTCCAGTGCCCTTTCCTATAACAGTGGAAGCACTCGTCCTTTGCCACTATTGGCACCGCAATCTTTTTCTTTCCCTTGACTCCCACCTTACCAACACCTCCTCTAGGTTTGGTAGCGGCCTTCTTCTTCCTTCCTTTGGCCCTAGCCTTGGACCCGGAAGATGAAGCACCGCGAACAAACATAGCGGGTGTTTCCCTTGCCTTCTTCAAGGTGCCCTCTGCACTCCTCAATATGTTAAGAAGTTCTAGAAGATCAACTTCTTTTCCTTGAATGTTGAAATTTAGAATAAACTGGGCGTAGGTGGAAGGAAGGGACTGAAGAACCAAGTCTGTATAGAGCTCGTTCTCCAAAGTGGTCTCGAGGTCCACGAGCTCTTCTATATAGCCAATCATCTTTAGGACATGTTCTTCTACAGATGATCCGACGGCCATCCTTGACTGAAACAAGTTCTTCGAGATCTCGTATCTTGCTATACGAGATTGCTCTCCATAAAGTTCTTTTGTATGGAGAAATATGGATTCAAGATCCATATCCTCGTGCCTCCTCTGATGTTCATTATTCATAGAGGCAAGCACGATGCATTTGGCCCTGGCGCAATCTAACTCCCTGGTCTTGCGGATTTCCTTATCCGCATTACTGGATTTTGGACTAGGGACAGCAGGTGCCTTAGTGGTAAGGACATACCCCAATTTGTCATAAGTCAAAGCCATCTTGACATTCCGCAGCCAATCTTTATAGTTTGGCCTTGTCAATATATTTTTTTCTAATAGTAACTTAAGGCCTGTCATGTTCTGGGTCGCTGCAATTAGGAAAGAGAGAGAGAACACTTTAGCATGATGCTCTTGTAAGTTTAGAGTGGTTTTTAGTTTATCTAAACTGGATGGCTCCCACTGTTTCTCGAATCCCTCCTCAAACCAAAAAGGAAGAACTAATCAGGACTATTCTCACCGTACAATACTTGTTTAACCGTTCAGCCAGGCCGATGTCGGTACTTCGAGGGAGGTTTTCTATCGCTTTCGCGAAGTTCCTTAATTAAATAACCTCTTTTCTCTGGGGCGTAGCCCCGCTGACACCTTTCTCGACACCTACTAGGTTTATAGCATTGATCATTAAGTGACGAATCTCCTGATGAGTAGCGGATACTCATAATAGGATCGGGATCAAATATCATCGTGTGATAATACTGAAGGAATCCTACCAACATTCATCAAACTCCAAATGGTATGCATCTCTTTTCAAATTTCAGTTTCTTTAGAAATTCCCGATATAAATTTTTTCCCCATGCTCTTATGACCTTGGCTTTCGTCAAAATGTCATAAGTCACATGTCAAGTTCTACCCATCATTATCTTGTTAATTTGAACCCATCCATACATACCTCTGACTTTGGTCAAATTATAATACGACTGTCCCAAACTAACTCATCTATCTATACAACAAATGAATACCCAGCAGCTACCAAAAACTATGCCTTGGCTTTGGTTAAAATACATAGCTTGAATACTGCTGAATACCCAAATGAAATGATAGAGGGCTACGAATGGTTTTCGCGAAACTGTGAACATAGTGAACTTAATATGACCGAAAGAACCTGATAGCTTTTAAAAAGAGTGGTTAAAGCTCCGCAATTAAAAATATCTTCTGTTTTAAAAATAATCGAGTTGTTTCTTTTAAACTGTTCCAACGATTCAACTTTGATTTATTTTCTTTCCATTAATAATAATGCGTCCCATCATTAACCTATCATTGCAGAAAACAACAAAATATAACGTCCTCTTATGCTATCCGCATTCGCCACTGGGCCCCGTCATTTACCCGTTAGGTTACTTAACTAACGACAGAGCGGGGGCTGGGCTAGCGCGGGTGTAAAACATAAGTGACGTCTAAATAGCTATCATATATAGATATTGTACATTCGTCAGACGCAATAATAGGCATTCCAGATCATAGATGAACATATTGGATTTAATCCGAATTCCTTTTGATCCTGCAAAGAAAGACGGATTACACAGTCGTGATGAATAGCCAAAACCCTACCCTAGACCCCTACAGGTACGGCAAACTAACCGCCAAGTATCCGAAGTGAAGCGGTCTCCCTCAACAATGTGAGTAGGCCACTAAACAATTCAAAGTACCCGGTAGTTTGTGCACCCCACCTTGGGTATATCCTAGGAGCAAAAATCACTAAATGAAATAATACAACGGTGGCTACAACCGCAATCTGGATGTGCCCCGCAAAAGAATATTGCAACAATTTACAAATTACATTAGAATGAAATAAACGCTTATCTCACATCCCCGGCTATCCATTCACGACAATCCAACAAGTTCACAAACACAAACAGTAAAATCATTACAGAAATGTGCAACCCCCTGCCAACCGACATACTAGCAGTTAGGGGAGGTTTACGAAAACATTATACAAATCACAGATATAATCTAATTAGCCAAATATCGTAGAATTTTGATCAAGCAAACACAATTGATTCTGCTACAAAAACTTCTCTGTGGACCTTAGACTTGAGCAGAAACAAAACATTCCAGAAAGAACAAAATTAACACAGAAGAGTTACTGGCAATTTTAGGTAGACTCGGCTTCAACTCGGCGGCGGATCCGCGGCGGATCGGTTGGATCGGCCACGGATCCGCGGCGGTTTGGCCGAGTTAGGACCCCAAAATTCTCCAGTAACCTTATATTTCCCTGCATGTAATTTTAGAGGTCCCTGAAAAATTTTTAGACCCGTTTTAAAACCGACAGAAACTTTATGAAAATGATGATTTTTCCAGTTCGTTTCGCGATCGAATTTCTAACGACTTTGCTAACAAGTTAGTTATGGTTTAGCGAGACTCTGATACCACTATAAGTCAACGTTATACAACCCCTAATTGCGGGGAGGCGGAATAGGTAAAACAATCATTTTGTTTAAAACAAACATTGACTAACTTACGGATCTTTGCTAAACCCTAACTAACATTATCATAGGAGGAATTAGCTATTATGATGGAAGATTATACCTAATGAACCAAGTCCTTCTTCTTCTAGTTGACCACCTCCTCGTCGGCCTCCTCTTTGTGATAGAAGATCCACCCGAGAGCTACTACTCCAAACTTTGCCTCTAACTTGAGCTAACTAGGTTACTCAAAGTGCTAATCAAAGCAACCTAGGGAATATAAAATAGGATTAGGGATTAATAAGTCTTGCTAACTCTTGATCTCAACACATGGGAGGTTAGAGTTAGGGTTTGAAGAGAAAGAGCTTGAGGAGAGAGAAGGTGAGAGTGAGAATCCTTTTGGAATAATGAAATCATTGTGAATATATGAAGCATATCATATTATTAATGAATAACAAATAATAATGTGTCATCATGCTTCATTAACTCACATAGTGATTCATCTCTTGAGGCATTTAAATCATAAATGCATCATTAACTCCATGGATGAATCACACTAAGACCCATTAATCCAATAAATGCAAATGCCACCTTAGCCTCCATGTCATCATCCTTCTAGAAGCTTCTCGGCAATTTACGCGAACGCCCCTCCTATCCGTGAAAACACGGAAAAACTTTAGACTGTATAAATCCAATAATCCGATACTAGAATCTGGCTTAAACCAAAGCCCGCTAGTAAAAACTGTCCGAACATCGTACGAACGTAAAAACATGTATGCGTCCAAACCCTGTCGTAAAACCATACGACCTCTATATCGTTTCGCCCGAAGCAGGGAAACTTTCTGTGTGGGACTGTAAAGACTCGACTACTACGCTGGCAGTGGGTTTAACCACAGACCTCAAGCGGCACTAGCTGTACGTAACGGTCCCCAGGTAGATGTCGACAAGAAGGCCAATGAGGAAACCGATTCGAACTCCTACTGAGCCTGATGTGATAATCTCCATACAGTTCGGTCTGTTCGTCTAGCACTATCGCATATCGGGCCTAGGGGCGGCAAGCGTTAGTCCTCTAAAAGCGGTATAAGTCGTGTCGGAGCGAAGCCCATTACACCTTGAGAAACTACTGGAAAACCTACCAGTAAATCTTGCTTGCCCTGGTCAGGGACTTTGCGTAATGGCTCTTCAGACACAGCGTGATATCAACTCCCAATACCAGGAGAGACGAATCCTTTCTAACCGCCACTGCCTCCAAGTGTTTCGGGATTGCACCCAACTGCTACCTGTTTGCACGACTCCTTTGAGCCGTGGTAGGGTAGCAATCTAAGAACAGTGGGAACAAACTCGAGGCGAAGCAGAAGTGTCAAGTCTGCGGACTATGTGGAACTCATGTCACCTGAGAACTGTTAACTGATGACGGGTATAATACCAACAAACAGTTCCCTGCGAGTCCTGTCCGATGTACCCGTAACCCAACGAGCACCTGTATACTATCTCCAGTACGACGTACTGATGGCTGTGGGATAGACCATCTCCCTAACTGGGATGAGAAGCGTACACACTAGTCTACTCCGGAGTATCGATGCCCTGTCTCGATAATCCTAGACTAGAGACCTGAAAAAGGATGTGCTTGTAGACTACCCAGCCCCCACTAGTGTGATTTCCATCACAACGCTGGTAGTCAAGCAGATCCTAAGGGCTCTATCAATACATACACACATATTAAGATTGATACAAACCAAGTAGCATACTACCATGTTTAGCAAGACTGTTAATATAACTGTGAATATCTCAGGCTTCCATTAAATAATATACAAGCTAGTATGATACAATAATGACCCCTAGGGCATATACACTAACAGGCTGTTATGGAGATTTACTGGTAAGAGTTATCAATACTTTCTCGACCTGTTATGAGCCTCACATCGACACGATTTATCGGTTACTAGAGTCTGACGTTCACCACCCCTAGACTGGATATGACATATGAGACGAAGAGACCGGACTGTACGGTAGTGTTACTGATAGGCTCGATGGGAGTTTTGACAGCTTTGATGGTTTTCTTCTGATCGTTCAATACCGGGGTGGCCGTTACGTTTAGCTGACCGCTTGCGGCTTGTGCGTGTTTGATATGATCATCACCCACTGCCGGCGTATTGACGAGTCTTAGAGTCCCAGTTTCCTAGACCAGGCGAAAAGATGTGGAGAGCATATGAGATATGCGCGGGGACCCGATTGAATACGACTATGTGATACCGTATGTTAATCGGGCGATTTTCTATTAGTCGGGTCGTATGTGATATGACCGGATTTTAAAATCAATTGTTGATTTAACATTTGACTTTTAGTTTTATTCTTTATTCAAACACTTTTTCTTAAGGAAGATGTATGCATGTATGTATGCACATGTTGATGTGAATGTATGCACAAGTTGATGTGCAAGGAAACATACATGCATAGTGTCATGGTTGATGATACATCATTGGTGGCAATACAAGACTTACATGGTTCAATATATATATATATATATATATATATATATATATATATATATATATATATATTTATTGTTGAGCCACGGCAGCGCCTCGGCCGTCTACTCGAGGCCAAAATGCGGAATCAAAATTTTTCTTAACTTTAAACCGGCGCTACCGCGGACAATAAACCCGGATCATAACCATTAACCAAATCCTAGCTATCAATAGAATGGGCAGAGAAGCTATATCAAGCAATCCGTGTCCTTCGGTCTTCGTCTCCACTCCGATCTCCTCACGGAATCTCCGGTCGTCGTCTTCTCGTCGAAACGGGAACCACATCGCCGGATTCTTTTACAGGCTCCCACCTCTGGACCGAGGCATCTCGGGCGCGAAGTTGTCTAGCCAACGCGTCCAAGGGTACTGTAGGTGTAGTGTAGAATGGTTGCCTCTTTGGGGTTTATGAAGTTGCCAAGGATGTAGAGGTGGAGAAAGAAAATAAGCTTTTGGAAAAATGGAGCTATCATTTTCTTGCAAGAATGAGATGAAGGAAATATGCCACATATAAAAAATAAACCTCTCATCTCTCTCCCAAAAGTGGCCGGCCAAAAATGAGGGAGTGAATCCATGAAGGGAGGTGAGGGTAGGAGAGGAATAAAGGTGACCACACCCCAAAAGCAATGATAACAAAGTCACACTAAATCAAATCCAATTCTAATCTCAATTAATGCAAGTGAGGTGATGGAAAAAGAATATAATCATGAAGGAACTATCATGAAGCCATCATATGTAAGAAAACCCTCCACAATAATTTATTTGCAAACTTGCAAATAACCCCCTCCACCAGAAAGTCCAAGGAACAAAAGAAAACCGGCCGGAACGGAATGCAAACTGGCAACTTCAGAAAATTGATCCTGTAATAAATTACAGGAAAACCCCGCTACTGCATATACATGCCCGCATTTGTATTCCCACTGAACACAAATGCAAAGAGACAAAACTACACTGTCTAATACTAGGATCAGGCTTAAAGCAAAGCCCGCTAGTAAAATCCGTCCGATCAAGATCCGTGAAATACCGCACGTATCTGATCGAACCCTGCCATATCTCCATACGGCCTTTCCAGTATTTCGCCCAAAACTTGAGTAACTGTCTGTGTGGGGGACTCTAAAGACTCGTCAATACTATGGCTGTGGATTTAACCACTAGCACGTCAGAGGTATTAGCCATACGTGACGGGCCACCAGCTATTGACCAAAAGGGATGTCTATGAGCGAACTCATCCTGACTCCTTACTGAGCTTGTCAGTGACAATATCCGAACAGTCCGGTCTGTTCGTCTATGAGCATCGCATGGAGGGCCTAGGGGGTTGGTAAAAGTCAGACCCCCAAAAGCGGTACAAGTCGTGTTGGAGTGTAGCCTAGAACACCCTGAGATACTACTGGAATACCTACTAGTAAATCTCCTGCCTCGGCCGAGGGCTTTGTGTAATGGCTCTCCTAGACACAGCGTGACCTCACCCTCAATACCGGGAGAGACGAACCCCTGCAAATTCGCTCACTGCCTCCATGTGGCTCGGGACTGTACCCAACTAAAACCTGTTTGCACGACTCCTTTGAGCCGTGGTAGGGTAGTAATTAAAGTACAGTGGGAACTCGCATGAGACAAATGACGATCTCAGGTCGATGAACTAACCTGTACACATGTCACCAGGGAACTGCTATCTGACGTCTGGTATAAGACCAACTAGCATGTACCCGGCGAGTCCTGTCCGGTGTACTCATAACCCAATAAGCACCTGTATACATCTTAGGTGAACCAATTGACACCAGTGGCTTGTGAGACCGGCCACGTCCCCTCGTCGGGGTCTCGACTGTATACACTACTCTACTCTGGAGTATCGATGCCCTGTTTCGAAACTCCCATGGCTAGAGACCTTTTAAGGATGTGCTTATAGACTCCAGCTCCCACGTATATGATCGCCCTCATACTGCTTGTTGTCAAGCAAGAATCCTAGGGGCTCTATCAATGCGTAATAGTGACCTGTAAGGTCACCTAAAGCAGTACACGATGATAAAGATAAACCAGATAGTATACTATCATCTTGAGTAAGACTGTCCTATCGATATAGGTCCTCCCTCAATCATTGCAATCACGTGCCTGTGATCCAATAATTGACTCTGATGGCACTATCTCCAACAATCTCCCACTTGCACTCAAGGCTAATTATTGCGATGTCACATACTCACAGCCCGTGTGATACCGAACACCCAACCCCTCTACTAGTCAGTCTCACAAAGCCCGTTTGCGAAACTATTGCGTTCGAGGAATAGCCTCAGTGAGTGGATCCGCTCTGATGTTTCTTTCTATGTCTCTCTATATCTCAAGTTCGCGGAGAAAGCCATCTCCCGAAATAAGCAATACCTGTCTTAGAATGTCTGGATATCTGATGGGAACTCGCTCATAAATGAACTCCAAATCCAAACTTCTTAGATTGTATCGTCAACTGAACTTAATCAGTATCTTGCGCCATGCCTCCCTCAGTATCCACTTAGATCATCTGTCCAAAATACTGCCCCTCGTCAGAGGGAAAACTATAACTCTGACAGCCACTCTGCCATCCAGGTCACCTTGGAAGCCTGGAATGATAACCGTCTCCTAAAAGAGGCTGCCGTTATCAAATCCTTAGAACATCCACTTATGTTCTAAAACTGCTTCCGAATGGTTCTCCAGGATTGGATTAATATCAACTTATTGCATCTACTGCAAAGACAACATCTGGTGTGGTACTTGACATCTCATGATTGACTCAATTGCCTAAGCAAGTGATCTGCCAATCTTGCACATCCCTCTCTACTTTAGTCCCTCTCTACTTTAGTCTGTAAGACACCTTTAGAGAGGGTGACTCCATCACCTGCAGGTACACTACCGTGCCAGGAGTCGTCCATTCTAAATACTCAGAGAATGCTGTCTAAGTACCCTGATTAGGAAACTACCCAAATCTAGATCTAAAAGCATAGATCTAGTAACCAAAATATCTTATATAATATCCAGGTCCTATGTGGAGAAACTACTGTGTGAAAACCAAAGAATAATCGATCGTAATATAGGAATATCACTTCCTACTCTGTGTATGTCATCCAAATACCAGGACATCACACCCTACTACCTTCTTAATAGATCCATCCCTTATTCTGATGAAGTCAAACCTATGACTGTCACATCAGAAATAAAAGATTTATTTCCGCTATATTTGCTTTAGTCTATAAATAGACATAAGCCACTTGTCCACTATACTTCCGCTGCTCCTACTGACTACGACAACCCTCTGGCAGATTCATATACACGTGCAATTTTAAAGCCTGTTCAGAACGACGCTATACTCATCCTCCTGCCGGGTCTCATAGTCTGGAACAACAGCAATGGCAAGTCTGGGTAAACAAGAACATCCCTGTCACCGTCCTTGAGGCTACTGAAGTACCTCTCGTGCGCTCGAGGTTACCCACCATATCTGCGGAGTGGCCATTGGAATGTCAAATCAGATTGAATCTTTAGGTTCTTATCAAATCTTCAGTAATCGTTTGCGGTTCTGGAATCACTTCCAGTTCTACCATACTCCCACTACTGTTTTCTGAAAATCCATTTTTATTAAAACTGTGGCGAGTAAAGAACAATATCACTATTGATCTTCCAGATGGTAGAAAGTCAACCCTCGTCATAGCCCGGGTCAACCCACAAACAGCCATTACAGAAACGTGCCTTGAGTTATCCAGAGTCTGGTTTTAAGCATAAGCCGGAAAACTCCCCGTACCTTAACAATGTCAAGATATGAACTGTTCTATATCCAATACAGAAACAGAGACACTGATTTAATTGAACCAAATTCAAATTATGCAGCTGTCTCCAGTGCATGTAAACTAAATGGAAGGAGGCCGATCAGCGTTACTCAACTTAGGAATGTTTCCAATTATGAGTAACCTGAAAGGGAAACAAGTTCTCTTAATCATTACTATCAACTGAATACCATACACAAATATCTACATCTTCAATCACCTTGAAGAATCCTGATACTTGCAACTCCTGGTACTCTACTCTATTCTTATACCTATAACTTCTCAAAACTTGGACCTTGTGTTTCTACGAAACACCTGTCTAAGAACTAGAGAAGTCATAAGTAAACTGAATATAGTACGAGGACCAATCCCTCTGTCCTATTGGACACTAGACAATATACAATACTCTGTATAAGTCCTCTGAGTCTAGCGACTCATTCACTGTGTGTCGTAGGTTGAAAACTGTACTTATGGTTAAGAAGAATTACACTGCTGTTTAATGCTCCTTACCTAACCATCCACTGATATAGGTAAATGTCATAGACATAATTTCAAAAAGGTATATCTCACTCTATAAAAATAGACGTACAGATATATCAATTTGAAATTGGTGCATAACAACGGATATTCAAAACCAAATGTCTGCCGTCTGGCAAACAACCTAGGTGACTTCCTCAAATATCACCGATTTCAATGAATCCTGATATAATGAGTATGATCACCTAATTCCCAATAGCTTACTCCCACCCAGCATCTGTAAAACCATACAGATGTGAGAATCATACCTGGTAAATACATTACCCTGGAGCAAGGTCTGATTGGGAAATCAGTTTTCTTTTAACAGTACATAGTGAAACTGAAACATTGAAATATTTCGTAGGGGTATCCGGGTATTCCTAGCAATGCCTCTTCCATTATCAGATTCACAATTGTAACCATATATTTCTTTGCCACATCTCCACATCCCTTCATATGTCTTTAGTCGTTATGTTCTGTACACCCCTTTAGGCCAAATGGTTTTCTTCCTTCCCTACTGTTCAGCACAAGCCTATGATTTGGAAGAAGACTATCCAATAAGCATAATGGGTGTACTGTCCCAACCCTAGGAACACTCGCAATGCGAGAGAAGGTGAAGATAAAAGACAACCGAATAAACTTTATTCCTATTTCTCCTGAACCAGAATCCATCCCCGAACTGGAACAAGTTCCTTTTGAGTTCGTATATAACCATACGATGGAGTATCCAATAAACTGTGGATCTTCGTAGTGATACGGAGTGTTCTGGAGAAATACAAAGGTGATGTGGGAGTGGTAATGAAATACTTGGTTTGGTCGTAAATATCAGTCGCAATTTACTTTGCCCTCTTACTAATCCCTTTCTTTGTCTTTACTTAATACCTTATGTACACCGTTTAGGCTAATTGGTTTTCTTCATTCCTACCGGTCGGCACCTGCCTATGGTTTGGAAGAAGACTATCCAATTTGCGTAATAGGTGTACTGTCCTAATCCAAGGAGTACTCGTAACCTGAGAGAAGGTAAAAGGAAAAGACAACTGAATAGTCCTATTCGTTTTCTCCAGAACTGGAAACCATCCTCGAATCTAGAACAAATTCCTTCAAGTTCATATATAACCATACAATGGTTTTTTTGAATGGAAGTGGACGTTCGTAGTAATACGAGGTGTCCTGGAGAAAAGGGTAAAAGTAGGAGTAGCAATGAGGTTTGCAACTCTGACAATCAAAAAACCAGTCTTATAAGAAGGTTCGGTTAATCATGGTCACTGAGTCATAGTCAAGGGTCGGGTCAATGGTCACTGCCAAAGAGAGAGAAAAGAAACACTCAGTGTGCACTTTATCCTAGATCAGAATGGTTGTCACTTTATCTAATCAGGAAACCTCCCACTGTACCGTCAAATTCTCCTCCAAACCTGAAAGAAGAATTAGTCCGAATCACCCGAGGAGTAAACCAATTCATCAGTGGGAATCGGGATCCAACTATCATCGCATGATAACGTGACGGAATCCACTCACGTCACCACACTCCAGAAGGTATGCGCATGCCGGGCAAGTTTCAGTTTCTTTAGAAACTCCCGATCTATGTTTTTACCCCTAGGACCCAAGTGACCTTGACAATGTCAACATATCAAAGAGTCCAAGTCATGTTCTACCTGTCATTATCTTGATTGCGTCAAACCCACCCGTACGAGAACTTGACAATGCCAACATAGCCGTACGACTGTCCTAACCAATCCACTTATCCATGTGACAGAAAAGCATTACATAGCTACCGAACACTACGCTTCGGCAATGCACGACATACGCAGCACTAATACTAAGTAATACTAATCTGAAATGACGGAGGGCTGCAGCTGGTTTTTAGCGAAAAAACCTTTTACCGTATTGAACTTGATATCGTTGAAGGAACTGCATAGCTTTTTATAAAAATATAGTGACGAAAACCTTTGCTAAAGAGGTCACTCTCGGTGAAGGGGTCTTGGCCCTTTCCCCGTAGAATTAGGTGCAGCATATTCTGTAAGTCCATGCTACCACTCCCGGTACTTTCGGGAATGCGGAATTTGGTAAAAAAATTTTTTTACGGAGGTGGCAACATGGACCTATAACCCGGATCTTGGTTAAACATCTAACTAACAACCTAACTATGAGTTTCTAGCTACTCGGTTAGGGGGTTATACCTTGCTTGTCTTGAACTCCTTCGTCTTCAAGCTCGGATGGTGGTCCGATTGGCTTCTTCTCGTCGTCTCCATACGCCGAAGATAGATCCACCTGAAAGCTCCAACCTTTAGCTCCTTCTTCGTTCTTTGAAGAAACTAGTTCACTTGGTTTGCTAAACCTAGTGAACTAGAATGAGTAGAGAAGAATTAGAATGGGATTTTATCTATGGTTCTTGATTCTCAACTCATGAGACAAGAGAACCATAGATTAAAGAGAGGGAGCAAGAGCAAGAGGGTGAGAGCAAAAGGAGAGCTCAAGAACAAGAGAGAGAATGAGCAAGAAAGAATGAGGCTCTCTTTTGTCTTTCACCCTCTCATAATCCAAAGTCATGATAACTCATCATACTAAAAAAAGTCTTATGTGATGGTTGAAGCAACCATAACCATATTATTTCATACACTCATTTTACACAAATGAGCAAGCAAGCAAAAGTCTTTGCAATGAAATGATGGCTATGGTTATCATGATGGTCAACTAGTCAAGCCTAGTCAACCGGTCAACAAAGTCAACAAGTCAACAAAAGTCAACAAAGTCAACAAGTCAACAACCATGTCACCATAATACTTAATTAATATAATAGTTAATCACATATCATATTCTCATTAGGGTTGAACAAAAAGTCAAATAGTCAACGGTCAACTGTCAACAACCCTAATGAGAATCCGCTGCCTCTGTCTCCCTGTCAACTGTGCATACGCACCCGCATCCGCGTTCCGAGGAACACGAATGCACACTGGATAAATCCAATCCCAAAAGGTACACTAGGATCTGGCTTAAACCAAAGCCCGCTAGTGTAAACTGTCCGGACACTGTACGTGCACAAGTGCACGGATGTGACCGAACCCTGTCGCAAAACCATGCGACCTGTCGCAATACCATGCGACCTCTACTCTTTTGCCTAAAGGCGAAAAGCTTTCTGTGTGGGACTCTAAAGACTCGACACTACGCTGGCAGTGGGTTTAACCACAGACCGCAAGCGGCACTAGCTGTGCGTAACGGTCCCCAGGTAATGCCGACAAGAAGACCGACGAGGCGAAACCCATCTGAACTCCTACTGAGCCTGAGTGTGACATTCTCCGTACAGTCCGGTCTGTTCGTCTGATACATCGCATGGCGGGCCTAAGGGGCGGTAAACGTCAGTCCCCCAATAGCGGTACAAGTCGTGCCGGAGCGAAGCCCAAAACACCCTGAGATAACACTGGAAACCTACCAGTATATCTCGTTTGCCCTGGCCAGGGACTACTCGTGTAATGGCTCTCCTAGACACAGCGCGATGTCAACCCCCAATACCGGGAGAGACGAATCCTGTCTAACCGTCACTGCCTCCAAGTGCTTCGGGACTGCACCCAACCACTACCTGTTTGCACGACTCCTTTGAGCCGTGGTAGGGTAGTGATCAAAGTACAGTGGGAACACACTCGAGGAGAAGTGACAGTGTCAAGTCAGCGGACTAAACTGTACTCATGTCACCTGGGAACTGATAACTGACGATAGGCATAATACCAACTAGTCAGTTCCCGACGAGTCCTGTCCAGTGTACCCGTAACCTAACGAGCACCCGCATACTATCTCAAGTACGACGTACAGACGGCTGTGGGACAGACCGTCTCCCACACTGGGATGAGAAGCGCATGCGCTGGTCTACTCCGGAGTATCGATGCCCTGTCTCGATAGTCCTGCGACCAGGGACCTGCATAAGGATGTGCTTATAGATTACCCAGCCCCACTAGTGTGACGGCCATCACATCGCTGGTAATCAAGCAAAGATCCTAAGGGCTCCACTAATGTGTATAGGCGATATACAAAAATAAACACATGTACACATTGAAGTAGAAACAAACCAAGTAGCATACTACTATTTTGAGCAAGATTGTATATACAAGGTGAATATCCCAAGCTTCCATTAAGTAATATACAAACTAGTATGATACAGTAATGGCCTCTAGGGCATATACACTAACAATCTCCCACTTGCACTAAGGCCATGTACTGGCGTATCGAAGACCTATCATCTCGATCAGCCGCTCGAACTGAGTCTGGGGAAAGGCCTTGGTGAATGGATCTGCAGTGTTATCTTCTGAAGCGACTCTCCGAACCTCGATCTCCTGGCGATCTACGATCTCCCTGATCAGGTGATACGGCCTCAAGATGTGCCTGGATCTCTGATGGGACCTGGGTTCCTTCGCTAAAGCTATAGCCCCGTTGTTGTCGCAATACAAAGGTATTGGATCAACAATGGACGGAACCACCTGAAGTTCTTTCAAGAACTTCCTCATCCAGACAGCTTCTTTTGCGGCATCAGATGCAGCGATGTATTCCGCTTCCATCGTCGAGTCTGCAACGGTTTCTTGTTTGGAACTCTTCCAACACACCGCCCCTCCATTGAGGGTAAAGACAAAACCCGACATGGACTTGGAATCATCCTTGTCACTCTGGAAGCTGGAGTCAGCAAAGGCCTCGATCTGGAGGTCTTTTCCGCCATACACCAAGAACATCTCCTTAGTCCTTCTCAGGTACTTGAGAATGTTCTTTACCGCTATCCAGTGTTTCTCCCCAGGGTTTGACTGATACCGGCTTACCACACTCAGTGCATAAGCTACATCCGGTCTGGTACACAACATCGCATACATTATAGAGCCTACCGCAGAAGCGTAGGGTATAATAGACATGCGATCCCTCTCCAAATCAGTCTTGGGAGACATCTCTTTAGAGAAGGTGATCCCGTGACAAGCCGGTAGGTTATCGCGCTTGGAATCTTCCATACTGAATCTCTTCAGTATAGTGTCGATGTACCTGGACTGTGAAAGTCCTAATATCCTCTTGGATCTGTCACGGTAGATCCGGATACCCAGAATGTACGAGGCATCACCCAGGTCTTTCATGGAGAACCTGTGTGACAAGAACCCCTTGACAGATTGTAGCATAGGAATGTCATTTCCTATTAAGAGAATGTCATCCACGTATAGAACGAGGAATACTACAGTTCTCGCTACAAATCTACTATAGATGCATGGTTCATCTGGATTTTTGATAAAGCCAAATTCTTTGACCGTCTCATCAAAGTAGATGTTCCAACTCCGCGATGCCTGCTTTAGTCCATAGATGGACTTAAGCAACTTGCACACCTTTCCGCTGCTCCCACTCTGAATGAAACCCTCTGGTTGGTCCATATAGACACACTCCTCTAAATTTCCATTTAGAAAAGCTGTCTTTACGTCCATTTGCCAGATCTCATAATCGTGGAAGGCAGCAATGGCAAGAAGGATCCGAATGGATTTCAGCATGGCTACTGGAGAAAAGGTTTCGTCATAGTCCAAGCCAGGTCTTTGACGAAAACCCTTTGCTACCAGCCTAGCTTTATAGGTCTCAACCTGTCCATCTACACCAATCTTCCTTTTGAAGATCCACTTGCATCCTACGGGTTTTACCCCGTCTGGAGCAATGTCCAACGTCCATACCTTGTTGGTGTACATGGACTCCATTTCGGTCCGCATTGCATCCAGCCATTTCACTGAGTCAATGCTCTGAACGGCCTGCTGAAAGCTAGTAGGCTCATCATAATCTATGATGCAATCCTCTTTATCCCCGTCTATGAGAAAACCGTAGTATCTCTCGGGCGGATGAGTCTGCCTACTACTCCTGCGGAGCGGCGTAGGAATGTCCTGTTCTGTTGAACCCTCTGGTTCCACTAAGCTTTCAGTAACAGTCTGTGGTTCTGGAACTTCTTCCAGTTCTATTGTGCTCCCACTTATCCGGTTTTCCAAAAACTCAGTTTCCAAGAAGTAGGCATGACGAGAAACAAGGACTTTTTGTTCCTCTTCACAGTAGAAGAAATATCCTTTGGAATTCTTTGGATATCCCACAAACTTGCACTGTACTGAGCGTGCCTCAAGCTTGTCCGCATGCTGCTTTTTGACAAAAGCTGGACATCCCCATGTCTTAATGTGCTTAAGATAGGGTTTCTTCCCACACCACATCTCATATGGTGTAGTAGGCACAGTCTTAGTAGGAACTCGGTTCAAAAGGTATGCGGCTGATTCTAGCGCATATCCCCAGAATGATCGCGGTAACTCAGCGTTACTCATCATGGACCGCACCATATCCAATAGGGTGCGGTTCCGTCTCTCCGATACACCGTTATGTTGCGGGGTGTATGGAGGAGTAAGCTGAGAGAGAATTCCGTTCTCTTTTAAATAGTCCAGGAACTCGGCACTTAAGTATTCTCCACCTCGATCCGATCTTAGAATCTTAATACTTTTGCCGGTCTGTTTCTCTACTTCACTTTTATATTCCTGGAACTTTCCAAAGGCTTCGGACTTATGTTTCATTAAGAAGACATAACCGTACCTTGAGAAGTCATCCGTAAAAGTGATGAAGTAAGAATAACCGCTTCGCGCATGTGTAGACATTGGACCGCACACGTCACTGTGTACGAGTCCCAAGAGCTCGCTCGCTCTTACTCCATGTCCAGTAAACGGAGTCTTTGTCATCTTTCCTTTGAGACAAGATTGACAAGTGGCATACGATTGATATTCGAACGCATTCAAATATCCTTCTGTATGTAACTTAGTCAACCTTCTCTCATTGATGTGACCCAGTCTACAATGCCACAAGAAAGTCTGATTTATTTCTGGAGACTTTCTTTTGTGTGTATTCTGGACGTTGAAAATCTGTGGTTGGTTTAACACGTATATACCATTACTCAATGTACCTGACCCAATCAGAACTTGATTAAGGTGAATGTTTACAACATTACTTACAAACGCAAATTCATAACCTTCTTTAGAAACTAAAGATACAGAAATGATATTACAAGTTGCGTTGGGTACAAAAAAGCAATTACGCAAAACCAAAACATGTCCATCTGACATTCCCAGGTGATAGTCCCCCACGGCTTTAGCATCCATGCTAGCTCCGTTCGCAACTCTGAGGGTCATGTCACCTGCCTTCAAAACCCTACGGTTTCTCAACGCCTGCAAAGAATTACAGATATGAGATCCTGATCCGGTATCCAATACCCAGGAAGTAGAGTTTATTGAAAGACAGTTTTCAATAACATACACACCTGAAGCTGAAGCTGCAACCTGCTTCAATTCCTGTGTTCTGGCCTTCCAGGCCCTGCAATCATTCTTCCAGTGTCCTTTCTTATGACAATAGAAGCATTCTTCCTTATCCACAAGCATCCCCGCTTTCTTTGTTGCTTTAGCTTTTCCCTTCGTATCCACTTTACTAACACCGCCCCTTGGTTTGGCGGGGGCTTTCTTCTTCTTTCCCTTGGCTTTCGCCTTGGACCTAGAAGAAGATGATCCTCCTACAAACAAAGTGGATGTTTACCTACCTTTCTGTAGGGTGCCCTCTGTGCTCCTCAGCATGTTGAGGAGCTCTGAAAGTTCAACCTCTTTTTCTTGTAAGTTGAAGTTCAGTATAAACTGGGCGTAAGTGGAAGGAAGGGACTGGAGAACTATATCCGTATATAGTTCACTCTCCAATGTGATCCCTAGGTCTGCCAGCTCCTCAATGTAGCCGATCATCTTTAGCACGTGCTCGGCTACTGATGATCCGACGGTCATTCTTGTCGAAAATAACTTTTTCGACGCTTCGTATCTTGCGATACGAGATTGCTCTCCATACAGTTCTTTTGTATGAAGCAATATGGATTCCAAGTCCATATTCTCGTGCCTCCTCTGATGTTCGTTGTCCATCGAGGCAAGCACGAGGCACTTGGCCTTCGCGCTATCAATCTCCCAAGTCTTGCGGATTTCCTTATCCATGACGCTGGAAGTTGGACCAGGGACAGGGGGAGCTTTGGTGGTAAGAAGATACCCCAGCTTGTCGTAAGTGATTGCTATCTTGACATTCCTGAGCCAATCTTTGTAGTTTGGCCCTGTCAGTTTGTTTTTATCTAGGAGTAACTTAAGTCCAGTCATGTCGACTTGGTCGCTGCAATTAGGAGAGAGAAGAAGAAACACTAAGCATGATGCTCTTGCAAGTTTAGAGTGGTTTTTAGTTTGTCTAAACAGGATGGCTCCCACTGTTTCTCGAATCCCTCCTCAAACCATAAAGGAAGAATTAGCCGGGATCAATCCCACCGCACAATACTTGCTTAACCGTTCAGCCAGGCCGGTGTCGGTACTTCGAGGGAGGTTTTCCAACGCTTTCGCGAAGTTCCTTAATTAAAGAACCTCTTTTTCCTGGGGGCGTAGCCCCGCTAACACCTTTCTAGGCACCTACTAGGTTTATAGCATTGATCGATTAGTGAGAAATTTCCCGAGGAGTAGCATATACTCACAGTAGGATCGGGATCCAAATATCATTGCGTGACGAAACTGAAGGAATCATACCAGAATCTTCACACTCCAAATGGTATGCAAATCTAGCAAGTTTCAGTACTTATGAAACTCCCGATGTGGATTTTTGCCCCATGCTCTTATGACCTTGACTTTGGCCAACAAATCATAAGTCACATGTCAAGTTCTGCCCGTCGTTCTCCAGGTTAATTTGAATCCACCCGCACCTACCCTTGACTTTGGCCAACAAGGCAGTACGACTGTTCCAAACCAACGCATCTATCTATGCTGCACATGAATACCCAATAGCTACCAATCACTGTGCCTTGACTTTGGCCAACAAACACAGCTTGAATACTATTGACTATTCATGTGAAACGACGGAGGACTACGGATGGTTTTGGCAAAACCGTGAACGTAGTGAACTTGATTTGGTCGATGGAACGAGATAGCTTTTAAAAGGAGTGGCTCAAGCTCCGCATTTAAAAGTTGGTTTTGAAAAGAACCGAGTGGTTTTTCGAAAGTGTTCCAACGAATTTAACTTGGTTTATTATCTTGCATTAGTTCTTTTAATGCGTGATATTCTTGCATTAGTTCTTTTAATGCGTCCCATCATTTAATCCTTCCATTGCAGAAAACAACCAAAATATGACGTACGCTTATACCATTCGCATTCGCCACGGGGCCCCGTCATTACCCGTTAGGTTACTTAACTAACGACAGAGCGGGGGCTGGGCTAGCGCGTCTGTAAAACATAAGCAACGCCTAAATAATATCATATATAGATATACTGCAATGATAAACATTTCAGATCACAGATGAATACATTGGATATACTAGAAACCTGTAATTCGTACGAGCCTGTAACGAAAGACAGATTACACGGTCGCGGTGAATAGCCAAAACCCCACCCAAGACCCCTACGGGTGCGACAAACTACCCGCCAAGTACCCGAAGCGTAGCAACCTCCCTCATCTCCATGAGTAGGCCACTCGACACTTCGGCATACCCGGTAGTATGTGCACCCCCTCCATGGGTCTATCCTAGGAGCAAAAACAGTAAAAAGAAATTATACAATGACGGCTACAACCCCGACCCGGTTGTGCGGCCATACAAATAATTATTACATCAATTTACAAATTTACATGAATTGAAAGAAAAGAAAACTCTCGTCTCACAACCCCCGGCTTTTCACCCGCGACAATCCAACATATTCATATACACATTCCAGCACATTACAGATCACAGATTTGTATAACCCCCACTAATCGACATATAGCGATTAGTAGACCTTCAATACAAATATCACATTACAGAAAAACCCGTTAGCTCAAGTCTTTTAGAAGTTCGATCAAAAATACGGATTTTCGGGATCCCAAAATAAAATTTTCGTTCTGGAAAATCTGGGTTGAAAATATATATACCAAAAATCCCAAAATACCCCCAGAATAACACTGCACCAAAGATTGACCTCGACCGAGTCAACTCGGCCGCGGATCCGCGGCGGGAGCGTGCTCCCGCCGCGCTTCCGCGGCGCTTTGACTCGATCGTGGGTCCATCTTTGGTGGTTATTCACACAAAAGCCTGAGCCGATTTTAGGTGTTAAAATAATCAACTTTTGAACAGTAAAAAAATCGACAGAAACTTGAAATTCTTGGGGTTCGTTTTCGGGACTTTTCTTTGATCGATCTTCTAGTTACTTGCTAACATGTTAGATAGAGTTTAACTAGGCTCTGATACCACTGTAAGTCCATGCTACATCTCCCGGTACATTCGGGAATGCGGAATTTGGTAAAAAACAATTTTTACGGAGGTGGTAACAAGGACCTATAACCCGGATCTTGGTTAAACATCTATCTAACAACCTAACTATGAGTTTCTAGCTACTCGGTTAGGGGGTTATACCTTGCTTGTCTTGAACTCCTTCGTCTTCAAGCTCCGATGGTGGTCCGATTGGCTTCTTCTCTTCGTCTCCTTACGTCGAAGATAGATCCACCTGAAAGCTCCAACCTTTAGCTCCTTCTTCGTTCTTTGAAGAAACTAGTTCACTTGGTTTGCTAAACCTAGTGAACTAGAATGAGTAGAGAAGAATTAGAATGGGATTTTATCTATGGTTCTTGATTCTCAACTCATGAGACAAGAGAACCATAGATTAAAGAGAGGGAGCAAGAGCAAGAGGGTGAGAGCAAAAGGAGAGCTCAAGAACAAGAGAGAGAATGAGCAAGAAAGAATGAGGCTCTCTTTTGTCTTTCACCCTCTCATAATCCAAAGTCATGATAACTCATCATACTAAAAAAAGTCTTATGTGATGGTTGAAGCAACCATAACCATATCATTTCATACACTCATTTTACACAAATGAGCAAGCAAGCAAAAGTCTTTGCAATGAAATGATGGCTATGGTTATCATGATGGTCAACTAGTCAAGCCTAGTTAACCGGTCAACAAAGTCAACAAGTCAACAAAAGTCAACAAGTCAACAAAGTCAACAAGTCAACAACCATGTCACCATAATACTTAATTAATATAATAGTTAATCACATATCATATTCTCATTAGGGTTGAACAAAAAGTCAAATAGTCAACGGTCAACTGTCAACAACCCTAATGAGAATCCGCTGCCTCTGTCTCCCTGTCAACTGTGCATACGCACCCGCATCCGCGTTCCGAGGAACACGAATGCACACTGGATAAATCCAATCCCAAAAGGTACACTAGGATCTGGCTTAAACCAAAGCCCGCTAGTGTAAACTGTCCGGACACTGTACGTGCACAAGTGCACGGATGTGACCGAACCCTGTCGCAAAACCATGCGACCTGTCGCAATACCATGCGACCTGTCGCAATACCATGCGACCTCTACTCTTTTGCCTAAGGGCGAAAAGCTTTCTGTGTGGGACTCTAAAGACTCGACACTACGCTGGCAGTGGGTTTAACCACAGACCGCAAGCGGCACTAGCTGTGCGTAACGGTCCCCAGGTAATGCCGACAAGAAGACCGACGAGGCGAAAACCATCTGAACTCCTACTGATCCTGAGTGTGACATTCTCCGTACAGTCCGGTCTGTTCGTCTGATACATCGCATGGCGGGCCTAGGGGGCGGTAAACGTCAGTCCCCCAATAGCGGTACAAGTCGTGCCGGAGCGAAGCCCAAAACACCCTGAGATAACACTGGAAACCTACCAGTATATCTCGTTTGCCCTGGCCAGGGACTACTCGTGTAATGGCTCTCCTAGACACAGCGCGATGTCAACCCCCAATACCGGGAGAGACGAATCCTGTCTAACCGTCACTGCCTCCAAGTGCTTCGGGACTGCACCCAACCACTACCTGTTTGCACGACTCCTTTGAGCCGTGGTAGGGTAGTGATCAAAGTACAGTGGGAACACACTCGAGGCGAAGTGACGGTGTCAAGTCAGCGGACTAAGCTGTACTCATGTCACCTGGGAACTGATAACTGACGATAGGCATAATACCAACTAGTCAGTTCCCGACGAGTCCTGTCCAGTGTACCCGTAACCTAACGAGCACCCGCATACTATCTCAAGTACGACGTACTGACGGCTGTAGGACTGACCGTCTCCCACACTGGGATGAGAAGCGCATGCGCTTGTCTACTCCGGAGTATCGATGCCCTGTCTCGATAGTCCTGCGACCAGGGACCTGCATAAGGATGTGCTTATAGATTACCCAGCCCCACTAGTGTGACGGCCATCACATCGCTGGTAATCAAGCAAAGATCCTAAGGGCTCCACTAATGTGTATAGGCGATATACAAAAATAAACACATGTACACATTGAAGTAGAAACAAACCAAGTAGCATACTACTATTTTGAGCAAGATTGTATATACAAGGTGAATATCCCAAGCTTCCATTAAGTAATATACAAACTAGTATGATACAGTAATGGCCTCTAGGGCATATACACTAATATATTCCAACTGAATACAACGATGCAAAGCAAAAAGTAATCGGCTATAGTGAAGTTATTGCCCTGACGCAAACTTCTGTCCAAGGGGTCACTCCCGGTGAAGGGATCTCGGCCCTTGCCTCGTCGACTGAGGTGCTGAATACTCATAACCGAATACCACTGTACAAAACAAAAGAGAACGCCCTTACAATAACAGCTTTTTTTTGAAAAAAATGTTCCAACAACACCAGAATAGGTTTGTTTAGCTTGCATTGATCCGAATCAATGCAGTCCCATCAATTGATCACACCAATAAAGAACGAAAATAATGATGTTCGTATATGCCATCCGTATTCGCCACTGGGTCCCGTCATCACCCGTTAGGTTACTTAACTAACGACAGAGCGGGGATAGTACTAGCGCGGATGCAAAACATATACAACATCAACTAGTATATATATCAATATATAAAATTCGCTCAAGTTGTGATAAAATGCAACATCACAGAAATGTCTAGCATCATAGAATAATAAAGATATTTGGGATCCCCGGGTTTCATAGAGCCGCTACTGAAACTCGACGTTCCCCTAGTCGTGTGGATAGCCTGTGCAATGAAACCCTAAACCCCTACGGGCGCGGCAAGTTACGCGCCAAAACCTGAAGCGGGCGGCCCCCTTCAGCAACATGAATGGACCACCCAGCACTTCACGGAATCCGGTAACTTGGGCACCCCTTCTGGGTCAACCTAGACCCTCTACGAGTGCGGCTAATAGCCCGCCAATTCTAGAGTGAAGCCCCCTCTGTCTCAACGCCATAAGATGCGGGCTCGTTGCCCTCTAGAACCCGGCTATCCATGCACCCCTCCGCGGGGCAATCCTAGTACAGAAAGTAAAATATACATACAACGGGTACATCGACCTCAACCCGGTCGTGCCCAAAAAGAATAATACAAACAGGCAGGGACGGCAGTCCACATGTCGGACGCTCGTCCCGCAATATCAAATATACATATAAAACAATAACTGTACTACCACTGCAACCAGGCTATCCCCACGACCGATCAGCAACATCACAGCACAACACAGAACATCAACGTGAATGTCACATTCTTAAATCCGTCTAACCGGGCTATAGCAGTTAGACAGGATTTACCGATCAAGTGACATTCACGGTCGCAGATATAATGTAAATACTGTGAACTAATGTGTTTGAAATTTTCGATTGATCAAATTTTACCAAGTGGGCCCCCAAGCACTACTGTGGCACTTAAAGAAATTCTAGACCCAAAAACAATATTCCAAAACCCCAATTTCCCGGTTTAAAGATCACTATGCAAAATTG
Source organism: Agapanthus africanus (assembly GCA_030015575.1). Lineage (NCBI taxonomy): Eukaryota > Viridiplantae > Streptophyta > Magnoliopsida > Asparagales > Amaryllidaceae > Agapanthus > Agapanthus africanus. The sequence goes on along the minus strand of JASDDO010000006.1, from coordinate 257,559,967 downwards.
GTGCAGTGAACACACTGTACTGCGGTGGAACCGCGGCCCAAAGGGTGTTTTGGCCACGATTCCGCGGTGGATCTACAGTATCACGGTACCATTTTTTCACAGATGTCTTAGAATTTCCTGAACATCATTCTGCAACACACTGAAAAATTTTTCGAGCTAAAAATATTTCAACAGAAACTGATGCAAATGAAAATACGGTTTTTGGAATTTTGTTCGATCGAAAGTGTAAATACATTAGACCAAGCTAGACTAGGTTAATGGCGTGGCTCTGATACCATGTTGCGCCACGGCAGCGCCACGGCCGTCTACTCGAGGCCAAAATTTGGAATCAAAATTTTTCTTAATTTTAAACCGGTGCTACGCGGACAATAAACCTGGATCGTAACCATTAACCTAATCCTAACTATCAATAGAATGGATAGAGAAGCTATACCTAGCGATCCATGTCCTTCGGTCTTCGTCTCCACTCTGATCTCCTCGTGGAATCTCCATTCGTCGTCTCCTCGTCGAAACGAGCACCACATCGCCGGATTCTTTTATGGGCTCCCACCTCTGGACCGAGGCAACTCGGGCGTGAAGTTGGCTAGCCGACGCATCCAAGGATACTGTAGGTGTAGTGTAGAATGGTTGCCTCTTTGGGGTTTATGAAGTTGCCATGGATGTGGAGGTGGAGAAAGAAAATGAGCTTTTGGAAAAATGGAGCTATCATTTTCTTGCAAGAATGAGATGAAGGAAATATGCCACAGATAAAAAATGAACCTCTCATCTCTCTCCCAAAAGTGCCCGGCCAAAAATGAGGGAGTGAATCCATGAAGGGAGGTGAGGGTAGGAGAGGAATAAAGGTGACCACACCACAAAAGCAATGATAACAAAGTCACACTAAATCAAATCCAATTCTAATCTCAATTAATGTAAGTGAGGTGATGGAAAAAGAATATAATCATGAAGGAACTATCATGAAGCCATCATATGCAAGAAAACCCTCCACAATAATTTATTTGCAAACCTGCAAATAATCCCCTCCACCAGAAAGTCCGGCCGCGAAGGAACAAAAGAAAACCGGCCGGAACGGAATTTAAACTGGTAACTTCAGAAAACTGATCCTGTGATAAATTACAGGAAAACCCCGCTACTGCATATACATGCCCGCATTTGTATTCCCACTGAACACAAATGTAAAGAGACAAAACTATATTGTCTAATACTAGGATCTAGCTTAAACCAAAGCCCGCTAGTAAAATCCGTCCGATCAAGATCCATGCAATACCGCACGTATCTGATCGAACCCTGCCATATCTCCATACGGCCTCTACAGTGTTTCGCCCGAAACTTGAGTAACTGTCTGTGTGGGGGACTCTAAAGACTCGTTAATACTATGGCTGTGGATTTAACCATTAGCCCGTCAGAGGTATTATCCATACGTGATGGGCCACCAGCTATTGACCAAAAGGGACGTCTGCGAGCGAACTCATCCTGACTCCCTACTGAGCCAGTCAGTGACAATATCCGTACAGTCCGGTCCGTTCGTCTATGAGCATCGCATGGCGGCCCTAGAGGGTTGGTAAAAGTCAAACCCCCAAAAGCCGTACAAGTCGTGTCGGAGTGTATCCCAGAACACACTGAGATACTACTGGAATACCTACTAGTAAATTCCTGCCTCGGCCGAGAGCTTTGTGTAATGGCTCTCCTAGACACAGCGCGACCTCACCCCCAATACCGGGAGAGACGAACCTCTACAGATCTGCTCACTGCCTCCATGTGGCTCGGGACTGTACCTAACTAAAACATGTTTGCACGACTCTTTTGAGCTGTGGTAGGGTAGTAATCAAACTACAGTGGGAACTCGCACGAGACAAATGACGTTCTCAGGTCGATGAACTAACCTGTACACATGTCACCAGGGAACTGCTATCTGACGTTAGGTATAAGACCAACTAACATGTTCCCGGCGAGTCCTATCCAGTGTACTCATAACCCAATGAGAACCAATATACAACTTAGGTGAACCAACTGACACAAGTGGCTTGTGAGACCGGCCACCTCCACTCGTCAGGGTCTCAACTGTATACACTAGTCTACTCTGGAGTATCGATGCCCTGTCTTGAAACTCCCACGGCTAGGGACCTTTTAAGGATGTGCTTATAGACTCCAACTCCCATGTATATGGTCGCCCTCATACTGCTGGTAGTCAAGCAAGAATCCTAGGGGCTCTATCAACGCGTAATAGTGAGCTGTAAGGTCACCTAAAGCAGTACACGATGATAATGATAAACCAGATAGCATACTATCATCTTGAGTAAGACTGTCCTATCGGTATAGGTCCTCCCTCAATCATTGCAATCACGTACCTGTGATCCAATAATTGACTCTGAGGGCACTATCTCCAACATATATATATATATATATATATACATATTTTTATTTGGTTAATAAAAGGCAATTGGAAATTTAAATCATTATTGGATTTTTCTACACACTTCTTTGCTTTGACCTTGGTTTAGTTTCCATTTGGTTTTTAACCCTAATAGAAAAATATCTAGATATTATCTGAACCATGGTTTAAATGAGAGATAGAAAATGTATATACTATCTTTTCTATTTTTCATTTAAGCTTTATCATTGTCATTTAGACAAAAGCTTTTGCCATCATCTTCTTCTTCCTCCCTCTCTTGAGTTTTAATTTGAGTGAGTTAGTTAAAAAGAAAGGGTTTTAATTAGAGAATACAAACCACCTCACCATTCTACACACATCTAGCCCATTTGTGTAGGGTGTTTGCTACACTTCTTCTATGGATCAAGTAAAGCAAGAAGCTTTGGGCAAAAGGACTTCGGGTGGATCATCGTGGACTTGGAAGGTTGCTAGCGATCCGTTCTAAACTCTAAAAGGTCCAAGGAGTCAACAAGGGAGGTCAACAAAGGTTGTAATCTCAACGCTTACTGATAGAATCTTCTTTGTATGTGATACAAGTTGTTGTTACCCTAGAAATTCTAGTTAAGATTCATGGTTTGTTTGCTTTGCACCTCTCTAAATTTTAAAGTGGCATGAGTGAAGCTACCAAACCCTACACTAGGTGCAAGGGAATCCCAACAGTGGTATCAGAGCCAAGCTAGAATTTTATTCGATGTTAGATATTACGAAACCGAAACAAATACGGAAAATACGATTTTCTAGAAACCCAAAATCTGCTCTCTGTCGAATTTTAAACGATCTGTAAAATTTTTTAAATAAGTGCAGAAGCATGTATGTGATACTACTAGAGCACACAAGAAAAATGGAGCCAACCTACCGGATTTTGGCCGAGCCCTAGCCCTCAAAATCCGAGCAGGCCGGCCCCATCATGTCCATTTTGCTCCGTTTTGGTTTTGTGCTCTGGTGTGAAGGTTTTTGGGTTTCTGGTGTTGTTTTCTTAGTCCAATTTTTCATGTGATGATTATTGTGCTTTTGTGCTAATTCGTAGTGTTTCGTTGTCGTAAATTTAACATTGTAATGGTAACCAAGGCAATGTTTAATAGTTCGAACGAACTTCGTACTTCACATCATGTACCCCTCTAAAATTTCCAAGTGTTCTGATTTTCCTTAGTTAACTTTATATTCAATAGTCGCGCAAGTATCCTATGGACCTTCTAGAAGAACATAATAAGCTTAACTCGATTCTATGCCCACGGAACCGCGATTGAACCTTCGGGTTTGCCGTAGTTCCGTGGTGTCATAGGTGAGGCGTTGGTTAACTCCTTCTACGGCTGGACCATAGACACTGTGGCGCGTTTTTTAGTATTTGTATCTTTGTTCAAGTGTTGAGCTCATGGGGTAATTTATGAGTGTATGTTGATTCGATATAAACGTTAAACATTGTCTTGATATATCTGCAATGTGATACAATATGTGGAATTCATAGAGTTAGGCATGAAATCCGCAATATGTGATATTTCGGGTTTACGATGTCTAAGATGATTTTGGATTCCAAATATTGTAGTTTTTCACTTTTCTTTTCAGCGACCGTAAGTGTAGTATGTGGTGTATCGCCGATTTCGTTGCTATACATCAACGACAATCGGGATACGCATACTTGCTAACGTTGATGGTATGATATATTATGTGTTGCTATGATATGTTATATTGGATTGTCGTGTTCTGAATAGCCGAGGGTTTTATGTGAGATGAGGGTTTTTATTTTCATTCATGTAAAATTCATTGTATATAATATTCTTTTATTAGGACACTTCCGAGTTAAGGATGATGTCATCATTGTATATTATTTACTTTTCTGCATTAGGTAGACCCAAGGAGGGGAGCACAAGTAACCGGGTTCTAGGGTCCAGTAGGAGGCCATCTCGAGGAGACGAGACCGGGTCTCCTAACCTTAGAATTGGCAGAGTTACTTGCCGCTCTCGTAGGGGACTAAGGATGTGGGTTTGGCTATTCATCGCGACCGTGGAATCCGTGTTTTATACAGGCTCCAAATAAAACATGGACCTCCTAGTATATCCAATATTTCATATGTTTTTTCTGCTGCTGCCGATATACAGTGATGTGATCATATTATATGCGTGAGACGAATGCTTTATTATTGTATATATGATATATAATAAACGTTGTTTATGTTTTACACCCATGCTAGTCCCGTCCCGGTATGCCGTTAGTTAAGTAACCTAACGGTGCATAACGGAACATTGTGGCGAATGTGGATGGCATAAGCGTACGTTGTATTTTCATTTCTTCTGTGATGGTTAGGAAGCATAAACGATGGGATTTATTAATGAGATTAATAAAATAAAAGAAACATAAAAGATGTTGTAGAATCAAATTTTCAAAAAGGATAGTTACAGTTTTTGCTTTGCATAGTGGTATATGTGATATACCCTGCACCATATTCGATGAGGAAAGAGCCGAGATCCCTTCACCGGGAGTGACCTCTTTAGCAAAACCAGCAGATGCTACAAACTCATAGTTTAGTTTTTGATTGCTTCTATAGTTCTTGCTTTGCACAGCAGTATTTATGAAATATCCTGCACTTTATTCGATAAGGAAAGAGCCGAGATCCCTTCATCGGGAGTGACCTCTTTAGCGGAACTAGAAAAGCCTAAAAAACACTCCTTTTCAAATCACTTGTTTCTACAACGATATCAAGTTCATTACGCAATAGGTTTTCTGAAAAACCTGCGTAGCCCTCCGACATTTCAGATAAGTAATATTTAGTATTCGTGCTACGGTTGTTGGATTTTATCAAGGCGTAGTGTGCGGTAGCTATTTACTGCCTATCTGCAGCATATGTTGTGATTGGGTTAGGGTAGTCGTACGACTTTGTTGGCTTTCGTCAAGGGTCGTACGGGTGGGTTTAATTCAATCAAGAAATGTATGGGTTGAACTTGATCAGCGGACTATGTTTGTTGGCATTGGTCAAGGTCATAGCACGTTAGGGGTAAAAGCATTATCGGGAATTTCAAGTGTTGAAATTTGCAATGATATTGCATACCTCCTATGAAATAGTTGGATCCTGATACCCACTACAAGTAAGAGTTACTTTTGGGAGAGTTTTACACATGACAATTAGCCAATCAAGTAGGTGTCTAGAAAGGTGTTTACGGGGTTATGCCTCTGGGAAAACGAGGTTTATTCTATTTAGGTCTGTGCGAAAGCATGGGGAACCTTCCTCAAAGTACCAACGCTAGCCTGGCCGAAAGATTGGCGAACTTGTAAGGTGTTATTAATCCCGGCTAGTCTTATCTTTTAGGGTTTTAAGGAAGATTTGATAAAAAGCAATGGGAGCCATCCTGATTAGATAAGATTGTTAGATATAGTGCCCTCAGAGTCAATTATTGGATCACAGGCACATGATTGCAATGATTGAGGGAGGACCTATGCCGGTAGGACAGTCTTACTCAAGATGATAGTATGCTATCTGGTTTATCTTTATCATCGTGTACTATTTTAGGTGACATTACTGATCACTATTATATGTTGATAGAGCCCTTAGCATCCTGCTTCACTACCAACAGTATGATGGCGATCATATACGTAAGAGTTGGGTAGTCCATAAGCACATCCTTAAAGTGGTCCCTAGTCGTGGGAGTTTCGAGACTGGGCATCGATACTCCATTAGTAGACTAGTGTATACAGTCGAGACCCCGACGAGGGGCAGTGGCCAATCTCACATGCCACTGGTGTTAGTTGGTTCATCTAAGATGTATACAGCTGGTCATTGGATTATGAGTACAACGGACAGGACTCGGTGGGAACTTGCTAGTTGGTCTTATACCTGACGTCAGATAGCAGTTCCCTGGTGACATGTGTACAGGTTAGTTCATCGACCTGAGATCGTCATTTGTCTCATGTGAGTTCCCACTGTACTTTGATTACTACCCAACCATGGCTCAAAGGAGTCGTGCAAACAGGTTTTAGTTGTGTACAGTCTCGAGCTACATGGAGGCAGTGAGCGAATCTGTATGGGTTCGTCTCTCCCGGTATTGGGGGTGAGGTTGCGCTGTGTCTAGGAGAGCCATTACACAAAGCCCTCAGCCGAGGCAGGAGATTTGCTGGTAGGTATTCCAGTAGTATCTCAAGGTGTTCTGGGCTACAATCCGACACGACTTGTACCGCTTTTGGGGGTCTGACTTTTACCAAACCCGTAGGCCCGCCATGCGATGCTCATAGACGACCGGACCGGACTGTGCGGATATTGTCACTGACAGGCTCAGTAGTGTGTCAGGATGTGTTTGCTCATCGACGTCACTTTTGGTCAATAGCTGGTAGCCCGTTACGTATGGCTAATACCTCTGACGTGCTAGTGGTTAAATCCACAGCCATAGTATTGACGAGTCTTTAGAGTCCCCCACACAGACAGTTACTCAAGTTTCGGGCGAAACGCTGTAGAGGCCGTATGGAGATATGGCAGGGTTCGATCAGATACGTGCGGTAATGCACGGATCGTGATCGGATGGATTTTACTAGAGGGCTTTGGTTTAAGCCGGATCCTAGTATTAGGCAGTGTAGTTTTGTCTCTTTGAATTTGTATTCAGTGGGAATGCAAATGCGGGTATGTATATACAATAGCGGGGTTTTCCTGTAATTTATTACGGGATCAGTTTTCTGAAGTTGCCAGTTTGTATTCTATTCCGGCCAATTTTCCTTTGTTCCTTCCCGGCCGGACTTTTCCGATGGAGGGGCTAATTTGCAGTTGTGCAAATTAGTTTTTGTGGAGGGGGTCATTTGTAAAATGGAGGTATCATGATTATCTAGCATCATTAAATTCCATTCTTTTCTTGTGATCATTTTCACTTGCATTAATGGTGATAGGAAATGAAAGGATTTGGATTTGGTCACCTTTCTACTTTTACTACTCTCACCTTCCTTCATGTTTTGATTCCTCTACCATTTCTATCATCATAAGGCCGGCTATATTAAGGGATGAAGAGAGAGATTGATTTAGAGGTGTAGCATTTTTCCTCATCTCATTCCTTGCAAGAAAATGATAGCTCCATTTTTCCAAAGTTCATTTTTCTTTCTCCACCTCCTCATCCATGGAAACTTCATATACCCGCTTGAGACAAAGTAATTCTACGCTACACCTATAGTACCCTTGGACGTGTCGGCTAGCCAACTTCACGCCCGAGTTGCCTCAATCCAGAGGTGGGAGCCCGTAAAAGAAATCGGCTACATGGTGCCCTTTCCGACGAGGAGGTGGCGAACGGAGATTCCGCGGGAGATCGGAGTGGAGACGAAGACCGAAGGACATGGATCGCTTGGTATAACTCTCTACCCCATCTCTTGTTAGCTAGCATTGGGTTAATGGTTACGATCCGGGTTTATTGTCCGCGGTAGCGCTGGTTTAAAGTTAAGAAAAAATTTTGATTCCGCATTTTGGCCTCGGAAAGAGGGCCGGGGCGCTGCCGTGGCGCAACATGGTATCAGAGCCAGGCCATTAACCTAGTCTAGCTTGCTCTAACTTGTTTACAAGTTCGATCGATCGGAATCTCCAAAAACCATATTTCCATGTCGTACTTTCTGTCGAATTTTTCTGTGCTCTAAAAATTATTTGGTACATTGGAAAATTACGTGCACGGTTTTTTATGATTTCTGTGAAAATTTGATATGCTGATGTTACTGTAGCGCGGTGGTTTAGCGGCCAAAACCACGTGTTGGCCGCGGAACCACCGCTGTTTTGTGGCCAAACCGTACCAAATTTCTACAGTGGTTTACTGACATGGAAATACGGTTTCTGGTATATTCTTTTTGGGCCCAGATGTTTTTGAGTGCTACAGTTGTGCTTGGGGCCCACTTCGGAAAATTCAATCGATCTAAAATTTCAAACATGTTAGTTCACAGTATTTACAGTATATCTGTAACCGTGAATGTCATTTGATCGGTAAATCCTGTCTAACTGCTATAGCCCTTTTAGATGGATTTGCGAACGTGACATTCATGTTGATGTTCTGTGTTGTGCTGTGATGTTACAGATTGGTCGTGGGGGATAGCCTGGATGCAATGTTAATACAGTTTTGGTATTTTTATGTACATTTGATATCGCGGGGCGAGCGTCCGACATGTGGACTTCCGTCACTGCCTGTTTGTATATTATTCTTTTGGGGCACAACCGGGCTAAGGTCGATGTACCCGTTGTATGTATATTTTACTTTCTGTACTAGGATTACCTCTAGGTGGGGTACATGGATAGCCGGGTTCTAGAGGGTAACGGGCCCGCATCTCATGGCGTTGAGACAGAGGGGGGTTCACTCTAGAATTGGCAGGCTGTTTGCCGCACTCATAGGGGGTACAGGTTGACACAAGGAGGGGTGCCCAAGTTACTGGATTCCGTGAAGTGCTGGGTGGTCCATTCACGTTGCTGAAGGGGGCTACCTCACTTTAGGTTTTGGCGGGTAACTTGCCGCGCCCATAGGAGTCTAGGATTTCATTGCACAGGCTATCCACACGACCAGGGGAACGTCGGGTTTCAGTAGCGGCTCTGTGAAACCCGGGGATCCCAGATATCTGTATTATTCTGTGATGCTTATTACATTTCTGTGATGTTGCATTTTATCACGCCTTGAGCGAATATTATATATTGATATATATATATACTAGTAGATGTTGTATATGTTTTGCATCCGCGCTAGTCCAGTCCCCGCTCTGTCGTTAGTTAAGTAACCTAACGGGTGATGACCGGACCCAGTGGCGAATGCGGATGGCATATACGTACATCATTATTTTCGTTCTTTATTGGTGTGATCAATTGATGGGACTGCATTGATTCGGATCAATGCAAGCTGAACAAACCTATTCTGATGTTGTTGGAACTATTTTTCAAAAAGCTGTTATTGCAAGGGCGTTCACTTTTGTTTTGCACAGTGGTATTCGGTTATGAATATCAAGCACCTCAGTCGACGAGGCAAGGGCCGAGATCTCTTCACCGGGACTGACCCCTTGGACAGAAGTTTGCGTCAGGGCAATAACTTCACTATAGCCGATTACGTTTTGCTTTGCATCATAGTATTCAGTTGGAATATCTTGCACTTCATTCTACGGGGAAAGAGCCGAGATCCCTTCACCGGGAGTGACCTCTTTAGAAAAGGGCTTTCGCCACTATATTTTTTATAAAAACTATGCAGTTCCTTCAACGATATCAAGTTCATTATGTTAAAAGTTTTTTGCCAAAAACTAGACGTTGCCTTCCGTCATTTCTTACAAGTATTATTTAGTATTCGTGATGCGTTTGTTGAATGTGTCAAGGCGTAGTGTGCGGTAGCTAAGTAGTGTTTGTTTGTAGCATATTAATGGGATTGGTTAGGATGGTCGTGCGGCCTTGTTGACTGTGTCAAGGGCTTGTACATGGGGGTTTAATGCAATCCAGGATAATGACGGGTTGAACTTGACTAGGACTCTTTGATTTGTTGACTGTGTCAAGGTCACTTGGGTCCTAGGGGTAAAAATCACATCGGGAGTTTCTAAAGAAACTGAAACTTGCCAGGCTTGCGCATACCTTCTGGAGTGTGGTGACGTGAGTGGATTCCATCACGTTATCATGCGATGATAGTTGGATCCCGATTCCCTCTGATGAGTTGGTTTACTCCTCGGGTGATCCCGACTAATTCTTCTTTCATGTTTGGAGGAGAATTTGAGGTTACAGTAGGAGGTTTCCAGATTAGATAAATTGGTAACCATTCTGATCTAGGTTAGAATGCACGTTGAGTGTTTCTTTTCTCTCTCTCTTTGGCAGCGACCATTGACCCGACCCTAGACTATGACTCAGTGACCAAGTTAACCGAACCTTCTTATAAGACTAGCTTTTGGATTGTCTGAGTTCATACCTCACTGCCACTCCTACTTTTACCCTTTTCTCCAGGACACCCCGTATTACTACGAATGTCCACTTCCATTGGAAAAAACCATCGTATGGTTATATACGAACTCGAAGGAATTTATTCGAGAATGGTTTCCGGTTCTGGAGAAAACGAATAGGACTATTCAGTTGTCTTTTCCTTTTACCTTCTCTCAAGATGCGAGTACTCCTTGTTTTAGGAGATAGTGCACTTATTACGCAAATTGGATAGTCTTCTTCCAAACCTTAGGCTGGTGCCGAACGGTGGGGAATGAAGAAAACTAATTAGCCTAAACGGTGTACATAAGGTATTAAGTAAAGGCAAAGAAAGGGATTAGTAAGAGGGAAAACTAAATTGCGACTGATATTCACGACAAAACCAAGTATTTCATTACCACTCCCACTTCACCTTTTTATTTCTCTAGAACACTCCGTATCGCTATGAAGATCCACAGTTTATTGGATATTCCATCATACGGTTATATACGAACTCGAAAGGAACTTGTTCCAATTTGGGGATGGATTCTGGTTCAGGAGAAATAGGAATAAGGTTTATTCAGTTGTCTTTATCTTCACCTTCTCTCGCATTGCGAGTGCTCCTGGGATTAGGACAGTACACCCATTATGCTTATTGGATAGTCTTCTTCCAAACCATAGGCTGGTGCTGAACGGTAGGGAAGGAAGAAAACCATTTAGCCTAAAGGAGTGTGCAGAAGGTAATAACTAAAGACATATAAAGGGATTTGGAGAGATGGCAAAGAGATATGCGGTTACAGTTGTGAATCTCATAATGGAAGAGGTATTACTAGGAATACCAGGATACCCTATCGAAACACTTCAATGTTTCAGTTTCACTGTGTACTGTTAAAAGAAAACTGATTTTCCAATTAGACACTTGCTCCAGGGTATGTATTTACCAGGTATGATTCTCATATCTGTATGGTTTTACAGATGATGAGTGGGAGTAACCTATTGGGAATTAAGTGATCATCCTCATTATATCGGAATTCGTTGTAATTGGTGATATTTGAGGAAATCACCTGGGTAGTTTGCCGGACGGTAAATATTTGGTTTTGAATATCCGTTGTAATGCACCAATTTCAAATTGATATATCTGTACGTCTATTTTTATAGAGTGAGATATACCTTTTTGAAATTATGTCTATGACATTTACCTATATCAGTGGATGGTTAGGTAAGGAGTATTAAACATCGGTGTAATTCTTCTTAACCATAAGTACAGTTTTCAACCTACGACACATAGGGAATGAGTTATTAGACTCAGGGGATTTATACAGAGTATTGTATGTTGTCTAGTGTCCATTAGGACAGAGGGGTTGGTTCTCGTACTATATTCGATTTACTTATGACTTCTTTTGTTCTTAGACAAGTGTTTTCTAGAAACACAATGTCTGAGTTTTAAGAAGTTATAGGTATAAGAGTAAAGTAGAGAACCATGTATTGAAAGTATCAGGATTCTTCAAGGTGATCGAAGATGTAGATACTTGTGTATGGTATTCAGTTGATAGTAAGGATTAAGAGAACTTGTTTCCCTTTCAGGTTACTTATAATTGGAAGCATTCCTAAGTTGAGTAACGCTGATCGGCCTCCTTCCATTTAGTTTACATGCACTGGAGACAGCTGCATGATTTGAATCTGGTTCAATTAAATCAGTGCCTATGTTTCTGTATTGGATATAAAACAGTTTCATATCTTAACGATGTTGAGGTACGAGGAGTTGTCCGGCTTATGCTTAAAACCAGACACTGGACAACACCATGCACGTTTCTGTAATGGCTGTTTGTGGGTTGACCCAGGCTATGACGAGGGTTGACTTTCTACCATCTAGAAGATCAATAGTGATATTGTTCTTGACTCGCCACGGTTTTATTAAAAATGGATTTTTTCAGAAAACAGTAGTGGGAGTATGGTAGAACTGGAAGTGATTCCAGAACCACAAATGATTACTGAAGATTTGATAAGAACCTAAAGATTCAATCTGGTTTGATATTCCATTGGCCACTCCGCAGATGTGGTGGGTAACCTCAGGCACCCGAGAGGTACTCCGGTAGCCTCAAGTATGGTAACAAGGAGGTTCTTGTTTACCTAGACGTGCCATTGCTGTTGTTCCAAACTGTGCGACCCGGCAGGAGGATGAGTATAGTGTCGTTCTAAACTGGCTTTAGAAGTGCACATGTATATGACTCTGCCAGAGGGTTGTCGTAGTCAGTAGGAGCAGCGGAAGCATAATGGACTGATAGCTTATGTCTATTTATAGATTAAAGCAGATATAGCGGAGATAGATCATCTATTTCTGATGTGACAGTCATAGGTTTGACTTCATCAGAATAGGGGATGGATCTATTAAGAAGGTAGTAGGGTGTGATGTCTTGGTATTAGGATGACATACACAGAGTAGGAAGTGAAATTCCTATACCACGATCAGTTATACTTTGGTTGTCACACGATAGTTTCTCCACTTAGGATATAGATGTTGTTTTTGCAGTAGATGCAATAACTTGATCCAATCCTGGAGAAACATTCGTAAGAAAGTTTTTGAATATAAGTTGATGTTCTAGGGATATGATGACGGCATCCTCCTTCGGGAGACAGTTATCATTCCAGGCTTCCAAGGTGACTTAGTTGACAGAGTGACTGTCAGAGTTGTAGTTTTCTCTCTGACGAGGGGCAATATTTTGGACAGATGGTCCAAGGAGATACTGAGGGAAGCATGGCGCTGGGTACTGATTAAGTTCAGTTGACGATACAGTCTAAGAAGTTTGGATTTGGAGTTAATTTATGAACTAGGTCCCATCAGATATCCAGACATACTCTAAGACTGGTATTGCTCATTTCGGGAGATGGTTTTCTCCGCAAACTTGAGATATAGAGAGACATGAAAAGAAACATCAGAGCGGATCCACTCACTGAGGCTACTCCTCGAACGCAAAAGTTTCGCAAACGAGCTTTGTGAGACTGATTAGTAAAGGAGTTGGGTGTTCGGTATCACACGGGCTGTGAGTATGCGACATCGCAATAATTTAGCCTTTAGTGCAAGTGGGACATTGTTGGATATAGTGCCCTCAGAGTCAATTATTGGATCACAGGCACGTGATTGCAACGATTGAGGGAGGACCTATGCCGGTAGGACAGTCTTACTCAAGATGATAGTATGCTATCCGGTTTATCTTAATCATCGTGTACTGCTTTAGGTGACATTACTGATCACTATTACAAGTTGATAGAGCCCTTAGGATCCTGCTTGACTACCAACAGCATGATGGCGATCATATACGTGAGAGTTGGGTAGCCCATAAACACATCCTTAAAGTGGTCCCTAGTCGTAGGAGTTTCGAGACTGGGCATCGATACTCCATTAGTAGACTAGTGTATACAGTCGAGACCCCGACGAGGGGCGGTGGCAGGTCTCACGTGCCACTGGTGTCGGTTGGTTCACCTAAGATATATACAGGTGCTCATTGGGTTATGAGTACACCGGACAGGACTCGCCGGGAACTTGCTAGTTGGTCTTATACCTGACGTCGGATAGCAGTTCCCTGGTGACATGTGTACAGGTTAGTTCATCGACCTGAGATTGTTATTTGTCTCATGTGAGTTCCCACTGTACTTTGATTACTACTCTACCACGGCTCAAAGGATTCGTGCAAACAGGTTTTAGTTGGGTACAGTCCCGAGCCACATGGAGGCAGTGAGTGGATCTCCAGGGGTTCGTCTCTCCTGGTATTGGGGGTGAGGTCGCGCTGTGTCTAGGAGAGCTATTACACAAAGCCCTCAGCCGAGGCAGGAGATTTGCTGGTAGATATTCCAGTAGTATCTCAAGGTGTTCTGGGCTACAATCCGATATGACTTGTACCGCTTTTAGGGGTCTGACTTTTACCAAACCCCTAGGCCCGCCATGCGATGCTCATAGACGACCGGACCGGACTGTGCGGATATTGTTGCTGACAGGCTCAGTAGTGTGTCAGGATGAGTTCGCTCATCGACGTCACTTTTGGTCAATAGCTGGTAGCCCGTTATGTATGGCTAATACCTCTGACGTGCTAGTGGTTAAATCCACAGCCATAGTATTGACGAGTCTTTAGAGTCCCCCACACAGACAGTTACTCAAGTTTCGGACGAAACGCTGTAGAGACCGTATGTAGATATGGCAGGGTTCGATCAGATACGTGCGGTATTGCACGGATCGTGATTGGACGGATTTTACTAGAGGGCTTTGGTTTAAGCCGGATTCTAGTATTAGACAGTGTAGTTTTGTCTCTTTGCATTTGTATTCAGTGGGAATACAAATGCGGGTATGTATATACAGTAGCGAGGTTTTCCTGTAATTTATTACGGGATCAGTTTTCTGAAGTTGCCAGTTTGTATTCCGTTCCGGCCAGTTTTCCTTTGTTCCTTCCCGGCCGGACTTTTCCGATGGACGGGCTAATTTGCAGTTGTGCAAATTAGTTTTTGTGGAGGGGGTCATTTGTAAAATGGAGGTATCATGATTATCTAGCATCATTAGATTCCATTATTTTCTTGTGATCATTTTCACTTACATTAATGGTGATAGGAAATGAAAGGATTTGGATGTGGTCACCTTTTTACTTTTACTACTCTCACTTTCCTTCATGTTTTGATTCCTCTACCATTTCTATCATCATAAGGCTGACCACATTAAGGGATGAAGAGAGAGAGATTGATTTTAGAGGTGTAGCATTTTTCCTCATCTCATTCCTTGCATGAAAATGATAGCTCCATTTTTCCAAAGTTCATTTTTCTTTCTCCACCTCCATATCCATGGGAACTTCACATACCCGCTTGAGACAAAGTAATTCTACGCTACACCTACAGTACCCTTGGACTCGTCAGCTAGCCAACTTCGCGCCCGAGTTGTCTCGGTCCAGAGGTGGGAGCCCGGAAAAGAAATCGGCTACATGATGCCCTTTCCGACGAGGAGTGGCGAACGGAGATTCCGCGGGAGATTGGAGTGGAGACGAAGACCGAAGGACACGGATCGCTTGGTATAACTCTCTACCCCATCTCTTGTTAGCTAGCATTGGGTTAATGGTTACGATCCGGGTTTATTATCCACGGTAGCGCTGGTTTAAAGTTAAGAAAAAATTTTGATTCCGCATTTTGGTCTCTGAAAGAGGGCCGGGGCGCTGCCGTAGCGCAACAAAGATAATAACCAATCTGATCTTGCAAGATCACACGCTAAAGTGTTTTCTTCTCTCTCTCCAGGTTGCGACCATGTCATGCCTTAATCAAGATAATAATATGGATGTATTGATTGAACCCGCTTGTTATATTGAGCAGGGGAACGTTGGTCCCGCTCCCACTTATAATTGTTATAAGTCTGAGCAGGGAATAGGAGAATATCTGGATTCTCACGCCGCAAAAACGAAGAACAAGCATGATGATGTATCTTCTTCGGGTGTGTTTGTTATCGAGATTTGTTTCTATGTTCACTCTACGTTCTAGGTATTAGATACCGGATCTGGATTCTATATATGTAATATGTTACATGAGCTACGTAAAGGTAGGGAACCGGGAAAGGGTGATCATTCCATAAGAGTAGGGAATGGTGCAAATGTTGCAGCCAAAGCTTTTGGCGAATATCACCTTGTATTACCAAATGGTAATACATTGATTCTAAACGAATGCTATTACATTCCGACCCTGATATGCAATCTTATATCAGTATCTTTATTGAGTAAAGAAGGATATAATTTTGTAGTACAGGATAATGTTATGAACATCTTCCTAAATCAAAAGTTGATTGGATCAGGCTCATTAACTAAAGGCATATACATTATCAATCAAACTACAGTACTTAATGTGCAAAACACACATAAGAGGAAGAGTTCAGAAATGAACGAATCCTTCTTTTGGTATTGTAGACTAGGTCATATCATTGCGACACGACTAGCCAAATTGCATAAGGATGGATATTTGAATCCATTCGAATTTTCTTCTTATAACACTTGCTAGTCGTGTCTCAAAGGAAAGATGACCAAAACTCCGTTTAGTGGACACGGAGAATGAGCTACGGAACTCTTGGAATTGATAAATAGTGATGTATGTGGTCCTATTTCTACGCATGCGAGGGATGGTTCCTCGTACTTCATTACATTCACTGACGATCTCTCAAGATACGGACATGTGTTCCTGTTGAAACATAAGTTTGAAGCTTTTGAGAAATTCAGAGAATATAAGTAAGAAGTACAGAACCAAACGGGTAAAACTATTAAAATCCTTTAATCTGATCGAGGAGGAGAATACTTGAGCAATGAGTTCTTAGATTATCTAAAAGAGAATGGTATTCTCTCTCAGCTTACTCCTGCCTATACACCACAGCACTGCAGTGTATCAGAGCGGAGGAATCGCACCTTATTAGATATGGTGTGCTTAATGATGAGAAATGCTGAGTTGCATATTTCCTTCTGGGGGTATGCGCTTGAGACAGCCATACACCTATTGAATATGGTTCCTACCAAATCAGTGCCTACCACTCCATATGAGATATGGAAGGGGAAGAGACCATCTCTTAAGTATGTTAAGATATGGGGTTGTCCGGCCTATGTCAAAAGGCAAAATCTGGACAAACTCGAGGCAAGGTCTGTCCTGTGCAAATTTGTAGGATATAATAAGAACTTACAAGGGTATATCTTCTACCACACTGAGGAACAAAAGGTGTTTGTTTCTCGACATGCCACCTTTTTAGAAAAGGAATTTCTTGCAAAGGAAATTAGTGACGAGGAGGTAGAACTGGAAGAAGTTCCAGCAACACAAACTACGACAGAAGGTTTGGTGGAACCAGAGGATTCAGTAGTCCTCGATGAACCCCAGCCTCTCCGCCGATCTAACAGGGTTCCTCATCTACCTGAGAGATACTACGATTTTCTCGTCGATGGTGGAAGCGAGGATTGCATCATGGAAGATGATGACCCAACTAGCTTCGAGCAGGCCATCACGAGTGGGGACTCTGTGAAGTGGCTGGATGCAATGCGATCTAAGATGGAATCCATGTACACCAACAAAGTATGGACTTTAGAAGTTGCTTCTGAAAGGGTAAAACCCATTGGGAGCAATTGTATCTTTAAGAAGAAATTTGGTGTAGATGGAAAAATTGAGACTTACAAAGCTAGACTTGTTGCAAAGGGTTTTCGTCAACGACCAGATGTGGATTATGACGAAACCTTTTCTCCAGTGGCTATGCTTAAGTCAATCCGGATCTTACTTTCCGTTGCTGCATACCATGACTACGAAATCTGGCAGATGGATATTAAGACCGCCTTACTAAATGGTGATTTAGAGGAGTGCGTGTACATGTCTTAGTCAGAGGGTTTCGTAGATAGTGGGAGCAGCGGAAAAGTATGCAAGCTGCTTAAATCCATCTACGGGTTAAAGAAAGCATCGCGGAATTGGAACATCTGCTTTGATGTGGTAGTCAAAGAGTTTGACTTCATCAAGAACGTAGATGAACCTTGTATCTATAAGAAGGTTGCAGAGAGTAAGGTTGTCTTCCTCGTATTGTACGTAGATGGCATACTCTTAATAGGAAATGATGTTCCTATGCTGCACTCGGTCAAGCTCTTCTTATCACATATATTCTCAATGAAAGATCTAGGTGATGCCTCCTGCATTTTGGGAATTAAGATCTATAGAGATAAATCTAAAAGGATACTGGGATTGTCCCAATTCATGTACATTGACACCATATTAAAGAGGTTTAGTATGGAAGAATCCAAGTGCAGGAACCAACCCATGATCTCGAGACTCACTCTCTCCAAAGAGATATCTCCCAAGACTGATTTGGAAAGAGCTCACATGCAAGGGAAACCCTATGCTTCGGTTGTAGGCTCTATCATGTATGCGATGCTATGTACCAGACCCGATGTAGCAAACTCACTAAGTGTAGTGAGTAGGTATCAAGCAGATCCTGGAGAGAGTCACTGGACAGCTGTGAAGAACATTCTCAAGTACTTACGTAGGACTAAGGAGTTGTTCTTGGTGCATGAAAACGGAGAACTCCAGGTGGAGTCCTTTACCGATTCAAGCATCCAAAGTGATAAGGACTACTCTAAGTTGCACTCGGTTTTTGTCTTTACCCTAAATGGAGGGGCAGTTTGTTGGAAGAGTTCCAAGCAAGAAATCGTGGCATACTCGACGATGGAGGCCGAATACATCGCTGCCAACGATGCTGCCAAAGAGGCTGTCTGGATGAAGAAGTTCATCACTGAACTTGGTATGGTTCCATCCATCGAGCATCCAATACCTTTGTATTGTGATAACAATAGAGCTGTGGCTTTAGGCAAGGAACCTAGGTCCCATCAGAAGTCCAGACATATTCTGAGGCGGCATCACCTGATCCGGGAGATAGTTGATCGCCGTGAGATCGAGGTCAGGAGAGTTGATACGAAGGACAACACTGCGGATCCACTTACGAAGGCCATACCTCAGATACAATTTGAGAGACTTTTCCGGATGTTGGATATGAGATGCTACAACAGCTGGCCTTAGTGCAAGTAGGAGATTGTTAGTTGTATATATGCCCTATAGGCCATTGTTGTACATATGATGTATATTATAGTGGATACTTGGATATATATAGAGAGGACTTTCTTGCTCGATATGATAGTATGCTATCTGGTTTACTTTTTCTAAACATGTTGACTTGTATAGGTTTACTGTCTGGCTCTCACATGTTGATAAAGACATTATGATATGTACTCGACTACTAAGACTATGATGCAGATCATACTAGTAGGGCCAGGGTAGTCCAAGAGTACATCCTATAACTGTTCCTAGTCGAGGGTGTATTGAGACAGGGTATCGATACACCAGAGTAGACTAGCGTATACGCATCTTGACCCATATGATGGGCGATGGATGATCCCATATCCATCGGTGTTTGACATCAAAGATGGTGTACGGGTGCTCAGTGGAGACTGGGTACACTGAACGGACTCGCCGAGAACTCCTAGATGGTATTATACCTATCGTTAGATAGTAGTTCTCTGATGACACTGGTACAGGTTAGTCTGTAGACCCGAGATAGTTATAGAGTCATGTATGATTCCCACCGTGCTTTGATTTCCACCTTACCACGTCGAAGAGGGCGTGCAAAACAGTGGTTTTTGGGTACAATCCCGAATCACATGGAGGAAATGAGCGATAGGAGGGGTTTCGTCTCTCCCGGTATTGGGGGTTAATGTTGCGCTGTGTTCGATTGGCTATAACTGGAAGTCCCTGGCCAGGGCTGTTATGGAGATTTACTGGTAAGAGTTATCAATAGTTTCTCAACTTGTTATGAGCCTCATATCGACACGACTTATCGGTTACTGGGGTTTGACGGTCACCACACCTAGACTAGATATGCGACATATGAGAAGAAGAAACCGAGCTGTACGGTAGTGTTACCGATTGGCTCGACGGGATTTTTGACAGCTTTGCTGGTTTTCTTCTGATCGTTCAATCCTCGGGTAGCTGTTACGTTTAGCCGACCGCTTGCAGTTTATAGGTGTTTGATATGATCATCACCCACTGCCAGCGTATTGACGAGTCTTAGATTCTCACACAGGAGTTTCCTAGCCCAGGCGAAAATATGTGGTGTGCATATGAGATATGCGTGAGGACCCAATTGAATACGATTATGTGATACCGTTTGTTAATCGGGCGTTTTTCTGTTAGTCGGGTCGTATATGATATGACCGGATTGTTTAATCAATTGTTGATTTAACATTTGACTTTTAGTTTTATTCTTTATTCAAACCCTTTTTCTTAAAGAAGATGTATGCATGTATGTATGCACATGTTGATGTGCATGTATGCACATGTTGATGTGCATGGACACATACATGCATAGTGTCATGGTTAATGATACATCATTGGTGGTAATACAAGACTTACATGGTTCAATAGATACACACACACATACACACATTTTTATTTGGATAATAAAAGGCAAATGGAAATTTAAATCATTATTGGTTTTTTCTACACACTTTTTTGCTTTGACCTCGGTTAAACCCTTGGTTTAGTTTCCATTTCGTCTTTAACCCAAATAGAAAAATATCTAGATATTATTTGAACCATGGTTTAAATGAGAGATAGAAAATATATATACTATCTTTTCTATTTTTCATTTAAGCTTTATCATTATCATTTAGACAAAAGCTTTTGCCAGCATCTTCTTCTTCCCCCCTCTCTTGAGTTTTCATTTGAGTGAGTTAGTTAAAAAGAAAGGTTTTTGATTAGAGAATACAAACCACCTCATCATTCAATACACATCTAGCCCATTTTTGTAGGATGTTTGCTACACTTCTTCCATGGATCAAGTAAAGCAAGGAGCTTTGGGCAAAAGGACTTCGGATGGATCATTATGGACTTGGAAGGTTGCTAGCGATCCGTTCCAAACCCTCAAAGGTCCAAGGAGTCAACAAAGGAGGTCTACAAAGGTTGTAATCTCAACACTTAGTGATAGAATCTTCTTTGTATGTGATACAAGTTGTTGTTACCCTAGAAATTCTAGTTAAGATTTATGCTTTGCTTTCTTTACACCTCTCTAAATTTTAAAGTGGCATGAGTGATGCGACCAAACCCTAGATTAGGTGCAAGGGAAACCCAACAAGATAGCCGTTCGACATTGTTGACCTTGTCAAGGGTCTGTGTGGGTAGGTCTAATGCAATTAGGATAATGACGAGTTGAACTTGATTAGGACCCTTTGACTTGTTGATGTCACGACCCGAAGGTGCGGAACGTGACTTGCACTTAGATTACGAGAAGTCTAAAGGCGTAACGTAAACTAAGTCAGCCAAAGCCCAGAAAATCTAAACCAAAAACTAATGAGAGTGAAGGAAATCTTTCATGAAAACGACTTAAAATCAATTAAGTTACATTAACTCTTGAAAAAAATCAAAAATTTCTGAAAATTTCGGCAGAGTTTCCTTTGTAAATTATATCCCCCAAAATGGCTACAACAAGATAAATAAATCTGTAATAACAAAATGGCATCCCCAAGCGGGAGCTAGCTCTTCGCCCAAGGTGGATCACAACCACACGCAATATATGTAATATCAAGCAAAAGAGTATAAAAAATGCAAAATATAAGAAAACCCAATGTCGACTCAAGTGAGCTCGACCCCAAAGAAACCACATATACACAAATCTCTCGGTCTCATCACTAGGTCGCATATACAAATAAGAAGTAGTAGATGGAGAATACTAGATACAAAAATAGTACCAAAAAGATAAAAAGTGTCCTCGCAACCCACCTACGAGCAATGTCGCGAGTCTGAGAAAAAAGAGCCAATGATAAGAAAATCCCGCCGCTAGAAGGCTGACGGGTCCGACCTGTAAGACACTGTACATGGGTGAGTTGCCAGCTCGTGAGTAGCAAGTAATATCTAATAAGGCTATCATAAGAATGCACGCAAATACGTCACAACATGTATGTCTAGATATGATATAATGCCACTAGTATGTATGCACATGTATGCAACATCAATACGAAATCTTTAAGTGTTTTAAAATACTATAAGCTCTGCATTCTTAACTTTAGAAAAAGAATATCGGTGCAATAGATAAGTACCATCATGAAATCATCTGAAAACCATGTCAAGCATCGACACAAAATATTGAAATATATCTGTCTCAATGTCTCACTGCATCGGGCTTCGTTAGTCCGGATCAGCCCATATCATCAAATCTCACGACAACGGTCGGTATCCTCCGGATATCCGCCGCGCCAGACATCACTGGTAGGTAATCTTCCCCTGCCAGGCTCATCGTCTACAACTCGATCTTCTTCCCCCGGGGTACAATACCGGGCCTACTATGTACCCGAGACGGTTCATCCACTCCTCGAATCGGGTCTCGAAATCCAACAGAAAAAATGAAAACTCATGGTGGACGACACATACATCACGGGAAAACCGCAACTTTGTTTTAAAAATGATAATAATAAGATTTTCTTAAATTCTTGCGGTTTTTCCCCAAAATCCAGAAATCGCAGCAATACTGAAATCATCAAGAAAATCATAATACCCAACATGTTGTATATGATAAATGCTTATGATGTCATAGGTATGCAATGTGATTTATAGCTAGAAACCTATATATCATGATGATGAAGTGAGGTGTTTATATATATATATATATATATATATATATATATATATATATATATATATATATATATGCAATTCGATGCATCGTATACGATGCAAGGGTTGATACCGAACTAATCGGTTTCTACAGTGCTTGTGACATGGAAATTAGCAAAGGCATGTGTGTCACATGAATAGTGCGCGTGCAACAGGAGCCAATGGTAATCTTGTACGTGTCCTATGAAGTCATATCACATATGTGTATATGGATATCCACGCAATTCTAGCAGACGAATAGTTATAAAGGTATGCATATGAGTGAGAGGGTTAACTAACTAAAAATGCATATAGATGCAAGTAATAAATTAATCCTACTATGGGGCATCTTGCGCCATCCAAACGATTCCCCCATAGATGAATACATCTACTTATCTAAATGCCTCGCTAATCTGATCCAACCACCGCTTTGCCTTTGTGCACCTCGTCTGATGTTTCCGCAACCAATCCTAGAATTGCATAACACACGACATAAGATTACAAATTCCTGAAATGAAGCAAGTCATAATATGAAAAGATCGATGCTCACAAGTTAGGCACAACATGCACTCGATGCGCGAGAAATACACGAAAATCGCTAAAACCTTAACTAAAATCGTCGTTTCAGGGCAACCGTCAAAATTAAAACCCGATTAAACCAAACTCTGCATTCGCACACCCTAATAGTCATATGAGATGCTATAAATATCGTCCATATATCGCAATTAGATCACCTACTGATTTTTATAAAAACCTAGTAAGCATTAGCATACCGATTTCGATGCAAACATCGCGAATTAACGATACGCGATCACAACATCGCACAAACGTTCGATCTAACACACTAGATGGCTACAATACTAACTTAAACACACTTATCCAACTTCAAACCCTAACCACAACATCACCCATTTTCTTGAAATTTCCTAAACAAGAATTTATACCCAAATTTCACACTTAAACTTTCTAATCTAGCATATTTAAACTACAATTAAACAACCAGATTAGAATTATACCTTACAAGTTCTGATTCCCTTACACTAAGCCTCCAAAGTGGCCTCTTTTCTCCTTGTTTTATCCCAATTTGGGCTTGAGAAGAGATGGCTTTAGGTTTTGGTTTGAATTAGAGAACAAAAGTGTGTATTTTTGTGGATTTTTGAAGCAATTTTGAAGCAAGAAAAAGAGGGGAAAATGGGGTTTCCAGCAGGTGAGCTCAGCCTGGAGGTAGAGGAGGGTGTGTGTGTGAGAATTGTGTAGAAAATTCTACACAAAAAGCCTTTCCCAAGCTCAATTAATGACTATCACATCAATTTTTACACAAAAACCCCATTTTAAACCATTTTTGATTAAATTTTTAAACCATAGAACTACCATCTTGCAAAGTCTTGACAAAATTTTTGTACACTAAATTTTAGTTTATAATGGTTTCTATGTGTATAATTTACCCAATTAAATTTGTATTTATCACTAATTTAATGTATTTTTAAAAGCTTAAAATAATATTAAAAATAATTAATTAAGGAAATTTTTTTTATTAACTAGAAAATTTTAAGTGACAATTAGTGACCAAATTTTAGCAATATCTTATCTAAATTTTGTATAATTAGGCTTATAGTGAAAATTGCTTATTTCGACATTTTACGGAAAAGACCGATTATTTTGCCGATTATCGAAAAAACTGCCTAAACGATTTTCGAAACGTTACAATCTTCCCCCCTTAAAAAAATTCGGTCCCCGAATTTAGAATTTAACTATGCGTACCTTCAAAAAGATGGAGATATCTCTTCCTCATATCGACCTCGGTCTCCCAGGTGACCTCCTCGCTGTTCGGGCCACGCTAAAAAACCTTGACGGACGTTATAACCTTTGACCTCAATTTCTTCATCTGCCGATCCAAAATGACCACCGGCTACTCGGTGAATGAAAGATCGCGCTCAAGCTGGATCGTCAGGTGTTGAATTGCATGGGAAGGGTCATGAAGGTACTTGCGGAGCATCGAAATATGGAACACGGGGTGAACATCGGGGAAGCTTGGCGGAAGAGCTAACCGATAAGCCACTGAACCGACACGCTCTAGGAACTCGAAGGGACCAACATATCTAGGACTAAGCTTCCCTTTCCGCCCAAATCTCATCACACCCTTCATAGGAGAGACCTTCAGGAAAACATGATCGCCAACGGCGAACTTAAGTCGGCGACGGCACCTGTCAGCGTATGATTTCTGCCTACTCTATGCCGCTCTCATCCTGTCCCGAATCAGCTGTATCTTTTCGGTGGTCTCCTATACGATCTGTGGCCCCAAAACACTGCTCTCCCTGAGCTCTGTCCAACATACAGACGATCGACATTTCCTCCCATATAAAGCCTCGAAAGGTGCCATCTGAATCGTCTCCTGGAACCTATTATTGTAGGAGAACTCGATCAAGGGCAAATAACGATCCCAGCTACCACCGAAATCTAAAACAAAAGCTCTGAGCATATCCTAAAGAGTATGAATAGTGCGCTCTGACTGACCATCAGTCTGCGGATGAAAAGCTGTGCTAAAACTCAATCGGGTGCCCAAAGCCTCCTGAAGTTTCTGCCACAATCGGCTGGTAAACTGGGTGCTCCGGTCGGACACGATGCACGTCGGGACGCCATGCAGTCGCACGATCTCATCAATATAAACCGGGGCGTACTGAGCAAATCCAAAAGTGGTCTTCACTGGCACGAAGTGAGCCGCTTTCTTCAGTCGATCCACAATCACCCAAATAGAGTCATACCCTTGACTGGTCCTGGGTAGACCCACAATGAAGTCTATGGAGACATGTTCCCACTCCCACTCAGGGATGGGAAAAGGCTGTAACTCGCCGGCTGGCCTCTGGTGCTCGGCCTTGACTTGCTGACAAGTCAGGCATCTCGACACAAAGTCTGTAACATCTTTCTTCATCCCATCCTACCAGTAAACCTCTCTCAAATCACGGTACATCTTGGTGGAACCTAGATGCACACTGTATACTGATCTATGTGCCTCCTCAAGAATATCATGCCTTAGTCCCTTAGAATCTGGTACGCACAGTCGAGTCCCAAATCGAAGTATCCCCTGATCATCAATCACGAACTCGGAAACTCTGCCCTGCCGAATCTGCTCGATAATCTCTAAAATACGGGTATCGCTGGACTGTGCCTCGCGGATGCGGTCAAGTAACTGTGGACGTGCTCTAAAACGGGCCAGCTGTCCCCCTGTAGGAGTAAACTCGAACTGCACTCTGCTATCAAATAACACCTGGCAATCCGCCGTCGACTGCATCTGTACTGCGCTCAAATAGGATAAGCTACCTCCGGGCCTCCTACTTAAGGCATCTGCCACCACATTCGCCTTGCCCGGATAGTATAAAATCTCGCAGTCATAGTCTTTCACCAACTCCATCCAACGGCACTGTCTCAGATTCAGATCTCGCTGCTGAAAGATATACTTCAAGCTCTTATGGTCGGTGAATATCTGGCACGACTCGCCGTATAGGTAATGTCTCCAGATCTTAAGTGCAAATACCACTGCAGCTATCTCTAAATCATAATAGGGTAGTTCTGTTCATGTTTCCTCAACTGCCGAGAAGCATACGCGGTAACTCTGTCGTGCTGCATCAATACACAGCCTCGCCCCACTCGAGAAGCATCACAATATACCACGAAACCGCCTGATCCTGAAAGCAATGCTAACACTGGTGCAGCAGTCAGACGTGTCTTCAACTGCTGGAAACTATCCTCACATGACTCGGTCCAATCAAAAGGAACCCCCTTCCAGGTCAATCCGGTCAATGGTGCAATAATATGGGAGAAATCCTGGACAAAACGTTGATAATAGCCGGCCAGACCTAGAAAGCTGTGAACCTCTGTAACTGATATCGGTCTGGGACAACGTTGCACTGCCTCGATCTTCTTTGGGTCCACACAAATACCATCTCTCGTCACGACATGACCTAAGAAGTCGACACTGTCTAGCCAGAATGCGCACTTGGAAAATTTGGCGAACAACTGATGCTCCCTCAAAGTCTGCAATATGATACACAAGTTCTGCTCATGCTCCTCCCAGCTCCGAGAATAAACCAAGATATCGTCAATGAACACAATTATAAACTGATCGAGATATGGCCTGAATACACAGTTCATCAAGTCCATAAATGCTGCCGGGGAATTGGTGAGCCCGAACGACATCACCAAGAACTCATAATGACCATATCGAGTACGGAAAGCGGTCTTCGGAATATCCTCCTTCCGAACCCGCAACTGGTGATAACCTGACCGTAAATCAACCTTCGAGAAAAACCCTGCACCCTGGAGCTGATCGAATAAGTCTTCAATGTGGCGTAGGGGATATCTGTTCCGCACAGTAACCCGGTTCAGCTGATGATAATCAATGCATAAGTGCATACTGCCGTCCTTCTTCTTAACAAACAGGACGGGAGCACCCCAAGGCGACACACTCGGTCGGATAAGCCTTTTGTCTAGCAAGTCCTGTAACTGATCCTTCAGCTCTCTAAGCTCCACCAGGGCTATCCGATAAGGCGGTATAGAGATAGGCCCAGTGCCGGGGATCATGTCGATGCAGAACTCAATCTCGCGCTCTGGTGGCAGCCCAGGCGGCTCGTCAGGGAATACATCATGGAACTCTCTCACAACAGGGACCTGGCCCAACGGAACCTCTGTGGAGCTAGTATCATAAACATAAGCTAAGAATCCGTGACACCCTTTCCTCAAGAGCTGACCTGCGCGAAGAGAAGAAATCAAGCTGGAAAGGGTAGCGCTACGATCTCCCTGAATAATAAGAACCGGCTCACCAGGAAAGCTGAATCTAACTGCCTTCTCACGGCAATACACGGATGCATAACAGGTGGCTAGCCAGTCCATACCAAGAAGAACGTCGAAGTCTAACATATCGAGGAGAATCAAATCAACTGAAGAATCTCTCTCCCCGATACGAACGGGACACGATTGGTACACAAAACGGGAAACAAACGACTCGCCTACCGGAGTAATAATGACAAGCGGCTAATCTAACGGAGAAGAATCTCGGCCCAACCTCGGTGCAAAGTACGTGGATACATAGGAATGTGTGGAGCCTATATCAAATAATACCCGTGCACCAAAAGAACATACTGGCAGAGTACCTATCACGACGGCATTGGACGCCCATGCATCCTGAGGAGTCAACGCGAACACTCAGGCATGTCCACCACTAATAGCTAGCTGTCATCTACCTCTACCTCGGCCTCTGCCTCTGTCGCCTCGTCCTCTCTGAACCGGACCGCCACGCCCACGACCTCTAGGAACATCTGGCTGGTGTGGAGCATCATCAGGGGTAGGAAGCAAAGCTCTCTGAGGAGGTGGTGAAGGTGGTAAGGTCACATGCGGAACTGTCGCCGCACCCTGGCGCCCCATGGTATAGTCTCTGATTCGGTGGTACTGACTCCCGCACCGAAAACATCCCGGCGATGACTGCTGAGTCTGCGGATATGAACCAAATAACTGACCTCATCTCAATCCTCTGCTGCCACCATCTCCCGGAAATAACCTATCGCGGTGTCTACCCATCTGCCGCTGAGCTGACGTATCAGTACGAATCTTCTTCCGCCTAGAAATGACTGGAGTCTCAGAAATGCGCTCCTCCAAAAGTAAGGCTGCGTCCATCGCGGCTTCGTATGTATCAAAGTGCTGGGTGCTGATAGCAAAGAATAGCTGTGTGTCAAGCCCTCGCACAAACCTCTTTATTCTCTTCTCTTCCGTGTCTACTAGGTACGGAGCATATCGAGACAACTGGATAAACTGTATATCATACTCCGACACCGTCATCCCAGGAGTCTTGCGTAAAGACTCAAAACTATGGGCTCGAGCATATCGGACACTCTCCGGGAGAAAACGGGCAAGAAATGCAGCTGTAAACTCGTCCCAGGTCATAGAAGGTAGACCTACAGCTCGCCACTCTCTACTAAATCGTACCACGTCTGGGCAAGGCCCTCCAGGCGAAAACTCGTGAACTCCACCCATCTATCATCAGAACACCTCAACGAACGGCAAATCCTAGCCATCCTATCAAGAAATGCCTGTGGGTCCTCTGTCGCATCCGTATCGGTAAAAGCTGGAGGTCTCAATCTCATAAACTCCTGTAGTGAAACAGGGATAGTCGCAGTGGTAGTAGGAGTGACCATCTGTGCAGCAGGTACAATCGTGGTCAGTGCGGTGGAAGGAATGTCCTTGGATCCCTGTGCCCGACTGCACTCAACTAAAGATCCTATCATCTGTCGCAACTCCTGCATACCGGCCTCTAATCTAGCAATACGGTCAGGAGAAGGCGGATCAATCTGACCCTGAGGGGTAGGCGTATCATCCCGCTCGATCCTTGCCTCAGATGAGCCCGCTGGAAGCTCATCCCTAGCGGCAGCCCGCTGAGCTCTCGTAGTCTTTAGCGGCATGGAAGATGGTATAAGAAACAGGAGTAATAGGAACATTGCAATTGAATCAAGGAATGCAAGGAATCAAGAAAGGAAATACAAGCAATTATTTCCTAAGGTCACTTAGGCGGAGTACCGTATCGTAAGTATGCCGCGGAACATACCCACGCAACGCCACTCTACTTAAGTCACCTACTCCATCTACTAAGGGTCATCCTACACTCAGAAAGGTAAAACTTACACTCTGATACCAACTTTGTCACGATCCGAAGGTACGGAACGTGAGTGGCACTTAGATTATGAGACGTCTAAAGGCGCAACGTAAACTAAGTCAGCCAAAGCCCAGAAAATCTTAATAAAAAACCAATGAGAGCGAAGGAAACCTTTCATGAAAATAACTTAAAATCAATTAAGTTACATGAACTCTTAAAAAAATCAAAAATTTCCGAAAATTTCGGCAGAGTCTCCTTTGTAAATTCTATCCCTCAAAATGGGTACAACAAGATAAATAAATCTGTAATAACAAAATGGTATCCCCAAGCGGGAGCTAGCTCTTCGCCCAAGGCGGATCACAACTACACGCAATATATGTAATATCAAGCAGAAGAGCATAAAGAAATGCAAAATATCAGAAAACACAACGTCGGCTCAAGTGAGCTCGACCCCAAAAAAACCACATATACACAAATCTCTCAGTCTCATCACTAGGTCGCATATACAAATAAGAAGTGGTAGACGGAGAATACTAGATACAAATATAGTACCAAAAAGATAAAAGTGTCCTCGCAACAATGCCGCGGGTCTGAGAAAAAGTAGCCAATGATAAGAAAATCCCGCTGCTAAAAGGCTGACGGGTCCGACCTGTAAGACACTGTGGCACAACGGGGGTGAGTTGCCAGCTCGTGAGTAGCAAGTAATATCTAATAAGGCTATCGTAAGAATGCATGCAAATACGTCACAACATGTATGTCTAGATGTGATGTAATGCCACTAGTATGTATGCACATGTATGCAACATCAATACGAAATCTTTAAGTGTTTTAAAATACTATAAGCTCTACATTTTTAACTTTAGAAAAAGAATATCTGTGCAATAGCTAAGTACCATCATGAAATCATCTGAAAACCGTGTCAAGTATCGACACCAAATATGGAAATATATCTGTCTCAATGTCTCACTGCATCGGGCTCCGTCAGTCCGGATCGACCCATATCATCAAATCTCACGACAACGGTCGGTATCCTCCGAATATCCGCCATGCCAGACATCATCGGTAGGTAGTCTTCCCCTGCCAGGCTCATCGTCTACAACTCGATCTTCTTGCCCCGGGATACCATATCAGGCCCACCATGTACCCGAGACGGTTCATCCACTCCTCGAATCGGGTCTCGAAATCCAACAGAAAAAATGAAAACCCATTGTGGACGACACATACACCACGAGAAAACTGCAACTTTATTTTAAAAATGATAATAATAAGCTTTTGTTAAATTCTTGCGGTTTTCCCCAAAATCCAGAAATCGTAGCAATACTGAAATCCTCAAGAAAATCATAATACCCAACATGTTGTATATGATAAATGCTTATGATGTCATAGGTATGCAATGTGATTTATAGCTAGAAACCTATATAGCATGATGATGAAGTGAGGTGTGCGTGTGTGTGCGCGCGCGCTATGCAATTCGATGCATCATATACGATGCAAGGGTTGATACTGAACTAATCGAGTTCTACAGTGCTCATGACATGGCAATTACCAAAGGCGTGTGCGTCACATGAATAGTGCGCCTGCAATAGGAGCCAATGGTAATGGTGTACGTGTCCTATGAGGTCATATCACATATGTGGATATGGATATCCATGCAATTCTAGCAGACTAATAGCTATAAAGGTATGCATATGAGTGAGAGGGTTAACTAACAAACAATGCATATAGATGCAAGTAATAAATTAATCCTACTATGGGATGTCTCGCTCCATCCAGACAATTCTCCCATAGATGAATACATTTACTCACCTGAATGCCTCGCTAATCTGATCCAACCACCGCTTTGACTTTTGCGTACCTCGTCCGATGTTTCCGCAACCGATCCTAGAATTGCATAACACACGACATAAGATTACATATTCTTAAAACAAAGCAAGTCACAATATGAAAAGATCGATGCTCACAAGTTAGGCATAACGTGCACTCGGTGCGCGGGAAACACACGAAAATCGCTAAAACCTTAACTAAAATCGTCGTTTCGGGGCAACCGTCAAAACTAAAACCCGACTAAACCAAACTCCGCATTCGCACACCCTAATAGTCGTAAGAGATGCTATAAATATCGTCCATATATTGCAATTAGAGCACCTATTAATTTTTATAAAAACCTAGTAAGCATTAACATACCGATTTTGATGCAAACATCGCGAATTAACGATATCGCGATCACAACATCGCACAAACGTTCGATCTAACACACTAGGTGGCCACAATACTAATTTAAACACACTTATACAACTTCAAACCCTAACCACAACATCACCCCTTTTCTTGAAATTTCCTAAACAAGAATTTATAACCAAATTTCACACTTAAACTTTCTAATCTAGCATATTAAAACTACAATTAAACAACTAGATTAGAATTATACCTTACAAGTTGTGTTTCCCTTGCACTAAGCCTCCAAAGTGGCCTCTTTTCTCCTTGTTTTAACCCAATTTGGGCTTAAGAAGAGATGGCTTAAGGTTTTGGTTTGAATTAGAGAACAAAAGTGTGTATTTTTGTGGATTTTTGAAGCAATTTTGAAGCAAGAAAAAGAGGGGAAAATGGGGTTTCCAGCTGGTGAGCTCGGCCTGGAGGTAGAGGAGGGTGTGTGTGTGAGAATTGTGTAGAAAATTCTACACAAAAAGCCTTTCCCAAGCTCGATTAATGACTATCACATCAATTTTTACACAAAAACCCCATTTTAAACCATTTTTGATTAAATTTTTAAACCATAGAACAACCATCTTGCAAAGTCTTGATAAAATTTTTGTTACACTAAATTTTAGTTTATAATGGTTCCTAAGTGTATAATTTACCCAATTAAATTTGTATTTATCACTAATTTAATGTATTTTTAAAAGCTTAAAATAATATTAAAAATAATTAATTAAGGAATTTTTTTTTATTAACTAGAAAATTTTAAGTGACAATTAGTGACCAAATTTTAGCAATATCTTATCTAAATTTTGTATAATTAGACCTATAGTGAAAATTGCTTATTTCGACTTTTTACGGAAAAGACCGATTATTTTGCCGATTATCGAAAAAACTGCCTAAACGATTTTCGAAACATTACAGTTGACCTTGTCAAGTTCACTTGGATCCTTGGGGTAAAAACACACATCGGGAGTTTCAAACATATAGGAAACTTGCCATGCATGCGCATACCTTCTGTAGTGTGGCGACTTGAGTAGATTCCATCAAGTTATCATGCGATAATAGTTGGATCCCGATTCCCACTGATGAGTAGGATTACTCCTCGAGTGATTTTAGATGATCCCGACTAATTCTCCTTTAGGGTTTGGAGGAGAATTCGAGGACACACTGGGAGTCATCCTGATTTGATAAAGTGATTCACCATTTTGATCTAGGTTAGAGTGAACGCTGAGTGTTTCTTTTCTCTCTCTCTGGCAGCGACCATGGCCCGACCCTAAACGAAAACTCATGAAACAAGTTAACCGAACCTTCTTAAAACATTTTGGGTTTTGGAATGTCACGGTGTCGCATATATCATTACCATTTCTATATCACCTTTGCATTTCTCCATAACACCCCGTATTACTACGAACATCCACTCATATTGGATAAATCCATCGTATAGTTGCATACGAACTCGAAGGAACTTGTTCTAAATTTGAGGATGGATTCTGATTCCGAAGAGATTGAATATGATTATTCGGTTGTCTTTTCTCTTTACCTGATCTCAGGTTGTGAGGGCTCCTAGGATTAGGAGAGGGTACACCTATTGAGCTTATTGAATAGTCTTCCTCCAGACCATAGGCATGTGCCGAAAAGTGGGGAAGGAAGAAAACCAATTGGCCTAAAGGTGGTATATAGAAAGTAATAAATAAAGACATATAAAGGGATTAGAATAACGACAAAGAAAATTATGACTGCTATCATTCATGACAAAACTGTGTATACCCCTTCCACTCCCATATCCATTTTAGTTTTCTCCAGAACACTTCGTATCACTATGGAAATCCACTCCTCATGGATATGCCATCGTATGTTACATACGAACTCAAAGGTACTTATTCCAGATTCGAGGATGGTTTCCGGTTCAGGAGAAATAGAATAAGATTATTCAGATATCTTTTCCCATTACCTTCTCTCAGGTTGCGAGGCCTCCTAGCATAAGGAGTGTATACCTATTACACTTATTGGACAGTCTTCTTCAAAATCTTAGGCGGGTGTCGAAGGGTAGGGAAGGAAGAAAACCAATTAGCCAAAAGAAGGTGTACAGAAGGTAATACGTAAAGACATAATAAAGGGATTGAAGTGAGGGCTGGTAAGTATATGGTTACAGTCATGAATTAGGACACTAGAAGAGGCATTACTAAGAATACCCGGCTACCCCTTCAAAACATTTTCATGTTTCAGTCTCACTGTGCGATGTTAATTGAAAACTGTTTTCCCAATTGGAATCTAACTTCAGGGTATGTATTCACCAGATCAGTTTTTCACATCTGTATGTTATTACAAATGGTGAGTGAGAGTAAGATATTAGGAATTGGGTGATTAGATCCTCATTATATCGGAATTTGTTGTAATTGGTGATATTTGAGGAAATCATCTGTTTTTTGCCTGACGGCAAATTTTTGGTTACGAATATCCGTTGTTATGCACCAATTTCAAATTGATATATCTGTACGTTTATTTTATAAAGTGAGATATAACTTTTTGAAATTATGTCTGTGACATTTATTTATATCAGTTGATGGTTAGGTAAGGTGCATTCAACAGCGGTGTAGTTCTTCTTAACCATAGTACAGTTTTCAACTTACGACGCACAAGGTTTGAGTTATTAAACTCAGTGGATATATACAAAGTATCGTATCTTGTTTTGTGTCCATTAAGATATAGGGGTTGGTACTCGTACTATATTCTGTTTGCTCATGACATCTCCAGTTCTAGACAAGTATTTCATTGAAATATAAGGTCCAGATATTGAGAAGTTATAGGTATAAGAATAAAGTAGAGAACCATTTGTTGGAAGTATCGGGATTCTTCAAAGTATTTGAAGATATAGATACTTGTGTTTGGTATTTCGTTGATAATAATGGTTTTGAGAACTTTCTTCTCTTTCGGGTACTCATAATGGATGCACTCCTAGTTGAGTAATACTGATTGGCCTCATTCCAATTGGTTGATATGCACTGGAGACAGCTGCATGATTTTGAATCTGGTTCAAATAAAATTAGTGCCTTTGTTTCTATATGGTAAATAGAATCAATTTGTATCTTAACGATGTTAAATTATAGGGAGTTGTCCGGATGATACTTAAAACCAGAATCTGGACAAACTCAAGGCACATTTCAGTAATGGCGGTATATGGGTTATCCCGGGCTTTGACGAGGGTTAACTTTCTACCATCAGGCAGATCAATATTTATATTGTTCTTGACTCGCTGCCGGTTTTATTAAAATGGATTTTTTCAGAAAACAGAAATGGGAGTATGGTAGAACTGGAAGGGATTCCAGAACCACAAACGATTACTGAAAATTTAATTGAACCTAAAGATTCAATTGGATTCGACATTCCATTAGCCACTCCGCATATTTGGTGGACAACCTCAGGCACCCGAGAGGTACTTCGGTCTTCTCAGAGACGGTGATAGGGAGTTCTTGTTTACCCAGACTTTCCATTGCTGTTGTTCTAGACTATAAGACCCGGCAGGAGGATGAGTATAGCGTCGTTCTAAACTAGGTTAGAAGTGCACGTGTATATGACTCAGCCAAAGGGTTGTTGTAGTCAGTGGGGGCAGCGGAAGCAAATTGGTCAAGTAGGTTATGTCTATTTATATACTAAAGCAGGTATGACGGAAATAGATAATCTATTTTTGATGTGATGGTCATAGGCTTTGACTTCTTCAGAATAGGAGATGGAACTAATAAGAAGGTAGTAGGGTGTGATGTCCTTGTATTTGGGATGACATACACTTTATAGGAAGTGAAATTCCTATACTACGATCGGTTATACTGTGGTTGTTACACAGTTGTTTCTCCACATAGGACATTGATATAATATCAGATTTTCTTGTTATTAGATTTATAGTTTTAGATCTAGATTTGGGAAGTGTCCCAATCAGGGTACTTTGACAAGATTCTAAAGGTGTTTTAGAATAGATGACTCCTAGAATGGTGGTGTACCGATAGATGATGGAGTCACCCTTTCTAAAGGTGTCTTACAGACTAAAGGGGAGAGGGATCTGCATGATTAGCATATCACTTGCATAGGCAATTGAGTTAATCATGAAATGACAAGTACCACACCAGATGTTGTTTTTGCACTAGTTGCAATAAATATATATTAATCTAATCCTAGAGAAATGTAAGGAAGCGGTTTATGAACATAAATAGATGTTCTGGGGATATGGTAACGGCAGCCTCCTTCGGGAAACGGTTATCATTTCAGGCTTCCAAAGTGACCTGGATGACAGAGTGGCTGTCGGAATTATAGTTTTCCCTCTTTTGAGGGACAGTATGTTGGGCAGGTGGTTCAAGCGGATACTAAGGAAGGCATGGAGCAGTATACTGATTAAGTTCAGTGGACGATACAGTCTAAGAACTTTGCTGGATTTGGAGTTCATTTGTGAACTGGGTCCCATCAGATATCAAGACATATTCTAAGACAGGTATTGCTCATTTCGAAAGATAGCTTTCTTCGCGAAGTTGAGATATAGAGAGATACAGAAAGAAACACTAGAGAGGATCTACTCACTGAGGCTATTTCTCGAACACAATAGTTTTCATAAACAAGCTTTGCGTAACTGATAAGTAAAGAAGTTGGATGTTCGGCATCACAAGGGCAGTGAGTATGCGACACCGCAATAATTTTCCTTAAGTGCAAGTGGGAGATTGTTGGCTATAATACCCTCAAGTCAATTATCATAGTCGCAGGTAGGCGATTGCGATGATTGAAGGAGGACCTATACCGGTGGAACAGTCTTACTCGAGATGATAGTATGCTATCGGGTTTGTCTTTATCATCACTATTACATGTTGATAGAGCCCATAGGATTCTTGCTTGACTACCAGCATGATGATGGCGATCATATATGTGGGAGCTGGGGGTCTATAAGCAAATCCTTAAATGTCCCTAGTCGTGCGAGTTTCAAGACTGGGCATCGATACTCCTGTGTAGACTAGTGTATACTGATCAAGACCCTGACGAGGGGCGGTGTCAAGGTCTCACAAGCCATTGGTGTTAGTTTGTTCACCTAAGATAGTATGCATGTGCTCATTGGGTTATGAGTACACTGGACGGACTCGCCGGGAACATGCTAGTTGGTATTATACCTATTGTCAGATAGCAGTTCCCTAGTGATATGTGTACAAGTTACTCTGTCAACCTGAGATCGTCATTTGTCTCGTGTGAGTTCCCACTGTGCTTTGATTACTACTCTACCATGGCTCAAAAGAGTCGTGCAAACAGGTTTTAGTTGGGTATAGTCCCGAGCCACATGGAGGCAGTGAACGGATCATCGGGGATTCGTCTCTCCCGGTATTGGAGGTTGATGTCGTGTTGTGCACGGGTGGCCATCATCAGAAATCCTCAGCCAGGGTATACGAGAATTACTGATCTAGGATCGATAGTTTCTCAGGTGGTGGTAATGGGTTTAATGCCGACACTAAATGTCGCGTTGTTAGGGGTCTAACTTTATCTACCCCCTCCAAACTGGATATGCGATACTCTTAGACGAACAGACCGGACTATACAGATATCGTCACTGTCAGGCTCAGTAGGGGTTCAGGATGAGTTTGCTCGTCAACCTCCTTTTCGCTCAATACCTGGATAGCCGTTACGTACAGCTAGTGCCGCTGACGTGCTTGTGGTTAAACTTACTGCCAGCGTATTGACGAGTCTTTAGGGTCCTACACAGAAGGTTTCCCTGGTTCTGACGAAATGATGTAGTAGCCGTATTAGATACGTGCAGGGTTCCGATCGATCGATGTACTTTGTACAAGGACATTCGATCAGACAGTTGATAATACTAGCCGGTTCGGGTTTGAGCCGGATTATTAAATACGGTATTGATTTAATAATTTGCATATATGTATTTCGATACGTATATTCTAGTATTATGTTCTTTGTGTTATTCTATCTCTTAGGGTATTCGTATTTCGGTACTAATGCAGGTATGTATATACAGTAGAATATAATCCATATTTTTTCCGGAAAACATTGTAGAAGGTGGCCAACTCATTTTTGGGATTTAACCATTTATTAGTAAATGGTAAATGAGGAGGAAATTGTGATTTGAAAGGATTATGGTGAGAACCATGCTTGCATAATGTGCACAAATGAATTATTAATTCATTTGTGCATACTATTCAAGTATGGGTGCTTTTTTAAAATGAAACAAAATGTTTTACAAAACCAAGCATGCTCATTTTCTCTCTCATGGTGAGCTTCATTATTTTTGAGCATGAGTTTTTCTCTTTAGCTCTCCCTCACCATTTGTGCTTCACTCCTCTCTTGATTTTCCATGGTTGCCTCCACCTTTATTCACCACCTCCTCTCAACCCTCTCATGTGTTGAGAATCATGAGAGGAGGTGAGATGAGATAGCTAAACACTTGGTACACTCACTACATCCTAGGATTTCTAAAGTAGCAATCTAGAAACCCTATTGCTTTACTTGCATCTATTATGTGGAGCTAAAGCCATGACTACATCTCTCGGGTGGATCGTCTTCGACGAAGGAAGACCGGCGACCAAGTTCAACCAGGCACACCTCAAAGAGCTAAGGAGAAAGATGGAAGACAGAAGGACTTGGTTGTTTAGGTATAACCATTCTAACTTCTTTATATATGCTTGCTAGTATAGGGCTTAGGGAAGATCCGGGCATCGGGTAAAGGTAGTGCCAGTTTTGAAAATTTTTGTTCCGCATTTGGCCACGGTTTGATGGCCGGACGCTGCCGTAACCCAACACTCTCAACTCTTAAGGAGAAAATACACCTACGAGATATTCTTGAATCATAGAAAGAAATACCTTTATGGGACATTTACGGCTCATAAAATTGAAAATCCTTAGTTGACAGGGACCTAAACCTATTTCTTAAGCTATCACTCCCCAATGGGCAATGGTAAATGATGAGTTGCTCCTGGAGCTACGCTCTAGTTTTAGCGGTGCTAATGCCGACCCAAAACCCAAATACTAAATTTTCCAAAGACAAATAATGGGTCGCTCCTGACGCTACACTTCTGTGTTAGCGGTACTGATGCCGCCTTAAAACCCCGAAAGTAGATCTTAGAACGTCTATAAGGGTTTTAACAATATCATGTGTGCAATTTTAAAAATTCTAGAGTAAGTTTACTATCTAGAATCGAACTAAATATTTAGTGTTTCAAAAGAAAGTTAACTAGATATTTATACTAAATGAAGAGGAGCTACAACCTTTGTAGCCGAGTCCTTCACGTTTAAAGCTCCTTGTAGTAGTCCCTTGAACTCTTTCTTGAGCTCCACTTGAAGAAATGGAAAAGCTTTCTTATCTTCTTCATTGAAGATGATCCATCTTGAGGCTACTCGAACTCAAGCTTACACTTCACTAATGAAACTTTTAGTGAAGTGAACAACTTAAACTAATTTGCTAGAATGTTTTAGGTTAATAAGTAGGGTTTTGCTCACTAAACTTTCTTACCTTTTTCTTTTCTCTTGAATGAATAGTGTTTCAAGAGATAAAGAAGATGAAGATGATAATGAGAATGAGCTTTGGGTGTTAGGATAAACACAAAAGATAAACTTGTATGAGCTATATAGAAAAAGAGATAATGAGTCATGCCATCTCCAAGGTTCTTAAAGAAATGACTCATACTTCCTTTCTCCAAATTCAAATAAGAAATCTTTATTCTCTTATGCTTAACCCAATGTGATTCTCATATACATACGTCTTGTTTATTGACAACTATGTCACACATGTATAAATATATTTATATCAAATATATAAATAAATAAAGCGAAGAAAATAACAAGTGAGCATAATATTAGTTAATATATATATATATATATATATATCAAATTATTAAATCAACACTTGATTTAATAATCCATCTATATCAAATATAATCCGGCTAATATCATATAAGGATAGATTAGAATACGGTATCATATATCCGTATTTAATCGATATCCATCGCATATATCCATACATGCCTTACATCATTTCGCTTGAGCTAGGAAACCACTATGTAGAATTCTAAAGACTCGTCAATATGATAGCAGTAGGTAATGATCACATCAAACACCTATAAGCACGTCAGCGGTACTAGCTGCACGTAACGGCTGCCCAGGTATTGAACGAATAAAAGATCAATATGTAAACTTGACCAAACTCCCCCAGAGACTATAAGCAACACCTACCATACAGTTCCGTCTCTTCGTCTGATATGTTGCATATCGAGTCAAGGGGTTGTTAGTTATATGTATGCCCTAGAAACCATTACTATACATTGGATGTATATTGTAGTGGATGCTGGGACACATATAGGTAGGACTTTCTTGCTCGACATGATAGTACACTATCTGGTTGCTCTTTATCTTAACATGTATACTTTCTGTCTCTCTGTTACATGTTGATAAAGCCCTTAGGATGTGTATTCGACTTCCAGGACTATGATGTAGATCATACTAGTGGGGCCTGGGTAGTCCATAAGTACATTCTTCAATGTTCCTAGTCGTGGGAATATCGAGACGGGGCATCGATATTCCAGAGTAGACTAGCATATATCTTCTCGACCCATGTGATGGGCGATGGATGATCCCATATCCATTGGTGTTTGACATCAGAGATGGTATGCGGGTGTTCAGTGGAGACTGGGTACACTGAACGGACTCGCCGAGAACTCCGAGATGGTATTATACCTCACGTCAGATGGTAGTTCCACTGGTACAGCTTAGTCTGTTGACCCGAGATCGTCATGGAGTCTTTTGTGTCTCCTACTGTGCTTTGATTTCCACCCTACCATGGCTCTACTGAGTCATGCAAACAGGTGGTTTTTGGGTACTGTCCTGATTCACATGGAGGCAATGAGCGATAGGAGGGGATTCGTCTCTCCCGATATTGGGGGTTGATGTTTCGCTATGCACGACTGGCCATAAATGGAAATCCCTGGCCAGGGTTGCAGTGATATACTGGTAAGAGTTATCAGTAGTTTCACGATTGTAATGGACCTTATATCGGCATGACTTATCAAGCTATTGGGGTCTGACGTTTACCACCCTTAGGCGAGATATGCGACATATCAGACGAACAGACCGGAATGTACGGTAAGTGTTACTGGTTGGATTCACAGGAGTGTGAGCGGGCTTGCTCGTTGATCTTCTGATCGCTCAATACCCGGGTAGCCGTTACGTTTAGCAGACCGCTTGCGGCTTGTGGGTGCTTGATATGATTATCATCTGCTGCCGGCATATTGACGAGTCTTTAGAGTCCTACACAGAGGTTTTCTGGCTCAAGCGAAACGAAATAGGACCGCATATGAGATATGTGCAGGACCAAGAATAATGCGTGTATGTGATACCGTATTTTATTCTCGCGATGAATGCATCGATTGGTTGTATGCGATATAACCTAGTTATCGAATCGAGGATTGATTCGATAAGTCGATACATTGGATATTAGTCGGTCATATGCGATATGACCGGATCATTAAACCAAGTGTTGATTTAATGATTTAATGTATAATTATATATTAGATATATTACTTTACATTAACTAGTATTTGTTCACTTAAAGATGGATTTTCTCACTTGATGTGCACATTGTATATATGATATAGTTTTGTGCACTAGTTTGTATCATATTTGATGATACATGCAAACTTGGGTGTGTGTTTATTTTAAACCATGTTTAGGTTAATGGTTAGGTTTTATATTTGTTTTATTTATTCTTTTATTCATTTATTTTTGGAAAGGAAAATGAAATGGTGGCTTGCTTTGTCTTTTGTTGAAGCTTCATGAAGCTTTGAATAAGTAACCATTTTGTTTCTTTCCTTTAACCTAACCATTCACCTAAACCATAGTTTATTCTCTACACTCAACCATGGTTGCAAAATGATAAGTATCGCTTAGATTTTCTTTTTGAATTAATTCTTTTTCATTCTTCTTCTTCATCTTCTTCATAAAGAAAAGAAAACGATTCTAGAAATTTTCAAGTGATGATTTCAAGTGAGAAATCCAATTCTTAAGTGAACCCACTTCCTATTTTTTCATCCTCTACCACTTGCCATGTAGTATAGGGTGTTTTCTTCACAAGTTTCATGACTTGGTGATGGTGGAGCTTGAGTTTGAGTTGCCTCGACATAGATCATCCTCGGCATCGAAGTCAACGACCTAGCCCGATCATTTCTTCTACGAAACCATCACTAGAGTCCGGGATCCGATGATCGCAGCGGAGGGACATCATCATGGAGCTAAGGAAGTGGAGGACCGGATCTACAAAGATTGTAGTCACTTTCCTTTTAGTTAAAGTTGTTAACTTATATCGTTTTCTCCTATATCTCTAGTTACGATCTAGTTTAGGGTTTCTCGGCACATAGAAAAATTTTGAATTGGCCATATTTGATCACTTGTAAAACCTCATGGGTGTGCCTAGGAACCTTACAGTGGTATCAGAGCCTAGCTAGAGCCTTAGGCGATGCGTAGACGAAGTTAGAAACCCGATCGAACCCGAAACCCTAATCCATAACCCTTCTCTGTACATTTTTGAAAATTGTGGATTTTTCTGAATTAAAAATACCTGAAAAATTCAGCAGGGAAATATAAGAATGTGGTGAAAAAGGACTGCCTAATCCGTACATTCCACCACGGAACCGCGGCAGTAGCCTGCTTGGGCCACGGTTCCGCAGCCGTATAGAGGATATAGTCCATCATTTTTCCACCATAATTCCTATTTCTATGATTTATATTTTATGGGTATTTTTATTTTGACTCAAGAGTTGAGTGTTCTGGGGTTGTATTGGGGACTCGATAATTCGATCGGATTATTTAACTTTGTTTACTTTGTTTTCCGGGTATTTTTAGAACATGTTAAAAAGTTCGACCGGATATAAATACCCACTTTTTCCCCTACCGGGAAATTTCCAATTGTTGGATTTTTCCGTAGTTTAATAACGTTCTAAGTAGTGCAAGTAACGCGATGATCCCTCTAGAAGACAACAAACCTTAACTCGATTATGTGACCGTCTTGAACTGCCCTTTGAACCTTAGGGTTTGGGGCGGTACGGTGTGCCACATGTGAAAGCGTTGGCTTGACCCTTCTACGGCTGGACCGTTGGT
Source organism: Agapanthus africanus (assembly GCA_030015575.1). NCBI lineage: Eukaryota > Viridiplantae > Streptophyta > Magnoliopsida > Asparagales > Amaryllidaceae > Agapanthus > Agapanthus africanus. Next base: position 257,517,541 of record JASDDO010000006.1, on the reverse strand, counting down.
ACTGAGGCATGAAGTGAATGTTTTTAAACTTATTTCATGTGTTGAGCTGTTTCGGGAAAACTTGGGTGTTTGATTGTTCGATCGGAAAGTTTAACGTTTTCTATTTATCTGGAATGTGATACAATAATTGGAATTCACAAATAGTTATGAGATAACTGAATGAATGTTATAAACACAGCACTTTAGTCTTACTTGATCGGTTGCCACGGAATTTTGATGTGATCAAAAGTCCGTCGTAATCACGTAGCGTACGCGGATACTCGCCGGATAAACTTAATAGACTGCTACACCCTATAGCCCCGACCAAGTGACTGTATGAGAACCCCGTCGCCGAAAGCATCCGTTCGGGTGCTCGCGGCAGCGGTGTTCCGCCTTGGTGCACTTCATCGACGGCGTCGGGGGTGCGGCTGCCTACTAAAGTTTGCGACAAGCATTCGATCAGGATGTCGGGAATCTTGTTGAATTGCCCGACTTGATATTGAAAAGAGTTTTCGATAATGAGACTAAAATGCGGGGTTTATAGTTGTTAGGCATGCGATGTCTAAGTATTTCATTTGATTAGGCATGCAATGTCTAAAGAGGTTGCGGATTCCAACTGTTGTAGTTTTACACTTTCTTCTCTGTGACCATAAGTGTAGTATGTAGTGGTATTGCCGATTGTCGTTGCTATACGTCGACGACAATCGGTGTATGCATACTTACTTACGTTGATGACATGTGATGGTATGTATTGCTGGATATGTTATATTGGATCGCCGTGTTTGAATAGCCAGGGGTTTTTATGTGAGATGAGTGTTTTTCATTTTCATTCATGTAAAAATTTGTATGTAATATTCTTTTATTGGGGCACTTCCAGGTTGCGGAAGGTGTCACCATTGATGTATATTATTTACCTTTCCGCATTAGGATAGACCCAAGGAGGGGAGCACAAGTAACCGGGTTCTGGGGTCCAATGGGAGACCATCTCGAGGAGTCGAGTCCGGGTCTCCTAACCCTAGAATTGGTAGGGTTGTTTGCCGCTCTCGTAGAGGTCTAGGGGTGTGGGATTGGCTATTCATCACGACCGTGGAATCCGTGTTTTATTCAGGCTCAAAATAAAACACGGACGTCCTAGTATATCCAATATTTCATATGATATTTTCTGCTGCGTTATCTGTGATGTGATCATGTGATATGTTCAGATAGATATTATATATAGTATATATGATATATTATATAGACGTTGCTTATTTTTTACACCCGCGCTAGCCTTGCCTCGCTCTGGCGTTAGTTACTTAACCTAACGGTGCAGACGGGACATCGAGGCGAATGCAGATGGCATAAGCGTACGTTATATTTATCTGTGATGTTTAGGTGGACTTAAATGATGGGACATTCATTAATGAGATTAATGAAAGAAAATAAACCTAATTGATGTTGTGGATTCGAATTTCAAAAAAAAAACAGATAGCTACAGTTCTTGCTTCGCATCGCGGTGTTCCTTGTAGAACATCCTGCACCTTATTCGATGAGGAAAGGACCGAGATTCCTTCACCGGGAGTGACTCCTTTAGCAATAACTGGCAGATGCTACACACTCGGTTTGTCTTTTAATTGCTTCTATAGTATTTAGTATCCGTGCTGTGTTTGTTGACCATAGTCAAGGCACAATGTACGGTAGCTAAGTGATGTCTTCCTACACACCATATGATGCGATTAGTTAGGACAGTCGCGTGACTTTGTTGACCTTAGTTAAGTGATCAGTCAAAAATATTGCATATTTTAACCGGCAATTTCCCTATCATTTGCATCCATATAGAAGTGTACGGTATTCGTATTTCACATATTAGCAAATCTATCGCAAATTATCAGATTACATGTATTCGACCTTAAAACCGGCATTTCTAGGGAAATTGACTGCATTTCATAGCATGGCATTATTTCTATATATCGCAACCCGTATTTCGAAGTCTGTGCAGGAAAACCAGAAGCTCGCTAAAATTTACACGCTCAAATATTACGCCAACTCAATGATTTCAGTTCTGGTATTATTCTAAAGGGGTAATTGCAAATCAACATATCAGAAAACACATCAAATATCAACCCAAGACAACACAGCAAAATTGAAGCACTGAAGCCACTACTTGGACGCGGAACCGTGGCGCAAGCCGGCTTAGGCCGCGGTTCCGCGGCCGTCTTGCCACATCAGCAACTCAATTTTGGTGCAGAATATTTCTTTCAGGGCCTACAGTTCATAAATGTATCTCAAGTTCCAGAAGACTCCAGAGACTTCTCCCAGATTAGCAAACACTTGGATCTACACTAAACTAGCCTATTATTCTAGAACCTTCTCCCTAAACCCTAGCTTAAACTCTAAGCTAGCTCCTAACAAACTACCTTCTAGAAACCTCAACAAATTTTTGGAGGGAATTGTATTTTTAAACCTAAACCTAGGGTTTGGGAGATCTATAAATAAGACCCTAGGCTCACTAGTAAATCATCATGAAAAATCTTGGAAAAATCCTTGATTAGTTCATTTTTAGCCAATTTCTTTCTTCATCTTCTTCTTCCACAAGTCTTGTGAGAGGGCTTATGTGAAACCCTAACCCTAATTCCAATTAAAATCAAGATCCCGAGTACCCACTAAGCAAGAAGCCCTACAACCTTTATGAGCGAAGCCGATCTTCAACGGAGCAAGCGATCCGAGCCGATCCACGACTCACGAAGCCGAGCGACGCCCGATCAACAACTTAGATTCTTCCTCTTGTAGTTCTTAAGAGAATGTAATCAAAAATTATTGAGATAAATAAAGGTGATATTCTTTTATCTTGTTTTCTTTAAACTCTGCATCATGATATCTTTACAATTCGTGAATATTTTCTGTGTGGTGATGTGTGAATAATACTCCGCTCGTCGAGGAGTCGAGACGGTCAATAGAATAATGATGTAACATAGCTTTAATCGATTCTTGAGTCCTACGTGTTTTGAAAACCCTAGCAAGTTCAAGAAACGACGACCCATTTTGTTTCGATACTTTCTTGATTGATATCGTTCGAAATTGGGGAGTTACGATCATTTCTTGAATTTGGTAGAGGCTAGAAAAGGAATGATATCGCCGAAAGAACAAGGGTTAAAAGATGAAACCCCTAGTTTTATCAAGAAAGCCCTAACTCTCGTCGATGATCATCAATCTAGTATCAATCCTTCGAAGGACAAGAACATGAAATCTTGAGATTACATTACGTCTATAGATCCGATCGATTCCTACGAGCCTCTTTTAGATTCTTGATTGTCGATTGGAAATATTATCGATAAACCGATTCTTGATTGTTTATCATTTTCTTGATTCTTGAATAAGATTTGTGACACTTGAATTTAATCATTCTTGAATCATGTTTTCTTTTATCTTTACTTAACTTTTCAATTCAAACATATCAAAATACAAATGAATCGTGCAATCCCTGTGGACGATCCGCACTCACTCACGAACTACAGATGACACCGTAGTTTGATTGCGGTCAAAATATTTTTATTGGTTGTGAAGTTCTTTATAAATTTTCTGGATACTGACACAAGAAACAGTTTAATCAAAATGGTGCCGTTTTAGGGGACCGTTTGATTAGATAAACAAAGTCAGAAAAGAATCATAACTCACCCAAAATAGATCAATCAAAATGGCGCCATTGCCGGGGATCGTGCTAATTCGTTTACAATTTTAGTTTGAAGTGAAAGATTTATTACATTTCATTTCTCAAGATCAAAATTCGCACAAGCTCTAATACGTGTGTTGTGATTTGATTGAAAGGAGATCTAGAGCTTTCTGTGCTGTGGAAATAATTTTTTGGATATACCAGAGAGCTGAGGGAGCCAACAGGAGCTCCCTGGAGAAAATTGGTACAATGATCCCATTGTCAGACTGTGGAAGCGCGGCCTAAGTGCCCAGTTGCGGCTGAACCGCCGCAGTCTTGGAGGATCTCTGCAAAATCTTTGCAGCAGGTGATTTCTTGTCTTCTCCTCTTTCCTCTTTTTAGCTCCAACTAATATTTTCTGCAGGCTTCTTTGCAAAAATCGCAGTGCCGCTAAAAAGCAAATTAAATTTGTGCGTTTTTTTTGTTTCTTGGTTGTTTGCATTACTAATATGGAAATTATGGGGCACAGACCAAATCCAAATTAGGTGGGGAGTTCATTACCCTTCCTAGGCCCCAAAAATCACAAACCTCCATACGCATTGTCCCTCATTAATTAAAAGAAATCTAGAGAATGACTCTAAGGACTGTCGCGCTCAATTAGGACAGAAGAAGGCCGTGGGTAATCCATTGTTTATCCGCGTTTCTCTTGTGGTGCCTAGGAAAGTGTGTCGAAGGCTAGTGGTTACTTAATTAGGCCCACTACTTACGTAGTGGAGAACCTCCCACTTACCTGGCACTTACCTGGTCGCAGGAGGGACAAGGAGGTAGTGGAGAATTCTATCCTGCGTCTTGTCTTCTGGCAGTTTGGAGCGGTCTAGAGATCGGACTTAGGTGACCATTAGATTTTAGGGTTTTGTGTGTTGCATCATTTTTTCAAAATCCGTCCCTTTTTCAAAATCAAGCACCGCATTCATTCATTTTCCCCTAATTATAAAGCCACGCTGCCACTTGTACTAACCCTTTTTAGTACAAGATAGGCTGGACACGGGATTCTAGTTCCCGTTTAGTCCGTGTACCTCCTATCGACTCCGAAGTCGATATTTCTGCATTTACCTTTTCTTTACCCACCACCACACCCTCATCGATGGATCCGAATCCATCGAACTTCTTTTCCACTAATCTGCCGTCGTCCGTTGGTGCGCAGAATCCACCCCGCATCTCTATCCAAGAGAGATGCTACCCTATTCGAGGTCCTCTTTCGACCTGCTTATCCACACCACCAGCCAACGGGGATAATTTTGAAATTAAGCTCTAGTATATCAATCTTTTACCCAAATTCCACGGTCTCGAATCTGAGGACGCTTACGTTTTCATTACCAAATTTGAAAACGTATGCGCAATGATGGGTACGTCACAACTTTCAGTGGATGCTATGCGTCAACGACTTCTTCCATTTACTTTGTGCGATATAGCCGAGAAGTGGCTATATAACACTACCGCACATTCCATTATGAATTGGGAAGAATTCGTCGCGGCATTCCTAAAGAAATTTTACCCAATGCAAAAGACAGCTCGAGTCCGTAGCGAACTCAACCAATTTGCCCAACTCCCTAATGAACCATTCTCGAAATGCTTTGAACGTTTCAAGGATCTTTTGGTTCAGTGTCCTCATCACGGCATCCCGAGATGGGAGCTTTGCCGAATCATTTATGAGGGCATTAACCCAAGCACTAAATAGAGCCTTGAAAACATGTGTCAAGGTACTTTTATGACCAAAGATGATGGGAAGGCTTGGAAGTATTTAGAAGAGTTCGCAGAAAAATCATTACAGTGGGATAGTGGAACCCAACCATTGAATAGGGGTAGTGTACACCAAGTAGATGTGTCCATAGGTGTTCGAGCTGAAATGGCAGCAATGCAAAAGAAGCTCGAAGCTATGGAACAAAAATTTGCTACAGCCTCCCTAAACCCAATGTCGCTCCCCAAAACTGTTTGTGGGTGCTGTTCTGATCCGTCCCATTTAACGGAAGAATGTCCATTGAACTCTGCGTTTCAAGGTCACGAGCATTCTAATGCCGCATTTCAAAGACCTCGAAACGATCCATATTCTTCCATGTACAATCAGGGTTGGAGGAATCACCCGAATTTCGCTTGGAACCAAAACCAATCTCAAAACACGGTTCCAAACACGAATCAATTTCAAAGGGCACTTCCTCCACCACAGCAGCCCCTTCAACTTACTCAGCACCCCTATCAGTCACAAAACTTCCAAAATCAGGTCAACACTCCTACACAGTCTAATCCTGTGACCTGTTCTGACGATTTCTCTCAATTCACTCAAACCATGAAATCACTTTTATCAAATTTCATAAAGGTTTCGGCTGAGGTTAGATCTTCCGTCAGTGAGATAAGGAAAAACTCAGCGTCCCAAGCTGAGAGTATCCGATCGATGGAAGCTGAAATCGCACGACTAAAAACCGAAATGAGTGCGAGAGAAAAAGGGAAACTTCCTTCTCAACCCCTACCTAACCCTGGGCATTACAATGTAAATGCCATCATAACGTTGAGATCAGGAAGAGTGCTGAACAATCATGTCGGGGAAAGTATTGATGATACTGAAAATCATGTCAATACCCCGGCTGAGACTTTTCCACACACACACACTTCTCCTTCTGATCCTTCTTCTTCTACCACACTACCTTCTCACGAGCCTATTCTCCATTTCCCATTAGGCTCAACACCTTCACCCAACCCTTATAGTTCTCTAAAGACGGTCCCTACTCCTCTTTTGGGATCTCGTCTACCCCCATTTCCTTCTCCTATTGTGGACCCGACGCTTATTGCAAAAGCACCTTACCCGAATCGGCTAAGGGCTAACAAAACGAGTCATCATATGGAGAAAATAATAGAAATGTTTAAACAGGTTAATATCAATATCCCTCTCCTAGATGCGATTCAGCAAGTCCCCGCTTATGCGAAAATTCTTAAGGACTTGTGCACTAGGAAGAGGAAGACCCAAGTGCCGAAGAAGGTCTTCATGTCTAATAATATCAGCACTGCTTTTATCCCACAGCTACCAAAGAAATGAAAGGACCCAGGATGTCCTACTCTTTCGATTTCTATTGGGGGTAAAAACATAAATCGTGCTTTTTTAGACCTTGGCGCAAGTGTTAACCTGCTCCCTTATTCTGTATATGAGCAACTAGGGATTGGAGAGTTAAAACCTGCTCACTGCACTCTCCAAATGGCAGACCGTTCGATCACCAAACCTAAGGGTGAGCTCGAAGATGTGTTGATTAAGGTTGGGAAATTTGTATTTCCCGTGGACTTTATTGTTCTCGACACAACCAGTAGCAAACCCCCGAAGCCAAATTCCGATGATTCTGTGTCCTCCTTTCCTTGCCACTTCCAACGCGGTTATCAACTGTAGAAACGGTTCAATGAACTGATCCTTTGGAAATATGACTATTGAACTGAACATCTATAGAGTTGGAAGTCAGCCATCACTACCCTCTGCTCATATTCTAGATGTGTGCTCTGTCCACGAGATCGCTCCCGATAGTTGTGGAGCTGATGATCTTTGCTCTCTAGATCTCGACGACATTACCACATCTCTGCTTGATCTTACACCTGATCTTAGTGAGGACACTTTTCCTACACTTGAGTCCTGCACTCCTGACTTTACTCCACCCGAGTCTGTATCTTACACAGGCTACGAACTTCTTTGTCACTCCGAGAATCACTCGATGATCCCTCCTTCTATCATTTCTCCGCCAGTTTTAGATCTCAAAATTTTACCTTCTCACCTTAAATATGCATATCTTAGTGAGAACAAGTCTTTACCGATTATCATTTCCGCTTCTCTTGCATCAGAGCAAGAGAATGCACTTTTATCGGTATTGAGATCTAACAAAGAGGATTTTGGTTGGACCATGGCGGACATCAAAGGGATTAGTCCCTTGATTGTTGAACATCATATAAATGTGATGGATGATGCCAGACCAACCCGAGAACCACAGAGACGGTTGAATCCCGTCATGAAGGAGGCGGTAATGAAAGAGATCGTCAAATGCTTAGATAATGGTATTATATACCCAATCTCCGATAGCCAATGGGTGAGTCCTATACATGTCGTCCCTAAGAAATCTGGCATCACTGTTGTGACCAATGAGGTGAATGAGTTGATTCAGACACGCACCCAAACTGGGTGACGTGTATGTATTGATTATAGAAAACTCAACGCCGCTATGAGGAAAGACCATTTTCCTTTGCCCTTCATTGATCAGATGCTAGAGCGCTTAGCCGGACGAGAGTATTACTGTTTTATGGACGGATACTCAGGCTACAATCAGGTTCCCATCGCCAAAAAGGATCAAGATAAAACCACTTTTACTTGTCCTTATGGCACATTTGCTTACAGTCGCATGCCCTTTGGGCTATGCAATGCTCCCGCTACCTTTCAGCGGTGTATGATGGGGATATTCTCTGATATGGTAGAGAATTTCTTGGAGATTTTTATGGACGACTTCTCGATTTTCGGAGATTCCTTTTCAGTTTGCCTATCAAATCTTGACGCTGTTCTTACTCGTTGCAAAGAGAAGAACTTAACCTTGAACTGGGAAAAATGCCACTTCATGGTCCAAGAAGGAATTGTTCTTGGACATGTCATTTCACAGAAAGGCATTGAGGTTGACAGAGCTAAGATAGATGTCATTCAAAACCTACCTCGTCCCAAAAGCGTCAAGGACATTCGATCCTTTCTTGGCCACGCGGGCTTTTATAGGAGATTCATAAAGGACTTTAGCAAAATTGCTAGACCTTTAACACTACTCCTGGCCAAGGATACGACCTTCCATTTTGACTCGGATTGCGAGACAGCTTTCGACTCACTTAAACACGCACTCACCACAGCCCCCGTTTTATCGTCTCCAGATTGGGATTACCCATTTGAGCTGATGTGTGATGCATCCGACTTTGCAGTAGGTGCAGTCTTAGGACAACACATTGATAAGATGCCACACGTGATCTACTACGCGAGTAAGACCCTAAATGATGCGCAAATCAATTATACAACCACAGAAAAAGAACTTTTAGCGGTTGTATTTGCATTAGAAAAATTTAGGCCTTACTTGATTGGCTCGCCCATAGTTGTGTACACTGACCATTCCGCGCTAAAACACCTTTTGGCGAAGAAAGATGCCAAAGGTCGACTAATACGTTGGATCCTTCTTTTACAAGAATTCGATCTTGTTATCAAAGATAAGAAAGGATGTGAAAACGCCATAGCCGACCACCTTTCACGCATCATTTCTTCCCCTGTGACCATGTCGATCAATGATTCGTTCCCTGATGAACAACTCTTGAATGTATCCACTGAACCTTGGTTCAGGGATATTGTGAACTATCATGCCACGGGACTGATACCCAGCGATTGGTCAAAACAGGACAAATACCGTTTTCTATCCCAAGTAAAACATTTTTACTGGGATGAACCCTATTTGTTTAAATATTGTCCTGATCAGATCATTCGCCGGTGTGTCCCGAATAAAGAGTTCAAGAGTGTTCTTTCTTTTTGTCATGATCAGGCCTGTGGGGGTCACTTTGGTCCTAGAAAGACAGCGGAAAAGGTTTTGCAAAGTGGATTTTATTGGCCGACCTTATTCAAGGACGCATTCGAGCATTGCAAAACATGTACACAATGTCAGTACACGGGTAGAATATCCCGGAGAAATGAAATACCTCAACAACCCATCTTGGTTGTTGAAATCTTCGATGTTTGGGGCATAGATTTTATGGGTCCCTTTCCCAACTCCTTTGGGAATTTGTATATACTGCTGGCGGTTGATTATGTTTCCAAGTGGGTAGAAGCCATTCCATGTCGCACTAATGAAAAGAAAGTTGTCATTAAGTTTTTAAAAGAGAATATCTTTTCGCGATTTGGACACCCACGCGCTATCATTAGCGATAATGGGACACATTTCTGCAACAGATATTTCGAGACTCTGATGCAAAAATACGGAATCAACCACCGACTTTCTACACCCTATCATCCCCAAACAAGCGGGCAGGCTGAAATTTCGAATAGACAGATCAAACTTATCCTGGAGAAAACCGTTGCTAAGAATAGAAAAGACTGGTCGACCAAATTGACGGATGCTCTTTGGGCATTCAGAACTGCATATAAAACCGACCTAGGAATATCTCCATATAGGATAGTGTTTGGGAAAGCATGTCACTTACCTGTCGAGATAGAGCATAAAGCATTGTGGGCTATAAAGGAAATAAACTTTGATTTAAAAGAAGCCTGCAACTTTCGGAAGCTGCAACTAAATGAGCTAAGTGAACTCCGCGATGAAGCTTATGATAATGCTGTAATCACAAAGAATAGGACTAAGGTTTTTCACGATCAAAATATTTTGAGGAAAACATTTTCACCTAATCAACAAGTCCTTCTTTTTGATTCACGATTACACCTTCACGCGGGTAAGCTTCGATCTCGATGGAAGGGACCTTTGGTTGTGCGGTCTGTATACCCGCACGGGATAGTAGAGATAGAAAATATTAAAAACGGCACATTTTTCAAAGTGAATGGACATAGACTAAAGCCGTATTTTTCCACTGACCCGACGGAGGAGCTCTTGTTCTTACAAGAGCCAGTTTATTTGGATTAAAATTCCTCCGTCTCACCTTCATATCCCGTATATCATTGCATTATCTTTTGGATGAAGGTGAGTGAAAAGAATAAGTTTGGGGGAAGTTCTTCACTTATATATTTTTCCCCCACTAATAATTCCCCCCAGTCTTACAGATTTTTGTAGGTATAGCGGTTGGCAACAGTGAGGACACAGTTGAAAACAAGTTTGGGGGAGGTTTGTGCTTATTTTTGCATCATCTACATATCATCTGCATAAGCACAAAACATTTTCTTTTAAAAAAAATCTATAAAAATTTAAAAATTGTCAAAACCCATAAAAACTTAAAATTTTTCAAAAATAACAATAATTTTAATATTTACACCATTTTTGTATATAAATAAGATAATGAAAGTTTAGATAGTGAACAATTACATCCATAAGATTAGAAATTTTTTTTAGAAAACTAAGAAAATTAGAAGTTTTCTTATACGAACTAGTAATAAGTAGTTATGAGCCGTTGTCCCAAAGGTTAGTAAGATGAAGGACGTCACTAATCTGAGGATAAAACTAAGTCTGAAAAATAATTTCTATTCTGAAAGCCAAACATTTTGAACGTGGCTACCCTGCTATCGCACTTACACACGTCTTGAAGCCTGGGATAGTAGAGGATACCTTGAAATGCTCTTGTCTTAAAACCGATGTATGAAGGAAATAAAAAGAAAGAAAAAGTGAATAAAAAAGTATAAAGTGGTGAGACAAATGGACACTGGTTTTGTTATCACCAAGGGCAATAAAAATGTATAGCGAGGGTGCCTTTTCACCTAGTGCCCTAAGGCCAACTGGTCTGGGAGTCACTACTATGCCTGAGGTGGTGCAAGACGAGAAAAATACACCAAATAAGCAAGCACAGGAGTAATCGGTCGGTTAGTACCTCAAGAAGTATTAACGGTCGCATGAAAGTGTGTGAGCAATCTCATCTAATATTCATTAATTAAAAAGTACTGATGCTGATGGGCAAGAGTATGATAGCTTGAATTGAATTCTCCGGGTGTAGGGATGTCCTTTACACACACGCAGGGTGATATGATCGATGTTTGGAAGAAAGATAGGAATGAAGAATAGGACGATGTTTTATTGAGGGAGGACGTGATTTCTAACATCTTTTCATGACTATTAAGATAGGGCTCATGACAACCGATAAGCTAGCTTAGTTGGAAACCCTAATTTTCAAGGGTTTTCTTTTACAATTCTTGTTTTTAAATGTAATATTCATGATCTTTCTTTTATTATTGGATTTTGTGGATGTAGTCCGCTGAAAACCCTCAGGAGACAACACTCCTCCTACTAGGGACACCTAGAGGTTTAAAGGCTTGTTGCACGTGCTCAGTGAAATCGTGTTGCCTACGAAAGTGTGCTAGTTAGTTTTTCTCTTTCTTTATTTTCTACTTCCTTTTTTAATAAAATAGTTCGCTCGAGACGATCGAAATTAAGTTTGGAGGAATTTGATCAGTCGAAAATATTGCATATTTTAACCGGCAATTTCCCTATCATTTGCATCCATATAGAAGTGTACGGTATTCGTATTTCATATATTAGCAAATCTATCGTAAATTATCAGATTACATGTATTCGACCTTAAAACCGGCATTTCTAGGGAAATTGACTGCATTTCATAGCATGGCATTATTTCTATATATCGCAACCCGTGTTTCGAAGTCTGTTCAGGAAAACCAGAAGCTCGCTAAAATTTACACGCTCAAATATTACGCCAACTCAATGATTTCAGTTCTGGTATCATTCCAAAGGGGTAATTGCAAATCAACATATCAGAAAACACATCAAATATCAGCCCAAGACAACACAGCAAAATTGAAGCACTGAAGCCACTACTTGGCCGCGGAATCGCGGCGGAAGCCGGCTTAGGCCGCGGTTCCGCGGCCGTCTTGCCACATCAGCAACTCAATTTTGGTGCAGAATATTTCTTTCAGGGCCTACAGTTCATAAATGTATCTGAAGTTCCAGAAGACTCCAGGGACTTCTGCCAGATTAGCAAACACTTGGATCTACACTAAACTAGCCTATCATTCTAGAACCTTCTCCCTAAACGCTAGCTTAAACTCTAAGCTATCTCCTAACAAACTACCTTCTAGAAACCTCAACAAACTTTTGGAGGGAATTTTATTTTTAAACCTAAACCTAGGGTTTGGGAGATCTATAAATAAGACCCTAGGCTCACTAGTAAATCATCATGAAAAATCTTGGAAAAATCCTTGATTAGTTCATTTTTAGCCACTTTCTTTCTTCATCTTCTTCTTCCACAAGTCTTGTGAGAGGGCTTGTGTGAAACCCTAACCCTAATTCCAATTAAAATCAAGATCCCGAGTACCCATTAAGCAAGAAGCCCTACAACCTTTATGAGCGAAGCCGATCTTCAACGGAGCAAGCGATCCAAGCCAATCCACGACTCACGAAGCCGAGCGACGCCCGATCAACAACTTAGATTCTTCCTCTTGTAGTTCTTGAGCGAATGTGATCAAAAATTGTTGAGATAAATAAAGGTGATATTCTTTTATCTTGTTTTCTTTAAACTCTGCATTATGATATCTTTACAATTCATGAATATTTTCTGTGTGGTGATGTGTCAATAATACTCCGCTCGTCGAGGAGTCGAGACGGTCAATAGAATGATGATGTAACATAGCTTTAATCGATTCTTGAGTCCTACGTGTTTTGAAAACCCTAGCAAGTTTAAGAAACGACGACCCATTTTGTTTCGATACTTTCTTGATTGATATCGTTCGAAATTGGGAAGTTACGATCGTTTCTTGAATTTGGTAGAGGCTAGAAAAGGAATGATATCGCCGAAAGAACAAGGGTTAAAAGATGAAACCCTAGTTTCATCAAGAAAGCCCTAATTCTCGTCGATGATCATCAATCTAGTATCAATCCTTCGAAAGACAAGAACACGAAATTTTGAGATTACATCACGTCTATAGATCCGATCGATTCCTACGAGCCTCTTTTAGATTCTTGATTGTTGATTGGAAATATTATCGATACACCGATTCCTGATTGTTTATCATTTTCTTGATTCTTGAATAAGAATTGTGACACTTGAATTTGATCATTCTTGAATCATGTTTTCTTTTATCTTTACTTAACTTTCCAATTCAAACATATCAAAATACAAATGAATCGTGCAATCCCTGTGAACGATCCGCACTCACTCACGAACTACAGATGACACCGTAGTTTGATTGCGGTCAAAATATTTTTTTTGGTTGTGAAGTTCTTTATAAATTTTCTGGATACTGACACAAGAAATAGTTTAATCAAAATGGTGCCGTTTTAGGGGACCGTTTGATTAGATAAACAAAGTCAGAAAAGAATCATAACTCACCCAAAATAGATCAATCATTAAGGGTCATGTGGATGGGTCTAATTAATCACGAAATGACGGGTAGAACTTGACTAGTACTTATAATTTGTTGACCATAGTTAAGATCATAAGTGTTAGGGGTAAAAAATCTTTATTGGGAGTTTCAAGTGTTGAAATTTGCAATGAGATTGCATACCTTCTATGTTATAGTTGGATCCCGATACCCACTGCGAGTAATTGTTACTCCTGGGAGAGTTTTCCACTTTACAATTAGCCGATCAAGTAGGTGTCTAGAAAGGTGTCAACGGGATTACGCCTCTGGGAAAACGAACTTTACTGTAATTAGCTCTGTGCGAAAGCACGGGGAACCTTCCTCAAAGTACCGACACTAGCCTGGCTGAAAGATTGGCGAACTTGTAGAGTGTAATTAATCCCGGCTAGTCTTTCCTTTTAAGGTTTGAAGGAAGATTTGATAAAAACAGTGGGAGCCATCCTGATTGGATAAAATAAATAACCAATCTAATCTTGCAAGGGCGCACGCAGAGTGTTTTCTTTTTTCTCTATCCAGGTAGCAACCATATCACGCCTTAATCAAGATAATAATATGGATGTATTTACCGAACCCGCTTGTTATACCGAGCTGGGGAACATTGGTCCCGCTCCAACTTATAATGGTTATAAGACAGAGCAGGAAATAGGGGAATACCAGAATTCCTATGCCGCCCAAACGAAGAAAGTGCATATGATGCATCTCCTTCGGGTGTGTTCATTATAAAGAACTGTTTCTCAGTGTCCTCTGCGTCCTGGGTATCTGATACCAGATCAGGATCCCAGATATGTAATCTATTACATAGGGCTACAGAAAGGCAGAGAACTGAGCATGAGACAGAAAACGGTGCAAGTATTGCAGCCAGGTCTGTTGGTCGCTGTCACCCTGTATTACAAATACATTGATTCTGAACAAATGCTATTAGATATCGAACCTGATATACAAAATCATATCAATCTCTTTATTTAGTAAAGAAATGATAAAATTTTGTATTGATGAATAATGTTTTGAACATTTCCTATTTCAAAAGTTGATCGGTTCAGGCATGTTATCTAAAAGCATTAACGTTCTAAATTAAACTACAATTCCTAATATATGAAACACACACAAGAGGAAGAGTTCAGAAATGAACGAATTCTTCTTGAGACATTGTACACTAGGTCATATCAATGCGACCCGGCTGGCTGAAGTTACATTTAGATGCATATTTAAATCAGTTTGAATTTACATCTTGTGAAACTTGCCTGTCATGTCACAAAGATTAGATGACCATAGCTCTGTTTATTGGAAATAGAGAAAGAATTAATGAACTCTTGGGACTGATACATGATGATGTATGTAAGGTCTCATGTCTACACATGCCAGGACCGGTTCTTTCTACTTCATTACATTCTCTGATAGTCTCTCAAGATTCAGCTATATATTCCTGTTTAAACATAGGTCCGAAACTTTTGAGATATTCACAGAATATTAGTTGGAAGTAGAGAACCAAAAACCCGGGTATAAGTATTATGTCCTATGATAAGTTCAGGGAGGAGAATACTTGTGCATGAAATTCCTGGACTATTCTAAAGGAGAATAAGATTCTCTCTCAGTATTACTCCTCTGAATACACCACAGCACAATGGTGTATCGGGGCGGAGCAATAGCATCCTATATGATATGGTGTGCTCTATGATGAGTATTACTGAGTTACCTGTTTCTTTTAAGGGGGTTATGCACTTGAGAAGCTGCATACCTATTGAATTGGGTTCGAATCAAATCAGTGCCTACCACTCTATATAAGATATAGTATGGGTAGAGCCTATCTCTTAAGTAAGTTAAGATTTGGGATTTTCCGGCCTATGTCAAAAGCAAAATCCGGACAAGATCGAAGCAAGGTCAGTTCTGTAGAATTGGAAAAGGCTCCAGCTATACAAAACTGCAGCTGATTTGACAGGACCAAATGATTCTATAGTCCCCGACGAACCTCAGCCTCTCCGCCGATCTGGTAGGGTTTCTCATCTGCCTGAGAGATACTTCGGTTTCTCGATGACAGTGGGAGCGAGGAATGCATCATGAGATGATGACCCAACTATTTTCGAGCAGGCCATCAAGAGTAGGGACTCTGTAAGAATGGCTGGATGCATAGCGATCTGAGATGGAATCCATGTACACCAACAAAGTATGGACTTTGGTTGCTATATCTGGAGGGTTAAATCCCCACCAGGAGCAAGTATATCTTGAGAAGATTACTAGGTATAGATGGAAAAGTTGAGACTTTCAAAGCTAGACCTGTTAAAGGTTTTCGTCATTGACCAGGCGTGGATAATGATGAAACCTTTTCCAGGGACTATGCTTAAGTCCATCCAGATCCTACTTGCCATTGCTACATACCATAACTACGATATCTGGTGGTTGGGTGCCATGACTGCTTTTCTAAAATGATTTAGAAGAGAACGTCTATAAGAACACAGCCAGAGGGCTTCGTAAATAGAGGGAGAAGCGGAAACGTGTGCAAGTTGCTTTATATGATAAAGCAGGCATCGCGGAGTTGGAACGTCTGTTTTGATGTGGTAGTCGAAGTGTTTGACTTCATCAAAATGATAGATGAACCTTGTATATACAAAACGGTAGTAGAGAGTAAGGTGGTCATCCTCGTATTGTACGTAGACAACATACTCTTGATAGGAAAAGAGTTTCTTATACTACACACGGTCAATCTCCTCTTATCACAAGGATTCTCCAAATAGGATAAAGGTGAATCACTGGAAAGGTTCCAGGGTGATAAGGACGACTGAATGTCAGTCGCAGGCATTGTCTTTACCCTCAGTGAAGGGACGGTATGTTGGAAGAGTTCCAAGCTAGATACCGTGGCAAACTAAACGATAAAGGCTGGTAACATCGCTATTAAAGATACTACCAAAGAGGCAGTTTGGGTGTATATTGGTTCATGAGATGAACTAGGATCCTACCATTGTGTGACAATGGAAGTGTGGCTTTGTCCCAGGAACCCTGGTCCCATCAGTGACCCAGACATATTCTTAGGCAGCATCACCTGATCATGAAGATAGATGATCTCCAGGGTGATTGAGGTTAGGAGAGTAGACTCAGAGGACAACACGGCGGATCCACTCACAAAGGCTTTTTCCCAGAGAGAGACTTATATGGGATGGTTGAGTATGTGATACTGCAACCACTGCTACAGATGTCCCTAGTGCAAGTGGGAGATTGTTAGTTATATATATGCCCTAGAGGCCATTACTGTACATTGGATGTATATTGTAGTGGATGCTGGGACATATATAGGTAGGACTTTCTTGCTCGACATGATAGTACACTATCTGGTTGCTCTTTATCTTAACATGTATACTTTCCGTCTCTCTGTTACATGTTGATAAAGCCCTTAGGATGTGTACTCGACTTCCAGGACTATGATGTAGATCATACTAGTAGGGCCTGGGTAGTCCATAAGTACATCCTTCAATGTTCCTAGTCGTGGGAATATCGAGACGGGGCATCGATATTCCAGAGTAGACAAGCGTATATCTTCTCGACCTATGTGATGGGCGATGGATGATCCCATATCCATTGGTGTTTGACATCAGAGATGGTATGCGGGTGCTCAGTAGAAACTGGGTACACTGAATGGACTCGCCGAGAACTCCCAAATGGTATTATATCTCATGTCAGATGGCAGTTCTCTGGTGACACTGGTACAGCTTAGTCTGTTGACCCGAGATCGTCATGGAGTCTTATGTGTCTCCCACTGTGCTTTGATTTCCACCCTACCACAGCTCTACTAAGTCGTGCAAACAGGTGGTTTTTTGGTACAGTCCCGATTCACAAGGAGGCAATGAGCGATAGGAGGGGATTCGTCTCTCCCGGTATTGGGGGTTGATGTTGTGCTATACACGACTGGCCATAACTGGAAATCCCTGACCAGGGTTGCAGTGATATACTGGTAAGATTTATCAGTAGTTTCACGATTGTTATGGACCTTATATCGGCATGACTTATCAAGCTATTAGGGTCTGACGTTTACCACCCCTAGGCGAGATATGTGACATATCAGACGAACAGACCGGACTGTACGGTAAGTGTTACTGGTTGGATTCACAGAAGTGTGAGCGGGCTTGCTCGTTGATCTTCTGATCACTCAATACCCGGGTGGCCGTTATGTTTAGCAGACCGCTTGCGGCTTGTGGGTGCTTGATATGATCATCATCTGCTGCCGGCGTATTGACGAGTCTTTAGAGTCCTACATAGAGGTTTCCTGGCTCAAGCGAAACGAAATAGGAGCGCATATGAGATATGTTCGGGACCAAGAATAATGCGTGTATGTGATACCGTATTTTATTCTCGCGATGAATGTATCGATTGGTTGTATGCGATATAACCTAGTTATCGAATCGAGGATTGATTCGATAAGTCGATACATTGGATATTTGCCGGTCATATACGATATGACCGGTTCATTAAATCAAGTGTTGATTTAATGATTTAATGTATAATTATATATTAGATATATTACTTTACATTAACTAGTGTTTGTTCGCTTAAAGATGGATTTTCTCACTTGATGTGCACATTGTATATATGATATTGTTTTGTGCACTAGTTTGTATCATGTTTGATGATACATGCAAACTTGGGTGTGTGTTTATTTTAAACCATGTTTAGCTTAATGGTTAGGTTTTATATTTGTTTTATTTATTCTTTTATTCATTTATTTTTGGAAAGGAAAATGAAATGGTGGCTTGCTTTGTCTTTTGTTGAAGCTTCATGAAGCTTTGAATAAGTAACCATTTTGTTTCTTTCCTTTAACCTAACCATTCACCTAAACCATAGTTTATTCTCTACACTCAACCATGGTTGCAAAATGATAAGAATCACTTAGATTTTCTTTTTGAATTAATTCTTTTTCATTCTTCTTCTTCATCTTCTTCATGAAGAAAAGAAAACCATTCTAGAAATTTTCAAGTGATGATTTCAAGTGAGAAATCCAATTCTAAAGTGAACCCACTTCCTATTTCTTCATTCTCTACCACTTGCTATGTAGTATAGGGTGTTTTCTTCACAAGTTTCATGACTTGGTGAAGATGGAGCTTGAGTTTGAGTTTCCTCGACGTAGATCATCTTCGGCATCGAAGTCAACGACCTAGCCCGATCATTTCTTCGACGAAACCATCGCTAGAGTCCAGGATCTGATGATCGTAGCGGAGGGATATCATCACAGAGCTAAGGAAGTGGAGGACCGGATCTACAAAGGTTGTAGTCACTTTCCTTTTAGTTAAAGTTGTTAACTTATATCGTTTTCGCCTATACCTCTAGTTACGATCTAGTTTTGGGTTTCTTGGCACATAGAAAAATTTTGAATTGGCCATGTTTGATCACTTGTAGAACCTCATGGGTGTGCCTAGGAACCCTACAGGGGTGGTATCGTTAGACCCCAATAACTCGATAACTCATGCGAATGTGTGGCCTATAACCAATCGAGAAACTGCTAATAACACTTATTATTAATCTCATCAACCCTGACCAGGGACTCGTTGTTATAGACAATCGAGCAAAGCATAATATCAACTCCTAAAACCGGGAGAGACAAAACCCCACCTATCGCTCACTGCATTCATATGACTTGGGACTGTACCCTACTACCACCTGTTTGCCGGACAAAGTAGAGCCATGGTAGGGAGGTAATCAAAGCACAGTGGGAACCACACAAGACACTATAACGATCTCAGGTCTACAGACTAATCTGTACATGTGTCATTAGAGAACTGCTATCTGACGATAGGTATGGTACGATCTAGGAGTTCTCAGCGAGTCCGTTCTGTGTACTCATTCTCTAATGAGCACCTGTGTACAATCTTTGGTGTCAAACACCAATGGTTGTGGGTTCAACGATCGCCCCATACAGGGTCAAGAAATATACACACTAGTCTACACTGGAATATCGATGTCTTGTCTCGATACTCCCTCGACTATGAACACTTCAAGGATATGCTGGTGGACTACTCAGGCCCTACTAGTATGATCTACATCATATTCCTGGTAGTCAAGCAAACATCCTAAGAGCTTTATCAACATGTATCAATGAAATAGTAAACTAAAACAAGTGTACATGTTAAGATAAAGAGTAGCCAGATAGCATACTATCATGTTGAGCAAGAATGTCCTTTATATGTGTGTGTGTGTGTGTGTGTCCAAGCACCCACTATAATGTACAATAATGGCCTATAGAGCATACATATCACTAACAATCTCCCACTTGCACTAAGACCAGTTGTTATAGTATCTCATATCCAACATCCCAATAAGTCTCTCAAACTATGTCTGGGGAAGAGCCTTCGTGAGTGAATCTGCCATGTTGTCCTTCGTATCAACTATCCTGATCTCGATTTCACGGCGATCTAATATCTCCCGGACCATGTGATACCGCCTTAGAATATGTCTGGATCGCTGATGTGACCGTGGTTCCTTGGCCAAAACCACAGCTCTATTGTTATTATAATATAAGGGTATTGGATCAATAATGGGTATAAACACACCAAGTTTGGTGATGAACTTCTTCATCTAGACAGCCTCTTTGGCAGTATCATTAGCAGCGATGTACTCAGCCTCTATCGTCGAGTCTATAATGGTATCTTGCTTAGAACTCTTCCAATATACCGCCCCTCCATTGAGGATGAAGACAAAACCCGAGACATATTTGCTGTCATCCTTGTCACTCTGGATGCTTGAATCGGTAAAGGACTCCATTTGGAGTTCTCCATTACAATACACCAAGAATATTTCTTTAGTCCTTCGCAAGTTCTTAAGAATATTCTTTATAGCTATCCAATGTTTCTCCCTTGGGTCTAATTCATACATACTTACCACAATGAGCGCGTAAGCTACATCTGGTCTGGTACATAACATCGCGTATATGATAGACCCGACTGCAGAAGTATAGGGTATCATGATCATGCAAGCCTTCTCCTCATCAATCTTGGGAAACATCTCTTTGGAGAGGTTGATTCCTGAGAAAGCAGGTAAGTTACTACGTTTGGAAATTTCCATACTAAACCACTTTAGTATAACGTTTATGTACCTGAATTGGGACAATCCCAACATCTTTTTAGATCTATCCCTATAGATCTTTATCCTCATGATGTAGGAGGCATCACCCAGATCCTTCATGGAGAACTTTTATGATAGGAAGAGTTTGACCGAGTGCAGCATAGGAACATCATTTCTTATCAAGAGTATGTCATCCACATATAATATGAGGAAAACGACCTTACTCTGTACTACCTTTTATATATACAGGGCTCATCTATGTTTTTGATGAAGTCAAACTTTTTGACTGCTATATCAAAATAGATGTTCCAACTCCGCAACGCCTGTTTTAATCCGTAAATTGATTTAAGCAGTTTTCACACCTTTCCGCTACTCCCACTTTCTATAAAGCCCTATGGTTGTGTTATATACTTGCACTTTTCTAAATCACTATTTAGAAAAGCGGTCTAGATATCCATTTGCCAGATTTCATAGTCATGGTAAGCTGCAATGGCAAGTAAGATTCGGATGGACTTAACCATAGATACTGCAGAAAAGGTCTCGTCATAGTCGACACCTTGTCGTTGACGAAAACCTTTTGCTACAAGTCTTTCTTTGAAGGTCTCAACCTTTTCATCTACACCGATCTTCTTCTTGAAGATCCATTTTCTCCGAATGGGTTTTACCACTTCAGGAGCAACCTCCAAATTCCACATTGTTGGTGTACATGGATTCCATCTCAGATCACAAAGCATCTAGTTATTTTACATAGTCCCCACTTATGATGACATGCTCGAAATTAGTTGGGTTATCATCTTCCGTGATGCAATCCTCTCTTCCACCGTCAATGAGAAAACCGTATTATCTCTCAAGTGGGTGTGAAACCCTACTAGATCTGCAGATTGGCTGAGGTTTATCTGAGACTATTGAATTCTCCGATTTTCCTAAATCCTCAGCAGCAGTCTATACTTCTGGAACTTCTTCCAGCTCTACCGTGTTCCCACTAATTTCATTTGAAAGAAATTCCTTTCCCCAAAAAGTAGCATGACGAGAAATAAATACTTTATGTTCCTCGGTGTGGGAGAAAATATATCCTAGAGATTTCTTTGGATATTCTAAAAACTTGCATAGTACCGATCGTGCCTCGAGTTTGTCCAGATTTTGATTTTTAACATTAGCCGGACAACCACATATTTTAATAAATTTAATAAATGGTCTCTTCCCGCTCCATATCTCATATGGAGTTTTAGGCACAGATTTGGACGGAACTTGATTCAATAGATATGTTGTTGTCTCAAGCGCATATTCCCAGAATGATAGAGGTAACTCAATATTACTCATCGTAGAGTGCACCATATTTAATAGGGTGTGATTCCTCCACTCTGATACACCATTGTACTGTGGTGTATATGGAGGAGTAAGTTGAGAGAGAATTTCATTCTCTTTTAGATAATCTCGGAATTCCGTACTTAAATATTCTCCTTATCGATCTGATCGATGGATTTTGATACTTCTCCCTATCTGGTTTTCTACTTATTCGTTGAATTTCTCAAAAGTTTCAGACTTGTGTTTCAATAAGAACACATGTCCAAATCAAGAAAGATCATCCGTGAATGTAATAAAGTAGGAATAACCAATCCTAATATATGTAGATATAGGACCGCATACATCACAATGTATCAGTCCCAAGAGTTCAGTAGCTCGTGCTCCGTATCCTGTAAACGGATTGTTGGTCATCTTTCCTATGAGACAAGACTAACAAGTTTCATAAGCTGTAAATTCGAACGGATTCAAATATCCATCTTTATGCAACGTAGCTAGTATGGTCGCATTGATATGAATAAGTCTACAATGCCACAAGAATACTTCGTTCATGTCTGAACTTTTCCTCTTGCATGTGTTCTGTATATTTAGAACTATATTTTGATTTAGAATATATAAACCATTACATAATGTACCAAAGCCAATCAATACTTTATTTAGGAAAATGTTCATACAATTTT
The DNA here is from genome assembly GCA_030015575.1 of Agapanthus africanus. NCBI lineage: Eukaryota > Viridiplantae > Streptophyta > Magnoliopsida > Asparagales > Amaryllidaceae > Agapanthus > Agapanthus africanus. The sequence goes on along the minus strand of JASDDO010000006.1, from coordinate 257,494,845 downwards.
TCTCTAATGCAAAATTATATCCATTTTTATCTAATAAAGAAACAGATATTATATTGCACATTATAGATAATACAAAATAACAGTCGTTCAAAATCAATGTATAACTAGTTAGCAATACAAGGTGATATTCGTCGATAGTTTCGGCAGCAAAAATTGCTCTGTTACCTACTCTGAGAGACATATCACCTTTTCCCAGCGCTCTACTTATTTTTAACCCTTATAACATATTAGAAATGTGGGATCCTGATCCGATATCTAATAAACAAGACGCAGAGTACAGTGAGAAACAATTCTCAATAACTAATACACTCGAAGAAGATACATCAGAATGCTCTTTCTTCATTAGGGTTGCATAGAAATCCTTGCATTTCCCTATTTCTTACTCAGTCTCATGGCAATTGTCATAAGCTAGAGTGGAACCAACATTCCCCAGCCCAATATAATAAGCAGGTTCGGTCAATACATCAATGTTATTATCTTGATTAAGGCAAGACATGGTCAATACCTGGAGAGAGAGAGAGGAAGCACTTTAGCGTGTGCTCTTGCAAAATTAGAATGGTTATTATCTTATCTAATCAGGATGGCTCCCACTGTTTTTATCAAATCTTCCTTCAAACCCTAAAAGGAAAGATTAGCCAGAATTAAATACACCCTCCAAGTTCGCTTATCGGTCAGCTAGGCTAGTATTGGTACTTTGAGGGAGTCTCACCGTGCTTTCGCATGGAACTAATTAAATAATCTCGTTTCTGCAGAGGCATAACCCCGTTAAGACCTTTCTAGACACCAACTGGATTAACTAATTATAAAGTGGAAAACTCTTTCACGAGTTACTCTTACTCGCAGTGGTATGGGGATCTAACTTGTAAGGAGTTCGTACTCACTGGACGGGTTTTAAAACATTTGCGAAAGTGGAAGAATGGCAAATTCCAAGTGAACAAGACCTCCCTAACTTAGAATCAGCCATAGAGTAAAACTTGTGAATAAAAAAGTGCTAGAGTTAAGAATATACAACCTTTGAAGCATTTTCACATGCTCCAACGGTTGAACTTGGGACTCCTGCTAAGCTCTGAGGCATTCCGGATCGCGCTTGATCTCCGATCGGCTCCGTCAAAGATGATCCATGCGAAGGCCACCGGTTCTAGTTTCAACATCAACAACGTGATGTAACTTACACTCCATGCTTGCTATACATAAGATGGGAGGGATGTAGAAAAGGTAGTGAATCCTTAAACTCTCCTTTTCTTTTCTTTTCTTTTCTTTTTAGCTCTCCTTATTTCTCCTTATTCTTAGATGAGAGAGAAAATCATGGTGCAAATGAAAACCATGGTTAATAGAAAAGAGTAGAAACACTTTTCATAAACCATTTTCTTTATCTTTCATCCAAGTGTCATGGATAAATAGATGAGTAACAAAATAATAATCAACCTCATCACATATCATGCGAAAAGAAAAAGAATAAAAAAGAAACTACATATTCATTCTTAATTGCATTACACACACACACACACATGTATGTATATAAATATATAAATATACATGACATGTAACATGCACATGATATGTAACAAAGTAAAAGAGAGTGTGAATAAAACAATAATACTAGTGTTATATATATATATATATATATATATATATATATATATATATATATATAATTATTATTATTAAATCAGCACTTGATTTAATGACCAGGTTCAATCATAAACCGGCTAGTATCAGTTGTCCGATTAATGCATTTAGCATCACATACACATATTTAATTGGATCCCGTATGCATCACCATACATGCACTACATCATTTCGCTAGAATGGAAAAACCCTCTGTATGGTACTCTAAACACTCGACAATACGCTGGCAGTAGTTCAGGATCATATCCGATTGATTCAAAACACTTTCAGATCAATCCCCCACCGGGTTAGCCTATAAGCACGTTAGCTGTACTTGCTGTACATAACGGCTACCCAGGTATTGAACGAAATGTCAGTTGACAAGCAAGTTCGCCCTTACCCTAGTAGAGCCTATCAATGACATTCATTGTATAGTCCGATCTTTTCGTCTAAGATTTTCGCATACCGGGTCTAAGAGGTGGAAACCGTCAGACTCCCTCTAACCCGACAAGTCGTGCTGATGTCAAGCTCATGTCCATCTAAGAAACTACTGATAACACTTATCAGTAAATCTCGTATGCCTTGTGCTGGGTAGTGGGAGCGCCCTAGCCACCGAACCGTGGCCAAATGCGGAACAAAAATTTCTTAAAACCCGGCGCTACCATTACCCGATTAACTAAATCGAAACCATTAACCCTAAATCTAGCAAGCTGACAAAAGAAGATAGATCGGTTATACCTAATGAACCAAGTCCTTCGAGTCTTCAACCATTTCCAAGCTCCTAGCGATGCGGATCGACTTTGGTCGTCGATCTTCCTTCGTCTCCGATGATCCACCCGAGGGAAACGGCGCAAGCTTCAGGTTCGTCAAGCGAACCAACCGAATCTTCAAAATTGATAGTAGTGGAGAGTGGGGAGTGTAGGATAGTGTCACTAAAACTTTCTCTCAACCATGAGCTCAAGAAGAAGATGAAAAGGGTGATGATAGCAAGGCATCAAAATTGGCTAAGTGTTTTGGGTGTATGAGTAATGAGAGTGAGCTTGAGAGTGAGCCTCAAATGAATCAATCTAAATGAGCAAGAAAAAACTACACCACTAGTAGTGGCCGGCCCCTCTCTCCTCTCTCTAAAAATCATGCACACCCAAAAACCTTTTCCAATTAAAGGAATAAAGGAATGATAACCATACCAATCACTACATGCAAAAAACCATGCTTTGACCCAAATGACCATGCCATGCCATGTCATCTTTTCCACCTCACTATAAACAAAATGATTTTATAAATAAAATCAATAATGTGGTGGCATCTTCTAGAAGTCATTCCGCACAAATACGGAATACTTCCCGGTACATGTCTCGAAATACACATACGCGTATTCGTACGAAAATACGAATAGCCAAAGAGAGAAAATAAATAGTGAGCAATAATACTAGAATACATATATATATATATATATATATATATATATATACACATATGTAAATTAATAAATCAAAACTTTATTTAACAATCTGGCTTAATCCTAAGCCGCTAGTATTATCAACCGTCCGATTAAAGTCTGTGCAGTCCGTGCACATATTTAATCGGACATCTGTATGTATCAACATACGTCGCCTACACCATATCGCCTGAACCGTGAAAACCCTCTGTGTGGGACTCTAAAGACTCGTCAATACGTTGGCAGTAGGTTTAACCACAAGCACGTCAGCGACACTAGCTGTACGTAACGGCTACCCAGGTATTGAGCGAAAGGAAGGCTGACGAGCAAACTCATCCGAACCCCTACTGAGCCTGTTAGTGACAATATCCGTACAGTCTGGTCTGTTCGTCTAAGAGTATCGCATATCGAGCCTAGGGGGGTGGATAAAGTCAGACACCTAACAACACGATAATTCGTGTCTGTATGAAACCCATCACTACCCGAGAAACTATCTATCCTGGATTGGTAATTCTCACATACCCCGGCCAAGTATTTCTAGTGATGGCCACCCGTACACTGCGCGATATCAACCCCCAATACCGGGAGAGACGAATCCCCGACGATCCGCTCACTGCCTCCATGTGGCTCGGGACTGTACCCAACTAAAACCTGTTTGGACGACTCCTTTGAGCCGTGGAAGGGTAGTAATCAAAGAACAGTGGGAACTCACACGAGACAAATGACGATCTCAGATCGACAGACTAACCTATACACATGTCACCAGGGAACTGCTATCTGACTATAGGTATAATACCAACTAGCATGTTCCCGGCGAGTCTGTTCAGTGTACTCATAACCCAATGAGAACCTGCATACTATCTTAGGTGAACAACTAACACCAATGGCTTGTGAAACCGGCCACTGCCCCTCGTCGGGGTCTAGATAAGTATACACCAGTCTACACTGGAGTATCGATGCCCAGTCTCGATACTTCCACGACTAGGGACATTTAAGGATGTGCTTATAGACCCCCAGCTCCCATGTATGTGATCGCCATCACAATGCTGGCAGTCAAGCAGCATCCTAAGGGCTTTATCAACATATACATGATGATAAAGACTAATCAGATAGCATACTATCATCTCAAGTAAGACTGTTTTATCGGTATAGGTCGTCTCTCAATCATCATGATCACATTCCTGCGACTATGATAATTGTCTTGAGGGCATTATAGCCAACAATCTCCCACTTGCACATAAGCCTAATTATTGCGATGTCGCATATTCATAGCCCGTGTGATACCGAACACCCAATTCCTTTACTAATCAGTTTCATAAACCTCATTTGTAAAACTATTGCGTTCGAGAAATAGCCTCAGTGAGTGGATCCGCTCCAGTGTTTCTTTCTATGTCTCTCTTTATCTCAACTTCGCGGAGAAAACTATCTCCCGAAATGAGCAATACCCGTCTTAGAATATTTCTGGATATCAGATGGAACCTAGTTCATAAATGAACTCCAAATCCAGCAAACTTCTTAGACTGTATCGACTACTGAACTTAATCAGTATGCTGCGCCATGCCTTCCTCAGTATCCGCTTGGACCACCTGTCTAAACTACTGTCCCTCGTCAGAGGGAAAACTATAACTCTAACAGTCACTCTGTCATCCAGGTCACCTTGGAAGCCAGGAATGATAACGGTCTTCCAAAGGAGGCTGCCGTTGTCAAATCCCTAGAACATCCACTTATGTTCATAAACTGCTTCCAATCGTTTTTCTCCAGGATTGGATTAATATATCAACCTTTTGCATCTAGTGCAAAAACAATATCTGGTATGGTACATGATATGTCATGATTAACTCAATTACCTAAACAAGTGATATACCAATCATGCACATCCCTCTCCCCTTTAGTCTGTAAGACATTTTTAGAGAGGGTGACTCCATCACCTGCAGGTTCACCATCATACCAGGAGTCGTCCATTCTAAAATGCCTTTAGAATACTATTTAAGTACACGGATTGGGACACTTCCCAAATCTAAATCTAAAACCATAGATCTAGTAACCAGAATGTCTGATATAATATCCATAACCTATGTGGAGAAAACACTGTGTGACAATCATAGTATAACCGATTGTAGTATAGGAATTTTACTTCCTACTCAGTGTATATCATCCCAAATACCAGGACATCACACCCTACTATCTTCTTAACAGATCCATCCCCTATTCTGATGAAATCAAAACCCATGACTGTCACATCATAAATAAATGATGTATCTCCACTATATCCGCTTTAGTCTATTAATAGACATGCTACTTGTCCACTACGCTTCCTCTGCTCCCACTGACTATGACAACCCTCTGACAGAGTCATATACACGTGCACTTCCAAAGATAGTTTAGAATGACTCTATACTCATCCTTCTGCCCGGTCTCATAGTCTGGAACAACAGTAGCATCAAGTACGGGTAAACAAGAACCTCCCTGCTACCGTTCTTGAGGCTACCGAAGTACTTCTCGGGTGCCTGAGGTAACCCACCATATCTGTGGATTGGCCAATGGAATGTCAAACCAGATTGAATGTTTAGGTTCTTATTAAATTTTCAGTAATCGTTTGTGGTTCTGGAATCACTTCCAGTTCTACCATACTCCCACTATTGTTTTCTGAAAAATTCCATTTTACTAAAACTGTGGCGAGTCAAGAACAATATCACTATTGATCTTCCAGATGGTAGAAAGTTAACCCTCGTCAAACCCCGGGATAACCCACAAACAACCATTACTGAAACGTGTCCTGAGTTTATCCGGATTCTGGTATTAAGTATCAGCCGGACGACTCCCTATACCTTAACATCGTTAAGATATAAATTGATTCTATATATATCTAATATAGAAACAAAAGCACTAATTTAATTGGAACCAGATTCAAATCATGCAGCTATCTCCAGTACATGTCAACTAAATGGAGTGAGGCCAATCAGTATTACTCAACTTAGGAGTGCCTCCAATTATGAGTAACATGAAAGAGAAACATGTTTCTTAAAACCATTACTATCAACTGAATACCTCATACAAGTATTTACATCTTCGATCACCTTGAAGAATCCCGATACTTGCGACACCTGCTTCTCTACTTTATTCTTGTACCTATAACTTCTCAAACTTGGACCTTGTATTTCTACGAAACACTTGTCCAAAACTTAAGAAGTCTCAAGTAAACAGAATATAGTACGAGGACCAACCCCTTTGTCCTAATGGACACTGGACAACATACAATACTTTGTATAAGTCCCCTAAGTTTAATCTTTCAAACTCTGTACGTCGTAGGTTGAAAATTGTACCCAGGTGATTTCCTCAAATATCACCAATTACAACGAATTCCGATATAATAAGGATGATCACCTAATTCCCAATAACTTACTCCCACTCATCATCTGTAAAACCATACAGATGTGAGAATCATACCTGGTAAATACATACCCTGGAGTAAGGGTCTAATTGAGAAATCAGTTTTCTATTAACAACACACAGTGAAACTGAAACATGAATATGTTTCGAAGGGGTATCCGGGTATTCCTAGTAATGTCTCTTCTATTACCAGATTCATGACTGTAATCGTATATTTCGTTGCCATCTCTCCAAATCCCTTTATTTTTCTTTAGTTATTTCCTTCTGTACACCATCATTAAGCTAAGTGGTTTTCTTCCTTCCCTACCGTTCGGCACCAGCCTATGGTTTGGAAGAAGACTATCTAATAAGCATATTAGGTGTACTCTCCTAATCCTAGGAGCACTCACAACCTGAGAGAAGGTGATGATAAAAGACAACTGAATAATCCTTATTCTATTTCTCCTGAACCAGAATCCATCCTCAAAAAAGTTCCTTCGAGTTCGTATATAACCATATGATAGATTTATCCAATGGAATTGGATGTTCGTAGTGATACGGGGTGTTCTGGAGAAATACAAAGGTGAAGTAGGAGTGGCGATGAAATACGTGGTTTGGTCGTGAATCATAGCAGTCGCATTTTACTTTGCCATCTTTCTAATCCCTTTATTTGTCTTTACTTATTACCTTCTGCACACCATACTTAGGCTAATTGGTTTTCTTCATTCCCTACCTTTCGGCACCTGCCTATGGTTTGGAAGAAGACTATCTAATAAGCGTAATAGGTGTACTGTCTCCTAATCTTAGGAGCCCTCACAACCTGAGAGAAGGTAAAAGGAAAAGACAACTGAATAGTCCAATTCATTTTCTCCAGAACCAGAAACCATCCTCGAAAAAGTTCCTTCGAGTTCGTATATAACCATACAATGGTTTTATCCAATGGAAGTGGATATACGTACTGATACGGGGTGTTCTGGAGAAAAGCAAAGGTTAAAAGAAGGAGTGGCAATGATGTATGCAACTTGGACAATCCAAAAGCCAGTGTTTTTAAGAAAGTTCGGTTAACTTGGTTACTGAGTCAATCTCTAAGGTCGGGGCATGGTCGATGCCAAAGAGAGAGAGAAAAGAAACACTCAGCGTGCACTCTAATCTAGATCAGAATGGATAATCATTTTATCTAATCTGGATGGCTCCCACTGTTTTCTCAAATTCTCATCCAAACATAAAAGGAGAATTAGTCGGAATCACCCGAGGAGTAATCCTACTCAACAGTGGGAATCGGGATCCAACTATCATCGCATGATAACTTAATGGAAGCCACTCAACTCACCATACTCCAGAAGGTATGCGTATGTATGGAAAGTTTCTTGTATGTTTGAAACTACCGATATTATTTTTACCCCAAGCTGCTTATGATCTTGACGGATGCCAACAAATCATAAGTTGCAAGTCAAGTTCTACCCGTTATTATCCAGATTAATCTAGACCAACCCGTACTCGCCCTTGACGGATGCCAACAAGGCTGCACGACTGTCCTAGATTAATGCATATCCATGCTACAGAAAAGTAACACATAGCTACCACACACTATGCCTTGACGGAAGCCAACAAACATGGCATGAATACTAGGTGTTGCTTTTCTGAAATGACGGAGGGCTACGGCTGGTTTTTGGCGAAAAACCTTTAACGTAATGAACTTGATATCGTTGAAGGAATCCAAGTGGTTTTTATAAAAGTATAGTGGCGAAAACGTTTGCTAAAGAGATCATTCCCGGTGAAGGGATCTCGGCCCTTTCCCCGTCAAATGAGGTGCAGGATATTCCAAACTGAATACCACGATGCAAAGCAAAAAATAATCGACTATAATGAAGTTATTACGTTGACGCAAACTCCTGCCCAAGGGGTCACACCCGATGAAGGGATCTCGGCCCTTGCCTCGTCGAATGATGTGCTGGATATTCATAACCGAATACCACTATGCAAAGTAAAAGCGTACGTCCGTAATGTCAGTTTTAAAATCTTGGTTCCAACAACATCATTTTTATATTGGTTTGTTTTCCTTGCATTGATAAGAATCAACACAGTCCCATCAATTAATCACACCAGAAAATAACAAAAATAAAATGTACGTATATGCCACCCGCATTCGCCACTGGGTCCCGTCATCACCCATTAGGTTACTTAACTAACGACAGAGCGGGGACTGGGCAAGCGTTGGTGCAAAACATATACAACATCTACTAGTATATAAAAATATATATAACAATAGTCCCAGGCATGATAAATGCAATATCACAGAAAAGTAATAAGCATCACAGAACAATACAGATATTCTGGGAGCCCCGGGTTTCATAAAGCCACAACTGAAACCCGACGTTCCCCTGGTCGTGTGGATAGCCTGTGCAATGAACTCCTAGACCCCTATGAGCGCGGCAAGTTACCTGCCAAAACTTGAAGTGAGGCAGCCCCCTTCAGCAAAGTGAATCGACCACCCAGCACTTCATGAAATCCGGTAACTTGAGCACCCCTCCTTTGGTCAACCTATACCCCTTACGAGTGCGGTGAATAGCCCGTCAATTCTAGAGTAAAGCCCCCTCCGTCCCAACTCCATGAGATGCGGGTCCGTTGCTCTCTAGAACCCGGCTATCCGTGCACCCCACCTTAGGGTAATCCTAGTACAGAAAAGATAATAATATACAAGGGTAACATCGACCTCAGCCCGGTCGTGCCCTAAAAGAATAATATACAAACAGGCTGTGACGGCAGTCCAGATGTCGGACGCTCGCCCCGCAATATCAACTGTACAAATACAACAAAACTGTACTATCATGCACCCAGGCTATCCACCATGACAATCCACAACATTATAGCACAATAAATAACATTAACGTGAATGTCACGTTCGCAAACCCGTCTAAAAGGAATATAACGATTAGACAAGGTTTACCAATCAAATGACATTCACGGTCACAGATAGAAATGTAAAGTACTGAAAAATTACACAGTTAAAATTTCGATCGACTAAATTTATCCGCAAAGGCCGCCAAAAGCAAATCCAGTACTCAAAAGATTCTGGGCCAAAACAAATCATCACAAAAATCATTTTTCCTTGTCAGATAGCTCCAGAAGAAATTTGGAAGCATGTTGCCATAAAAGCGCCGCGTAAACGCCGCCAAATGACATGTTTCGCGGTGGTTCCGCGGCTAAAAAGTCGATTTAGGTTGCCAAATTACTTGTGGTGCCCTGTATTTGCCTGCACAGATTTTTAAGCTATACAGAAAAATTTTTAGAGCAAGTTTTAAAATAGACAGAAACTTAGCAAATCGGAAAAAAGTTTCGGAAATTTTGATCGATCGAGATTTTAAGCTGGTGCAAACTAGCTAGTAGGGTTTAATGGGTAGCTCTGATACCATTGTTGGGTAGTGGGAGCGCCCCGTCCATCGAACCATAGCCAAATGCGGAACAAAAATTTCTTAAAACCCGGCGCCACCATTACCCGATTAACAAGATAGAAACCATTAACCCTAAAATTAGCAAGCTAACAAAAGGAGATAGCATGGTTATACCTAATGAACCAAGTCCTTCGGGTCTTCAACCATTTCCAAGCTCCTAGCTATGCGGATCGACTTTGGTCGCCGGTCTTCCTTCGTCTCCGATGATCCACCCGAGGGAAACGGCGCAAGGTTCAGGTTTGTCAAGCGAACCAACCGACTCTTCAAAATTGCTAGTAGTGGAGAGTGGGGAGTGTATGATAGTGTCACTAAAACTTTCTCTCAACCATGAGCTCAAGAAGAAGATGAAGAGGGAGATGATAGCAAGGCATCAAAATTGGCTAAGTGTTTTGGGTGTATGAGTAATGAGAGTGAGCTTGAGAGTGAGCCTCAAATGAATCAATCTAAATGAGCAAGAAAAAACCACACCACTAGTAGTGGCCGGCCCCTCTCTCCTCTCTCTAAAAATCATGCACACCCAAAAACCTTTTCCAATTAAAGCAATAAAGGAATGATAACCATACCAATCACTCCATGCAAAAAACCATGCTTTGACCCAAATGACCATGCCATGCCATGTCATCTTTTCCACCTCACTATAAAAAAAATGATTTAATAAATAAAATCAATAATGAGGTCGCATCTTCTAGAAGTCATTCCGCACAAATACAGAATACTTCCCGGTACATGTATCGAAATACACATACGCGTATTCGTACGAAAATACGAATAGCCAAAGAGAGAAAATAAATAGTGAGCAATAATACTAGAATACATATATATATATAAATACATATGTAAATTATTAAATCAAAACTTAATTTAACAATCTGACTTAATCCTAAGCCGCTAGTATTATCAACCGTCCGATTAAAGTCTGTGCAGTCCGTGCACATGTTTAATCGGACATCTGTATGTATCAACATACGTCGCCTACACCATATCGCTTGAACTATGAAAACCCTCTGTGTGGGACTCTAAAGATTCGTCGATATGCTGGCAGTGGGTTTAACCCCAAGCACGTCAGCGGCACTAGCTGTACGTAACGGCTACCCAGATATTGAGCGAAAGGAAGGCCGACGAGCAAACTCATCCGAACCCCTACTGAGCCTGTCAGTGACAATATCCGTACAGTCCGGTCTATTCGTCTAAGAGTATCGCATATCGAGTATAGGGGTGGATAAAGTCAGACACCAAACAACGTGATAATTCGTGTCGGTATGAAACCCATCACTACCCGAGAAACTATCGATCCTGAATCGGTAATTCTCACATACCCCGGCCGAGGATTTCTAATGATGGCCACCCATGCACTGCGCGACATTAACCAGTAATACCGGGAGAGACGAATCCCCAACGATCCGCTCACTGCCTCCATATGGCTCGGGACTGTACCCAACTAAAACCGGTCGGCACGACTCTTTTGAGCCGTGGTAGGGTAGTAATCAATGGACAGTGGGAACTCACACGAGACAAATGACGATCTCAGGTCGACAGACTAACCTGTACACATGTCACCAGGGAACTGCTATCTGACTATAGGTATAATACCAACTAGCATGTTCCCGGCGAGTCCGTCCAGTGTACTCATAACCCAATGAGCACCTGCATACTATCTTAGGTGAACAACTAACACCAATGGCTTGTGAGACCGGCCACCGCCCTTCATCAGGGTCTAGATAAGTATACACCAGTCTACACTGGAGTTTCGATGCCCAGTCTCGATACTCCCACGACTAGGGACATTTAAGGATGTACTTATAGACCTCCAGCTCCCACGTATGTGATCGCCATCACAATGCTGGCAGTCAAGCAGGATCCTAAGGGCTTTATCAACATATACATGATGATAAAGACAAACCTGATAGCATACTATCATCTCGAGTAAGACTGTTTTATCGGTATAGGCCCTCCCTCAATCATCATGATCACATTCCTGTGACTATGATAATTGCCTTGAGGGCACTATAGCCAACACCTTGGCTAAGGACTTATGGTTATAGCCAGCTATGCACAGTGCGATATCAACTCCCTATATCGGGAGAGACAAATTCCCTCGACCGCTCACCGCCTCAATATGCTTCGGGACTGTACCCAACTAAGACCTGTTTCCACGACTCTTTAAAGTCGAGGTAGGGTTGTAATCTAAGTACAGTCAGAACACACAGAAGACACTATGGCGATCTTGGGTCTATGGACTACCCTGTACTCATGTCACCAAAGAACTGCTATCCGACGATTGTTATAATACCATTTAGGAGTTCTCAGATAGTCCATCTAGTGTAACTCATCCAATGAGCACCTGTATACAATCATCGATGTCAAACACCAATGGCTATGGGATCAGGTATTGCCCTGTACAGGGTCATGAAACATATACACTAGTCTAAACTAGAGTAATGATGCCCAGTGTCACTACTCCTACGACTAGGGACTTTTAAGGATGTGCTTATAAACTACACATGCCCTATTAGTATGATCCTTATCATAATCCTGGTAGTCAAGTAAAGATCCTAGGGGCTCTATCATCATGCATTAGTGATACGTTATAGCAAGTAAACATATACTTATGAATGACAAATACAAACCAAATAGCATAATATCATCTCGAGCAAGACTGTTCTTAGTAGGCCCCCCTCGAATTTTGAAATTGCAATCCTGCAACTATGATAATTTACTTAAGGGCACCTATATCCAACACAACTATCATATAGAAGGTATGCAATTTCATTGCAAATTTCAACATTTGAAATTCCTGATAATTGTTTTTACCCCTAGGACTCAATGACCTTGACGAATTATCAATAAATCAAAGAGTTCTAGTCAAGTTGTATCCGTCATTTCATGATTAATTTAGACCCACCAGTATGACTCTTGACAAATAATCAACAAAGCCATACGAATGTCCTAACTAATCGCATCACATGCAGGAATTAAGCATCACTTAGCTACCATACACTACACCTTAATGAATAATCAACAAACGTAACACGAATACTAAGTACCCTATTTATTTGAAATGACGGAGGGCTACGACTAGTTTTTATAAAAACCATTAATGTAATTAACTTGATTTCACTATAGAACCCAGTGATTTGAAAAGGAGTGGTTTAAGCTCCACTTTAAAAATCAAATAGTTTTCAAAACAAACCGAGTGAGTTGTAGCATTTTCTATTTTTTGCTATAGAGGTCATTCCCGGTGAAGGCTATTTCCTAGTCGAATGAGGTACTGGATATTTATAATTGTATACCTCTATGAAAAGCAAAAACTAGAGATACCTTTTTGAAAAATGTGGTTTTACAATATCTTTTATCTTTCTTTTCTTTTCATCAATCTTATTAACGAAGTACCATCATTTAAGATCCTAAACATCACAAAAGAAATGAAAATAAAACACACATATATGCCATCCGCATTCGCCACAGGGACCCGGGTCTTCTTCGTAAGGTTACTTAACTTACGGCAGGGTAGGGTCAGGACTAGCGTGGAATGCAAAATATATATAGTGTCTATTAATTTATCATATATACAAGTTGCATTCGTCTTACGCATTTATATGATTACAGCACAGCACGGTACAGCAGAAGAAAATATATAAAATATAGGATATACTAGGAGTTTGGTGTTTTAGATTAAGCCATTAACAAAAGCACGGATTCCATAGTCGTGATGAATAGCCAAGCCCACATCTCTAGACCCCTATGAGAGCGGCAAGCAACCCTACCAATTTTAGAGTTAGGCAACTAGTCTCGACTCCTTGAGATGGACAACCACTAGACTCTAGAACTCGTTAACTTGAGCCCTTCGCCTTGGGTCAATCCTAATGAGGAAAAGTAAATAATATACATAAAGGTTACTACATCCTCACTCCCTGATGTGCCATAATAAAAGATTATTACATACAATAATTTACATGAATGAAAATGAAAAAACTCTCATCTTACATAAACCCCCAGCTATTCATTTACGACGATCCAATATATCATATTGATACAGTAATACAATAACATCACATGTCATCAATGTATGTAAATATGTGTATCTCTAATGTCGTTGACGTATAGCAACGAGATTGGGGATGCCTCCATATATTGCACTTATGGTCGCAGAAAAGAAATAAAAAATACAACAATTAGAATCTGCAACTGTAGACATCAGAAACCTGGATTATCTCAAAATTTGAATTTCATTTCTAATCCCCATAAACCTTACATTTAAGTCTCGAATTGAAAACCATTTTCAAAGTTAAAGCCCGGGAAATTCATCAAAAGTCCTGGTGAAAGAATCGAAAGCTCGTCGGGAATGTTCAGGGATGGCCGCTGTTGGGTTATGCCAGCGCCCTGGCCATCAAATCGTGGCCGATTGCGGAACAAAATTTTTATAAAACTGGCGCTAAAACAACCCGATGCTACGGATCTACTATTAGCCCTAAACTAGCAAACTTAAAAAGAGTTAAGAATGGTTATACCGAATGATCCGTGTCCTTCGATCTTTAACCATCATCCCAAGCTCCTAAAGGCCTCCATGATTAAGCATGATCTCCGGTCTCCCTCCATCGAAGATGATCCACCTGAGAATTTGTATTTCGAGCTCCAATTTCATAGCCTACCTACTTCACTAAACTAGATAGCTTAGAGGATATAGAATCTAATGATAGATTAATTTTTCTCCAAGCACCGTAGCTTTCTCAACACATAAGACTTGAAGGGTAGAGGTAGAAGAAGAAGGTTGAGAGCTCCTTCCATTAGGGAAGGAACCCACTCAACAGGGGCCAATAGTGAACTATTAAGGATCGCATCTCGCACCCAGCCAGCAAGCAGTTAGCTTTCCTCTGCAAGGAACGGAAAGCGGCCTGCTTGACCCACACCCTTTCCTGGGATGAAAGCGTAAGGCAACTCAAGAAAAATGGCTAAGTGTTTTTTGTTGTGTTGTGAGCAATAATGAAGTATCCAATAAATATCTCAAGTCTCCAAAATATCTTAAGTCCCAAAATATCTTTAGTCTCCAAAATATCTCACAACAAAACAAAATATCAAGCATGTTTGAATAGTAACCATGAGTCACTACAAAGCCATGCTACAAAAAATGCAATAAACAGCTCATCCTCCACCTCATTAACCATTTAATCCTAAATGGTTCAAACTAAATAAGGTGGCATCTTCTAGAAGCACCTTGTATTAAATTACAAAAATATCCCTAATCCGTATATACATACCCGTATCCGTATTCCGAAAAATAAGAATACAAAGAGACAAAATAATTCAACAATATAATACTAGAATCCGGCTTAAACCAAAGCCCACAAGTATTATTCGTCTGAATTCTGGTTAGTGCACAAGTGCACGTATATGATCGAACCCTGCCGTAAAACCATACGACCTCTATATTGTTTCGCCCGAAGCAGGGAAACCTTCTGTATGGGACTAAAAAGACTCGTCAATACGGTGGCAGTAGGTTTAACCATAAGCACGTCAGCGGCACTAGTTGTACGTAACGGATACCCTGGTATTGAGCGAAAGGAAGGCCGATGAGCAAACTCATCCTGACCCCTACCAGCCTATCTGTGACAATATCCGTACAGTCCGGTCTGTTCATCTAAGAGTATCGCATATCGAGTCTAGGAGGATAGATAAAGTCAAACCCCCAATAATGCGACATTTTATGTCGGTATGAAGCTCATCACCAACTGAAAAACTACGGATCCAAATCAGTAATTCTCGACTACCTTGACCAAGGATTTCTGGTGATGGCCACCCGTGCATTGCGCGACATCAACCCCCAATAACGGGAGAGACGAATCCCTGACGATTCGCTCACTGGCTCCATGTGGTTTGGGTCTGTACCCAATTAATACTTATTTCCACGACTCCTTTTAGCCGTGGTAGGGTAGTAATCAAAGTATAGTAGGAACTCATACGAGACAAATGACGATCTCGGGTCGACAGACTAACCTGCACACATGTCACCTGGGAACTGCTATCTGACAATAGGAATAGTACCAATGGCAGGTTCCCAGCGAGTCCGTCCAGTGTACTTATAACCCAATGAGCACTTGTATACTATCTTATGTGAACAAACTAACACCAATGGCTTGTGAGACCTGGCCACCACCCCTCATCGGGATCTCGATAAGTACACACTAGTCTACTCTGGAGTATCAATGCCCAGTCTCGATACTCCCACGACTAGGGACATTTAAGGATGTGTTTATAGACTATCCAGCTCCCACGTATATGATCGCCATCATATTGCTGGTTGTCAAGCAAGAATCCTATTGGCTCTATCAACATATAATAGTGATCTGTAATACCATATAAAGTATGTACATGATGATAAAGACAAACTAGATAACATACTATCATTTTGAGTCGGACTGTTCTATCCATATTGGACCTCCCTCAATCATCGCAATCGCATCCATGCGATTGAATAATTGATTTGAGGGCACTATAGCCAACAATCTCCCACTTGCACTTATGGCTAATTATTGCGGTGTTACATACTCACAGCTCGTGTGATACCGAACACCTAACTTCTCTACTAATCAGTTTCGCAAAGCTCATTTATGAAACTATTGTGTTCAGGAAATAGCCTCAGTAACTGGATCCGCTCCAATGATTCTTTTTATCTCTCTATATCTCAACTTCGCGAAGAAAGACTACCTACCGAAATAAGAAATACCTGTCTTCGAATTTGTCTGGATATCTGATGGGACCCAGTTCACAAATGAACTCCAAATATAACAAACTTCTTAGACTGTATCATGCACTGAATTTAATCAGTATCTTGCATCATTCCTTCCACAGTATCCACTTAGACCACCTGTCCAACATATTGCCCCTCAAAAGAAAGAAAACTATAACTCTGACAGTCACTCTATCATCCAGGTCACCTCGGAAGCCTGAAATGATAACCGTCTCCCGAAGGAGGCTGTCGTTACAATATCCCAAGAACATCCACTTATGTTCATAACTACTTCCCAACATTTCTCCAGGATTGGATTAATATATACTTATTTCAACCAGTGCAAAAGCAATATCTGGTGTGGTACTTAATATCTCATGATTAACTCAATTGCCTAAGTAAGTGATATGCCTATCATGCAACTCCCTTTCCCCATTAGTCTGTAAGACATCTATTTAGAGAAGGTGACTCCAACACCTGCGGGTACACCACCACGCCAGGAGTCGCACATTCTAAAACACCTTTAGAATAATGTCAAAGTACCAAAATTGGGACACTTTCCAAATCTAGATCTAAAACCATAGATCTAGTAACCAGAATCCCTGATATTTTATCCATATCCATTGTTGAGAAACACTTTGTGACATCCACAGTATATAAATGATCATAGTATAGGAAGATCTCTTCGTATAAATTGCATGTCATCCAAATACCTAGACATCACTCTCTACTAGCTTCTTACCATATCCATCTCTTATTCTGATGAAGTCAAATTCTATGACTGCCACATCAAAAATAAATGATCTATCTCCGCTATACCTGCTTCAGTTTATAAATAGACATAAGTTACTTGTACACTATGCTTCCATTGCTCCTACTGACTGCAACAACCCTCTAGCAGAGTCATATACACATGCAATTCTAAAGCTAGTTTAGAACGACGTTATACTCATCCTCCTGCCAGACCTCATAGTCCATAACAGCAATAGTGGCAAGTTTAGGTAATCAAAAACCTCCCTGTCACCGTCTCTGAGGAGACCGAAGTACCTCTCGGGTGCCAGAGGTTACCCACCAAATCTGTGGAGTGGCTAATGGATAGTCGAAACCATTTAAATCCTCAGGTTATATTAAATTTTCAGTAAACGTTTGTGGTTCTGGAATCACTTCCAGTTCTACCATACTCCCACTAATTTTTTCTGAAAAGAATCCAATTTAATAAAACTAGTGGCAAGTCAAGAAAAATATAACTATTGATCTTCCTGATGGAAGAAAGTTAACCATCATCAAAGCTCGGGATAACCCACAAACTGCCATTACTGAAACGTGCCTAGAGTTTATCCGGATTCGGTTTTAAGCATCAGCCAGACAATACCATATACCTTAACATCGTTAAGATATGAATCCACTCTATATATCCAATATAGAAACAAATGCACTAATTTAATTAGAACCAAATTCAAAGTCTTGCAGCTGTTTCCAGTGCATATCAACCAAATGGAAGGAGGCCATACATCATTACTTATTCAGGAATACATCCTCGTATGAGAAGCAAGTTCTCAAAACCAGTACTTACAACGGAACACCAAACACAAGTATCTACATTTTCGATCACCTTGAAGAATCCAGATACTTGCAACAAATGGTTCTCTACTTTATTCTTATACCTACAAATTTTCAAAACTTGGACCCTATATTTCAGCGAAATACTTATCTAGAACTGGAGAAATCATGAGTAAACAGAATATAGTACGAGTACCAACCCCTTTTTCCTAACGTACACCGGACAACATACAATACTTTGTATAAATCCTCTGAGTTCAATAACTCAAACTTTGTGCGTCGTAGGTTGAAAACTGTACTATGGTTAACAAGAATTACACCGTTGTTGAATGCACCTTACCAAACCACCAACTAATATAGGTAAAGGTCATAGATATAATATCAAAAAGTTATATCTCACTTTATAAAATAAACGTACAGATATATCAGTTTGAAATTGGTGCATAACAGCGGATATTTAAAACAAAATATTTGCCGTCAGGCAAAACCCAGGCGATTTCTTCAAATATCATCAATTACAAAGAATTCCGATATAACGAGGATATAATCACCTAATTCCCATTATTCTACTCCCACTCATCATCTGCAACTCTATACAGATGTGAGAATCAAATCTGGTAAATACATACCCTGGGGTCTGAATCAAAATTGGAAAACAATCCCAATATCTTACTCTTACTCATCATCTGTAATGTTATACAAATGTAAGAATCAAAACTGGTAAATTCATACCCTGGAGTAAGGATTTAATTGGGAAAACAATTTTCAATTAACACCGCACAGTGAAACTGAAATATGAAAATGTTTCGAAGGGGTATCCGGATATTTCTAATAATGCATCTTCCACTATCCTGATTCATGACAGTAACCATATACTTTCTTGTACTCACTCCAATCCCTTTCTATGTCTTTATTTATTACCTTCTGTACACCACACTTAGACTAATTGATTTTCTTCCTTCCCTACCCTTCGGCACCAGCCTAAGGTCTGGAAGAAGACTATCCAATAAGCCCAATAGGTGTACTCTCCTAATACAAGGATCCCTCACAACCCGAGAGAAAGCAAAGAGAAAAAACAACTGAATAAACCTATTCTATTTCTCAAGAGCCAGAATCCATTCTCGAACTGGAACAAGTTCCTCCGAGTTCGTATGTAACTATATGATGGCATATCAAAGCATTATGGATCTTCGTAGTGATACGAAGTGTTCTAAAGAAATCCAAAGTGGATGTAGGAGTGGCAAGGGTATACGCGGTTTTGTCGTGAATGATAGTAGTCGCAATCTCCTTTGCCCTTACTCTAATCCCTTTATATGTCTTTACTTATTACCTTCTGTAAACCACACTTGGGCTAATTGGTTTTCTTCCTTCCTCGCCTTTCGGCACCTGCCTAAGGTTTGGAAGAAGACTATCCAATAAGCGCAATAGGTGTACTATCCTAATACTAGAAGCTCTCGCAACCTGAGAGAAGAGAAAGGGAAAAGACAACCGAATAATCCTATTCAATTTCTTCAGAACCATAATCCATCCTCGAGCTGGAACAAGTTCCTTCGAGTACGTATGTAACTATACGATGGAATATCCAAGCTATATGGATTTTTGCAGTGATACAAAGTGTTCTGGAGAAATGCAAAGGGGATGTAGGATTGGCAATGATATATGCAAATCCGTGACAATCCAAAAGCCAAAGTCTTTTAAGAAGCTTCGGTTAACTTGGTTCATGAGTTTTAGTTTAGGGTTTGGCCGTGGTCGCTGCCAAAGAGAGAGAGCAAAGAAACACTCAGCATGCACTCTAACCTAGATCAGAATGGTTAACCACTTTATCTAATCAGGATGTCTCCTACTATTTCCTCAAATTCTCCTTCAAATCCTAAAAGGAGAATTAGTCGGGATCATCTAAAATCAACCGAGGAGTAACACCTACTCATCAGTGGGAATCAGGATCCAACTATCATCGCATGATAACTTGATGGAAGCTACTCAAGTCACCACACACCAGAAGGTATGCACATTCCTGGCAAGTTTCCTGTATGTTTGAAACTCCCGATGTGCTTTTTACCCCAAGCAGCTTATGACCTTGACAGAGGTCAATATATCATAAGTCGTAAGTCAAGTTGAACCCGTCATTGTCTTGGATTAACTTAGACCCACCAGCATTCATGACCATGCGGCTGTCCTAAATAATCATATATCTATGCAACAAACAAGCATTACCTAGCTATCAACCACTGTGCCTTGACAGAGATCAACATACACAACATGAAAACTAAGTAATACCTATAAGAAATGACGGAGGGCTACGACTGGTTTTTGGCGAAAAACCTTTAACGTAATGAACTTGATATTGTTGAAGGAATCCAGGTGGTTTTTCAAATATATAGTGGCGCAAACTTTTGCTAAATAGGTCACTCCCGGTGAAGGGGTCTCAGCTCTTTCCTCGTCGAGTGAGGTGCAGGATATTCCAAACTGAATACCACGATGCAAAACAAAAGAATCGACTATAGTGAAGTTATTAACCTGACGCAAACTTTTTCTCAAGAGGTCACTTCCGATAAAGGGATCTCGGCTCTTGCCTCGTCGAATGAGGTGCTGGGTATTCATAACCGAATACAACTGTGCAAAGTAAAAGAGAAATTCTGTAATGTCAGTTTTTTTATAAGAAACTTGGTTCCAACAACATCATATATAGGTTTGTTTTACTTGCATTAATCAGAACTAATGCAGTCCCATCAATTAAACATATCACATCAGAAAAGAACGAAAATAAAATGTACGTATATGCCATCCGCATTCAGCACTGGGCCCCAACATCACCCGTTAGGTTACTTAACCAACGGCAGAGCGGGGGCTGGACTAGCGTGGGTGTAAAACATATACAACATCTACTAGTATATATATATATATATATATATATATAACATTCATCCCATACATGATATAAAGCAACCTCATAGAATCTCAGCCAGCAACACAGAATGGTGGATAATCCTGGATCCTCGGGTTTCACTTGAGCCGCAAATGAGACCCGACGTTCCCTGTCATATGGATAGCCTGTGCAATGAAAACCTAGACCCCTACAAGTGAGGCAAGTTACCCGCCAATCTCAGAAATGAGGCAGCACCAATCAACAAAGTGAATGGGCCACCCAGCACTTCACGGAATCCGGTAACTTGGGCACCCCTCTGAGGGTCAACCTATACCCCCTACGAGTGCGGAGAATATTCCGCCAATTCAAGATTAAGGTCCCTTCCGTCTCAACGCCATGAGATGCGGATCCGTTGCTCTCTAGAACCCGGCTATTCGTGCACTCCGCCTTGGGGTAATCCTAGTACAGAAAAGAAAAAATATATGTACAAGGGTAATATCGACCTCAACCCGGTCATGCCCCAAACAAATAATATACAAATTGGCAAAGACGGAAGTCCACATGTAGGATGCTTTCCCCGCAATATCAAATGTACAGAATATTCTAAAATGTACTACCATTGCACCACTGGCTACCCACCACGACAATCCAGCCACTACCTCAGTATAATACAGAACATCAATGTGAATGTCATGTTCGCAAACCGTCTAAAAGAACTATAGCAATTAAACGAGTTGTACCACTCTAATGGCATTCACGGTCGCAGATAGTAATGTATGTACAAAAAACTTTTAAACGGTGTTAAAAATAGCGACTTCGAAATACCCCGTATTTCTCCCAAACAAAAATAACATAATATGCAACCGGGGAAAAATCAAACAATATACAAAAACCAATATTACAGAAACCAAAACACACAAAAAATTCCAAGACCCAAATTGCAATCTGGTCCGGCCAGGCCGGAAATTTGCTTGATCTCGCAGACCACATTTATGAATTTGTGGCTCGTGTTTGTAAGGTGTTCTAAATACGTCACAAATAGTCTTCTGCAATTGTTTAAATAATTTTTGAAGACCAATTCAAAATCGACAGAAACTGGAATATACGTCATATTGTTTCGGTTTCGTTATTTAAAACATCGTTTAAACTGTTAGTAAGGGTTTAATGGGTTGGCTCTGATACCTTATTAGGTTATACCAGCACCTTGGTCATCAAACCGTGGCTGATTGCGGTACAAAAATTTTATAAAACTGGCGCTAGAACAACCCGATGCTACAGATCTACCATTAACTCTAAACTAGCAAACTTAAAGGAGTTAAGAATGGTTATACTGAATGATCTGTTTCCTTCGGTCTTTAACCATCATCCTAAGCTCCTAGAGGCCTCCATGATCATGCTTGATCTCCGGTCTCCCTTCATCAAGATGATCCACCTGAGGATTTGTATTTCGAGCTCTAACCTCATAGCAGAGGTAACTAGGATACCTATTTCGCTAAACTAGATGGCCTAGAGGATGTACAATCTAATGATGAATTAATTTGTCTAAACACCCTAGGTTTCTCAACACATGAGACTTGAAGGGTAGAGGTAGAAGAAGAAGCTTGAGCTTGAGAGGGTGAGGTAACTCAAGAAAAATGGCTAAGTGTTTTTTGTTGTGTTGTGAGCAATAATGAAGTATCCAATAAATATCTCAAGTCTCCAAAATATCATAAGTCCTCAAAATATATTTAGTCTCCAAAATATCTCACAACAAAACAAAATATCAAGCACGCTTGAATAGTAACCATGAGTCACTATAAAGCCATGCAACAATAAATGCAATAAACACCTCATCCTCCACCTCATTAACTATTTAATCCTAAAAGGTTAAAACTAAATGAGGTGGCATCTTGTAGAAGCACCTTGTAATAAATTACAATAATACCCCTCATCCTTATATACATACCCGTGTCCGTATTCCGAAAAATATGAATACAAAGAGACGAAATAATCCAACAATATAATATCAGAATCCGGCTTAAACTAAAGCCCACCAGTATTATCCGTCCGAATCCTGATATATGCACAAGTGCACGTATATGATCGAACCCTACCATAAAACCATACGGCGTCTATATTGTTTTGCCCGTAGCAGGGAAACCCTCTATGTGGGACTCTAAAGACTCGTCAATACGTTGTTGGTGGGTTTAACCACAAGCACATATGTGGCACTAGCTGTACGTAATAGCTATCCAAGTATTGAGCGAAAGGAAGGCCGACAAGCAAACTCATCCTGACCCCTACTGAGCCTGTCCGTGACAATATTCGTACAGTCTGGTCTGTTCGTCTAAGAGTATCGCATATCGAATCTAGGGGATGGATAAAGTCAAACCCCTAATAACGCGACATTTTGTGTTGGTATGAAGCCCATCACCAACTGAGAAACTACTGATCCAAATCAGTAATTCTCGACAACCATGGCCAAGGGTTTATGGTGATGGCAAACCGGGCACTGCGCGCCATCATCCCCTAATACCGAGAGAGAAGAATCCTCGACGATCCGCTTACTGCCTCCATGTGGCTCGGAACTATACCAAACTAAAACCTGTTTGCACGACTCTTTTGAGCCGTAGTAGAGTAGTAATCAAAGTGTTAGTGTTTATGCCCTAGAGGCCATTACTGTATCATACTAGTCTGTATATTACTTAATGGAAGCTTGGGATATTCACAGTTGTATTGACAGTCTTACTAAAAATGGTAGTATGCTACTTGGTTTGTGTCTACTTTAATATGTGCATATGTTTCTTGTAACGTATCGCTTAGACATATTAGTAAAGCCCTTAGGATCTTTGCCTGATTACCAGCGTTGTGATGGCAGTCACACTAGTGGGGGCTGGGTAGTCTATAAGCAACATCCTATACAGGTCCCTAGTCGTAGGATTATCGAGACAGGGCATCGATACTCCAGAGTAAACTAGTGTGTACGCTTCTCATCCTAGTTGAGGAGATGGTCTGTCCTACAGCCATCAATACGTCGTACTGAAGATAGTATACAGGTGCTCGTTGGGTTACGGGTACACCGGACAGGATCGCAGGGAACTGTTGGTTGGTATTATACCCGTCGTCAGTTAACAGTTCCCAGGTGACATAAGTACAGCATAGTCCGCAGACTTGACACTGCTACTTTGCCTCGAGTGTGTCCCACTGTTCTTAGACTGCTACCCTACCACGGCTCAAAGGAATCATGCAAACAGGTAGGAGTTGGGTGCAGTCCCGAGCACTTAGAGGCAGTGGCGGTTAGACAGGATTCTTCTCTCCCGGTATTGCGGGTTGATATCGCGCTGTGTCAGAGAGCCATTACGCAAAGTCCTTAGCCAGGGAAAGCGAGATTTACTGGTAGGTTCCAGTAGTTTCTCAAGGTTTAATGGGCTACGCTCCGACACGACTTATACCGCTATTAGGGGACTGACGCTTGCTGCCCCCTACGCCCGATATGCGATAGTCTTAGATGAGCGGACCGGACTATACGGAGATTGTCACATCAGACTCAGTAGGAGTTCGGATGGGTTTCCTCATCGGCCTTCTTATCGACATCTACCTGGGGACCGTTACGTACAACTAGTGCCGCTTGCGGTATGTGGTTAAACCTACTGCCAGCATAGTAGTCGAGTCTTTAGAGTCCCACACAGAGAGTTTCCCTGCTCCAGGCGAAACGATATAGAAGTCGTATGGTTTTACGACAAGGGTTCGGACATATACGTATGTTTAAACACGTACGACATTCGGACAGTTTTTACTAGCCGACTTTGGTTTAAGCCAGATTCTAGTATCGGGTTATTGGATTTATACAGTTTAAAGTTTTTCCGTGTTTTCACGGATAGAAGTGGCGTTCTCGTAATTTCACGAGAAGCTTCTAGAAGGATGGTGACTTGGGGGTTTAGGTGGCATTTGCATTTAATGTTTTAATGACTCATTTGTGTGATTCATCCATGGAGTTAATGCTTCATTAATTGATCTAATGACTCATGAGATGAATCACTCATATGAATAAATGAAGCATGATTGTTAAATCATTTAATTATTTATTTGGTAAAAGATAATGCTTCATATATTAAAATGAGTTCATTATTTCTTCTCATTCTCATGCTCACCTTCTCTCTCATCAAGCTCTCTCTCTTCAAACCCTAATCCTCCCCTCTCATGTGTTGAGATCAAGGATTAGATAGACTAATTAATCCACAATCTCACTCTATATCACCTAGGTACTTTTGATTAGCAACTAAAGAAACCTATTTACCTCAAGTTTAGAAGTGAAGCTTGGAATAGAAGCTCTCGGGTGGATCGTCTATTACGTAGAAGAGGCCGAGGAGGAGGTGGATAACAAAAAAAAGAAGGACTAGGTTCACTAGGTATAATCTCTTTTCATCGTAGTTAAGAACTCATATGCATGTGTTAGTTATAGTTTAGCAAAGATTCTTCGGTTAGTCGATGTTAACTCAAAGAACAAGAACGTTTTTCATATTTCCTTCTCCCCGCAACTCGTGGGGTGTTGTACATCGACTTACAGTGGTATTAGAGACTCGCTAAACAATAATTAATTTATTAGCAAAGTCGTATGAATTTCGAAAGCGAAAAATGAACCGTAAAAAACATCGATATCACTAAGTTTCTATCGAATTTAAAACGAGGCCTAAAAATTTTTCAGGGACCTCTAAAATTACAAGCAGGGAATTATAAGGATTATGGAGAAAATTAGGTGCATGAATCGGCCAAACAGCCGCGGAACCGCGGCCGATCCCACTGATCGGCTGCGGAACCGCAGGCGATCCCACTGATCCGCCGCGGAACCGCGGCCGAGTTGCAGCCGATTCAGCCCAATTTTGCCCAGTAATTCTTCTGTGATGTTTTTGTATTTTTTGGAATGCTTATTTTCTGCTCAAGTCTCAGGTGCACTGAGAAGTTTTGGAGTAGAATCTAATGTGTTTGATCGATCGAAATTATACAGTGTTTGCTAATTAGATTATATCTGTGAACTGTATAATGTGTTCATAAACCTCCCCTAACTGCTAGTATTTCGGTTGGCAGGGGGTTGCACATTTCTGTAATGGATTTTACTGTTTGTGGTTATGAACTGTATTGGATTGTTGTGATGATTAGCCGGGGTTTGTGATGGGTTGTTATATTCATTCATTCAATGTAATTGTAATATGTTGTAATATTATTTTGCGGGGCACATCCAGGTTGCAGTTGTAGCCACCGTTGTATTATTTCATTTTACTGTTTTTGCTTCTAGGATAGACCCAAGGTGGGGTGCACAAACTACCGGGTACTTTGAAGTGTTTAGTGGCCTACTCACGTTGTTGAGGGAGACCGCTTCACTTCAGGCACTTGGCGAGTAGTTTGCCGTACCCGTAGGGGTCCAGGATGGGTTAATGGCTATTCATCATAACTGTGTAATCCATCTTTCATTACAAGCTCAAAAGAAACGTGAATTGCTTGCATGTCCAATAATGTTCATCTGTGATCTGGAATGCCTATTATTGTGTCTAACGAATGTACAATATCTATATATGATAGCTATTTAGACGTCACTTATGTTTTACACCCACGCTAGCCCAGCCCCCGCTCTGCCGTTAGTTAAATAACCCAACGGGTGAAGACGGGACCCAGTGGCGAATACAGATGGCATAAGAGGACGTTGTATTTTCGTTGTTTTCTGCAATGATAGGTTAAATGATGGGACACGTTATTTTAATGCGAAGAAAATAAACCAAAGTTAAATCGTTAGAACAAATTTAAAAGAAACCACTCGGTTATTTTAAAAGAGCAGAATTTTTAATTGCGGAGCTTTAACCACTCCTTTTAAAATAGCCATCAGGTTCCTTCGATTATATCAAGTTCACTACGTTTACGGTTTCGCCAAAACCAGTCGTAGCCCTCCGTCATTTCTTATGAATGGTCAGTAGTATTCAAGCTATGTTTGTTTGGCCCTTAGTCAAGACATAGTGATTGGTAGCTACTGGGGTATTCATTTGTTGCATAGATGATCAGTTGGTTTGGGACAGTCGTATTACTTTGTTTGGCCCTTAGTCAAGAGTATATATGGGTGGGTTCAAATTAACAAGATAATGATGGGTATAACTTGACATGTGACTTATGATTTGTTGGCCCTTAGTCAAGGTCATAAGAACATGGGGCAAAAATCCACATCGGGAGTTTCTAAAGAAACTAAAACTTGCTAGTGTTGCATACCATTTGGAGTTTGATGAATGTTGGTAGGATTCCTTCAACATTATCATACGATGATATTTGGATCCCGATCCTACTGTGAGCATATGCTACTTATCAGGAGATTCGTCACTTAACAATCAATGCTATAAATCAAGTAGATGTCGAGAAAGGTGTCAGCGGGGCTACGCCCCCAGAGAAAAGTGGTTATTTAATTAAGGAACTTCGCGAAAGCGTTGGAAAACCTCCCTTGAAGTACCGACACTGGCCTGGCTGAACGGTTAAGCAAGTATTGTACAGTGAGAATAGTCCTTGCTAATTCTTCTTTTATGGTTTGAGGAAGGATTCGAGAAACAGTGGGAGCCATCCAGTTTAGATAAACTAAAAACCAATTTAAACTTGCAAGAGTATCATGCTAAAGTGTTTTCTTCTCTCTCTCCCATTGCAGTGACCTTGTGACCATGACTAGGTTACATCTAGATAACAAGTTGACTGAATCTGACTTATATGACTGGCAAAGGTCTGTCCAGATGTCCATTGCCTATGACAAGCTAGACCATCCTATTACTACTCAAGATCCCACCATCTCAGGTCCAGTTTCCACCGTCACGGATATGGATATCCGTCAGACAAGGGAAAAGGATAAAGCAAAAGCCAAGGGCCTCGTGTTGGCTTCAGTTGATGGTGTATACCAAAAGCAACACGAGAAGATAGACTCAGTTTCCATCTTTCTCCATAACAAAGATTTATATGGAGAGAAATCTCATATCGCAAGATATGAGACATCGAATGAATTAATTCAAGCGAGGTTGGCTGTCGGGTCATCTATAAGGGACGACGTCCTTACAATGACTAGCTATATTAATGAGCTCAAGGACCTGGAGACCACATTGGGAAATAGGCCATACGCTGACTTATTTCCACAGTCCCTACTCTCTACTTACACCCTGAAAAAAACCAGGGAGACACAAGCTCTGCTTAATGGGGGACCTTCTTCTTCTACATCCAGGGCGAAAGTAAAGGGTGAAAAGAAGAAGACCTATACAAAGCCAATATACGGTGTCAGTAAAGTAGGAGGAAATAGAAGAGCAAAAGTTTCGGGAATGGGTGAAGGTATGGAGGGATGTTCCTATTGTTATGGGAACGGGCATTGGCAGAAGGATTGCAGGGCTTTGGAAGCCAATAGCCAGGATACGATGCATGTTGTGGCCTCAAGCGTGTTTGTAATTGAGAATTGTTTGTCAATTAACTCTACCTCCTGGGTACTAGATACCGGAGCAGGATCTCATATCTGTAATTCATTACATGCTTTGAGAAACCGTAGAGTTATAAGGGTAGGTGATATGACCCTAAAAGTTGCTAACGGAGCTAGCGTGGGAGATGTGTCCGTCGGGGATTATCACCTGGGATTGAGGAGTGGACATATTTTGGTTTTACATAACTGTTTTTGTATACCTAGTTTAACGTGTAATATCATATCAGTTTCCTTGTTATTAAATAAAGGTTATGATTTCACGTTTGCAAGCGATGTTGTTAACGTCCACCTTAATCATAGTTTGATTGGGTTCGGTACACTGGATAACGGTATATTTGTCTTAAACCAACTCCAGATTTTCAATGTCTAGAACACACTAAAAAGAAAGTCTCCAGATAAAAATAAGGCTTTCTTATGGCATTGTAGACTAGGTCACATCAATGAGATACGGTTAACTAAGTTACATAGAGAAGGATATTTGGACTCATTCGAATATCAAACTTATGCCACTTATGAATCATGTCTCAAAGGAAAGATCACAAAGACTCCATTCACTGGACATGGAGTAAGAGCGAGCAAGCTCTTAGGACTCATACACAGCGATGTATGTGGTCCAATATCTACGCATGCAAGAGGTGGTTTTTCCTATTTCATTACTTTTACGGATGATTACTCAAGGAACGGATTCATTTATCTGATGAAACATAAATCCGAGGCTTTTGAAAAATTCCCGGAGTATAAGAATGAAGTAGAAAACCAAACCGGCAAAAGTATCAAGACACGAAGATCTTATCGAGGTGGTGAATACTTAAGTGCCTAGTTCCTGGGTTACTTAAAAGAGAATAGAATTCTCTCTCAGTTTACTCCTCCATACACACCACAACACAACGGTGTATCGGAAAGGAGGAATCGAACCCTATTGGATATGGTTCGTTCCATGATGAGTAAGGCTGAGTTACCGCGATCTTTTTGGGGTTATGCACTAGAATCAGCTGCATATCTTTTGAACAAGGTTCCAACCAAGACTGTGCCTACCACACCATATCAGATGTGGAGTGGGAGGAAACCCTGTCTTAAACATTTTAGGACATAGGGATGTCCAGCTTTTGTAAAAAAGCAGCATGCGGACAAGCTCGAGGCACGCTCAGTACAGTGTAAGTTTGTGAGATATCCAAAGAACTCTAAGGAATATTATTTCTATTACGCAGAGGAACAAAAGGTTTTTGTTTCTTATCATGCCCACTTCTTAGAAACTGAATTTTTAGAAAATCAGAAGAGTGGGAGCGCAGTAAAACTGGAAGAAATTCCAGAACCACAAGCTATTACTGAAAGTTTGGTAGAACCAGAAGTTTCAGAAGATAGGGAAGTACCAGCGCCTATCCGCAGAACAAGTAGGCAGTCTCATTCGCCAGAGAGATACTACGGTTTTCTCATAGACGGGGATCGAGAAGATTGCATCATTGATAATGATGACCCTACTAGCTTCCAGCAAGCCATTCAGAGCGGCGACTCGGTAAAATGGCTGGATACAATGCGGACCGAAATGGAGTCCATGTACACTAACAAAGTATGGACTTTGGATATTGCTCCAGATGGGATAAAACCCGTAGGATGCAAGTGGATCTTTAGAAATAAGATTGGTGTAGATGGACATGTTGAAACCTATAAGACCAGATTTGTTGCAAAGGGTTTCCGTCAAAGACCTGGTTTGGACTATGACGAAACATTTTCTCCAGTGGCTATGCTCAAATCCATTTGGGTCCTTCTTGCCATTACTGCCTTCCACGATTATGAGATCTGGCAGATGGACGTAAAGACGACTTTCCTAAATGGTAATTTAGAAGAGTGCGTCTATATGGATCAGCCAGAGGGATTCATTCAGAGTGGGAGTGTTCAGTTGATAAAACTGCACATTTAATATGACATTTTTCCAACTATTATTATATAATAAAAGGTGTTTATTATAATATATGATACATATGAGAGTTTATCTGTAAAAATACTATTTTCATGTGTTTATATATTATAAATAACATTTTGTTGGAAAAAGTAAGCATATAATATCCATGTAACATTTTGCCTATTTAAATATGCTTACCTTATTAAATACTTTTGACCAATTCTTAATGGTTAAGTTAATATCTCAATATAACAAACTCTACTAAATATTATTTGTTGAGATATTGTGCAGAATTTGCAGGGCTAAAATCAAGAAAATCAAAGTTGGCAAATCAAATCTACCAAAGATATTCAAGAAACTAATTCTGATAGAAATGTAGAAAAGATTTTCAAAGTCTAGATACTCAAAACATTACCAAGTATTACAGATATGAAGTTACAAAAATTAGAGGCCGTGATCTCAGCAAAAGGGGGTGGATCCGCGGCCAAACCTATCCAATGGCCGCGGATCCGCCGCAAGTCTAGGGAGTTAGAGTGCAATATTTTTTGGGGTGAATCGAATCTATATTTTACCAAGTTTTCAACAATAAGATTCTGGTTTTGCACTATAAAAGGGCACCGAGAGCCTCTTGGAAAAATTATCAAGCCGATGAGATCACGAACACCAAGATGGCTCACGCATCCAGGCTGATCATCAACTGTTCATCTACCTCCTTGGAAGAGATCGAGAAGCAAACTAGTCTTTGTAATCATTTTCTAAGGAATCAATGTGTAGATTGTTCAAGTTGATTAATAAAGGTAGTTATTTTATTTAATTCTTTTTGCATTTTACATTATGTTTTCCCTCTCTTTCTTTTCATCTTCTTTTCCCAACATGCGCGAGTAATTCTCCGCTTGTTAGGGTTCGTAGGATTAGGGTAGGCTAATGGACGATGAAAATAATTAAACCCTTTTTATGTCCTATAAAGTTTAGGAACTTTATCAAAAGAATCATTAACATCCTAATCGGGCGCGCTAGCAATTCTTTGCTCGTTCCGACCGCGATTAGAGATTAGATTAATGATTGTTTTGGTAAAGGCTAGATATGAACGGAGTTCCGTGTTAAGATAAGGGTTAAGAGTGGGATTCCTTTTCCCTCCAGAAACCCTAATCTACACGCATCACCGTCGTTCTAGTTCTAAATCTGTTAATGGATTAAAAAGGTAACTTTTAATTAATCGTCCATAACTACTAAATCCTAACGAACCCTACAATCCCTCTTATTATATTATCTAAATCTCTAAAATAATCTAGATCTATATTTTACATTCTTATTTAATGTAGATCTAGAAATCTTTCTATAAAATTCTTTATCCCTCCTCTCTTTCTCAACACATCTAAAGTAAAAGTAAAAAGTTCCACGTTTCCCAGAGGACGACCCGTACTCATCTCGGTCTAGCTACGTGCGACACCGTTATTGATTGCGGTTAAACTACAAAAACAAACACTTTTTCGTACCAATCAAATGGCGCCGTTGCCGGGGATACGTGCTTAATTTTTTATTTTTTCTATTTGTATTGAGTTCTTTGACGAGTCATATCATTATTAAAACAAAACTGCAAATTGCATATTTAACGATTTGTGTGTGAATTTTGCGAGGGAATCTGGAGTCGCGGATTTGAGGAAACAGGAGATTTAGGGTTTCACACTTCTCTGGTATCTTTCTTAACTCCTTCTCTCCCCCCTCAAATCTAATAAAATTTATTTTCTGTAGGATTCTTTGAAAAATTGCGCCGCTCAAAAATCTTTTTGCAAAAGTTTTGTGATTGGTTTTGTTTTGCATATTTAATACGGACTTTAAGGGGCAAAGAACAAATCAAGATTAGGTAGGGATTTCATCACCCTTCCTAAGCCCCACAAATCACAAACCGAGCATATAGATCAACCCTTCATTAATTTAAAAAATATCTAGACCAGACTCTAAGGATTGTCGCGCTCAATAAGGACAGAGGAAGGTCGTGGGTAATCTATCGTTTATCTGCATTACTTTTGTAGTGCCTAGGCAAGTGTGTCAAAGGCTAGTGGTTATTAATTAGGCCCACGATGTGGTTCCTTCCCACTTACCTGGCACTTACCTGGCTGAAAGGGTAGTACGGAGGCGGTAGAGGATATATCCTGCGGCTTGTCCTTTGGAAGTCTAGGAGCGGCCTCGAGACTGGACCTAGGTGACCTTAGTCCTAGGGTTGCTTGTGCATCTTAGGGGTGATTTGTCTTGAGTCCCACTTTTTCAAAAACAAGCCAATTTTTTAAACCACACACACGCTGCCACTTGCACTAAACCCGCTTAGTGCATGCTCGGCTGGACACGGGATCCTAGTGCCCGTCTTGTCCGCGTTCCTGCTATTGACGCCGAAGTCGGTACTTCTTCATCTTCTTTTCCCCCACCACACACCACATCGACCGTGATGGACGGCACTCCATCTAATTATAACACCACGCTGCCACCACCCGCAGGTGAGCAGAATCCACCACGCATCTCTCTCCAAGAGAGATGCTATCCTATTCGTGGTCCCCTTTCTACTTGTCTATCTCTTCCACCACCTAACGGGGATAATTTCGAAATTAAACCCCACTATATCAACCTGCTGCCCAAATTTCACGGGCTTGAGTCGGAAGACGCGTACGTTTTCATCACCAAATTCGAAAACGTATGCGCAATGATGGGTACTTCACAATTGACTTTAGATGCTATGCGCTTACGTCTTCTCCCATTCACACTGTGCGACTTGGCAGAAAAATGGTTTTATAATACTGCCGCACACTCTATCACTAATTGGGATGAATTCGTCGTAGCATTTCTTAAGAAGTTTTACCCAAATCATAAGACTGCCCACATTAGGAGCGAGATCAACCAGTTCACCCAGCTTCCCAATGAACCATTTTGGAAGTGCTTTGAACGTTTTAAGGATCTGCTTGTCCAATGCCCCCATCACGGAATACAAAGATAGGATTTATGTCGGATTATATATGAGGGCATTAATCCAGCGACAAAAGCAGATGCTTGAAACAATGTGTCAATGCAATTTCATATCTAAATATGACGGTGAAGCATGGAAATATCTGGAAGACCTTGCTGAACACACGTTGCAGTGGGAAAGCGTAAGACCACCTTCAACTAAGAGAGATATTCACCAGCTCGATATTTCTATCGCAGTAAAAGCCGAAATGGCAGCGATGCAGAAGAAACTCGATGCTATTGAGAACAAATTTTCATCATTCTCCCTAAATCAGGTCACGCTTCCTAAGACCGTTCGTGGTTGCTGTTCGGATCCTTCACACTTAACGGAAGAATGTCCTATGAATGCATCGTTTCAAGCTAATGCTGCTTTTCAGCAGCGACCTAGAAACGACCCTTATTCTTCCACATATAATCAAGGATGGAGGAATCATCCTAACTTTGCTTGGAATCAAAACCAACAAAGCAATTATCAAAGACCTCCTCCATAGCAACCACAACCACAGAATCAGCCCCCCTTTCAGTCACAGAATTTCCAAAATCCGGCCAACATTTCTACACCACAAGTGGCCGGTACTGACAACTCACTTGCACAAACCTTGGATATGTTCATGAAACAATCCATGCAAAATTCGGCTGAGATGAGGTCTTCTATTGATATCTTAACGAAAAACTCCGCCTCCCATGGTGAGAGTATTAAATCAATAGAAAACCAAATCGCACAGTTAAACGCCGCAATGAGTACGAGAGAGAAAGGGCAACTCCCATCTCAACCCATACCTAATCCTGGCCACTCACAAAGTTATAATGTGAGTGCTGTTACCACGTTAAGATCGGGAAAAGTGCTGAATAACCGAGTGTGTGAGCAGTGTGATGATAGTGACACCAATGATACCCCTTCTTCTTCTTCTACTCCTAATTCGTCTAGTCTCCCACCTTCACCCGAGCCTATTCTCCGTTTTCCCCAAGGCTCGAACCCTTCGCCCATTTCGCCAAATCTATCTAAGTCGATTCCCACTCCAGTTTTGGGATCGAATCGATCCCCACAATCCTCTCCAATGTTAGACCAAACCCTTATTGATAAAGCACCTTACCCAAACAGGTTAAGGGGCAACAGACCAAGTCCACAAATGGAGAAGATTATGGAAATTTTTAAGCAAGTTAACATAAACATTCCTCTCCTAGATGCTATTCAACAAGTTCCGTCATATGCGAAAATCTTAAAGGACTTGTGCACTAGGAAGAGAAAAGTTCAAGTACCTAAAAAAGTTTTCCTTGCGAGTAATGTGAGCACCGCTTTTACACAACAACTACCCAAGAAACGAAAGGACCCCGAAAGTCCTACAATTTCAATTTCTATTGGTGGTAAAAATATTAATCGTTCTCTACTCGATCTAGGTGCTAGTGTTAACTTGCTTCCGTATTCGGTTTATGAGCAATTAGGGATCGGAGAGTTAAAACCAGCGCATTGCACTCTTCAAATGGCCGATCGATCTATCACCCAACCAAGGGGTGAGCTAGAGGATGTGTTAATCAAATTCGGGGAATTCATATTCCCTGTGGACTTTATCGTTATAGATACACAACCTGTAACAAACCCACGCAATCAAATTCCGGTGATACTCGGTCGACCCTTTTTGACCACTTCCAACGCTGTAATCAATTGTAGAAACGGCTCTATGACCCTATCCTTTGGAAAGAAGTCAATTGAGCTTAACATTTACAAGTTGGGAAGTGAACCCTCCGAACCCTATGCTCATGTGTGTTCTGTCGAATTAATGGATGTCGACAGCAGCGAATATGATCAACCTCATAATTCTGACTCTTTTCATATGTTGTTGCTTGACACAGACTTTTCCACCGAGTTGTCCGGGTCAACATCTAACGCTGATGAGGAACTTTTTATAGAGTCAGACGATCACCCCATTTTTTCTGATGACATTATTCTTCGGGGTATCGATGAAACTTTGAGGAAATTTTCGCTGATGAACTCGCATTTTTACAAGACACGGGTGTTGAGATGAATCAACTCCAATATGAAGAAATTGGACCTCCACCCCCTCTTTTGGACAATCATGATAATGCGAGTAATCCATCATTACTATCACTGTGTCGTATCTCCAAATTGAGACGCAATCCTTTTCCATTACACCTCTTATCACTTCCTCACTTCTTCTTGTCGGAAGGTGACATATTCTTCCACCAACCTTGGTACTTCATTGATAAAATTTTTGAATGGTTGGTGTTGACCTTCGGTCTTTGCAAAGCTTGGCATTGACCAATAAACTTAACCCCCTCATGTGATTTTAAAAGATTAAAATTGTTTAACTCAAGTTTGGGGGGATGGTATATTTTGGCTCTTGAAAGAAAATAATTTTTACAAAATTGTGAGCCTAAAATAAGTTTGGGGGAGGATTTTCACTTTCATATATTTTTGCCCCCATTAATAATTTTCTCCCAAGTCTACAGGTTTTTGTGCTTAATGGATAACATCAGTGAGGACACTGCTGTAAACAGGTTTGGGGGGGATTTGTGCTTATTTACATATCAATTTGCATCATGTTTTGAATAAGCACAACATTTTCAAAAATTTTAAAAAAAATAGTTTTTCTTTTATAACAAAAGAGTAGAAAGTGAAAAGTTACATCTAAAAGATAGGAATAGTTTAAGAAAACCAAGAAAATTAGAAGTTTTCTTATACGAACTGGTAATAAGTAGTTATGAGCTGTTGTCCCAAGGGTTAGTAAAATGAAGGAAGTTACTAATCTGAGGATAAAAATAAGTCTGAAAAATAGTTTCTATTCTGGAAGCCAAACATTTGAATGTTGATACCCTACTATATGCACTTACACACATCTTCAAACTCGGGATAGTAGAGGATACCTTGAAATGCTCTTGTCTAAAAGCCAAAGTATGAAGAAAAAAATGAAGAAAATATAAAAATGGTGAAAAGAAAAAAATGAACACTAGTTTTGTTATCGCCAAGGCAGCAATAAAAAAATATAGCGAGGGTGCCTCTTCACCTAGTGCCCTAAGGCCAACTGGTCTGAGAGTCACTGCTAAGCCTTAGGTGGTGCAAGACGTGGAAAATATTATCACCTAATCAGCAAGCACATAAGTAATCGGTCTGTTAGTATCTCAAGAAGTATTAACGGTCACATGAAAATGTATGCACATAAGTAATCGGTCTGTTAGTACCTCAAGAAGTATTAACGGTCGCATGAAAAAGTGTGAGCAAATCTTAATATTCATTAAATTAAAAAGTACTAAGGCAGATGGACAAGAGTATGATAGCTTAAATTGAATTCTCCGAGTGTAGGGATGTTCTTTACACACACATGGGGTTATATGATCAATGTTTGGATGAAAGGTAGGAATGAAGAATAAAGATGATGTTTTATTGAGGGATAATGTGATTTCTAACATTTTTTCATGACTATTAAGATAGGGCTCATGACAACTGAAAAGCAAGTATAGTTAGAAACTCTTCTTTTCAAGGCCTTTCGTTTATGGTTCTTATCTTTATATGTAAATTTCACCATCTTTCTTTTGTTATTGGATTTTGTGGGTGTAATCCGCTGAAAACCGTCAGGAGACAACTGATCGCACGCCAAAAGCGTGTCGGAAGTTCAAAGTTCTTAAGTATAACCGCGATCAGGACGATGTTGCTTTGCAGCTAGCCGGTTGAGCACGGGTCGGTCCACAGGGAGATGGTTGTATGTCCTTCCTTGTTTTAGACGAGTCAATAAAGAATGTTGTATATGTTTGTTCGATTCTAACCTATGTGTTTTATTTGCAAGTATAAAGTTGTTAAGAAAAGCTACGAAATTGTAAGCTAAAGAAATCCGTACTCAAAACCTTTGAGCCGAGTCTTGACCAATTGAAGCTAGAGCAATCGGCAATAACGTGGATTAGGGGATTTAAGCGCGGTATTCGAGGAATCCGGCTTATTTATCCTTGTCCTTCCGTTCTTGTCTCTTGCTTTCGCCTCCGGCCAAACCGAACGCAACCGGTCACGGTTAGGAATCACCGTTACCTTGTTAGGGTAGGGTGCCTAACGGAGCGCTTGCGGACGGTTTGGGCGGAGTTCAATGGAAAATATCGGGAAAAGGAGATGAGTAAAGAGATATTAACTTACAATACCGTATTTATTCTTAACAACAATGATAATTACAACATTCACAAAATGAACAACAAAGAGCAAAAGAAAAGAACAAAGAAAAGAAAAGATTACAAGTAACTAAGTGCATGGTAATAAATTGCAAGTAATTAAAGACAAGAATGAAAAATGCAAGAAA
The DNA here is from genome assembly GCA_030015575.1 of Agapanthus africanus. Lineage (NCBI taxonomy): Eukaryota > Viridiplantae > Streptophyta > Magnoliopsida > Asparagales > Amaryllidaceae > Agapanthus > Agapanthus africanus. Next base: position 257,457,174 of record JASDDO010000006.1, on the reverse strand, counting down.
GTAATTACAAGAACCATAGAACTCAAGACAAGCATAGGATCAATAGCCAACCCTTAAACTTGCAAGCTCAATCAAGAGGTTGCAAGATCAAGAGAAGGGTAAAGAACTCATGTGAAGTGAAGCACTAAAGAGAGAACAAAACGATACAACCCCTTGAGACCATTGACCAAAGCTTAAACTTGCAAGCTCACTTACGAGGTTGCAAGATCAAGTTAAGGTAGAGAGCTCAAGGGGGAAGCTAAGCAAAAAGAATAATACAAAAACCCTCATCTTCATTTCATCATCCACTCAAAAAGCTCTCACTACAATTTTCATGGAGGAAGAATGAAGAAGAAGAAGAAAGAAACTAAAACTTAACAAAAAGAGGAACAAAGAATTGAACTAAGAATGGACCCTTAAGCTTGGCAAGTTCTGGGATATTTATAGGCAGGGAAATGGAGACCTAGGGCAACAATCTGGCATGTTTTGAAGTACCCAAACTACCCCTGAAAAACGACAGAGGGAGGAGCCAACATGGCCGCGGATCCGCGGCCAATACCCCCTATTGGCCGCGGATCCGCGGCCGTATAGGGGAGTTGGGTTGTGGGCTTTTGTGGGATTCCCTGGTCTGGCTTGTCCTTGTGTTTGAAATCTTAAAACTGCACAAAAGTCTTCCAGAATATCTTCAGAATTCTTAGTCAAAGATTGCATATTTTCTTCACTTTTGACTTCTATCTCCCTCGAGCTCCGCGCACCCATTGATTCTTGTGCAGCCCCCCTCGTGCTCTGTGCTTGTCCCAGACACGAATGACCACTGTCATATGTCTTGTCCCTGGAACCGGTACTCGGCACTGGACGGATATGGATGTCCGGAACCCGGCTTTTATCTGCTGTGACAGATGTTCTGTATTATGTGTAACTGTGGAGATTTTATCTTGATTTGCAATATTTGTACTGGAAACCTGTATTCTGTAAATATGTAACAAACACGGATTAAAAGTACCTACCTATAAACACACGAGCATAAAAATGGACGGTATAAAATGCAGTATTCTGTTATGAACAAATACCCCCAAACTTAACTTTTGCTCGTCTCGAGCAAAACCAATTATTCACAAAAATAAAATCCTAACCGCACTTTCGCAGGGAACACGATTGCACTGAGCACGTGCAACAAGCCGTTAAACCTCTAGGTGTCCCTAGTAGGAGGAGTGTTGTCTCCTGAGGGTTTTCAGTGGATTACACCCACAAAATCCCGTCAAGCTAGTGTCATAAGTTAACGTTGATTCTACTCCTACAGTTCAGTATTTATATTAGAAATTCTCTCATCCTAAGTTAGAAATATCCAACCCTTATTTTTCACACCTCCTATCTATTTTACCTTGGATCTCCTGAGTTTTCCTTCTAATGTGGGGCCTCAAATCAGGGATTTCTATCAACTTTACAGAAAACACAAGTCTTATTCTTTATTTCTATCTTTTATCCAAACATCGATTGTATACCCCCTACGTGTGTGTATATTTGCACCCCTACACTCAAGAATTCAATTCAAGCTATAATACCCTTGCCCTAATACCTAATACTACTTCTTTTCATTAAGGATGTACGGATTTGCTCACACACCTTTCATGCGACTATTAATGCTTCTTGAGGCACTAACGACCGATTACTGAATGTGTGAACTTTAAAGCGTAAATAGCAGTTTCCAGGTCTTGACTTTATTCTATATTTTCTTTTTCTTTTTCTTTTTCTTTTTCTTTTTCTTTTTCAAGACCGGATATATTTTTCAATATGCTCTTTTGGTGTTTAGCTTTAAATACCGTTTTTTCTTTCATACTAGGTTTTCAGGCAAGAGTATTTCTAGGTATCCTCTACTATCCCAAGTTTCAAGGTACGTGTAAGTGCAGTTGTAGGGTATATACTTTCTAAATTTGAACTCAAGAAAAGAAACTATTTTTCAGACTTATCCTTCAGTAAAGCTTCAATACTTTCCCTTCATCTTGACTTAACTCAAGAACTGAACTCAAAAATTGTAAGGACGTATACTTACCAAAGTTACACAGAAAGAGGGTTATTTTTAGGGTTTTCAATTCCTAAGCCTAGAATTTAGTTATTTCTAATATATCAACTAACTTTCAGAATAAAAATCTAAGTTACCCTATTAGCTAACTTGACGACAAAGTTTTTATATTTTTTGGAAAAATTTCAATTTTTATGGGTTTTTAATAAGGTATGCAAATGCAAAATATACAAATGAATGCGAAGGAAGAAAGCTTACCGAGCACACCCCCAAACTTAAACATGACAGTGCCCTCACTGTCAGGCTATACCAAGAGGGTCAAAATTGTCGGCGCTCCCTAAAAACAAATTATATACAAAACAAAAAAGGAAAACAAAAAATATATACAAAAAAAAGTGTCCCCCCCAAACTTATATAAAACAGTGTTTCCACTGTTAAGCGTTGAAGTTCAGGATTACGGGGGAAAAGAACAGTATCAAGCTATACAAGGCCTTACACAGGCCAAAAGTTAACACCAACCATTCAAAAATTCTATCTCTGTAATATGCGGGTTGGTGAAAGAAGATGAAGAGGAAAGAAATATAGAATACGCGAGACCGTATAGAGATTGAAGCAGGATACGGTCTCGGTATATGAGAAGAAGAATAGCGGAAGAGAGAAGGAAGTGGAATACGAACTTGAGGGTGGAAATGGAGTAAATAGATTTGCACAATTTGTGATGACTGATGTGTAAGAAGCGTTTGTGCTAACCTACTAACCCATCGACAAATGGGGTCAAATCCCTCAAGATTCGTGAGAAACCATGGGTACGCCGAACTTGGTAAACCAGACACAGGAAGTGAAAATAATACGGTTTCTTGCATGGTCGGAACAATGGAAAGGGTGGGGGGAAGTGATTGAGGAAGGGTATCGGGTAAAGGTTCAGGAGGGTGTACACAGGCAATGACAGGGACATGATGAATTGGAAAATCCGACTCATCAAGCAAAACCGGTTCATCCTCAAAACTATCCTCAAAATTCTCCTCAAAATTCAACTTATCCATGCAATTTTCATCAAAATCCAGACGCATATGGGGTTCGGGAAAAACATTTAATGACTCAGGATGATGATTTGAAGAGAAAAATTCAGCTAAATCTATGGGTTCATCATCCAAAATATTCCCAGCGTCAATATCCTCAATCAATTGAAAGTCAATTTTCTCAGACACCTCATCAAAAGCATGGATTTCAATCGATTCTGGTTCTAAGATGGAGGTGTAGAGGTCAAAATGTTTAGGATTGGTTTCACTTGGAAGGGACCCTTCACAATCGGGTAAATCAAACACTACAAAGTCGCACAACTCATTAATCATTCTATCCTCAATTGATAAATCATGTGGGATACTCGATAGACTTTCAAAACAGGAGTTGTGGGATTCAATTTGGGATGGGTAGGTTTGATTTAGAAGGGGGTACATCTCACTCTCTCCACTCAAATTCTCAGCCTGTCCTGCCGCCTCATCATACATTGGAAAATTAGGAGCCAGTTGAAAACTAGCTACCGGGTCACTAGGTTGTATGAGGGCAGCCATGGACGCATTCAAATCCATCATTTGTTGGTATGACGCTACCCTAAAGTCTTCCAACGACTGTTCTAGACTAGACATGGGTTGTGAAGGGGTTTCAGTAAAAGATTCAAAGTTGTTTGGATACTGAAAACTCCCAAATGGCTGTGTAGAAGCAATGTCTAGGGAAGGTGCAAAAGTCGGGCAGGACTGGTAGGAATTGAATGGCTGGACAGGAGCGGGATCAATATTTGGATAAGAAGGTGAATGAAATTGGTGATCCCAAGAATTTGAAGTGGAGAAAGGAGTGAAAGATCGGCTACGGGATTCTTCAATACGTTCAGCGATGGACAAAGGACGACTTGCGAAAGGGGTATCAACATAAGCGGGTGCGGGTAGTTGAAAAGGTTGATACAAAGTGGAATGAGAAGTGCAAGTGCTTGTCCTAGACGCTGCTATGCGATCTTTCAGTGAAACTTTGGGCATGGAGGGGTCGTTCGATGTTCGGCCAAAGCAAGAACCGTAAGAAGTAATGTCTGGTTGTGGGTACCAAAGTTCGGCAAGAGTTTTGCGAGGTGGGGTACCCATGATATGAGAAGAGAGAAGGAAAGAAAGGAAGAGAAAATGAGGGGAAAAATGAATGATTTTTTTTTAAATTTTTTTTTAGTTAGTTATTAACAAAATAATGAAATATACACACAAAAAGAATATGGACAAAAACAATCACGACACAAAAATACCACACACCTAATCGTTCTAGGGTTCACCTAGGTCAACTAGACCTGCTCCAGAACTTGATTGTCGAAGTAAAACTGTGTCGAGAAACGGGCTCAAGATACACTGATCACGAGGCCAGGTAAGTGCAGAGATAAGGGGAGGTTTTCCAACGCTTTCGCGAAGTTCCTTAATTAAGTAACCCTTTCTCTTTTGGCGGTTTCGCCGTTAACACTTTCCTAGACACCCCGTAAATAATGTACCGTTAAGCGAGGTTCTAAACACGGTTAACTTCTCCTAATGAGCGCGAAGTCCTTAAGGCTTAAAGTCTAATTTCTTTTAAGATTTGTGCGGGTAAACGTTATGCTCAAGTTCGTGATTTGTGGGCCACGGAAAAGGTGATGAAATCCTTTACCGTATATTGTAGGGTTCGCTTGCCCTTAAGTCCGTATTAATGTATGTAATGCGCAATTCAATAAATTCTATAAAGAATCAAACAATCGTTTTTTAGTTTAAGCACATCACTGCAACAAATACGGGTTAGTCAATTTTTAGCGTTTGCTAGCGAGCTTGCAAAGAATCCTGCAAAGAATAGTATATTGGATGCGTCGGATTTGAGAAGAAGGTGTTTAAGAAATACGTACCGTTAAGTTTTTGGGTTAGGAAACCCCAGTTGAATCAATTTCGGTAAGCTTGAAAAAGTCCGCTTGCGCGGGTCAAACTACTCGGATCTTTGGCACTGTACTTCATAATCACCTTAACCTTGAATGTACACTTTGCTCCCCACAATCGCAGTTTGCAAATCCGCAAAAATCTGCACTCTTGCCCACAAAAATGATCAAAAAGAAAAAGAATTTTTTTTTATAAATATATACAAAAAGAATATTAACCCGAATAACAAGAAAGAAAATACGCTACCGTTTCCCCGGCAACGGCGCCATTTGATCGCACGCCAAAAGCGTGTCGGAAGTTCAAAGTTCTAAAGTATAACCGCGATCAGGACGATGTCGCTTTGCAGCTAGCCGGTTGAGCACGGGTCGGTCCACAGGGAGATGGTTGTATGTCCTTCCTTGTTTTAGACGAGTCAATAAAGAATGTTGTATATGTTTGTTCGATTCTAACCTATGTGTTTTATTTGCAAGTATAAAGTTGTTAAGAAAAGCTACGAAATTGTAAGCTAAAGAAATCCGTACTCAAAACCTTTGAGCCGAGTCTTGACCAATTAAAGCTAGAGCAATCGGCAACAACGTGGATTAGGGGATTTAAGCGCGGTATTCGGGGAATCCGGCTTATTTACCCTTGTCCTTCCGTTCTTGTCTCTTGCTTTCTCCTCCGGCCAAACCGAATGCAACCGGTCACGGTTAGAAATCACCGTTACCTTGTTAGGGTAGGGTGCCTAACGGAGCGCTTGCGGACGGTTTGGGCGGAGTTCAATGGAAAATATCGGGAAAAGGAGATGAGTAAAGAGATATTAACTTACAATACCGTATTTATTCTTAACAACAATGATAATTACAACATTCACAAAATGAACAACAAAGAGCAAAAGAAAAGAACAAAGAAAAGAAAAGATTACAAGTAAGTAAGTGCATGGTAATAAATTGCAAGTAATTAAAGACAAGAATGAAAAATGCAAGAAAGTAATTACAAGAACCATAGAACTCAAGACAAGCATGGGATTAATAGCCAACCCTTAAACTTGCAAGCTCAATCAAGAGGTTGCAAGATCAAGAGAAGGGTAAAGAACTCATGTGAAGTGAAGCACTAAAGAGAGAACAAAACGATACAACCCCTTGAGACCAATGACCAAAGCTTAAACTTGCAAGCTCACTTACGAGGTTGCAAGATCAAGTTAAGGTAGAGAGCTCAAGGGGGAAGCTAAGCAAAAAGAATAATACAAAAACCCTCATCTTCATTTCATCATCCACTCAAAAAGCTCTCACTACAATTTTCATGGAGGAAAAATGAAGAAGAAGAAGAAAGAAACTAAAACCTAACAAAAAGAGGAACAAAGAATTGAACTAAGAATGGACCCTTAAGCTTGGCAAGTTCTGGGATATTTATAGGCAGGGAAATGGAGACCTAGGGCAACAATCTGGCATGTTTTGAAGTACCCAAACTACCCCTGAATAACGACAGAGAGAGGAGCCAACATGGCCGCGGATCCGCGGCCAATACCCCCTATTGGCCGCGGATCCGCGGCCGTATAGGGGAGTTGGGTTGTGGGCTTTTGTGGGATTCCCTGGCTTGGCTTGTCCTTGTGTTTGAAATCTTAAAACTGCACAAAAGTCTTCCGGAATATCTTCAGAATTCTTAGTCAAAGATTGCATATTTTCTTCACTTTTGACTTCTATCTCCCTCGAGCTCCGCGCACCCATTGATTCTTGTGCAGCCCCCCTCGTGCTATGTGCTTTTCCCAGACACGAATGACCACTGTCATATGTCTTGTCCCTGGAACCGGTACTCGGCACTGGACGGATATGGATGTCCGGAAACCGGCTTTTATCTGCTGTGACAGATGTTCTGTATTATGTGTAACTGTGGAGATTTTATCTTGATTTGCAATATTTGTACTGGAAACCTGTATTCTGTAAATATGTAACAAACACGGATTAAAAGTACCTACCTATAAACACACGAGCATAAGAATGGACGGTATAAAATGCAGTATTCTGTTATGAACAACAACACTCCTCCTACTAGGGACACCTAGAGGTTTAACGGCTTGTTACACGTGCTTAGTGCAATCGTGTCTGCCTACGAAAGTGTGCTTAGTTTTCTCCTTTGTTTTTCTCCTCTTAAATAAACTAGTTTGCTCGGGACGATCAAAGATAAGTTTGCTAGGACGGGTTTTGGAACTCCAAGTTTGGTTCCAAAACACTGGGGTATTTGTTCAGTTGATAAAACTGCACATTTAATATGACATTTTTCCTACTATTATTATATAATAAAAGGTGTTTATTATAATATATGATACATATGAGGGTTTATCTGTAAAAATACTATTTTCATGTGTTTATATATTATAAATAACATTTTGTTGGAAAAAGTAAGCATATAATATCCATGCAACATTTGGCCCATTTAAATATGCTTACCTTATTAAATACCTTTGACCAATTCTTAATGGTTAAGTTAATATCTCAATATAACAAACTTACTAAATATTATTTGATGAGATATTGTGCAGAATTTGCAGGGCTAAAATCAAGAAAATCGAAGTTGGCAAATCAAATCTACCAAAGATATTCAAGAAACTAATTCTGGTAGAAATGTAGAAAAGATTTTCAAAGTCTAGATACTCAAAATATTACCAAGTGTTACAGATATGAAGCTACAAAAATTAGAGGCCATGATCTCACCAAAAGGGGGTGGATCCGCGGCCAAACCTATCCAATGGCCGCGGATCCGCCGCAAGTCTAGGGAGTTAGAGTGCAATATTTTTTGGGGTGAATCAAATCTATATTTTACCAAGTTTTCAACAATAAGATTCTGGTTTTGCACTATAAAAGGGCACCGAGAGCCTCTTGGAAAAATCATCAAGCCGACGAGATCATGAAGTCCAAGACGGCTCATGCATCCAGGCTGATCATCAACTGTTCATCTACCTCCTTGGAAGAGATCGAGAAGCAAACTAGTCTTTGTAATCATTTTCTAAGGAATCAAAGTGTAGATTGTTCAAGTTGATTAATAAAGGTAGTTATTTTATTTAATTCTTTTTGCATTTTACATTATGTTTTTCCTCTCTTTCTTTTCATCTTCTTTTCCCAACATGCGCGAGTAATTCTCCACTTGTTAGGGTTCGTAGGATTAGGGTAGGCTAATGGACGATGAAAATAATTAAACCCTTTTTAAGTCCTATAAAGTTTAGGAACTTTATCAAAAGAATCACTAACATCCTAATCGGGCGCGCTAGCAATTCTTTGCTAGTTCCGACCGCGATTAGAGATTAGATTAATGATTGTTTTGGTAAAGGCTAGATATGAACGGAGTTCCGTGTCAAGATAAGGGTTAAGAGTGGGATTCCTTTTCCCTCCAGAAACCCTAATCTACACGCATCACCGTCGTTCTAGTTCTAAATCTATTAATGGATAAAAAGGGTAACTTTTAATTAATCGTCCATAACTACTAAATCCTAACGAACCCTACAAGCCCTCTTATTATATTATCTAAATCTCTAAAATAATCTAGATCTATATTTTACATTCTTGTTTAACGTAGATCTAGAAATCTTTCTATAAATTCTTTATCCCTCCTCTCTTTCTCAACACATCTAAAGTAAAAGTAAAAGGTTCCACGTTTCCCAGAGGACTATCCGTACTCATCTCGGTCTAGCTACGTGCGACACCGTTATTGATTGCGGTTAAACTACAAAAACAAACACTTTTTCGTACCAATCAGGGAGCAGCGGTAAAGTGTGCAAGTTGCTTAAGTCCATTTATGGACTAAAGCAGGCATCGCGGAGTTAGAACATCTGTTTTGATGATACTGTCAAAGAATTCGACTTTATCAAGAATCCAGATGAACCATGCATATACAGTAAGATTATAGAGAGAGTTGTAGTATTCCTCATCTTGTACGTGGATGACATTCTCCTAATAGGAAATGATATTCCTATGCTACAGTCAGTCAAAACATTCTTGTCACAGAAGTTCTCCATGAATGACCTGGGTGATGCCACCTACATTCTGGGGATCCAGATCTATCGTGATAGATCAAAGAGGATGTTGGGACTTTCACAGTCCAGATACATAGACACCATATTGAAAAGATTCAGTATGGAAGATTCTAAGCGTGGTAACCTACCGACTTGTCACGAAATCACCCTCTCCAAAGAGATATCTCCTAAGACTGATTTGGAAAGGGATCACATGTCGATTATACCCTACGCTTCTGCGGTAGGCTCTATAATGTATGCGATGTTATGTACCAGACCAGATGTAGCATACGCATTGAGCGTTGTAAGCCGGTATCAGGCAAACCCATGGGAGAAGCACTGGATAGTAGTAATGAACATTCTCAAGTACCTGAGGAGGACAAAAGAGATGTTCTTGGTGTATGGCGGAAAAGACCTCCAGATTGAGGCCTTTTCCGACTCCAGCTTCCAGAGTGACAAGGATGACTCCAAGTTCATGTCGGGTTATGTCTTTACCCTCAATGGAGGGGCGGTCTGTTGGAAGAGTTCCAAGCAGGAGACCGTTGCTAACTCAACGATAGAAGCGAAGTACATAGCTACTTGCGATGCCGCAAAAGAAGCTGTCTGGATGAAGAAGTTCCTCATAGAACTTCAGGTGGTTCCTACCAGTGTTGGTCCAATACCTCTATATTGAGACAACAACGGCGCTATAGTTTTAGCGAAGGAACCCAGGTCCCATCAGAAGTCTAGACACATCTTAAGGAGGTCATGCCCCAAACCGGTCATGCCCCAAACCCGGGTAATCCTAGTACAGAAAAGAAAACATATATGTACAAGGGTAACATCGACCTCAACCCGGTCATACCCCAAACAAATAATATAAAACTGGTAAAGACGGAAGTCCACATGTCGGACGCTTTCCCCGCAATATCAAATGTACAAAATATTCTAAACTGTACTACCATTGCACCACTGGCTATCCACCATGACGATCCATCCACTAGCTCAGCACAACACAGAACATCAATGTGAATGTCATGTTCGCAAACCGTCTAAAAGAACTATAGCAATTAGAAGAGTTGTACCGCTCTAATGACATTCACGGTCGCAGATAGTAATATATATACAAAAAACTTTTAAACGGTGTTAAAAATAACGACTTCGAAACACCCATTATTTCCCCCAAACAAAAATAACATAATATGAAACCTGGGAAAAATCAAACAATACACAAAAACCAATATTACAGAAACCAAAACACAAAAAAAATTCCAAGACCCAAATTGCAATCTGGACCGGCCAGCCCGGCAATTTGCTTGATCTTGCCGACCACATTTGTGAATTTGTGGCTCGTGTTTGTAAGGTGTTCTAAATACGTCACAAATAGCCTTCTGCAATTATTTAAATAATTTTTGAAGACCAATTAAAAATCGACAGAAACTGGAATATAAGTCGTATTGTTTCAGTTTCGTTATTTAAAACATCGTTTAAACTGCTAGTAAGGGGTTAATGGGTTGGCTCTGATACCTTATTGGGTTATTCCAGCACCGTGGTCATCAAACCGTGGCTGATTGCGGTACAAAAATTTTATAAAACTGGTGCTAGAACAACCTGATGCTACGGATCTACCATTAACCCTAAACTAGCAAACTTAAAGAAGTTAAGAATGGTTATACTGAATGATCCATTTCCTTCAGTCTTTAACCATCATCCTAAGCTCCTAGAGGCCTCCATGATCATGCTTGATCTCCGGTCTCCCTTAATCAAGATGATCCACCTGAGGAATTGTATTTCGAGCTCTAACCTCATAGCAGAGGTAACTAGGATACCTAGTTCGCTAAACTAGATAGCCTAGAGGATGTACAATCGAATGATGAATTAATTTGTCTCCAAACACCCTAGGTTTCTCAACACATGAGACTTGAAGGGTGGAGGTAGAAGAAGAAGCTTGAGGATGAGAGGGTTAGGCAACTCAAGAAAAATGGCTAAGTGTTTTTTGTTGTGTTGTGAGCAATAATGAAGTATCCAATAAATATCTCAAGTCTTCAAAATATCTTAAGTCCTCAAAATATATTTAGTCTCCAAAATATCTCACAACAAAACAAAATATCAAGCACGCTTGAATAGTAACCATGAGTCACTACAAAGCCATGCTACAATAAATGCAATAAATAGCTCATCCTCTATCTCATTAACTATTTAATCCTAAAAGGTTAAAATTAAATGAGGCGGCATCTTCTAGAAGCACCTTGTAATGAATTACAATAATACCCCTCACCCTTATATACATACCCGTGTCCGTATTCTGAAAAATACGAATACAAAGAGACGAAATAATCCAACAATATAATACCAGAATCTGGCTTAAACCAAAGCCCACCAGTATTATCCGTCCGAATCCTGATACATGCATAAGTGCACGTATATGATCGAACCCTATCGTAAAACCATACGGCCTCTACATTGTTTTGCCCGAAGCAGGGAAACCCTTTGTATGGGACTCTAAAGATTCGTCAATACGTTGGCAGTGGGTTTAACCACAAGCACGTCTGCAGCACTAGCTGTACGTAATGGCTACCCAGGTATTGAGCGAAAGGAAGGCCGACGAGCAAACTCATCCTGACCCCTACTGAGCCTGTCCGTGACAATATTCATACAGTCTGGTCTGTTTGCCTAAGAGTATCGCATATCGAGTCTAGGGGATGGATAAAGTCAGACCCCTAATAACGTGACATTTCGTGTTGGTATGAAGCCCATCACCAACTGAGAAACTACTGATCCAAATTAGTAATTCTCGACTACCATGGCCAAGGGTTTATGGTGATGGCCAACCGTGCACTGCGCGCCATCAACCCCCAATACCGAGAGAAAAGAATCCTCGACGATCCGCTCACTGCCTCCATATGGCTCGGAACTAAACCAAACTAAAACCTGTTTGCACGATGTTTCCAGATTTAAAATCAGGAAAGCTTATGGAGGAGGCATCACGTGCTAGCACGTGACCAGCAGTCACGTGTTGACACGTGACACTTAAAAGCAGCGGCAAAGGCAGATTCACTCCCTGATTAAGTCAAAGAAAAGGCTTCAGAAAAGGTCGCGTGCTCACACGTGACCCGGGGTCACGTGTTGACACGTGACCCGGGGTCACGTGACGGTTGAGCAGTGACTAGAAAACAGAGCATAAAAGGAGAAGAAAAGCTCGTTCCAGGGGGTCACGTGCCTACACGTGACCAAGGGTCACGTGATCACACGTGACCGGCTTTCAAATCCTCTTTAGTTAACAGAATTAAATTCTAAAGAGCATTCAAATCTTTCCAAAGGAGAATGATTATTTGGAACCGTTGGATTAAGAATCTAAAGGTGATTAAATATCACCTATTTATGGAAAAATCTTGAACTTAGAAAGATTTCCTCTTAAAATCTAACCGAAATAACAAAGGAATATCTTTGGATTTAAAATCCAATGGTGAATAAAATTCACCTAATAATCTAAAGGTCCAGATGAATGATGAATGTAAATCAAATCTCTCAATAAACAAATCAAATCTCTTAATAAAAGATTCACTAAAACTGATTGATTCTCTTCCTTCTCCTATAAATATGAGCCAGGAAAATACAGGGACATACACACAGAGATATAGAGAGAGAAAGAAATAGAGCTTTGAGACTTTGGAAGAATTTGATCTTCTGTAGAAGAAAACCTTAGGTAAGAAAGAAGAAGCTCCAAAAGAGAATTTAATTCTCAAAAGAGTTTAACTCTTATATTAAAAAAAAGAAGAACTTAGTTCTTTCTCTAGTGGAGGATCTGCAAAGTGCACATCTCCCCATGAATTGAGACTTTAATTCTCATTGGGTTGAGATCCTGCCATTCAGATCCAAAGCATAGAGAGGGAATGGAAATTTGAGAATTTAATTCTCACAGAATTATAGGAATTTAATTCCTTTGAGAAGAAATTAGGGTTTAACCCTATGTTATAAGAATTTAATTCCTTCAAAATGAACAGAAATAGGGTTTAACCCTAATTAAGAAACTTAACCTTCTCAGACTCACAGGAATTTAATTCCCTTAGAGAAGAAATTTGTGTTTCACCCTATGACAGAACTTAATTCCTTACATATATGGGAATTCAATTCTTACAGAATACAAATTAGGGTTTAACCCTATCTAAGAGTAATTCTTTAAAAGAAAGTAGGAATTTAATTCCTCTAAAGTTAATTATTAGGGTTTAACCCTACGAAGAATTGAAGCAGGGTCACGTACTATCACGTGACCCCTGAAAAGTTCCACAGAGAAGGGCTTAGAGGCAACGCCTCACGTACCCCACGTGACCTTTTGGCAGAAGCTCTAACAGACTAACATTTAAATTCCCATCACGTGACAGCACGTGATGCTCTAATGTGTCCAATACTTTTGGTAGAATAAAATGAAAGGAGGGCCCTCTCACGTGCTACCACGTGACCCCTCTTGCCTTAGTGTTTAACACTAAATTGAAACCTCCGTATCCAGTGTTCAACACTGATTTGCCTTAGTGTTTAACACTAAATTAAAACTCTATTTGCAGTGTTTAAACACTGACTTTCTTAGTGTTTAACACTAAATTAAATCTCTGTTAGTAGTGTTAACACTGATTGCTAGTGTTTAACACTGATTTGCTTTAGTGTTTAAACACTAATCTGAAAGCCCTATCGCTAGTATTTAACACTAACTATCTCTTAGTGTTAAACACTAACTCATCAATCTAATTCCCAGTGTTCAACACTGTTGGTCTTTAGTGTTTAACACTAGCTTCAGCCCAATTGGCTAAGTTCTAAAGGCAAAGCCTCTCTTCCAATGGACCAACAGAAAGCCAATATTCTAAGTATGATTGGACTTAGCCCAAGATGGCCATAAGTTCTCAATTCAAACTTAACCGGGCCAATGGATTCATAATATAATTAATTGGTCTTGGTTCCAAATTGAGCCAAAGACTATGTAATCTACCTTGGTTCAAGGGTACATCTCTTCACTCCTTTGATACTTGGCGTTGTAATTCCTCAACGTCTTCAAAGAGGTAACGGGTCCCGATGACCACACATTGATACGGACTGTGAGTTCCTTAAACTCATGGACTATGAGGTCCTTAATCTTGACCGTGATGTCTTAAAACTAATGTCGGACTGTGGACTCCTTAAATCCACGGACTATGATGTCCTTAACCTTGACCGGAACGTCTTCAAACTAACAACGGACTATGACGTCCTTAACCTTGACTGTGATGTCTTAAAACTAATGCCGGACAGTGGAGTCCTTAAATCCACGGACTATGATGTCCTTAACCTTGACCACAACGTCTTAAAACTAACATTGGACTGCAATGTCCCTAAACTACTTATTGACCGCAATGTCACTATACTAAACAACAGGGCTTCCTTAATTGCTCTTTTGTTGGATCTAAACGGTCCCGTTAAGTCGATCTTAGTCTAAAAACTAGACTAACATATCCTTAACAAACGTTTAAGTTGATCTTAGTCTCAAATGAGACTAACGTATCCTTAAACACAAAAAATCCCCCAAAACCCAAATCTAAGTAAGATACGGATTTGGACTAGTTCACGCCCTACGGGCAATGACAAAACTCAGTCTCCGTATACAATCCACGGGCAACCAAACACAAAACGAACACACACAATACGAAGTGACCATCTGAGGAAGGAGAAAGTGGTTACCGCAGTGCGGTAGCATAATTAACTGCAGGGGCTTGCGCCTGCAGGGAAGAGCGTCCGCACAATCAAAAACCCCTCAAGCGAGGGGGAACCTGACGAAGTCTGCTACATCGGATGCATCCGTTTAAACCTTTGATACATGTTGCCATAAATCAACTTGGCATTTTCGGAGAGGTAGACAGATAGCACCAATTAGCATCTTCCCCGAATTTCAGGCATGACGTCCGCGACGCGCCGTCATTCGGAGGGGAACAGATTCTGGCATGCCCGGTGGGACCTCTTCCTCTTTCCACTCCACACTTCGTGTATCGTGTTCGCGAACCAAACACGGTTCGCTAATGGTTGCCCTTGGGTTTCAAGGTACTAAGATTTGGCGTTTTGCTTATTGCAGAAAGCAAAAAATCAATGGCTTCCATTTGTACGAAATGCTCGGACTGCAACTGCGACCGGCACTCCGCCTCGCCAGGAGGTATAGCCTACGGGCCCCAAGCTGCTTCGCTGTTCATAATGCCCGTGGAACAGGTCACTCAACACCAGCACCTCGGTCTTCTCCAAACTGGGCCAGAGCTCCCATGGACCCGCAATGAGGCCTACAATCCCAGAGAAGGCTGCTCCTAAGAAAATAACCAATCCTGCTCCTGAAGTCGTCAAGGCGGCTTCTCCTACCAAAAAGTCAGTCTTTACAAGATTGACTGTTCCAGCTCCCGCTCCTGCTATCCAAAGGACATCAGTCTTTAACAGGCTGACACCAGCAGTGACCCCCCACCTATACAGGGGCAAGACAAGGATGTTGCCATCACCGAGCCTATTCCATCAGCATGGCACGCTCGACGTCGCTACTGGCGCCGAGTGAGAAAGGCCGGAGGCAACGCCCCTTCCGGGCTAACTCCTCCAACCCCGACGGCGGAAGTTAATGCTGCTATTCTAACTGGGAACAGTTTTGAGATGCTAAATAAGGTGCATAGGAATTCTCTTACTGCGGCGCTAAAAAGACCTCCACCCTCCCCCCCCCCCCCCGCTGAAAAAGGCTGCTGAAATAAAGCCAGAACAGCCCCAATCTCCTCAAAGGCTGTCCTCCAAAATCTATAAAGTCTTACGGCAGACCCGAGACTCGGTGACCGATCCAAATTTCTCCCGCCAGCACAAGAAGCTGAAAATCCAACAGGAAGTCAGTCACCAGGCTAAGCCACGAAAAGATGTCTGGGTGCCCGCCTCAACGGCCCCCTCAAATTCCGCTGATCATAAAAAGAGGAGGCCGGAGAAGATCCCCGGGCCTGCAACGAGAGCTAAAAGCGCTGAGCCCAGACACCCTAAGGCTGGGGGCAGGATGGTCCATACTGTATACATGGCATCGGGAAAGGAAGACAGCCGTGCGTCTACAGGTCATAGACCGCTTACACCGTCGGTAACCAAAGCTCAGGAGCAACAGAAAAAGCTCCAGGAAATGATGATCGCAATGGCCGTGCTTACTGGGCCGAAAGAAAGCCCCGAGGCGTCCTCGGATCAGCAGCAAGAACAGGAAACCGACGCTGAGTTCCTTCAGAGGATATTGTAAAAGAAAGATAAAGAGGCTGTGGAAAAAGCGGCCAATATAAAACAAGTAGACCACTTATTTCAAGATATGGTTGGGATGATGATTCAACAAGATCCTCCCGCTGAAGATCCCTCGACCGTCCTCGAAGATGACAGAGGAGAAACGTCGAATCCACCACCGGCTCTTTCAACGGCCAAGGATGGATTGAGGATCAATACCTCCAAGGAAAGTTTGCGCTGTCAGAAAAGTGGAAGGTGAACCCGCCACAGCCGCATACTCCTAAGAAAGCGGATACACCGGGGGCAACCTGCTCCTTTATTGAAGTAGCCCTATGGGAAGTCGTGCTATCAGCTAAAACCAAAAGGATGCTGAGTGATCTTCATGCGTGCCCAGCGGTCGAATGGAAGAACCCGCTCGAACCTCGAATCATCGAAGGAATGTTGAAGCTGCGCCCAACTACAAAGATTGGTGGTGATAGCCTAAGTACTCACACCCAACTGTCAAAATCTTCGAAGAAAAAGAAGAAGAAGTCCAAGAAGCCCGTGAAGCCTAGAGACAAGCGCACGGATATGCAAAAATAGATTGACGCGCTGGAGGAGTACAATCAAAAGGCACGGACTCCCGTCACACTCAAAGAGTTCCTCAACCATGTCTTTCAGGAGGAAGATGATGGAGAAAGCTCATCGGACGAATCCAAAGGATATGTGGCGAGATTTCATGTGATTTCCCACTCGTTTACGGACGATGAGAAAACTCCTGGCACTGAGAAACTGGGGGCACACCCTAAGCCAGAACTTGTATGGCCAACAGATGAAATGATTGACGCCTTTCTAGACGAGATTCGTTTGAAAAGTAAAGCCGACCAGGAGCGTGAGATGGCTACATCGGAAGGAGCCAAACGCAAGCAACTAAACGAAAGAGTCAAAGCACTCCCGCCAAATCAAAAGACATGCGATGCGAATAGAAACGTATTCAAGACGAGGAAAAGGTTTGCCCAAGCCATGCCAATTGGAATGAAGCTACCACCCTCGGAAGAAAACACATTCGATGGGGCGGAGAGGCACCCTAATTATTGCGCGTATCATCGAAAGATTTCGCACTCCACTGAGGAGTGCGACGCTTTTAAGATGTGGTGGCAGGGATGCTCACCGGCAACACTTTAAGCGCATGAAACACAAGACTCGTCGGGAGCAAAGAAGTACTACTGACGGGCACATAAGAACTACCGGCAACTGTTAAACGGTCAACGCCGGAGGGTCACAAGTTCTCACCTTTGGGAGCGACTCTGATGAGGAAATGGCTTTAGGCCCTCTCTTTAAAGAGTCCATCTTAGGGAAAGAGGAAGAACCGGAGGCCTACGAGAACATTCAGCTGCGCAATCGCACACTCCCGGAAAAGAATCTCGGACCTGCAAATAGAAAAGATAAGGGAAAGGAGAAGTTCACTGAGGATATCACCTTAGATGACCAAGTCGTGAAAGAGTTGGCTGCTAAAGATCCTCCCAGGAAGGGTAAGGTTGACTACAACATCCTAGCACACTAAGGAAGCTACCTTCTCAGCTCAGCATTCTCGATGCCCTCCTATTATCAAAGGAAGCGAGAGATTCATTAATCAAGGCGTTACAAGAACCCGAGCAATTCCAACCCTTCCTCGCCGAAGAAAGGATGAAGGATGAACTGGAAGAAATGCACACGGCCGACATCACTTTCGGTGACGAAGACCTTCTCCTCGGAACGTGCGACCACAACCGTCTCCTATACGTCTCCGGATATTGCCATGATATCAAGCTAGGCAAAATCCTAGTGGATAATGGATCCTCCGTCAATCTCCTTAATGTTCGGGTGTTAAAGGAAATCAGCATGAGCGTGCAGCACCTCGCTCGTGATAAAATTACCATCTCCGGTTTCGACAACCAGTCGTTACGGACTCTCGGATCCGTGATATTAACATTACGCTTTGGACTACTCGTCACGGACATCAAGTTTCACGTCATTGATGCCAAGACCTGTTACAACGCCTTGCTCAGTCGTCCTTGGTTACACGAGTACAACATCATCCCTTCTACACAGCATCAGTGTATGAAGTACTTTAAGGATGGTTTTGAGTATACCGTAACAGGTGAGCTAAACCTATTCTCCTTGAACGAAGTCCGCAAGTACGAAGATGCAAAGTACTTTTTGCCAGACTTCGAAGATACAGAAAGGTGTCGCAAGCCGGAGAACAAAGCCGCCACTACCATCCCTGTTCTAGGAAGCGATACCGAAGAAGAAGAAGAGATAGTTTACGCTGGTCCATCTCGACGCAATAACCCAGGACCGTCCGCCCCCATATTGACCATCGGAAGTGACTCGGAAGACGAGGTTAATGCCGTGTTCTTCAGTCGGCCGTCAATACAAGCATCTCTTGGCGATGATCAGAGTTTGCAAATCACCATGGTGCCGCGGGAACACTACAAAGACCTTAACGCATTTGAAGCTTACAATGTGCAGTACCTGTAGATGTTTTACGTCCCTTCCAGGTGAAAGGGTGAAAAGGGGATCCTATTCTATCGATCCTCGGAAACAAGAGTGGAGAAAGAAATCTGGCATGGCGCGGATTCTACACTCGATAAGCTCCAACCCATCCGTTTGCCCAGATATTACACAAATGGACTAAAAAGACTATTGAAGCGCCAAGGGGTACCCTTAAAACAGACTATTCGACAAACTCGATTCTACAACAGAATTTGGGATGTCCCTGGGACTCAACGCAAATTGCCCAACGGAAGAATGGAAACGCTTGGGCTTGGATATGTGAGATCCGGGAAACGGGAACGAGTCCACGGTAGCTATGCAATATATAACTTCGATGATGAAAAGGACGCCCTGTCAGGAAATGCCAACCCCTCGACAAAACTGTATCTCGCAATCAAAATGCCGAGTCCATCATTTGAGGAAAGAATGGACTAGCTTATCAGGAAAGCGGGTCAAAAAGCTCGGGATGACCACAATCGCGAAATGGCTATCTACGAGAAAGCTAAGATGCAACGTCTTCTTCTACAGGCTACAAAAGACGAAGATGCTCCTCCCTGTCAGCCTGTTGTGCAAAAGGCCCGACGCAGAGGCAGAAGTAAGTCAAGAAGTGGAAAAAGGAGTCGACGACAACGACACAGGATTAAAGAGTCATGTGATTGGGCATCGCGCGGTTCGGATTTGTCCTTTATGAAGAAGATGAGTCGAGCGTACTCCTTTCCTCGAGACAAGACGAAGAAGAAACTTGATCTCGCTTTGAAACATCGAATGGTCACATTGCCGGAGTCTAAGCACCCTGAGCAAGTTAACGAGGTCTCTCATCCAGATTACTGCTTTTATCACTGAGCCATAGGACACCCTATCGAGGACTGCTTCACATTTAAAAACTGGGTCGAAGACCAATACCAGCAAGGCAGATTTGCTTTATCCAGCAGCTGGAGGGTAACGCCGCCACAAAATCACGAACCCAAGGGCACAAGAGCAGAACCAGATCAACATCGGTCCTGGAAGCGAGCTAGTCCTTGTCATATGATAACAATATCAAAAGGAGAGCCCGAGAATATGGATGACCTCCCTTGGTGCTTCGAAAACAGAAAAAGACGAAGATGCTCCTCCCTGTCAACCTGTTGTGCAAAAGGCCCGACGCAGAGGCAGAAGTAAGTCAAGAAGCGGAAAAAGGAGTCGACGACAACGACGCAGGATTAAAGAGTCATGTGATTGGGCATCGCGCGGTTCGGAATTGTTCTTCATGAAGAAGATGAGTCGAGCATACTCCTTTCCTCGAGACAAGACGAAGAAGATACTTGATCTCGCTTTGAAACATCGAATGGTCACATTGCCGGAGTCTAAGCACTCTGAGCAAGCTAACGAGGTCTCTCATCCGGATTACTGCTTTTATCACTGAGCCATAGGACACCCTATCGAGGACTGCTTCACATTTAAAAACTGGGTCGAAGACCAATACCAGCAAGGCAGATTTGCTTTATCCAGCAGCTGGAGGGTAACACCGCCACAAAATCATGAACCCAAGGCCACAAGAGCAGAACCAGATCAACATCGGTCTTGGAAGCGAGCTTGTCCTTTTCATATGATAACAATATCAAAAGGAGAGCCCGAGAATATGGATGACCTCCCTTGGTGCTTCGAAAACAGCAACGACGAGGTCATCTCGGAATTTCCACCATCACCGAAAGAGCTAGAAGATGGCATACATACCACTGCAGATAACCTTAAGAAGATTGAGTTGGGGTCAGCAGACGATCCGCGACCGACATTCATCAGCGAGTTGCTATCTGAAGAAAGGGTGGCTGCGTTAATGGACGTGCTTCTACAGCATAAAGATTTCTTCGTGTGGAACTATTCCGAGATGCAAGGATTAGATCCAGAGATTGTTGTGCATAAATTAGCAATATCCCCAGATATCAGGCCAGTCAAGCAGGCACCGAGAAGGATGCGGCTCGAGCTTGAGATGAGCATTAACGCCGAAGTCAAGAAGCTGATCGATTCTGGGTTTATCCAGGAGGTACAGTATCTTGACCGGGTCGCCAACATCGTCCCGGTGATGAAGAAAAATGGGACCATACGCATATGTGTGGACTTCCGAGATCTCAATAAAGCCTGCCCGAAGGACGATTTCCCAGTGCCGGTCACCGAACTGATGATAGACAATACGTCCACTCATGAGGTTTTCTCCTTTATGGATGGTTCATCAGGGTACAAGCAGATAAAGATGCATCCCGAAGACCAGAAGCACACCGCTTTCCGGACTCCTTTGGGTATATTCTGCTACAAAGTTATGCCTTTCGGTTTAAAGAATGCCGGCTCCACCTATCAGAGGGCCATGACAAAGATCTTCGATGATCTCATACATGAAGTCGTCGAATGCTATATCGACGACCTTGTAGTGAAGAGCATGTCATACGAAGAGCACTTAGAGTATCTGAAGACCATATTTCAACGCCTTCGGCAATATAATTTGAAGATGAATCCCCTCAAATGCGCGTTCGGAGTCTCCTTGGGTAAATTCCTGGGATTCATCATCCGACACCGAGGTATCGAAATAGATCCATATAAGATTAAGGCGATCATGGAACTGCCTCCGCCAAGAACTCTTAAGCAGCTGCGGTCTCTCCGAGGGAAGGTCGCGTATATACGGCGATTTATAGCCAACCTTTCAGGCAAGTGTCGTCCTTATAGCCACCTGATGAAGAAGGGAACCCCGTTCATCTGGGATCAACAATGCCAAGGTGCGCTAGACGAAATCAAGCAGTATTTATAAACTCCGCCAGTGTTGGCCACTCCGGTTAAGGGAAAGCCTCTCATTCTTTACACAACCGCCCTCGAAGGTTCCTTAGGCACATTATGGGTGCAGGAAAACGACTAAGGGAAGGAGAGAGCGCTCTACTATTTAAGCCGAGTTCTTCTGGGGGCAGAAAGCAATTACTCCCCTATCGAAAAACATTGCCTGGCGTTAATCTTTGCGATAACAAAACTCAGGCACTATGCATTGGCACATAAAGTCCGTCTTATATCAAAGGTAAACCCCCTCAAATATCTAATGTCAAAGGCCATATTGACAGGGAGACTCACTAAATGGGCCCTGCTCTTGATGGAGTTTTCAATAACCTATCAGCCTCTTAAAGCAGTGAAAGGCCAAGCCATCGCCGACTTCCTTGTTGAGCATCCCATACCTGTCGGTTCCACTCTGAATTGCAATTTGCCAGACGAACATGCGTTTGACGCTATCGATGGGAACGATACCCGATGGGAGCTTTATTTTGATGGGGCGTCTTCCCAGAAGAAGCGCAAACAAAGTACCCCTATAATCAAATCGGGGGTAGGCCTCATCTTCGTAACCCAGCAAGGAGGGATAATGCGTTTTGTTTTCTCCTTAACAGAGCCGAGGATGAATAACGAAGCCGAATATGAAGCCTTGATAGCAGGCCTCGAGATCTCCATCGACATGGGAATTGAAAACCTTCTCATATACGGAGACTCGCAGCTGGTCGTTAGTCAAGTAAACGGCGACTACCAGACGTGCAAACCAGAGTTGGTGAAGTATGGCGAAAAGGTGCAGCAACTGTTGACCCAAATTCCCTCCTATACTTTGGAAAGCATACCACGCGCGGAAAATAGCAAAGCGGACATGTTAACTAAGCTCGCTAAAGAACTGGCTGACAAGAACCTTGATGACGTCAGAATCGTGGTGCAAAGCCGTCGAGTACTTGCTCCAGCAGAAATACCCCCGGAATCATCCGAAGAAAAGGGAGCGACTGAACAGATGACCTTACAAATAAAAGACGGGGAAAAGGCCACGGATTGGAGAGAAGTCTTTATAGACTACTTTAAATACCGTCGAACACCCGAAGATGTGTCCCCAAGACATCAGCTCATAAAACGGGCTCTGTCTTTCGCATTCGTCAATGATACTCTGTACAAGAGGTCATTTGATTCTCTGTGGTTGAGATGTCTGGGACCCGACGAAGTGAAAAGAGTCGTTCAGGAAGTTCACGACGGACTCTGCAGTTCTCATCAAGAAGGCCCGAAGATGAAGATAAAGATTAAACGGATGGGTTACTACTGGCCCACGATGATCCAGGACTACTCGAATATGCGAAGCAATGCCACTCATGCCAAATCCATGGGGATTTCATCCACCAACATCCAAATCCACTACATCCAACAGTAACTAGCTGGCCATTCGAAATGTGGGGGACTGACATAGTCGGCCCCATCGAACCAGCATCGTCTAGAGGACATCGTTTCATCCTGGCGATGACTGATTACTTCTCCAAATGGGCGGAGGCAGTACCACTGAGGGAAGTGAAGATGGAGAATATCTTCCACTTTTTCAAGACGCACGTCATTTATCTATTTGGAACTCCGCGACGAATCATTTCCGATAATGGGCCAGCTTACAAAAGCCACAAGGTCAGTTGCTTCGTGCAACAACACAATATAGACTGGAGGTATTCTTCGGTTTATAATCCACGAGCTATTGGTATAGCTGAGGCCTTCAACAAGACCATGACAAAGATCATAAGAAAGACGGTGTCCCGAAACAAGAAGGACTGGCATGAGAGACTGCAAGAAGCTCTTTGGGCGTATCGAACTACGTTCAAGACGACCACGAGCACGACGCCATAAGCATTGGTATTCGGTACGGAAGCAGTACTCCCCCACGAGATAGAGCTACCTTCTCTACGAGTGGCAGTCCACTACGAGCTGACGGACGAAGAAAATGCTCACCTTCGGCTTGAGGAGCTTGATGCCCTAGATGAAACCTGGCTCATAGCGCAACAAAATCTGGAGGCTTATAAAGAAAAGAGGTCGCGCTCATACGAAAGATTGACTAGGCCAAGGACATTCCGCCAAAGCGAACTCGTGCTAGTGGTCAAAAGGCCTATGATCCCCAATCGCGTCAAGCGGGAAAAATTCGAGCCGAACTACGATGGCCCGTACATCATAGACAAGGTCTACCAGGGTGGAGCCTATCTACTCATGGACATGCACGGTGAAAGGCCTTTCAGTCCAATAAACGGTCGCTTCCTAAAGAAATACTATGCTTAATGATCCATAGCCTAAGTCAATGATAGATGATGATGACTATGTCCGCTCGCTATCTTCCTAAGCTCAAGCTCTATAAGTAGTAGCCGGCCCTCTCAAAGACGGACCGAAACGCCCTTAAACTAATGATGGACCGAAATGTCCCTAAACTAATGACGGACCGAAACGTCCTTAAACTAATGAGGGACCGAAACGCCTTTAAACTAAAGACGGACCGAAACATCCTTAAACTAATGACGGACTGAAACGTCCTTAAAACTATTACCGCAGCATCCTTAGGCTGACGAGATGAATAAAAAAATAAAATAAAAAATAAAAAAATAAAAAATAAAAACGGTTTGTCCATAAGCAAAAAAGGGAACGGATGAAAACCCGAAAGGGCTCCGTGAGTAAAAACAGCAGGGCTACCGACGAGTGTTCGTGAAAACCCGAAAGGGCGCGACCTCGTAAAAAAAAGAGAAGAAAAAATATATAATAATAACGGTATGTCCATAAGAAAAATGGGCATGGATGAAAACCCGAAAGGGCTCCGTGAGTAAAAACAGCAGGACTACCGGCGAGCGTTTGTGAAAACCCAAAAGGGCGCAATCTCTTTAAAGGACACTTGCAGGGTCCTCACAACCTTGTAAGGAGAAACCACTTGCATGAGATCCTTACGACTCAGAAGGGAGCAACACACTTAGGGACCCCCATGATTCCTAAGGAGAAAATACACTTGCGAGATCCTCACGACTCGCAGGGAGAACTCTCTTATGGGACCCTCACGGCTCATAAGACTTGAAAGTCTTAAGTTACAGAGACCTAAACCTGTGCTTAAGCAAAATCCCCCATAACCTTCGACAATGCCCTACAAGTGGCTCATACTGTTGTATACAATCCACGGGCGCGAATAAACATTTCCCCGGCAAAGTCCCACCCGTCACTAGGGATATGTCCATATGGTGAACAAGCCTTATAAGTCCTCTCAACTTATAAGGAGAAAGCCCTCTTGTAGGATCCTTATGACTTACAGAGAAACATACACTTAGGAATCCTCATGATTCCCAAGGAGAACATACACCTACAAGATCCTCACGACTTGTAGGGAGAAATACCTTTGTGAGACCCTTATGGCTCATGAAGTCAAAAGCCTTAGTCGACAGGACCCTAACCCTGTTTGCTAAGTCACCTTTGTTCAATATCGACAGAGGAAGATGATGATTCGCTCTTGGCCATATCCCAGTTGTAGCGGTGCTGATGCCGAAATCGGTGTCTAATTTCAAGTTTACGGCGAAAAGCCAATAAGCCGCACGTGCATACGAAATAGCCGAAATGATGGGGCAACTTGCAACAAAAAGCAGAAAGTACAAACGTATGCACGCAAAATAGCCGAAATGATGAAGCAACTCGCAATAAACAGCAGCGAGTAAAAATGAAATAAATAGCCGAAATGATTGGGCACCGCGAAAAATAGCCAAAATGATAGGGCAATCGCGACCTTCGCGATATAAAAGCTGAAATGATAGAGCATCGCGGAAAAAGAAATAAAATAAAAAAAAGTTTTTAATTTACGCCCTACAGGTGATGTTACATCTATCCCTGTATACAATCCAGGGGCGTGAACAAAGAAGGAATCGCACTCCTCCTCTCCCCGGTTTCATCAGAAGAAGAAGCCAAATCCCGATGAGTCGCAGATAGCTTAGAGACCATCTCCACGCTCGTCTCGTTGCAATGGACACAGCATCAAGCAAAGCGGAACAGCGGAAACTCCCAGTTCCATGGCTCGGCGATAGACAGATCACCAAGAGTCAAATCCCTACCCCGTGAAATGCGGATATAATCAAAAAAGAAATTTCTGGTTACGTGGAACGCGGATAACGTCACTCTTTGACCCCTTGGAAAATGTCCAGAGCGGATCCTGGTCCTCGCAGAGCACGGCAGTGAACCCGTGTGATGCATCCAGAGCGGAGCCTAGTCCTCGCCGAACGCGGCAGTGAACCCGTGTGAAGCATCTAGTGCAAAATTTCTGGTTACGTGGAACGCAGATAACGTCACTCTTTGACCCCGTGGAAAACGTCCAGAGTGGATCCTGGACCTCGCAGAGCACGTCAGTGAACCCGTGTGAAGCATCCAGAGTGGAGCCTAGTCCTCACCGAACACGGCAGTGAACCCGTGTGAAGCATCTAGTGCAAAATTCCAGGTCACGTGGAAGGCGGATAACGTCACTCTTTGACCCCGTGGGAAACATCCAAAGCGGAGCCTAGTCCTCGCCGAACACGGTAGTGAACCTGTGTGAAGCATCTAGTGCAAAATTCTTGGTTACGTGGAATGCGGATAACGTCAGTCTTTGACCCCATGGAAAACGTCCAGAGCAGATCCTGGTCCTCGCAGAGCACGGTAGTGAACCCGTGTGAAGCATCCAGAGCGGAGCCAAGTCCTCACCGAATAGAGCAGTGAACCCATGTGAAGCATCTAGTGCAAAATTCCTGGTCACGTGGAACGCGGATAGCATCACTCTTTGACCCCGTGGAAAACATCCAGAGCGCATCCTGGTCCTCGCAGAGCACGGCAGTGAACCCGTATGAAGCACCCAAAGCAGAGCCTAGTCCTCGCCGAACATGGCAGTGAACCCGTGTGAAGTATCTAGTGCAAAATTCCTGGTTACGGGGAACGCGAATAACGTCACTCTTTGACCCCATGAAAAACGTCCAGAGCGGATCCTGGTCCTCACAGAGCACGGCAGTGAACTCGTGTGAAGCATCCAGAGCGGAGCCTATCCTCGCCGAACACGGCAGTGAACCCGTTTGAAGCATCTAGTGCAAAATTCCTGGTTACGTGGAACACGGATAACGTCACTCTTTGACCCCGCGGAAAACGCCCAGAGCGGAGCCTGGTCCTCGCCAAGCATGGCAGTGAACCCATGTGAAGTATCTAGAGCAAACACCGGACTGTGGAATCCTTAAAATCCATGGACTATGATGTCCTTAACCTCGACCGTAATGTCTTAAAACTAACGATCAACCACCCTGATTCTGTACTGATTCGACCTTGGTTTAAGGGTACATCTCTGCACTTCTTTGATACTTGGCGTTGTAAATCCTCAACGTCTTCAAAGAAGTGATGGGTCCCTGCAACCACACATCGGACTGTGGAGTCCTTAAATCCACGAACTATGACGTCCTTAACCTTGACCGTGATGTCTTAAAACTAACATCGGACCGTGGAGTCCTTAAATCCACGGACTATGATGTCCTTAAGCTTGACCGTGATGTCTTAAAACTAACATCGGACTGTGGAGTCCTTAAATCCACGGACTATGATGTCCTTAACCTTGACCGAGATGTCTTAAAACTAATATCGGACTGTAGAGTCCTTAAATCCACGGACTATGATGTCCTTAACCTTGACCGTGATGTCTTAAAACTAACATCGGACTGTAGAGTCCTTAAATCCACGGACTATGAAGTCCTTAATCTCAACCGGGATGTCTTAAAACTAACATCGGACTGTGGAGTCCTTAAATCCACGGACTATGAGGTCCTTAACCTTGACCGCGACGTATTTAAACTACGATACCTTAAGCAACCCCTGACCCCATGAAACACGATCAGGATGACCACATCCAGCACTTGCAGGTCCTCACGACCTGTAAGAAATAAAACTCTCTTATGAGATCCTTACGACTCTCAAGGGAAAACCCGCTTAAGAATCCTCACGATTCTTAAGAAGAACACACACCTACTGGATCTTCTCAACCTGTAGGGAGAAAAACTCTTTATGAGACCCTCACGGCTCATAAAGCTCAAAAGTCATAGGAGGCAGCCCTTAACCGTGAATCCTAATCCATCGCTGCCCTGCAAAGAGAACAAGATAAATTGTTCGCAAAGCACATTCAATAAAAAAAGACACCTCATCGAGAAGAAAAAAATGTATCTTTTATTCATAACCAAAATGGATACAAAGTACAATTCATGAAAGAACAAAAGAAAATACTCTCATTTGGGAGTATGTACAAAATGAAAGGAAAAGATACAAGTCTTCAAGCCGGCGGGCGATGTAGCAATTTTTCTAGCTCATCCTTCTTCTGCTGCGTTGCGGCTTCATGATTCAGGATCTCCAAAAGACGAGCCTCCGCCTGAGCCTGCTTGGCCTGATACGAAGCAAGCCGACCTTCAAGCTCTTTCTCGGTGGCCTTATGAGCTTCGACCCTTTCGCGAGTGAACGTGGCAGCTTTATCAAGAGCCACCACCTCTTTGATAGACTCTTGGAGCACCCGCCAGAGTTCATATGTTTTGTTGGCCTTGGCGGTAAGATTAGCTTGAAGCTTGCTCAGCGCCTTAGAAGCCAGCTCCCTCTCCGAGAACTTACGGCCGAGCCTCTTCTCGCACGACGTCATATTTGCCGCGCACTGTGCTATCAGCCCCCGTAGCTCCGCCTTTCCAGCCATGGCCTCCGAGGAAAGGTGGGAACATTCAAGGGCATGCAAGCAAGCCTCCACCTACCGACAGAACTCCACCCAAACTCGCACCACCTCTTCTCTATGGTTGGTGGCAAGAAAAAGAAGAGAACCGTTAGCTTCAGCGACGAACGCTTCGGCTGTGGTCGCGCTGCCAGCACGGAGCTCCTCAATCAAAGATGATAAGGAGACAAGGCTTAATTATGCCAAGCGTTCTGAAGCCCGCAGTGCATAGGGGCCGGGCAGCATCATGATGCGCGATTCCAATGCTGTGGAGACTGGCAGGGCTGTTCGAATTTGAAAGATGTCAATAAAATTCTTAAGCAAAAGAATAAATAGGATTATAATGAAATGTTACCTACCTACGGTCATGCAAGTAGGAGCTGAAGGTTCCCCTGGCCCTTCAACGACCTCGACCTCATCGTAGGCTTCCAAGACTGTAAGAGACATCAACGTCATTTCGCAAAATGGCAACAATGCTATGATAAAAAAATGGCGAATGACGCTAACCTTGCCCAGAGGAAAGGACAATGTGCTGAGGGGAGACCGCTTGCGGAGCTGCCATCTCCAACAAACGCTGAAATGATTGTCGAGGAGACAAATCAGCGATAGAGGCCGCCAAACCGCACAATACTGGGAAAGACAAAAGAGTTCAGACCACGGAAAGGATGCTAATTTAAAATGCAGAGGGTTACCTTCAACACTCCTCCCATTCTGAGTCGGGGGGATAGCGGCTTTGACAGCCTCTGCCGGAACCACGGGCTCCAACAAAAGGAGAGTAGTCCCGACTACCTCCATCTCAGCCTCTGGGCCGCCTTCGGGAAGAGCCGTTGGAGCGGTAACCTCCAATGGAGCCTCCCCTAAAGGAGCAAGCACTCCGTGATTAAGAGCCGCCACTGGAGGCTCTACCATAAGAGGAGCAGCCTCATCAGCCCCCTCCACATCGAGCAATGCTTCACCGGGAGTTTCGACAGGCTTTAGCTTCAATAAGCCCATAGGGAGCTCCCCTAGCGTCGAAGATTCTGCACAATTCAAATAAGAATAAAGATACATATATACGGGCGTAAATAATCTGAAAAGCTATGAGAAAGAACAACAACGTACCGATGCACAAGGAAGCCTTCAATATGGATTCTTCAAGCCGCTGCTCCTTCTCAAGGAGGCGTGCTCGCCGGGGTTCGAGGGTATACTCGTGGCCACCGGTCCATAAGGAAAGCGCGTCCGCTGCGTCCTCTGAAGCAGCCTGCTTCAGGAACCTTTCCCCCCATTCCTCCAAAGGGACAATAAACCGCCGCCGAATCCACGAGGGGCTTCGTAAAAGATTACAGCAGGATAGGGCTTCTTCGGAACCCTAGCGTTCTGAGATGCATACTTGGAACGTCTTATAGCCTCATCCAACTGCGCGGCTTCCTCGGCGGCCGAACTTGGGAAAAGTAGTCCAGCATCTGATTCCGGCAAGGCCAGTGGCTCATCTTCAAGAATGGGCTCAGACTCCATTAAAGAGTCGAGCAAGTTAGTAGCCACTCTCCTTCGGCCCTTAGACCTAGAGCCAGTGGCCGAAGATGACCGCTTCCTTCCTCGTGAAGCCTTAGGGCGACGCCGACCCACGTCACCCTCAGCACCCTCATCCCTGTTACCCTCGCTTGGTGCTACGGCTGAGGATGACACCGCCATTGTCGATGCCATGAGGGGCAGTGCTGCCGCGGGCGGTGGTACTGCTACTGGGGCCCGTCTGCCCTGCGACCGGGTACCTAAGGGCATACCAGCTGTTGGAGTAAGGTCCACCCCCGACTCCCCTGGAATGAGCGCGGTGCCCATATCCCTCAGAGGGAAGCGGACCGGAGCTCACGGTCACAACGTAGCTCCCATGGCCAGAACCTGAGGAGGAGCATCGTGACCAAGAAGCACCCTTCTCTCCTCAAGAATAATTGGGTTGACTCGATGGAGATACCAACCCATGAACGATCCCACGCACCGGGGCATGTGCTCAGCTTCAGGGATCATGAAGTGGGAGCCGGTGTTCAATCTCACGAAATGATGGGCGGCATCATGAACGGCATCAAGTGAAGGGACCGGCACAACTATGAAAGCCTCGAAAGGAACGCCCTGGTCATACCCAAGCTGTCGAGCGAAGCGATGCGGATTGTAATGCATGAAAAGAGCTGCACTATCCTGGCGGAATACCAAATAGCTTGGTCTAATGGCATACAAGTGCGCAGCCTCCCGGGGCTTCAAAGAGGGTACGTTGTCTTTTGACCAGTCCCAGAGTTGTTGAACTGGACCTGAAGGAGAAGACAGGACCCGATCATTAAAAACCAGCCCGCCAGTGGTAGCGTAAGGAGAAATCAGCACCCGAATAGCCCCGAATTGGCTCGGGTCGGCGGCAGAAGCACCCACCAATCGCATAAGTCGCGGGAAGGGGTAGGCGTCGTAAAATGCAGGCCTATGATGCATAGAGAAATCCCCCAACACGTGCATTTCGATCCAAGACGTGAAGTAATGAAGCGAAAAGTTTACTACATCGACGCCAGGACTAGAAGTGTTAGCTACGGTGCCCAACTCATGATAAAGATGCGCCAACGCCGGGATACCGATGGCCAACTGCGTCCCGTCAGCGATACAATGAGCTGGGTAGATAACCGAAGCCCTCATAAAGCGGCGGTGCAGAGGGATGACGAACCAGCTGAGCCAGACGCTGATAAATCCAACAAAGAACGTCTCCTCATCCATGCCGGGAGCTGCAATGGATTCGAAAGACGTCGGTGACATTATGGGGATGTAGTATTGCAGTAGATCCGATTCATTAGTCGGCAGCTTCTTCGGGCCAAACCCATAGGGGTCTTTAATGTTTGCAAACTTTGGAGCTGACTTCGACAAGACGCCCTCGCGAAGGAAACAAGCAATGAAGCTCTTGAAAGTAACACCCTGCTCTTTAGATTCGGTGAACAAACGATCAAAGATACCCAGCACCTTGATTAAGCTGGGACGCTTGTGCCGGACGGCGTTCTCAGCAGACAAGCCGTCAAGCGGCGCGGGCTCGGGTTCAAAGACGTATTCATCATAAGGCAGCAACTCCTCATAAAGCGTCCCTCGAATTGGCAGTCCCGAGATCTCATAGAACTCCCCCAAAGAGATCGAGACTTCTCTGTCCCCCAGAAGAAAAGTGTTGGTGGGGAGATTCCATTGATTCAAGAACGCCTTAACCCACCAGGCATGTGGGGATTGGTAATGAAAGAGCGACGCATATATCGCCTGGTAAAGCCCAACCTTCTGTAGCCACACATGATGGGTAGCAAGGATGTAGCGAGCCCAGAGAAGGTAGCCCGTGGGGTGTCGAGGTGTGAGCCCTATCTTATAAATCTGTCCCCAGGGGTAGGCCTCACCCTGACAAATACGTCGTCCCAAGATATCTATAGCTAGGATCGGATGGTTCAGGATACCGGTCGTCGAAGGCTCGAGCCGTCCCGTTGGAGTCCAATTTGGCATCTCCACGGCGAAAACCGTCCTTGGAGGGTCCATCGGCAAAAACGGGAAAGTAGGTTCTGTCGGTACTGCGCAAAGGAAACTCCAGTGACCCTGGATGATATGATTGTACTAAGATCCCCATAGAAGTAGGCTGGTACAGTTTGGGTCATAAGCCCGGATCATCGCCATTGCTTCCTCGTCAGAGGGTGATTGAGGAAAAGCGGCCTCCGAGCGAGTGAAGGGAAAACACGGAGCAGAAGCCATTGCACCTGAAATAAAGTAAAAGAAAACTGTCAAAAGCAAAGCCAGCAATGTATATACATGCATGAACATGAAGACAGTTGAAGAAAGCGACAGCAGACTTTTTTATGGGACCATTAGCTACAAAACACATGGGCCCTACAGAATCAGGTTGACGGCTCGTTAATAATGAGACCAGGCAATTGTAATAAGACAAAGGGGATATTCTCATTAAATAGATAGTGGGTTTCAAGTGGCCCTGCACATCCCCTAGAAGACAAATCTACCTCGGACTCTACAACAAATCAAACGGGATCAAGGGAATTAAATTCCCATAGAAGACATCATTGCAAACTTCTACTCCATTAATTACAGAAGGACAACCTAGGGAAAAGAGATCCTAAGAAGCCTCCATGCGAAGAAACTGAGTTCTTCATAGGAATAAAATTCCTTTTGAAAAAGGAAATTAAATTCCCAGAAACATGTTTTCTGTGAACGGGGTTAAACTCTATGGATTATCACCATCATTTCCCTAAAGATCATCTAAACCCTAAGAGATCTACTGTTGAAGGTTAAGTGGTTTCATATTTTGGTTAAAAAACTTGAAGAAAAATGGGTTCTTTGTTAAAAAAGGTGTGAAACCCTTGATATGGATTTAAAATCCAGAGAGTGTTGTCAAAATGAAGGTGCTTCGATCACCATTACTTGAAGAAAAGAGTCTCTTTGAACAGAGTTAAACTCTGAAAATGTCTCAAGGCAGAGAACTAAGCTCTAGGAACGAGAATTAAATTCTCAAGGAAAAATTCTCAAAGGAAGAGGATGAGCAAAGTGGGGGCTCTTCTGAAAGCACATGGGCATTTATAGGATGTGATGGAGACGCTTCATCTCCCCGATTCCCTAGATGGATCCAACGGTCACCAAAGTGACAGTATTGTACTGACGTGCAGACACGTGAGAACAACGCTGTGGGGGCACTTGTTTCCTGATTTAAAATCAGGAAAGCTTACGGAGGAGGCATCACGTGCTAGCACGTGACTAACATTCACGTGTTGACACGTGACACTTAAAAGCAGCGGCAAAGGAAGATTCACTCCCTGATTAAATCAAAGAAAAGGCTTCAGAAAAGGTCACGTGCTCACACGTGACCCGGGGTCACGTGTTGGCACATGACGGTTGAGCAGTGACTAGAAAACAGAGTGCAAAAGGAGAAGAAAAGCTCATTCTAGGGGGTCACGTGCCTACACGTGACCAAGGGTCACATGCCTACACGTGACTAAGGGTCACGTGGTCACACGTGACCGGCTTTCAAAGCCTCTTTAGTTAACAGAATTAAATTCTGAAGAGCATTCAAATCTTTCTAAAGGAGAATGATTATTTGGAACCGTTGGATTAATAATCTAAAGGTGATTAAATATCACCTATTTATGGAAAAATCTTGAACTTAGAAAGATTTCCTCTTAAAATCTAACCGAAATAACAAAGGAATATCTTTGGATTTAAAATCCAATGGTGAATAAAATTCACCTAATAATCCAAAAGTCCAGATGAATGATGAATGTAAATCAAATATTTCAATAAACAAATCAAATCTCTCAATAAAAGATTCACTAAAACTGATTGATTCTCTTCCTTCTCCTATAAATTGGAGCAAGAAAAATACAGGGACATACACACAGAGACATAGAGAGAGAAAGAAATAGAGCCTTGAGATTTTGGAAGAATTTGATCTTCTGTAGAAGAAAACCTTAGGTAAGAAAGGAGAGGCTTCAAAAGAGAATTTAATTCTCAAAAGAGTTTAACTCTTATATTAAAAAAAAAGAAGTTAGTTCTTTCTCTAGTGGAGGATCTGCAAAGTGCATATCTCCTCATGAATTGAGAATTTAATTCTCATTGGGTTGAGATCCTGCAATGCATATCCAAAGCATAGAGAGGGAATGGAAGTTTGAGAATTTAATTCTCACAGAATTATAGGAATTTAATTCCTTTGAGAAGAAATTAGGGTTTAACCCTATGTTATAGGAATTTAATTCCTTCAAAATGAACAGAACTAGAGTTTAACCCTAATTGAGAAACTTAACCTTCTCAGACTCACAGGAATTTAATTCGCTGAGAGAAGAAATTTGGGTTCTACCCTATGACAGAACTTAATTCCTCACATATATGGGAATTCAATTCTTACAGAATACAAATTAGGGTTTAACCCTATATAAAAGTAATTCTTTAAAAGAAAGGTGGAATTTAATTCCTCTAAAGTTAATTATTAGGGTTTAACCCTACGAAGAATTTAATTCTTAAACAAACATGCAAAGAAGCAGGGCCACGTGCTATCACGTGACCCCTGAAAAGTTCCATAGAGAAGGGCTTAGAGGCAACGCCTCACGTGCCCCACCCTTTGGCAGAAGCTCTAACAGACTAACATTTAAATACCCATCACGTGACAGCACATGATGCTCCAATGTGTCCAATACTTTTGGAAGAATAAAATGAAAGGAGGGCGCTCTCACGTGCTACCACGTGACCCCTCTTGCCTTAGTGTTTAACACTAAATTGAAACCTCTGTATCCAGTGTTCAACACTGATTTGCCTTAGTGTTTAACACTAAATTAACACTCTATTTGCAGTGTTTAAACACTGACTTTCTTTGTGTTTAACACTAAATTAAATCTCTGTTAGCAGTGTTAACACTGATTGCTAGTGTTTAACACTGATTTGCTTTAGTGTTTAAACACTAATCTGAAAGCCCTATCGCTAGTATTTAACACTAACTATCTCTTAGTGTTAAACACTAACTCATCAATTTAATTCCCAGTGTTCAACACTGTTGGTCTTTAGTGTTTAACACTAGCTTCAGCCTAATTGGCTAAGTTCTAAAGGCAAAGCCTCTCCTCCAATGGACCAACAGAAAGCCAATATTCTAAGTATGATTGGACTTAGCCCAAGATGGCCATAAGTTCTCAATTCAAACTTAACCGGGCCAATGGGTTCATAATATAATTAATTGGTCTTGGTTCCAAATTGGGCCAAACACTATGTAATCTACCTTGGTTCAAGGGTACATCTCTTCACTCCTTTGATACTTGGCGTTGTAATTCCTCAACGTTTTCAAAGAGGTGACGGGTCCCGATGACCACACATTAATACGGACTGTGAGGTCCTTAAACTCATAGACTATGAGGTCCTTATCCTTGACTGTGATATCTTAAAACTAATGTCGGAATATGGAATCCTTAAATCCACGGACTATGATGTCCTTAACCTTGACCGGAACGTCTTAAAACTAACAACGGACTATGACGTCCTTAACCTTGACCGTGATGTCTTAAAACTAATGCCGGACAGTGGAGTCCTTAAATCCACGGACTATGATGTCCATAACCTTAACAGCAACGTCTTAAAACTAACATTGGACCGCAATGTCCTTAAACTACCTATTGACCGCAATGTCACTAAATTAAACAACAGGGCTCCCTTAATTGCTCTTTTGTTGGATCTAAACGGTCCCGTTAAATCGATCTTAGTCTAAAAATTAGACTAACATATCCTTAACAAACGTTTAAGTTGATCTTAGTCTCAAATGAGACTAATGTATCCTTAAACACAAACCCCCCAAAACCCAAATCTAAGAAAGATCCGGATTTGGACTAGTCCACGCCCTACGGGCGACGACATAACTCAGTCTCCGTATACAATCCACGGGCAACCAAACACAAAATGAACACACACGACACGAAGTGACTATCTGAGGAAGGAGAAAGTGGTTACCGCAGTGCGGTAGCGTAATTAACTGCAGGGGCTTGCGCCTGCAGGGAAGAGCGTCCGCACAATCAAAAACCCCTCAAGCGAGGGGGAATCTGACGAAGTCTGCTACATCGGACGCATCCGTTTAAACCTTCAATACACTGTGCCATAAATCAACTTGGCATTTTCGGAGAGGTAGACGGATAGCACCAATTAGCATCTACCCCGAATCTCAGGTAAGACGTCCGCGTCGCGCCGTCATCCGGAGGGGAACACACGACTCTTTTGAGCCGTGGCAGAGTAATAATCAAAGTGTTAGTGTTTATGCCCTAGAGGCCATTACTGTATCATACTAGTTTGTATATTACTTAATGGAAGCTTGGGATATTCATAGTTGTATTGACAGTCTTGCTAAAAATTGTAGTATGCTACTTGGCTTGTGTCTACTTTAATATATACATATGTTTCTTGTAACGTATCGCTTAGACATATTAGTAGAGTCCTTAGGATCTTTGCCTGATTACCAGCGTTGTGATGGCAGTCACACTAGTGGGGACTGAGTAGTCTATAAGCAACATCCTATACAGGTCTCTAGTCGTAGGATTATCGAGACAGGGCATCGATACTCCGGAGTAGACTAGTGTGTACGCTTCTCATCCCAGTTGGGGAGATGGTCTGTCCCACAGCCATCAGTACGTCGTACTGGAGATAGTATACAGGTGCTCGTTGGGTTATAGGTACACCGGACAGGACTCGCAGGGAACTGATAGTTAGTATTATACCCGTCGTCAGTTAACAGTTCCCAGGTGACAAGAATACAACATAGTCCGTAGACTTAACACTGCTACTTCGCCTCGTGTGTGTCCCACTGTTCTTAGACTGCTACCTTACCACGGCTCAAACGAGTCGTGCAAACAGGCAGCAGTTGGGTGCAGTCCCGAGCACTTGGAGGCAGTGGCGATTAGACAGGATTTATCTCTCCCGGTATTGGGGGTTGATATCGCGCTGTATCAGAGAGCCATTACGCAAAGTCCCTGGCCAAGGCAAGCGAGATTTACTGGTAGGTTCCAGTAGTTTCTCAAGGTGTAATGGGCTATGCTCCGACACGACTTATACCGCTATTAGGGAACTGACGCTTACCACCCCTAGGCCTGATATGCGATAGTCTTAGACGAACAAACCGGACTGTACGGAGATTATCACATCAGACTCAGTAGGAGTTCGGATGGGTTTCCTTATCGGCCTTCTTATCGACATCTACCTGGGGACCATTACGTACAGCTAGTGCCGCTTGCGGTCTGTGGTTAAACCCACTGCCAGCATAGTAGTCGAGTCTTTAGAGTCTTACACAGAGAGTTTCCCTACTCCAGGCGAAACGATATAGAGGTCGTATGGTTTTACAACAAGGGTTCGGACGCATATGTGTGTTTACGCACATACGACATTCGGACAGTTTTTACTAGCCGGATTTGGTTTAAGCCAGATTCTAGTATCGGCTTAGTGGATTTATACAGTCTAAAGTTTTTCTGTGTTTTGACGAATAGGAGGGGCGTTCTCGTAATTTCGCGAGAAGCTTCTAGAAAGATGGTGACTTGGAGGTTTGGGTGGCATTTGCATTTATTGTTTTAATGACTCATTTGTGTGATTCATCCATGGAGTTAATGCTTCATTAATTGATCTAATGACTCATGAGATAAATCACTCATATGAATAAATGAAGCATTGTTGTTAAATCATTTAATTATTTATTTGATAAAAGATAATGCTTCATATATTAAAATGAGTTCATTATTTCT
This sequence comes from Agapanthus africanus, assembly GCA_030015575.1. Classification (NCBI taxonomy): domain Eukaryota; kingdom Viridiplantae; phylum Streptophyta; class Magnoliopsida; order Asparagales; family Amaryllidaceae; genus Agapanthus; species Agapanthus africanus. Next base: position 257,419,793 of record JASDDO010000006.1, on the reverse strand, counting down.
TCTCATTCTCATGCTCACCTTCTCTCTCCTCAAGCTCTCTCTCTTCAAACCCTAATCCTCCCATCTCATGTGTTGAGATCAAGGATTAGATAGACTAATTAATCCATAACCTCACTCTATATCACCTAGGTACCTTTGATTAGCAACTAAAGAAACCTATTTACCTCAAGTTTAGAGGTGAAGCTTGGAATAAAAGCTCTCGGGTGGATCGTCTATTACGTAGACGAGGCCGAGGAGGAGGTGGATAACGAAAAGAAAAAGGACAAGGTTCACTAGGTATAATCTCTTTTCATAGTAGTTAAGAACTCCTATGCATGTGTTAGTTATAGTTTAGCAAAGATTCTTCGGTTAGTTGATGTTAACTCAAAGAACAAGATCGGTTTTCATATTTCCGCCTCCCTGCAACTCGTGGGGTGTTGTACATCGACTTACACAAAGCACGGTGGGAACTCACACGAGACAAATGACGATCTCAGGTCGACAGGCTAACTTGCACAATATCACCTGGGAACTGCTATCTGACAATAGGTATAGTACCAACTAGCAACTTCCCGACGAGTCCGTCTAGTGTACTTATAACCCAATGAACACATGTATGCTATCTTATGTGAACAAACTAACACCAATGGCTTGTGAGACCTGGCCACCGCCCCTCGTCAGGGTCTCGATAAGTACACACTATTCTACTCTGGAGTATCAATGCACAGTCATGATACTCCCATGACTAGGGACATTTAAGGATGTGCTTATAGACTACCCAACTCCCACGTATATGATCGTCATCATAATGCTGGTAGTCAAGCAAGAATCCTATGGGCTCTATCAACATGTAATAGTGATCTGTAATACCATATAAAGTATGTACATGATGATAAATACAAACCATATAGCATACTATCATTTTGAGTAAGATTGTTCTATCTGTATAGGTCATCTCTCAATCATCGCAATCGTGTACCTGCGATTCAATAATTGACTTGAGAGCACTATAGCCAACAGCCACACCCCTCGAGGCTATTGACGAAGTGTCCTTGGGAGGGACACAATGGCCGTGAGCACCCAAGTGGATGCTCGCGACCATGGGGTTCTCCCATAGTCACTTTCCGCTAACGCACTTCGAATGACCTTTGATCGTTGGGGCAATTGGGTGTGGCTCACCACTAATATCTCCCGGCGAGTCATCGCGTATGTTAAGAAATTACGACAGAGTTTCGGTTCAAATCTAAACTCCGTGGTAATCTATCATTTGAGGCTAAAAGGTAAGATTTATACAACTAGTTTTCGCAAAACTAATTAATGTGGATTCTAAAAATTGCATCAAATAACCATAACATTGAGATGACGTTAACAATTCGATCGACTATCTTTTCAACTTCAATTAACAGAGACTGCAGTCACTTAAGCTCAAACAAATTCACCCAGAAAAACCAATTTCCAATTTTACATGCCCGGAAGAAATTGGAACCTAAACAACATTATAAGGCCGCGGATCAGCGGTCGTGGCTACTTCCTTGGTCGCGGATCCGCGATTCTTTGATGATGTTATAGACTCCATTTTCTTGAGAGCTCATAAAAAAACTTGCATAATTTTTAAAGCATTTTTAATTTGGAAAATTTTGCAGTTTAAAAAATTGGACAGAAAGGTGTTAAAAGTCAGAAATAATCGTCGATCGAACACTTTAATTTCGTATAAATATTTTCTAAACCTCTAGTTTGGCTCTGATACCATAAAAGTAGATCGTAACATCTCTACTACAAGGGTTTTAACAATATCAAGTATGCAATTTTAAGAAATCTAGAGGGCTAAGTCTACTGTCTAGAATCGAACTAAAGATTTAGGGTTTCAAAAGAAAGCTAACTAGAGATTTATACTAAGTGAAGAGGAGCTACAACTTTTGTAGCCGAGTCCTTCACTTCTAAAACTCCTTGTAATTGTCTCATGAACTCTTTCTTGAGCTCCACTTGAAGAAATGGACAAGCTTTCTCGATATCCTCTTCGTCGAAAATGATCCACCTTGAGATTACTCTAACTCAAGCTGACACTTCACTAATCAAACTATTAATGAAGTGAACAACCTAAACTAATTTTCTAGAATTTTTTAGGTTGATAAAGTAAGGTTTTTGCTCACACTTCAAGGTTCTTAAAGAAATGACCCATACTACCTTTTTCCAAATTCAAATAAGAAATCTTTATCCTCTTATGCTTAACCCAATGTGATTCTCATATACACAACTCTTGTGTATTAACAACCATGTCATACATGTAAATATATATATATATATATATATATATATATATATATATATATATATATATATATATATAAAGAGAAGAAAATATCAAGTGAGCATAATATAAGATAATATATATATCAAATTATTAAATCAACGCTTGATTTAATAATCCGGCTATATCAAATATAATCCGGCTAATATCATATAATGCTGGATTAGAATATGGTATTATACATCCGTATTTAATCGAGCTCCCACATATATCTCCATACATGCTTTATTTCGTTTCGCTTGAGCAAGAAAATCTCTATGTGGGACTCTTAAAACTCGTCAATAGGCTGGCAATATGTAATGATCACATCAAACACCTACAAGCACGTCAGCGGTACTAGCTGCACGTAACAGCTACCCAAGTATTGAGTGAATAGAAGATCAACAAGTAAGCTTGTCCAAACTCCCGCAGAGCCTATAAGAAACATCTACCGTACAGTCCGTTCTCATCATCTGATATGTTGCATATCGAGTCTGAGGAGTGGTATCGTCAGACCCCAATAACACGATAAGTCATGCCTATGTGTGTCCTATAACCAATCGAGAAATTAATGATAACACTTATCAGTAAAGATTATCAACCCTGGCCAGGGACTTGTGGTTATAACCAATCGAGTATAGCACAACATCAACTCCCAATACCGGGAGAGATGAAACCCCTCCTATCGCTTACTGCCTCCATGTGACTTGAGACTGTACCCAACTACCATTTGTTTACATGACTCGGTTTAGCCATGGTGGATAGGTAATTAAAGCATAGTGGGAACCACACAAGGAACTATGACGATCTCGGGTCTACAGACTAATCTATATAAGTGTCATCAGAGAACTACTATCTGACGATAAGTATGGTACCATGTAGGAGTTCTCGGCGAGTCCGTTCGGTATACTCATTCTCCAATGAGGAAAGGTGTACAATTTTTGGTGTCAAACACCAATAGTTATAGGATCAACCATCGCCCCATACAGGGTCAAAAAACGTACACACTAATCTACACTAGAATATCGATGCCCTGTCTGGATACTCTCTCGATTAGGAACACTTCAAGGATGTTCTTTTGGACTACTCAGGCTCCACTAGTATGATCTACATCATATTCCTGGTAGTCAAGTAAACATCTTAAGGGTTTTATCAACATGTATCAATGAAATAGTAAACTAAAACAAGTGTACATGCTAAGATAAAGAGTAACCAGATAGTATACTATCATGTTGAGCAAGAGTGTCCTATATGTGTGTGTGTGTATGTCCAAGCATCCACTGTAATATACAATAATAGCCTCTAGGGCATACATATCACTAACAAATCCAAATCCCCAGTCCTCCCATGGCAAATGATGAGTCGCTCCTGACACTATTTCAATGTAGTGGTGTTGATGCCGAACCAAAATAAAGATTCTAAATCCCCCCACGGAAGATGATGAGTCACTTCTGGCGCTATTCTATCATAGTGATACTAATGCCAAACAAAAGTCCAAATTTCAAATCCCACTCTACAGTGCTTCCAAGCTTAAAGGTTCAGCCGAATAAAGCGAGAATCAAACAAATCAAATCAACTTCCCACCAGGCAGTGTTTCCAAGCTCAAAAAGCCCTGCAGAACAGACAAGAAACTCTTAAACAAATCAAAACCCGCAAAAAACAAAGCAAGTCAAATCCAACCCTGACTCCGTAATAAGCGGAGCAAGTCAACTTTAACCCTGACACCGCAATAAGCGGAGCAAGTCAAAACAAGAATCGATCATCCAAGTCGCAAAAATAGCAGTATCAACCGTCCATGTCGCAAAAATGGCAGTATCGACCGTTCAGGTCGCAAAAAGGACAGCGTCGACCTCCACGACATCAAAAGAGAACCAAATCAAATCAACCTCCATATAAAACAACATCCATCAATTTAATGCACACAACCCATACATGTGGTGTGTATTACTTGATGGGTGGCACTTTGTTGGGGTTAAAATTTACACCCCGTTAACTAAGTCAAAGTCAAAGTCAATGCCCAAGCAAGTGTGCGCGAGCCCGAGCCTAAGCCCAAGTCAAGCCCGAGCAAGGGAGGGGCTGAACAATGTTATGAAGAGGCAGAATATTATATAATGAATAAATGTGAATGTAATTTTTAGGAAATGAATGTAAAATAAATGGGCAAGCAGCCAAATTTGTAAAAGCCCATGGTTTATGTGCAAAAAGAAAAAGAACACATGGCATGGGAAAGGAACAAGTGCCATTTTCTAAAGGCTAAGGGGCAATATGTAAAAGTTGTTGATTCCATTTGCCCTTGTCGCTAACACGTGGCTAATGCGGAATTCAAAAACAAAAATTTTCATGGCACTAGAAACTAAATCTAAAGAATCGAACCAAACATCTAAACTAGAACCATAACAAGATAAAAATCACAACCTTTGTAGCGTCTTCATTTACTCCAATTGGGTTGGACTCTAGCATGCTCTCAAGAGCTCCGGGTCGCATTTGCAAGCCGGTCCTCCTTCGCCGAAGATGATCTACCCGAGAGAACCGATCCAAGCTCCGGCATTACCTAGTGAAGCAACCGGCATTCCAAGCTCGTTAGGAATGGAGAATGGGGATGTAGGAATTTTTCACTATAATTTTCTCTCAAATCTAAGCTTAAGAGAGTAAGTGTATAAGTAGGAGGAGGAGGTAAGGAAAAATAGCCATGAGCAACTCAAGAAGGCATGAGAGAATGATTGAATGAAGAGTTGAAAAGAATGGCTTCATATTCTTTTTGCAACCATAGAAGTAAAAATCTCATAAAATAATGTAAAAAAATAATGAAGCCCATTCCTCTCTACATGTCTTCAACCATGCTCAATGCCACATCACCCTCCACCTCATTTCATGAATATTCACAAATGAGGTGGCCTTCTTCTAGAACATTCAAAAATACGAATAGCCAAGAGATAAAATGAATAGTGAATAATAATACTAGAATATATATATATTAATATATATATATAATTAAATCAAAACTTGATTTAATTATCCAATTTAATCCTGAGCCGCCAGTATTATTAACCGTCCGATTAAAGTTTGTGTAACATGTACATATATTTAATCGGTCACATGTATGTATCAACATATGTCATCTACATCATATCGTCTGAACCGAGAAAACCCTCTGAGTGGGATTCTAAAGACTCGTCAATACGCTGGCAGTAGGTTTAACAACAAGCACGTCATCGGCACTAGATGTATGTAACGGCTACTCAGGTATTGAGCGAAAGGAAAGACAGCGAGCAAACTCATTCATACCCCCAGGTATTGAGCGAAAGGAAAGACAGCGAGCAAACTCATTCATACCCCTACTGAGCCTGTCTGTGACAATCTATGTACAGTCTGGTCTGTTCGTATAAGAGTATTGCATATCGGGTCTAGGGGGTGGATTTATTCAAACCCCTATTAACGCGATATTTTGTGTCGGTGTGAAGCCCATCACCCACTAAGATACTGCAGATCCAAATTAATAATTCTCGTCCACCTTGGCTAAGGATTTCTGGTGATGGCCACCTATGCACAGCGCGACATCAACCCCCAATACCGGGAAAGATGAATCCCTGATGATCTGCTCACTACCTCCATGTGGCTCAGGACTGTACCCAACTAAAACCTGTTTATACGACTCATTTGAGCCGGGGTAGGGTTGTAATCAAAGTACAGTAGGATCTCACACGAGATAAATGACGATCTCAGATCGACAGACTAACATGTACTTATGTCACCTAAGAATTGCTATCTGAAAATAGATATAATACCATCTAGCATATTCCCGGTGAGTCCGTTCAGTGTAACTCATAACCCAATGAGCACCTGTATACTATCTTTGGTGACTGATTAACACCAATGGCTATGAGACGGGCTATCACCCCTCGTCAGGGTCAAGAAATGTATACACTAGTCTACTCTAGAATATCGATGTCCAGTCTCGATATTCCCACGACTAGGGACCTTTAAGGATTTGCTTATAGACTACCCAGTTCTCATAAGTATGATCGCCACAATAACCCTAGTAATCAAGCAAGAATCCTATGGGCTCTATCAATATGTAATAGTGACCTGTAATACCATAAAATACATGTACATGATGATACAGATGAACCAGATTGAAAGGTTCCTAGGCACCCTAATGAGGTTACACAAGGCATCGATCATGCCAATTTCAAAATTTATGGGTGCCGAGAGACCCTAATACGGATCGTTGGCTAGATGTTTAGGCGAATAATGAAACTAGTTAACACTTAACTAAGAGATACGGAAATACAACCTTTGTAGATCCGGTTCTCCACCTCCATAGCTCCGCAATGAAGTCTCCTCGCTGTCCATAACATGTCCCGGGCTCTAGCGTCGGCTTCATCGGAGAATGAACGGGCTAGGTCATCGATGTCCATGCCGAAGATGATCTACGTCGAGGCATCGCTAAATCAAGCTCCGACTTCACCAAGTCAAGAAACTTGTGAAAGAAACACACTCTACTACTTGGCAAGAGGTAGAGGATGAAGAAATAGGAAGTGGGTAGACTTTAGAATTGGATTTCTCACTCATTTCCATCAATCACCATTGATGGAGCTTGCTTTCTTCATGGAAGAAGATGAAGAAGAAGAAGAAAGTCTTATGATAAGTTATTCCAAAAATGGAAAATAAATGGAATGTTTATCATAATCTAACCATAGTAATGTGTAGAGAATTAACCAAAGTTAGTTGAATGGTTAGGGTTAAGAATGAGATAAGAATGGTGGACTTTGGTCAAAGCTTCATGAGGCTTCAACTAAACTACAAATAAAGCCACCATTCTTTCTCTTTATTCTTATTTATTTCAAAATGAATAAATGAAATAAATAAATGAGAAAAGGAAATGAAACCCTAACCACTTAAGTAACCATGGTTTAATTCTTTACACAAACCCAAACTACCATGTATCATCAAACATGATACAATCTTGTGTACAAAAGTATATCACATATACAATGTGCACAAAAAGTGAGAAAATCCAATTAAAGTGAACCAATACTAGTTAATGCAAAGTAATATATCAAATATATAATTATGCATTAAATCATTAAATCAACACTTGATTCAATGATCCGGTCACATCGTATATAACCGACTAGTATTCAATGTATCGGCTTATCGAATCAATCCTTGATTCGATAACTAGGTTATATCGCATACAACCAATCGATACATTCATCGCGAGAATGAAATACGGTATCACATACACGCATCATTCTCGGTCCTGCACATATCTCATATGCGCTCCTATTTCGTTTCGCTTGAACCAGGAAACCTTTGTGTAGGACTCTAAAGACTCGTCAATACGCCGGCAGCAGATGATGATCATATCAAACACCCACAAGCCGCAAGCGGTCTGCTAAACGTAACGGCCACCCGGGTATTGAGCGATCAGAAGATCGACGAGCAAGCCCGCTCACACTCCAGTGAATCCAACCAGTAACACTACCGTACAGTCTGGTCTGATCGTCTGATATGTCGCATATCTCGCCTAGGGGTGGTAAACGTCAGACCCCAATAGCTCGATAAGTCGTGTCGATATGAGGTCTATAACAATTCGAGAAACTACTGGTAACACTTACCAGTAAATCTTAGCAACCCTGGCCAGGGATTTCCTGCTATAGCCAATCGAACACAGCGCAACATCAACTCCCTATACCGGGAGAGACGAATCCCCTCCTATCGCTCATTGCCTCCATGTGACTCGGGACTGTACCCAAAAACCACCGTTTTGCACGCCCTCTTGGACGTGGTAAGATGGAAATCAAAGCACAGTGGGAACCACACAAGACTCTATGACGATCTCGGGTCAACAGACTACTCTGTACCAGTGTCACCAGAGAACTGCCATCTGACGTAAGGTATAATACCATCTGGGAGTTCTCGACGAGTCCGTCCAGTGTACCCAGTCTCTACTGAGCACCCGTATATCTCCTCTGATGTCAAACACCGATGGATATGGGATCATCCATCGCCCATCTGTATGGGTCGAGAAGGTACACGCTAGTCTACTCTGGTATATCGATGCCCCGTATCGATACACCCACGACTAGGGACTTTGAAGGATGTACTTATGGACTACCATGTCCCCACTAGTATGATCCGCATCATAGTCCAGGTAATCAAGTACACATTCTAAGGGCTTTACCAACATGTAACAGAGAGACAATCAGTATACACGTTAAGGTAAAGAGTAACCAGATAGCATACTATCATGTCGAGCAAGAAAGTCCTCCCTATATACGTCCCAGCATCCACTACAATATACATCCTATGTATAGCAATGGCCTCTAGGGCATACATATAACTAACAATCTCCCACTTTCACTAGGGCCATTTATAGCAGTGGTTGTAGTATCTCATACTCAACCATCCCATAAAAGTCTCTCTCTGGGAATAGGCCTTCGTGAGTGGATCCGCCGTGCTGTCCTCTGAGTCTACTCTCCTAACCTCGATCCCTTAGAGATCAACCATCTCCATGATCAGGTGATACTGCCTTAGAATATGTCTGGATCACTGATGGGACCTGCGTTCCTTGGCATAAGCCACAACTCCATTGTCACATAATGGGAGGAACATAGTTCATCTCATGAACCAATATACACCCAAACAGCCTCTTTGGTAGCATCTTTGGTAGCGATGTATCCTGCCTTTATCGTCTAGTATGCCACGGTATCTAGCTTGGAACTCTTCCAACATACCGTCCCTTTACTGAGGGTAAAGACAATGCCTGCGACTGACATTCGGTCGTCTTTATCACCCTGGAACCCTTCCAGTGATTCTCCCCAGGATCGATTGATACCATCTCACTACAACTAGTGAGAATTCTAATATCCAATTAAATCTATCTCATAGATCCAAAACTCAGGATTTAGGAGGTATCATTTTGATCCTATATGGAGAATCATAGTGATAAGCGGAGATTGATCGAGCGTAGCATAGGAAACTCCTTCCCTATCAAGAGTATGTCATCCACGTACTCTACGAGGATCGTCACCTTACTCCCTACTACCTTTTTGTATATACAAGGTTCATCTACCATTTTGATGATGTCAAACTCTTTGACTACTACATCAAAACAGACGTTCCAACTCCGCGATGCCTGCTTTATCATATAAAACATCTTGCACACGTTTCTGCTTCTCCCACTGTCTACGAGGCCCTCTGGCTGTGTACTTATAGACGCACTCTTCTAAAACATCATTTAGAAAAGCAGTCATGGCACCCAACCGCCAGATATCGTAGTTATGGTATGTAGCTGTGGCAAGTAGGATCTGGATGGACTTAAGCATAGCTACTTGAAAAGGTTTCATCATTATCCGTACCTGGTCAATGATGTAAACTTTTACAAGTCTAGCTTTGAAAGTCTCAACTTTTCCATCTACACCAAGTAATCTTCTCAAGATATACTTGCTCCTGATGGGGATTTAACCCTTCAGATATAGCAACAAAAGTCCATACTTTGTTGGTGTATAAGGATTCCATCTCAGATCGCTAAGCATCCAGCTATTCTTACAGAGTCACACTCCTGATGGCCAGCTCGAAGCTACTTGGGTCATCATCTCATGATGCAATCCTCGCTCCCACTGTCATAGATAAACTGAATTATCTCTCAGGTGGGTGAGGAACCCTACTAGATCGGCGGAGAGGCTGAGGTTCGTTGGAATCTACTGAATCCATTGGCTCTATCAAATCATCTGCTGCAATTTGTATAGCTGGAACATTTCCAGTTCTACATAACATACCTTGCCTCGAGCTTGTCCGGATTTTGCTTTTAGACATAGGCCGGACAACCCCAAATCTTAACTAGCTTAATACATGGGCTCTTCCCTTTCCATATCACATATGAAATGGTAGGCAACTGATTTGATTGGAACCCTATTCAATAGGTATGCAGCTTCTCAAGTGCATAACTCCCAAAAGGAAATAGGTAACTCAGTAGCACTCATCATAGAGCACACCATATCAAATAGGGTGTATTTGCTCCGCCCCGATATACCATCGTGCTATGGTGTATACAGAGGAGTAATGCTGAGAGAGAATCTCATTCTCCTTTAGAATAGTCCAGGAATTCCATGCACAAGTATTCTCCTCCCTGATCTCATCATAGGACATAATATTTATACCCGTGTTTTGGTTCTCTACTTCTCGCTTATATTCTGTGAATATCTCAAAAGGTTCGGACTCATGTTTCAACAGGAACATATGTCTGAATCTTGAGAGATTATCAGGGAATGTAATGAAGTACAAAGAACCGGTCTTGGCATGTGTAGACAGGGGACCTACATACATCAACATGTATCATCCCAAGAGTTACCAACTCTTTCTCTGTTTCCAGTAAACGGAGCTATGGTCATCTTATCTTTGTGACATGACTGGCAAGTTTCACAAGATGTAAATTCAAACTGATTTAAATATACATCTAAATGTAACTTCAGCCAGTCGGGTCGCATTGATCTGACCTAGTCTACAATACCTTAAGAAGGATTCGTTCATTTCTGAACTCTTCCTCTTGTGTGTGTTCTGTATACTAAGAACTGTAGTTTGATTTAGAACATCAATACTTTTAGATAACGTGCCTGAACCGATCAACTTTTGATATAGGAAATGTTCAAAACATTATCCGACAATACAAAATTATATCGTTTCTTTACTTATAAAGAGACAGATATGATTTTGTATATCAGGTTCGGTATCTAATAACATTCGTTCAGAATCAATGTATTGTAATACAAGGTGACAGTGACCAACAGACTTGGCTGCAACTCTTGCCCCGTTTTCTGACTCATGAAACTTATCACCCGTTCTCAGTTCTCTACCTATCTGTAGCCCTATGTAACAGATTACATATCTGGGATCCTGATCTGGTATCACATACCCAGGACGTAGAGGATACAGAGAAACAGTTCTTTGTAATGAACACACCCGAAGATGATGCATCTGCATGCACTCTCTTCGTTTGGGCGGCACGGGAAATCTGGTATTCCCCAATTTCCTGCTCTGTCTTATAACAATTATAAGTTGGAGCGGGACCAACGTTCCCCAGCTCAGTATAACAAGCGGGTTCGGTCAAATATCCGTATTATTATCTTGATTAAGGCGTGATATGGTCGCTACCTGGAGAGAGAGAAGAAAACACTCAGCGTGCACTCTGCAAGAATAGATTGGTTATTATTTTATCTAATCAGGATGGCTCCCACTGCTTTTTATCAAATCTTCCTTCAAACCCTAAAAGGAAAGACTAGCCGGGATTAATTACACACTACATGCTCGCCAATCTTTCAGCCAGGCCAGTGTCGGTACTTTGAGGGAGGTCCCCCGTGCTTTCGCATGAACCTAATTAATGTAAACCTCGTTTTCCCAGAGGCGTAACCTCGTTAACACCTTTCTAGACACCTACTTGATCGGCTAATTGTAATGTGTAAAAATCTCCCAGGAGTAACTCTTACTCGCAGCGGGTATCAGGATCCAACTATCTCATAGAAGGTATGCAATCTCATTGCAAATTTCAACACTTGAAATTCCCGATAATATTTTACCCCTAACCTCCTATGACCTTGACAAAGGCCAATAAACCATAGGATGCTAGTCAAGTTCAACCCGTCATTTCTTGATCGAAATAAACCCACCCGCACAGCCTTTGACAAAGGCCAACAAGGTCGCACGACTACCCTAATCCAATCTGCATCATATGCATAAGCAGATAAGCACCAGTTAGCTACCGCACACTGCGCCTTGACAAAGGCCAACAAACGAAGCACGAATACTAACTACTACTTATCTGAAATGACGGAGGGCTACGACAGGTTTTTCTGAAAACCTATTGCGTAATGAACTTGATATCGTTGTAGAATCAAATGAATTTTGAAATGGAGTGTTTTTGAGGCTTTTCTAGTTTTGCTAAAGGAGTCACTCCCGGTGAAGGGATCGTCGGTCCTTTCCTCGTCGAATGAGGTGCGGGATATATCATATATATCACTGTGCAAAGCAAAAACACTTAAAAGCAATCAAAAGACAAACCGAGTGTGTAGCATCTGCCAGTTATTGTTAAAGGAGTCACTCCCGGTGAAGGGATCTCGGTCCTTTCTTTATCGAATAAGGTGCAGGATATATCACATATACCGCTGTGCAAAGCAAGAACTGTAGCTACCTTTTTTATTTTGAAATTTGATTCTACAACATCTTAGGTTTCTTTTAATTCATTAATCACATTAATGAAGTCCCATCATTTAAATACCTAAACATCACAGATAAATACGACGTACACTTATGCCATCCGCATTCGCCTCGATGTCCCCTCGTGCACCGTTAGGTTAGGTAACTAACGACAGAGCGGGGCAGGGCTAGCGCGGGTGTAAAACATAAATAACGTCTATATAATATATCATATATACTATATACTGTATCTATCACAGAACATCACATGATCACATCACAGATATCGCAGCAGAAGAATCATATGAAATATTGGATATACTAGGACGTCCGTGTTTTCAATACGAGCCAGTATAAAACACGGATTCCACGGTCGTGATGAATAGCCAAACCCACACCCCTAGACCCCTACGAGAGCGGCAAGCAACCCTACCAATTCTAGAGTTAGGAGACCCTGACTCGACTCCTCGAGTTGGTCTCCCACTAGACTCCAGAACCCGGTTACTTGTGCCCTCCTCCTTGGGTCTATCCTAGTGCGGAAAAGTAAATAATATACAAGAGGTGACAACTTCCGCAACCTGGAAGCGCCCCAATAAAAGAATATTACATACAAGTTTTTATATGAATGAAAATGAAAAACACTCATCTCACATAAAAACCCCCCGGCTATTCAAACACGACGATCCAATATAACATATCCAGCAACACATAACATCACATGTCATCAACGTAAGTAAATATGCGCATCCCAATTGTCGTTGACATATAGCAACGAAACCGGCGTTATCACATATTACACTTACGGTCACAGAAAAGAAAGTGTAAAACTCGAACAGTTGGAATCCGCAACCATCTCAGACATCGCATGCCTGACCAAATGAATTACCTAGACATCGCATGCCTAATAATTATAAACCCCGCATTTTAGTCTCAAAATCGAAAACACTTTTCAATATCAAGTCGGGCAATTCAACAAGATTCCCGACATCCTGATCGAATGCTCGTCGCAAACTTCAGTAGGCGGCCGCACCCCCGACGCCGTCGACGAAGTGCACCAAGGCGGAACACCGCTGCCGCGAGCACCCGAACGGATGCTTTCGGCGACGGGGTTCTCCTACAGTCACTTGGTCGGGGCTATGGAGTGAGGCTGTCTATTAAGTTTACCCGGCGAGTATCCGCGTACGCTATGTAAGTCTATGGTAGCGCCCCGGCCGTCTACAGACGCCAAATGCGGAACAAAAACTTTTTAACTGGCGCTATCGTATACTTTAACCCGGATCTACCATTATTGCTAAACTAACAAACTGTAAAGAGTGTAGAAAGGTTATACCGAACGATCCGAGTCCTTCGTTCTTTAACCATCATCCCACGCTCCGTTGCGGTTGCTCCGATCTCGTCGATCTCTGATATCCTCGTCGAGGTGGCACCACGTCGACGATTCTTTAAACGGGCTCCCGCCTCTGACTCGAGGAAACTCGATCGTCAAGTTTGCTAAAAGAGACGACCAAGAATGATGTAGAGAATGAGTAGATGACTTTGTCTCACTTCGTCCAAGTCCGTGGACGATCGGTAAATGAAGTTGCCGAGGGAATCGGGTGATGGAATGAAATGAGCTGTGAATTCCATACACCCCAAAATCTATCATAATCTTTTCACAAATGAAAACCATCAAGCAAGTGAGGAGGAGAGAGAGGGCCGGCCACTTTATAGAAGGAGGGAGGTGAGTGTAGGAGCAAGTGGTGACCACAACCCAAAGCATATCATGAAGAAAAGATCTTAATCAAAACAAAAAGCATTAAGGTTAAAGCATGAGTCATAAAGAAACATTGAATCAAAAAACCTAGTCACCAAAAACATTAATGACACCATTAATGCACTAATGACTCACCATGTCAAGTCACACTCTCTAGAATCTTCTAGAAGAATCCACACTCATCTCAAGAAAAGATAAACCCGTCTTTAACCAAATGTTAAAAGACGGCTGATAGAAAACTGGAAACTGGCAACTTCCAAAAGTGATCCTGAAACAACTTTCAGGATAACCCCGAAACTGTATAAATATACCCGCATTTGTATTACGACCGAATACAAATGCAACTGAGACAAAGATATTATACCTACTCAATATAATACTCGGATCTGGCTTAAACCAAAGCCGACCAGTATTATCTGCCCGAAAAATAACACGTGCGTAAACGCACGTGCATTTTCCGAACCCTGCCATAAAACCATACGGCCTCTACAACATTTCACCCGAACTTGGGAAACTGTCTGTGGGGGACTCTAATGACTCGTCAGTACCCTGGCAGTGGGTTTAACCACAAACCGTCAGCGGCACTAGCTATGCGTAACGGCTGCCCATGGACTGACCTCAAGGGTGGCCGATGAGCGAACTCAAGGGAGGCCGATGAGCGCACTCATCCGAAAACCCTACTGAGCCTAACAGTGACAATGTATATAGAGTCCGGTCCGTTCGTCAATGAGTATCGCATATCCGCCTAGGGGGCTAGTAACGTCAGACCCCCAGAAGCAGTATAAGTCGTGTCGGAGTGTAGCCCAATAACACCCTGAGATACTACTGGAGTACCTACCAGTAAATCTCCTGCCATGGCCATGGACTTTGTGTAATGGCTCTCCTAGACACAGCACGACCTCGCCCCCAATACCGGGAGAGACGAATCCCCTGCCGATCCGCTCACGTGCCTCTATATGGCTCGGGACTGTACCCAAAAGCTACCTGTTTGCACGACTCTTTTGAGCCGTGGTAGGGTAGAAATCAAAGCACAGTGGGAACTCACACGAGACAAATGACGACCTCAGGTTGATGAACTAACCTGTACACACGTCACCAGGGAACTGCTATCTGACGATAGGTATAGTACTAACTAGCAGATTCCCGGCGAGTCCTGTCCGGTGTACTCATAACCCAATGAGCACCTGTATACATCTTAGGTGATCCAACTGACACCAGTGGCTTGTGAGACCGGCCACCGCCCCTCGTCGGGGTCTCGACTGTATACACTAGTCTACTCCGGAGTATCGATGCCCTGTCTCGAAACTCCCACGACTAGGGACCACAATTAAGGATATGCATATAAACTACCCAACTCTCACGTATATGATCGCCATCATACTGTTGGTAGTAAAGCAAGATCCTAAGGGCTCTATCAAAGTGTAACATGCAATCAGTCACCTGATCATGTACACGACTGATAAAGGCAAACCAGATAGCATACTATCATTTCGAGTAAGACTGTCCTACCGGGATAGGTCCTCCGCAATCATTGCAATCACGTACCTGCGATCCAATAATTGACTATGAGGGCACTATCTCCAACACGCTACGTGATTGCGATGGACTTTTGATCACATCAAAATTCCGTGGCAACCGATCAAGTGAGACTAAACTGCTATGTTTATAATATTCATTCCGTTATCTCATAACTATTTGTGAATTCCAATTATTGTATCACATTCCAGATAAACAGAAAATGTTAAACTTTCCGATCGAACAATCGAACACCCAAGTTTTCCCGATACAATCCAACACATGAAATAAGTCTAACAACATTCAGTTCGTGCCTCAGTAGCAACGGTCCAGCCGTAGAAGGGTCAAGCCAACGCCTCACATGTGGCACGACGTACTGCCCCAAACCCGAAGGTTCAAAGGGTAGTTCAAGATGGTCACATAATCGAGTTAAGGTTTGTTGTCTTCTAGAGGGACCATCGCGTTACTTGCACTACTTAGAACATCGTTAAACCTCGGAAAAATCCAACACTTGGAAATTTCCCAACAGGGGAAAAAATTGGGTATTTATATCCGGTCGAACTTTTTAACATATTCTAATATTTATCCGGAACGCCACACAGACAAAATTTGATAATCCGATCGAACATTCGAATCCCCAAAATAACCCAGAAAAATTCAACTCTTGAAAAAATATTAAAAATACCCAGGAAAACCAGCACTGTTAAATAGGAGTTACTGTGCAAACATCACCTCACAAAACGACAAACAGGCCGCGGTTCCGCCGCACGAGCCATGCTCGTGCCGCGGAAGCGCGGCGTTTAATGGAATTAGGGCATCGAAATTTACAGTAACTCTTAGATATTCCTGCTGATATTTCTACATATTTTTAATACTGAAAAATCCCTGTTTTTGAAAAAAGGACAGAGAGCAATTTTTGAGTTGGGTTTCGATTCGATCGGACTTCAAATTCCGTCTACGCTTCGCCTAAGGCTCTAGCTAGGCTCTGATACCAGTGAAAGGTTCCTAGGCACCCTAATGAGGTTACACAAGGCATCGATCATGCCAATTTCAAAATTTATGGGTGCCGAGAGACCCTAATACGGATCGTCGGCTAGATGTTTAGGCGACTAATGAAACTAGTTAACACTTAACTAAGAGATACGGAAATACAACCTTTGTAGATCCGGTTCTCCACCTCCATAGCTCTGCAATGAAGTCTCCTCACTGTCCATAACAAGTCCCGGGCTCTAGCGTCGGCTTCATCGGAGAATGAACGGGCTAGGTCATCGATGTCCATGCTGAAGATGATCTACGTCGAGGCATCGCTAAATCAAGCTCCGACTTCACCAAGTCAAGAAACTTAAGAAGGAAACACACTCTACTACTTGGCAAGAGGTAGAGGATGAAGAAATAGGAAGTGGGTAGACTTTAGAATTGGATTTCTCACTCATTTCCATCAATCACCATTGATGGAGCTTGCTTTCTTCATGGAAGAAGATGAAGAAGAAGAAGAAAGTCTTATGATAAGTTATTCCAAAAATGGAAAATAAATGGAATGTTTATCATAATCTAACCATGGTAATGTGTAGAGAATTAACCAAAGTTAGTTGAATGGTTAGGGTTAAGAATGGGATAAGAATGGTGGACTTTGGTCAAAGCTTCATGAAGCTTCAACTAAACTACAAATAAAGCCACCATTCTTTCTCTTTATTCTTATTTATTTCAAAATGAATAAATGAAATAAATAAATGAGAAGAGGAAATGAAACCCTAACCACTTAAGTAACCATGGTTTAATTCTTTACACAAACCCAAACTAGCATGTATCATCAAACATGATACAATCTTGTATACAAAAGTACATCACATATACAATGTGCACAAAAAGTGAGAAAATCCAATTAAAGTGAACCAATACTAGTTAATGCAAAGTAATATATCAAATATATAATTATGCATTAAATCATTAAATCAACACTTGATTCAATGATCCGGTCACATCGTATATAACCGACTAGTATTCAATGTATCGGCTTATCGAATCAATCCTTGATTCGATAACAAGGTTATATCGCATACAACCAATCGATACATTCATCGCGAGAATGAAATACGGTATCACATACACGCATTATTCTCGGTCCCCCACATATCTCATATGCGCTCCTATTTCGTTTCGCTTGAACCAGGAAACCTCTGTGTAGGACTCTAAAGACTCGTCAATACGCCGGCAGCAGATGATGATCATATCAAACACCCACAAGCCGCAAGCGGTCTGCTAAACGTAACGGCCACCCGGGTATTGAGCGATCAGAAGATCGACGAGCAAGCCCGCTCACACTCCAGTGAATCCAACCAGTAACACTACCGTACAGTCCGGTCTGATCGTCTGATATGTCGCATATCTCGCCTAGGGGTGGTAAACGTCAGACCCCAATAGCTCGATAAGTCGTGTCGATATGAGGTCTATAACAATTCGAGAAACTACTGGTAACACTTACCAGTAAATCTCAGCAACCCTGGCCAGGGATTTCCTATTATAGCCAATCGAACACAGCGCAACATCAACTCCCTATACCGGGAGAGACGAATCCCCTCCTATCGCTCATTGCCTCCATGTGACTCGGGACTGTACCCAAAAACCACCGTTTTGCACACACTCTTGGACGTGGTAAGATGGAAATCAAAGCACAGTGGGAACCACACAAGACTCTATGACGATCTCGGGTCAACAGACTACTCTGTACCAGTGTCACCAGAGAACTGCCATCTGACGTAAGGTATAATACCATCTGGGAGTTCTCGGCGAGTCCGTCCAGTGTACCCAGTCTCTACTGAGCACCCGTATATCTCCTCTGATGTCAAACATCGATGGATATGGGATCATCCATTGCCCATCTGTATGGGTCGAGAAGGTACACGCTAGTCTACTCTGGTATATCGATGCCCCGTCTCGATACACCCACGACTAGGGACTTTGAAGGATGTACTTATGGACTACCATGTCCCCACTAGTATGATCCGCATCATAGTCCAGGTAGTCAAGTACACATCCTAAGGGCTTTACCAACATATAACAGAGAGACAATCAGTATACACGTTAAGGTAAAGAGTAACCAGATAGCATACTATCATGTCGAGCAAGAAAGTCCTCCCTATATACGTCCCAGCATCCACTACAATATACATCCCATGTATAGCAATGGCCTCTAGGGCATACATATAACTAACACAGATAGCATACTATCATCTCAAGTAAGACCGTCTACCTGTATAAGTCCTCCCTCAATCATCATAATCGCTGCCTATGATTATAATAATTGCCATGAGAGCACTAAATCTAACAATCTCCTACTTGCTCTTAAGGCTAATTATTGCGGTGTTGCATACTCACAACCCATGTGATACCGAACACCAAACTTCTCTACTAATCTGTCTTGCAAAGCATGTTTGTGAAACTATCGCATTCGAGAAATAGCCTCAGTGAGATGATTCGCTCCAATACTTCTATCTTTATCTCTCTATATCTCAACTTCATAGAGAACGACTATTTCCCGAAATGAGCGATTCCTGTCTTAGAAGTTTTCTAGATATCTGATGGGACCTTATTCATAACATGAATGCTAAATCCAACAAACTTCTTCGACTGTATCCTGTTGCCGATGTAATCAGCACCCAGCGCCATGACCACCTCAGTATCCTGCTTAGAAACCAATCCAACATACTGTACATCAAAAGAGAGAAAACTAATAACTCAGACAGCCACTCTGTCATCCAGGTCACTTTGGAATCCTGAAATGATAACCGCTTCCTTAACTAGGCTGCCTTTACTATATACCAAGAACATCCTCTTATATTCATAATTGCTTCTCAATGTTTCTCTGGGATTGGATTAATATATATTTATTGCAGCCAGTGCAAAAGCAATATCTGTTGTGGTACTTGATATCTAATTATTGACTCAATTGCCTAAGTAAGTGATATGTCAATCATGCAAATCTCTCTTCTCATCAGTCCAGAAGACATCTCTTTAGAGAGAGTGACTCTATCACCTGCAGAAACACCACCATGCCAGGAGTCGTTCGTTCTAAAGCACTTTAGAATAGTGTCAAAGTACCTAAATTTGGACACTTTCCAAATCTAGATCTAAAACTATAGATCTAGTCACCAGAATCCTTGATATTTTTTCCAGATCTTATATAGAGAAACACATGTGACAACCATTGTATAACCGATCGTAGTATAGAAACATCACTTCCTATAAGGAGTACGTTATCAAAATACTAGGACATCACTCCCTACTAGCTTCTTATCAGGTCTATCTGTTGTTCTGATGAAGTCAAACTCTATGACTATCATATCAAAAATAAATGATCTATCTCAGCTATACTTGCTTTTTTCTATAAATAGACATAAGCTACTAGCCCACCATGCTTTCACTGCTCCCATGCTTTCACTGACTACAACAACCTTCTGGTAGAGTCATATATACATACACTTCTAAAACTAATTTAGAATGATATTATAGTCATCCACCTGTCAGATCTCATAATTTAGGACAACGGTAGTAGTAAACTTGGGTCATCAAACCTCTTTGTCGCCGTCTTTGAGGAGACCGTAATATCTCTCGGGTGGCTGGGGTTGCCCACAAAATCTAAGGAGTAGCTAATAGATTGTCGAATCAAATTGAATTCTTAGGTTCTATCAAATTTTCAGTAACCGTTTCTGATTCTAGAATCACTTCCATTTCTACCTTACTCTAAAAAGAATTCATTTTACTAAAAAGGTGGCGAGTTAAGAACAATGTAAATACCAATCCTGTAAATGGTAGAATTTTAACCCTCGTCAAAATCCAAGATAACCCATAAACTACCATTACTGAAACGTGCCTTGAGTTTATCCGGATTCTGGTTTTAGGCATACACCAGACAACTCCATAAACCTTAACATTGTTAATATATGAATCCATTTTATGTCCAATATAGAAATAAATGCACTAATATAATTGGAACCAAATTCAAAAAACATGCATCTGTTTCCTGTGCATATCGACTAAATGGAAGAAGTCATGCAGCATTACTCATCAAGGAGCGCACCCACGGATGAGTAATCTGAGAGATTATATTACTTACGACGGAATACGTAGCATAAGTATCTGTATCATCGATCACCTCGAAGAATCTTGATACTTGCAACGTATGGTTCTCTACTTTATTCTTATACCTATAACTTCTCAAAATTTGGACCTTGTATTTCAATGAAATGCGTGTCTAAAACCAGAGAAGTCATGAGTAAACGGAATATAGCGCGAGTACCAACCCCTTGTCCTAATAAACATCGGACAACAAATAATTCTTTGTATAAGTCTTCGAACCCTGTGCATCATAGGTTGAAAACTGTGTTATGGTTAAGAAGAATTACACCGTTATTGAATGCACCTTACCTAATCATCAACTCATAAAGGTAAATGTTATAGAAATAATTTCAAAAAGTTATATCTCGCTTTATAAAATAAACGTATAGATATATCAGTTTGAGATTGGTGCATAACAATGAATTTTCAAAACCAAATATTTGTCGTTAGGCAAAACCCAGGTGATTTTCTCAGATATCACCAATTACAAAGAATTCTAATATTGATGATCTAATCACCTCATTCCCAATATTCTACTCCCACTTAGCATCTGTAACGCCATATAGATGTGAGAATCGTGTCTTTTAAATACATACCCTGGAGTCAGAATCTAATTTAGAAAACAGTTTTCAGTTAACATCGTACAGTAAAACTGAAACACGAAATTGTTTTGATGGGATGGCCAGGTATTCCTAGTAATACCACTTCCACTATCCAGATTCATGACAGTAGTCGCAAATTTCCATTTCCTCACTTTAATCTCTTTATATGTCTTTACTTCTTACTTTCTGTACACCATTCTTAGGCTAATTAGTTTTCTTCTTCCCTACAATTCGACACATGCCTAAGATTTGGAAGAAGACTATCCAATAAGCGTAATAGGTGTACTCTCCTAATACCAGGAGCCCTCGGAACCTGAGAGAAAGTAGAAAAAAAGATAACCGAATAATCCTATTTAATTTCACCAGAACCGGAATTCATCCCCGAACTGAAACAAGTTTCTTTGAGTTCGTATGTAACCATATGATAGCATACCCAAGCAATATAGATTTTCGTAGTGATACGGAGTGTTCTGGAGAAGTGCAAAGGGTAAGTAGGAGTGACATGGATAAATACGATTTTGTCGTGAATCATGACAATCCAAAAGTTAACGTGTGTAAGAAGGTTCGGTTAATTTGGTTCATGAGTCATAATTTAAAGTAAGTCATGGTCGCAGAATAGAGAGAGAAAAGAAATACTCAGCATGTACTCTATCAAGTTAGATTGGTTAATCACTTTACCTAATCAGGATGACTCCTACTGTTTCATCGAATTCTCCATCAAACCCTAAATAGAGAATTAGTCAGGATCATTTGAAAATCACTCGAGGAGTAACACCTACTCATCAGTGGGAATCGGGACCCAATTTTCATTGCGTGATAATTTTGACGGAAGCCGACCAAAATCACCACATCCCAGAAGGTATGCGCATACTAGACAAGTTTCCCTTATATTTGAAATTCCCGATATGCTTTTTACCTCTAGGAC
Source organism: Agapanthus africanus (assembly GCA_030015575.1). NCBI lineage: Eukaryota > Viridiplantae > Streptophyta > Magnoliopsida > Asparagales > Amaryllidaceae > Agapanthus > Agapanthus africanus. The sequence continues at coordinate 257,397,423 of JASDDO010000006.1, read as the reverse complement.
CTAAGTGGCCTTGACAAGGTTAACAAGTCAAAAGGTCCTAGTCAAGTCCAACCCGACTATCTTGATTGCATTAGACCCCCTTCCCCGCACAGACCCTTGACAAGGTCAACAAGGTCGAACGGCTATCCTAACCAATCGCACTAATACTACAAACAAGCACCAATTAGATACCGCACACTACGTCTTGACAAGGTCAACAAACATTGTACGAATACTAACTACTACACGTAGGAAATGATGGAGGGTTGCGGCTGGTTTTTGGCGAAAAACCTTTAACGTGATGAACTTGATATCGTTGAAAAAACTCAAGCAGTTTTGAAAAGGAGTGGTTTAAACTCAGCATTTTTAAAACGAGTGGTTTTCTAGAAAACCGATGGTTTTGAAGAAAACCGAGTAGTTTATAGTCACGTAAAATTTTGCCAAAGAGGTCACTCCCTGTGAAGGGATCTAGGATCTTTCCTCATCGAATGAGGTGCAGGATATTCCTAACTGAATAGCTCGACGCAAAGCAAAAGGAAACACCTATAGTTTTTAAAAATTGGTTCCAAAAACAGTATTTAGGTTTATTTTCCTTGCATTAATCAAAATTAATGCATTCCTATCAATTAATCATATCGTACTATCAAAGAAACGAAAATAGGCACGTACATATATACCATCCGCTTCCGCCACAGGATCCCGAGTCTTCACCGTAAGGTTACTTAACTTACGGCAGGGCAGGGACAGGACTAGCGTAGATGCAAAACATATATAGCGTCTACTAAAATACATACACACATACATACATACATACATACATACATACATATATATATATATGAACATTTGTCTCACGCATGATATCAAGTAACATCACAGAAGCATCACAACATACGCAAATACAGTATGGAAATGCGGATAACTTAGGAAAAGTATATTTCAATTGAGCCAAATATGAAATGCAATTTTTCTGATTATGTAGATAGCTCGTAGTATCAGATCCTAGACCCCTACGAGTGTGACAAGCTACCCACCAATCCCAGAAGCGGGGGAACCCCAATCAACGAAGTGAATATGCCACCCAGCACTTCCAAAATCCGGTGGCTTGGGCACCCCTCCGTAGATCAATCCTATACCACCTATGAGTGCAGCGAATAACCGACCAATTCCAGAGTAAGGCACCTCGATTTCAACGCCATGAGATGGAGGCCTATTGCCCTCTAGAACACGGCTACTCGAACACTCTGCCACCGGGTAATCCTAGTGCATGTAATGAAAAATAGAATATACAGCGATGACTGCGTCCGCAACCAGGACACGCCCCCAAAGAATAATACAGGCCGCGAAAATGGCAGTCCACATGTCGGACGCTCGTCACGCATTATGAATATACATGGGGACTACATCATATCGCCTAAAGCAAGAAAACCCTCTGTATGGGACTCTAAATACTTGTTAATAAGCTGACAGTGGGTTAAACCACAAGTACGTCAGCGGCACTAGCTGTACGTAAAAGCTACCCAGGTTGTAACGACTCTGAAATCCATATACAAATGTAAGTTGTTCAATGTATAGAAAAGGTATTTCAGCCTGGCTAGGAGTTATAAGTTAATTATGTTCAATAAAAGAAAGAAACAACTTGTAGCTCACCGGTTGAGCCTCTACATTGCTGTGCTACAGCCAGCGTGTTCGAATCCCATCAGTCCCAATTATTTTTAATTTTTTTTCTTTTTATCTTTTCGGAAGCCTATGAGTTGCATGTACAATACACGAAGAATTGAAAAGTTTCAGAAAAATGAAACGGGATAAATGAGGAGTTAAGACTATATAACACACATGTCACGAATTTTGAGACAGGTGGAAAAAATAAGATCGCCCATTTCCTCGTTTCATCCCCTACCGGTGGCCAAGATGAGCCCAATTGCATCCATGCTTCTCCCATGCATCCCTTCAGCTCCTCTCTACTCCACTTTATTGTTTGATTTCTCTGAATTTACCCAGAGACTCTCAATTCTGCATTAACCTTATTTTAAATACTTTTTAATTCAATTCTTTAATTCACATACCTTCATTTCTACATTATAAATACCACCCCACCCCCTATCTCTCCCACATTCTGAAAATTTCTCAAAAATTCTATAAATTCTTAAGCTCAAGAAAGGGGTTAAGACTACTCAAGTGGAGTTAACAATTCAAATTCATTCCATTGAAGACCGGAACTATTTCCGACGCTACCAAGATGACACGAAGACTTCCCCACTCTTTTTTACTCTTTTCTCAACGCTGCACAACCCGTAAGTCCCTTCCCCTCTCTTTCTTTTCACCTTAAAACAATTCTTAAAACATATCGACAAAAGTGGAGTTAACATGAAATCTTTTTTTAAACAACTTTTGTCAGTTTTTTAATATTAAAATTTCACTCTAAATATCTAATATCACCTTAACATATTATCTACATCATTTACCTTTTCATGTAAATATAATTTAATATGAAATAACCAAATAAATCGAACAATTTCATATAAATACCATGAACATTAAATGTACCCTTTTACCAATAGTTAGAATATATACCCATAAAAATTCACGGGTAACGACCTAACTCACCATATAAACTATGGTTTCATAACACGATATTTTAGATGTATGTTTAATTTAAAGAATACAATTTACAATAAAATATCATTGCTTTTACAAAAAAAAGTTGTTATCGATATTTTTACACCTTTTGCAATTACGCCTCTACAACTCTCGTTAAGAGATCCTTTTGTGGATGGTGCGGATTATCGTATTTCTTTGGGATAGTAGAGCGAGATACAGAACTCCTCACAGAGAATTCGGTCTTGAAAATAATAAAAATACGATTTTTAAAGAATACGATTTTCTTAAACAAATTAAAACTTGGAAAATTATAAATCCTTATTTTCAATAAAAACAAATTATAAAAATTATATTTTAAAATTGAAAGATTAAAATTTTAATAAAATACCACCAAGCTCCTAAAGTATAGTTTTTATAAAAATACCATAAAGTTTTAAAAGCTAGGTTTCATCACTAAAATATCACCAATATTAAAAATACATTGTTATAAAAAAAACAATAACTTTTATAAGCCATCCTCGAGATTTATTTTTAAAACAATAATAAAATATTTTTCATAAAACCCCCTCGAGAAATGCAAACAACATAAATACAATGTAAACAATAAGAATAAATTTTTAAGGACCCTAGATTAATATAGTTTTAAGCGGTATCATTTCTCTTGACCCAGGAAGGCATAGAAAGTGAGTGTTTTCCTATTCAGGCTAGACAACACTGCAAATTAACGGAGTTATAAATGGTAATCGACTTGGAAAAAGACACAAATCCCGTCGTCCATGTGCAGGGGTTGTCCGATTATTCCCGAACTTAAGAATTTCAAAAGTTAAATCTATTCCCAAGAAATTGACTATAACCTGAATACAAACTCCACTTGAATCCTACTCAAACCTAAACTTCAATACCTGATCTTGAACTTGAACACCTGATCTTGAACTTGAACACCCCAACTTGAACTTGAATAATTGACTTGACTTGACCAAACCATGAATATAACTTGACAAGAAATTAACATGAATACCTGAATACATGATTACAACACCAACATGAACTTGAACTCTTTATATTCATTGATTTGGCCAATGCCTGTAAACTTGAACTATATACTACAATACGCGGGTATAAAGGGTAGGTTGGTACGGAACATATATCATGGCATGAGAGATCATTTTAAAAGACACCTAAATGAATTCACGTGCCGTTGTCCCGTGGGTTATGACGAGACCTTGTACTACATTTTACATAGTCCACAGGTTAAGGTGGACTTCTCTCGTATACAAGAATATCTTCTTTATCAAACTATAAACAAGCATGTTAAAATAGTTAACCTTATAATAATATATTACATGCTTAAGATACGTTTTCAAACTACATTACCTGTTCAACAATACTTGATTTCTATTCATTTTTTTACATAACTTCATTTAACATTACTTATTTCTTTTGGGGACTTACCGAGCACTAGTTCGCTGACGACGTTCCTATCTATTTCTTTTCCTTGGAATGTTCTTCAGGAGGACCAGACTCTGAGAAGATCGAACCGAATCAGGAGGACTTGGACCAGTTCGCTACCCAGCCTGACTACTAGTTTCTTTCTGCATTTACTTATTGTATGCCAATGTTTAAGGATTTGTTTAAATCATTGTATCTTTTTATTTCTGACAGTTGTATTTGAAATTTGAATGTAAATAAATTTGATGTTTAATTTTATTACTCTTGTATTCTTGCGCATTGTTATATTGCTTGCATACGCTTAATGTATTTATTAAGAGAAATGTCCTTCTTATAATAAATACGATGCGGGCGTGACAGATTTTGTTGGTGACCCATGCAGGTCAGGTCTGCATGAAGTCTTAAGCAATATATCATAAGAATTATAAGAATCAGCAACTGTACATTCCTTCCATTTCAAATTTCTTAAATCTATCATAACCTGTCTTTTCTTTCAAGGAGATAGATTCTCCAAACAACACCAACACCAATGTCAATGGCAACATACCACCGCCTACCTAACCACCTCTCCTACGGTTGCTGCACCAATCAACAAACAGACGGTGTTTCTGAAAGCCATCAAAATCCATCTAGAGGGCCAGCAGCAGCAGACTGCTATCCTTATGAATTGCCCCGAAGCCGAAGCATCTGGAGTAAAGCAATTTCGGGTGTTGCATCTAAATAACTTCTCAGGGAAAGAGAGTCATCTTGAAGTTGAAGAATGGGGCCCAAAGTATCAAGGACGAGCTTCCAGCAGCGCAGACACCAGACATAGCTTGGATTCGTGTGGAAAAACTCCAGTTCATGGACAACGCAAGAGTCTGGTGGAAGGCCAAGAAGAGCCATCTTGCGCAACCAATTGAGTGGAAGACGTTCTGCGATCTATTCGATGAGAAGTTTTCCTCGAGACTTCCCATTTCAAGATGGAACAACAGTTCATCCACCTACAACAAGGCTCTATGTGGGTATCAGTGGATTAATATGATTCTGAATTCATCATGCTTAGAAGGTAAAGAATTCGTCTCAAATTCTGTTCCGCAAAACACGTAACTGTCCTGACATCAACATCATATTAGGTTCATGGCATACTTGATCCCTACTGATGAGATTTAGGCTAGGCGATTCCAATAAGGTTTAAATCCGGAGATTCAAGCGGCTTTAGCCACAGGCAACTATCCGACTCATGAACTCGCTCTGAAGGCAACACGCCGTTATGAAGCTGTAGTCAAGAAGAAGGGTAAGCCGCAAATAGACGGAATCAAACACCCTGCTATCTAGATGATAAGAGGAGCCTCTTCCAGACCGAGTTTTGCACCCAAGAGGCCAGGAGGATCGTTTAACCGAATTAGTCCAGATTTCTGTTTCTACTGCAAGAGAACTGGACACTTGGCAAAGAACTGCAGGCATGCAAATGGCCTATGTTTGATTTGTGGCACATCTAATCACGCTATAGGAGAATTCCCATATCGAAGTAACACAACACCCACACCCATAACCACAATGCCAGCTCCGCAGAGGCTCGCTATTCAGGCACCTGCACCGTGCCTAGCTCTTCCTGCACCAGCTCTACGTGGACTACCTGCACAGCCACAGCGTCAATTCCATCAGGCACAGAGAAACATACCTCAAGGGTAGAGGAATGTGCCTCCGGGGAGGAGGAATGTACCGAGATGTCAAGTTTTCACAATGACGATCGAAGGGGCCGAAACCACAGGACAAGTCATCATCGGTAAATTCTTCCTATCCTTTCAACTTTTCAAAACATGTACATCATTATACATTCCCGTATACCTAAACGCAACCTCATACAACTTAGGTATTATACTAATAGACAGCCTTCATGCACTAACACTTTTCAACACTGGAGGTTCATGTTACTTCATGTCACAACGGTTTGTGAGAATGCACGCGATCCCTGTCAAGCCACTCATTTCAAGCTGGAATGTCAGTTCCGGAAATGGAGTTTTGAAGGAAACTTTGGGATATGATCAGTGCTCGGTTGTAATTTGTGGTCGAGAATTCTATGCAAATTGTAAAGTACTGGACATACCAAATTTCAAATTTGTGTTGGGAATGGGTTGGTTAGGAGTATTTTATTCTACCATTGATTGCCGTTAAAGGAGGGTAGTTTTGAGATACCAGATCACCCAGTCTTCTATTTCAAAAGTGGAGATAGAACCTTGGAGTCAGTAAGCTACCGTGTTAAACCAAAAACTGCAGAAGTGTCCTACCTACAAGCCGAAGGAGAAAAGCCTGAAATAGTTAGAGAGTTCGAGAATGTTTTCCCTGAAGACATATCAGGTTTGCCTCCCGATCGAGCTCTTCAATTCAGTATTGATTTACAGTCTGGTGCACAACCTGTAATAAAAGCTCCATACCGACTAAGTCTAGAAGGATTGAAAGAAATTTGTATCCAATTAGACGAGCTACTGAAGAAAGGTTGGATCATACCCTGTACAACAAGTTGGTGATCACCGGTATCACTAGTGAAAAAAAGGAATTTATCTACCGGATGTGTGTGGATTATCAGGCACTGAATGAAGTAATAATTAAGAACAAGTACCCGCTATCTCACATCGATGACCTTTTCGATCAGTTAAGTATCTCAAAGTTAGATCTTCGCTTAGGTTATCATCAGGTGAAGTTCAACGAGTCCAACATTCTGATGACGACGTTTAGGACTCATTATGGCTATTATGAATATCTCGTAATTCCATTTGGAATGACCAATGCACCGGCCATTTTTATGAACCTGATGAACCAAGTTTTCCGAGAGTACTTAGACCTGTTTGTTGTTATCATCATCAACGACATCCTGGTGTATTCAAAGAATCAGAAGGAGCACGCCGAGTATAATACGAATTGTCCTAAAGTCACTATGACAGCATCAACTCTACGCCAAGTACAGCAAGTATGAATTTTGCCTAGACTAAGTCGAATTTCTCGAACACACCATTTCAAGTGAAGGAATCTCTGTGGATCCAACTAAGGTGTCAGCTGTCAACGAACGGCCAACACCAAAGTTCATCAATGAAATAAGAAGTTTTCTGGGCTTAAGCAGGATACTACAGATGTTTCATCAAAGGATTTTCAAAGATCGCAGCACCCCTAACCAAGCTTACACATAAGGACGAAGCATTTATATGGTTAGAAGCATATAAGAAGGGTTTTGTAGAACTTAAGTCAAGGTTAACCTCTGCACCTATCCTCGTAATACCGGATCGATCTGGCGGATTCGAGGTACATTGTGATGCGTCCGGTGAAGGATTAGGTTGTGTTCTACATCAGCATAGAAAAGTTATGGTTTTTGCATCAAGAAAATTAAAAGTCCATAAGCGCAACTATCCAACACATGATCTGGAATTGGCAGCCGCCATCTTCGCACTCATAATTTGCCATCATTATTTTTTGGGAGAACGAGTGGATATATACACTGACCACATGAGTCTTAAGTATGTATTCACTGAGAAGGAACTCAACATGTGGTAGAGAAGATGGTTAGAGCTCATTGCAGACTTTGAAATCAACCTACAATATCATCCTGGAAAGGTGAACATAGTCCCCGCTGCACTTAGTCACCAGCCTTTAGAAAAGAACCTCACCGCCAGTGGAGGCTACAGCAAAAACTGTATGGATTAGAGAGTGACGTAGTTATGTCAGGTAACACATCATCCTTAATGAACTTACAAGTCTAGTCCACTCTTGTCAATCAGATCAAGGCATCTCAAGAAAATGATGCCAAGCTATAAAAGATCCAAGAATAAGTAGAAAGTGGTCTTTGAACTGACTTCATCATCTTCGAAGATGGATCCTTGCGGTATGGGAGCCGTTTATGCATGCCAGTCGGCCCTATTCGAGAACAGTTGATGGAAAAAACTTATAGCTCTTCTTATTCTGTACATCCCGACAACATAAAGATGTACTATGATCTACGGCAATATTACGGGTGGCATGGAATGAAGCAAGAAGTAGCAAGAAGCGTAGTAAAGTGCTTAATATGTTAGCAAGTAAAGGCTGAATATCACAGAACCGCCGGTCTAATTCAACGTTACCAATCCCAGAATGGAAATGGCAGCACATTACCATGAACTTCGTAACTGCACTCCCTTGCAGTACAACGGGAAATGACGAAGTTTGGGTTATTATGGATCGACTTACCAAGCCGGCTTACTTTATTCCATTCTGAGTTGGCCAATAAACCGAGACGTTGGTAAGAAAGTATATGGAGGTGAGCAAAAATTTAAAATAAGATTTAAACCTTTAAAATGTACCATACTTCTCTTGATACCCATAAACTCATGCAGGAGATCGTGAGATTACATTGGGTACTTGTTTGCATCGTCTCCGACCGAAATACTAAATTCCGATCCCAATTTTGGCAGAGTCTTAAAGCCAGTCTGGGAGCGACTGTGAATTTCAGTACGGCGTATCATCTCCAACCAGACGAACAGTTCGAACGAACAATTCAGATCCTAAAAGATATGCCGAGAGCCTGTATGGTAGATTTCGGAGGTTCATAGGAAGATCACCTACACCTGGTGGAGTTCTCATATAACAATAACTACCGGGAAAGTATTAGGATGACACCTTTCGCAGCACTTTATAGATGTAAGTGTCATTCCCCGCTGAGTTGGGACGACGTTAGAGATCATGAACTCAGTTCCTTTATAAGAAAAAAGAGAGAAAAAAAAACACAATGAAAAAATTCCCCTGATAGAGCATCGCATGCCCACACGTGATGCGCCTATAAACAAAATTCATAGGTATTGCGCATAACTATTAAGGCTAAAATTGAGCCTCACGTGCAAGCACATGAGCATCTATATACAAAGTATATAATTGCTTTTTTCAAAAATAACAATTAACATGCCAGAGAAGCTCGCGTGTCAGCACGTGATGCCTTTTTTTGGGCCGTTGCACATGCTCAAATGGGTTTAACTCTGTGGGGTCACGTGCTACACGTGAGTGGTCTCAAATGTCTTCTGAGTCAATAGAATTAAATTGTAAATAAAAGGATCAAAATCCTATTTGGAAAATATTTCCTTGAATATTTCTAAACAAGAAAAATTGCTCTCTGTAAAACAGAGCACCGTTGGATTAAAAACCCAATGGTGATTAAAAATCGCCAAGCTATAGAATAAGCTCTGTATGGGAAAATATTTCCCCAATCTATTTAAAAACAAAAAAAATATCTTCTGTAAAAAAGAAGTCCTTGGATCAAAGATCCAACGGTGGATAAAATTCCCAAATTAATTTAGATCTCTCGATGAGATATTTCTTTGACTAAATCAACAAAATTGCCTCTACTATATAAAGGACCTAAGACATCAAGTTTTGCACACGAGAAACCCCCCATAAGATTTGAGAAAACAAAAAAATTAGAGAGGAGTTCTCTTTTGAGAAAAGAAACCCTAAGTAAGAAGAAAGACCTAGAGATCATTTTATCTCATCTCCACTGCTCCAAGAGTTTAACCCTTTTTTAAAAAAATGAACTTAGTTCTCCCTCTGGTTGAGTTTTGCAGAAGCAGATCTCCCCACAAGTTGATAATTTAATTCACATCGGGGAGATTCTGTCATGCGGACTCAAAACTTAAAAGAAAGAACTAAGTTTGAAGAATTTAATTCTTTCAAAAAATATATAGGAATTTAATTCCTCTGATAAAATTAGGGTTTAACCCTGCATAAGAATTTAATTCTTATAAAAATAAGGGACTTGAAATTCTCAAAACTCAGATCAAGATCTCTATGCACATAAAGGAAATAATTAGCGTTCAACGCTATAAAATACAGATCACGTGAGCACCTCCGAGGAACAAAAAAGAATGGCTGATATAGCCTCACGTGATCCCACGTGACCCCTGTTCCCCACCGAAAGATGTGACCGGGACGTTGGGACTTCAGGGACTGAATTTCGAGGGCAGATGCTAATTGCTGCTATCCGTCCACCTCTCCATAGATGCCAATTTGATTTATGGCACCGTGTATCGAAGGTTTGAACGGATGCGGCCGATGTAGCAGACATCGTCAAATACCCCCTCGTTCGAGGGGTTTTTAATTGTGGGGACGCTCTTCCCTGCAGGCGCAAGCCCCTGCAGTTAATTACGCTACCGCATCTTGGTAACCACTTTCTCCTTCCCCAGATGGTCACATCATGTCGTTGGTATTTGTTTTGTCTTTAGTTGCCCATGGATTGTATACGGAGACTAATTTATGTTGTCTCCCGTAGGACGTGGATCGGTCCAAATCCATATTTTCTTAGATTTGGGTTTGGGGGTTGGTTTAAGAATACGTTAGTCTCATTTGAGACTAAGATCAAATTAAACGTTTGTTAAGGATACGTTAGTCTAATTTTAGACTAAGATCAACTTAACGGGATCATTTAGATCCAACAAAAGAGCATTTGGACACTATTGTCTTAGTTTAGGGACATTGGCGATCGATTACCTGTTTAAGGACACAGTGGTCCAGTGCCAGTTTAAGGACATGTTGGTCCAAGGTTAAGGACATCGTAGTCCGCGGGTTTAAAAGGACCCCACAATCCGAGGTTAAGGTCATCGTAGTCCGTGGGTTTAAAAGGACCCCACAGTTCGTGGTTAAGGACATCGTAGTCCGTGGGTTTAAAAAGACCCCACAGTCCGTGAAATGTGTGGTTGCCGGGACTCGTCACCTCTCCGAAGACGTTGAAGGATTACAACGACAGATATCAGAGGTGTAAAGAGATGTACTCTCAAACCAGTGTGAGTTGATTGAAAGATCTGTAGTCCACTTTGGGATCAAGATCCGTTAAATATTCATGAGCAGATGAGCTCAATTAAATATAAGTTGAGGACTTATGGCCAGTATTGAGCTAAGTCCAATAAATGTTTAATATTTTTGTTCTGGGCTGTTGAGCCTTTATTTGGGCTTGGACCCTCTTAATAATGCTGGGCATTTTGATTTTGACATTTTTTGTCTTGTATTGAATCCACAATATTAATCAGAACAATTTATGTTCTGACAGCGCGCCACGTGGCGCATCAGGCGCTTTGAGTCAATTAAAGAGCACAGTGTGCTACTGTTGAGTAGTGCACACGTGAATGACACGTGGTGCGCTTGGTGCTGAGCGCCAGATGATGAGCGCGTTGCGCCAATTTATGAGCCTATTGCGCTTTCAATCTATAAGCGCGTTGCGCTAGTTTAGTGGAGCACCAGTGAGTGACACGTTGTGCGTTTGGTGCTGAATGCCAGCCTATGAGCGCAGTGCGCTAATTCAAAAGCGCAAAACGCAAGTCGTATCTATGGTTGACACGTGGCACGTCTTGGCGCTGAGCACCGGTCTAAGGAGCGCAGAAGCGCAGTTCATGAGTGTAAGGCACTTTTCAGTAGCGCAAAACGTATTTGATCCAATTTATGATCAGAGAACAAGTTTATGTTCTTTAAAAGGAGGCTTTGCCTCAAGATTCAAGAACAATAGTTCTTTGCCTTTGTAGATCAATGAACTGTGAATGAAGTAAATACTTCTTTATTGTTTGATGAGATCTTTTGACCTCTTTTATGAAAGACCTTGGTCTTTTTTAGATCTATGATCTTTTTTAGAAGATAGTTCTTCTTTTCATGAGATGATTTCATCTCTGTATTCATTGCTCATGTTCTTTACCTTGAAGAAATGATCTTGTTTTACTAAATGCTTGCTTTTCTTTCTTTGGATTTCTCAAATTTTATAGAGGGGTTTCTTTATATCAGACTTGAAGTATTGGGGCCTTTATATGGGGCAAGCTGATTTGTTAAATTAGTTAAAGAGAACTTTCTCTGATTGATTTGGGGATGTTTCCCCACCATTGGATATTTGATCCTAAGGCTTCTGTTTTACAGAAGGCAATCTTCTTGTTTTTAACAAGATTGGAAGATCTTTCCATAACAGAATTTTAATTCTAATTAATTAATGATTTGTCATTATTATTAGATCTTTTGATCTGACGGTGAGGGAATTTTATAATTCCAGCGCTGGCGCACCCGTGCTTTGCACGTGGTGCGCTGCTCAGAGCGCAGCGCACTTTGCGCTAGCGCAACTACGTTTAACACGTGGTGTGATGCTCAGAGCGCAGTGCAGCCTGCGCTAGCGCACCCATGTTTGATACGTGGCGCACAGCGCGCCTAGCGCTAGCGCATACAAGGTGGACTGCCTAGGGCGCAGCGCACCTGGCGCTAGTGCATCCTTGTTTGACACGTAGCGCGCAGCGTGCCTAGCGCTGGATCTGAAGCGTTGCTTCAATTTTTAAATTTTGAATTTTAAAACGGAGCTTTGCTCTGATTGGGGTGCGCTGCCTAGGGTGCAGCGCACCTGACGATAGCGTATCCGTGTATGACACGTGACGCACAGCGCGCCTAGCGCTGGATCTGAAGTGTTGCTTCAATTTCTAAATTTTGAATTTTAAAACAGAGTTTTGCTCTGATTGGGGGAAACAAATGCCCTCCCACTGTTGCGCTCACGTGGTGCACACGTGAGTGCAACGGTGGCAGCATCTAGGCCATTGGATCAACTCAGAAGTTGAAGAGGCGGTTCAATGCCTATAAATAGGATTTTTGGTCCCTTAGATGATTATCATCTTCTTTCTTTGAGAATTTTCTCTTATGAGAATTTCATTCCCCCACAGAGCATAGCTCTCTTGTTTAAGAACTTTTTAAGAGTTAAAACTCTGTCAAAACTTAGGTAAAGTTTAAAACTTTCTAATAAATTAGGGTTTTACCCATTAACAGAGTCTTGCTCTTCATATATCTTTGATCTATAGAAAACCCATTAAGGGTTTCATTAACAGAGCTTTGCTCTCCTGAACCTATAGATCTAAAGAGATCTTTTCTTGGGGTTTCTTAGCCCATGAATCAGAGCTCTGCTCATGTATATTTCTTAATCTTTGATGAAGAACTCTTAAGAGTTTTACCCATGGATATCAAATTCATTAAAAGCTTTGCTTTTAGGGTTCCTGATGGGGTACTTCATTTTCCTCGCAGAGCATGGCTTTTAGTATTCTCGAAGAATTTCTTTAAATTCCTGTCATAATTGACTTTGACAGGTGTCACTCCTGTCTGCAGAGCATTGCTCTCGAGGAGTTTAACTCCCAGACCTGAGGGGTCACTCATTAAATGAAATCCCCCCTTTTTAGGATTTCTTGCAAATTCAAATTTGTTAGGTGTTTGGGGATATCAATAGTCATTTAAATCCCTATGCATGTTTTCCTTCATTACAAATCTTTTAATGATGTTTCTTTTCAGGCACTATGGATGTCCATCTATATAGTCTGAACGAGTTTATCTCTTATGAGGATATTCACGTACAGGGCCGTCGCCAGAACCAAGAGTTTACATATGCCCAATGTCCAGAGATTATGGATCGTCCGTATGCACACGTCGGTCGGCTGTTTCCTCGCCATTCTGCTCTCTTGAAAATCGTAGTGGCAGCAATTTGGGAGCACTTCCTGGGTTTCACGAAACCATGCCATTTAATGCGCTGGATGATTCCGAAGACAATGTGCATTCAGTGTACCTGTCGGGCCTGATCTCGAAGAAGCGACGAGATAACCTCATTAATATTCTCCATCAAACTTTCCAACAGACGAAGATAATCGCTTCTTATTAAAGGGAGGAGGACATTGGCGAGGAACTCGACAGTCTTGAGCGCGAGAGGATGCATACGAGAATGGTCAGAAAGGCCAGAAAGATTCAAGATGGCCTTACTTTCGAATTCCTCAATCCATGCCCTAGATCTGAGGTTTTACCATTGTAACCATTTGATGATGTTTTTTGTTTACTGCTTTCATGATTGTAAGAACTTTTCAAAGTATGAATGGCAAATTCCTCATTTCAATGTGTTTATTTTATATACTAAATCTTTTGCAATGCATGAATGGGTATGCTTCGAACGTTTAACCGAATGCGAATCAAATGTTCTCCTTGTTGCTTTCTTCTCTTTTCTTTTGTTATCAGCATGTTACCTTAGCAAGCATAGCTGGTAGATGATAGAATGCGCATCTTGTTTTGGCTTTTTCGAGGGGTAGTGATGGCATAGGAAGTAGGTTCAGATCTGCTTCCTAAGACTTTTCAACTTTATGAGCCATGAGGGTCTCATAAAGACTTTCTCCTTATGAGTCGAGAGGATCTCTTAGGTGTATTTTCTCCTTAGGAGTCGTGAGGATTCCTAAGTGTGTTTTCCCTTATAAGTCGTAAGGATCTTATAAGAGAGTTTTCTTCCTTATGAATTGAGAGGACCCATAAGGGTATAATGAGATTGACGTTATCCGCATTTCACGGCGTCATTAGGTGATGTATTTCCAAGGCAGGGTCATGTAGATGACGTATTTCTGCGACGGGTTCATGAGGATGACGTGTTTCCGCGACGGAGTCATGTGAATGACGTATTTCCGTGACGGGGTCATGTGGATGATGTATTTCCGCGGCGGGGTCATGTGGATGACGTGTTTTCGCGACGGGGTCATGTCGATGATGTATTTCCGCGACGGGGTCATGTCGACGATGTATTTCCATGACGGGGTCATGTCGATGACGTGTTTCCGCGACGGGGTCATTTGGATGACGTGTTTCCACGACGGGGTCATATGGATGACGTATTTGTTGGATATATATGCCCTAGAGGCCTACATTGTATAGGATGCTTGGGATATGTATGTACATGACAGTCTTGCTTGATATGATAGTACGCTATTTGGTTTGTCTTTATCTTAACATATGATATATTTTGTGTTGTATTCATTTATATATATACATGTTGATAAAGCCCATAGGGTGTTTGCCTGACTACCGGCGTTGTGATGGCAGTCATACTAGTGGGAGCTGGATAGTCAATAGGCACATCCTTAGATGTCCCTGGTCGCAGGAGTATCGAGACTGGGCATCGGTACTCCGGAGTAGACTAGTGCATACATATATAGACCCTGACGAGGGGCGATGGATTGGTCCCGCAGCCATTGGTGGTGTGCACCTAAAATTGTATACAGATGCTCACTGGGTGTGAGTACACCGGACAGGACTCGTCGAGAACTGACTGGATGAGATTATACCTAGCGTCAGATAGCGGTTCTCAGGTGACATAAGTGCAGATAGTCTGTTGACTTAAAATCATCATTTGTCTCGTGTGAGTTCCCACTGTGCTTTGATTATTACCCTACCACGGCTCAAAGGAGTCGTGCAGACAGGTTTTAGTTGGGCACAGTCCCGAGCCATGTGGAGGCGGTGAGCGACTGTTAAGGATTCGTCTCTCCCGGTATAGAGAGTTGATATCGCACTGTGGTCGGTTGGTCATTACCATAAGTCCCTGGCCAGGGCTGATTGAGAATTGCTGAGGGAATGATCAGTAGATTCTTGGATGGTCTTGAGCCATACCGACACGACTTGTACGGTTATTAGGGGTCTGACGTCCACCACCTCCCTAGACCATACATGCGATACTCTTAGACGAACAGACCGGACTGCGTGGATATTGTTACGGACAGGCTCAGTAGGATTTCAGATGGGTTACCTCATCGGCTTTCTTATCGATAACTACCTGGGGACCGTTACGTACAGCTAGTGATGCTTGCGGTCTGTAGTTAAACCGATTGCCAGCGTAGTAGTCGTGTCTTTAGAGTCCCACATAGAGATTTCCCAAACCCAGGCGAAAAGATATAGAAGTCGTACGGTTTTACGACAAGGGTTCGGACGCGCACGTGTGTTTACATACATACGTCGTTCGGACGGTTTTTACTAGTCGGCTTTGGTCTAAGCCAGATTCTAGTATCAGGTTATTGGATTTGTACAGTCTAAAGTTTTTCCGTGTTTTCACGGATAGGAGGGGCATTCTCGTAATTTTCCGAGAAGCTTCTAGAAGGTGGTGACTTGGAGGGTGAGGTGGCATTGTCATTTAATGATCTTGTGACTCATTGTGAGTGATTCATCATGTCATTAATGCATTATTAAATGCTTAATGACTCATATAATGAATCACCCACTTGCATTTAAGAAGCATGATGAATAATCTCATATTATTCATTTCTTTTAATTCATTATGCTTCATATATCAAGTGAGAAGCAATATCATTATTTTTATTATCATCATTATCATCTTCTCATTCTCTCTCCTATCTCTCTCCTTCACCAAACCCTAATCCTACCATTCATGAGTTGAGAACAAGGATTAGGAAAGACTAATCACTCCATAACCTATCTCTACATCACCTTAGCTACTCTAATTAGCAACTAGAGAAACTAAGTAGCCTCAAGTTTAGAGGTTATAGGTTGGATTAGGGTTCTCGGGTGGATCGTCTATCACGGAAGGAAGCCGAGGAGGACGTAGAGATCCAAAGAGGACGTAGATAACGTAAAGACGAAGGACTAGAAATGTTTGGTATAATCTCTTAACATAGTAGCTTAGAACTCTATAGGTTTTGTTAAGTATTGTTTAGCAAACGATTCATGCGGCTAGTCGATGTTTAAGCATAGAACAAGATCGTTTTTCATATTTCCGCTTCCCCACAAGTATTGGGGTGTTGCACATCGACTTACAGTATTTCCGCGACGGGGTCATCTGGATGACGTATTTCCGTGATGGGGTCATGTAGATGACGTATTTCCGCGACGGGGTCATGTAGATGACGTATTTCCGCGATGGGGTCATCTAGATGAGATATTTCCGCGACGGGGTCATATGGATGACGTATTTCTGCAACGGGGTCATGTCGATGACGTATTTCCGCGACGGGGTCATCTGGATGACGTATTTCCGCGACGGGGTCATGTAGATGACGTATTTTCGCGACGGGGTCATGTAGATGACGTATTTCCGCGACGGGGTCATGTAGATGACGTATTTCCGCGACGGGGTCGTATGGATGACGTTGCGCCTGTTTTAATGAGACGAATATCGAAATAGCCTCTAGGTTATCTGTGAAATGTCGAGATTTGGAATAGGGATTCTGCCAAGGATCTAAGGTTGATTATCGCGTCTGAATCCTCCTGTACTGAGGAGGAACGCTGCTGTGGGTCTCCAGGCTATAGATGCGGCCGTCGAGACTTGACTCTCCTTCTGATGGAGCCTGGTGGGAAGGTATGGTTCCCTATTTGTTTGTGCCCCTGGATTGTATACAGGGATCGATGTGATCTCTCCTGTAGGGCAAAAAGTTTTATTTTATTTATTTTTCTTTCCACGATGCTCTATCATTTCAGCTTTTATATCGCGAAAGTCGCGATTGCCCAATCATTTCGGCTATTTTTCACGGTGCCCAATCATTTCGGCTATTTATTTTATTTTTACTCGCTGCTTTTTATTGTGAGTTGCCCAATCATTTCGGCTATTTTGCATGCACATATATTTTTTACTTGCTGGTCTTTATTTGCAAGTTGCCCCATCATTTCGGCTATTTCGTATGCATGTGTGGCTCGCCAGCTTCTTTGCTGCAAGCTTGGAATTAGACACCGATTTCGGCATCAGCACCTCTACAACCGGGATATTGCCATGAGCGAATCATCATTTACCTCTGTCGAGGTCGAACAAAGGTGCCTTAGCGAGCAGGGTTAGGATCCTGTCAACTAAGGCTTTTGACTTCATGAGCCGTAAGGGTCTCATAAAGGTATTTCTCCCTGCAAGTCGTGAGGATCTCGTAGGTGCGTTTTCTCCTTAGAAGTCGTGAGGATTCCTAAGTGTACAGCTTTTCGTAAGTCGTAAGGATCTTACAAAAGTATTTTCTCCTTATAAGTCGAGAGGACTTACAAGGGCTGTTCACTGTGCAAGCATATCCCTAATCACGGATGGGACTTTGTTAAGGAAATGTTTATTCATGCCCGTGGATTGTATACAAGGGTCAGCATTGAGCCGCTTGTAGGGCATAATTGGAGGTTGTGGTGGCTGCAAAAGAACAGGTTCAGATCCCTGTAGCTTAAGACTTTTGAATCTTATGAGCCGTGAGGGTCTCATAAGAGGGTTCTCCTTACAAGTCATGAGGATCTCGTAAGTGTATTTTCTCTGTAAGGATCGTGAGGATTCCTAAGTGTGTTGCTCCCTTATGAGTAATAAGGATCTCACGCAGGTGGTTTCTCCTCATAAGGTCGAGAGGACCTTACAAGTGTCTTTTGATGAGATTGTGCCCTTGCGGGTTTTCACAAAAATTCGCCGGTAGCCCTGCTGTTTTTACTCACGGAGCCCTTTCGGGTTTTCATCCGTGCCCTTTTCGCTTATGGACATACCGTTTTTCTTTTTCTTTCTTTTTTTATTCTTTTCTTTTTCCTTTTTTTGTCAGCTTTGGGATGCTGCAGTCTACAGTAGTTTATTGACGTCTCCGTCAGCAGCTAGTTTTTGGACATAATGGTCCATTGTTAGTTTAAGGACGTTTCAGTCCATTGTTAGTTTAAGGACATTTCGGTCCGATATTAGTTTAAGCTCGTTTCGATCCGTTATTAGTTTAAGGACGTTTCGGTCCGTCGTTAGTTTAAGGACGTTTCGGTCCGTTGTTGGTTACTACTTATAGAGTTTAAGCTAAGGAAGATAGCGAGCGGACATAGGCGTCGTCATCTATCGTTAACCTAGGCCGTGACTCGTCAGGCATAGTATTACTTTAGGAATCGACCGTTTATTGGCCGAAAAGGTCTTTCTCCATGCATGTCCATGAGTAGATAGGCTCCACAATGGTAGACTTTGTCTATAATATACAGGCCTTCATAGTTTGGCCCGAATTTCCCACGTTTGGTACGATTAGGGATCATAGGTCTTTTGACCACTAGCATGAGTTCGCCTTGGCGGAATATTCTCGGCCTAGTCAATCTCTCATATGAGCGCGTCATCTTTGCTTTATAAGCTTCCAGATTTTGTTGCGCTAGAATGCGGGTTTCATCAAGGGCGTCGAGCTCTTTAAGCCGAAGGTGAGCATTTTCTTTGTCTGTTAGCTCGTAGTGATCGGCCACTCGTAGAGAGGGTAACTCTATCTCGAGGGGGAGTACTGCCTCTATACCAAATACTAATGTGTACGGCGTTGTGTTCGTGGCCATTTTGAACGTAGTTCGATACGCCCAGAGGGCCTCATGCAGTCTCTCATGCCAGTCCTTTTTATTTCGAGACACTGTCTTTTTCATGATCTTCGTCAAGGTCTTGTTGAAAGTCTCAGCTAGACCGTTAGGTCGAAGATTATAGACCGAAGAATATCTCCAGTCTATGTTATGTTGTTGTGCGAAGCGGCTGCTTTTGTGGCTTCTGTAGGATGGCCCGTTATCGGAGATAATCCATCTCGGAGCGCCGAACCGGTAAATGACGTGTGTCTTGAAGAAACGGAGGATATTCTCCGTCTTCACTTCTCTTAGCGGTATTGCTTCTGCCCGCTTAGAAAAGTAATCGGTTGTTTCCAGTATGAACCGATGTCCTCAGAATGATGCAGGTTCGATGGAGCCGATTATGTCAGTTCCTCACATTTCGAACGGCCAGCTAGACACCGTTAGGTGTAGCGGATTTGGATGCCGATGGATAAAGTCCCCGTGAATCTGGCACGAATGGCACTACTTCGCGTATTCAAGACAGTCTTGGATCATCATGGGCCAATAGTAGCCCATCCTTTTGATCTTCAGCTTCATCTTCGGCCCGGCTTGGTGAGAGCCGCAGAGTCTGTCGTGAGTTTCTTGGACGACTCTCCTTGCCTCTTCAGGTCCCAGGCATCTTAGCCATAGAGAATCGAATGATCTCTTATAGAGTATCATTGACGAAGGCAAAAGACAGAGCTCGTTTCATGAGCTGATGTCTTGAGGATGCATCTTTAGGGGTTCCAAGGGAATTGAAGTAGTCTATAAAGACTTCTCTCCAATCCGTAGCATCTCCCTGGTCTTTTATTTGCAAATTCGTTTGCTCGGTCGCTCCTTTTTCTTCGGACGACTCTGGAGGTATTTCTGCCGGTGCGAGAACCCAATGGCTTTGCACAACGATCCTTACGTCATCGAGGTTTTCGTCAGCCATTTCTTTAGCGAGCTCGGCTAACGCATCCACTTTGCTATTTTCTGCATGCGGTTTGGTTTCCAGGGTGTAGGAGGGAATTTGAGTCAACAGCTGCTGCACTCTCTCACCGTACATTACCAACTCTGGCTTGCACGTTTGATAATCACCGTTTACTTGACTAACGACCAGTTGAGAGTCTCCGTATATAAGAAGGTTTTCAATTCCCATGTCGATAGCAATCTCGAGACCTGATATCAGAGCTTCATATTAGGCTTCATTGTTTGTCTTCGGCTCTATTAATGAGAAGGAAAAGCGCATTATCCTTCCTTGGGGACTCACAAAGATGAAGCATATCCCTGATTTGATTACGGGGGTGCTTTGTTTGCGCTTCTTCATGGAAGATTCTCCGTTGAAGTAAAGTTCCCATCGGATGTCACTTTCTCCTTTCTCACCGTCGATCATGTCAAACACGTGCTCGTCTGGCAGTTCGCAATTCAAAGGAGAATCAGCAGGTATTGGATGCTCAGCGAGGAAGTCGGCTATGGCCTGGCCTTTCACTGCAGCCGATAAGTTATCGAGAACTCCATCAAGACCAGTGCCCATTTAGCGAGCCGCCCTGTTAATATGGCCTTCGACATCAAGTATTTGAAAGGATCCACCTTTGATATGAAATAGACCTCATGTGCTAACGCGTAGTGTCTGAGCTTCGTTATTGCGAAGATCAACGCTAGACGGTGTTTTTTATGGGAAAGTAATTGCTTTCTGCCCCCAATAGGACTCGACTCAAGTAATAGAGAGATCTCTCTTTCCCTTTGTCGTTTTCTTGTGCCCACAGCGCGCCTAAAGAATCTTCGAGGGCTGTTGTGTACAGGACGAGAGGTTTTCCTTTAAAGGGAGCGGCTAGTAGTGGTGGATTCTGCAGGTATTGCTTAATTTCGTACAGTGCGCTTTGGCATTTACGATCCCAGACAAACGGGTTCCCTTCTTCATCAAATGACTGTAGGGGCGGCATTTGCCAGAAAGGTTAGCTATGAATCTCCTGATATACGCGAGCTTTCCTTAGAGAGACCGTAGTTGTTTCAGAGTCCTTGGCGGAGGCATTTCCATAATCGCCTTGATCTTCGACGGGTCTATCTCGATGCCTCAGTGTAGGACGACGAATCCTAAGAACTTGCCTGAGGAAACTCCGAGTGCGCACTTGAGAGGGTTCATCTTCAAGTTGTATTTCCGAAGGCGCTGAAACACGATATTCAGATGCTCTAGATGTTCCTCATATGATTTGCTTTTAACCATGAGGTCGTCGATATAACACTCGACGATTTCATGTATGAGGTCATCGAAGATCTTCGTCATGGCCCTCTGATAGGTGGCACCGGCGTTCTTCAGATCGAAAGGTATCACCTAGTAGCAGAATATACCCAAAGGGGTCCGGAAAGCAGTGTGTTTCTAGTCCTCGGGTTGCATCTTTATTTGATTGTATCCTGATGGGCCGTCCATGAAGGAGAAAACATCGTGAGTAGACATATTATCTATCATCAGCTCAGTGACCGGTACTGGAAAGTCATCCTTTGGGCAAGCTTTGTTGTGATCCCGAAAGTCCACGCAGATGCGTACCGTCCCATTCTTCTTTATTACTGGAACAATGTTGGCAATCCAATCAGGGTATTGAACCTCTTGTATAAATTTGGAGTCGATTAGCTTCTTGACCTCAACATTGATACTCATCTCAAGCTCAAGCCATATTCGTCTCGGCGCTTGCTTGACTGGCTTGATGTCCGGAGAAATTGCCAATTTGTGCACAGCAATCTCTGGATCTAGTCCCGGCATTTCGGAATAGATCCATACGAAGCAATCTTTGTACCACATGAGCACGTCTTTGAGTGTAGCCACCTTTTCTTCATATAACAACTCACTAACAAACGTCGGTCGTGGGTCGTTTGCCTTTCCCAAGTCAATTTTTCTGAGGTCATCTGCGGTAGTATGTATACCATCTTCCAGCTTTTTTGGCGCCGGTAGAAACTCGGAGATCACCTCGTCATCATCGTTTCCGATGCACCAAGGGAGATCATCCATATTCTCGGGTTCTTCTTCTGTCAGCATTATCACGTGGCAGGTGCGAGATCGCTTCCAAGACCGATGTTGATCTGGTTCTACTCTCGTGGCTTTCATGGTTCTGCGGCGGAGTTACCCTCCAGTTGCTGGATAAAGCGAACCTGCCTTGTTGATATTGGTCCTCGACCCAGTTCTTGAAAGTGAAGCAATATCGAGAGGATGTCCTATTACCCGGTGATAGGAGCAATAGTCCGGGTGAGAGACTTTGCCTGCTTGCTCAGGGTGCTTGGACTTCGGGAGCGTCATCATCTGATGTTTTATGGCAAGATCAAGTATCTTCTGTGTTTTATCCTGCGGAAAAGAGTATGCCCGCCCCATTTTCTTTATAAGAGACGAATCCGGATTGCTCGATTCCTGATCGCGTGGCTTCTTGGTCCCGCTTTGTCGCTGTCGAACGCCTTTCCCGCTGTTTGATTTATTTTTGCCTCTGCGTCGCGCCTTTTGTATGACAGGTTAACAAGGAAGAGCATTTTCATTTTTCGCGACGTGCTGAAAGAGGCGCTGCATTCTGGCTTTCTCATAGATGGCCATTTCGCGATTATGATCATCTCGAACCTTTTGACCCGCTTCTTTTATAAGCTTGTCCATCTGTTCTTCAAACGACGGACTTGGCATTTTCACGGCGGGAGCTCGTTCTGGTTCAGGGTTAGCATCTTCCCACAGAGCATCTCCTTCTTCATCAAAGTCATTTATGACGTAGCAGTCGTGGAATAGTTACCATTTCTTGGATTGAACATATCCAAGCCCAATCGTTTTCATTCTCCCGTTGGGCAATTTTCGCTGAGTTCCGGGGACGCTCCAGATCCTGTTGTAGAACCGAGCTTGTCGAGCAGTCTATTTAAAGGATACGCCTTGGCGCCTCAACAGCCTTTTTAATCTGTTTGTGTAGTATCTGGGAAAACAGATGGGCTGGAGTCTGTCAAGTGTAAAATCGGCACCATGCCAAATTTCTCTCTCCGCTTTGGTTTCCCTGGATCGGTAGAATAGGATTTCCTTTTCATCTTTTTACGTGGGCGAGACGTAGAATGTCTGCAGTTCTTCCACACTGTAGGTATCAAGCGCGTCGAGCTCTTTATAGTGCTGCCGCGGAACCATGGCGATTTGCAAACTTTGATCTTCATCAGTGAAGGCTTGTATTGATGGCCGAGCGGAGAATACGGTATTGACCTCATCTTCCGAGTCGCTGCCGAAGATCAACATAGGAGCGGAGGGTCCCGGCTTGTTGTATTAGGGCGGTCCTGAATAAACTATCTTTTCTTCCTCCTCGGTATCACTCCCGAAGTCCGGAATAGTGGTGATAGCTTTGTTCTTGTCCTCCGGTTTGCGACATCTTTCTTTGTCTTCAAAATTTGGCAGGAAGTACTTAGCATCCTCGTATTTGCGGACTTCGTTCACGGAGAATGGGTTCAGTTCCCCTGTCACAGCGTACTCGAGACCATCTTTGAAATACTTCTTACACTGATGTTTTATAGAAGGGATAATGTTGTACTCGTGTAACCAAGGCCGGCCGAGCAAAGCATTGTAGCATGTCTTGGCGTCAATGACATGAAACTTGATGTCCTTGATGAGCAGCCCAAAGCGTAACGTCAATATTACAGACCCCAGTGTCCGTGATGGCTGGGAGTCAAACCCGGAGATAGTAATCTTAGCACAAGCGAGGTGTTGAACGCTCATGCAGATTTCCTTAAACACTCTTACGTTAAGGAGATTGTCGGAGGACCTATTGTCGACCAGGATTTTGCCGATCTTAATGTCATGACAGTATCCGGAGACATATAGGGGACGGTTGTGCTCGCACGTCCCAAGGAGGAGATCTTTATCGCCGAAGGTGATATTGGCTGTGTGCACTTCTTCCAGCTCGTCCTTCATCTTTTCTTCGGCGAGGAAGGCTTGGAATTGCTCTGGCTCTTGTAATGCCTTGATCGAAGAATCTCTCGCTTCTTTGGATAGCAAAAGAGAATCAAGAATGCTTAGTTTCGAAGGCATCTTTCTCAGGTGTGCCAGAACGTTGTAGTCCACCTTATTTTTCTTTGGCGGGTCCTTAGCTGTCAACTTTCCGACGGCTTGGTCATCAAGGATGATATCCTTAGGGACCTTTTCTTTCCCTTTATCTTTTCTATTTGACCCATTGTTCGAAGGCCCAAGATTCTTTTCGGGCAGCGTACGATTATGCAGCTGAATATTTTCACAGGCCTTGGGTTCTTCTTCTTTTCCCAACATGGATTCTTTGAGGAGAGGGCCAAGAGCTATTTCTTCAACAGAGTCGCTCCCAAAGGTGAGAACTTATGATCCCCCAGCTTCGACCATTCGACAGTTGCCGGTAACTCTTTTGCGCTCCTCGGTCATATTTCTTTGCTACCGACGAGTTTTGTGTTTCATCCTCTTGAAATGTTGCCGGTGAGCGACATATCCCTGCCACCATCTTTCAAAAGCGTTGCACTCTTCAGCAGGGTACGCAATCTATCGATGATATAGGCAGTAGTTAGGATGTGTCTCTGCTTCACTAAAAGTGTTCTCTTTGGAGGGGGCAGCTTCATTCCTGTCAATACGGCTTTAGCGAACTTTTTCCTCAACTTGAACCTGTTTTTATTTGCGACGGATATACTTTGATCTGGCAGGAGAGTTTCAACTCTTTCGTCCAGTCGCCGGCGTTTGGCTTTTTCAAATATAGCCATCTCACGCTCCCGATCAGCTTTTCTTTCAAGACGAGCTTCCTCCAGGAATGCATCAATCATTTCGTCTGATGGACCTTGAAGTTCCGGTTCAGGAGTTGCCCCCAGTTTCTCGGTGCAAGGAGCTTCTTCAACGTCTATCGACAAGTGAGAGATCACATGACAAATTGCCATGTAATCTTCAGATTCATCCGACGAGTCTTCTCCATTACCATCATCTCCGTCCTCAAGGACGTGGCTGAGAAACTCTTAAACTGTGACCGGAGTCCGCGCCTTCTGGTTATACTCTTCCAGCGCGTCAATCTGCTATTGTAGGTTCGTGCGCCTGTCACCAGGCTTCATGAGCTTCTTGTATTTCTTCTTCTTCTTCGAAGATTTTGATGGATGGGTGTGAGTGCTTTGCCTATCACCACCGATCTTTGGAGTTGGACGCGGTTTTAATATTCCTTCGATGATCTCGGGTTCAAGTGGATTTTTTCACCTGATCGCCGGGCATGTTTGGAGGGCTTTCAGCATTCTTTTCATCTTGGCTGAGAGAGCGACCTCCTATGGAGCTTCCTCTACGAAAGAGCATGATGCCCCCAGTATATCCGTCTTCTTGGGAGTGTGTGGCTGAGGCGGGTTCACCTTCCAATTCTCAGATAATACGAATTTGCCCTGCTGGTACTAATCTTCTATCCAGATTTTGAAGATGTAACAATTCTCGATCGGATGGCCCAACATTCGGTGATAAGGGCAATAGTTAGGATTGCTAATGTAGCCTGGTTGCGCTGGGCATCCTGGCTCCGGCAGATTGATGAGCCTGTTCCGCACTGTAAGCTCGAATAACCTCTTCGTTTTGTCTCGAGGGAACGAGTAAGGGCATCTCATTTTATCTTAGAGAGATTGAGTTCTGTTATTTTGACGATCAACTGGTCTCGGGCCACCAGGCTGCTGTTGAGCATTGGTGACAACGATCGCTTTCACCTTTCCCTTCTCATTTTGGGAGTCCGGTTTTGGAGGAGATGGTCTATGACCCATCTGGTCCATTTGGGCTAGTTTGTCGATCAAGGCTTGAAATGTGGTCAGCTTAAAGAACATCATGAATTGTGAAATAATTGCATGAGGGTCTAGGGTGCCCACGAACATGCCCACCGCCGGTACTTCTTCGATGCGCTGCTCACATTTCGACCATAGATTCCGCCATTGGATTGCGTATTGAACCCACGTCTCGCCTGGCTTCACCATGGCATTGATCAATGTCATTATTGGGATGGGTTCACTAGCACTCGCGAATCGCTAGGTGAATAACAACTTCATTTCCGTGAAAGTCTTGACGGAGTTGTTTGGAAGTTCGAAGTACCACTCAAATGCCGTCTCCGAAAAGCTGCCGACGAATTGGCAGAGCAAAATCTTATTATCACCCCCGGTATTGCCGCAAAGAGCCTTGAACTGAGCGACATGTTGATGGGGATTGCCTGTCCCCTTGTACATATGGAATTTGGGGATTCTGTATCCCGGCATGTACTTTATTTGGTCATACCAGCCTGGATACGGTCGCCCAGTTTTAACGACTTGGCCGGCCGCTTCATTCTCCTGGTGAGCTCGTATTTGCTGAGCAATATAGTCATCCAGAGCGGCTTTGGAAATAGTTTCCTCTTTGGCTGCTGAAAGGGCCGGAGGAGGGTTCGCTGTCTCCCCTCTGTCGTCTTCAATGATGATCGGGGGGTCTTCAGCTAGAGGTTCCGGCTGTAACATCTTCCCGACCATATCCTGGAACAAGAGAGCCATTCGTTTTATATTGGTTGCCTGTTCCGCAGCCTCTTTTTCTTTCCTCTCGAGCATTCTTCGGAGGAACTCGGTGTTAGTCGCTTGTTCTTGACGCTGCTCCGAATTCTATGGACTTTCTTTAGGCCCAGTGAGTGCGGCCATTGCGGTCAGCATCTCTTGAAATTTCTGCTGTTGTTGTTCCTGAGCCTTTATTATCGATCGGGTAAGCGGTCGATGACCCGTAGAAGCGCGGCTTTCTTCTTTTCCGGAAGCCATATAAATAGTGTGGACCACCATGCCGCCAGACTTGGGGCGTTTGGGCTCAGCGTCTTTGTAGTTTGCCGTAGTCACAGGGGCTTTCTCCGGCCTCCCTCTCTTTTGAGCAGTTGAAGTCGAGGGGGCCGTTGCAGCGGGCACCCAGGTAGCTATAGTCTTTCGTAGCTTGACAAGACGGTTCTCTTCCTGCTGAACCTTCACCTTTTTCGGTCGGCGGGATTAATCTTGATCAACTACTGAGTCCTGAACCTGTCGCCATACTTTGTAACTTTTGGAGGACAGCCGCTAAGGGGATTGCTCCGGCTTTGTTTCTGTAACATTCTCTATGGGTGGAGGAGATCTTTTCAGTACGGCGATGGGTGAATTCCTGCACATCCTATTAAGCAGTTCAAAGATGTTCCCAGTTGGAACAGCAGCATTGACTTCCACCGTTGGGGCTGGTGGAGTTAGCCCAGAAGGGAGTTGCCTCCAGCCTTCCTTACTAGGCGCCAGTGGCGACGTCGAACTTGTCGAGCCGTTGGTATTGTTTTAGCTTTAGGGGTGACTTTTCATGCCCCTGTTTTGGTGAGGCGTTGCTGGTGCCAGCCTCTTGAAGACCAATGTCCGTTGAGCAGCGGTATCCAATCTGTCAAAAACAGACTTTTGAGCAGGAACGGGAACCGGGGTGGCCAACCTCGTAAAGACCGATCCCTTGACGGGAGAAGCTTATTTAGTGACCTCAAGAGCAGGAATGGTTATCCGCTTTGGGATGGCCGCTTCAGGTAACTTGGGCTTCTTGATGGACCCATTGGAGCTTTGGCCCAGTCTGTTAAAAACTGATGCAGTGGGGTTGGGCGACCCGTTGAGAGGGGTCGCAGTCGTGGTAAGCCGATCAAAGACCGACTTCTTGGGAACTTCTTGCGATGTCAAAGGGGCACTGAAGCTCATCGGTGGGAGCATGGTCCCGAAAAACAATCTAGTAGTAGCCTGCGTCACCTGGTCCACCGGCCTTGTGAACAGGGAGGCAGCTTGGGGCCCGTAAGCTATGCCTCCAGATGAGGAGGAGCGTGGGTTGCAATTGCAGTTGGAACACTTCGCGCAAGTAGACGCCATTGATGTTTCGTTTTCTGCACCAAGCAAGACACCAAATCTTAGTACCTCGAACCCAAGGGCAACCATTAGTAAACCGCGATTCGTTCGCGAACACGACACATGAAGTGTGGAGTGGAAAGAGGAAAAGGTCCCACCGGGCGTGCCAGAATCTGTTCCCTGCCGAAAGACGTAACCGGGACGTTGGGATGTTAGGGCCGGAATTCCGAGGGCAGATGCTAATTGGTACTATCCGTCCACCTCTCCGAAGATGCCAAGTTGATTTATAGCACCGTGTATCGAAGCTTTGAACGGATGCGGCCGATGTAGCAGACTTCATCAGATTCCCCCTCGTTCGAGGGATTTTTGATTGTGGGGACGCTCTTCCCTGCAGGCGCAAACCCCTGCAGTTAATTACGCTACCGCATCACGGTAACCACTTTCTCCTTCTCCAGATGGTCACTTCGTGTTGTGGGTGTTTGTTTTGTCTTTAGTTGCATGTGGATTGTATACGTAGACTAAATTATGTTGTCGCCCGTAGGACGTGGATTAGTCCAAATCCATATTTTCTTATATTTGGGTTTAGGGGTTGGTTTAAGGATACGTTAATCTCATTTGAGACTAAGATCAACTTAAACGTTTGTTTAGGATACGTTAGTCTAATTTTAGACTAAAATCAACTTAACTGGATCATTTAGATCCAACAAAAGAGCATTTTAACTCTATTGTCTTAGTTTAGGGACAGTGCGGTCGATTACCAGTTTAAGGACATAGTGGTCCAGTGCCAGTTTAAGGACACGGTGGTCCAAGGTTAAGGACATCGTAGTCCGTGGGTTTAAAAGGACCCCACAGTCCGAGGTTAAGGACATCGTAGTCCGTGGGTTTAAAAGGACCCCACAGTTCGTGAAATGTGTGGTTGTCGGGACCCGTCACCTCTCTAAAGACATTGAAAGATTACAACGACAGATATCATAGGAGTAAAGAGATATACCCTTAAACCGGTGTGAGTTGATTGAAAGATCTGTAGTCCACTTTGGGACTAAGATCAATTAAATATTCATGAGCAGATGGGCTCAATTAAATATAAGTTGAGGACTTATGGCTAGTATTGGGCTAAGTCCAATAAATGTTTAACATTTTTATTCTGGGCTGTTGAGCCTTTATTTGGGCTTGGCCCCTCTTAATAATGCTGGGCAAATTGATCTTGACATTTTTTGTCTTGTATTGAATGCACAGCATTCATCAGAATAATTTATGTTCTGACAGCCCGCCACATGACGCGTCAGGCGCTTTGTGCCAATTAAAGAGTGCAGTGCGCTTCTGTTGAGTAGCGCACACGCGAATGACACGCGGCACGCTTGGTACTGAGCACCAGATGATTAGCGCGTTGCGCCAATTTATAAGCGCAATGCGCTTTCAATCTATAAGCGCGTTATGCTAGTTTAGTGGCGCACCAGTGAGTGACATGTGGTACGCTTGTCACTGAGCGCCAGCCAATGAGCATAGTGCGTTGTTTCAAGAGCGCAGTGCGCTGTTTCAAAACGCAGTTCATGGCACTGAGCGCAAAACGTAAGTCGTATCTATGGTTGACACGTGGCACGTCTTGGCGCTGAGCACCGGTCCAAGGAGCGCAGAAGCGCAGTTCATGAGTGCAAGGCACTTTTCAGTAGCGCAAAGCGTATTTGATCAAATTTATGATCAGAGAACAAGTTTATGTTCTTTAAAAGGAGGCTTTACCTCAAGATTCAAGAACAATAGTTCTTTGCCTTTGTAGATCAATGATCTGTGAATGAAGTAAATACTTCTTTATTGTTTGATGAGATCTTTTGACCTCTTTTATGAAAGACCTTGGTCTTTTTTAGATCTATGATCTTTTTTAGAAAATAGTTCTTCTTTTCATAAGATGATTTCAACTCTGTGTTCATTGCTTATGTTCTTTACCTTGAAGAAATGATCTTGTTTTACTAAAAGCTTGCTTTTCTTTCTTTGGATTTCTCAAAGTTTATAGGGGTTTCTTTATATCAGACTTAAAGTATTGGGGCCTTTATATAGGGCAAGCTAATTTGTTAAATCAGTTAAAGAGATCTTTTTCTGATTGATTTGGGGTTGTTTCCCCACCATTGGATCTTTGATCCTAGGGTTTCTGTTTTACAGAAGGCAATTTTCTTGTTTTTAACAAGATTGGAAGATCTTCCCATAACAGAATTTTAATTCTGATTAATTAATGATTTATCATTATTATTAGATCTTTTGATCTGACGGTGAGGGAATTTTATAATTCCAGCGCTGGCGCACCCGTGCTTTGCACGTGGTGCGCTGCTCAGAGCGCAGCGCACTTTGCGCTAGCGCACCTACGTTTGACACGTGGTGTGATGCTCAGAGCGTAGCCTGTGCTAGCGCACCCGTGTTTGACACGTGGCGCGCAGCGCGCCTAGCGCTAGCGCATACATGGTTCACTTCCTAGGGCGCAGCGCACCTGTCGCTAGTGCATCCGTGTTTAACACATGGCGCGCAGCGCGTCTAGTACTGGATCTGAAGCGTTGCTTCAATTTTTAAATTTTGAATTTTAAAATAGAGCTTTGCTCTGTTTGGGGTACGCTGCCTAGGGCGCAGCGCACCTGGCGCCAGCGCATCCGTGTTTGACACGTGGAGTGCAGCGCGCCTAGCGCTCGATCTGAACCGTAGCTTCAATTTTTAAATTTTGAATTTTAAAACAAAGTTTTGCTCTGATTGGGGGAAATAACCCCTAATAGTGCTTAGCACTTATGAAAGAAAAAGGGAATAAACCAAAGACAGTTCCCATTTTTGGGGTGCCTCACGTTATCCCACGTGACCCCCAATAGTGTTTAGCACTTATGAAAGAAAAAGGGAATAAATAAAAGATAGTTCCCATTTTTGGGGCACCTCACGTGATCCCACGTGACCCCCAATAGTGCTTAGCACTTATGAAGGAAAAAAGGAATAAACCAAAGACAACTCCTATTTTTGGGGTGCCTCATGTGATCCTACGTGACCCCCAATAGTGCTTAGCTTTTATAAAAGAAAAAGGCAATAAACCAAAGACAGTTCCCATTTTTGGGGCGCATCACGTATTTAAACGCGACTCCCAATAGTGTTTAGCACTTATAAAAGAAACGTAAGATAAATCCAAGGAAGCAGTACCTAATTCTCAGGCGCTTCATGTGCCACACGTGAGCGCTCTAAATTTCAGTGTTTAACACTACTTTAGAGCCTCACATGGGAGAATGTGAATGCCGAGCAGATATTGGTGTTTAACACTATGAGAGACCAACCTTAGCCGAAATTAGCCAAGTTTCCCGAGGCCAAAACCCTTTTGATCACCAATCAACCGAGCCCTCCTATGCTCTGGTCTCCCCAAATCGATCATAGTTCCAAAGATGACTAATGATCTCCTAACATATGGTATCTAAAATGATGTTCATTCCACCATGATCCTTCCTTCAATCTGGAATTCGTTTCAAAGGTACATCTCTACATACCTCTGATACATGTCGTTGTAATTCTTCACCGTCTTCAGAGAGGTGGAGGGTCCCGACAACCAACAGCTCTTTGGAGCACTCCTAAAACCATGAGCAAATCCCAATGGTCCGTAATGTCCTTAAACTAGCTGTGGACCGCAATGTCCTTAAACTAACTATGGACCGAAACGTCCTTAAACTAAACCCTCACACAAAAAATGGTGATCTACAGATCAAAACGTCCATAAACTAATAACGGACCGTAACGTCCCTAAAATAAAACGATAGAGCCAAAACACACTTTTGCTTGATTAAAAATGATCCTAAACCCCGTTAAGTAGATCTTAGTCCATGATCGGACTAACGTATCCTTAACAAACATTTAAGTTGATCTTAATCTCGAACGAGATTAACGATCCTTAAATCAAACCAAACCCAAATCTAAGAATATACGGATTTGGACTAATCTACGCCCTACGGGCGACACAATAAATTAGTCTCCGTATACAATCCACGGGCAACCAAAAATAAAACAAACACACACGACACGAAGTGAACATCTGGAGTAGGAGAAAGTTCGCTACACGATAATGTAATTAACTGCAGGGGCTTGCGCCTACAGGAAAGAGCGTCCCCATAATCAAAAACCCCTCACAACGAGGGGGAACCTGACGAAGTCTGCTAAAACAGCTGCATCTGTCCAAACCTCCGATACACGATGCCATAAATCAACTTGGCATCTTCGGAGAGGTGGAAGGATAAATCCAAATAGCATCTGCCCCCAAATTTTTAGGAAAAACGTTTGTCTTCTTGGCTTTCGGAGGTAAACAAACTCTTTGGGCCACAGATTATCGTCGCAACTGTAGACGTGGTTCGCACGATCAGGAAAAAGATGCGCATAGCTCAGGACCAATAAGAGCATTGGGTAGATGCAAAGCGTCGACACCTGGAGTTCCAACCCGGAGAGCATGTGTTTCTGAAGATTTCTCTGAACAGAGGTGTGATACGTGTTGGAAAGAGGGGTAAAGTCTGTCCAAGGTACATCAGACCGTTCAACATACTCGAACAAGTTGGGAAAGTGGTATAACTCTTGGCAATGCCACCCTCATTGGAATGAGTGTATAATGTGTTCTACATATCCCAGCTGCGATGATATGTGAGCGAACTCAGCTACATACTTGATCACTCAGAGCTCACTATTCAAACGGAATTATCTTGCGAACAACAACCAGTTGAGATCTTGGATCGAAAGGTGATGACTTTACGGAACAAAGAGGTGAACTTAGTCCGAGTGATGTGGAGAAAGGATTCGCCAGGAGAATCAACCTAGGAGAAAGAAGACGATATTCTCCAGGAGAATCACCCTCACCTATTTGAAAATTAGTCTTTGTATAAATTTCGAGGACGAAATTTATATAAGGAGGATAGAATGTAACGAATCTGAAATCGCTGTGCAAATATAACTTGTTCAATGTACAGGAAAGGTATTTCAGTCTGTCTAAGAGTTATAAGTTAATTTTGTCTAATAAAAGTAAGAAACAATTTGTAACTCACTGGTTAAGGCTCTACACTACTGTGTCATACCCTACGTGTTTGAATAACATCAGTCCCAATTATTTTTAATATTTTTCTTTTAACTTTTTGAAAGCTCAAGAGTTGCATGTGCAATACACGGAGAATTGAAAAGTTTCAGAAAAATCAAACAGGATAAATGAGGGGTTAATACAGAATAACACACATGGCACGAATTTCGAGACAGGTGGCCAAAATCCAACCTCCCATTTCCTGGTTTCAACTGCTACCGGTGGCCAGGATGAGCCTAATCTCATTCGTGCTTCGCCCATTCACCCCTTCAGCTACCTTCTACTCTACTTTATTGTTTGGTTTCTTTGAATTTAACCATAGACTCTTCAATCCTCCATTAACTCTATTTCAAATACTTTTTAATTCAATTCTTTAATTCAAACACTTTCATTTCTACACTATAAAGACTACCCCACCCCTTATCTCTTCCCTATTCTAAAAATTTCTCAAAAATTCTCTAAATTCCAAAGCTTAAGAAAAGGGTTAAGGCTAGTCAAGTAGAGTTAGCAATCTAAATTCATTCTATTAAAGACCGGAGCCATTTTCGATGATACCACAATGACACGAAGACTTTCCCTTTTTTTTTACTCTTTTCTCAACACTGCACAACTCGTAAGTCTCTTCCCCTCTCTTTCTTTTCATCTCAAAACAATTCTTAAAACATATCGACAAAAGTGGAGTTAACTTGAAATCTTTTCTTTTAAACAACTTTAGTCACCATTGCTATGTTAAAATTTCACTCTAAAGCTCTAATATCATCTTAACTTATAATCTACATCATTTACATTTTCATGTAATTAAAATTTCATGTGAAATAACCGTATAAATCAACAATTTCATATAAATACCATAAACTTTAAAAGTACCATTTTACCGATAGCTAGAATATATACCCATAAAAATTCACGGGTAATGACCTACCCTTACCATATATACTATGGTTTCATAGCACAATATTTTAGATGTATGTTTAATTTAAAGAATATGATTTACAATAAAATACCATTGCTTTTACAAAAAAATGTTGTTATCAATATTTTTACACATTTTACAATTACTTCTCTACAACCCTCATTAGGAGATCCGTTTGTGGATGGTGCAGATTATCATACATCCTTGGTATAGTAGAGCAAGATGCAGAACTGCTCACGGAGAATTCGGTCTTGAAAGGAATAAAAATACGATTTTTAAAGAATGTGATTTTCTTAAACAAATTAAACATTGGAAAATTATAAATCCGTATTTTCAATAAAAACAAATTATGAAAATTATATTTTAAAATTGAAAGATTAAAATTTTAGTAAAATACCACCAAGTTCCTAAAGTATAGTTTTCGTAAAAATACCATAAACTTTTAAAAACTAGCTTCCATCACTAAAATAACACCAATATTAAAAATACATTGTTATAAAAATAAAATATTAATATTATAAATCATCCTCAAGGTTTATTTTTATAACAATAATATATCATTTTTTATAAAACCCCCTTGAGAAATGCAAACAATGTAAATACAATTTAAACAACAAGAATAAATCTTTAAGGACCCTATATTAATATAGGTTTAAGCGGTATCATTTCTCTTGAGTCTCAGGGAGCCGGAGAACATTAGTGCTTGCCTATTCAGGTTAGACAACACTGCAAATTAACGGAGTTATCAATAGCAGTCGTCTTGGAAAAAAACACAAATTCTGCAGTTCATGTGCAGCGGCTATCCGATTATTCCCGAACTTAAGAATTTCAAAAGCTAAATCCATTCACAAGATATTGACTATAATATGAATACAAACTCCACTCGAATCAAACTCAAACTTAAACTTGAACACCCGATCTTGAACTTGAACACTTGAACGTGAAAATACCCAAATTTGAACTTGAATAATTGACTTGACTTGACCAAACCATGAATATAACTTGACATGAATACCTGAATACATGATTAATACTTGAACATGAACTTGTACTATTTATATTCATGGATTCGGGAAAGATGTTCATATCATAATATTGCATTATTATATTCACCATTCTTATGCTTTTTCCAAAAAACAGGTGCTTTTAACCCATGTCTGCTACATGATTTCAGGTTACAGGTTCTTGGAATATAAACGGTGAAACTGACGAAAAAGATGATACAAAGTGAGACTACGAATGATAAATGGTGAATTCTTAATCGTGCCAGCATTTTAAAGGACAACAAAGATCAATAAACAGAAGTTCACAAAGCACAAAGGCAGCGACACGAAGAAGCAGTAAAAATTCCACTACAATGTTCACTGAAAAGATCTGGAAGAAAACCAGAAGATATTTTGAAGAACAAACCAAAGATACAGGAAGACAAAAAGACCCAGAACTAGCACAGGAAAACTGAAGACACAATCTCTTCTTTTGGCCATGGAACCGTGGCCAAACCAGGGCTGCGGCCGCGGTTCCGCGGCCGTGTCAAGCCCGTAGTGGCGCAAAATTTTCCATAATGCTGTGGCGGCGCTGACTAGTCTTCCTAGGGGTATTTTTGTAAATGCACACATGCAGCAATTGTAAACCTAGGGTTTTCTATGTCCTATAAATAGAGACCCAAATCCTTGTATTAGTTCATGCCTCTTTTTATGAATATAATTCAGAATTCTTTGAAGATTTAGACAGCATCATTTTGTAAGTTTCTTTTAATTTCTGCCTTAGTTCTAATTTTAATTCTTGCCCTAGATAAATTATTCTTTTGCCTTAGTTTAATCTAGTTTAGATTTTCTTAAACTGCAGTAGGTAATTAATCTCTTAGATCTAAAAACAAAATAAAAATCATGTTTTTAATTGATCTCTTAATGAGCGAGTAGTTTCCTCGCTTGTTAGGGTTAGGAATAGGGAAGAGTTTGAGAGATGAAGATCTCTCATCTCCTTCATGCCCAATCATTTGTAATAATTAGGACTTCATGCATGCATACATATTGCGCTCCCTACGGCACCCTGTTCCCCTCCGAACGGCGACCAAGACAGGTACGTCTTGCCTGAGATTCGGGGCAGATGCTATTTGGTTTTATCCGTCCACCTCTCCGAAGATGCCAAGTTGATTTATGGCACCGTGTATTGGAGGTTTAGATGGATGCAGCCGATGTAGCAGACTTTATCAAATTCCCCCTCGTCTGAGGGGTTTTTGATTGTGGGGACGCTCTTCCCTGCAGGCGCAAGCCCCTGCAGTTAATTACGCAACCGCATCACGGTAAAAACTTTCTCTTTCTCTAGAATTTCATTTCGTGTCGTGGGTGTTTGTTTTGTTTATGGTTGCCTGTGGATTGTATACGGAGACTAATTTATGTCGTCGCCCGTAGGACGTAGATTAGTCCAAATCCGTATTTTCTTAGATTTGGATTTGGGGTTTTGGTTTAAGGATACGTTAGCCTTATTTGAGGCTAAGATCAACTTATATGTTTGTTAAGGATACGTTAGTCTAATTTGGGACTAAGATCAACTTAACGGGATCGTTTGGATCCGACAAAAGAGCATTTGGGGGCTCTATTGTTCCAGTTTAGGGACATAGTGGTCCATCGCCAGTGTAGGGACATGGTGGTCCATTGCCAGTTTAGGGACATGGTGGTCCATTGTTCCTATTTTGGGACGAACTTTGGTTTAACGACGCATAAGTCCACGAGTTTAGGGACCCCACAGTCCATATTGTTGGTTTAAGGACACATTAGTCTGTGAGTTTAAGGACCCCACAGTCTGTATTGTTGGTTTAAGGACGCATAAGTCCATGAGTTTAAGGACCCCACAGTCCGTATCGATGTATGGTTGTCGGGACCCGCCACCTCTCTGACGACGTTGAAGGATTACAATGACAAATATTAGAAGAGTTCGGAGATGTACCCTTGAACCGGGTGTAAATTGATTTAAGAGAGCAGACGTGTTTAGTCAATTTTAATTTGAGGACTTACGGGCAGAATTTGACTAAGTCCAATTGGAAATATTCAACATTTATTTTCATTTGGCCGGTTAGGCCTTTACTAGGGCTCTGCCTCTGTTTATAATGCATGGCATTTTTGCTTGGTCTATTAGACCTTTATTTAGGCTCTGCCCCTTTTTAAATGATGCACATCATCTATTTTGGTCTGATAGACCTTTGTTTGGGCTCTACCCCTTTTTTGATAATGCATTGTATTTTATTAGGCATGTTAGGCCCTTTTAATTGGGCTCTGCCCTTCTTTGTAATAATGCACTACATTAATTAGTCTGACAGAGCGCTACGTGGCTGTCGGGCGCTTTGCGCCAGCGCAAGGCGCAAGCGCATGTGGAGGTGACACGTGTCACGCTCTGGTGAGCGCAAGCGCAGTGCGCTGCGCTGTTGCGCTGCTGACGCGTGGCGCGCTCTGGCGACTTGCGCCAAACCAAGAGAGCAGTGCTCTATTTTTAGGAGCGCATAGCACAGTTTGTTCTGCGACCGACACGTGGCGCTCCTTGGTGGCTTGCGCCAATCCAAAGAGCGCAACAGTGCAGACTCAATAGTGCAAGGCACTGTTCAAAAGCGCAGAGCGCATCTTGATCCAATTTTGGATCAAAGAAAAGAATCAAGAGGTTTTTTCCTCAAGATTCAAGAACCGAGGGTTCAACAAAAGGCAATGCCTTTATATAGATCAGAAAGATCTAATGAAGAAGTAAATTACTTCTTTTTATTATTATCATATTTTTTTATCTTTTTGTTCAAGATCTTGATCTTGTTCTTAGATCATTGATCTTTTTAGAAGAAAATTCTTCTTTTATTCAAAGATTTTTACCTTTTTTCTTTTTTCTGAATTCTTTCTCAAAGTTTTCAGAAGATTCTTTGAGTTCTCTCTGTGTTTCAATGTCTTTTAGATTTGGAGTCTAGGGACCTTTTTATAGTGCCATTTGATTTGTAAAATCAATTAAAGAGATATTTCTCTGAGTGATTTAGGGATTTTGCCCCATCGTTGGATCTTTGATTCTAGGGCTTCTGTTTTACAGAAGAGAATCTTATTGTTTTAATAAGATCAGAAAGATCTTTCTGGAATTTTAATTCTGTTTTAGTGCTGGCACAGTTGGTGCAAGCGCACCTGCGCGCAGCGCAACTGCGCTGCCACGTGGAGCGCAGCGCAACTGCGCTGCCACGTGGAGCGCAGCGCAGAGCGAAAATCATCTAAAGCGTTGCTTCCTTTATTTTTATTTTAAATAGAGCCTTGCTCTGATTGGGTGTGCTGCCTTGGGCGCTGCGCTGGCGTGTCAGCTTTTGACACGTGGTGCGTTGCGCGCAGCATAAGGAATCAGAAGCGTTGCTTCAATTTTTGAATTTTTGAAATTCAAACAGAGCTTTGCTCTGATTGGGGGAAAGGAATTCCCTTCCCCCCACCGTTGCGCTCACGTGGCGCACATGTGAGTGCAGCGGTGGCAAGATCTCAACCGTCAGATCAACTGAGGAGTTGAAGGGGCGTAAGCGCCTATAAATAGGACCCTTGGCCCTCAACAGATGATTATCATCTTCAAGATTTTTACTTTCAGAACTTTAGAGCCTTGCTCTTGCTTTCAAGAACCCCAAGAGTTAGAGATTTTTAGAAAAAACATTTTAGGTAAAAATTAACCTTAAATTAAATTAATTTTATTTAATAGAGCCTTGCTCTCATAGATCTTTTGATCTAAAGAAAACCCCTTTGGGGTTTCACCAACAGAGCTTTGCTCTCAAGAATCTGTTTCAGGGTTTCTTAACCCATGAACAGAGCTTTGCTCTTTGGCAAAACATAGATCTTTTGATCTAAAAATGAAGAACTCTTAAGAGTTTTCATGGATCTTTAAGATCCCAAAAAATTTTAATTTTTAATTTTTAACAATTAATTTTCCTTTGATGGATATTTCCATCATTATGACAGAGCTAAGCTCTTTTAATCTTTTGAGGAATTTTATTCCCTTGAGACCAGAGTTTGACAAGTGTCACTCTGTGACAGAGCTTTGCTCTGAAAGAGGAGATTTTCTCCTTATCTCTAGAGATTTCTTATTAATGAGAATATTCTTTTGGGGATCTCTTCATTAATTGACAGTCTCTTCCAATGATGGGGCTATCTTATTAACTGATGTATTGACATCTAGATTTTGTGGGTCCCCCTTTGGTCCCCTATCCACTGCATTGCAGTGTGGTACAAATCTTGAAGTTCCAAGTGTCAAGTCTTTTTAAAATTAAATTAAGATACTGATGGCTGAATCTCATTTTTCTTTGCAGGCAATCATGTCTGCTGACCTGTCATACCCGTTTGTTCGCTCAGAGGAAGAATTCCCTGAGGCGCCAGTGGACCGGAAGGTTCTCGCTCTGATTAAGGATCATGACCCAGAGCATAAGAGCCTTCACCTGTGGGGTAGGTGGTACAATGAAATCATCAAGGGTCGCCGTAGCTTCGGTTGCGCGATGCCGTCAGAGCCTATTTCGTCAATCCCCTATGCAGATGAACCCCCGGTGATGTATGCCGTGGAGGTCGTGAACTGGAATTCGGAGGATCTTCTCCAGCCTTCGATTGGCGCAATTCCCGTGCAGTCACCACCGGCCGTGGACATTTCGG
Source organism: Agapanthus africanus (assembly GCA_030015575.1). Taxonomy (NCBI): domain Eukaryota; kingdom Viridiplantae; phylum Streptophyta; class Magnoliopsida; order Asparagales; family Amaryllidaceae; genus Agapanthus; species Agapanthus africanus. The sequence goes on along the minus strand of JASDDO010000006.1, from coordinate 257,357,930 downwards.
GGCGGCGCATATGTCAGGGTGAGGCACGCCCTTGTGGACAACCTTACAATATTGGATTGACCCCTCGACAACCGGCCAGATACTTGCAATGGGCCAGGTATATCTTATCAGCGAAGAGGACGCATCTGATGAAGATTTGTTTGTACTCCACAATCTACGTCTCCTTGTTCGAGTACCCCGTTCCTCCGACGTGGTGGGTTAAGGCATTCATAGAACAATGGAACATCCCTACCCACACCTTTCTTCTATCGGACAGGGAAGTCTCCATCTTCCTGAAAGAGTTCGCTGAGATCTCGGGTTTGCCAGTGAGGGGGGCATTACGAGGAGCCGCTTCCTCCTGACGAGTACGTCTTTGCCACCAAGCCGCTGGTATTTGATTTGACACCGGAGAATGCTATTCAGCACCAGTTTCCGAGTCTGGTGAAGGTGCTGAATATATATGAAGGTCTCTATCTGGAATCAGGTGTGAAAAGTTCGCCAAGCTCGACGACCCTTTCGGCTTCGGCTTAGATCGTCGACCAGTATCGGAAGACGATCAAAAGGATTTTCTATCTCCCCGATACCGCCATCATGCCCCTATTGGTAATGGCCGCCGCAGGCATTGATGAGGAGACCTTCTTTTTGGGGTTTCTGGGATTGTGGCTGTCCTGGTTCACACTCCCTATGCATCCACGATACATGAGGCCATCCGTTTTCTACCCAGCGCATCGGATGGTGGCTGGCCTACAGTTGTCGATCGGAATCGCCGAGTTGGCCCACCTATACAATGGAATCAACGTGGCGGTAGGCGCCAATGAACCTGGGGTGCAGCCTGCCAATTTCCCGATGCACTACTTCACTTCATGGATGGAAATGCATGTGCTCAGGGTATTCGGCATTCATAAGACCCCATCGTTTTCGAGAAGTGCAGACTCCCAAGAGTCATGCGGCTGATTGGCGCTTTGATCATGAATCCGCCTCCGCGGGAGGCTATGGGGTTGCTCCTTCGTCCACAACTGGTCGGAGCGAGAATTTCTTTTACGGACAAAGTCGTGACCATCGTCTCGGAGACCTCTAAGGCAGTGTTGGCGCTGCATGATGGTTTTAAGGACAGAACATCCGTATTGAAAGCTCGGGAGATTCATCACCTCTACTCCATCCGGCCGGGCTTCCTGGTATTCAGGAAAAATGACATGGCGCTCTTCATGAGGTACAACCCCTACCGGTTCGCCCAACAATCAAGCTATAACCAGGAGGTCCCACTGGAGGCGTTTTTAGAAGAGCCCGTGGCCAGCATGGAGGGGATATGGAATGCGCTGCACCATTTTATGCAGCTAAATACGGGCTCCCACTTCTTCATCAGCGAGCCGAGCTGCGTCCCACGGGTACTTAACGTGTACGTGGCTTGGTATGGGCATGCCATGGGTTCAGTCATCCGTGAAGAGAAGCGCATTTTGGTCGACCGCAAGGGTGCTCCTCCCGGCAGCGACCGCAAGGCTCCCCTGAAGCCAAGGACCCCGGTCATTCCTCCATTGAAAGATGCTGGAGCTAGGCCACCGTGCGTGCTGAGCCCTCTGTGCGGATTGCCATCTCGTGATACCGGGGACGCGCCCCCAGTGCCCCGTGCTCCAGTGAATGTAGTTTCGCCCGAGTCCGGAGTGGGCACGGACACTGGGACCCGCCGCCCTAAGGTGCCCGCAAAGCGTAAGATGATTTTGGTGGCGACCGGGGCCCGCGCGCAAAAGGGGAAGAAGAAGTCCGTTCTTTATCTGGATGCCGTCCTCGGCTTAGAACTTCAGGCCCCTCTCGCCAAAGGCTTAATCGAATATGGGAGCAACGAGGATTTCTTGGTAAAGCCAGAAGACACCGACTTGGCAGCCGCCATTGAGGCTTCTGAGCGATCGGCAAGGCTCGAAGCGTGGTTAGCTAAACTTGCTGAGTCTGGTAATCATTGGTTGCACTCTTCATCATTTCTTTGTACCTTTATTATTGCCTTTGACTAATTCTTTTTCTCCCTTTTTTTAACAGGCGTCACCACTGAAGAAGGTATCGCTGCTTCCCTCCAAACTTTCAAGGAGGAGGAAAGGAAACGCGCTCTGTCGGGCATTGGTAATCGGCTCACCGAGTTTTTTTATGTCCTTTTTATTGCCAATCTAATCTTTTCTTTGTCTCTTTGCAGGGGCCGTACAAGCCGATGCCAGAACTCATCCAGGGCCAGCTACTAAAGTCCCCGCCTCTTCGGGGCAGCCGCAAGAGACCCGAGTTGAAAAGCCGATGAGGGATGCCTTGAAGGCAATGGAGGAAACTCTAAACGCGGACGATGACGCCTCGATGAAGGAAGCTTTGAAGAGGTCCGTCGTGACGGCCCGGGAGGAGAGGAAGCGCTTGAGGCGTGAGGCAAAGGAGCGCAGAGCTACTTTGGCTGTGGTAGCGGGCCCAAGCACTGTTATTCCCATTGCTTCTCCTTCCGAGGAGCCCCCGGTCACCTTGTCTACCGCTCATAGACAGGCGGCACGTGCGGTTCGAGAGGCCAACAATCGATCCACCTCAGGTAATGTGTCTTTCGAGACTTTGTTGTAAGAATTGTACAACTATCGGTTCTCATACATCTTTTCTTATAGGGCCAAGTCCAACTGAAGGAGCGGAGGAAACCGTCGAGCCTAAGGGGACAGTGGAGGAGGTACTGGCTGAACCCAAGCCAACGGTAGGCGACGTAGCCGGGGTTGCTGGACCCGAGCTAGTGGCTGACGAAACGGTCACGCCAACTATGCCTGAGAAGGCCGCCGATGCCGAGCCCGAGGAAGCGGCAGATGAGAGAGCTGCTACGGCTGAGTCTGAGGCAGCAGCGAAGGGAGCTGCTGAGACTGACGACCCTATGGCAACGGCGGACGAGATGGCTGCGACCGCCGTGCCCGAGGAGGTAGCGGGTGAGACGGGTATGATTCCCAAGGAAGAGCCGGCCGCTCTTTCTCAAGAGTCTAGCAATGCTCCGATCATTGCTCTCCCCGTCTACGGTCCTCCGCCGTCTCCTGGCCTCGCGAGTACGACGACGGCTCCCGTAGAGTCTGGCGATGAGGCGTTGGGAGGTGGTCTCATGTCAATGAAGGGAGATGCCACCATTTTGGCCGGATCATCATCAGGTAAATTTCGGGTTACCGTCCTTCTTTTATTCCGCAACCTTTCCTGACAGGGCTTATCTTGTTTCTAATACAGGTGCGGCCAGTGCCGATACTCCATTGCTCGAGGGAGCGCCGTCAGTTACTGCCTTGACGGTGGCTACCTCTCTATCTTCTCTCGCACCATCGCAAATGTTGGAAGGTATGGATTTATAACCCATCGGTTTCATCTTTAGGCTGCATAATTCATGTACCGATGTTGCACTACTGCATCTTTGCAGGAGTGCTTTTTGATCAACTTTACCAGGTGCTGCACCCACACTCCTCCTTCCCGTCGGAGCGTGCTTCCTCCAGTGGTGCCGGTGAGTATGGTTTTCAATTAATATCCTTCCTTTTTTCAGTAATGGAATTGTTTCTGATTCTTCCTTGCCCTGACTGCAGTGCTACAGATTAAAGGAAGAGATAAGGGATCAGCCACGCAATCGGTCCTCTCGGCCTTACCGCCTGCTGCAGCTGGTATAATAAACTCCCCCATTGATGACTTTCCTATATTTCTTGAACTGTCATCTGATTGCGTTTTGTCTTTTCAGCTGTCATTCCGGTTCCAGCCCTCTTTGAGTGTCGCATCATGATGCCGGCAGGCCCCTTCTTGAGACGTCCATCTTCAAAGGGTGCCGCGATGAGCTTGGGCATGCTGAGCGGATACGTCGAAGAGCTTGACGCAGATGCTCCTCTATCTACCGTAGATTTCGCTGTGGAGGTTAATCCGAAGTTGGCGGCGCTTGTAAATTTTCATAATGAAAGCGTCGTCGAGTTTTGGGTTAATCACTGCAGGTTAATCGAGGCCCGCCTGCATCAACTGGAGTTTATGCTTCCCGCCCCCGAGACCTTAGCCGCAAGCACTCAACGAGCGGCATGGATCGAGCAAAGTGCTTCTTACTTCCGCCATTTGGAACAAGAAGCGGCTTTAAGGCTGAGGGAATGCCAAGAGACCTCAAGCGAGACGGCTCGCCTGCGTGCTGTGGTTGAGGCGAACGCTGCCCAGGTGAAGGCTATCTTCGAGGGCCTTCTGCAAAGTATCTCTGATGGGCTAACACTGAAGCAGAAGCTCGATGCCACCGAGCGTGATGCCTAAGGCCGCGAAGCGGCTCAGCAGGCAGTTGAGGAGCAGCTTTCATCCTTCTTGCAGCAACCGGCTCAAGTGGAAGCAGAATTGGCGGTGGCGGCCGATCAGGAGAAGGCATGGAAAGAAGTGCGCGAACAATTGATAGGGCTATTTAAGACGCTTCCTTCCCAATAGCTGCCTTTGTATCAATTATACACTAGTAATTTTTTTTGAATAAGATGTATCCATTCTTTATTCTTTTAAACGATTCACCTTGTACTTGACTGAATTCATGAATAAAGATACACACATTTTTTTTGCAATGTCTTGTATGATTTCTGCGCTTTCTCCCTTCTTCTATTATCAGCATGCTACCTTAGTAAACATAGTTGACAGATGCTAGCGCGAGCATCTTGTCCTGGCTTCTTCAAGGGGTAATGATGGCTTAGGACGCAGGTTCAGATCCGCTGCCTAAGACTTTTCAACTTTATGAGCCGTGAGGGTCTCACAAAGACTTTTCTCCCTACAGATCGAGAGGATCTCGTAGGTGTATATTCTCCTTAGGAATCGTGAGGAATCCTAAGTGCGTTACCTCTTATAAGTCGTAAGGATCTTATAAGAGAATTTTCCCTCTTACGAGTCGAGAGGACTCGTAAGCGATTGTTTCTCTCCTTGTCGAGATTCGATTTTAGAGAGTGAGACCCATGGATAGTATGCAAGAGACCGTTTTAGACTGACTTGCAGGGTCCCTGTGCTTAGGAAATAAGTTTTTTAATCCCTGCTGCCTAAGGCTTTATCTTGCAAGTCGAGACGAATTGAGCAGCTCTTGTCAAGGACACTAATTTCCCTGAGTCGGGGTATTTGCCAAGGACACTGATTTCCCTGGGGTTGAAACGAATTGGGGTATTCCTGCAAAGACACTGGTTTCTCTACGGGCCGACGCGAATCAAGAAGCTCTCATCAAGGACGCTAATTTCCCTGAGTCGAGGTATTTGCCAAGGACACTGATTTCCTCGGAGTTGAAACGAATCGGGATATTCCTGCAAAGACACTGGTTTCTCTACGGGCCGACGCGAATCAAGAAGCTTTCATCAAGGATGCTAGTTTCCCTGAATTAAGGTATTTACCAAGGACACTGATTTCCTCGGAGTTGAAACGAATCGGGGTATTCCTGCAAAGACACTGGTTTCTCTGCGGGCCGACGCGAATCAAGAAGCTCTCATCAAGGACTCTAATTTCCCTGAAGTGAGGTATTTTGCCGATGAAACTGGTTTCCTCGGGGTTGAAACAAATCGGGGTATTCCTGCAAAGACACTGGTTCTCTGCGGGCCGACGCGAAACAAGATATTCTCGTCAAGGACACTGGTTTCCCTGAATCGAGGAGGTTGCCAAGGACACTGATTTCCCTGGGGTTGAGACGAGTCAAGATATTCCTGCAAAGACACTGATTTCTCTGCGGGTCGACACGAATCGAGGTGCTCACGCCAAGAACACCGGTTTCCCTGAATCGAGGAGGTTGCCCAAGGACACTGATTTCCCTGGGGTTGAGACGAGTCGAGATATTCCTACAAAGACGCTGATTTCTCTGCGGGTCGACGTGAATCGTGGTGCTCTTATCAAGGACACTAGTTTCCCTGAATCGAGAAGGTTGCCCAAGGACACTGATTTCCCTGGGGTTGAGATGTTCTCTGGTGGTCTTTCAGGTTTTATATGAGTTGCCGTCAAGAACCTGAAGCTAAGAATTGAGCCTTTGCTTCGCTTGCTGGGGTGTGTCCGAATCCTGTTGGAGGAGGGACGCTGTAGTGACATTTCGTCTGTTGTGTAGAGACTAACGTTGAAGAGGTGATCACTCCATGCTGGGGTGAGATGATCTCCGATTGTCTTTCGGGCTTTAAATGAAGTTCCGTCAAGACTTAGCTCCGTTTTCTGATGGAGAATGGGGGGGAAGATATGTTTCCTTTCGTGTTTGCGCTCCTGGATTGTATACAGGGATTGTTGTGATATCGCCTGTAGGCCATAAATCTCATTATATATTTTTTTATTTTATTTCTTTTCGCGATGCTCTATCATTTCAGCTTTTATATCGCGAAGATCGCGATTGCCCAATCATTTTGGCTATTTTTTGCGGCGCCCAATCATTTCGGCTATTTATTTTATTTTCACTCGCTGCTTTTTATTGCGAGTTGCCTAATCATTTCGGCTATTTTGCATGCGTACACATTTTTTTACTTGCTGATTTTTTTATTTGCAAGTTGCCCCATCATTTCGGCTATTTTGTACGCATTTTTAACTCGCTGATTTTTATCGCAAGTGTAGAACTTAGAATCTAGTGCCAGTCTCAGCATCAACATCGCTACAACTGGAATATTGCCAGGAGCGAATCATTATTTGCCATGAAAGGACTTGGAATTTGATACCGGTTTAGGCATCAGCATCGCTACAACTGGGATATTGCCAGGAGCGAATCATCATTTACCTCTGTCGATGTCGAACAAAGGTGGCTTAGTAAACAGGGTTAGGATCCTGTCGACTAAGGCTTTTGACTTCATGAGCTGTAAGGGTCCTACAAAGGTATTCTCCCTACAAGTCGTGAGGATCTCGTAGGTGCGTTTTCTCCTTAGGGATCATGAGGATTCATAAGTGTATGTTCCTATGTAAGTCGTAAGGATCTTACAAAAGGGTTTTCTCCTTATAAGTCGAGAGGACTTATAAGGATTGTTCACCGTATGGACATATCCCCAGTCACGGGTGGGACTTGGATAGGAAAATGTTTATTCGCGCTCGTGGATTGTATACAAGGGTCAGTATTGAGCCGCTTGTAGAGCACTATCGAAGGTTGTGGGGGTTGCTTAAGAACGGGTTCAGGTCTTGTAACTTAAGACTTTCAAATCTTTTGCCCATAAGAGAGTTCTCATTACGAGCCGTGAGGATCTCGCAAGTGTAATTTCTTCTTAGGAATCGTGAGGATCTCTAAGTGTGTTGCTTCCCTGTAAGTCGTAAGGATCTCACGCGGGTGGTTTCTCCTTACAAGGTCGAGAGGACCTTGTAAGTGTCTTTTAACAAGGTTGTGCCCTTTCGGGTTTTCACAAACACTCGCCGGTAGCCCTACCGTTTTTACTCACGAAGCCCTTTCAGGTTTTCATCCATGCCAGTTTTGCTTATGGATATACCTTTTTTTTGTTTTTTTTTATTCTTTTTATTCTTTTTTCTAACGAGGTCGCGACCTTTCGGGTTTCACGAACACTCGTCGGTAGCCCTGCTGTTTTTACTCACGGAGCCCTTTCGGGTTTTCATCCATGCCCATTTTGCTTATAGACATACCGGTTTTTTTATTATATATTTTTTTTCTTTTGTTTATCTCGTCAGCCTGAGGATGCTGCGGAAGTAGTTTAAAGACGTTTTGGGCATCAGCTAGTTTTAGGACGTAGTGGTCCGTCATTAGTTTAAGGACGTTTCGGTCCGTCATTGAAGAAGGCCAGCTACTACTTATAGAGTTTTGAGCTTAGAAAGATAGCGAGCGGACATAGTCGTCGTCATCTATCATTGACCTAGGCTGTGACTCATTAAGCGTAGTATTTATTTAGGAAGCGACTGTTTATTAGCCTGAAAGGCCTTTCACCGTGCATATCTATGAGTAGATAGGCTCCACTCTGGTATACCTTGTCTATGATGTACGGGCCTCCATAGTTCGGCTCGAATTTTCCCCGCTTGGCGCGATTGGAGATTATAGGTCTTTTGACCACTAGCATGAGCTCGCCTAGGCGGAATGTCCTCAGCTTAGTCAATCTTTCATATGAGCGCGTCATCATTGCTTTATAAGCCTCCAGATTTTGTTGTGCTATGAGCTGGGTTTCATCAAGGGTATCAAGCTCCTCAAGCCGAAGGTGAGCATTTTCTTCGTCCGTCAGCTCGTAATAGACTGCCACTCGTAGAGAGGGTAGCTCTATCTCAAGGGGGAGTACTGCTTCAATACCGAAGACTAACGCGTACGGCGTTGTGTTCGTGGCCGTCTTGAACACAGTTCGATACGCCCAGAAAGCTTCTTGCAGTCTCTCATGCCAGTCCTTCTTATTTCGGGACACCGTGTTCTTCACAATCTTCGTCAAGGTCTTGTTGAAAGCCTCAGCTAGACCGTTAGCTCGGGGATTATAAACCTAGGAATATCTCCAGTCTGTATTGTGTTGTTGCGCGAAGCGGCTGATCTTGTGGCTTCTGTAGGCTGGCCCGTTATCGGAGATGATCCGCCACGGGGTTCCAAACTGATAAAGGATGTGCGTCTCGAAGAAATGGAGGATATTCTCCGTTTTCACTTCTCTCAGCGTTACTGCTTCTGCCCATTTGGAGAAATAGTCAGTCGTCGCCAAAATGAATCGATGCCCCCTGGACGATGCTGGTTCGATGGGGCCGATTACGTCAGTCCCCCACATTTCGAACGGCCAGCTGGCCACTGTTGGATGTAGAGGATTTAGGTGCTGATGGATAAAGTCCCCATAAATCTGGCACGAGTGGCATTGCTTTGCATATTCGAGGCAGTCTTGAATCATCGTAGGCCAATAGTAGCCCATCCGTTTAATCTTCAACTTCATCTTCGGGCCTACTTGGTGAGAACCGCAGAGTCTGTCGTGAATTTCCTGAACAACTCTTTTCGCTTCGTCAGGTCCCAGACATCTTAACCACAGAGAATCAAACGACCTCTTATACGGAGTATCGTTGACGAGGCGAACGACAGAGCTCGTTTCATGAGATGATGTCTTGAGGACGCATCTTTAGGCGTTCGACGGGATTTGAAGTAGTCTATAAAGACTTCTCTCCAATCCACAGCTTTTTCCTGGTCTTTTATTTGCATAGCCATTTACTCAGTCACTCCCTTTTCTTCGGATGATTCTGGAGATATTTCTGCTGGGGCAAGCACCCGACGGCTTTGTACCACGATTCTTACGTCATCGGGGTTTTCGACGTCCAGTTCTTTAGCGAGCTTGCCTAACGCGTCCGCCTTGCTATTTTCTGCACGCGGTATATTTTCCATAGTGTAGGAAGGAATTTGGGGCAACAGTTGTTGCACCTTTTCGCCGTACTTCACCAGCTCTGGCTTGCACGTTTGGTAGTCGCCGTTTACTTGACTAACGACCAGTTGAGAATCTCCGTATATAAGGTGGTTTTCGATTCCCATCTTGATGGAGATCTCGAGGCCAGCTATCAAAGCTTCGTATTCGGCTTCATTGTTCGTCCTCGGCTCTGTTAAGGAGAAAGCAAAGCGCATTATCCCTCCTTGTGGAGTTACGAAGATGAAGCCCACCCCCGATTTGATTATAGGGGTGCTTTGTTTGCGCTTCTTCATGGAAGACGCTCCATCAAAATAGAGTTCCCATCGAGTATCACTACCGTCAATCCCATCAAACGCGTGTTCGTCTGGCAGCTCGCAATTCAGAGGAGAATCGGCAGGTATCGGATGCTCAGCGAGGAAGTCGGCGATGGCCTGGGCTTTCACTGCCTTAAGAGGCTGATAGGCTATCGAAAATTCCACTAAGAGCAAGTCCTGTTTAGCGAGTCTTCTTATCAATATGGCCATCGACATCAAGTATTTGAGAGGGTCCACCTTCGATATGAGACGGACTTCATGCGCCAATGCATAGTGCCTGAGCTTTGTTATCACGAAGATCAATGCCAGGCAGTGTTTTTCGATGGGGGAGTAGTTGCTTTCTGCACCGAGGAGAACTCGACTTAAGTAATAAAGAGCTCTTTCTTTCCCTTGGTCATTCTCTTGTGCCCATAATGCACCTAAGGAACCTTCGAGGGCGGTTGTGTAAAGAATGAGAGGTTTTCCCTTGACCGAAGCAGCCAACACTGGCGGATTCTGCAGGTATTGCTTGATTTCGTCCAGCGCGCTCTGGCATTTGTGATCCCGAATGAAAGGGGTTCCCTTCTTCATCAGGTGACTGTAAGGGCGGCACTTGCCTGAAAGGTTGGCTGTAAATCGCCAGATATACGCGAGCTTTCCTTGGAGAGACCGCAATTGCTTGAGAGTCCTTGGCGGAGGCATTTCCATGATCACCTTGATCTTTGACGGATCTATCTCGATACCTCGGTGTCGGACGATGAATCCTAGGAATTTGCATGAGGAAACTCCGAATGCCCAGTTGAGAGGGTTCATCTTCAAATTGTATTGCCGAAGGCGTTGAAATACAATCTTCAGATGTTCAAGATGTTCCTCGTATGATTTGCTTTTCACCATGAGGTCGTCGATATAGCATTCGACGATTTCATGTATGAGGTCATCGAAGATCTTCGTCATGGCCCTCTGATAAGTGGCACCGGCGTTCTTTGGACCGAAGGTCATCACCTTGTAGCAAAATATACCCAAAGGGTCCGGAAAGTTGTGTGCTTCTGGTCTTCAGGATGCATCTTTATCTTATTATATCCTGATGAGCCGTCCATGAAGGAGAAAACCTCGTGAGTGGACGTGTTATCTATCATCAGATCGGTGACTGGCACTGCGAAATCATCTTTCGGGCAGGCTTTATTGAGATCCTGAAAGTCTACGCAGATGCACACCGTCCCATTTTTCTTCATCACCGGGACGATGTTGGCGATCCAATCGGGTACTGAACTTCTTGGATAAACCCAGAGTCGATCAACTTCTTGACTTCGGCGTTAATGCTCATCTCAAGCTCGAGCCGCATTCTTCTCGGTGCTTGTTTGATTGGTTTAACGTCCGGGGATATCGCCAATTTATGCACAGCGATTTCTGGATCTAGTCCTGGCATTTCGGAATAGTTCCACGCGTAGCAATCTTTATACTACATAAGCACGTCTCTTAATGAAGCCACCCTTTCTTCAGACAACAGTTCACTAACAAACGTCGGTCGCGGGTCGTTTGCCGTCCCCAACTCAATTTTCTTGAGGTTATCTGCAGTGGTGTGTATTCCATCTTCCAGCTCTTTCGGCGCTGGTGGAAATTCCGAGATCACCCCGTCATCGCTGTTTTCGAAGCACCAGAGAAGGTCATCCATATTCTCAGGCTCTACTTCTGATATTGTTATCATATGACAAGTACGAGCTCGCTTCCACGACCGAGGTGGATCTGGTTCAGTTCTCGTGGCTTTGGGTTCATGCTTCTGTGGCGGCGTTACCCTCCAGCTGTCCGATAGAGCGAACTTGCCGATCTGATACTGATCTTCAACCCAATTGTTGAAAGTGAAGCAATCTTCGAGAGGGTGTCCTATTACCCTGTGATAAGGGCAATAGTTCGGGTATGAGACATCGCCTGCTTGTTCGGGGTGCTTGGACTCCGGAAGCGCAATTATTTGGCGTTTTATAGCTAGGTCAAGTATCTTCTTTATCTTGCCTTGAGGAAAAGAGGAGGCTCGACTCATTTTCTTCATAAGAGACAGATCCGGACCGCTTGATTTCCGCTCGCGTGACTTCTTGGTCCCGCTCTGTTGCTGCTGAGCGCCCTTTCCGCTCTTTGAGTTGTTTCTACCTCTGCGTCGAGCCATTTTTGCCACAGGTTGACAGGGAGCGACACTTTCATCTTTCTTAACCTGTTGAAGGAGGCGTTGCGTCCTGGCTTCTCGTAGATGGCCATTTCGCGGTTGTGTTCGTCTCGAACTTTTTGACCAGCTTCCCTTATAAGTTTGTTCATTTGTTCTTCGAACGAAGGACTGGGCATTTTTGCATCGGGGAATTTTTCTGGCTCAGGATTAGCATCTTCCCATTGAGCATCCCCTTCTATATTGAAGTCATGCACAACATAGCAGTTGCGAAGTAGCTCCCGTTTCTTGGACCGAACATATCCAAGCCTGATTGCTTCCATTCTCCCGTTAGGCAATTTGCGCTGAGTTCCAGGAATGTTCCAGATCCTATCATAGAACTTAGCTTTCTGAGCGGTCTGCTTGAAGGGTATCCCTTGGCGCTTCAAGAGTTTCTTTAGTCTGTCCGTGTAGTATCTGGGTAAACAGATGGGCTGGAGCCTGTCAAGTGTAGGATCCACACCGTGCCAGATTTCTTTTTCCACTCTGGTTTCCCCGGAGAGGTAGAATAGAATCGCCTTTTCGCCTTCTCGCCTGGGAGGGTCATAGAACGTCTGCAGCTCTTCTACACAGTAGGTATTAAGCGCGTCAAGTTCCTTATGATGTTTAAGTGGAACCATAGCGACTTGCAGACTTTGCTCTTCATCAGCGAAAGTTTGTATTGAAGGCCGAGCAGAGAATATAGCATGGACTTCATCTTCCGAATCGCTGCCAAAGATCAACGTAGGAGCGGATGGTCCTAGTTTGTTGTATTGGGGTGGCCCGGAATAGACTATCTCTTCGTCCTCCTCGGTATCGCTCCCGAAGACCGGAATGGTGGCGTTAGCCTTGTTCTCTGGCTTGTGACACCTCTCCGTGTCTTCGAAATCCGGCAATAAGTATTTTGCATCCTCATATTTGTGGACTTCGCTCACGGAGAATGGGTTTAGTTCTCCTGTTACGGTATACTCGAGACCATACTTAAAAAATTTCATACACTGATGCTGTATAGAAGGGATGATGTTGTACTCGTGGAACCAGGGTCGGCCGAGCAAAGCGTTATAGCATGCCTTGGCGTCTATGACGTGGAATTTAATGTCCATGACGAGTAGCCCAAAGCGTAACGTCAGTATCACAGACCCAAGAGTCCTGGATGATTGAGAGTCGAACCCAGAGATGGTGATCTTGTCCCGAGCAAGGTGCTGGATGCTCATGCAGATTTCTTTCAGTACCCGTACATTGAGGAGATTGACAGAGGACCCATTGTCAACCAAGATCTTGCCTATCTTTATATCATGGCAATACCCTGAGACATAGAGGGGCCAATTGTGTTCGCATGTCTCAAGGAGGAGGTCTTCATCACCGAAAGTGACATCAGCTGTGTGCACTTCTTCCAGCTCGTCCTTCATCCTTTCTTCGGCAAGGAAGGCTTGGAATTGCTCGGGCTCTTGTAGTGCTTTGATCAATGAATCTCTTGCTTCTTTTGATAGTAAGAGGGCCTCGAGAATACTGAGTTGCGAGGGTAACTTCTAAAGTGTGCAAGAACGTTGTAGTCTACCTTATTTTTCTTTGGCGAGTCTTTGGCGGTTAGCTCTTCCACAACTTGCTCATCTAGGGCGATATCCTCTGAGACCTTCTCTTTTCCTTTATCGTATTTATTTGAGGGTCCAAGATTCTTTTCGGGTAGCGTACGATTACGCAGCCGGATATTTTCGCAGGCCTTCAGCTCTTCCTCTTTTCTTGAGGTGGACTCTTTAAAGAGAGGGCTAAGAACGATTTCCTCGTCAGAGTCGCTCCCGAATGTGAGAACTTGTGCTTCCCCGGCGTTAACCATGCGACATTTGCCGGTAGTTCTTCTAAGCTCCTCGGTCGTACTTTTCTGCTCCCGACGAATTTTGCGCTTTTCCCGCTTAAAATGTTGTCGGTGAACAACATACCCTTGCCACCATCTATTGAAAGCTTTGCACCCTTCGGTGGGGTGTGAAATCTTTTGATGATATAAGCAGTAGGAAGGGTGCATTTCTGCTTTGCCGGCAATGTTTCCTTCAGAGGGTGGTAGCTTCATCCCCATTGATACGGCTTTAGCAAACCTTTTCCTCGTCTTGAATTTGATTTTGTCCGCAATACATGTACTTTGATTTGACGGGAGTGCCTCAACCCTTTTGTCTAGTTGCTGACGTTTAGCTTTTTCAAATATGACCGTATCGCGTTCCCGATCAGCTTTGCTTTTTAACAGAGCTTCGTTGAGGAATGCATCAATTGTTTCATCTGATGGCCCCAGAAGTTCTGATTCAGGATCTGCCCCCAGCTTCTCAGTGCAAGGAGTTTTCTCATCGTCCGTAAATGAGTGAGAGATCATATGACAACTCGCCACGTATTCCTCAGATTCATCCGACGAGCTCTCTCCCTCATCTTCCTCTTGAAAGACGTGGTTGAGGAACTCTTGGAGTGTGATGGGAGTCCATGCCTTTTGATTGTATTCTTCCAGCGCGTCGATCTGTTTCTGTAAGTCCGTGTGCTTGTCGCCGGGTTTCACGGGCTTTTTGGATCTTTTCTTCTTATTCTTTGAAGATTTCGACAGCTGGGCGTGAGTGCTTAGGCCATTACCACCGATCTTTGAGTTGGGCGCGGCCTCAGCATCCCTTCAATGATCTCAGGTTCCAATGGGTTTTTCCACCTGATCGCCGAGCACATCTGGAGATCATTCAGCATCCTCTTTGTTTTGGCTGATAGCACAACCTCCCACAGAGTTTCATCAACAAGGGAGCACGTTGGGTATGAGGTTGCGGCGGGTTCACCTTCTATCTTTTGGACAATGCGAACTTGCCCTGTTGGTAATGGTCTTCAATCCAGTTTTTGAAGACGTAGCAATCCTCGATCGGATGACCCAATACTCAGTGATAGGGACAGTAATTGGGATCATTGACGTCGTTTGGCTGCAACGGGCGTCTTGGATCCGGCAGATTGATAAGTCTATTGCGCAATGCCAGCTCGAACAGTCTTCTCATTTTATCATGAGGAAACGGGCAAGGACGTCCTAGCCTCTCCTCAAGAGGTACGCGTGGACGCATATTGCTTTGAAGGACAACCGGCTTAAAGTTGCTCGGTTGTTGTTGAGTATTGGCGACGACGATCGCTTTTCCTTTCCCCTTCTCACTTCGAGAGTTCGGCTTTGGAGGAGACGGTCTATGGCCTATCTGGTCCATTTGAGCTAGCTTGTCGATCAGGGCCTGGAACGTGGTTGGTTTAAAGAACATCATGAACTATGAAATAGTTGTATGAGGATCTAAGGTGCCCACGAACGTGCCCACCGCTGGCGCTTCTTCGATGCGTTGTTCGCACTTCGACCATAAGTTCCGCCACCAGATCGCATATTGAACCCAGGTTTCGCCCGGCTTTACTCTTGCATTAATCAAGGCTGTTATTGGAGTACACTCGCTGGCACTTGCGAAGCACTGGGTGAACAATAACTCCATTTTAGCGGAAGTTTTAACAGAGTCGTTCGGAACCTCAGAGTACCATTCAAACACCGTCTCCGACAAGCTGCCGACGAACTGGCGAAGCAGGAGCTTATCGCCGCCGTCGGTGTTGATGGGGATTACCTGTCCCTTGTAGACATGGAACTTTGGTATTGTATAGTCCGACGGGTACTTGATCTGATCATACCAGCTCGGATATGGTCGCTCCATCCTGACAACTTGACCGGCTGCCTCAGTTGCCCGGTGAACCCGAATCTGCTGAGCTATATATCCATCCAGGTTAGCTTTGGAAATTGTCTCCTCTTTGGCTGCTGATAGAGCCGGTGGAGGATTCGACGTTTCCCCTCTGTCATCTTCAAGAACGATCAGAGGATCTTCGGCAGGAGGATCTTGCTGGATCATCATATCCACTATGTCCTGAAACAGAAGGGCCATTCGTTTTATATTGGTTGCTTATTCTGCAGCCTCTTTGTCCTTCTTTTTCAGTATCGTGCAAAGGAATTCGGCATCGGTTTCTTGCTCTTGGCGCTGATCTGAGGACGCTTCTGGGCTTTCTTTTGGCCCAGTGCGGCCCTCGCAGTCATCATTTCCTGGAGCTTCTGCTGCTGCTCTGAGCTTTAGTCACCGATCGCGTAAGTGGTCTATGACCTATGGATATACGGTTGTCCTCTTTCCCAGACGCCATGTAAATGGTGTGTACCACAATGCCCCCAGACTTAGGGCGTTTGGGCTAACTACCTTTGACATTCGCCGCATGCGTGGGGATTTTCTCTGGCTTTCTTCTCTTGTGGGCCGTCGAAGTTGAGGGGGTCGTTGCTTTGGGCACCCAGGTGGCCGTCGACTTCCGTTGATCAATAGGGTGGTCTTCCTCCTGTCGAACCTTCGACTTTTTATGCTGGTGAAAGAAATTCGGATCAATCACCGATTCTCGGACCCATCGCAAGTCTTGTAGATCCTGGAGGACAGCCGTTGAGGAGACTGATCCGGCTTTTCTTGTTTTGCTTCCACGACGGTCTCTCCTGGTGGAAGAGATCTATTGAGCACCGCAGTTGGCGAATTTCTGCATACCCTGTTCAGCAACTCAAAACTGTTCCCAGTTGGAACAACAGCATTAACTTCCACCGTTAGAGCTGGTGGGGTTAGCCCAGAGGGAGAGTTGCCCCCAATCTTCCTTATCCGGCGCCAGTGGCGTCGTCGGGTGTGATGAGTTGTCGGTATTGGTTCAGCGACGGCTGTGTCTTGTCCCATGTTCAGGAGAGGGCCTGTCATGGGTGTCAGCCTCTTGAAGACTGACGTCCGTTGAGAAGTTGTGTCCAATCGGTCGAAGACAGATTTCTGAGCGTAAGCTGGACGGGGAGCAGTCAGTCTCGCAAAGTCCGACCCTCTGGGAGGAGAAGCCGCCTTGACTACTTCAGGGGCAGCTATCTTCTTTGGGGTGGCCACCTCAGGTATTATGGGGTTCTTGGCGGGCCCATTGGAGCTCGAGCTCAGCCTCGTGAAGACTGAAGAATTGGACGACCCGTTGAGAGGGGCCGTGGAAGTAGCAAGTCGATCGAAGACCGACTTATTTGAAGCTTCCGGTATGGGCACTGGGATGTTAATGTTCACCGGTGGGAGCATGGTCCCAAAGAACAGACCGGTGGTAGCCTGAGTCACTTGTTCCACAGGCATGGTGAACAGGGAAGCAGCCTGCGGTCCATAGGCTACACCTCCAGGTGAGGCGGAGCGTCGGTTGCACTTGCAGTTAGAGCAGTTTGAGCCGTTGAACGCCATTGCAGTTTGATTTCTGCGCCAAGCAATAGACCAAATTTTAGTAACATGAAACCCGAGGGCAACCATTAACAAACCGCGATTCGTTCGCGAAGACGACACACGAAGTGTGGAGTGGAAAGAGGAAGAGGTCCCACCGGGCATGCCAGAATCTGTTCCCCTCCGAACGGCGGCCAAGATAGGGACGTCTTGCTTGATATTCGGGGCAGATGCTATTTGGTTTTATCCGTCCACCTCTCCGAAGATGCCAAGTTGATTTATGGCACCGTGTATCAGAGGTTTAGACGGATGCGGCCGATATAGCAGACTTCGTCAGATTCCCCCTCGTCTGAGTGTTTTTGATTGTGGGGACGCTCTTCCATGCAGGCGCAAGCCCCTGCAGTTAATTACGCTACCGCATCACAGTAACAACTTCTCTTCTCCAGAATTTCACTTCGTGTCGTGGGTGTTTGTTTTGTTTGTGGTTGCCCGTGGATTGTATACGGAGACTAATTTATGTCGTCGCCCGTAGGACGTGGATTAGTCCAAATCCGTATTTTCTTAGATTTAGGTTTGAGGTTTTGGTTTAAGGATGCGTTAGCCTTATTTGAGGCTAAGATCAACTTAAACGTTTGTTAAGGATACGTTAGTCCAATTTGGGACTAAGATCAACTTAACGGGATCGTTTGGATCCGACAAAAGAGCATTTGGGGGCTCTATTGTTCCAGTTTAGGGACATAGTGGTCCATCGCCAGTTTAGGAAGATGGTAGTCCATTGCCAGTTTAGGGACATGGTGGTCCATTGTTTCCATTTTGGGACAAACTTTGGTTTAAGGACATATAAGTCCATGAGTTTAGGGACCCCACAGTCCGTATTGTTGGTTTAAGGACACATTAGTCCGTGAGTTTAAGGACCCCACAGTCCGTATTGTTGGTTTAAGGACGCATAAGTCCATGAGTTTAAGGACCCCACAGTCCGTATTGTTGGTTTAAGGACGCACAAGTCCATAAGTTTAAGGACCCCACGTTCCGTATTGTTGGTTTAAGGACGCATAAGTCCATGAGTTTAAGGACCCCACAGTACGTATCGATGTGTGGTTGTCGGGTCCCGTCACCTTTCTGATGACGTTGAAGGATTACAAAGACAAATATCAGAGGAGTTCGGAGATGTACCCTTGAACCGGGTGTAAATTGATTTAAGAGAGCAGTCGTGCTCAGTCAATTTTAATTTGAGGACTTACGGCCAGAATAGGGCTATGTCCAATTGGAAATATTCAACATTTATTTTCATTTACCTGTTAGGCCTTTACTAGGGCTCTGCCCCTGTTTAATAATGCATGACATTTTTGTTTGGTCTATTAGACCTTTATTTGGGCTCTGCCCCTTTTAAATGATGCACAGCATCTGTTTTGGTCTAACAGACCTTTGTTTGGGCTCTACCCCTTTTTTAATAATGCATTGCATTTTATTAGGCCTGTTAGGCCCTTTTAATTGGGCTCTGCCCTTCTTTCTAATAATGCACTGCATTAATTAGTCTGACAGAGCGCCACGTGGCCTGTCAGGTGCTTTGTGCCAGCGCAAGGCGCAAGCGCATGTGGAGGTGACACGTGTCACGCTCTGGTGAGCACAAGCGCAGTGCGCTGCGATAGTGCGCTGCGCTGTTGCGCTGTTGACGCGTGGCGCGCTCTGGCGACTTGCGCCAAACCAAGAGAGCAGTGCTCTATTTTTATGAGCGCATAGCGCAGTTTGTTCTAGGGCCGACACATGGCGCTCCCTGGTGGTTTGCGCCAATCCAAAGAGCGTAACAGTGCAGACTCAAAAGTGCAAGGCACTGTTCAAAACCGCAGGGCGCATCTTTATCCAATTTTGGATCAAAGAAAAGAATCTAAAAAGGTTTTTTCCTCAAGATTCAAGAACCGAGGGTTCAACAAAAGGCAATGCCTTTATATAGATCAGAAAGATCTAATGAAGAAGTAAATTACTTCTTTTTATTATTATCATATATTTTATTCTTTTTGTTCAAGATCATGATCTTGTTCTTAGATCATTGATCTTTTTAGAAGAAAATTCTTATTTTATTCAAAGGTTTTTACATTTTTCTTTTTTCTGAATTCTTTCTCAAAGTTTTCAGAAGAATTCTCTGAGTTCTCTCTGTGTTTCAATGTCTTTTAGACTTGGAGTTTAGGGGCCTTTTTATAATGCCATTCGATTTATTAAATCAGTTAAAGAGATCTTTCTCTGAGTGATTTAGGGATTTTGCCCCACCGTTGGATCTTTGATCCAAGGGATTCTGTATTATAGAAGAGAATCTTATTCTTTTAATAAGATCAGAAAGATCTTTCTGGAATTTTAATTCTGTTTTAGTGCTGGCACAGTTGGCGCAAGCGCACCTGCGCTTGACACGTGTCGCGCAGCGCAGAGCGCAGCGAAGCTGCACTAGCGCACCTGCGCTGACACGTGTCGCGCAGCGCCACGTATCGCGCAGCGCAGAGCTCAAATCATCTGAAGCGTTGCTTCCTTTATTTTTATTTCAAATAGGGCCTTACTCTGATTGGGTGTGCTGCCTTGGGCGTTGCGCTGGCATATCAGCTTTTGACACGTGACGCGTTGCGCACAGCGCAAGGAATCTGAATCGTTGCTTCAATTTTTGATTTTTTGAAATTCAAATAGAGCTTTGCTCTGATTGGGGGAAACAAACCCTACCCACGAGGTAACGGTGATACCGTAGTATAAAAGACCGGATATGCATGTCTTCCATGAAGGTTAGGGTAATTATTAAGAAAGGACGGACAAGGATCTAGAGGAAGAAACATCGTTTCTTCCCAATCTTCCTAATCCCCATTATTAATAATTACCATAGCTCCTAAAAAGATTTAATTTAGGGCATTAAAAGAGGTGTGAAATTTAATCTACCAAACTTAACCTAAACCTAACCCCAGCAAGTTTCCTAAATCCTAGTCTAAATCTAATTAGTTTTTGTGATAAAAATCCAAACACCCTCTGGAATTAGCTCGTAAGAACAACTAGGAAGTTTACACCATCCCTGTGGACCAACCCGTATTCACCGGCTAGCTACCAAGCGACACCGTTCTTGATTGCGGTAATATATTTTTGATCGTAGAATCCAACTCAAATCAAATGGCGCCGTTGCCGGGGATGGCGTAAAAATTTCCTTTTTGTAATTTCGGGTTAATATAAAATATAAAAATCAAAAAAATCAAAAAAATCAAAAAAAAATCTATCATCTTTTATTGTTTGAAGGGTTTCTTGTGTGAATCTTTGCAGGATCGACAGATCTGGAAAAATCCAGAGTGCGAAACAAAAATAGGTAGATCAGAACAGAAGGGAATTTCAACAACAGAACCGCAGACAAAATCCAGAGACCTGAACCCTCCAAGCCACCGCTAATCCACCGCCGCAAACACCCTCCCACCGCGGATCTGCGGCCCCTCTGTGACATCAGCACGTGCAATTTTCACTGTTTGTTCCCTCTCTCTCTCTTCTGCAAATCCCTATATATCTTTTGCCAAATCTTCTGCAGGATTCTTTGCGCTTAAAAATCTTCCCCCTTCTAATAATTGATTCTCTGCAGGATTCTTTGCGCCGCGCTTAAAAGAAAATTGATTGTAAGTGATTTACTGTTTTGCATATTTTAATCGAACTTTAAGGGGCTTGAGACCAATTCAAATTGGGTGGGGATTTCATCACCCTTCCCAGGACCCCAGAAATCACATAAGGCATTTGCATTGACCAATCTTTAATTAAAAAATACTAGACTCAGCCCTAAGGACGTCACGCTCAATATGACTAGATCTAGGCCTGATTGTGCATTCGTGGTTGATTGCATTTGTGTCAAAGTCTCTTATCAAAATCCTTTTACAAAAAGCTCCACATAAAAAAGGATAAAAAAAGAAATTTTTTTACAAAAACTTGCAACTTGTCGCTAAAGAAATCCTTGCACTCCACTTACACAACTTTCTTTTCATTGACGTTTTCTTACCTCCACATTCTGTCTTTCACCTTTTTGTTAGTTATATGTATGCCCTAAAGGCCATTACTATACATAGGATGTATATTGTAGTGGATGCTTGGACATATATATGGAGGACTTTCTTGCTCGACATGATAGTATGCTATCTGGTTGCTCTTTAACTTAACGTGTACACTAATTGTCTCTCTGTTACATGTTGGTAAAGCCCTTACGATGTGTACTTGACTACCTGGACTCTGATGCAGATCATACTAGTGGGGACATGGTAGTCCATTAGTACATCCTTCAAGGTCCCTAGTCGTGGGTGTATCGAGACAGGGCATCGATATACCAGAGTAGACTAGCGTATACCTTCTCAACCCATACAGCTGGACGATGGATGATCCCATATCCATTGATGTTTGACATCAGAGATGATATACGGGTGCTCAGTGGAGACTGGGTACACTGGAAGGACTCGCCGAGAACTCCCAGTTGGTATTATACCTTACGTCAGATGGCAGTTCTCTGGTGACACTAGTACAGGTTAGTCTGTAGACCCGAGATCGTCATAGAGTCTTGTGTGATTCCCACTGTACTTTGATTTCCACCTTACCACGTCCAAGTGGGCATGCAAAACGGTGGTTTTTGGGTACAGTCCCGAATCACATAGAAGCAATGAGAGATAGGAGGGGATTCGTCTCTCCTGGTATAGGGAGTTGATGTTGTGCTGTGTTCGATTGGCTATAACCGGAAATCCCTGGGCAGGGTTGCTGAGATTTACTGGTAAGTGTTACTAATAGTTTCTCGAACTGTTGTAGACCTCATATCGACACGACTTATCAAGCTACTGGGGTCTGACGTTTACCACCCCTAGGCGAGATATGCGAAATATCAGACGAACAGACCGGACTGTACGGTAAGTGTTACTGGTTGGATTCATAGGAGTGTGAGCGGGCTTGCTCGTTGATCTTCTGATCGCTCAATACCCGGGTGGCCGTTACGTTTAGCAGACCGCTTGCGGCTTGTGGGTGTTTGATATGATCATCACCTACTGCCAGTGTATTGACGAGTCTTTTGAGTCCTACATAGGGGTTTCCTGGCTCAAGCGAAACGAAATAGGAGCGCATATGAGATATGTGCGGGACCTAGAATAATACCAGTATGTGATACTGTATTCTCGCAATTTATGACATTGATCGGTTATATGCGATATCGCCGGGTTATCGGATCAAGTGTTGATTCGATAAGTTGTTACTATTGATATTAGTAGGTTATATACAGTATGACCGGAACATTAAATCAATTGTTGATTTAATGATTTAATGTATAATTATATATTTGATATATTATTTTACATTAACTAGTATTGGTTCACTTAAGATTATTTTCTCACTTGCATGTGCACATTGTATATATATGATATAGTTTTATGCACTAGTTTGTATTATGTTTGATGATACATGCAAACTTGGGTGTGTATGCTTTAAACCATGGTTTAGGTTAATGGTTAAGGTCTTATTTTCTTTATTCATTTATTTTTGGGCAAGAAAGAAAATGGTTGCTTCTTTTGGTTTTTACTTGAAGCTTTGAAAAGTCATGACCATTTTGTTTCTTTCCTTAACCTAACTATTATACCTAACCCTAGTTTAGTCTCTACACTTGTTAGGCTCACCCATGGTTGCATTATGATAGATATCACTTGGATTTTCTTTTTGCAATAATTCTTTTTCTTTCTTCTTCTTCATCTTCTTCATGAGTTGAAGAAAGCTTATTTGAAAATTTCCAAGTGATGATTCCAAGTGAGAAATCCAAATCCAAAGTGAACCCACTGTAAGTGCACGGCGGCGCCCTGGCCGTCAATCCGACGGCCAAATGCGGAAGCGGTGATAAACTTTAATTTTGCGAACTTAGCAAACCGGCACCCCCACGCACTAAACACCCGGATCGAACCACTAACTAGTCCAAGCTAACTATAAGATGGGGAAGAGAGATATACCGAACGATCCGAGTCCTCCGGTCTTCTCGTCGTCATCCCGATCTCCCGCGGAAAGTCCTGTCTCCATATCGTCGCCTCCTCGCCGAAAAGGGCACCACATCGCCTGCATCTTTTACGGGCTCCCACCTCAATACCGAGGCAACTCGGGCGCGAAGTTGGCTGGTCGACGCATCCAAGATTTGCTGTAGAATGTGTAGTGTAGAGGCTATGTCTCATTTGGGGTTTGTTGCCTTTGAAGATGATGGAGGAATCAAGATAAGAAGAATGGTGCTTGCAATTTTCTTAGCATGAAATGATATGAACAAATTTTTCCTCTTCAAAAATGAAATGATCCTCTCATTCTCCTCTCCTCTCAAGTGAAGCCTTAACCTTATCATATGAGAATGGTGGAGAAAAAGAATATCAAAACCACAACCTTAGAAGGAAGGTGAGTGTAGGAAAAGGTGGAGGGTGACCACAACCTAAACATCATCATAACAAATCCACATCAAACTCTGATCACCTCACATCAACAAAAAGCAAGTGATGATGATAGATAAGAATGGTATCAAAAGATGCTTTTATAATCTCTCATCTCACAAATAAACCCTCCACAAAATGTTATTTGCAAACTTGCAAATAACACCCTCCATCGAAAAAGTCCGACCGGGAATGAACAAAGGAAGACCGGCCGGAACGGAATGCAAACTGGCAACTCTAGAAAACTGGTCCCGTAATAAATTACAGGAAAACCCTTATACTGTGCATACACACCCGCATCTGTATTCCGTCCGGATACAAATGCAATGAGACAAAATCTACACTGTACTATATTAGGATCCGGCTTAAACCAAAGCCGGCTAGTAATATCCGTCCGATCCTGATCCGTGCAATACCGCACGTATCTGATCGAACACTGCCATATAACCATACGGCATCTAGTACTAACCGTCCGATCCTGATCCGTGCAATACCGCACGTATCTAATCGGACCCTGCCATATCTCCATACGGCATCTACAGCTTTTCGCCCGAAAGCTTGAGTAACTGAATGTGTGGTGGACTCTAAAGACTCGTCAATACTATGGCTGTGGATTTAACTACTAGCACGTCAGAGGTATAAGCCAATACGTGACGGGCCACCAGCTATTGACTAAAAGGGACGTCGATGAGCGAACTCATCCTGACACCCTACTGAGCCTGTCAGTAACAATATCCGTAGAGTCCGGTCCGTTCGTCTATGAGCATCGCATGTCGGGCCTAGGGGGTTGGTAAAAAGTCAGACCCCCAAAAGCGGTACAAGTCGTGTCGGAGTGTAGCCCAGAACACCCTGAGATACTACTGGAATACCTACCAGTAAATCTTCTGCCTTGGCCAAGGACTTTGTGTAATGGCTCTCCTAAACACAGCGCGACCTCACCCCCAAAACCGGGAGAGACGAACCCCCGAAGATCCGCTCACTGCCTCCATGTGGCTCGGGACTGTACCCAACTAAAACCTGTTTGCACGACTCCTTTGAGCCGTGGTAGGGTAGTAATCAAAGTACAGTGGGAACTCACACGAGACAAATGACGATCCCCAGGTCGATGAACTAACCTGTACACATGTCATTAGGGAACTGCTATCTGACGTCAAGTATAATCCCAACTAGCAGGTTCCCAGCGAGTCCTGTCCGGTGTACTCATAACCCAATGAGCACCTGTATACATCTTAGGTTAACCAACTGACACCAGTGGCTTGTGAGACCGGCCACCGCCCCTCGTCGGGGTCTCGACTGTATACACTAGTCTACTCTGGAGAATCGATGCCCTGTCTCGAAACTCCCACGACTAGGGACCTTTTAAGGATGTGTTTATAGACTCCAGCTCTCACTTATATGATCGCCCTCATACTGCCGGCAGTCAAGCAAGAATCCTAGGGGCTCTATCAATGTGCAATAGCGACCTGTCAGGTCACCTAAAGCAGTACACGATGATAAAGGTAAACCAGATATCATACTATCATCTCGAGTAAGACTGTCGTACCGGGATAGGTCCTCCCTCAATCATTGCAATCACGTGCCTGTGATCCAATAATTGACTCTGAGGGCACTATCTCCAACAATCTCCCACTTGCACTCAAGGCTAATTATTGCGATGTCGCATACTCACAGCCCGTGTGATACCGAACACCCAACTCCTCTACTAGTCAGTCGCACAAAGCTCGTTTGCGAAACTATTGCGTTCGAGGAATAGCCTCAGTGAGTGGATCCGCTTTGATGTTTCTTTCTATGTCTCTCTATGTCTCAAGTTCGCGGAAAAAACCATCTCCCGAAATGAGCAATACCTGTCTTAGAATGTCTGGATGTCTAATGGGACCTAGTTCATAAATGAACTCCAAATCCAAACTTCTTAGACTGTATCGTCAACTGAACTTAATCGGTATCCTGCGCCATGCCTCCCTCAGTGTCTGCCTGGATCACCTATCCAAAATACTGCCCCTCGTCAGAGGGAAAAACTATAACTCTGACGATCACCCTGTCGTCCATGTCACCTTGGAAGCCTGGAATGATAACTGTCTCCTAAACGAGGCTGTCGTTATCATATCCTAGAACATTCACTTATGTTCTAAAACTGCTTCCGACTGTTTCTCCAGGATTGGATCAATGTCAACTTATTGCATCTACTGCAAGAACAACATCTGGTGTGGTACTTGACATCTCATGATTGACTCAATTGCCTAGACAAGTGATCTGCCAATCATGCACATCCCTCTCTCTTTTAGTCTGTAAGACACCTTTAGAGAGGGTGACTTCATCACCTGCAGGTACACTATCGTGCCAGGAGTCGTCCATTCTAAATACTCTTAGAATGCTGTCTAAGTACCCTGATTGGGAAACCACCCAAATCTAGATCTAAAAACATAGATCTAGTAACCAGTATGTCTGATATGAGATCCAAGTCATGTGTGGAGAAACTACTGTGTGACAACCAAAGTATAACCGATGGTAGTATAGGAATATCTTTTCCTACTCTGTGTATGTCATCCAAATATCAGGAAATCACACACTTACTACCTTCTTAACAGATCCATCCCCTATTCTGATGACGTCAAACCTATGACTGTCACGTCAGAAATAGATGATCTACCTCCGCTACATCTGCTTTAGTCTATAAGTAGACATAAGCTACCTGTCCACCAATGCTTCCGCTGCTCCCACTGACTACGACAACCCTCTGGCAGAGTCATATATACGTACACTTCTAAAACAAGTTTAGAACGACGCTATACTCATCCTCCTGCCGGGTCTCACAGTCTGGAACAACAGCAATGGCAAGTGTGGGTAAACAAGAACTTCCCTGTCACCGTCCTTGAGACTACCGGAGTACCTCTCGGATGCCTGAAGTTACCCACCTTATCTGCGGAGTGGACAATGGAATGTCAAACCAGATTGAATCTTTAGGTTCCTTATCAAATCTTCAGTAATCGTTTGTGGTTCTGGAATCATTTCCAGTTCTACCATACTCCCACTACGGTTTTCTGAAAAAATCCATTTTTATTAAAACTGTGGCGAGTCAAGACCAATATCACTATTGATCTTTCTTATGGTAGAAAGTCAACCCTCATCATAGCCTGGGTCAACCCACAAACAGCCATTACAGAAACGTACCTTGAGTTGTCCAGTGTCTGGTTTTAATCATAAGCCGGACAACTCCCCGTACCTTAACAACGTTAAGATACGAACTGTTCTATATCCAATATAGGACCAGAGGCACTGATTTAATTGAACCAGATTCAAATCATGCAGTTGTCTCCAGTGCATGTCAACAAAATGGAAGGAGGCCGATCAGCGTTACTCAACTTAGGAATGCTTCCAATTATGAATAACCTGAAAAAGAAGCAAGTTCTCTTAATCATCATTATCAACTGAATACCATACACAAGTATCTACATCTTCGATCACTTTGAAGAATCCCGATACATGTAATACCTGGTTCTCTACTTTATTCAAATACCAATAACTTCTCAAAATTCGGACCATGCGTTTCCACGAAACACCTGTCTAAAAACTAGAAAAGTCATAAGTAAACCGAATATAGTACGAGGACCAACCCCTTTGTCCTGATGGACACTGGACAATATACAATACTCTGCATAAGTCCCTTGAGTCTGATAACTCATTCACTGTGTGTCGTAGGTTGAAAACTGTACCTTTGGTTATGAAGAATTACACCGCTGTTTAATGCTCCTTACCTAACCATCCACTGATATAGGTAAATGTCATCGACATAATTCCAAAAAGGTATATCTCACTCTATAAAAATAGTCGTACAGATATATCAATTTGAAATTGGTGCATAACAGCGGATATTCAAAACCAAATGTCTGCCGTCCGGCAAACAACCCAGGTGATTTCTTCAAATATCACTGATTTCAACGAATCCTGATATAATGAGGAGGATCACCTAATCCCCAATAACTCACTCCCACTCATCATCTGTAAAACCATACAGATGTGAGAATCATGCCTGGTAAATACATACCCTGGAGCAAGTGTCTAATCGGGAAATCAGTTTTCCTTTAACAGTACACAGTGAAACTGAAACATTGAAATGTTTCGATGGGGTATCCTGGTATTCCTAGTAATGCCTCTTCCATTATCCAGATTCACAACTGTAACCGTGTATTTCTTTGCCACCTCTCCACATCCCTTCATATGTCTTTAGTCATTACCTTCTGCACACCCCTTAGGCCAAATGGTTTTCTTCCTTCCCTACCGTTCGGCACCAGCCTATGGTTTGGAAGAAGACTATCCAGTAAGCATAATGGGTGTACTATCCTAATCCTAGGAGCACTCGCAATGCGAGAGAAGGTGAAGATAAAAGACAACCGAATAAACCTTATTCCTATTTCTCCTGAACCAGAATCCATCCCCGAACTGGAACAAGTTCCTTTCGAGTTCGTATATAACCATATGATGGAATATCCAAATAACTGTGGATTTTCGTAGTGATACGGAGTGTCCTGGAGAAATACAAAGGTGATGTGGGAGTGGTAATGAAATACTTGGTTTGGTCGTGAATATCAGTTGCAATTTACTTTGCCCTCTTACTAATCCCTTTCTTTGTCTTAACTTAATACCTTCTGCACACCATCGTTATGCTAACTGGTTTTCTTCATTCCCCACCGTTCGGCACCAGCCTAAGGTTTGGAAGAAGACTATCCAATTTGCGTAATAGGTGTACTATCTCCTAAACCAAGGAGTATTCGCAACCTGAGAGAAGGTAGAAGGAAAAGACAACTGAATAGTCCTATCCGTTTTCTCCAGAACCTGAAACCATCCTCGAATCTGGAACAAGTTCCTTCGAGTTCGTATATAACCATACGATGGTTTTTTCCAATGGAAGTGGACGTTCGTAGTAATACGGGGTGTCCTGGAGAAAAGGGTAAAAGTAGGAGTGGCAATGATGTATGCAACTCTGACAATCCAAAAGCCAGTGTTTAAAGAAGGTTCGGTCAACTTGGTCACTGAGTCATAGTCTTAGGGTCGGGTCAATGGTCGCTGCCAGAGAGAGAGAAAAGAAACACTCAGCGTGCACTCTAACCTAGATCAGAATGGTTACCAATTTATCTAATCAGGAAACCTCCCACTGTACCTCAAATTCTCCTCCAAACCTGAAAGAAGAATTAGTCGGGGTCACCCGAGGAGTAAACCAACTCATCAGTGGGAATCGGGATCCAACTATCATCGCATGATAACGTGACGGAATCCGCTCAAGTTCTCACACTCCAGAAGGTATGCGCATATCTGGCAAGTTTCAGTTCTTTTGAAACTCCCGATGTGATTTTTACCCCATGCTCTTATGACCTTGACTTTGGCCAACATATCATAAGTCACATGTCAAGTTCAACCCGTCATTCTCCAGGTTAATTTGAATCCACCCTTACCTACCCTTGACTTTGGCCAAAATGGCAGTACGACTGTCCCAAACCAACGCATCTATCTATGCTGCATATGAATACCCAAATAGCTACCAATCACTGTGCCTTGACTTTGGCCAACATACACAGCTTGAATACTATTGACTACCCATATAAAACGACGGAGGGCTACGAATGGTTTCTGGCGAAAACCTTTAACGTAATGAACTTGATATCGTTGAAGGAACGAATGGCTTTTTAGAAAATATAGTGACGAAAACCTTTACTAAAGAGGTCACTCCCGGTGAAGGGATCTCGGCTCTTTCCCCGTAGAATGGGGTGCAGGATATTCCAAATGAATACCACGATGCAAAGCAAAAGTAATCGGCTATAGTGAAGTTAATGCCCTGACGCAAACTTCTGTCCAAGGGGTCACTCCCGGTGAAGGGATCTCGGCCCTTGCCTCGTCGACTAAGGAGCAGGATATTCATAACCGAATATCACCGTGCAAAACAAAAGTGAACATCCTTGCAATAACAGCTTTTTGAAAAGTGTTCCAACAACATCAGAATAGGTTTGTTTAACTTGCATTGATCCGAATCAATGCAGTCCCATCAATTGATCACACCACAAAGAACGAAAATATACTGATGTACGTATATGCCATCCGCATTCTCCACTGGGTCCCGTCATTACCCGTTAGGTTAGCTAACTAACGACAGAGCGGGGACTGGACTAGCACGGATGCAAAACATATACAACATCTACTAATATATATACCAATATATAGTATTTCGCTCAAGGCGTGAAAAAAAATGCAACATCACAGAAATGTACAGCATCACAGAACAATACAGATATCTGGGATCCCCGGGTTTCACAGAGCCGCTACTGAAACCCGACGTTCCCCTGGTCGTGTCGATAGCCTGTGCAATGAAATCCTAGACCCCTACGGGTGCGGCAAGTTACCCGCCAAAACCTGAAGCGAGGCAGCCCCCTTCAGCACCGTGAATGGACCACCCAGCACTTCACGGAATCCGGTAACTTGGGCACCCCTCCTGGGTCAACCTGTACCCCCTACGAGTGCGGCGAACAGCCCGCCAATCCTAGAGTAAAGCCCCCTCCGTCTCAATACCATGAGATGCGGGCCCGTTGCCCTCTAGAATCCGGCTATCCGTGCAACCCTCCGTGGGGCAATCCTAGTACAGAAAGTAAAATATACATACAACGGGTACATCGACCGCAACCTGGTCGTGCCCCAAAATAATAATACAAACAGGCAGTAACGGCAGTCCACATGTCGGACGTTCGTCCCGCAATATCAAATGTACACAATACAACAAAAACTATACTAGCATTGCAACCAGGCTATCCCCCACGACCAATCCACAACATCACAGCAATACATAGAATATCAACGTGAAGGTCACGTTCGCAAATCCGTCTAACTGGCTATAGCAGTCAGACAGGATTTACCGATCGAGTGACATTCACGGTCGCAGATATAATGTAAATACTGTGAAATAATGTGTTTAAAATATCCGATCGATCAAATTTACCAAGTGGGCCCCCAAGCAATACTGTAGCACTCACAGAAAATCTGGGCCCAAACAAAGTATACCAAAACCCCTATTTTCAGCCCACAAGCCCACTGCAAAAAAAATGATGACATGAACCCACATTCCTGCGGCGGAACCGCGGCCAAAGAGGGGTTATGGCCGCGGTTCCGCGGTCGTACGGAGGGATCGTGTTGTCGAATTTTTCTAGTGTTCTTAGAACTCCCTCCACATCATTCTGAGACAACCTGAAAAAATTTTGGACACCAAAAAATTTCGACAGAAACTGATTGTGCTAGAAAACACGGTTTCGGGAAAATTGTTCGATCGGAAATGTAAAACACATCAAACAAAGCTAGGCTAAGTTAATGGCGAGGCTCTGATACCACTGTAAGTGCACGGCGGTGCCCCGGCAGTCAATCCGACGGCCAAATGCGGAAGCGGTGATAAACTTTAATTTTGCGAACTTAGCAAACCGGCACCCCCGCGCACTAAACACCCGGATCGAACCACTAACTAGTCCAAGCTAACTATAAGATGGGGAAGAGAGATATACCGAACGATCCGAGTCCTCCGGTCTTCTCGTCGTCGTCCCGATCTCCCGCGGAAAGTCCTGTCTCCATATCGTCGCCTCCTCGCCGAAAAGGGCACCACATCGCCTGCATCTTTTACGGGCTCCCACCTCAATACCGAGGCAACTCGGGCGCGAAGTTGGCTGGCCGACGCGTCCAAGATTTGCTGTAGAATGTGTAGTGTAGAGGCTATGTCTCATTTGGGGTTTGTTGCCTTTGAAGATGATGGAGGAATCAAGATAACAAGAATAGTGCTTGCATTTTTCTTAGCATGAAATGAGATGAACAAATTTTTCCTCTTCAAAAATGAAATGATCCTCTCATTCTCCTCTCCTCTCAAGTGAAGACTTAACCTTATCATATGAGAATGGTGGAGAAAAATAATATCAAAACCACAACCTTAGAAGGAAGGTGAGTGTAGGAAAAGGTGGAGGGTGACCACAACCTAAACATCATCATAACAAATCCACATCAAACTCTAATCACCTCACATCAACAAAAAGCAAGTGATGATGATAGATAAGAATGGTATCAAAAGATGCTTTCATAATCTCTCATCTCACAAATAAACCCTCCACAAAATGTTATTTGCAAACTTGCAAATAACACCCTCCATCGAAAAAGTCCGACCGGGAAAGAACAAAGGAAGACCGGCCGGAACGGAATGCAAACTGGCAACTCCAGAAAACTGGTCCCGTAATAAATTACAGGAAAACCCTTATACTGTGCATACACACCCGCATCTGTATTCCGTCCGGATACAAATGCAATGAGACAAAATCTACACTGTACTATACTGGGATCCGGCTTAAACCAAAGCGGGCTAGTAATATCCGTCCGATCCTGATCCGTGCAATACCGCATGTATCTGATCGAACACTGCCATATAACCATACGGCATCTAGTACTAACCGTCCGATCCTGATCCGTGCAATACCGCACGTATCTGATCGGACCCTGCCATATCTCCATACGGCATCTACAGCTTTTCGCCCGAAAGCTTGAGTAACTGAAAGTGTGGTGGACTCTAAAGACTCGTCAATACTATGGCTGTGGATTTAACCACTAGCACGTCAGAGGTATAAGCCAATACGTGACGGGCCACCAGCTATTGACTAAAAGGGACGTCGATGAGCGAACTCATCCTGACACCCTACTGAGCCTGTCAGTGACAATATCCGTACAGTCCGGTCCGTTCGTCTATGAGCATCGCATGTCGGGCCTAGGGGATTGGTAAAAAGTCAGACCCCCAAAAGCGGTACAAGTCGTGTCGGAGTGTAGCCCAGAACACCCTGAGATACTACTGGAATACCTACTAGTAAATCTCCTGCCTTGGCCAAGGACTTTGTGTAATGGCTCTCCTAGACACATCGCGACCTCACCCCCAATACCGGGAGAGACGAACCCCCGAAGATCCGCTCACTGCCTCCATGTGGCTCGGGACTGTACCCAACTAAAACCTGTTTGCACGACTCCTTTAAGCCGTGGTAGGGTAGTAATCAAAGTACAGTGGGAACTCACACGAGACAAATGACGATCCCCAGGTCGATGAACTAACCTGTACACATGTCATCAGGGAACTGCTATCTGACGTCAATTATAATCCCAACTAGCAGGTTCCCAGCGAGTCCTGTCCGGTGTACTCATAACCCAATGAGCACCTGTATACATCTTAGGTGAACCAACTGACACCATTGGCTTGTGAGACCGGCCACCGCCCCTCACCGGGGTCTTGACTGTATACACTAGTCTACTCTGGAGAATCGATGCCCTGTCTCGAAACTCCCACGACTAGGGACCTTTTAAGGATGTGCTTATAGACTCCAGCTCTCACTTATATGATCGCCCTCATACTGCTGGCAGTCAAGCAAGAATCCTAGGGGCTCTATCAACGTGCAATAGCGACCTGTCAGGTCACCTAAAGCAGTACACGATGATAAAGGTAAACCAGATAGCATACTATCATCTCGAGTAAGACTGTCGTACCGGGATAGGTCCTTCCTCAATCATTGCAATCACGTGCCTGTGATCCAATAATTGACTCTGAGGGCACTATCTCCAACAACCACTTCCTATATCTTCATCCTCTACCACTTGCCATGTAGTAGAGTGTGTTATCTTCACAAGTTTTATGACCTAGTGAAGGTGGAGCTTGAGTTTGAGTCGCCTCGACGTAGATCATCTTCAGCATCGAAGTCAACGACCTAGCCCGCTCATTTCTCCGACGAAACCATCGCTAGAGTCTGGGATCCCAGTGATCGCAGCGAAGGGACGTCATCATGGAGCTAAAGAAATAGAGGACCGGATCTACAAAGGTTGTATTTCCATTCACTTAGTACTAAAACAGTTTAGTAGTTTGTTGTTTCGCCTAATCTCCAGTTAACGATCTAGTTTAGGGTTTCTCGGCACCGGAAAATTTTGAATTTGGCATGGTGATGCCTTGTGCAACCTCTTGAGTGTGCCTAGGAACCCTGCACTCTTTGACTACACTACCTCATTAGTGTATGTCCGGTTGGACTAGGGACACTAGCGCCCGATTAGTCCGTGTTTCGTTGGTACCGACCGACGAACCTTTCGAATCTGAAGTCGAAATACTTTCCACTTCTTCACTTTCACCTTCAAATTCTTCTTCCGAAGGTATGTCGGGATATAATTCTAACAACACCTTACCTAGGGGACTGATTCCACCTCCGTTAGGTGCAAATAACCCGAATCACCCGCCTGTTAAAGCGATGCAACGAATCGCGCTCCAGGATCTTTTCTTCCCAATCTGCACCACCCTACCTACCTGTCTTTCACTACCACCGGCAAATGGGGACAATTTTGATATCAAACCCTACTTCATCAACATGCTACCTAAGTTTTTTAAGACTACGGTTGCGCCCCGGCCATCTTTCCGAGGCCAAAATGCGGAAACGAAAATTTTTCACAACTAGAAACCGGCACTATCGTATGCTTAAAACCCAGATCGTAACCATTAACCTAATGCTAGCGAACAAGAGATGGGATAGAATGCTATACCGAGCGATCCATGTCCTTCGGTCTTCAGCCTCCACTCCGATCTCCTCGCTGAATCTCCGATCTTCATCTCCTCGTCGGAACGGGCGCCACATCGCCGAGTTCTTTTACGGGCTCCCACCTCTAGACCGAGGCAACTCGAGCATGAAGTTGGCGAGTCGACGTACCCAAGGATGATGTAGGCTAAGTGTAGTACGCTTTGTCTCATTGGGGTTGAGAAGTTGCCATGATGGAGGTGGAGAATAATGAACAAGGGGAAAATGAGCTTTTGGAACTTTGGTGTAAACTAAAATGAGAAGAAGAATTTTCCCACACCACAAAAATCATCCTCTCCTCATCTCCCCTAGTAGTGGCCCGCCCTCATCAAAAATGAGGAGGGAAAAAGGTATCAAGGGGGGTGAGCACAAGGTGGTGACCATAATAAAAGGTTTTGATGATAAAGAGA
This sequence comes from Agapanthus africanus, assembly GCA_030015575.1. Lineage (NCBI taxonomy): Eukaryota > Viridiplantae > Streptophyta > Magnoliopsida > Asparagales > Amaryllidaceae > Agapanthus > Agapanthus africanus. Next base: position 257,323,555 of record JASDDO010000006.1, on the reverse strand, counting down.
TATAATTGTCACACCACCATCAAATACTAATCCAATCTCATAAATGCAAAGGAAGTGATGAAAAAAGAATCTCATGATGTTATAACCATCATGATGCCACCATTTCATAAATAATCCCTCCATAATTGCTAATTTGCAAATATGCAAATTAGCCCCTCCATCAATTATCAGCCAACGAAAAGAAGAAATGAAAACTGGCTGAAAAGGAATGCAAACTGGCAACTTCAAAAAAAAAAACCGATCCCGTAATATATTACAGGAAAACCCCGCGACCGTATATACATACCCATATTTGTATTCCAACCGAATACAAATGCAATGAGATAAAATCTACACTGTACAATACTGGGATCCGGCTTAAACCAAAGCCCGCTAGTATTATCCGTCCGATCATGATCCCTACAATACCGCACGTATATGATCGAACCGTGCCATATCTCCATACGGCCTCTACAGCGTTTCGCCTGAAACTTGAGAAACTGTCTGTGGGGGACTCTAAAGACTCGTCAATACTTTCACTGTGGATTTAACCACTAGCACGTCAGAGGTATCAGCCATACGTAACGGGCTACCAGGTATTGACCAAAAGGGAGGTCGATGAGCGAATTCATCCTGACACCCTACTGAGCCTGTCAGTGACAATATTCGTACAGTCCGATCCGTTCGTCTATGAGCATCGCATGGCGGGCCTAGGGGGTTGGTAAAAGTCAGACCCCCAAAAGCAGTACAAGACGTGTCGGAGTGTAGCCCAGAACACCTTGAGATACTACTGGAATACCTATAAGTTGTTAGTTATATGTATGCCCTAGAGGCCATTACCATGGGTTGAGTCAGGGTTCAACTGTGCAAAAGCCAGCATATTGTCTTCAAATTGAGCCCGCCATCTCTTGTGGCATGCCTCAACCGTATATTGGATGTATATTGTAGTGGATGCTGGGACATATATAGGTAGGACTTTCTTGCTCGACATATATATGTATATTGCAACGCTATCTGGTTGCTCTTTATCTTAACATGTATACTTTCTGTCTCTCTGTTACATGTTGATAAAGCCCTTAGGACGAGTACTCGACTTCCAGGACTATGATGTAGATTATACTAGTGGGGCCTGGGTAGTCCATGAGTACACCCTTCAACGTTCCTAGTCGTGGGAATATCGAGACGGGGCATCGATATTCCAGAGTAGACTAGTGTATATCTTCTCGGCCCATGTGATGGGTGATGGATGATCCCATATCCATTGGTGTTTGACATCAGAGATGGTATGCGGGTGCTCAGTGGAGACTGGGTACACTGAACGGACTCGCCGAGAACTCCCAGATGGTATTAAACCTCACGTCAGATGGCAGTTCTCTGGTGACACTGGTGCAGCTTAGTCTGTTGACCCGCGATCGTCATAGAGTCTTGTGTGTCTCCTACTGTGTTTTGATTTCCACCCTACCACGGCTTTACTGAGTCGTGCAAACAGGTGGTTTTTGGGTACAGTCCCGATTCACATGGAGGCAATGAGCGATAGGAGGGGATTCGTCTCTCCCGGTTTTGGGGGTTGATGTTGCGCTATGCACGACTGGCCATAACAGGAAATCCCTGGCCAGGGTTGCAGTGATATACTGGTAAGAGTTATCAGTAGTTTCATGATTGTTATGGACCTCACGTCGGCATGACTTATCGAACTATTAGGGTCTGACGTTTACCACCCTAGGCGAGATATGCGACATATCAGACGAACTGACTGGACTATACGGTAAGTGTTACTGGTTGGATTCATAGGAGTGTGAGCGGGCTTGCTCGTCGATCTTCTGATCGCTCAATACCCGGGTAGCCATTACGTTTGGCAGACCGCTTGCGGCTTGTGGAAGTTTGATATGATCATCACCTGCTGCTGGCTTATTGACGAGTCTTTAGAGTCCTACACAGAGCTTACCTGGCTCAAGCGAAACGAAATAGGAGCGCAAATGAGATATGTGCGGGACCGAGAATAATACCAGTATGTGATACTGTATTCGATTCTCTCAATTTCTGACATTGATCGGTTATATAAGATATAGCCGGGTTATCGAATCAAGTGTCGATTCGATAAGTTGTTACTATTGATCTTAGTCGGTTATATGAGATATGACCGGATCGTTAAATCAAGTGTTGATTTAATGATTTAATGTATAATTATATATTTGATATATTATTTTACATTAACTAATATTTGTTCACTTTAAATGGATTTTCTCACTTGAAATACACAAGTTGTATATGTGATATACTTTTGTGCACAAGATTGTATCATGTTTGATGATACATGCAAACTTGGGTGTGTATGATTAAACAATGGTTATGTTAATGGTTAGGGTTTTGATTTACTTATTTAGTTATTCTTTTTATTTATTTTTGGGCAAAATAAATCATGGTGGCTTTCTTTGTTTGCTACTTGAAGCTTCTTGAAGCTTTGAAAAGTCTAGCTAGTTTGTCTTTTGCCTTAACCCTAACCATTCAACCTAACCATAGTTTATTCTCTACACCTAACTATGGTTGCAAATATGATAAGTATCATTTTTGTTTTCTATTTTAAAAATAACTTATCATAATTCTTTTCTTCTTCTTCTTCTTCTTCTTCAATAATGAAGAAAAGCTTGCTACCATTAATGGCAACATGAGAAAAATGTTAGTTGTATGTATGCCCTAGAGGCCAGTATTGTACAGATGTTGTATATTATATTGGATGCTTGGACATATATAGAGATGACTTTCTTGCTCGATATGATAGTATGCTATCTGGTTACTCTTTATCTTAACATGTACACTAGTCTCTTTATACTGTCTTATAGTTACATGTTGGTAAAGCCCTTAGGATGTGTACTTGACTACCTGGACTATGATGCAGATCATACTAGTGGGGACATGGTAGTCCATAAGTACATCCTTCAAGGTCCCTAGTCGTGGGTGTATCGAGACGGGGCATCGATATACTAGTGTAGACTAGCGTATACGCTTCTCGACCCATGTGATGGGCGATGGATGATCCCATATCCATTGGTGTTTGACATCAGAGATGGTGTACGGGTGCTCAGTGGAGACTGGGTACACTGGACGGACTCGCCGAGAACTCCCAGATGGTATTATACCTCACGTCAGATGGCAGTTCTCAGGTGACACTTGTACAGGATAGTCTGTAGACCCGAGATCGTCATAGAGTCTTGTGTGATTCCCACTGTGCTTTGATCTCCACCTTACCACGTCCATAAGGGCGTGAAAAACGGTGGTCTTTAGGCACAGTCCCGAGTCACATGGAGGCAATGAGCGATAGGAGGGGTTTCGTCTCTCCCGGTATTAGGGGTTGATGTTGCGCAGTGCTCGATTGGCCGTAGCAGGGAAGTCCCTGGCCAGGGCTGATCAGAGATTTGCTGGTAAGTGTTACCAGTAGTTTCTCGACCCGTTATGAGCCTCACATCGGCACGACTTATCGGGTTATTGGGGTCTGACGTTTACCACCCCTAGACTTGATATGCGACATATCAGACGAAGAGACCGGACTGTGCGGTAAGTGTTACTGGTCGGATTCGCAGGAGTGTGAGCGGGCTAGCTCGTCGATCTTCTGATCGCTCAATACCCGGGTGGCCGTTACGTTTAGCAGACCGCTTGCGGCTTGTGGATGCTTGATATGATCATCATCTGCTACCGGCGTATTGACGAGTCTTTAGAGTCCTACACAGAGGTTTCCTGGTTCAAGCGAAACGAAATAGGAGCGCATATGAGATATGTGCAGGACCGAGAATAATGCGTGTATGTGATACCGCATTTCATTCTCGCGATATATGTTTTCGATTGGTTATATTCGATATGACTTAGTTATCGAATCATTGATTCGATAAATCGATACATTGAATACTAGTCGGTCATGTGCAACATGACCGGATCATTGAATCAAGTGTTGATTTAACGATTTAATGTATAATTATATATTTGATATATTACTTTGCATTAACTAGTATTGGTTCACTTTAAACGGATTTTTCTCACTTGATGCACATTGTATATGTGATATGCTTTCGTGCACTTTTTTGTATCATGTTTGATGATACTTGATCATTTAGTTAAGTGTATAGAATTAATCCATGGTTAATTTGATAATTAGGGTTTTGCATATTCATTTATTTATTTATTTGTTTATTTATTTATTTGAAATGGATTAAGATAAGAATGGTGGCTTTATTTGTTTTATATTGAAGCTTCATGAAGCTTTGACTTTGCTAACCATCCTTATCTTCATGCTTAACCCTAACCCATCCAAGTGACCATGGTTAATTCTCTACACTTAACCCTAGTTCAAGTTATGATAAGTATTTGATTTAAATTTATTTTTATTACAAGACTTATCATATTCTTTTCTTGAGCTCATCTTCTTCTTCTTCTTCAAGCTTGCTACAACAATGGCAACTTGAGATCTAGTGAGATAAATCCAATTCTAAAGTGAACCCACCTCCTATTTCTTCACCCTCTACCTCTTGCCAAGTTGTTTTGGGTGTTTACTTCACAAGTTTCACAAGTTTGTGAAGTCGGAGCTTGAGTTTGTGCAACCTCGACGTAGATCGTCTTTGACACAAAGCCGACGACCTATTCCGCACATTATTCCGATGAAGCCGACGAATGAGTCGAGGGTTCGTGATGGACAGCGAGGGCATGATCACGTGGAGCTAAGGAGGTGGAAATCCGGATCTACAAAGGTTGTAGCATCTAACACATAGTTAAATAGTTAACTAGTTTTCCGTTTCGCCTAAACATCTAGTCTAAAGATCCGTAGTCTAGGGTTTCTCGGCACAAAAATTTTAAATTGGCATGTCCGATGCCTTGTGAGACCTTACTAGAGTGCCTAGGAACCTTTCACTGGTATCAAAGCCTAGCTAGAGCCTTAGGCGAAGTCTAGACGGAATTTGAAGTCCGAACGAATCCGAAACCCCGAATCAAACATGCTCTCTGTCCAGATTTTAAAATTGTGGATTTTTCAAGATTAAAAATATCCAGAAAATCAAGCAGGGTTTTCTAAGAATTACTGTAAATTTCGTGGACCTGATTCCACTTTCCCACCGCCCTTCCGCGGCACGAGCATGGCTCGTGCGGCGGAAGCGCGGCCGTCTTGTCTTTTCTGGCATCCAATTTTGTACAGTAATTCTTTAATTCCAGTGCTTCTTTTTCTGGGAATTTTTAATAATTTTTCAAGAGTTGAATTTTCTGCAGTTGTTTTGGGGATTCGTAGTTTCGATCGGAATATCAAATTTTGTCTATGTGGCTTTCCGGATAAATTATAGAATATGTTAAAAAGTTCGACCGGATATAAATACCCAACTTTTCCCCTGTCGGGAAATTTCCAAGTGTTGGATTTTTCCGTAGTTTAACGACGTTCTAAGTAGTGCATGTAACATGATGGACCCTCTAGAAGATAACAAACCTTAACTCGATTATGTGACCGTCTTGAACTGCCCTTTGAACCTTCGGGTTTGGGGAAGTACGGCGTGCCACATGTGAGGCGTTGGCTTGACCCTTCTACGGCTGGACCGCCGGTACTGAGGCACGAACTGAATGTTGTTAGACTTATTTCATGAGTTGGACTGTATCGGGAAAACTTGGGTATTCGATTGTTCGATCGGAAAGTTTAACATTATCTGTTTATCTGGAATGTGATACAATAATTGGAATTCACAAACAGTTATGAGATAACTGGATGAATGTTATAAATTTAGCAGTTTAGTCCCATATGATATTGAAAAGAGTTTTCGATAATGAGACTAAAATGCGGGATTTATATCTGTTAGGCATGCGATGTCTAAAGAAGTTGCGGATTCCAATTGTTGTAGTTTTACACTCTTTCTTTTCTGTGACCGTAAGTGTAGTATGTTCATATCGCCGGTTTCGTTGCTATACGTCAACGACAATTGGGGTATGCATACTTACTTACGTTGATGGCATGTGATGTTATGTGTTGCTGGATATGTTATATTGGATCGTCATATTCGAATAGCCGGGGGTTTTTATGTGAGATGGGTGTTTTTCATTTTCATTCATGTAAAAACTTGTATGTAATATTCTTTTATTTGGGGCACTTCCAGGTAGCGGAAGATGTCACCTTTTGTATATTATTTACTTTTCCGCATTAGGATAGACCCAAGGAGGGGAGCACAAGTAACCGGGTTCTGGGGTCCAGTGGGAGACCAACTCGAGGAGTCGAGTCCGGGTCTCCTAACCCTAGAATTGGCAGGGTTGCTTGCCGCTCTCGTAGGGGTCTAGGGGTGTGGGATTGGCTATTCATCACGACCGTGGAATCCGTGTTTTATACAGGCTCGTATTGAAAACACGGACGTCCTAGTATATCCAATATTTCATATGTTTATTCTGCTGCGATATCTATGTTGTGACTCTGTGATGGATATAGTATATATAGTATATATGATATATTATATAGACGTTACTTATGTTTTACACCCGCGCTAGCCCTGCCCTGCTCTGTCGTTAGTTACCTAACCTAACGGTGCACGAGGGGACATCGAGGCGAATGCGGATGGCATAAGTGTACGTCATATCTATCTGTGATGTTTAGGTATTTAAATGATGGGACTTCATTAATGTGATTAATGAAAGATAAGAAACCTAAGATGTTGTAGAATCGGATTTTAAATAAAACAGGTAGCTACAGTTTTTTGCTTTGCATAGCGGTATATATGATATACCCTGCACCTTATTCGATGAGGAAAGGACCGAGATCCCTTCACCGGGAGTGACTCCTTTAGCAATAACTGGCAGATGCTACACACTCGGTTTGCTTTTGACTGCTTTTGAGTTTTTGTTTTGCACAGCGATATATATGATATATCCTGCACCTCATTCGACGAGGAAAGGACCGAGATCCCTTCACCGGGAGTGACTCCTTTAGCAAAACTAGAAAAGCCTCAAAATCACTCCATTTCAAAACTTCATTTGATTCTACAACGATATCAAGTTCATTACGCTCATGGTTTTTATGAAAAACCTGCGTAGCCCTCCGTCATTTCAGATAAGTATTAGTTAGTATTCGTGCTGCGGTAGTTTGGCCTCCGTCAAGGCGCAGTGTACGGTAGCTAACTAGTGCTTATCTGCTAGCATATGATGCGATTGGATTAGGGTATTCGTACGGCGTTGTTTGGCCTCCGTCAAGGGTCGTACGGGTGGGTTTAATTCAATCAGGAAATGACGGGTTGAACTTGACTAGCGGACTATGGGTTGTTTGGCCTCCGTCAAGGTCATAGGACGCTAGGGGCAAAATATTATCGGGAATTTCAAGTGTTGAAATTTGCAATGAGATTGCTACCTTCTATGAGATAGTTGGATCCCGATACCCACTGCGAGTAAGAGTTACTCCTGGGAGAGTTTTACACATTGCAATTAGCTGATCAAGTAGGTGTCTAGAAAGGTGTTAACGAGGTTACGCCTCTGGGAAAACGAGGTTTACATTAATTAGGTTCGTGCGAAAGCACGGGGGACCTCCCTCAAAGTACCGACACTGGCCTGGCTGAAAGATTGGCGAACCTGTAGTGTGTAATTAATCCCGGCTAGTCTTTCCTTTTAGGGTTTGGAGGAAGATTTGATAAAAAGCAGTGGGAGCCATCCTGATTAGATAAGATAAAAACCAATCTGATCTTGCACGAGCATACGCTAAAGTGTTTTCTTCTCTCTCTCTCCAGGTAGCGACCAGTTCATGCCTTAATCAAGATAATAATATGGATGTATTGACCGAACCCGCATGTTATACTGTGCTGGGGAATGTTGGTTCCGTTCTTTCCTATAAGAGTTATAGGAATGAACAGGATATAGGGGAATGCCAGGATTCTCATGCCACCCGAATGAAGAAAGTACATGTTGATGCATTTTCTTCGGGTGTGTTCGTTACTGAGAACTGTTTCTCCATTTGCTCTACGTCCTGGGTATTGGATACCGGATCGGGATCCCATATATGTAATCAGTTACATGGGCTAAGGAAAGGTAGAGAACTTAGAGAAGGTGATAAAGACATTAGAGTTGGAAATGGTGCAATTGTTGCAGCTAAGACTGTCGGGGAATATCACCTTGTATTACCAACTGGTAATACATTGGTTCTGAACGAATGCTATTACATGCCGAACCTGATATGCAACATTATATCGGTTTCTTTATTAAGTAAAGAGGGATATAATTTTGTATTACAGGACAATGTTATGAACATTTTCCGTAACCAAAAGTTGGTTGGATCAGGCACGTTGTGCAATGGCATTTATGTTCTAAATCAATCAACGGTTCTGAGCATAACAAACACACACAAGAGGAAGAGTTCTGAACTCAACGAATCCTTCTTGTGGCATTGTAGACTGGGTCACATCAATGCGACACGACTTACTAAGTTGCATAAAGATGGATATTTAAATCCGTTTGAATTTTCATCTTATGACACTTGCCAGTCATGTCTCAAAGGCAAGATGACCAAAACTCCGTTTACGGGACACGGAGAAAGAGTTACCGAACTCTTGGGACTGATACATAGTGATGTATGCGGTCCCATGTCTACACATGCCAGGGATGGTTCTTCGTACTTCATTACATTCACTGACGATCTCTCTAGATTCGGATATGTGTTCCTGATGAAACACAAATCAGAAACTTTTGAGAAATTTAGGGAATATAAACAAGAAGTTGAGAACCAAACCGGAAAAAGTATTAAAATCCTACGATCTGATCGAGGAGGGGAATACTTGAGCAATGAATTCCGGGACTTCCTAAAAGAGAATGGGATTCTCTCTCAGCTGACTCCTCCATATACACCACAGCACAACGGTGTATCGGAGCGGAGAAATCGCACCCTATTAGATATGGTGCGCTCTATGATGAGTCCAGCTGAGTTACCTATTTCCTTCCGGGGATATGCACTGGAGACTGCTGCATACCTACTGAATAGAGTTCCGACCAAATCAGTGCCTACCACTCCATATGAGATATGGAATGGCAAGAGACCATGTCTTAATTTTATTCAGATATGGGGTTGTCCGGCCTATGTTAAAACACAAAATCCGGACAAGCTCGAGGCAAGGTCTGTTCTATGTAAGTTTGTTGGATATCCCAAACATTCGCGAGGGTATATCTTCTACCACCCCGAGGAACAAAAGGTGTTTGTTTCTCGACATGCCACTTTCTTAGAAAAAAGTTTTCTTATGAAACAGATAAGTGGCATTGAGGTAGAACTGGAAGAGGTTCCAGCAATACAGACTACAACAGAAGATTTGGTTGAACCACAGGATTCTGTAGTTCCCGATGAACCCCAGCCTCTCCGCCGATCTAGTAGGGTTCCTCGCCCACCTGAGAGATACTACGGTTTTCTCATAGATGGTGGGAGCGAGGATTGCATCATGGAGGATGATGACCCAACTAGCTTCGAGCAGGCCATCACGAGTGGGGACTCAGTGAAATGGCTGGATGCAATGCGGTCTGAGATGGATTCCATGTACACCAACATAGTATGGACTTTGGAAGTTGCTCCTGAAGGGGTAAAACCCATTGGGAGCAAGTGGATCTTCAAGAAGAAACTTGGTGTAGATGGGAAAGTGGAGACTTTCAAAGCTAGACTTGTAGCAAAGGGTTTTCGTCAAAGACCAGGTGTGGACTATGACGAGACCTTTTCTCCAGTGGCTATGCTTAAATACATCCGGATCATGCTTGCCATCGCTGCATATCATGACTACGAAATCTGGCAAATGGATGTTAAGACCGCCTTTCTAAACGGTGATTTAGAAGAGTGCGTGTACATGACTCAGCCAGAGGGCTTCGTAGACAGTGGGAGCAGCGGGAAGGTGTGCAAGCTGCTTAAATCCATTTATGGATTAAAGCAAGCATCGCGGAGTTGGAACATCTGCTTTGACGTCGTTATCAAAGAGTTTGATTTCGTCAAAAATCCAGATGAACCTTGTATCTACAAGAAGGTGGCAGAGAGTAAGGTTGTCTTCCTCGTATTGTACGTGGACGACATACTCTTGATAGGAAATGATATTCCTATGCTGCAATCGGTCAAGCTCTTCTTATCACAAAGATTCTCAATGAAAGATCTTGGTGATGCCTCCTGCATATTGGGAATTAGGATCTATAGAGATAGATCCAAACGGATTTTGGGATTGTCCCAATCCAGGTACATTGACACCATACTAAAGAGGTTTAGTATGGAAGAGTCCAAGCATGGGAACTTACCCACGATCTCTGGAGTCACTCTCTCCAAAGAGATGTCTCCCAAGACTGAGTTGGAGAGAGCTCGCATGCAAGGTATACCCTATGCTTCGGCAGTAGCCTCTATCATGTATGCGATGTTATGTACCAGACCCGATGTAGCATACTCACTAAGTATAGTGAGCAGGTATCAAGCTGATCCTGGAGAGAGTCACTGGACAGCTGTGAAGAGCATTCTCAAGTACTTGCGAAGGACTAGAGATATGTTCTTGGTGTATGGTAACGGAGAACTCCAAGTGGAGTCCTTTACCGATTCAAGCTTCCAGAGTGATAAGGACGACTCTAAGTCGCAGTCGGGTTTTGTCTTTACCCTTTACGGAGGGGCGGTTAGCTGGAAGAGTTCCAAGCAGGAAACCGTGGCAGACTCGACGATGGAGGCTGAATACATCGCTGCCAACGATGCTGCTAAAGAAGCTGTCTGGATCAAGAAGTTCATTTCTGAACTTGGAGTGGTTCCATCCATTGAGCATCCAATACCTTTGTATTGCGATAACAATGGAGCGGTGGCTTTGGCCAAGGAACCCAGGTCCCATCAGCGATCCAGGCATATTCTGAGGCGGTATCACCTGATCCGGGAGATAGTTGATCGCCGGGAGATCGAGGTCAGGAGAGTTGACACGAAGAATAACACGGCGGATCCACTCACGAAGGCCATTCCCCAGACGCAGTTTGAGAGACTCTTCGGGATGCTCGGTATGCGATACTACAGCAGCTGGCCCTAGTGCAAGTGGGAGATTGTTAGTTGTATGTATGCCCTAGAGGCCAGTATTGTACAGATGTTGTATATTATATTGGATGCTTGGACATATATAGAGATGACTTTCTTGCTCGATATGATAGTATGCTATCTGGTTACTCTTTATCTTAACATGTACACTAGTCTCTTTATACTGTCTTATAGTTACATGTTGGTAAAGCCCATAGGATGTGTACTTGACTACCTGGACTATGATGCAGATCATACTAGTGGGGACATGGTAGTCCATAAGTACATCCTTCAAGGTCCCTAGTCGTGGGTGTATCGAGACGGGGCATCGATATACCAGTGTAGACTAGCGTATACGCTTCTCGACCTATGTGATGGGCGATGGATGATCCCATATCCATTGGTGTTTGACATCAGAGATGGTGTACGGGTGCTCAGTGGAGACTGGGTACACTGGACGGACTCGCCGAGAACTCCCAGATGGTATTATACCTCACGTCAGATGGCAGTTCTCAGGTGACACTTGTACAAGATAGTCTGTAGACCCGAGATCGTCATAGAGTCTTGTGTGATTCCCACTGTGCTTTGATCTCCACCTTACCACGTCCATAAGGGCGTGCAAAACCGTGGTCTTTGGGCACAGTCCCGAGTCATATGGAGGCAATGAGCGATAGGAGGGGTTTCGTCTCTCCCGGTATTGGGGGTTGATGTTGCGCAGTGCTCGATTGGCCGTAGCAGGGAAGTCCCTGGCCAGGGCTGATCAGAGATTTGCTGGTAAGTGTTACCAGTAGTTTCTCGACCCGTTATGAGCCTCACATCGGCACGACTTATCGGGTTATTGGGGTCTGACGTTTACCACCCCTAGACTTGATATGCGACATATCAGACGAAGAGACCGGACTGTGCGGTAAGTGTTACTGGTCGGATTCGCAGGAGTGTGAGCGGGCTAGCTCGTCGATCTTCTGATCGCTCAATACCCGGGTGGCCGTTACGTTTAGCAGACCGCTTGCGGCTTGTGGATGCTTGATATGATCATCATCTGCTACCGGCGTATTGACGAGTCTTTAGAGTCCTACACAGAGGTTTCCTGGTTCAAACGAAACGAAATAGGAGCGCATATGAGATATGTGCAGGACCGAGAATAATGCGTGTATGTGATACCGCATTTCATTCTCGCGATATATGTTTTCGATTGGTTATATTCGATATGACCTAGTTATCGAATCATTGATTCGATAAATCGATACATTGAATACTAGTCGGTCATGTGCAACATGACCGGATCATTGAATCAAGTGTTGATTTAACGATTTAATGTATAATTATATATTTGATATATTACTTTGCATTAACTAGTATTGGTTCACTTTAAACGGATTTTTCTCACTTGATGCACATTGTATATGTGATATGCTTTCGTGCACTTTTTTGTATCATGTTTGATGATACTTGATCATTTAGTTAAGTGTATAGAATTAATCCATGGTTAATTTGATAATTAGGGTTTTGCATATTCATTTATTTATTTATTTGTTTATTTATTTATTTGAAATGGATTAAGATAAGAATGGTGGCTTAATTTGTTTTATATTGAAGCTTCATGAAGCTTTGACTTTGCTAACCATCCTTATCTTCATGCTTAACCCTAACCCATCCAAGTGACCATGGTTAATTCTCTACACTTAACCCTAGTTCAAGTTATGATAAGTATTTGATTTAAATTTATTTTTATTACAAGACTTATCATATTCTTTTCTTGAGCTCATCTTCTTCTTCTTCTTCAAGCTTGCTACAACAATGGCAACTTGAGATCTAGTGAGATAAATCCAATTCTAAAGTGAACCCACCTCCTATTTCTTCACCCTCTACCTCTTGCCAAGTTGTTTTGGGTGTTTACTTCACAAGTTTCACAAGTTTGTGAAGTCGGAGCTTGAGTTTGTGCCACCTCGACGTAGATCGTCTTTGACACAAAGCCGACGACCTATTCCGCACATTATTCCGATGAAGCCGACGAATGAGTCGAGGGTTCGTGATGGACAGCGAGGGCATGATCACGTGGAGCTAAGGAGGTGGAAATCCGGATCTACAAAGGTTGTAGCATCTAACACATAGTTAAATAGTTAACTAGTTTTCCGTTTCGCCTAAACATCTAGTCTAAAGATCCGTAGTCTAGGGTTTCTCGGCACAAAAATTTTAAATTGGCATGTCCGATGCCTTGTGAGACCTTACTAGAGTGCCTAGGAACCTTTCACTGGTATCAAAGCCTAGCTAGAGCCTTAGGCGAAGTCTAGACGGAATTTGAAGTCCGAACGAATCCGAAACCCCGAATCAAACATGCTCTCTGTCCAGATTTTAAAATTGTGGATTTTTCAAGATTAAAAATATCCAGAAAATCAAGCAGGGTTTTCTAAGAATTACTGTAAATTTCGTGGACCTGATTCCACTTTCCCACCGCCCTTCCGCGGCACGAGCATGGCTCGTGCGGCGGAAGCGCGGCCGTCTTGTCTTTTCTGGCATCCAATTTTGTACAGTAATTCTTTAATTCCAGTGCTTCTTTTTCTGGGAATTTTTAATAATTTTTCAAGAGTTGAATTTTCTGCAGTTGTTTTGGGGATTCGTAGTTTCGATCGGAATATCAAATTTTGTCTATGTGGCTTTCCGGATAAATTATAGAATATGTTAAAAAGTTCGACCGGATATAAATACCCAACTTTTCCCCTGTCGGGAAATTTCCAAGTGTTGGATTTTTCCGTAGTTTAACGACGTTCTAAGTAGTGCATGTAACACGATGGACCCTCTAGAAGATAACAAACCTTAACTCGATTATGTGACCGTCTTGAACTGCCCTTTGAACCTTCGGGTTTGGGGAAGTACGGCGTGCCACATGTGAGGCGTTGGCTTGACCCTTCTACGGCTGGACCGTCGGTACTGAGGCACGAACTGAATGTTGTTAGACTTATTTCATGAGTTGGACTGTATCGGGAAAACTTGGGTATTCGACTGTTCGATCGGAAAGTTTAACATTATCTGTTTATCTGGAATGTGATACAATAATTGGAATTCACAAACAGTTATGAGATAACTGGATGAATGTTATAAATTTAGCAGTTTAGTCCCATATGATATTGAAAAGAGTTTTCGATAATGAGACTAAAATGCGGGATTTATATCTGTTAGGCATGCGATGTCTAAAGAAGTTGCGGATTCCAATTGTTGTAGTTTTACACTCTTTCTTTTCTGTGACCGTAAGTGTAGTATGTTCATATCGCCGGTTTCGTTGCTATACGTCAACGACAATTGGGGTATGCATACTTACTTACGTTGATGGCATGTGATGTTATGTGTTGCTGGATATGTTATATTGGATCGTCATATTCGAATAGCCGGGGGTTTTTATGTGAGATGAGTGTTTTTCATTTTCATTCATGTAAAAACTTGTATGTAATATTCTTTTATTTGGGGCACTTCCAGGTAGCGGAAGATGTCACCTTTTGTATATTATTTACTTTTCCGCATTAGGATAGACCCAAGGAGGGGAGCACAAGTAACCGGGTTCTGGGGTCCAGTGGGAGACCAACTCGAGGAGTCGAGTCTGGGTCTCCTAACCCTAGAATTGGCAGGGTTGCTTGCCGCTCTCGTAGGGGTCTAGGGGTGTGGGATTGGCTATTCATCACGACCGTGGAATCCGTGTTTTATACAGGCTCGTATTGAAAACACGGACGTCCTAGTATATCCAATATTTCATATGTTTATTCTGCTGCGATATCTATGTTGTGACTCTGTGATGGATATAGTATATATAGTATATATGATATATTATATAGACGTTACTTATGTTTTACACCCGCGCTAGCCCTGCCCTGCTCTGTCGTTAGTTACCTAACCTAACGTTACTTATTAATTTGATAATTCTTTTGCTTTTGTTATGGTTGCAAAAAGAAAAGAGTTCATTCTTTCATTTAGCTTCTCTCTCCTCACTTCATCTTCTTCTTCCTCTAGCAAAAGGAGAACCCTTCTCATGTGTTGAGAATCCCTCTCCTTAAAAGAAAAGCACCCCTTAGACACTCTCTACTCACTCTAGGATCAAAGGATTAGCAAGCCGGAGATTCTAGTTCTCTCCAAGTTCGAGAAAGAGCCCGAAGGTTGAACCCTCAGGTGGATCCATCTTCGACGGAAGAAGGCGACGAGAAGAGAACCATCAACCTCTACTAGGTTTCAAGAAGAAGGAGTTCAAGATTAGGTATAACCACTTTGCCGAGTAGTTAACTCTCCTTTGCAAGTTTGCTAGTTTTAGTTTAGGAAAAGATCCCGACTTTGTTAGTCCATGTTGCCCCATGCGCTAAAAATTTGATTTTTATACCGTTTCCGCCTCCCCGTAAGAACCGGGGGTCGCAACATGGACTTACAGTGGTATCAGAGCCTAACTAAACTCAAACTAGCTTGGTAGCGAAGTGTATGGAAGTTCGAAACCGAAAAATCGCAAAACCGGAAAAACTAAAACCCTAAGTTTCTGTTGAAATTTTTTATGCTCTAAATGAAAAACTTTATACTCCTAAAATTGGCTCAGGGTTTTGTGAGAACACCCACCAAAAACGACACCATGAACCCTTCAAACCGCTGCGGAACCGCGGCCAAAGGCATGCCTTTGCCGCGGATCCGCCGCCGTTTAGTGTCTTCATGTGGTTGGGTTTTGTGCAGTGTTCTTGTGGCTTGGTTTTGGGATTTTTCAAATATGTTATATGTGCCCAGATTTTCCAGAACAGAAATTTACTTTTGGGGTCCTATAAATCCGTATTTTTCGAACTTCGCTACACTTTGGCTATGTTGGTTATATCTGTGATGTTTGCATGTATTGAACGTCGGCTAATCGCTATAAGTCGATTGGTCGGGGTTATACATGATCTGTGTTTGATATTGGATTGTGTATATGAATGTGTTGGACGGTCGCGGGTGAATAGCCGGGGTGGATGTGAGATGAGCTTTTGTTTTTCTTTCATTCATTTATAACATGTAAATTGATGTAATATTATTATTTGTTTGGCCGCACAACCGGGTCGGGGTTGTAGCCGTCATTGTATAATTCTTTTTACTGTTTTTGCTCCTAGGATAGACCCATGGAGGGGTGCACAAACTGCCGAGTACTTGGCGGGTAGTTTGCCGCACCCGTAGGGGTCTTGGGTGGGGTATTGGCTATTCACCGCGACCGTGTAATCCGCTTTTCGTTGCAGGCTCGAAAGGATTGCGGATTGCTAGTATATCCAATGTATTCATCTGTGATCTGTAATGTCTATCATTGCTTTCTATTTAGGCGTTGCTTATGTTTTACAGCCGCGCTAGCCCAGCCCCCGCTCTGTCGTTAGTTAAGTAACCTAACGAGTGATGACGGGACCCCGTGGCGAATGCGAATGGCATAAGCGTACGTCATATTTTGGTTGTTTTCTGCAATGGTAGGATTAAATGATGGGACGCATTAAAAGAACTAATGCAAGAATATCACGCATTAAAAGAACTAATGCAAGATAATAAACCAAGTTAAAGTCGTTGGAACACTTTCGGAAAACCACTCGGTTCTTTTCAAAACTAACTTTTAAATGCGGAGCTTGAGCCACTCCTTCTAAAAGCTATCTCGTTCCATCGATTACATCAAGTTCACTACGTTCACGGTTTTACCAAAACCATTCGTAGCCCTCCGTCGTTTCGCATGAATAGGCAATAGTATTCAAGCTATGTATTTTGGCCAAAGTCAAGGCATAGTGATTGGTAGCTATTGGGTGTTCATGTGTAGCATAGATAGATGCGTTGGTTTGGGACAGTCGTGCTGCCATTTTGGCCAAAGTCAAGGGTGTGTACGGATGGATCCAAATTAACCTGGAAAGTGACGGGTAGAACTTGACATGTGACTTATGATATTTTGGCCAAAGTCAAGGTCATAAGAGCATGGGGCAAAAATCCACATCGGGAGTTTCATAAGTACTGAAACTTGCTAGATTTGCATACCATTTGGAGTGTGATGATTCTGGTAGGATTCCTTCAGTTTCGTCACGCGATGATATTTGGATCCCGATCCTACTGTGAGTATATGCTACTCCTCGGGAAATTTCTCACTAAACGATCAATGCTATAAACCTAGTAGGTGCCTAGAAAGGTGTTAGCGGGGCTACGCCCCCAGGGAAAAGAGGTTCTTAAATTAAGGAACTTCGCGAAAGCGTTGGAAAACCTCTCTAGAAGTACCGACACTGGCCTGGCTGAACGGTTAAGCAAGTATTGTGCGGTGGGATTGATCCCGGCTAATTCTTCCTTTATGGTTTGAGGAGGGATTCGACAGACAGTGGGAGCCATCCTGTTTAGACAAATTAAAAACCATTCTAAACTTGCAAGAGCATCGTGCTAAAGTGTTTCTTCTCTCCCCCCTGCAGCAACAAAATTCGAAATGACTGGACTTAAGTTACTTCTAGATAAAAACATACTGACAGGGCCAAACTACAAAGATTGGCTCAGGAATGTCAAATTGGCAATCACTTACGACAAGCTGGGGTATCTTCTTACCACCAAAGCTCCCTCCGTCCCAGGTCCCACCTCCAGCGTCGCGGATAAGGAAATCCGTAAGACTTGGGAGATTGATTGCGCGAAGGCCAGGTGCCTCGTGCTTGCCTCTATGGACAACGAACATCAGAGGAGGCATGAGAATATGGACCTCGAGTCCATATTTCTCCATACAAAAGAACTGTATGGAGAGCAGTCTCGTATCACAAGATACGAAGTGACGAAGAAGCTATTTTCGACAAGGTTGGCCGTCGGATCATCAGTAGCGGACCACGTGCTTAAGATGATTGGCTACACTGAGGAGCTCGCGGAACTTGGGACCACGTTGGACAGTGAACTCTATACGGATTTAATTCTCCAGTCCCTTCCATCCACTTACGCCCAGTTTATACTGAACTTCAACTTACAAGAAAAGGAAGTTGAACTTTCAGAACTCCTCAACATGCTGAGGAGCGCAGAGGGCACCCTACAGAAGGGTAGGGAAACACCCGCTTTGTTTGTAGGAGGATCTTCTTCCTCTAGGTCCAAGGCGAAAGCCAAGGGAAAGAGGAAGAAAGCCCCCGCCAAACCAAGAGGCGGTGTTAGTAAAGTGGGTACGAAGGGAAAGGAAAAGGCAACAGAGATTGCAGGGCTTGGAAGGCCAGGACACAGGAACTGAAGCAGGTTGCGGCTTCAGCTTCAGGGTGTATGTTATTGAAAACTGTCTTTCTATAAACTCTACTTCCTGGGTATTGGATACCGGATCAGGATCTCATATCTGTAATTCTTTGCAGGCGTTGAGAAACCGTAGGGTTTTGAAGGCAGGTGACATGACCCTCAGAGTTGCGAACGGAGCTAGCATGGATGCTAAAGCCGTGGGGGACTATCACCTGGGAATGTCAGATGGACATGTTTTGGTTTTGCGTAATTGCTTTTTTGTACCCAACGCAACTTGTAATATCATTTCTGTATCTTTGGTTTCTAAAGAAGGTTATGAATTTGCGTTTGTAAGTAATGTTGTAAACATTCACCTTAATCAAGTTCTGATTGGGTCAGGTACATTGAGCAATGGTATATACGTGTTGAACAAACCATAGATTTTCATTGTCCAGAATACACACAAAAGAATGTCTCCGGAAATCAATCAGACTTTCTTATGGCATTGTAGACTGGGTCACATCAATGAGAGAAGGTTGACTAAGTTACATACAGAAGGATATTTGGATCCGTTCGAATATCAATCATATGCCACTTGTCAATCCTGTCTCAAAGGAAAGATGACAAAGACTCCGTTCACTGGACACGGAGTAAGAGCAAGCGAGCTCTTAGGACTCGTACACAGCGACGTGTGCGGTCCAATGTCTACACATGCGCGAAGCGGTTATTCTTACTTCATTACTTTTACGGATGATTTTTCAAGGTACGGTTATGTCTTCTTAATGAAACATAAGTCCGAGGCTTTTGAAAAATTCCAGGAAAATAAGAATGAAGTAGAAAAACAAACCGGCAAAAGTATCAAGATTCTAAGATCGGATCGAGGTGGAGAATACTTAAGTGCCGAGTTCCTGAATTATTTAAAAGAGAACGGAATTCTCTCTCAGCTTACTCCTCCATACACTCCGCAACACAACGGTGTATCAGAGAGACGGAACCGAACCCTATTGGATATGGTACGGTCCATGATGAGTAACGTTGAGTTACCGCGATCATTCTGGGGGTATGCGCTAGAATCAGCTGCGTACCTTTTGAACCGAGTTCCTACTAAGACTGTGCCTACTACACCATATGAGATGTGGTGTGGGAAGAGGCCCCATCTCAGTCACATTAAGACTTGGGGAAGTCCAGCTTTTGTTAAAAAGCAGCATGCGGACAAGCTCGAGGCGCGCTCAGTACTGTGTAAGTTTGTGGGATATCCAAAGAATTCCAAGGGATATCTCTTCTACTACGAAGAGGAACAAAAAGTTCTTGTTTCTCGTCATGACCACTTTCTAGAACACCAGTTCATAGAAAAAGAATTAAGTGGGAGCGCAGTAGAGCTGGAAGAAATTCCAGAACCACAGACTATTACTGAAAGCTTAATGGAACCAGAGGGTTCAAATGAACAGGACATTCCTATGCCGCTCCGCAGAAGTAGTAGGCAGTCTCATCCGCCCGAGAGATACTACGGTTTTCTCATAGACGGGGATAGAGAGGATTGCATCATAGACTATGATGAGCCTACTAGCTTCCAGCAGGCCGTTCAGAGCGTTGACTCGGTAAAATGGCTGGATGCAATGCGGACCGAAATGGAGTCCATGTACACCAACAAAGTATGGACGTTGGACATTGCTCCAGACGGGGTAAAATCCGTAGGATGCAAGTGGATCTTCAAAAGGAAGATTGGTGTAGATGGACAGGTTGAGACCTATAAAGCTAGACTTGTAGCAAAGGGTTTCCGTCAAAGACCTAGCTTGGACTATGACGAAACCTTTTCTCCAGTGGCTATGCTGAAATCCATTCGGATCCTTCTTGCCATTGCTGCCTTCCACGATTATGAGATTTGGCAGATGGACGTAAAGACCGCTTTTCTAAATGAAAATTTAGAGGAGTGTGTCTATATGGATCAGCCAGAGGGTTTCATTCAGAGTGGGAGCAGCGGAAAGGTGTGCAAGTTGCTTAAGTCCATCTATGGACTAAAGCAGGCATCGCGGAGTTGGAACATCTGTTTTGATGAAACGGTCAAGGAATTTGGCTTTATCAAAAATCCAGATGAACCATGCATCTATAGTAGATTTGTAGCGAGAACTGTAGTATTCCTCGTTTTATACGTGGATGACATTCTCTTAATAGGAAATGACATTCCTATGCTACAATCTGTCAAGGGGTTCTTGTCACACAGGTTCTCCATGAAAGACCTGGGTGATGCCTCATACATCCTGGGGATCCGGATCCGTCGTGATAGATCCAAGAGGATATTAGGACTTTCTCAGTCCAGGTACATCGACACCATAGTGAAAAGATTCAGTATGGAAGATTCCAAGCGCGGTAACCTACCGGCTTGTCACGGGATCACCCTCTCTAAAGAGATGTCTCCCAAGACTGATTTGGAGAGGGATCGCATGTCTATTATACCCTACGCTTCTGCGGTAGGCTCTATAATGTATGCGATGTTGTGTACCAGACCGGATGTAGCTTATGCACTGAGTGTGGTAAGCCGGTATCAGTCAAACCCTGGGGAGAAACACTGGATAGCGGTAAAGAACATTCTCAAGTACCTGAGAAGGACTAAGGAGATGTTCTTGGTGTATGGCGGAAAAGACCTCCAGATTGAGGTCTTTGCTGACTCCAGCTTCCAGAGTGACAAGGATGATTCCAAGTCCATGTCGGGTTTTGTCTTTACCCTCAATGGAGGGGCGGTGTGTTGGAAGAGTTCCAAACAGGAAACCGTTGCAGACTCGACGATGGAAGCGGAATACATCGCTGCATCTGATGCCGCAAAAGAAGCTGTCTGGATGAGGAAGTTCTTGAAAGAACTTCAGGTGGTTCCGTCCATTGTTGACCCAATACCTCTGTATTGCGACAACAACGGGGCTATAGCTTTAGCAAAGGAACCCAGGTCCCATCAGAGATCCAGGCACATCTTGAGGAGGTATCACCTGATCAGGGAGATCGTGGATCGCAAGGAGATCGAGGTTCGGAGGGTTGCTTCAGAAGAGAACACTGCAGATCCATTAACCAAGGCCCTACCCCAGACTCAGTTCGAGCGGCTGATCGAGATGATAGGTCTTCGATACGCCAGTACATGGCCTTAGTGCAAGTGGGAGATTGTTAGTGTATATGCCCTAGAGGCCATAACTGTATCATACTAGTTTGTATATTACTTAATGGAAGCTTGGGATATTCACCTTGTATAAACAATTTTGCTCAATATAGTAGTATACTACTTGGTTTGTTTCTACTTCAATGTGTACTTGTGTTTATTTTAGTATATCACTTATACGCATTAGTGGAGCCCTTAGGATCTTTGCTTGATTACCAGCGTTGTGATGGCAGTCACACTAGTGGGGGCTGGGTAATCTATAAGCACATCCTTATACAGGTCCCTAGTCGCAGGACTATCGAGACAGGGCATCGATACTCCGGAGTAGACTAGCGTATGCGCTTCTCATCCCAGTGTGGGAGATGGTCTGTCCCACAGCCATCAGTACGTCGTACTGAAGATAGTATACGGGTGCTCGTTGGGTTACGAGTACACTGGACAGGACTCGTCGGGAACTGACAGGTTGGTATTATACCCATCGTCAGTTATCAGTTCCCAGGTGACATGAGTACAGCTTAGTCCGCTGACTTGACACTGGCACTTCGCCTCGAGTGTGTTCCCACTGCACTTTGATCACTACCCTACCACGGCTCAAAGGAGTCGTGCAAACAGGCGGCGGTTGGGTGTAGTCCCGAAGCACTTAGAGGCAGTGACGGTTAGACAGGATTCGTCTCTCCCGGTATTGGGGGTTGACATCGCGCTGTGTCTAGTAGAGCCATTACACGAGTAGTCCCTGGCCAGGGCAAGCGAGACATACTGGTAGGTTTCCAGTGTTATCTCAGGGTGTTTTGGGCTTCACTCCGACACGACTTGTACCGCTATTAGGGGACTGACGTTTTACCGCCCCCTAGGCCCGACATGCGATGTATCAGACGAACAGACCGGACTGTACGGAGACTGTCACATTCAGACTCAGTAGGAGTTCAGATGGGGTTCACCTCGTCAGCCTTCTTGTCGGCATCTACCTGGGGATCGTTACGCACAGCTAGTGCCGCTTGCGGTCTGTGGTTAAACCCACTGCCAGCGTAGTGTCGAGTCTTTAGAGTCCCACACAGAGGGTATTCGCCTCTGGGCAAAACAGAGTAGAGGTCGCATGGTTTTGCGACAGGGTTCGTTCTCATCCGCGCACTTGTGCACGTTTGGAGTCCGGACGGATATTACTGGCTGGCTCTGGTTTAAGTCAGATACTGGTGTATGTTTTGGGGTTGCTTTTATCTCTCAGTATTCATGTTCCTCGGAACAAGAATGCAGGTGTGTATGCACAGTTATTTGAGGAGGAGGAAGAGGACTTTCATTAGGGTTTCGGAACGGGTGCGTATGCACAGTCGACAGTCGTCTTTTTCCAAACCCTAATGGATTTATGTTATATCAATTAATAATATTAATAAAATGAAATTGTGTCATGGTTGGTTTTTTGTTGACTTGTTGACCATGGTTGACTTGTTGACCATGGTTGAAGTTTTGACCATCATCATTACAAAAGAAAGATGCTCTTTGATTCTAGCAAATTCATTTAATGTTTGAAATGATAATGGTCATTCCTAAACTTTCCATCAACCTTTTTCATTTTCATTATTATTATTAATTTGATAATTCTTTTGCTTTTGTTATGGTTGCAAAAAGAAAAGAGTTCATTCTTTCATTTAGCTTCTCTCTCCTCACTTCATCTTCTTCTTCCTCTAGCAAAAGGAGAACCCTTCTCATGTGTTGAGAATCCCTCTCCTTAAAAGAAAAGCACCCCTTAGACACTCTCTACTCACTCTAGGATCAAAGGATTAGCAAGCCGGAGATTCTAGTTCTCTCCAAGTTCGAGAAAGAGCCCGAAGGTTGAACCCTCAGGTGGATCCATCTTCGACGGAAGAAGGCGACGAGAAGAGAACCATCAACCTCTACTAGGTTTCAAGAAGAAGGAGTTCAAGATTAGGTATAACCACTTTGCCGAGTAGTTAACTCTCCTTTGCAAGTTTGCTAGTTTTAGTTTAGGAAAAGATCCCGACTTTGTTAGTCCATGTTGCCCCATGCGCTAAAAATTTGATTTTTATACCGTTTCCGCCTCCCCGTAAGAACCGGGGGTCGCAACGTGGACTTACACTGACACCAGTGTCTTGTGAGACCGGCCACCGCCCCTCGTCGGGGTCTCGACTGTATACACTAGTCTACTCTGGACTATCGATGCCCTGTCTCGAAAACTCCCACGACTAGGGACCTTTTAAGGATGTGCTTATAGACCCCAGCTCCCATGTATATGATCGCCATCATACTGCTGGCCATCAAGAAAGAATCCTAAGGGCTCTTTCAAAGCGCAATAATGACCTGTAAGGTCACCTAAAGCAGTAACAATGATAAAGATAAACCAGATAGCATACTATCACCTTGAGTAAGACTATTCTAACGGTATAGGTCCTCTCTCAATCATTGCAATCACAGGCATGTGATCCAATAATTGACTCTGAGGGCACTATATCTAACAATCTCCCACTTGCACTCAAGGCTAATTATTACGATGTCCTATACTCACAGCCCGTGTGATACCGAACACCAAACTCCTCTACTAATCAGTCTCACAAAACCCGATTGCGAAACTAATGCATCCGAGGAATAGCCTCAGTGAGTGGATCTACTCAGATGTTTCATTCTATGTCTCTCTTTATCTCAAGTTCGCGGAGAAAACCATCTCCCGAAATGAGCAATACCTGTCTTAGAATATGTCTGGATATCTGATGGGACCTAGCTCATAAATGAACTCCAAATCCAAACTTCTTAGACTGTATCGTCAACTAAACTTAATCAGTATCCTGCGCCATGCCTCCTTCAGTATCCCCTTGGACCACATGTCCAAAACATTGCCCTTCGTCAGAGGGAAAACTATAACTCTGACAGTCACTCTGCAATCCAGGTCACCTTGGAAGCCTGGAATGATAACCGACTCCAAAAGGAGGCTGTCGTTATCAAATCCCTAGAACATCCGCTTATGTTCTAAAACTGCTTCCGATCATTTCTTCAGGACTAGATTAATATCAATATATTGCATCTAATGCAAAAACAACATCTGGTGTGGTACCTGACATCTCATGATCAACTCAATTGCCTAAGCAAGTGATCTGCCAATCATGTATATCCCTCTCCTCTTTAGTTTGTATGACACCTTTAGAAAGGGTGACTCCACCGTGCCAGGAGTCGTCCATTCTAAACACCTGTAGAATATTGTCTAAGTACCCAGATTGGGAAACTACCTAAATCTAGATCTAAAACTATAGATCTAGTAACCAGAATGTCTGATATAAAATCCATATACTATATGGAGAAACTACTGTATGACGACCAAAGTATAACCGATCATAGTATATGAATTTCACTTCCTACTCTGTGTATGTCATCCTAATACCAGGACATCACACCCTACTACCTTCTTAACAGATCCATCCCCTATTCTGATGAAATCAAACCTATGACTGTCACATTAGAAATAGATGATCTATCTCCGCTATAACTGCTTTAGTCTATAAATAGACATAAGCCACTTTTCCACTATGCTTCCGCTGCTCCCACTGACCCTGACAGCCCTCTGGTGGAGTCATATAGACGTACACTTCTAAAGCTAGTTTAGAACGACGCTATACTCATCCTCCTGCCGGGTGTCACAGTTTGGAACAATAGCAATGGCAAGTATGGGTAAACAAGAATCTCCCTGTCACCGTCCTTGAGGCTACCAGAGTACCTCTCGGGTGCCTGAGGTTATCCACCATATCTGCGGAGTGGCCATTGGAATGTCAAACCAGATTGAATCTTTAGGTTCTTATCAAATTTTCAGTAATCGTTTACGGTTCTGGAATCACTTCCAGTTCTACCATACTCCCACTACAGTTTTCTAAAAAAATCCATTTTTATTAAAACTGTGGCGAGTCAAGAACAATATCACTATTGATCTTCCAGATGGTAGAAAATCAACCCTCGTCATAGCCCGGGTCAACCCACAAACAGTCATTACAGAAACGTGCATTGAGTTATCCAGAGTCTGGTTTTAAGCATAAGCCGGACAACTCCCCGTACCTTAACATCGTTAAGATATGAACTGTTCTATATCTAATACAGAAACAGAGGCACTGATTTAATTGGAACCAGATTCAAATCATGAAGCTATCTCCAGTGCTTGTCAACTAAATGGAGAGAGGCCGATCAGCATTACTCAACTTAGGAGTACTTCCAATTATGAGTAACCTGAAAGAGAAGCAAGTTCTCTTAATCATTACTATCAACTGAATACCATACACAAGTATCTACATCTTCGATCACCTTGAAGAATTCTGATACTTGCAATACCTGATTCTCTACTTTATTCGTATACCTATAACTTCTCAAAACTTGGACCTTGTATTTCTACGAAACACATGTGTAAAAACTAGAGAAGTTACAAGTAAACATAATATAGTATGAGTACCAACCCCTCTATCCTAATGGACACTGGGCAACATACAATACTTTGTATAAGTCTCTTGAGTCTAATAACTCATTCCCTGTGTGCTGTAGGTAGAAAACTATACTTATGGTTAAGAAGAATTACACCGTTGTTTAATACTCCTTACCAAACTATCCACTGATATAGGTAAATGTCATGGACATAATTTCAAAAAAGTATATCTCACTCTATAAAAATAGACGTACAAATATATCAATTTGAAATTGGTGCACAACAATGCATATTCAAAACCAAACATTTGCCGTCCGGCAAACAACCCAGGTGATTTCCTCAAATATCACCAATTACAACGAATTCCGATATAATGAGGACAATCACCTAATTACCAAAAACTTACTCCTACTCATCATCTGTAAAACCATACAGATGTGAGAATCATACCTGGTAAATACATACCCTGGAGCAAGTGTCTAATTGGGAAATCAGTTTTCTTTTAACAGTACACAGTGAAACTGAAACATTGAAATGTTTCGATGGGATATCCGGGTATTCTTAGTAATGCTTCTTCCATTATCAGATTCACAACTGTAACCGTATATTTCTTTGCCATCTCTCCAAATCCTTTCATATGTCTTTAGTCATTACCTTCTGTACACCCTCTTAGGCTAAATGGTTTTCTTCCTTCCCTGCCGTTCGGCACCAGCTTATGGTTTGGAAGAAAACTATCCAATAAGCATAATGGGTGTACTGTCCTAATCCTAGGAGCACTCGCAACACGAGAGAAGGTAAAGATAAAAGACACCTGAATAAACCTTATTTATATTTCTCCTAAACCAGAATCCATCCCCGAACTGGAACAAGTTCCTTTCGAGTTCGTATATAACCATATGATGGAGTATCCAAATAAACTGTGGATCTTCATAGTGATACGGAGTGTTCTGGAGAAATACAAAGGTGAAGTAGGAGTGGTAATGAAATACTTGGTTTTGGTCGTGAATAGCAGTCACAATTTACTTTGCCCTCTTTCTAATCCCTTCATTTGTCTTTACTTAATACCTTCTGTACACTTTCGTTAGGCTAATTGGTTTTTTTCATTCCCTACCGTTCGGCACCTGTCTATGGCTTGGAATAAGACTATCCAATAAGAGTAATAGGTGTACTGTCCTAATCCAAGGAGCACTCGAAACCTGAGAGAAGGTAAGAGAAAAGGACAACTGAATAGTCCTATTCGTTTTCTCCAGAACCGGAAACCATCCTCGAATAAATTCCTTCGAGTTCGTATATAACCATACGATGGTTTTATCCAATGGAAGTGGATGTTCGTAGTAATACGGGGTGTCCTGGAGAAAAGGGTAAAAGTAGGAGTGACAATGAGGTATGCAACTCTGACAATCCAAAAGTCAGTGTTTAAGAAGGTTCAGTCAACTTGGTCACTGAGTCATAGTCAAGGGTCGGGTCATGGTCGCTGCCAAAGAGAGAGAGAAAAGAAACACTCAGCGTGCACTCTAACCTAGATTAGAATGGTTACCAATTTATCTAATCAGGAAACCTCCTACTGTACCGTCAAATTCTCCTCCAAACCTGAAAGAAGAATTAGTCAGGATCACCCAAGGAGTAAACCAACTCATCAGAAGGAATCGGGATCCAACTATCATTGCATGATAATGTGACGGAATCCGCTCACGTTATCACACTCCAGAAGGTATGCGCATGCCTGGCAAGTTTCAGTTTCTTTAAAAACTCCCGATATATTTTTTTACCCCTAGGACCCAAGTGACCTTAACGAATAATCAACAAATCAAAAGGTCCTAGTCAAGTTCAACCCGTCATTATCTTGATTGCGTTAGACCCACCCGCACGACCCTTGACGAATAATCAACAAAGCCATACGACCGTCCTAACCAATCCACATATCCATGAGACAGAAAGCATTACAGAGCTACCACACACTACGCCTCGGCGAATAGCAACGACAAACGCAGTGCGAATACTATCGAAGGCTACGAATGGTTTTTGGCAAAAATCCTTTTACCGTAATGAACTTGATATCGTTGAAGGAACTGGATAACATTTTATAAAAAATATAGTGGCGAAAACCTTTGCTAAAGAGGTCACTCCCGGTGAAGGGATCTCGGCTCTTTCCCCGTAGAATGAGGTGCAGGATATTCCAACTGAATACCATGATGCAAAGCAGAAGTAATCGAGTATAGTGAAGTTATTGCCCTGACGTAAACTTCTGTCCAAGGGGTCACTCCCGGTGAAGGGATCTCGGCCCTTGCCTCGTCAACTGAGGTGCTGGATATTCATAACCAAATACCACTGTGCAAAACAAAAGAGAACGTCCTTGCAATAACAGCTTTTTGAAAAATGTTCCAACAACATCAGAATAGGTTTGTTTAGCTTGCATTGATCCGAATCAATGCAGACCCATCAATTGATCACACCAATAAAAAACGAAAATAATGACATACGTATTGCCATCCGCATTCGCCACTGGGTCCCGTCATCACCTGTTAGGTTACTTAACTAACGACAGAGCGGGGACTGGACTAGCGCGGATGCAAAGCATATACAACATCTACTAGTATATATATCAATATATAATATTCGCTCAAGGCGTGATAAAATGCAACATCACAGAAATGTAATAAGCATCACAGAACAATACAGATATCTGGGATCCTCGGGTTTCATAGAGCCGCTACTGAAACCCGGCGTTCCCCTGATCGTGTGGATAGCTTATGCATTGAAATCCTAGACCCCTACGGGCGCGGCAAGTTACCCGCCAAAACCTGAAGCGAGACAGCCCCCTTCAACAACGTGAATGGACCACCCAGCACTTCACGGAATCCGGTAAGTTGGACACCCCTCCAGGGTCAACCTATACCCCCTACGAGTGCGGCGAATAGCCCGCCAATTCTAGAGTGAAGCCCACTCCGTCTCAACGCCATGAGATGCGGGCTCGTTGCCATCTAGAACCCGGCTACCCGTGCACCCCTCCGTAGGGTAATCCTAGTACAGAAAGTAAAATATACAACGGGTACATCGACCTCAGCCCGGTCGTGCCCCAAAAAAATAATATACAAACAGGCAGTGACGGCAGTCCACATGTCGGACGCTCGCCCCGCAATATCAAATGTACATAATAAAACCAAACTGTACTACCATTGCATCCAGGATATCCACCATGACAAATCCGCAATATCACAGCACAACACAGAACATCAACGTGAATGTCACGTTCGCAAATCCGTTTAAAAGGGCTATAGCAGTTAGATATGATTTACCGATCAAGTGACATTCACGGTCGCAGATATAATGTAAATACTGTGAACTAACATGTTTAAAATTTTCAATCGACTAAATTTACCGAAGTGGGCCCCAAGCACAACTGTAGCACTCAAAGAAAATCTGGGCCCAAACAGTATATACCAAAAACCCTATTTCCAAGTCAGAAGCCCACCGTAAAAATTTGGTGCTGTGAAGAGTTAGAGTGGCGGCGGAACCACGGCCAATGCATGGGTTGGGCCGCGGTTCCGCGGTGGAACAGTGACGTCACGCGACCAAATTTTCACAGAATGCTTAAAAATGCGGAAACGAAAATTTTTGTAAGACTACAGTAGCGCCCCGGCCGTCTTTCCGAGGCCAAAATGCGGAAACGAAAATTTTTCACAACTAGAAAACCGGCTCTATCGTATGCTTAAAACCTGGATCGTAACCATTAACCTAATGCTAGCGAACAAGAGATGGGATAGAATGCTATACCGAGCGATCCGTGTCCTTCGGTCTTCGGCCTCCACTCCGATCTCCTCGCGGAATCTCCGATCTTCATCTCCTCGTTGGAACGAGCACCACATCGCCGGGATCTTTTACGGGCTCCCACCTCTGGACCGAGGTAACTCAAGCACGAAGTTGTCGAGTCGACATGGCCAAGGATGCTGTAGGCTAAGTGTAGTAAGGTTTGTCTCATTGGGGTTGAGAAGTTGCCATGATGGAGGTGGAGAATAATGAACAAGAGGAAAAATGAGCTTTTGGAACTTTGGTGTAAAGTAAAATGAGAAGAAGAATTTTCCCACACCACAAAAATCATTCTCTCCTCATCTCCCCTAGTAGTGGCCGGCCCTCATCAAAATTGAGGAGGGAAAAAGGTATCAAGGAGGGGTGAGCACAAGATGGTGACCATAATAAAAGGTTTTGATAATAAAGAGATATAATTGTCACAACACCATCAAATACTAATCCAATCACATAAATGCAAAGGAAGTGATGCAAAAAGAATCTCATGATGCTATTACCATCATGATACCACCATTTCATAAATAACCCCTCCACAATGGCTAATTTGCAAATATGCAAATTAGCCCCTCCATCAATTATCAGCCAACGAAAAGAAGAAATGAAAACTGGCTGAAACAGAATGCAAACTGGCAACTTCAAAAAAAACTGATCCCATAATAAATCACAGGAAAACCCCGCGACCGTATATACATACCCGCATTTATATTCCGACCGAATACAAATGAAATGAGACAAAATCTACACTGTACAATACTAGGATCCGGCTTAAACTAAAGCCCGCTAATATTATCCGTCCGATCATGATCCGTGCAATACCGCACGTATATGATCGAACCCTGTCATATCTTCATACGGGCTCTATAGCGTTTCGCCCGAAACTTGAGAAATTGTCTGTGGGGGACTCTAAAGACTCGTTAATACTTTGGCTGCGGATTCAACCACTAGCACGTCAGAGGTATTAGCCATACGTAACGGGCTACCAGGTATTGACCAAAAGGGAGGTCGATGAGCGAATTCATCCTGACACCTTACTGAGCGTTTCAGTGACAATATCCGTACAGTCCGGTCCGTTCGTCTGCGAGCATCGCACGGCGGGCCTAGGGTGTTGGTAAAAGTCAGACCCCCAAAAGCGGTACAAGTCGTGCCGGAGTGTAGCCCAGAACACCCTAAGATACTAATGGAATACCTACCAGTAAATCTCCTGCTTCGGCCGAGGGCTTTGTGTAATGGCTCTTCTAGACACAGCGCGATCTCACCCCCAATACCGGGAGAGACGGACCCCTGCAGATCCGCTCACTGCATCCATGTGGCTCGGGACTGTACCCAACTAAAACCTGTTTGCACGACTCTTTTAAGCCGTTGTAGGGTAGTAATCAAAGTACAGTGGGAACTCACACGAGACAAATGACGATCTCAGGTCGATGAACTAATCTGTACACATATCACTAGGGAACTGCTATCTGACGTCTAGTATAAGACCAACTAGCATGTTCCCGGCGTGTCCTGTCCGGTGTACTCATAACCCAGTGAGCACCTGTATACAACTTAGGTGAACCAACTGACACCAGTGGCTTGTGAGACCGGCCACCGCCCCTCGTTGGGGTCGCGACTGTATACACTAGTCTAATCTGGAGTATCGATGCCCTGTCTCGAAATCTCCAACGACTAGGGACATTTTAAGGATATGCTTATTGACCCCAGCTCCCACGTATATGATCGCCATCATACTGCTGGCCGTCAAGCATGAATCCTAAGGACTCTATCAATGCGCAATAGTGACCTGTAAGGTCACCTAAAGCAGTACGCGATAATAAAGATAAACCAGATAGCATACTATCATCTTGTGTAAGACTGTTCTAACGGTATAGGTCCTCCCTCAATCAATGCAATCACAGGCGTGCGATCCAATAATTGAGTATGAGGGCACTATATCCAAAAAGTTTCACGGATTGGAATCCGAAGATGCATATATTTTTATCAATAAATTTCAAAACGTTTGCGGAATGATGAAAACAACCCAATTAAGTGATGACGCTATAAGGCTAAGGGTCATTCCTTTCACCTTATGTGACTTATCCGAGAAGTGGCTATACAGCACCGCATCACATTCAATAAAGAATTGGGAAGAGTTTGTGAAAGCTTTTCTTAAAAAGTTTTATCTGCATCACAAGACTGCGAGAATTAGAAATGAGATTATACAATTTTTCCAGCTTCCTTCCGAACCATTTTAGAAGTGTTTTGAAAGATTCAAAGACCTTCTTGTTCAATGCCCTCATCATGGGATCGAAAATTGGCAACTTTGCCAAACATTATATGAAGGATTGAACCCGGCAACGAAGCAGTTGCTAGAAACCATTTGTCAAGGTCACTTTCTAACCAAATCTAGTGAGGAAGCGTGGCAATTTCTTGAGGATCTTAGTGAATAAACAATTCAATGGGAGAGCACTAAGACCACATCATCTTCTTCTATTGGTCAGTCTAGGGCAGGCATACATCACTTAGATATGTCGATTGCTATGAAGGCCGAGATGGCCGCACTTACGAAAAAGCTAGAAGCGATTGAGACCAAAATCTCATCGCCTTCTCCTGCCCCTGTGGTGTCCCCACGAACTGTTTGTGCTTGTTGTTCGGATCCATCACATCTCACCGAAGAGTGTTCTTACAATCCATCTACTTAAGGACATGATCAAGTCAGTGCTGCCTTTCAGCAACGACAAAGAAACGATCCATACTCTTCGACATACAATCCGGGTTGGAGGAGTCACCCAAATTTCGCTTGAAACCAAAATCAACAATTCAAAGGAAACAACAATTTTCAAAGGCCTCCTCCTCCACAACAAGCACCTCCACAAACTCAATTTCAGCAACCTTTCCAACATCAACCTTACCCTAATCAAGTGAACAATTTTGTGCCCAACAATTCGTACCCGCAAAACAATTTTGTTCCACCTCATAATGACAAGGTTAACTCGCTCGAAAGAAGTCTAGATGCGTTTCTAAAGCAATCTACACAATCCGCAGCAAGGTTAGAAACTTGTATTCAATATTTGGTGCAAAACAGTGCCTCACACGATCAAAGCATCAAATCTATTAAGGCACAAATTGCACAACTCAATGCTGCGTTGAGCGAGCGAGAAAAAGGAAAGCTTCCATCTCAACCACTGCCAAATCCCGGTCACGCACATGCTGCATACGAACAGCAACATCATAACGTAAATGTTGTGACCACGTTGAGATCCGGAAGAGTGTTGCAAAATAATGTGGGAATTAACCATGACACCCCTGCCGGTGGTCCTTCTTCACCTTCTTCACCTTCTTCTTCTTCTTCGTTAGAGTCTATTCTCCATCCTTCACAAGGCTCTATTTCTTCTAGCTCGAACGGACCCACTTCTCACAACACGAACACATCTACACGGGGATCCGTTCCAACTCCACAATCTGATCCACAAAAATTGGACTCAACAAATTTTCAAAATGTTCCTTTTCCAAATCGGTTGAGATCCAATAAACCAACTCCACAAATGGACAAGATTGTAGAGTTGTTCAAACAGGTTAGCATAAATATCCCTCTCTTGGATGCAATCCAACAAGTTCCTTCATATGCAAAAATCTTAAAGGACTTATGCAGCGAAAAGTGGAAATCACAAGTACCAAAGAAAGTTTTCGTGGCTAGTGTTGTTAGCGATGCTCTTGTCCAATCTTTACCCCAAAAGCAAAAGGACCCCGGCTGTCCTACTATTTCAATAATAATTGGGGATAAGAATATCAATAGAGCACTATTAGATCTTGGGTCTAGTGTTAACCTGCTTCCCTACTCCGTGAATGAGCAATTAAGGGTTGGAGAGTTGAAACCCACTCGTTGTACTCTCCGAATGGCCGATCGATCAATCACCCATCCTAGGGGTGAGTTATAGGATGTGTTGATAAAAGTTGGGGATTTCATATTCCCCGTCGATTTTATTGTTATGGACACACAACCTGTTGCTAACTCACGGAACCAAATTCCGGTGATCCTCGGTCGACCATTTTTGGCGACTTCCAATGCCGTAATAAATTGTCGCAATGGCTCCATGTCTCTATCCTTCGGGAAGACGTCTAGTGAGTTCAATATTTACTAGTTAGGAAGTCTGCCCCCCGTTCCCAAAACTACTACACAAGAAGTTTTCTCTATTCACGAAATCACGCAGGAGGACTGCGAGCTTGAAAGTTTTCTGTGTGATGAAAACAGTTTTGACGCCACTAGTGCGTCCCTTCTTGAATCTACCACAGTTAACAGAACCGATATTGATTATGAATGTTTCACTTTTTTGGATGATTTTGACGTCTCACCGCCCGAATATGAGTCTTTCGAATTTTTTGATAAGTTATTTGAACCATCCGAATCGGTTGTTTGCAGTGATTTCGAACCTGTGATGAAGTCTTTTGAGTTCGAAGTAGATTCCCCAATTTTATCTTTGATTGTTTCACCTCCGAAACTCGAACTAATGCCCTTTTCGTCTCACCTTAAATGTGCTTACCTAGGTGAGAATGAGACCTTTCCCGTTATCATATCGGCTTCTCTAGCCCTCGAGCAAGAGAAAACCTTTTTGATGGCCTTACAAGATAGGCGGCAAGCTTTCGGCTGGACTATGGCGGACATCGAGGAAATTAGTTCCTTCATAATTGAATATCATATGCATATGATGGATGATGCCAAGTCGATAAAGGATCCACAGAAATATCTTAGAGATAGTGTGGATAGTCAACCTCCTCCTTTAGAAGTTGAACCACCCCTTTTTCTTTTAACAAGCTACGAGAATGCCAACATTCCACTGATTGCTGATCATTCACATTCTCGTTTTGATTCATCACCACATCCTATCTATTCACTTCCACACTTTCCATACCACCACTTCTATCCCCCCAAGTCTTTTTGGATCGGTACAACATGTTTTTCCACCAACCGATACTCTATACTGATAAATTTTTCGACTGGTTGGTATTGATGTTTGGTCTTTGCAAAGTTTAGCAATGACGTTTAACATTGTTTCAATGATGTTTGGGGGGGCCTTTTTGTGTATATATTTATGTTTTTCTTTTCACCATAAAAATAAAAATAAAAATAAATAATAATAATAATAAATAGGGGACTGCTGGCCATCTTGACCCTCTTGGTATAGCATGACAGTGAGAACACTGTCGAGTTTATGTTTGGGGGTATGCACAGTAAGTTTTCTTCCTTCGCATTCATATGTATATTTGCATTTGCATTCTTATATAAAAATCATAAAAATTGAAAAATTGTCTAAAAATAAAAAAATATATATAGAAAAAGAAAAACCCATAAAAATTGAAAATTTCAAAAAATTATAAAAATTAATATATTCAATTTTGGCCTTATTTGACTTATGTTTGACAAATAGGTTAACTAGTTATGAACAACTAGATTTTAGACTTAGTAAATTAGAAACCCTAAAAATAACCTTTCTTAGAATTTAACGGTAAAAAATATATGTATTTGTAGTTTATTTAGAAATAGGCAAATTTAGAGTTGACTTCGTGGGCTAAATTAAAACAAGGGAAGAGTATTGACACTTTTATTAAAATATAAGTTTGAAAAATAATTCCCAGCTTAAGTCTAGATTCTGAAAACATATACCCTACAAATTGCACAAACACGAACCTTGAAACTTGGATTAGTAGAAGAAACCTTGAAATGCTCTTGTCTAAAGTCCTTAGTATAATATATATATATATATATATATATATATATATATATATATATAAAATAATAAGTGTGAATAAAAAAAAATGAACACTGGTTTTTGTAACTACTTAAGGCTACATAAAAAATATTTAGCGAGGGTGCTTCATCACCTAGTGCCTTAGACGAACTGGTTTGGGAGTCACTGCTATAAGCCTTAGGTATTACAAGACTAGGACTTACGCTTCAAGTGTGCACGCATATCTTGTAATCGGCCATTGGTACCTCAAGAAGTATTAACGATCGCATGAAGGATGTGTGAGCAAAATTCACCAATTAATAAGTACTTTGGACAACGGACAAGAGTATGATTGCTTGATTTGAATTTTCAAGTGTAGGGGTGATTTATACACATACGTAGGGGTATGTGATTGGGATTTAAATAAGAGATAGGAATGAAGAATAGAACTTATATTTTTAATAAAAATGATAAAAATTCCTAAGTTGAGATGGAACCCTAGAAGGAAACTTGAGAGATGCCGAAAGCTAAATAAATTCACAAGAATATATATAATCTTAAGTTAAGTAATAAGGAAGTGTGAAGAATATGGGTGGATAATTTACGAGTCGACGTTAATAGAATTCCTTGTTAGAAAGCTAATTGGAAAATAAAAGTCGAAAAGTCGAATTGATAGGATTTTATGGATAGTATCCGCTGAAGACCCTTAGGAGATAACACTCCTCCTATTAGGGACACCTAGAGGTTTAACGGCTTGTTGCACGAGCTCAGTGCAATCTTGTTTCCCTGCGAAAATGAGGTTAGGATTTTTGTTGAGAATAAAACTAGGTTTGCTCGAGAACGTGCAAAAGATAAGTTTGGAGGTATTTGTTCATATCATAATATTGCATTATTATATTCCCCATTCTTATGCTTTTTACAAATAAATAGGTGCTTTTGACCCATGTTTGCTACATGATTTCAAGTTACAGGTTCTTGGAATAGAAACGGTGAAACTGACGAAAGATGATACAAAGTGAGACTACGAATGATAAATGGTGAATTCTTAATCGTGCCGGCATTTTAAAAGACAATAAAGATCAATAAACAGAAGTTCACAAAGCACAAAGGCAGCGACACGAAGAAGCAGTAAAAAGTCAACTACAATGTTCACTAAAAAGATATGGAAGAAAACCAGAAGACATTTTGAAGAACAAACCAAAGATATAGGAAGACAAAAAGACCCAGAACCAGCACAGGAAAACTGAAGACACAATCACTTCTTTTGGCTGCGGAACTGCGGCCAAACAAGGGCTGCGGCCACGGTTCTGCGGCCGTGTCAAGCCCGTAGTGGCGCAAAATTTTCCATAAAGCTGTGGCGGCGATGACTAGTCTTCCTAGGGGTATTTTTGTAAATGCACACATGCGGCAATTGTAAACCTAGGGTTTTCTATGTCCTATAAATAGAGACCCAAATCCCTATATTAGTTCATGCCTCTTTTTATGAATAAAATTCAGAATTCTTTGAAGATTTAGAGAGCATCATTTTGTAAGTTTCTTTTAATTTCTGCCTTAGTTCTAGTTTTAATTCTTGCCCTAGATAAATTATTCTTTTGCCTTAGTTTAATCTAGTTTAGAATTTCTTAAACTGCAGTAGGTAATTAATCTCTTAGATCTAAAAACAAAATAAAAATCATGTTTTTAATTGATCCCTTAATGAGCGAGTAGTTTCCTCACTTGTTAGGGTTAGGAATAAGGAAGAGTTTGAGAGATGAAGATCTCTCATCTCCTTCATGCCCAATCATTTGTAATAATTAGGACTTCATGAATGCATACATTTCTGCTCCCTACGGCATCCTACCCACGAGGTAACGGTGATACCGTAGTATAAAAGACCGGATATGCATGTCTTCCATGAAGGTTAGGGTAATTATTAAGAAAGGACGGACAAGAATCTAGAGGAAGAAAAATCATTTCTTCCCAATCATCCTAATCCCCTTTATTAATAATTATCATAACTCCTAAAAAGATTTAATTTAAGGTATTGAAAAAGGTGTGAAATTTAATCTTACCAAACTTAACCTAAACCTAACCCTAGCAAGTTTCCGAAATCCTAGTCTAAATCTAATTAGTTTTTGTGATAAAAATCCAAACACCCTTTGGAATTAGCTCGTAAGAACAACTAGGAAGTTTACACCATCCCTGTGGACCGACCCGTATTTACCGGCTAGCTACCAAGCGACGCCGTTCTTGATTGCGGTAATATATTTTTGATCGTAGAATCCAACTCAAATCACAAGACTAGTAAACTTGAACTATACACTACAATATGCAGGGATAAGGGGTAGATTGGTACGGAACATATATCGTGAAACAAGTAGTCACTTTAAAAGACACATACATGAATTCACGTGCCGTTGTCCGGTGGATAATGACGAGGTCTTGTATTGCATGTTACCATAGTCCACGGGGTAAGTCGGACTCCTTTCGTATACATGAATATCTTCTTTATAAAACTACAAACAACCACGTTAGAATAGTAAACCTTATAATAATTGTTCATCACAGAAAACTACATTTTAATACCTCTCATTCATTATCTATTTTTTTATATATCGGTGCTATTAATCAGTGTCTGCTCAGTAATTACAGATTACAGGTGTTCGTGCTTAAATACTGGAAACAAACTAAATATCACGGATACAGCGTTTGGGAGCCGACACTGCAAGCAGAACAGGAAACCGACCGATATCCAAAGACCGTGGTGGAGCTGCCCATGGTACACAAGATATGATGAATTGGGCAAATGGAGGGAAAAGAGTTATAAATGCTAAAAGTTTTGATATGATGCATGGCATCATGTTCCTTCCAAATGTCTAATGCAAACTAAGCTTAAACAGAGAAAACAAACAGAACCAGGATGATATT
Source organism: Agapanthus africanus (assembly GCA_030015575.1). Taxonomy (NCBI): domain Eukaryota; kingdom Viridiplantae; phylum Streptophyta; class Magnoliopsida; order Asparagales; family Amaryllidaceae; genus Agapanthus; species Agapanthus africanus. The sequence goes on along the minus strand of JASDDO010000006.1, from coordinate 257,285,441 downwards.
GGAGTTGATAAGAGACCACCACATCAATACGAACCTCATAGCTCGGATTTTGGCCGGCCACACCCCCATAAATTCCGAGCTCCCCAGCCTCCCTTGCCCCATTTGTCCCCATCTTTTCTTTGTCCCTTCCTTACAGTCACATCACCTTATTTCTATTACTTGTTTAATCTTTTTTGGTGCCTATAAAAGCAAGATCAGTGAATAAGGTAAGGGCTCTCGCATACTGTAAGCATATTTTATTTAGTTTTGTTTTCTTTTGTTTTTGGTTTACGCTTGAGAGTGAGTGGGCTTTAAGTTGGTCTCTTTTTCCTCTTCCCTCTTGAACCTTTCTCTTGAGAGCTTCATGATGGAGGTTGAACATGTTACCAATATCTTGTACCTCTACTTCAAGTGTTAATAATATTGTTGTTTCTTTGATTACTTGCTTCTTTTTCTTATTTGCTTTTCTTTATCATGCTTAACTAATCTTTCTTTGGTTGTGGTATTGGTGAGGAAATGAGATGAAAGGCTTTGTCTCCTCCTCCTGTTAATGTTTAATGTGCTTATATATATGATTCTAACTTAAAAATTGTTTATGTATTGATGTGATATGGTATTTTAAAACATGGTTACTTTGTAATATCCTCATATACCATATTCACTCCCTTTCCCCATTTCAATATTTAAGTTAGAATCAATTTAGTGTTAAGGTTGCTAGTTTAGATATGGTATTTTGTGATCAAAAGCTTGACAATCTCTTGGTTTCATATACCATATACTATCACAAACACTTAGCAAACTCAACACTAAAATCATTTGCTCTCATTAACTAATTTTTCTTTTGATGTTGTGGTAAGCCTGCTAACCCTCGTGCTTAGTGTTGATACCCCAAACTCGGACATACAAACGGTAAGTGAACAAAACGGACTCGTTTCATGTTTTGTGGCGAATATCGGAATTTAATGATTTGTGCTTCGCAACTGCCTTAACAAGTCATGCTTCATGCCTGGATCAACGTAAGGATGGACAACTCACGATCATGGAGCGCCGAAGGAATCGTCGCGATTCAACCTTCCGAGACAAAGCCACAACCACTTCTTTCTTATCTTATTTGCTTGCTTTTCTTGTTTTCGTATTCTTTCTATTTTTTTGTGACAACCAACCCAATTCAATATTTGTTGAACCTTAAACAACATGACCTAATATACAGTTCCCTGCAGATCAACACGTACTTGCCGACTTGTTACAATGCGCCGTGCACTTGCCGTTTATAAATTTTAAAACGAGAACAATCTCGCGTGCGCATTCCATTTCCTTAAAATCATATCCGTTTCAAAACATACGTGTTTGCGCGCGGGTGAGTTCCCAACAAGTTTTTGGCGCCGTTGCCAGGGAGTTGGTAGTATTGGGTATTGTTATTTCTGGTTCTTATTAACAAAACTAACTTTTAACTCGATTTTTTCAAAACTAACAAAACAAAAAAATTCTAATTTGTTCTCTTTCTTTAAAAAATTAGCATTTGGCCTTTCAACTAAAAAATCAAGCTATACCATTAGAATAATAATATAATCGGGAAGAGCCAAACAAAATTCAAGCATAACCACTCTGCATTTGGCCGACGACAACAGCAAGAAATCCGAGCTCGCCGGCCCAATGAGGGTGTTTTTTATTTTTTATTTTTGTATGATCTCCAGTGTGTTGTCAGTACTCTAGTGGTATTGTTTGATTTTTATAATTTTGAGTGTGCAAGAATTGGGGCATGTATATCACTTTTTTATACTAAATATCGTATTTTCCGATATTTCAGGTTTTTCATGGAATTACGACCAACGATCATGCGTAGTAAGGCTCAAACTCAATTTCAAGAAGTTAGTGAAGTATAGTGCCAATGATCCAGGTAGATTGACCCGCGCAAGCGAACAATCAAAGACTCGGATCACATTCAAAGGGGTTTTATTAACCAAATCAAATTGATACGTATTTTCTAACATATTCCTCTTTAATCTGACGCCTTCTACTATTCTATCTTCTGCAGGATTCTTCGCACAAGTTTGCCACCAATTGCACAGAGAACTAACCGTATTTTTTTTTGCAGCGCTTAAATTTAAACGAAATAGAATTGCTTAAATTGCTTGATGTCTTGAATTCTTTTATTGATTGTGCATTTGCATCTTAATACGGATTTAAGGAAAAAAGACTAAACAAGATACGGTAAAGAATTTTATCACCTTTTTCCGTAGCTCACAAATCACAAAACTGAATTCTTGAAAACCCATAGTAATTTAAAATCAATTAGAACATTGACTCTAAGGACTTCACGCTCAGTAGGAGAAGTTAATTGTGTTTAAAACACCGCTTAACGGTATATCGTTCACGGTGTGTCTAGGCAAGTGTTCAAGAGAAAGGGTAACTAATTAAGGAATTTCACGAAAGCATTGGAAAACCCCCTTATCTCTTGCACTTACCTGGCTTCATGATCCATATATCTTGAGCTCGTTTCTCGACACAGTTTTATTTCAACAATCAGGTTCTTAAGCAGGTCTAATTGACTAGCATACCATAGACTGCTAGGGGTATAATATTCTTTATCTTTGTGACATTTGTGAATTCTTGTTGATATGGGTGATACATGATTTAATTCAATTTCTCACGATTCTTATTCTTTTGTTTATTCTCAGTCCCAATTCTTTTGTTCAAATTGCCACGATTCTTCCCACATTCATGACAACTGTCCTTTCTTAGGGGGTGACCAACCGTCCCAGATTTTTGATAATGGTTACCCACCTAACACTCTTGAACCCAGTCCCACTTCAATTAAAGATCTAATGATTGAAGATTTAGAGAAAGGGGTCGACAGATTGACTGCTTTAGCATCACCACCATCACAACCCTCCTTACCTGAAACAACTGACATATCATTAGGGTATGATAGTGAGATGGATGCTAGGTTAACCACTTTAGAGAAGGGTATTGAAGTAATGACTGCGGTCGAGAATCAATCAGCTTCTACGTTAGCCCTGTGCATACAGCAGTCAGAGCAATTGTTTCTTGCTCAAGCTCAATCATTGGCTAGAATAGAAGAACACGCGAAACATTTAGCTGTGAGGATTCTAGGGAGTGAACACAGTCAATCGGAACCCAATAGTGTTAATGTCTATCATTTTGGAAGTCACCCGAGTGAGATAAACGATCAATTGAATTTTGATGATTTCATGGATGATGATGCAATTGAATTGACTAAGTGTTATCAGGACACACAAGAAAAACCTCCAACTGATTTTTGCATTCCAATTTTAGAGGAAGAATCATGTGATTTTGACGGGTATGGTTTGGATAGATTGTTAGAAAAGATCAATGATGAGGAACCCACAATTTTTATATAACCTAGTGATATTGTTTCGGAAGAAACGTTAGCGTGGGTACCTACTTTTTTGGATGAAATATACCTACCCATTTGTGAATATGATGAGGAAGAAATGGTATTGGGAGAATTAGAAAACTATAGTGATAAGAATAGGATTATGGAAAATCAGAGGGAGGAAGACAGCATTGAAAAATATTCTTTCATGTCGAGTTATGAGGAAATTTTTGCGGATGAACTTGATATTCTAGGTGAGTTTGAGTCAGGATCAACTTGGGAACATACTAGGAACCTTTATTTTGCTGAATTTTTTAAGGATGAACTCCAGTTTTTAGACGAACCTGACTTCGGAACTCAATATGTGCTTTATGAACATTCAATTCATCCAGGAAACAATTCTTCGACCTCTTCAAAACTTCATCTTCATCTTCAGCGTCTTCTGATCCCTACTTTTACACGCCCATGCCCTTCACTAACATCTAACTTATACCTTTTCTTTTTCTTTTTTCTTTGTATATACATATTCTTTTACCAGCTATTGCACTATATAGACAAAATCTTTAAATGGCTGGTATTAATTTCTGGACTAACCCAAGGTTTTTTCTTTTTCTTTGAATAAAATTATCACCCTGATGTCCAAGTCTAGTTACTGGAGATGGAGGCAACGATAAGGACATCGTAAAACTCAGGTTTGGGGGTGAGCACTGCGTTTATTTTGCTGTATCATGTGTATATTCTGCATTGCATACATATTAAAAAAACAATAAAAATTGAAAAAAATTCCCAAAAATATAAAATCTTTGTCATGTTAGCTAGCGGGGGAATTTAGATTCAAAGTCTGACTACTCGGTTGATAAGTTTGAAATAACTAAATTCTTGTTGTGAGATTGACGACCAGAAAAATAACCCTCCTTTGTATTTAACCATAACTGATATACGTCTTTTATAACACTTTACACGTGTCATATATGTTTTAAGAATTTGATAAAAGTCTGACATGTCTGAAAAACTTTTTAAAATTGATAAACATCGTTAGGATCAAGCAGGTTTGTTCTGAGTTAAGCAATATCAAGAATTGTCCATACAGTGAAGCAGATATGAAGAATTTTATTGAGATTTTAATAGGAATCTACAAGTCTGAAAAATAACTCATTTGAAACCTTGTTGGATTAATTACACACCTTATCCATATGTAACGTCTTCATATTTAAAAGAAAAGCTGGTTATATCTCTATTTTCACTAAGTTCCGAACATATTAAAATAAAACGAGTCTTTTGTTTTGTGGTCTTGGTAACTTGGGTAATTAAGTCCTTAGGGTGTCTCCACACCTAATACCCTAAAACCATCTGGTTTAGGAGTTATTGACCCAAAACTCGCTAAGTTTCTAAGCGCCAAATAAAACAAGCTAAGCAAGTGTTCTCTCCAAGTTAAAGTCCCCATGGTTCTTTGTAGGAGAACAATCTTGGCGGAGACGAGTTTTCTATTAAAAAAGTTTTTTCGCGGAGATATGAAGGTATATTTGTTAAGACGTTTTGCACGATAACGAAGGGTGTGTATGAACAACAAACAGATAAAAGGTAGGAGTTAAAAATAAGACTTAGGTTCTCTGTTAAAAATGATATATATTCTGACTTGAAACCTAACTGGAGAATAAAAACTTGAGAAAACCTTAACTCCTTTCAAACTCGTGTGATCCTTTAGAAGTCTATCATGGTCTGTAATTATGACATGATGACCCTAATCAAGTTCTTAAAAACTTATGGACATTATCTACACAATCACAAAAAGACGCGTATACGTTTATGTTAAACAAATTGTCAGGAGTGAAAAATCGGGTTTGATGATTCTAAATTAGGGTGATAGAGCTTCTAGCTATGATCTCTAACCTTAAGATTAGAATCAACAGTTTCCGTACGACGCTAACTTGACTGGATTTTATGGGTGTGATCCGCTGAAAACCCTCAGGAGACAACACTCCTCCTGCTAGGAACACCTAGAGGTTTAACGGCTTGTTGCACATGCTTAGTGCAATCGCGTTCCCTGCGAAAGTGAGGCTAGGATTTTTTTTGTTTTGCTCGGGACGAGTAAAAGATAAGATTGGGCGTATTTGTTCATCACATAAAACTGCATTTTAATACCGCTCATTCATTATCTATTTTGTAATATATCAGTACTATTAATCAGTGTCTGCTCAGTAATTACAGATTACATGTGTTAATGATTAAATACTGGAAACAAACTCAATATCATGGATATAGCGTTTGGGAGCCGGCACTGCAAGCAGAACAGGAAACCGACCGATATCCAAAGAGTTCTTTTGCAAATAAATGTGTGCACACAATTTTGGTCCAACACAATGAAAGTGTACACATGCTCTTTAGCACTAGGACCATGGTGGGGCTGCCCATGGCACACAAGATATGATGAATTGGGCACATAGGGAGACAAGAGTTATAAATGCTAAAAGTTTTGATGTAATGTATGGCATCATGTTCCCTCTAAATGTCTAAATGCAAGCTAGGTTTAAACAGAGAAAACAAACAGAACCAGGATGATACTGGAGTTAACGAGAGACCACCACATCAATACGAGCCTTATAGCTCGGATTTTAGCCGGCTACAACCCCATAAATTCCGAGCTCGCCGGTCCCCCTTGCCCCATTTGTCCCCATCTTTTCTCTGTCTCTTCATTGCAGTCACATCACCTTATTTCTATTACTTGTTTAATTTTTTTTGTGCCTATAAAAGCCAGATCAGTGAGCAAGGGAAGGCCCCTCACATAGTGTATGCATATATAGTTTAGTTTTGTTTCCTTTTGTTTTTGGTTTAGGCTTGAGAGTGAGTAGGGTTTAACTTGGTCTCTTCTTCTTCTTCCTTCTTGATGCTTTCTCTTGAGAGCTTCATGATGGAGGTTGAACAAGTTACCAATATCTTATACCTCAACTTTAAGTGTTAATAATATTGTTGTTTCTTTGATTACTTCTTTTTCTAATTTGCTTTTCTTTATCATGCTTAACTAATCTTTCTTTGGTTGTTTATTGGTGAGGAAATAAGATGAAAGACTTTACCTCCTCCTCCTCCTGTTAATCTTTAATGTGCTTATATATATGATTCTAACTTAAAAATTGTATATGTATTAATGTGATATGGTATTTTGAAACATGGTTACTTTGTAACCTCCTCATATACCATATTCACTCTCTTTCCCCATTTCAATGTTTAAGTTAAAATCAATTTAGTGTTAAGGTTGCTAGGTTTAGATATAGTATTTTGTGATCAACTACTTGATAATCTCTTGGTTTCATATACCATATACTATCACAAACACTTTGCAAACTCAACACTAAAATCATTTGCTCTCATTAACTAATTTTTGTTTTTGATGTTGTGGTAAGCTTGCTAACCCTCGTGCTTAGTGTTGATACCCCAAGCTCGGACATACAAACGGTAAGTGAACAAAATGGACTCGTTTCGTGTTTTACGGCAAATATCGGAATTTGATGATTTATGCTTCGCAACCGCCTTGACAAGTCATGCTTCATGCCGGGATCAACGTAAGGATGGACAACCCTTGATCAAGAGAGCGTCGAAGGAATCGTCGCGATTCGACCATCCGAGCCGAAACCACAACCACTTCTTTCTTATCTTCTTTGCTTGATTTTCTTGTTTTCATATTCTTTCTATTTTTTGTGACAACCAACCCAATTCATTATTTTTTGAACCTTAAACAACCGGACCTAATACACAGTTCCCTGCGGATCGACCCGTACCTACCAGCTTGTTACAATGCGCCATGCACTTGCGGTTTATAAATTTTACAATGAGAACGATCTTGCATGCGTATTCCATTTCCTTAAATTCATATATGTTTCCAAAACATACGCCTTTACACGCGCGGGTGAGTTCCCAACAATAATATAAGCCATGCTTAAGGTGACTTTTCATACTACCTTACCTGTACAATAGTACTTGATTTCTATTCATTTTTTTACATACCGTCCTCCATCATTACTTATTTCCTTTGGGGACTTACCGAGCGCTAGTTTCCTGAAAACATTCCTCTCTATTTTATTTCCTTGGAATGTTCATCAGGAGGACCGAACTCTGAGGAGATCGAGCCGAGCCAAGAGGATTTGGACCAGTTCGCTCCCCAGCCTGACTACTAGCTCCTTTCTACATTTAAATTTTGTATGCCAATGTTTAGGGATTTGTTTAAATCATTGTATCTTTTTATTTCCGACAAATGTATTTGAAATTTGAATGTAAATAAAGTTGTTGTTTAATTTTATTACTCTTATATTCTTGCACATTATTATATTGCTTACATACGCTTAATCTATTATTTAAGAGAAATGATCTTCTCATAGTAAATACGTTGCGGGCTTGCCATGTCACCATTTCCGTCTACTGGAAAGCAGGGCATGACACAGGTATTAAGCAAAAGGAAAGTCAATGAGAAAACTCATATGTTCCCTGTTTCCCCGAATCAGAGCAAACCTCTGTTTGAATTTCAAATTCAAAAGGGGAAGCAACGCTTCAGTTCCATTGCACTGCGCGCAAAGCGCCACGTGTCAAAAGCAGACACGCCAGCGCAAGGAGCGCTGTGCCCAAGGCAGCGCACCCAATCAGAGCAAGACACTGTTTTAAAAAATTGCAAATTTTAAAATAAAGGAAGCAACGCTTCAGATAACTTGCGTTCTGCGCTGCGCGACACGTGTCAGCACGGGTGCGCTAGCGCAGTTGCGCTGCGCTCTGCGCTGCGCGACACGTGTCAGCGCTGTTGCGCTGCGCTGCGCGACACGTACCAAGCGCAGGTGCACTTGCGCTAACTGCGCCAGCACAAAAACTTAAATAATAAATTATTTAATCAGAATTAAAATTCTAGAAAGAGCTTTTTAATCTTATTAAAATAAGAAGATTATCTTCTGTAAAACAGAGGCCTTAGGATCAAAGATCCAATGGTAGGGAAATATCCCCAGATCAATCAGAGAAAGATCTCTGTAACTAACCTAACAAACTAATTGGCCCTATATAAAGGCCCCTAGACTCCAAGTCTCATATATACAGAGATCATCCTCTAAAAACTTTGAGAAAATTTCAAAGAGAAAAAAGGTAAACTTTTGACGAAAGAAGATCATCTTCTTCATCTTTGAAGATAAAGAATTTGATTCTCGAAGAACAGAGATAAAATACCTCACAAAAAAAGAATTTCTTCTAAAAAGATCAAAGATCTAAGATCAAGATCAAGATCTTCAATAAAAAGAAAAAAGATCCAATCACAAAGAAAATTAAAGAAGTAATTTACTTCATTTCTAGATCTTTTGATCTATATAAAGGCATAGCCTTTTGATAAACCATTGGTTCTTAAATCTTGAGGTAAAACCTCTTTAGAACAAGAAAAACTTGTTTCTTTGATCTAAAATAGATCAAGATGCGCTCTACACTATTAGATAGTGCCTTGCACGTTTGAAATGAGCCTTTGCGCTCCTTGGATTGGCGCAAGTCACCAGAGAGCGCCACTTGTCAATCACAGAACAACCTGCGCCTTGCGCTTCTAAAACAGAGCACTGCGCTCTTGGATTGGCGCAAATCAATAGGGCGAGCCGCGTGTCAGCAGCGCAGTAGCGCAGCGCACTGCGCTAACAGACTTGCGCTCACCAGAGCGTGACACGTGTCATCTCTACATGCGTTGGCGCCTTGCGCTCCTCAATTGGCGCAAAGCGCCTGACAGGCCACATGGCGCACTGCCAGACCATTAAATGTTAGGGCAGAGCCCAATTAAAAGACCTAACAGGCCAAATATAAATGCTATGCATTATTAATTAAAAAGCCCAATGCTACGTATTGTTTTAAAAGGGCAGAGCCCTAGCAAAGGCCTAATAGGCCAAAGAAATAAAATGTTAAACATTTTCAATTGGACTTAGCCCAATTCTGGCCATAAGTCCTTAATATAAATTGAACTGAGCACAACTGCTCTTCCAATCAATTTACACCCGATTTGAGGGTACATCTCTTCACTCCTCTGATATCTGTCGTTGTAATCCCTCAACGTCGTCAGAGAGGTGACGGGCCCCAACAACCACACACTACTACGGACTGTGGGGTCCTTAAACTCAAGGACCGAAATGTTCTTAAACTAATATTCGTCCTCAAAATGGGAATGTTGGACCGAAATGTCCTTAAACTAATGTCCGTCCCCAAAATCGAAATGTTAGACCGAAATGTCCTTAAACTAATATTCGTCCTCAAAATGGGAATGATGGACCACCATGTCCTTAAACTGGCAATCGACCGAAATGTCCCTAAACTAAACAATAGAGTTTAAATGCTCTTTGGTCGGATCTAAATGATCCTGTTAAGTTGATCTTAGTCTGGAAATTAGACTAACGCGTCCTTAACAAATGTTTAAGATGATCTTAGCCTCAAATATGGCTAACGTATTCTTAAACCAAAACCCCAAACCCAAATCTAAGAAAATACGGATTAGGACTATTCCACGTCCTACGGGCGACAACACAGATTAGTCTCCGTATACAATCCACGGGAAACCATAAACAAAACAAACACCCACGACACGAAGTGGCCACCTGGAGAAGAAGAAAGTTGTTACCGCGATGCGGTAGCGTAATTACTGCACGAGCTTGCGCCTATAGGGAAGAGCGTCCCTATAATCAAAAACCCCTCAGACGAGGGGAATCCGATGAAGTTTGCTACATCAGCTGCATCCGTTTAAATCTCCGATACACGGTGCCATAAATCAACTTGGCATCTTCGGAGAGGTGGACGGATAAAACCAAATAGCTTCTGCCCCGAATCTCAGGGAAGACCCAAAGTCTCGTCGCGTCTTTTGGAGGGGAACAGATTCTGGCACGCCTGGTGGGACGTTTTCCTCTTTCCACTACACACTTCGTGTGTCGTATTCGCGAACGAATCGCGGTTTGTTAATGGTTGCCCTCGGGTTTCGAGTTACTAAGATTTGGTCTCTTACTCGGCACAGAAAGCAAACAGCAATGGTATTCACCTGCTCAAACTGCCCCAACTGCAACTGCAACCGACGCTCCGCCTCACCTGGAGGTGTAGCCTATGGACCTCAAGCGGCATCACTGTTCACGGATGCCAGTAGAACAAGTCACCCAGGCTACTACTGGACAGTTTTTCGGGACCATATTCCCGCCAATGAGCTTCACTACTCCCATACCCGTACCAGAAGTTCCTAAGAAATCAGTCTTCAATCGACTTACAGCCGCTGCTGCCCCTCTCAACAAGTCGCCCCACACCAACGCCTCGGTCTTTTCCAGGCTAGGCCTAAACTCCTGCGGGCCCAAGATGAAGCTTGTTGTCCCAGAGAAGGTTATTCAAAAGAAAGTAGCCAAATCTGCTCCTGAAGTCGTCAAGATGGCATCTCCTGCTAAGAGATCGGTCTTTACAAGACTGATCGTCCCAACTCCCGCTCCTGCTCCTGCTGCTCAAAAGACATCAGTCTTTAATAGGCTGACACCAGCGACAGCCCCTCACCTGAACAGGGGGCAAGACAAGGCCATCCCCGTCACCGAGCCAATTCCATCAGCGCGGCACGCTCGACGTCGCCACTGGCGCCGAGTGAGGAAGTCAGGAGGCAATTCCCCTTCTGGGCTAACTCCACCAGCCCTGACGGCGGAAATTAATGCTGCTGTTCCAACCAAGAACAGCTTTGAGCTGTTGAATAAGATGCATAGGAATTCTCCTACCGCCGTACTGAAAAGGACTCCTCCTCCACTCGAGATGGTTGTGGAAGCAAAGCCAGAACAGTCCCAATCCCCTCAACGGCTGTCCTCCAAGATCTATAAAGTCTGGCGACAGGTCCGAGACTCGGTGATCGATCCAAATTTCTCCTGCCAGCACAAGAAGCTGAAGGTCCAACAGGAAGTCAGCCATCCTGCTAAGCCACGAAAAGCTGTCTGGATGCCCACCTCAACGGCCCCCTCAACTTCCACTGTTCATAAGAAAAGGAGGCCAGAGATAATCCCCATGCCTGCCACAAATGCTAAAGGCACTGATCCTAAACGCCCAAAGTCTGGGGGCATGGTGGTGCATACTATATACATTGCATCCGGGAAGGAGGATAGCCGTGCTTCAATGGGCCACCGACCACTCACGCGATCCGTGACTAAGGGTCAAGAGCAGTAGCAGAAGCTCCAAGAAATGATGACTGTGATGGCCACACTCACCGGGACAAAAGAGAGCCCAGAAGCATCTTCGGAGTAACGCCAGGAGCAAGAAACCGATGCCGAATTCCTTCGAAGAATACTTGAAAAGAAGGACAAAGAGGCGGAGGAACAAGCAGACAATATAAAATGAATGGCCCTTCTATTCCAGGACATGGTGGGTGTGATGATCCAACAGGATCCTCCCACTGAAGATCCTTCGATTGCTTTCGAGGATGACAGTGGGGAGACATCAAATCCTCTACCGGCTCTGTCAACATCCAAAGAGGATACGATCTCTAAAGCTGCCCTGGATGACTATATAGCTCAGCAGATACGAGTTCACCAGGCGAACGTGTTAGTGTATATGCCCTAGAGGCCATTACTGTATCATACTGGTTTGTATATTACTTAATGGATGTTTGGGATATTCACCTTGTATATACAATCTTGCTCAAAATAGTAGTATGCTACTTGGTTTGTCTCTGCTTCAATGTGTACATGTGTTTATTTTTGTATATCACCTATACACATTAGTGGAGCCCTTAGGATCTTTGCTTGATTACCAGTGTTGTGATGGCAGTCACACTAGTGGGGCTGGGTAATCTATAAGCACATCCTTATGCAGGTCCCTAGTCGCAGGACTACCGAGACAGGGCATCGATACTCCGGAGTAGAATAGCGCATGCGCTTCTCATCCCAGTGAGGGAGACGGTCTGTCCCACAGCCGTCAGTACGTTGTACTTGAGATAGTATGCGGGTGCTCGTTGGGTTACGAGTACACTGGACAGGACTCGTCGGGAACTGACTAGTTGGTATTATGCCTATCGTCAGTTATCAGTTCCCAGGTGACATGAGTACAGCTTAGTCCGCTGACTTGACACTGTCACTTCGCCTCGAGTGTGTTCCCACTGTACTTTGATCACTACCCTACCACGGCTCAAAGGAGTCGTGCAAACAGGTAGTGGTTGGGTGCAGTCCCGAAGCACTTGGAGGCAGTGACGGTTAGACAGGATTCGTCTCTCCCGGTATTGGGGGTTGACATCGCGCTGTGTCTAGGAGAGCCATTACACGAGTAGTCCCTGGCCCGGGAAAACGAGATATACTGGTAGGCTTCCAGTGTTATCTCAGGGTGTTTTGGGCTTCGCTCCGACACGACTTGTACCGCTATTAGGGGACTGATGTTTACCGCCCCCTAGGCCCGCCATGCGATGTATCAAACAAACAGACCGGACTGTACGGAGAATGTCACATTCAGGCTCAGTAGGAGTTCAGATGGGTTTCGCCTCGTCGGTCTTCCTGTCGGCACTACCTGGGGACCGTTACGCACAGCTAGTGCCGCTTGCGGTCTGTGGTTAAACCCACTGCCAGCGTAGTATCGAGTCTTTAGAGTCCCACACAGAAAGCTTTTCGCCTTTAGGCAAAAGAGTAGAGGTCGCATGGTTTTGCGACAGGTCGCATGGTTTTGCGACAGGGTTCGGTCACATCCGTGCACTTGTGCACGTACAGTGTCCGGACAGTTTACACTAGCGGGCTTTGGTTTAAGCCAGATCCTAGTGTACCTTTTGGGATTGGATTTATCCAGTAGGCATTCGTGTTCCCCGGAACGCGGATGCGGGTGTGTATGCACAGTTGACGGGGAGATAGAGGCAGAGGATTCTCATTAGGGTTGTTGACAGTTGACCGTTGACCATTGACTTTTTGCTCAACCCTAATGAGAATATGATAAGTGATTAACAATTATATTAATTAAGTATTATGGTGACATGGTTGATGAGGGATTGACTTTGTTGACTTGTTGACTTTTGTTGACTTGTTGACTTTGTTGACCGGTTGACTAGGTTTGACTAGTTGACCATCATGATAACCATAGCTATCATTTCATGGCAAAAACTTTTGCTTGCTTGCTCTTTTGTGCAAAATGAGTGCATGAAATGATATGGATATGGTTGCTTCAACCATCACATAACACTTGATTGGTATGATGTGTTATCATTGTTTTGGATTATGAGAGGGTGAAAGACAAAAGAGAGGCTCATTCTCACTTGCTCATTCTCTCTCTTGTTCTTGAGCTCTCTTGCTCTTGCTTTCACCCTCTTCCTCTTGCTCCCTCTCTTGATTCTATGGTTCACTTGTCTCATGAGTTGAGAACCAAGAACCATAGATAAAATCCCATACAAACTCTTCTCTACTCACTCTAGTTCACAAGGTGTAGCAAACCGACTGAACTAGTTTCTTCAAAGAACGAAGAAGGAGCCAAAGGTTGGAGCTTTCAGGTGGATCTATCTTCGGCATGAGGAGACGACTGGGAGAAGCCGATTCGGACGACCATCGAAGCTTGAAGACGAAGGAGTTCGAGAAAAAGAAAGGTATAACCCCCTAACCGAGTAGTTAGCAACTCGTAGTTAGTTTGTTAGTTAGATGTTTAACAAAGATCCGGGTTTTAAGTCCATGTTACCACCTCTATAAAAATCGTTTTTTATCAAATTCCGCATGCCCGAAAGTACCGGGAGAGGTAGCATGGACTTACAGTGGTATCAGAGCCTGGTTAAACTCTATCTAACATGTTAGCAAAGTAGCTAGAAGATCGATCAAAGAAAATTCCCGAAACGAACCCCGGTTTTTTAAAGTTTCTATCGATTTTAAAAGTGCTGGAAAATTTTTTTGGGATACACCAAAAATCGACTCAGGGTTTTTAAAAGCTACTGTAGAAAAATCACCCAGAGAACCCCCTAAACCACCGCGGAAACGCGGCAATAGCTTGCTATTGCCGCGGTTCTGCGGCCTCCTTGTCTCCTCTCTGGTTGTTCTTTGCTACAGTGTGCTTCTGAGGGTATTTTAGGAATTTTGGAATATGTATTTTCAGCCAAGATTTTCCAGAACGAAAATTTTATTTTTGGGGTCCAGAAAATCCGTATTTTTGATCGAACTTCTAAAAGACTTTAGCTGACGGGTTTTTCTGTAATGTGATATTTGTAATGAACGTCTGCTAATCGCTATATGTCGATTAGTGGGGGTTATACAAATCTGTGATCTGTAATGTTGCTGGAATGTGGATATGAATATGTTGGATTGTCGCGGGTGAATAGCCGGGGGGTTGTGAGACGAGAGTTTTTCTTTTCTTTCAATTCATGTAAATTTGTAAATTGATGTAATATTATTTGTATGACCGCACAACCGGGTCGGGGTTGTAGCCGTCATTGTATAATTTCTTTTTACAGTTTTTGCTCCTAGGATAGACCCATGGAGGGGGTGCACAAACTACCGGGTATGCCGAAGTGCCGAGTGGCCTACTCACGGCATTGAGGGAGGTTGCTCCACTTCGGGTACTTGGCGGGTAGTTTGCCGCACCCGTAGGGGTCTTGGGTGGGCTATTGGCTATTCACCGCAACCGTGTAATCTGCTTTTCATTACAGGCTCGTACGAATTGCGGATTCCTAGTATATCCAATGTATTCATCTATGATCTGAAATGGCTATCATTACAAATATATCTATATATGATATTATTTAGGCGTTGCTTATGTTTTACAGACGCGCTAGCCAAGCCCCCGCTCTGTCGTTAGTTAAGTAACCTAACGGGTAATGACGGGGCCCAATGGCGAATGCGAATGGCATAAGCGTACGTTATATTTTGGTTGTTTTCTGCAATGGTAGGATTAAATGATGGGATGCATTAAAAGAACTAATGCAAGAATATCACGCATTAAAAGAACTAATGCAAGATAATAAACCAAGTTAAAATCGTTGGAACACTTTCGAAAAACCACTCGGTTCTTTTCAAAACTAACTTTTAAATGCGGAGCTTGAGCCACTCCTTTTAAAAGCTATCTCGTTCCATCGACTATATCAAGTTCACTACGTTCACAGTTTTGCCAAAACCATTCTTAGCCCTCCGTCGTTTCACATGAATAGTCAATAGTATTCAGGCTATGTATGTTGGCCAAAGTCAAGGCATAGTGATTGGTAGCTATTGGGTGTTCATGTGTAGCATAGATAAATGCGTTGGTTTGGGACAGTCGTACTGCCATTTTGGCCAAAGTCAAGGGTAGGTACGGATGGATCCAAATTAACCTGGATAATGACGGGTAGAACTTGACATGTGACTTATGATATTTTGGCCAAAGTCAAGATCGTAAGAGCATGGGGCAAAAATCCACATCGGGAGTTTCATAAGTACTGAAACTTGCTAGATTTGCATACCATTTGGAGTGTGATGATTCTGGTAGGATTCCTTCAGCTTCGTCACGCGATGATATTTGGATCCTGATCCTACTGTGAGTATATGCTACTCCTCGGGAAATTTCTCACTAATCGATCAATGTTATAAACCTAGTAGGTGCCTAGAAAGGTGTTAGCGGGGCTACGCCCCCAGGGAAAAGAGGTTCTTAAATTAAGGAACTTCGCGAAAGCGTTGGAAAACCTCCCTCGAAGTACCGACACTGGCCTGGCTGAACGGTTAAGCAAGTATTGAGCGGTGGGATTGTTCCCGACTAATTCTTCCTTTATGGTTTGAGGAGGGATTCGAGAAACAGTGGGAGCCATCCTGTTTAGACAAACTAAAAACCATTCTAAACTTACAAGAGCATCATGCTGAGTGTTTCTTCTCTCTCTCCTAATTGCAGCGACCAATCGACATGACTGAACTTAAGTTACTCCTAGATAAAAATATACTGGCAGGACCAAACTACAAAGATTGGCTCAGGAATGTCAAAATGGCAATCACTTACGACAAGCTGGGGCATCTTCTTACCACCAAAGCTCCCCCTGTCCCTGGTCCCACTTCCAGCGTCGTGGATAAGGAAATCCGTAAGACTTGGGAGATTGATAGCGCGAAGGCCAAGTGCCTCGTACATGCCTCTATGGACAATGAACATCAGAGGAGGCACGAGAATATGGACTTGGAATCCATATTTCTTCATACAAAAGAACTGTATGGAGAGCAATCTCATATCGCAAGCTACGAAGTGTCGAAAAAGTTATTTTCGGCAAAGATGGCCGTCGGATCATCAGTAGCAGAGCATGTGCTAAAGATGATCGGCTACATTGAAGAGCTCGCGGACCTAGGGACCACATTGGAGAGTGGGCTCTATACAAACTTAGTTCTCTAGTCCCTTCCTTCCACATACGCCCAGTTTATACTGAACTTCAACCTACAAGAAAACGAGGTTGAACTTTCAGAGCTCCTCAACATGCGGAGGAGCGCAGAGGGCACCCTACAGAAAGGTAGCGAAACATCCATTTTGTTTGTAGGAGGATCGTCTTCTTCTAGGTCCAAGGTGAAAGCCAAGGGAAAGAAGAAGAAAGCCCCCGCCAAACCAAGGGGCGGTGTTAGTAAAGTGGATATGAAGGGAAAAGCAAAAGCAACAAAGAAGGCGGGGAAGCTTGTGGATAAGGAAGAATGCTTCAATTGTCATAAGAAAGGACACTGGAAGAATGATTGCAGGGCCTGGAAGGCCAGAACACAGGAATTGAAGCAGGTTGCAGCTTCAGCTTCAGGTGTGTATGTTATTGAAAACTTTCTTTCAATAAACTCTACTTCCTGGGTATTGGATACCGGATCAGGATCTCATATCTGTAATTCTTTGCAGGCGTTGAGAAACCGTAGGGTTTTGAAAGCAGGTGACATGACCCTCAGAGTTGCGAACGGAGCTAGCATGGATGCTAAAGCCGTGGGGGACTATCACCTGGGAATGTCAGATGGACATATTTTGGTTTTGCATAATTGCTTTTTTGTACCCAACGCAACTTGTAATATTATTTCTGTATCTTTAGTTTCTAAAGAAGGTTATGAATTTGCGTTTGTAAGTAATGTTGTAAACATTCACCTTAATCAAGTTTTGATTGGGTCAGGTACATTGAGTAATGGTATATACGTATTAAACCAACGACAGATTTTCAACGTCCAGAATACACACAAAAGAAAGTCTCCGGAAATAAATCAGACTTTCTTATGTCATTATAGACTGGGTCACATCAATGAGAGAAGGTTGACGAAGTTACATTCTGAAGGATATTTGAATCCGTTCGAATATCAATCATGTGCCACTTGTCAATCCTGTCTCAAAGGAAAGATGACAAAGACTCCGTTCACTGGACACGGAGTAAGAGCGAGCGAGCTCTTGGGACTCGTACACAGCGACGTGTGCGGTCCAATGTCTACACATGCGCGAAGCGGTTATTCTTACTTCATCACTTTTACGGATGACTTCTCAAGGTACGGTTATGTCTTCTTAATGAAACATAAGTCCGAACCCTTTGGAAAGTTCCAGGAATATAAGAGTGAAGTAGAAAAACAGACCGGCAAAAGTATCAAGATTCTAAGATCGGATCGAGGTGGAGAATACTTAAGTGCCGAGTTCCTGGACTATTTAAAAGAGAACGGAATTGTCTCTCAGCTTACTCCTCCATACACTCCGCAACATAACGGTGTATCGGAGAGACGGAACCGAACCCTATTGGATATGGTACGGTCCATGATGAGTAACGCTGAGTTACCGCGATCATTCTGGGGGTATGCGCTAGAATCAGCTGCATACCTTTTGAACCGAGTTCCTACTAAGACTGTGCCTACTGCACCATATGAGATATGGTGTGGGAAGAGACCCCATCTTAATCACATTAAGACATGGGGAAGTCCAGCATTTATCAAAAAGCAGCATGCGGACAAGCTCGAGGCACGCTCAGTACTGTGTAAGTTTGTGGGATATCCAAAGAATTCCAAGGGATATTTCTTCTACTGCGAAGAGGAACAAAAAGTCCTTTTTTCTCGTCATGCCCACTTTCTAGAACACCAGTTTTTAGAAAAGGAAATTAGTGGGAGCACTATAGAACTGTAAGAAATTCCAGAACCACAGACTATTACTGAAAGCTTAGTGGAACCAGAGGGTTCAAAAGAACAGGACATTCCTATGCCGCTCCGCAGGAGTAGTAGGCAGTCTCATCCGCCCGAGAGATACTACGGTTTTCTCATAGACAGGGATAGAGAGGATTGCATCATAGATTATGATGAGCCTACTAGCTTCTAGCAGGCCGTTCAGAGCGTTGACTCAGAGAAATGGCTGGATGCAATGCGGACCGAAATGGAGTCCATGTACACCAACAAAGTATGGACGTTGAACATTGCTCCAGACGGGGTAAAACCCGTAGGATGCAGGTGGATCTTCAAAAGAAAGATTGGTGTAGATGGACAGGTTGAGACCTATAAAGCTAGACTTGTAGCAAAGGGTTTCCGTCAAAGACCTGGGTTGGACTATGACGAAACCTTTTCTCCAGTGGCTATGCTGAAATCCATTCGGATCCTTCTTGCCATTGCTGCCTTCCACGATTATGAGATCTGGCAAATGGATGTAAAGACCGCTTTTCTAAATGGAAATTTAGAAGAGTGTGTCTATATGGACCAACCAGAGGGTTTCATTCAGAGTGGGAGCAGCGGAAAGGTGTGCAAGTTGCTTAAATCCATCTATGGACTAAAGCAGGCATCGCGGAGTTGGAACATCTGCTTTGATGAGACGGTCAGGGAATTTGGCTTTATCAAAAATCCAGATGAACCATGCATCTATAGTAGATTTGTAGCGAGAACTGTAGTATTTCTCGTTTTATACGTGGATGACATTCTCTTAATAGGAAATGACATTCCTATGCTACAATCTGTCAAGGGGTTCTTGTCGCACAGGTTCTCCATGAAAGACTTGGGTGATGCCTCATACATCCTGGGGATCCGGATCCATCGTGATAGATCCAAGAGGATATTAGGACTTTCACAATCCAGGTATATCGACACTATACTAAAGAGATTCAGTATGGAAGATTCCAAGCGCGGTAACCTACCGGCTTGTCACGGGATCACCCTCTCTAAAGAGATGTCTCCCAAGACTGATTTGGAGAGGGATCGCATGTCTATTATACCCTACGCTTCTGCGGTAGGCTCTATAATGTATGCGATGTTGTGTACCAGACCGGATGTAGCTTATGCACTGAGTGGGTAAGCCGGTATCAGTCAAACCCTGGGGAGAAACACTGGATAGTGGTAAAGAACATTCTCAAGTACCTGAGAAGGACTAAGGAGATGTTCTTGGTGTATGGCGGAAAAGACCTCCAGATCGAGGCCTTTGCTGACTCCAGCTTCCAGAGTGACAAGGATGATTCCAAGTCTATGTCGGGGTTTGTCTTTAACCTCAACGGAGGGGCGGTGTGTTGGAAGAGTTCCAAACAAGAAACCGTTGCAGACTCGACGATGGAAGCGGAATACATCGCTGCATCTGATGCCGCAAAAGAAGCCGTCTGGATGAGGAAGTTCTTGAAAGAACTTCAGGTGGTTCCGTCCATTGTTGATCCAATACCTCTGTATTGCGACAACAACGGGGCTATAGCTTTAGCGAAGGAACCCAGGTCCCATCAGAAATCCAGACACATCTTAAGGCGGTATCACCTGATCAGGGAGATCGTGGATCGCCAGGAGATCGAGGTTCGGAGAGTCGCTTCAGAAGATAACACTGCAGATCCATTCACCAAGGCCTTACCCCAGACTCAGTTCGAGCGGCTGATCGAGATGATAGGTCTTCAATACGCCAGTACATGGCCTTAGTGCAAGTAGGAGATTGTTAGTGTATATGCCCTAGAGGCCATTACTGTATCATACTGGTTTTTATATTACTTAATGGATGCTTGGGATATTCACCTTGTATATACAATCTTGCTCAAAATAGTAGTATGCTACTTGGTTTGTTTCTGCTTCAATGTGTACATGTGTTTATTTTTGTATATCACCTATACACATTAGTGGTGCCCTTAGGATCTTTGCTTGATTACCAGCGTTGTGATGGCAGTCACACTAGTGGGGCTAGGTAATCTATAAGCACATCCTTATACAGGTCCCTAGTCGTAGGACTATCGAGACAGGGCATCGATACTCCGGAGTAGACTAGCGAATGCGCTTTTCATCCCAGTGAGGGAGACGGTCTGTCCCACAGCCGTCAGTACGTCGTACTTGAGATAGTATGCGGGTGCTCGTTGGGTTACGAGTACACTGGACAGGACTCGTCGGGAACTGACTAGTTGGTATTATGCCTATCGTCAGTTATCAGTTCCCAGGTGACATGAGTACAGCTTAGTCCGCTGACTTGACACTGTCACTTCGCCTCGAGTGTGTTCCCACTGTACTTTGATCACTACCCTACCACGGCTCAAAGGAGTCGTGCAAACAGGTAGTGGTTGGGTGCAGTCCCGAAGCACTTGGAGGCAGTGACGGTTAGACAAGATTCGTCTCTCCCGGTATTGGGGGTTGACATCGCGCTGTGTCTAGGAGAGCCATTACACGAGTAGTCCCTGGCTAGGGCAAACGAGATATACTGGTAGGCTTCCAGTGTTATCTCAGGGTGTTTTGGGCTTCGCTCCGACACGACTTGTACCGCTATTAAGGGACTGACGTTTACCGCCCCTAGGCCCGCCATGCGATGTATCAAACAAACTGACCGGACTGTACAGAGAATGTCACATTCAGGCTCAGTAGGAGTTCAGATGGGTTTCGCCTCGTCGGTCTTCCTGTCGGCACTACCTGGGGACCGTTACGCACAGCTAGTGCCGCTTGCGGTCTATGGTTAAACCCACTGCCAGCGTAGTATCGAGTCTTTAGAGTCCCACACAGAAAGCTTTTCGCCTTTAGGCAAAAGAGTAGAGGTCGCATGGTTTTGCGACAGGTCGCATGGTTTTGCGACAGGGTTCGGTCACATCCGTGCACTTGTGCACGTACAGTGTCCGGACAGTTTACACTAGCGGGCTTTGGTTTAACCCAGCTCCAGATTGATTGGTATGATGTGTTATCATTGTTTTGGATTATGAGAGGGTGAAAGACAAAAGAGAGGCTCATTCTCACTTGCTCATTCTCTCTCTTGTTCTTGAGCTCTCTTGCTCTTGCTTTCACCCTCTTCCTCTTGCTCCCTCTCTTGATTCTATGGTTCACTTGTCTCATGAGTTGAGAACCAAGAACCTTAGATAAAATCCCATACAAACTCTTCTCTACTCACTCTAGTTCACAAGGTTTAGCAAACCGAGTGAACTAGTTTCTTCAAAGAACGAAGAAGGAGCCAAAGGTTGGAGCTTTCAGGTGGATCTATCTTCGGCGTGAGGAGACGACGGGGAGAAGCCGATTCGGATGACCATCGAAGCTTGAAGACGAAGGAGTTCGAGAAAAAGAAAGGTATAACCCCCTAACCGAGTAGTTAGCAACTCGTAGTTAGGTTGTTAGTTAGATGTTTAACAAAGATCCGGGTTTTAAGTCCATGTTACCACCTCTATAAAAATCGTTTTTTATCAAATTCCGCATGCCCGAAAGTACCGGGAGAGGTAGCATGGACTTACAGAACGAAGGGACTGGACAAGTTGTCAAAACGGGGGGACCATATCCGAGCTGGTATGATCAGATCAAGTACCCGCCGGGCTATACGATCTCAAAATTTCATATCTACAAGGGGACAGGCAATCCCCATCAACATGTCGCCTAGTTCAGAGCTCTTTGTGGCAATACCGGCGGTGATGATAAACTTTTGCTTCACCAGTTCATCGGTAGCCTAGCGGAGACGGCGTTTGAGTGGTACTCCGAGCTTCCGAACGACTCTGTGAAAACTTTTGCAGAAATGGAGTTGCTATTCACTCAGCGATTCGCGAGCACCAACGAACGTACCCCAATCACGGCATTGATTAATGCAAGGGTGAAGCCGGGCGAAACTTGGGTCCAATATGCAATTTGATGGCGGAACATGTGGTCGAAGTGCGAACAACGCATCGAAGAGGCACCAGCGGTGGGCATGTTCGTGGGCACCCTAGACCCTCATGCAACTATCTCATAGTTCATGATGTTCTTTAAACCAACCATGTTCCACGCCTTAATCGATAAGCTAGCCCAGATGGATCAGATGGGTCACAGGCCGTCTCCTCCAAATCCAGACTCTAAAATTGAAAAGGGGAATGGAAAAGCGATCGTCGTCGCCAACACTCAACAACAGCCGAGCAACTTGAAGCCAGTTGTCCGTCAAAACAATATGCGTCCATGCCTATCCCTCGAGGAGAGGCTTGGACGTCCTCACTCGTTTCCTCAAGATAAAACGAGAAGATTGTTCGAGCTAGCAGTGCGTAATAGACTCATCAATCTGCCAGATGCAGGACGTCCGTTGCAGCCAAACGACGTCAATGATCCTAATTACTGCCCCTACCACCGAGTATTGGGTCATCCTATCGAAGACTGCTATGTCTTGAAAAACAGGATTAAAGATCACTAC
Source organism: Agapanthus africanus (assembly GCA_030015575.1). Classification (NCBI taxonomy): domain Eukaryota; kingdom Viridiplantae; phylum Streptophyta; class Magnoliopsida; order Asparagales; family Amaryllidaceae; genus Agapanthus; species Agapanthus africanus. Next base: position 257,262,643 of record JASDDO010000006.1, on the reverse strand, counting down.
CAACAAGGAAAGTTCGCGTTATCCGAAAAATGGAAGGTGAAACCGCCGCAACCTCATACCCCTAAAAAAGTGAACATGCCGGGGGCAGCGTGCTCTTTTGCTGAAGAAGCTCCATGGGAAGTCGTGCTGTCAGCCAAAACCAAAAGGATGCTGAGTGATCTTCATACATGCCTGGCGATCAAGTGGAAGAACCCGCTAGAACCCCAAATAATCGAAGGGATGCTGAAGCCGCGCCCAACTCCAAAGATTAGTGATAGCTAAAATGCTCACACTCAGGCGTCAAAATATTCGAAAAAGAAGAAGAAATCCAAGAAGCCTGTGAAGCCTGGAAACAAGAGCACGGAATTACAGAAACAGATTGATGCGCTGTAGGAGTATAATCAGAAGGCGCGGACTCCCATCACGCTTCAAGAGTTCCTCAGCCACGTCCTTAGAGACGAAGATGGTTGAGAAAGCTCGTTGGATGGATCTGAGGATTACGTAGCAAGTTGCCATGTGATCTCTCATTCATTAATAGACGATGAAGAAGCTCCTTGCACAGAAAGACCGGGGGCAGGTCCCGAACCGGAACTTTTATGGCCGTCAGATGAAACGATCGACGCCTTCCTAAATGAAATTTATCTGAAGAGTAAAGCCAATCGGGAGCGTAAGATAACCATGTTTGAAAGAGCCCAACGTCGGCTACTAGACAAAAGAGTTGAGACACTCCCGCCGGATCAACGGACATTCGTCCTGAACAAAAGCAAGTTCAAGACGAGGAAAAGGTTTGCTAAAGCCATATCAATGGGGATGAAGCTACCACCCTTTGAAGGAAACATTGCTGGCAAAGCAGAAATGCACCCTTGCTATTGCTTATATCATCGAAAGATTTCACACCCCACGGAAGAGTGCAAAGCTTTTAATAGATGGTGGCAGGGGTATGTTGTTCACCGGCAACATTTTAAGCAGGAGAAGCGCAAAACTCATCGGGAGCGTAAAAGTGCGACCGAGGAGATTAGAAGAGCTACCGGTGAATGTCGCATGGTTAACACCGGGGGAGCGCAAATTCTCACATTCAGGAGTGGCTCTGACGAGGAAATGGCTCTTAGCCCTCTCTTTAAAGAGTCCACCTCGGGAAAAGAGGAAGAGCCAAAGGCCTGCGAAAATATCCAGCTGCGTAATCGTACGCTACCCGAAAAGAATCTCGGACCCTCAAATAAAAAAGATAAAGGAAAAGAAAAAGTCTCTCAGGATATCTCCCTAGATGACCAAGTCGTGAAAGAGCTAACCGCCAAGGACCCGCCAAAAAAAAATAAGGTGAACTACAACATTCTGGCGTACTTGAGGAAGTTACCCTCGCAACTCAGTATTCTCGATGCCCTCTTACTATCAAAAGAAGCAAGAGATTCATTGATCAAAGCACTACAAGAGCCAGAGCAATTCCAAGCTTTTCTCGCCAAAGAAAAGATGAAGGACGAACTGGAGGAAGTACACATAGCCGATATCACCTTCGGCGACGAAGACCTCCTCCTTGGGACGTGCGAGCACAATCATCCTCTCTATGTCTCAAGATACTGCCACGATATAAAAATAGGCAAGATCCTGGTCGACAATGGTTCTTCCGTTAATCTCCTTGACGTGCGGGTGTTAAAGGAAATCTGCATGAGCGTCCAACATCTTGCGCGTGATAAGATTACCATCTCCAGTTTTGACTCCCAGTCATCGTGAACTCTCGGGTCTATGATACTGACATTACGATTCAGGTTACTCGTCACAGATATTAAATTTCATGTTATTGACGCCATGACATGCTATAACGCTTTGCTCGGCCGACCTTGCTTACACAAGTACAACATTATTCCTTCTACACAACACCAGTGTATGAAATATTTCAAGGATGGTCTCGAGTACACTGTGACGGGAGAGTTGAACCCATTCTCCGTGAACGAAGTCCACAAATATGAAGATGCAAAATAATTCTTACCGGATTTCGAGGACACAGAGAGGTGTCACAAACCGGAGAACAAATCTATCACCACCATTCCCGGCTTCGGGAGTGATACCGAAGAGGAAGAAGAGATGGTTCACTCAAGTCCGTCTCAGTAGAACAAGCCAGGACCGCCCGCTCCTATGTTAATCTTTGGCAGCGACTCGGAAGATCAGGTCCATGCTATATTCTCTGCTCGGCCTTCAATACAAACATTAGCTGATGAAGAGAAAAGTTTGCAAATTGCCATGGTTCCCCCCCGGACATCATAAAGAACTAAACACGCTTGATACCTACAGTATCGAAGAGCTGTAGACATTCTATGTCCCTCCTAGGTGAGAAGACGAAAAGGCGATTATATTCTACTGCTCCGGGGAAACCAAAGTGGAGAAAGAAATCTGGCACGGCGCTGATCCTACACTTGACAGATTTCAGCCCATCCGTTTGCCTAGATATTATATAGAAGGCTTGAAAAGGCTATTAAAGCGCCAAGGGATACCCTTCAAATAGACCGCTCGAAAAGCCAAGTTCTATGATAGAATCTGGAACGTTCCCGGAACTCAGCGCAAGTTGCCCAATAGGAGAATAGAGCCAATCGGGCTTAGATACGTTCGGTCCAAGAAACGGGAGCTACTCCTTGACTGCTATGCCGTACATGACTTTGATGAAGAAGGAGATGCTCAATGGGAGAGCGCTAATCCTGAACCAGAAAAAGTCCCCGACGTAAAAATGCCTAGTCCGTCGTTCGAAGAATAAATGGACAAGCTTATAAGGGAAGCTGGTCAAAAAGTCCGAGACGCCACAACCGCGAAATGGCCATCTACGAGAAAGCCAGGACACATCGCCTTCTCCAACAGGCTGCGAAAGACGAAAATGCCGCTCCCTGTCAACCTGTTGTAAAAAAGGCCCGACGCAGAGGCAGAAACAAGTCAAAGAGCGGAAAAGGCGTTCGACAACGACAAAGCGGGACCAAGAAGTCATGCGAGCGGGAATCAAGCGGTCCAGATTTGTCCTTTATGAAGAAGATGAGTCGAGCATACTCTTTTCCTCTAGACAAGACAAAGAAGATACTTGACCTCGCTATAAGACATCAAATGATTACACTGCCGGAGTCTAAACACCCTGAGCAAGAAGGCGAAGTCTCTCATCTAGACTATTGCTCTTATCACCGAGCAATAGGACATCCTCTCGAAGATTACTTCACCTTTAAGAACTGGGTCGAAGATCAGTATCAGCTCGGTAAGTTCGCTCTATCCGACAGTTGGAGGGTAACGCCGCCGCAGAAGTATGAACCCAAAGCTATGAGAGTAAAACCAGATCCACATCGGTCTTCGAAGCGAGCTCGTACTTGTCGTACGATAACGATATCAAAAGAAGAGCCTGAGAATATGGATGACCTTCCCTGGTGCTTCGAAAACAATGATAACGAGGTGATCTCAAAATTTCCACCGGCGCCGAAAGAGCTGGAAGATGCAATACACACTACTGCAGATAACCTCAAGAAAATTGATCTGGGGACGGAGAGTGACCCGCGACCGACCTTCATCAGTGAGCTATTGTCTGAAGAAAGGGTGGCTGTGCTAAAGGACGTACTTATGCAGCATAAAAATTGCTTCGCCTGGAACTATTTAGAGATGCCCTGATTGGACCCAGGAATTGCTGTGCACAAACTATCAATAGCTCCAGACGTCAAGCCGATTAAACAAGCGCTGAGAAGAATGTGGCTCAAGCTTGAGATGAGCATCAACGCCGAGGTCAACAAGCTAATTGACTCCGGCTTCATCCAAGAGGTTCAGTACCCTGATTGGATCGCCAACATCGTCCCGGTGATGAAGAAAAATGGGACGGTGTGCATATGCGTGGACTTCCGGGATCTCAACAAAGCTTGTCCAAAGGACAATTTCCCAGTACCAGTCACTGAGCTGATGATAGACAATACGTCCACTCACGAAGTCTTCTCCTTCATGGACGGCTCATCAGGATACAATCAGATCAAGATGAATCCCGAAGACCAGAAGCACACCGCTTTCCGGACCCTTTTGGGTATATTCTGCTACAAGGTGACGCCCTTCGGTCTAAAGAACGCCGGTGCCACCTATCAGAGGGCCATGACAAAGATCTTCGATGACCTTATACATGAAATCGCCGAATGCTATATCGACGACCTCATGTTAAAAAGAAAATCATACGAGGAACATCTCGAGCATCTGAAGATCGTATTTCAACGCTTTCGGCAATACAACTTGAAGATGAACCCTTTCAAATGCGCATTCGGAGTTTCCTTGGGCAAATTCCTAGGATTCATTGTCCGAAACCGAGGCATCGAGATAGATCCATCAAAGATTAAAGCAATTATGGAGATGCCCCCGCCAAGGACACTCAAACAATTGCGGTCTCTCCAAAGGAAGCTCGCGTACATCCGGCGGTTCATAGCCAATCTCTCTGGCAAGTATCGTCCTTATAGTCACCTGATGAAGAAGGGAACCTCATTCATCTAGGATCACAAATGCCAAGGCGCACTGAACGAAATCAAGCAGTATCTGCAGAACCCGGCAGTGCTGGCTGCTCCGGGCAAAGGGAAGCCCCTTATTCTTTATACAACAGCCCTCGAAGGTTCCTTAGGCGCATTATGCGCATAAGAGAACGACCAATTGAAGGAGAGAGCCCTCTACTATTTGAGTCGAGTTCTTCTAGGATCAGAAAGCAATTATTCTCCCATAGAAAAACACTGCCTAGCGTTGATTTTCGCGGTAACGAAACTCCGGCACTATGCATTAGCGCATGAAGTCCGTCTCATATCAAAGGTGTGTAAGTGCACGGTGGCGCCCCGGCCGTCAATCCGACTCCGGAATGCGGAAATGAAAATTTTACGAAGCTTGTAAACTAGCACCGCCACGCCATTTAAACTCGGATCGGGCCATTAACCTAACTCTAGCAAACATGAGAATGGGTAGAGAGCTATATCGAGCGATCCTTATACTTCGGTCTTCGGCCTCCACTCCGATGTCCTCGCGGAATCTCCGGTCTTCATCTCCTCGTCGGAACGGGCACCACATCGCCGGGTTCTTTTACGGCCTCCCACCTCTGGACCGAGGCAACTCGGGCACGAAGTTGGCGAGTCGACGTGTCCAAGAATACTGTAGGATAGTGTAGAATAGTTCGTCTCAAGGGGTTATGAAGGTGAAGGAAAAATGAACTTTTAAGTGGAGCTAATCTTTGTTGCATGAATGGAAAAATGAGATAGCAAAAATTCCTCACTCACAAAAAAAAACCCATGCTCCCTCAAGTGGCCGGCCAAATGAGAGTGGGAAATATGAAGGGGGGTGAGCACAAGCTAGGTGTAAGGTGACCATAAGAGATGTGAAGAATACTAGGAAAATTAGTCACCTCCAAATCAATTCAATCCTCTTATAAATGCAAACAATGATCACAAGAAAAAGCAAAGATGCTAAAACTATCATAATCCCCAAATTGCAAGAAACCCTTCCACAAATCTAATTTGCATACTTGCAAATTAGCCCCTCCATCGGAAAAATCCGGCTGTGAAGGAACAAAGGAAAACTGGCCGAAATGGAATGCAAACTGGCAACTTCAAAAAACTGATCCCGTAATAAATTACAGGAAAACCACGCGACTGTATATAGATACCCGCATTTGTATTCCAACTGAATACAAAAGCAAAGAGACAAAATCTGCACAGCACAATACTAGGATCCGGCTTAAACCAAAGCTCGCTAGTATTATCCGTCCGATCATGATCCGTGCAATATCGCACGTATAAGATCGAACCCTGCCATATCTCCATAAGGCCTCTACAGCGTTTCGCCCGAAACTTGAGAAAACGGTCTATGGGGAACTCTAAAGACTCGTCAACACCTTGGTTGTGGATTTAACCACTAACACGTCAGAGGTATTAGCCATATGTAACGGGCTACCAGGTATTGACCAAAAGGGACGTCTGTGAGCGAACTCATGCTAACACCCTACTGAGCCTGTCAGTGACAATATCCGTACAGTCCGGTCCGTTCGTCTATGAGCATCGCATGGCGGGCCTAGGGGGTTGGTAAAAGTCAGACCCCAAAAGCGGTACAAGTCATGTCGGGGTGTAGCCCAGAACACCGTGAGATATTACTGGAATACCTACCAGTAAATCTCCTTCCTTGGCCAAGGACTTTGTGTAATGTCTCTCCTAGACACAGCGTGACCTCACTCCCAATACCGGGAGAGACGAACCCCTGAAAACCTGTTTGCACGTCTCCTTTGAGCGTGGTAGGGTAGTAATCAAAGTACAGCGGGAACTCACACGAGACAAATGACGATCTCAGGTCGATGAACTAACCTGTACACATGTCACCAGGGAACTGCTATCTGACGTCTGGTATAAGACCAACTAGCAGGTTCCCGGCGAGTCCTGTCCGGTGTACTCATAACCCAATGAGCACCTGTATACATCTTAGGTGAACCAACTGACACCAGTGGCTTGTGAGACCTTCCACCGCCCCTCGTTGGGTTCTCGACTGTATACACTAGTCTACTCTGGAGAATCGATGCCCTGTCTCGAAACTCCCACGACTACGGACTTTTTAAGGATTTGCTTATAGACCCCGGCTCCACGTATATGATCGCCCTCATACTGCTGGGAGACAAGCAAGAATCCTAAGGGCTCTATCAATATGTAATAGTGACTTGTAAGGTCACCTAAAGCAGTACACGATGATAAAGATAAACCAGATAGCATACTATCATCTTGAGTAAGACTGTCCTATCGGCATAGGTCCTCTCTCAATCATTGCAATCACGCGCCTGTGATCCAATAATTGACTCTGAGGGCACTAACTCCAACAATCTCCCACTTGCACTCAAGGCTAATTATTGCGATGTCGCATTCTCACAGCCTGTGTGATACCGTACACCCAACTCCTCTACTAATCTGTCTCACAAAATCCGTTTGTGAAACTAATGCGTTCGAGGAATAGCCTCAGTGAGTGGATCCGCTCAAATATTTCTTTCTATGTCTTTATTTATCTCAAGTTCACGGAGAAAGCCATCTCCCGAAATGAGCAATACCTGTCTTAGAATGTGTCTGGATGTCTGATGGGGCCTAGCTCATAAATGAACTCCAAATCCAAACTTCTTAGACTGTATCGTCATCTGAACTTAATCAATATCCTGTGACATACCTACCTCAGTATCCGCCTGGACCACCTGTCCAAATACTGCCCCTCGTCAGAGGGAAAACCATAACTCTGACTGTCACTCTGTCATCCAGGTCACCTTGGAAGCCTGGAATGATAACCATCTCCTAAAGAAGGCTGCCGTTATCAAATTTCTAGAACACGCACTTATGTTCTGAAGCTGCTTCCTAATGTTTCTCTAGGATTGGATTAATATCAACTTATTGCATCTACTGCAAAAACAACATCTGGTGTGGTACTTGACATCTCATGATTGACTCAATTGCCTAAGCAAGTGATCTGCCAATCATGCACATCCCTCTCTACTTTAGTCTATAAGACATCTTTAGAGAGGGTGGCTCCATTACCTATAGGTGCACTACCATGTCAGGACTCGTCCATTCTAAATACTCTTAGAATGCTGTCTAAGTACCCAGATTGGGAAACTACCCAAATCTAGATCTAAAATCATAGATCTAGTAAGCAGAATATCTGATATAATATCCAAATCCTATGTGGAGAAACCACTGTGTGACAACCAAAATATAACCAATCGTAGTATAGGAATTGCACTTTCTACTCTGTGTATGTCATCCAAATAGCAGGACATCACACCCTACTACCTTCTTAACTGATCCACCCCTTATTCTGATGAAGTCAAACCTATGACTGTCATATCAGAAATAGATGATCCAACTCCGCTATATCTGCTTAAGTCTTATGAATAGATAAAAGCCACTTGCCCACTAATGATTCCGCTGCTCCCACTTACTACGACAACCCTCTGGCAGAGTCATATACACGTACACTTCTAAAGCTAGTTCAGAACAACGCTATACTCATCCTCCTGCCGGGTCTCACAGTCTGGAACAACAGTAATGGCAAGTCTGTGTAAACAAGAACCTCCCTATCACCGTCCTTGAGGCTACCGGAGTAGCTCTCGGGTGCCTGAGGTTACCCACCATATCTGCGGAGTGGCTAATGGAATATCAAACCTAATTGAATCTATAGGTTCTTATCAAATCTTCCGTAATTGTTTGCGGTTCTGGAATCACTTCCAGTTCTACCATACTCCCACTACTGTTTTATGAAAAAATCCATTTTTATTAAAACTGTGGCGAGTCAAGAACAATATCGCTATTGGTCTTCCAGATAGTAGAAAGTCAACCCTCGTCATAGCCTGGGTCAACCCACAAACAGCCACTACAGAAACGTGCCTTGAGTCATCCAGAGTCTGGTTTTAAGCATAAGCTGGACAACTCCCCGTACCTTAACAATGTCAAGATATGAACTGTTTTATATCCAATACAGAAACTGTAACACCTTAGGATAAGGGTTAGTGAATAATTATAATTAAATAATGGTTTTTTTATAAAAAGTTTACCAAATTGGGTTTTAAATATTTTTCCTAATTTAATAAATATTTTTCCAAAATTTTATTAGGCTTGCACAAACATGTGCATGTAAACTAGGGTTTTTAAATTAAGTTAATTCCATAATTATTAACCATGGTGGGTTAATCTTGAGGGTTAAAGTGTTATGGTTTCTTAAATGAGTTTAATTAGCTAATTAGGGGGTTACTTTAATTTGAATTGGTTTTCTTTTGTGTGTTGACTTGTGTGAGAGAGGGAGTAGGCATCATGGCTCAAGCCATGCTTGCATTAATGAGGAGAGAGAGAGAGGGGTTGACCCTTGAGTGATGATTGTTTTCCTCTCTCATTTTTGTTTGTTCTCTCAAAACACTCACAAACACACACACACACTTACCTCTTCACACCCCAGCAGCAGCAGGAGAAGAAGCAACAGCAGCAGCAGGAGAAGCCAGAAGCAGCAGCAGCAGGAGAAGAAACAGCAGCAGCATTCAGCAACAGCACCAGCAAGCATTTCAGTGAGCAGCAGCAGCCTCATCACCCAGTGCAGCACCTTCTCTTCACTTCTTCTGCTTCCTCCAGCTTCCTAGGGTTAAGTATGGGTATATTTTCAAAACTTATTCCCTAGTTAGCTTGGTTGGTGTAGTTTTGCATCGGGTATTGGATTTGAGTGTGTTTTAGTGCGATATGGGGTGTTTAGTGAGAACTTTGTGCTAATGAGGTGAGAATTGGTTTCAGTAGGTCATTAGTGAGTTGTTGAGGCCATAGTAACCTAGTTTAACCCCAATTACACTAAAATACCACCAGTTTTCCTATTAGATGCAAAATGTCGTATTTGTGCACAATTTGAGCTTTTTGGATCTGCTATTGACCCGAGGTGATTTAAATGAAATTGAGGGGACTGTGGTATAATGGAGTAGTGCTGATACCCCAGGAGAAACCCGACCCCCTGACTCCCAACTCCGGCCGCCAAAACCGCCATTCTGGCCGCAAATTGCGGCCAGACAGGGGGTGTTTTGGTGTTTTTTGGGTTCTGTAGGTGTATTTTTGTGTGTAGGGTCTTTTGGTATATATATATTTTTAAGATTAGTTCTATAGCAAAATCTGGGACCAATTACCTGTTTTGCCGTTTTTCTAAACCTTCGCGACACGCGTGATACGTGAGTAGGTTTGGGTTCCTGCGTATCGCGGCGCGTCGGGGTAGTTTCGTGGCGCGTGATTACACGTTTTAGCGTATCGCGCACACGCGCGACTAGTTTGCGACACGAGTTTCTAGCTTGACCGTAATGTCGCGTTTTTGGTAAAATTGAGCTTATATGTGTGATATGTTATGTGATTTTAGGTTCGCAGGCCAGTGAGACGGACGCTGCGAAGAAGGGAAAGCAAGTCGTCGGCTACACTTAGCGCGAGACACGGTGAGTAGATTTCACATCTACGGGGATATCGCCCGCATGGCGTTATGCGTCAGGGTTGATAGGACTTTGTTATTATATGTTTCATGCACCCCATAGACTATCATTGCATATTGCATTCCCTACTATTCATATATACATATTGCTTAGAACTGATAGAACTGCCATGATCATACTATTGTATATTGTTGTAGCTCATCTATACTTGATACCTATATCACAGTGGATCATTGCATTGTAGTTCATTCTCATGTGACATGACTTGATATACACATTGATGCACCTATCACATCGCAGTTACTTGTATTATTGTTGGGATTTCATATGATTTATGGGTTTGGGAACCGTGGCCTTTTCAAATAAGTAACCATTTAAAAACCCGGTTCCCTTGATATGATAATTTGGGGCGTCGCCCCGTGTTTTCTCGGTGCTTGAGGCACGGATTGATAGAGGGCTGACCCGGACTGACGGATGCCCGATGGATTGATATAGGGCTGACCCGGACTGACGGATGCCCGATGGATTGATATAGGGCTGACCCGGACTGACGGATGCCCGATGGATTGATATAGGGCTGACCCGGACTGACGGACGCCCGATATATTGATAGAGGGATGACCCGGACTGATGGATTCCCGGTATATACTTGAGAGAGGGCTGACCCGGATTGACGGAGGCCGATACAGGATGTTTTGCGTGTCGATGCTAGACACGAGTATTTATGATATTTGGGTGCCGATGTTGGGCACTCGGGATTTTCAGGAATATACAGGATATGAGGGCCGATGGAGTACCGGCGTTTTGAGATGTTGGGATTTGTGGTGCATACATACTTATGTAGTCCACCTCGATACTTCACGTAGATACTATATCCCCATGCTCAGCATTCATTATCACATCTCATCCTGTAGTATATCACCTGATAGAGGACTGGCATTATTATTATGCATACTGCCACATCGCATTGATATTATCTGCTGGCATTAGTAGAGCCACGCTATATGTGCATGCTTGCGATCACCTTTATATGTTATCTCTATTCACGAGTTGGCAACTCACCCCCGTTGTGCCACAGTGTTTGCAGGTTGCCCTTGGGAGTAGTCACGGCTGGCTGTTACCTCATCTTTTGGCACAGATACCCCTTTTGAGCAGAGATAGCCCTTTTGCTGTTTAGGTGGGTTTTGTACGGTATCTGTTATCTTTCAGTTGTATATTGATGTATCTAGTACTCTCCATCTACCTTCTGTATTGACTTAGAGACAGTTGTGAGGACGATATGTATGGTTTTATATTCTGGTGTCGAGCTCGCATGTGAGCCGACTTTACTTTATGCAGTCTTATCTTTATGATATTGTCCTTGTTTTACTGTGTATTCTTCGCTACGGCGTCGTATATCATATTGTGATGCTTTATCCATATCACTTGTTATTTCCGCTACACCTTACTTTTACCCGACTTTCGGGGCTAATGTTTTAAAAAAGGAAAGGTTACCAAAATTATAAAACTCATAACTTTTGAACTTAAAAGGGATTTCTACTAAATAAAATGGAAGTTTTTCAGACATTTACTATTGCTTTTACAAAATGTTTTAAATCACTCTATATTTATTGGTTTTGATTTCTGGGTTCGGCTTACTTAGCCGCGTTGCGCCTGTAGACGTTGCGTGGTTAAGTGCCGGTCACGAGTCGAATTCTCGGGTCGTGACAAAGTTGGTATCAGAGCGTAGGTTTTACCTTCGGAGTGTAGGATGACCCTGGTATGATGGAGTAGGTAGCTGCAGCAGGGTAGCGTAGCGTGCGTATGTTCCGCGGCATACTCACGACACGGTACTCCGCTTACGCGACCTTAGGACTTATTGATTTGATCCCTCCTTATATTCTTGCGATTCGATTTCCGTGTTCTTATCGAATCCATATTTTCTTTCAGCCATTATGCCGCCTAAGACTATGAGGGCACAGAGAGCGGCCGCGAGGGCCGAGATTCGTGTTGACTCGTCCGAGACGAGGACTGATCCGGGCAGTACGCCGGTTGTACCCGAGCAGGCTGTTCCTGCCGTGACAGAGCAGATCGCCTCGTTAGGGGCTGGTATGCAGGAGATGCGCCAGATGATAGGATCGCTAGTAGAGACGCTTCGAGCGCAGCGACCAGAGGTAGCTTCACCAGTTCCAGAGACCGCGATGGTGCCTACCGCACAGCCAGTTGCCCCTGCAGCCACGGAGGTGATTACAGTATCGCTATCAGAGTTCATGAGGCTGAAACCTCCGGTTTTCACAGGCACCGATACAGCCGAGGACCCACAGTCTTTCATAGACAGGATGGCCAGGATATGCCGTTCCCTCAGATGTGCAGATGCGAGATGGGTCGAGTTCGCGAGCTTTCGCCTGGAAGGTCTTGCGCAGAAATGGTGTGATTCAGTGGAGAAGGGCAGAGCGGCAGGTCTTCCTCCTATGACCTGGACGGAGTTCGTGACTATATTTCTAGCCCGTTTCCTTCCCCGGAGTGTTAGAGATGCCCGAGCACGCAGGTTTGAGTCTTTGCGCCAGACGCCAGGGATGACAGTGGCAGAGTATGACGTACTGTTTACAGAGCTAGCAGTCTACGCCCCACATTTAGTGGCCACCGAGGAGTTGCGAGTCCGGAGATTTGTTCGAGGCTTGATTTCACCAGTGTTCCTCGCGATCAGCGCGCAGCACTACGAGACCTACGCAGCCGCGGTAGACGCAGCCCTAGTGGTCGAGGAGCACCTTGTTGAGACTTCGGTATTTCCAGAGCCGAAGAGAGTTCGTACCAGTATTTCCGCACGGAGGCAGTCATTCAGACGCCGCGACAGGTATCGTTCCGGTACGAGGGGTAACAGAGATTCGGGACGGGGTCGGATGTTTAGTTCGTATCCCCAGGACGGTCAGCAGTCGCCGCGGGGTTGCTATAGATGTGGCAGCCTACTTCACCTCGTTCGAGATTGCCCAGAGACACACCGGAGGGAGGCGGCAGCACCGCATGTTACCTTACCACCTTCACCACCCCAGAGGGCGTTGCCCGTTGCGCCTACCGTTGCTCCGCGCCAGACTTATGCTCAGTGAGGTCGTGGGCGTGGAGGAGTTGCTCAGAGAGGACGAGATGACCGAGGCAGAGGTCAGTCAGTTACAGGTGGTGGACAGGCGAGGGTCTTTGCTTTGACACATCAGGACGCGCAGGCGTCCAATGCAGTGGTTTCAGGTATCCTCCCTGTATGTTCAGTTGATGCACATGTATTGTTCGATCCCGGATCCACACACTCGTACGTATCCACACACTTCGTGCCGAGTTTGGGTAGAGAGTCTGGCTTACTTGATCAGCCGCTTGTGGTGACTACTCCTGTGGGAGAGTCGTTTGTGGCAAGGCACGTGTTCCGATCCTGTATCGTCTGTATTGGCGAGAGAGAGTTGCCTGTCGACTTGATCCTTCTGGAGATGTTGGACTTCGACGTTCTTTTGGGCATGGATTGGTTAGCCACGTGCTATGCTTCTGTGGACTGCCGCGAGAAGACAGTTAGATTCTGTTTCCCCGGCGAGTCGGTTTTTGTTGTGTTGGGGGACCGTGGTGCCGCCCCTCACAGTGTGATTTCTTCTTTTCGCGCTGGACAGCTTTTGAGGAAGGGATGTCAGGGATTTCTCGCTTATGTTCGCGATGCTCGCGCTACAGAAGTTCCATTGGATCAGGTTCCGGTTGTTAGCGAGTTTCCTGATGTGTTCCCTGACGAGCTTCCTGGGTTGCCACCCGAGCGCGACATTTCTTTCTGTATTGATTTGGTTCCTGGTTCGGGGCCTATTTCTATACCGCCCTATCGGATGGCCCCGGCGGAACTTAGTGAGCTGAAGGGTCAGTTACAGGATTTGCTGGACAAGGGACTTATTCGACCCAGTGTTTCTCCTTGGGGTGCTCCAGTCCTGTTCGTCAAGAAGAAGGATGGCAGGTTGCGTCTTTGTATCGACTACCGCCAGCTGAACAGGGTGACAGTGCGGAACAGGTATCCTTTGCCGCGTATCGACGATTTGTTCGACCAGCTTCAGGGGGCAGGGTACTTTTCGAGGATCGATTTACGATCGGGCTATCATCAGCTGCGGGTTCGACAGGAGGACATTCCCCGGACAGCCTTCCGTACGCGCTACGGCCATTACGAGTTTTTGGTGATGTCGTTCGGACTCACCAATGCGCCAGCAGCCTTCATGGATTTGATGAACCGTATTTTCCGGCCTTATTTGGATCTGTTCATCATAGTCTTCATTGACGATATCTTGGTGTATTCCCGGAGTAGTGAGGAGCACGAGCAGCACCTGCGGATTACATTGCTGACATTGAGGGAGCACCAGCTCTATGCGAAATTTTCCAAGTGTGCTTTTTGGTTAGACAGCGTGGATTTCTTGGGTCACGTGATTTCACGAGACGGTATATGTGTTGACCCGAGGAAGATCGAGGCCGTTCAGCGTTGGCCCAGACCCACATCGGTGACGGAGATTCGCAGCTTTTTGGGATTGGCCCGTTATTACAGGCGTTTTGTGCAAGACTTCTCACGTATTGCTACACCGTTGACCGGGTTGACCCGGAAGGGAGTTCCCTTCGATTGGACGGAGGAGTGCGAGCACAGTTTTCAGCAGTTACGGACACGGCTGACGACGGCACCGGTGTTATCCTTACCTTCCGGATCGGGCGGATTTGTGGTCTTTTGTGATGCTTCTCGAGTGGGATTGGGATGCGTTCTGATGCAGCATGATAGGGTGATCGCGTATGCCTCGCGACAATTGAAGAAGCACGAGCAGAACTACCCCACTCATGATTTGGAGATGGCATCAGTGGTCTTCGCACTTAAGATCTGGCGACACTACCTATACGGCGAGTCGTGCCAGATATTTACGGATCACAAGAGTCTGAAATACATATTCCAGCAGCGGGACCTGAACCTTCGACAGCGTCGATGGATGGAGTTAGTGAAGGATTATGACTGCGAGATCTTATATCACCCGGGCAAGGCAAATGTGGTGGCGGATGCTTTGAGTAGGAGGCCCGGGAGTAGTTTATCTTGTTTGAGCGCAGTACAGGAGCAGTCATCCGCAGATTGGCAGATATTATGCGACAGTCGAGTACATTTCGAGTTCACGCCGATTGGAGGACAGATAGCGCATGTCCGTGCACGCCCACAGTTGATTGATCGTATACGTGAGGCACAGCTCAGTGATGACCGATTTTCGGAGATCATGGCACAGATGGGACAGGGCAGATTTTCCGAGTTCGTGATCGATGATCAGGGGATACTACGGTTTGGAGTCAGACTGTGCGTACCTGATGCTGAGGGACTGAGGCGTGAGATTCTTGAGGAGGCACATCGATCGATATATAGCGTCCATCCCGGTTCCACCAAGATGTATCATGATATGCGAGATGTTTACTGGTGGGACGGAATGAAGAGGGACATTTCAGATTTTGTATCGAGATGCCTGACTTGTCAGCAAGTCAAGGCTGAGCACCAGAGGCCCGCGGGAGAGCTACAGCCGTTACCCATTCCGGAGTGGAAATGGGAACAGATTTCGATGGATTTCGTGGTGGGTCTACCCAGGACTAGTCGGGGGTATGACTCCATCTGGGTGATCGTGGATCGTTTGACGAAAGCGGCTCACTTCCTACCGGTGAAGACGACTTTCGGATTCACTCAGTATGCCCAGATCTATATTGACGAGGTGGTGCGACTACACGGAGTCCCGACGTGCATTGTGTCCGACAGAGGCACCCAGTTTACCAGTAGACTATGGCAGAGGCTTCAGGAGGCTTTGGGCACTCGCTTGAGTTTCAGCACGGCATTTCATCCGCAGACCGACGGACAGTCAGAGCGGACCATTCAGACTCTCGAGGACATGCTCAGAGCTTGTGTACTAGATTTCGGAGGTAGCTGGGATCATCATTTGCCCTTGGTAGAGTTTTCCTACAATAACAGCTACCAGGAGACTATTCAGATGGCACCGTTTGAGGCTCTTTATGGGAGGAGATGCAGGTCGCCTACTTGTTGGACAGAGCTCAGTGAGAGCAGTATCTTAGGGCCACAGATCGTTGAGGAGACGACCGCGAAGATCCAGTTGATTCGCGATAGGATGAGAGCAGCACAGAGTAGGCAGAGGGCTTATGCAGACCGTCGACGACGCAGACTTGAGTTTTCGATTGGTGATCATGTTTTCTTGAGGGTCTCCCCAATGAAAGGTGTGATGAGGTTTGGGAAGAAGGGGAAGCTTAGCCCCAGGTATGTGGGCCCCTTCGAGATCCTTGAGCGTGTCGGTGCAGTGGCTTACCGGTTAGCCCTTCCGCCCAGCTTTCCAGATATGCACCCCGTATTCCATGTCTCGATGCTCCGCAGATATCTTCATGATCCTTCGCATGCGATTCAGCATCCGACGATCCAGCTTGAGCGTGATCTTTCCTATACAGAGCAGCCGGTGATGATCCTGGATCGACAAGTGAAGAAGTTGAGATCGAAGGACATTCCATCAGTTAAAGTACTTTGGCGTGGTCAGAACCGTGAGGAGGTCACTTGGGAGACCGAAAGCGAGATGAGGAAGACGTATCCCCATCTTTTTGAAGGTAACCTTAGTTAGATTTTTGAAATTCGGGGACGAATTTCTTTAAGGGGGAGAGATTGTAACACCTTAGGATAAGGGTTAGTGAATAATTATAATTAAATAATGGTTTTTTTATAAAAAGTTTACCAAATTGGGTTTTAAATATTTTTCCTAATTTAATAAATATTTTTCCAAAATTTTATTAGGCTTGCACAAACATGTGCATGTAAACTAGGGTTTTTAAATTAAGTTAATTCCATAATTATTAACCATGGTGGGTTAATCTTGAGGGTTAAAGTGTTATGGTTTCTTAAATGAGTTTAATTAGCTAATTAGGGGGTTACTTTAATTTGAATTGGTTTTCTTTTGTGTGTTGACTTGTGTGAGAGAGGGAGTAGGCATCATGGCTCAAGCCATGCTTGCATTAATGAGGAGAGAGAGAGGGGTTGACCCTTGAGTGATGATTGTTTTCCTCTCTCATTTTTGTTTGTTCTCTCAAAACACTCACAAACACACACACACACTTACCTCTTCACACCCCAGCAGCAGCAGCAGGAGAAGAAGCAACAGCAGCAGCAGGAGAAGCCAGAAGCAGCAGCAGCAGGAGAAGAAACAGCAGCAGCAGCATTCAGCAACAGCACCAGCAAGCATTTCAGTGAGCAGCAGCAGCCTCATCACCCAGTGCAGCCCCTTCTCTTCACTTCTTCTGCTTCCTCCAGCTTCCTAGGGTTAAGTATGGGTATATTTTCAAAACTTATTCCCTAGTTAGCTTGGTTGGTGTAGTTTTGCATCGGTTATTGGATTTGAGTGTGTTTTAGTGCGATATGGGGTGTTTAGTGAGAACTTTGTGCTAATGAGGTGAGAATTGGTTTCAGTAGGTCATTAGTGAGTTGTTGAGGCCATAGTAACCTAGTTTAACCCCAATTACACTAAAATACCACCAGTTTTCCTATTAGATGCAAAATGTCGTATTTGTGCACAATTTGAGCTTTTTGGATCTGCTATTGACCCGAGGTGATTTAAATGAAATTGAGGGGACTGTGGTATAGTGGAGTAGTGCTGATACCCCAGGAGAAACCCGACCCCCTGACTCCCAACTCCGGCCGCCAAAACCGCCATTCTGGCCGCAAATTGCGGCCAGACATGGGGTGTTTTGGTGTTTTTTGGGTTCTGTAGGTGTATTTTTGTGTGTAGGGTCTTTTGGTATATATATATTTTTAAGATTAGTACTGTAGCAAAATCTGGGACCAATTACCTGTTTTGCCGTTTTTCTAAACCTTCGCGACACGCGTGATACGTGAGTAGGTTTGGGTTCCTGCGTATCGCGGCGCGTCGGGGTAGTTTCGTGGCGCGTGATTACACGTTTTAGCGTATCGCGCACACGCGCGACTAGTTTGCGACACGAGTTTCTAGCTTGACCGTAATGTCGCGTTTTTGGTAAAATTGAGCTTATATGTGTGATATGTTATGTGATTTTAGGTTCGCAGGCCAGTGAGACGGACGCTGCGAAGAAGGGAAAGCAAGTCGTCGGCTACACTTAGCGCGAGACACGGTGAGTAGATTTCACATCTACGGGGATATCGCCCGCATGGCGTTATGCGTCAGGGCTGATAGGACTTTGTTATTATATGTTTCATGCACCCCATAGACTGTCATTGCATATTGCATTCCCTGCTATACATATATACATATTGCTTAGAACTGATAGAACTGCCATGATCATACTATTGTATATTGTTGTAGCTCATCTATACTTGATACCTATATCACAGTGGATCATTGCATTGTAGTTCATTCTCATGTGACATGACTTGATATACACATTGATGCACCTATCACATCGCAGTTACTTGTATTATTGTTGGGATTTCATATGATTTATGGGTTTGGGAACCGTGGCCTTTACAAATAAGTAACCATTTAAAAACCCGGTTCCCTTGATATGATAATTTGGGGCGTCGCCCCGTGTTTTCTCGGTGCTTGAGGCACGGATTGATAGAGGGCTGACCCGGACTGACGGATGCCCGATGGATTGATATAGGGCTGACCCGGACTGACGGATGCCCGATGGATTGATATAGGGCTGACCCGGACTGACGGATGCCCGATGGATTGATATAGGGCTGACCCGGACTGACGGATGCCCGATGGATTGATATAGGGCTGACCCGGACTGACGGACGCCCGATATATTGATAGAGGGATGACCCGGACTGACGGATTCCCGGTATATACTTGAGAGAGGGCTGACCCGGATTGACGGAGGCCGATACAGGATGTTTTGCGTGTCGATGCTAGACACGAGTATTTATGATATTTGGGTGCCGATGTTGGGCACTCGGGATTTTCAGGAATATACAGGATATGAGGGCCGATGGAGTACCGGCGTTTTGAGATGTTGGGATTTGTGGTGCATACATACTTATGTAGTCCACCTCGATACTTCACGTAGATACTATATCCCCATGCTCAGCATTCATTATCACATCTCATCCTGTAGTATATCACCTGATAGAGGACTGGCATTATTATTATGCATACTGCCACATCGCATTGATATTATCTGCTGGCATTAGTAGAGCCACGCTATATGTGCATGCTTGCGATCACCTTTATATGTTATCTCTATTCACGAGTTGGCAACTCACCCCCGTTGTGCCACAGTATTTGCAGGTTGCCCTTGGGAGTAGTCACGGCTGGCTGTTACCTCATCTTTTGGCACAGATACCCCTTTTGAGCAGAGATAGCCCTTTTGCTGTTTAGGTGGGTTTTGTATGGTATCTGTTATCTTTCAGTTGTATATTGATGTATCTAGTACTCTCCATCTACCTTCTGTATTGACTTAGAGACAGTTGTGAGGACGATATGTATGGTTTTATATTCTGGTGTCGAGCTCGCATGTGAGCCGACTTTACTTTATGCAGTCTTATCTTTATAATATTGTCCTTGTTTTACTGTGTATTCTTCGCTACGGCGTCGTATATCATATTGTGATGCTTTATCCATATCACTTGTTATTTCCGCTACACCTTACTTTTACCCGACTTTCGGGGCTAATGTTTTAAAAAAGGAAAGGTTACCAAAATTATAAAACTCATAACTTTTGAACTTAAAAGGGATTTCTACTAAATAAAATGGAAGTTTTTCAGACATTTACTATTGCTTTTACAAAATGTTTTAAATCACTCTATATTTATTGGTTTTGATTTCTGGGTTCGGCTTACTTAGCCGCGTTGCGCCTGTAGACGTTGCGTGGTTAAGTGCCGGTCACGAGTCGAATTCTCGGGTCGTGACAGAAACAGAGGCACTGACTTAATTGAACCAGATTCAAATCATGCAGCTATCTCCAGGGCATGTCAAGTAAATGGAGAGAGGCTGATCAGCGTTACTCAACTTAGAAGTGCTTCTAATTATGAGTAACCTGAAAGAGAAGCAAGTTCTCTTAATCATTACTATCAACTGAATACCATACATAAGTATCTACATCTTCGATCACTTTGAAGAATCGCTATACTTGCAACATCTGGTTCTCTACTTTACTCTTATACCTATAACTTCTCAAAACTCAGACCTTGTGTTTCTACGAAATACTTATCTAAGAACTAGAGAAGTCATAAGTAAACAGAATATAGTACGAGGACTAACCCCTCTGTCCTAATGGACACTGGACAATATAATCCTCTGTATAAGTCCTCTAAGTCTAATAACTCAAACCCTGTGCGTCGTAGGTTGAAAACTGTACTATGGATATGAAGAATTACACCGCTGTTTAATACTCCTTACCTAACTATCCACTGATATAGGTAAATGTCATAGACATAATTTCAAAAAGTTATATCTCACTCTATGAAAATAGACGTACAGATATATCAATTTGAAATTGGTGCATAACAACGGATATTCAAAACCAAACATTTGTCGTCCGGCAAACAGCCCAGGCGATTTCCTCAAATATCACCAATTACAACAAATTCCGATATAATGAGGATGATCACCTAATTCCCAATAACTTACTCCCACTCATCATCTGTAAAACCATACAGATGTGAGAATCATACATGGTAAATACATACCCTGGAGCAAAGGCTAATTGGAAAATCAGTTTTCTTTTAACTGTACATAGTGAAACTGAAATATTGAAATGTTTCGATGGGGTATCCGGGTATTCCTACTAATGCCACATCCATTGTCCAGATTCACAACTGTAAACGTATATTTCTTTGCCATCTCTCCAAATCCCTATATATGTCTTTAGTCGTTACCTTCTGTACACCCCTTTAGGCCAAATGGTTTTCTTCCTTCCCTATCGTTCGACACCAGCTTATGGTTTGGAAGATGACTATCCAATAAGCATAATAGATGTACTGTCCTAATCCTAGGAACCCTCGCGATGCGAGAGAAGGTGAAGATAAAATACATCTAAATAAACCACATTCCTATTTCTCCTGAACCAGAATCCATCCCCGAACTGGAACGAGTTCCTTTCGAGTTCGTAAATAACCATACGATAGAGTATCCAATAAACTGTGGATCTTCATAGTGATACAGAGTATCTTGGAGAAATACAAAGGTGATATAGGATTGGCAAAGAAATACTTGGTTTGGTCGTAAATAGCAGTCGCAATTTACTTTGCCCTCCTTCTAAACCATTTATTTGTCTTAACTTAATACTTTCTGTACACCGCACTTACGTTAATCGGCTTTCTTCATTCCCTACCGTACGGCACCAGCCTAAGTTTTGGAAGAAGATTATCCAATAGGCGTAACGGGTGTACTATCCCCTAATCCAAGGAGCACTCGCAACCTGAGTGAAGGTAAACAGAAAAGACAACTGAATAGTTCTATTCGTCTTCTCCAAAACCAGAAACCATCCTCGAATAAATTCCTTCGAGTTCGTATATAACCATACGATAGTTTTGTCCAATGGAAGTGGACGTTCGTAGTAATAAGGGGTGTCCTGGAGAAAAGGGTAAAAGTAGGAGTGGCAATGAGGTATGCAACTCTGACAATCCAAAAACTAGTCTTATAAGAAGGTTCAGTCAACTTGGTCACTGAGTCATAGTCAAGGGTCGGGTCATGGCCGCTGCCAAAGAGAGAGAGAAAAGAAACATTCAGCGTGCACTCCAACCTAGATCAGAATGGTTATAACTTTATCTAATCAGGAAACCTCCCACTGTAACGTCAAATTCTTCCCCAAACCTGAAAGAAGAACTAGTCGGGATCACCCGAGGAGTAAACCAACTCTTCAGTAGGAATCGAGATCCAACTATCATCGCATGATAATGTGACGGAATCCGCTCACGTTATCACACTCCAGAAGGTATGCGCATATCTGGCAAGTTTCAGTTTCTTTAGAAACTCCCGATGTGATTTTTACCCCATGCTCTTATGACCATGACTTTGGCCAACAAATCATAAGTCACATGTCAAGTTCTACCCGTCATTATCCAAGTTAATTTGAACCCACCCGTACAAGCCCTTAACTTTGGCCAACAAGGCTATACGACTGTCCCAAACCAACGTATCTATCTATGCTGCATATGAATATCCAATAGCTACCAAACACTGTGCCTTGACTTTGGCCAACAAACACAGCTTGAATACTATTGACTACCATATGAAATGGCGGAGGGCTACGAATGTTATTGGCGAAAAACCTTTAACATAATGAACCTGATATCGTTGAAGGAACCGGATAGCTTTATAAAAATATAGTGGCGAAAACCTTTGCTAAAGAGGGCACTCCCGGTGAAGGGATCTCGGATCTTTCCCCGTAGAATGAGGTGCAGGATATTCCAACTGAATACCACGATACAAAGCAAAAGTAAACGACTATAGTGAAGTTATTTCCTTGATGCAAACTTCTATCCAAGGGGTCACTCCCGGTGAAGGGATCTCGGCCCTTACCTCGTCGACTGAGGTGCTAGATATTCATAACCGAATATCACTGTGCAAAACAAAAGAGAATGCCCTTGCAATAACAGCTTTTTGAAAAATGTTCCAACAACATCAGAATAGGTTTGTTTAGCTTGCATTGATCCGAATCAACACGTCCCATCAATTGATCACACCACAAAAGAACGAAAATAATTATGTACGTATATGCCATCCGCATTCGCCACTGGGTCCCGTCATCACCCGTTAGGTTACTTAACTAACGACAAGCGGGGACTGGACTAGCGCGGATGCAAAACATATACAACATCTACTAGTGTGTGTGTCTATATATATATATATATATATATATATATATATATATATATCAATATATAATATTCGCTCAAGGCGAGATAAAATGCAACATCACAGAAATGTAATAAGCATCACAGAACAATATAGATATCTGGGATCCCCGGGTTTCATAGAGCCGCTACTGAAACCCGACGTTCCCCTGGTCGTGTGGATAGCCTGTGCAATGAAATCCTAGACCCCTACGGGCACGGCAAGTTACCTGCCAAAACCTGAAGTGAGGCAGCCCCCTTCAACAACGTGAATGGACCATCCAGCACTTCACGGAATCCGGTAACTTGTGCACCCCTCCTTGGGTCAACCTGTACCCCCTACGAGTGCGGCGAATAGCCCGCCAATTCTAGAGTGAAGCCCCCTCCGTATAAACGCCATGAGATGCGGGCTTGTTGCCCCCTAGAACCCGGCTACCCGTGCACCCCTCCGCGGGGTAATCCTAGTACAGAAAGTAAAATATACATACAACGGGTACATCGAGCTCAGCCCGGTCGTGCTCCAAAAGAATAATATACAAACAGGCAGTAACGGCAGTCCACATGTTGGACGCTCGCCCCGCAATATCAAATGTACATATAAAACGAAACTGTACTAACATTGCTTCCATGCTATCCCCCACGACCAATCCGCAACATCACAGCACAACACAGAACATCAACGTGAAGTCACGTTCGTAAATCCGTCTAAAAGGGCTATAGCAGTTAGACAGGATTTACCGATCAAATGACATTCACGGTCACAGATATAATGTAAATACTGCGAACTAACATGTTTAAAATTTTCGATCGATCAAATTTTCCGGAGTGGGCCCCAAGCACTACTGTAGCACTCAAAGAAAATCTGGGCCCAAAAAGAACATACCAAAAACCCATTTCCAAGTTATAGACCCAATGTAGAAATTTGGTTCTGTGAGTCTACTGTTCCGCAGCGGAATCACGGCCAAAATGGGGTTATGGCCGCGATTCCGTGGCGCTATAGTAAGTTCATGGTACCAAATTTTTGCAGTGTTCTAAAAAAACCCTGCACACATTTCTGCAACGTACCAAATATTTTTTTTACAACTAAAAAATTTTGACAGAAACTGTGCTTTTGAAAATGCGGTTTTTGAAAATTCGTTCGTTCGAAGTTTTAAACACACTAGAGCAAGCTAGACTAAGTTAATGGCGTGGCTCTGATACCATTGTAAGTGCACGGCGGCGTCTTGGCCGTCAATCCGACGCCGGAATGCGGAAATGAAAATTTTACGAAGCATGTAAACCGGCACCACCGCACACTTTAAACCCGGATCGGGCCATTAACCTAACTCTAAGAAACATGAGAATGGGTAGAGAGATATACCGAGCGATCCGTGTCCTTCGGTCTTCGGCCTCCACTCCGATCTCCTCGTGGAATCTCCGGTCTTCATCTCCTCGTCGGAACGGGCACCACATCGCCGGGTTCTTTTACGGCCTCCTACCTCTGGACTGAGGCAACTCGGGCACGAAGTTGGTGAGTCGATGTGTCTAAGAATACTGTAGGATAGTGTAGAATAGTTCGTCTCAAGGGGTTATAAAGTTGCCACATTGGATGGAGGTGAAGGAAAAATGAACTTTTAAGTGGAGCTAATCTTTGTTGCATGAATGGAAAAATAAGATAGCAAAAATTCCTCACTCACAAAAAAACCCATGCTCCCTCATGTGGCCGGCTAAATGAGAGTGGGAAATATGAAGGGGGTGAGCACAAGCTTGGTGGAAGGTGACCATAAGAGATGTGAAGAATACTAGGAAAATTAGTCACCTCCAAATCAATTCAAGCCTATCTCATAAATGCAAACAATGATCACAAGAAAAAGCAAAGATGCTAAAACCATCATAATCCCCAAATTGCAAGAAACCCCCTCCACAAATCTAATTTGCACACTTGCAAATTAGCCCCTCCATCGGAAAAACCCGGCTGTGAAGGAACAAAGGAAAACTGGCCGAAATGGAATGCAAACTGGCAACTTCAAAAAGCTGATCCCGTAATAAATTACAGGAAAACCCTGCGACTATATATACATACCCGCATTTGTATTCCCACTGAATACAAATGCAAAGAGACAAAATCTACACAGTACAATACTAGGATCCCGCTTAAACCAAAGCCCGCTAGTATTATCCGTCCGATCATGATCCGTGCAATACCGCACGTATAAGATCGAACCCCGCCATATCTCCATAAGGCCTCTACAGCGTTTCGCCCGAAACTTTAGAAAACGGTCTGTGGGGGACTCTAAAGACTCGTCAACACCTTGGTTGTGGATTTAACCACTAGCAAATCAGAGATATTAGCCATACGTAATGGGCTACCAGGTATTGACCGAAAGGGGCGTCTGTGAGCGAACCCATGCTGACACCCTACTGAGCCTGTCAGTGACAATATCCATACAGTCCGGTCCGTTCGTCTATGAACATCGCATGGCGGGCCTAGGGGGTTGGTAAAAGTCAGACCCTAAAAGCGGTATAAGTCATGTCGGAGTGTAGCCCATAACACCGTTAGATACTACTGGAATACCTACCAGTAAATCTCCTGCCTTGGCCAAGGACTTCGTGTAATGGATCTCCTAGACACAGCGCGACCTCACCCCCAATACCGGGAGAGACGAACCCCTGAAGATCCGCTCACTTCCTCCATGTGGCTCGGGACTGTACCCAACTAAAACCTGTTTGCACGTCTCCTTTGAGCATGGTAGGGTAGTAATCAAAGTACAGTGGGAACTCACACGAGACAAATGACGATCTCAGCTCGATGAACTAACCTGTACACATGTCACCCGGGAACTGCTATCTGACGTCTTGTATAAGACCAATTAGCAAGTTTCCGGCGAGTCCTCTCCGGTGTACTCATAACCCGATGAGCACCTGTATACATCTTAGGTGAACCAACTAACCCCAGTGGCTTGTGAGACCGGCCACCGCCCTTCGTCGGGGTCTCGACTGTATTCACTAGTCTACTCTGGAGAATCGATGCCCTGTCTCAAAACTCCCACGACTAGGGACCTTTGAAGGATTTGCTTATAGACCTCAGCTCCCACGTATATGATCGCCCTCATACTGCTGGCAGTCAAGCAAGAATCCTAAGGGCTCTATCAACGTGTAATAGTGACTTGTAAGGTCACCTAAAGCAGTACACGATGATAAAGATAAACCAGATAGCATACTATCATCTTGAGTAAGACTGTCCTATCGTTATAGGTCCTCTCTCAATAATTGCAATCACGCACCTGTGATCCAATAATTGACTCTGAGGGCATTAACTCCAACAAGGTGGACCCTCTTAAGTACCTGATGTCAAAGGCCATATTGACGGGTCGACTCGCTAAATGGGCTCTGCTCTTGATGGAGTTCTCAATAATCTATCAACCTCTTAAGGCAGTCAAAGGCCAAGCCATCACCGACTTGCTCGCTGAGCATCCGATACCGGACAACTCACCTTTGAATTGCGAACTGCCAGACGAACACGCGTTTGATGCGATCGACGGTGATGGTAACCGGTAGGAACTTTATTTTGATGGAGCGTCTTCCGTAAAGAACCGCAAACAAAACACGCCTATAATTAAATCAGGGGTAGGCCTTATCTTCGTGACCCCGCAATGAGGGATAATACGCTTTTCTTTCTCCTTGACAGAGCCAAGGATGAACAATGAAGCCGAGTACAAAGCTCTGATAGCAGGCCTCGAGATCAAATTGAAAACTTACAAATGCGTTAGCCAAGCTAGAGTTGGTAAATGGCGACTACCAAATGTGCAAACTAGAGTTGGTAAAGTACGGCGAGAAAGTACAGCAACTGCTGACTTAAATTCCTTCCTACACCTTTGAAAGCATACCGTGTTCAAAAAATAGCAAGGCGGATGCGTTAGCCAAGCTCGCTAAAGAACTGGCCGATGAGAACCTCGATGACGTAAGAATTATGGTACAAAGCCGTCGGGTTCTCGCTCCGGCAGAAATATCTCCGGGATCATCCGAGGAAAAGGAAGCGACTGAGCAGACAGCCCTACAAATAAAAGACCAGGAAAAGGCTGAGGATTGGAAAGAAGTCTTTATAGACTACTTCAAATCCCATCGAACGCCTGAAGATGCGTCCTCAAAACATCAGTTCATGAAGCGAGCCCTGTCTTTCGCCTTCGTCAACGATACTTTGTATAAGAGGTCATTTGATTCTCTGTGGTTGAGATGCCTGGGACCCGAAGAGGCGAAGAGAGTCATCCAAGAAGTTCATGACGGACTCTGCGGTTCTCACCAAGCAGGCCCGAAGATGAAGTTAAAGATTAAAAGGATGGGTTATTATTGACCCACGATGATTCAGGACTGCCTCGAGTATACGAAGCAATGCTACTCATGCCAGATCCATGGGGACTTCATCCATCAGCATCCAAATCCACTACATCCAAAGGTGGCTAGCTGGCCGTTCAAAATATGGGGGACTGATATAATTGGCCCCATCGAACCAGCGTCGTCCAGGGGACATCGATTCATTTTGGCGACGACTGACTACTTCTCCAAATAGGCAGAAGCAGTGCCACTGAGGGAAGTGAAGACGGAGAATATCCTCCACTTCTTCAAGATGCACGTCATTTATCGGTTCGGAACTCCGAGACGGATCATCTCCGATAATGGGCCAACCTACAGAAGCCATAAAATTAGCCGCTTCGCACAACAACATAACATAGACTGGAGATACTCCTCAGTTTATATTCCCCGAGCTAACGGTTTAGCTGAGGCTTTCAACAAGACCTTAACGAAGATCGTGAAGAAGACGGTGCCCTGAAATAAGAAGGACTGGCACGAAATACTGCAAGAAGCTCTCTGGGCGTATCGAATTACGTTCAAGACGTCCACAAACACTACGCCGTACGCGTTGGTATTCGGTACAGAAGCAGTACTCCCCCTCGAGATAGAGTTACCCTCTCTACGAGTGGCAGTCCATTATGAGCTAACGGACGAAGAGAATGCTCACCTTCGCCTCGAGGAGCTCGATGCCCTTGATGAAACCCAGCTCCTGGCGCAGTAAAATCTAGAAGCTTATAAAGCAAAGATGACGTGCTCATATGAAAGATTGACCAAGCCGAGGACATTCCGCCAAGGCGAACTCATGCTGGTGGTCAAAAGACCTATGATCCCCAATCGCGCCAAGCAAGGAAAATTCGAGCCGAACTATGAAGGCTCGTACATCATAAACAAGTTCTATCAGGGTGGGGCCTATTTACTCATGGACATGCATGGAGAAAGACCTTTCAGGCCAATAAACAGCCGCTTCCTGAAGAAATACTACGCCTAATGAGTTACGACCCAGGTCAATGATAGATGACAACGACTATATCCGCTCGCCATCTTCCTAAGCCCAAAACTCTATAAGTAGTAGCTGGTTAACGGACCGAAACGTCCCTAAACTAACAACAGACCACTATGTCCTAAAACTAGCTGTTGCCCGAGATGTCAAGAAGCTACGGCAGATAGCAACATCCCGAAGTTAAAAAAATAATATAAATAAATAAATAAATAAAAAACGGTATGTCCATAAGCAAAATGGGCACGGATGAAAACCCGAAAGGGCTCCGTGAGTAAAAACAGCAGGGCGACCGGCGAGTATTTGTGAAAACCCAAAAGGGCGCAATCTCGTTATATAAAAAAAGAAAAGAGAAGAGATAAAAAAAAAGAGAAGAAAACGGTATGTCTATAAGCAAAACGGGCACGGATGAAAACCCGAAAGGGCTCCGTAAGTAAAAACGGCAAGGCTACCGGCGAGTGTTTGTGAAAACCCGAAAGGGAGCAACCTCGTTAAAAGACACATACAGGGTCCTCTCGACCTTATAAGGAGAAAACACCCGCATGAAATCCTTACGACTCACAAGGGAGCAACACACTTAGGGATCCCTACAATTCCTAAGGAGAAATTAAACTTGCGAGATCCTCATGACTCGTAAGGAGAACTCTCTTATGGGATCCTCACGGCTCATAAGATATGAAAGTCTTAAGCAAGAGAGACCTGAACCTGTTCTTAAGCAGCCCCCACAACCTCCAATCTATGCCCTACAAGCGGCTCAATGCCACCCTTGTATACAATCCACGGGAGCGAATAAACACTTCCCTAACCAAGTCCCACCCATGACTAGGGACATGTTCGCACGGTTAACAGCTCTTGTGAGTCCCCTCGACTTATAGGGAGAAACTCCCTTGTAAGATCCTTACGACTTATAAGAATCCATACACTTAGGAGTCCTCATGACTCCTAAGGAGAAAACACACCTACGAGATCCTCACGACTCTCAGGGAGAAATACCTTTATGAGACCCTTACGGCTCCTGAAGTCAAAAGCCTTAGTCGACAGGATCCTAACCCTGTTTACTAAGCCACCTTTGTTTAACATCGGCAGAGGCAAATGATTACTCGCTCCTGAAAATTTCCCAGTTGTAGCGATGCAGATGCCGAAATCGGTGTCTAATCCCAAGCTTGCGGCGAAAAGACAGCAAGCCACACATGCATATGAAATAGCCGAAATGATGGGGCAACTTGCAACAAAATCAGCAAGTAAAGAAAAAATGTATGCATGCAAAATAGCCGAAATGATTAGGCAATTCGCAATAAAAAGCAGCGAGTAAAAATAAAATAAATAGCCGAAATGATAGGGCACCGCGAAAAATAGCCGAAATGACTGGGCAATCGCGACCTTTGCTATATAAAAGCAGAAATGATAGAGTAACGCGGAAAGAAATAAAATAAAATTTATGCCCTACAGGTGATATCACAGCAATCTCTGTATACAATCTAGGGGTGCAAACAAAAAGGAATCACATTCCTCCTCTCCCAGGTTTCATCAGAAGAAAAAGCCAAATCTCGAAGAGTCGCAGACAACCTAGGGATCATCTCGATATGCGTCTCGTTACAATAGACGCAACGTCAACAACGGCATTCCTTCGCAAGTCCAGTAGGACTCGGACACGCCAGCAAACGAATCGAAGGCCAAATTCCTAGCTTCAGGGTCTTGACGGCAACTCATATAAAGCCTGAAAGACAATCGGAGATCATCTCACCCTAGCGTGGAGTTATCACCACCTCGACGTTCGTCTCTATACAACAGACGAAATGACACTACAGCGTCCTTCCTCCAACAGGATTTGGACACGCCACAGCAAGCGAAGCGAAGGACAAATTCCTAGCTTCAGGGTCTTGACGGTAACTCATATAAAACCTGAAAGACTACCGGAGATCATCTCACCCCAGCGTAGAGTGATCACCACCTCGACGTTCGTCTCGATACAGTAGACGAGATGTCACCACAGCATTCTTTCCCCAGCAGGATTCAGGCGCGACAATCAAACAAACGGAGCCACGGCAAAATCCCTAGTTCCAAACCTCGACGATTCACCAGCAACCTAGAGACAACCGCGATATTCGTCTCGATACAGCAAACACAATGCCAAATAACGAAGTAAAGGCCAAATTCCTAGCTTTAGGGTCTTGATGGCAACTCATATAAAACCTGAAAGACCATCGGAGATCATCCCACACCAGCGCGGAGTGGTTATGACTCATCGGGACTCACCAAAATGAGCCTAACCTCAAGTAAAAGCAGCATGGCAAAATTCCTAACGCTTGCTCTTCCAACGGTCAAACTGTCTAGGCGGATCGCTTGAAGACGTCTTGTCTAGCCCCCGAAAGGATTAGAGACATGACAGTCGCAAGGCTACTCGAACAGCAAGACTGCCTATCGAGGAATACATCGGCCAATGCGACGGTACAACGGACAAAACCCTAGTACCACAAACCCTAACGGACCTCTGTCGTAAAGAGCAGAGGTTAACTGTGACGTAAGGATATTCTTGCGAGAACTGCTCGATTCGCCTCGACTCGCAAGGAAATTAGGGTCTTTGCGAGAACTTCTCGATTCGTCTCAACTCGTGAGGAAAAGCCTTAGGCAATCAGCATAAGAACCGGTTTCCTAAGCATTGGGGCCCTGCAAGTTGGCCCAAAATGGACTCTTGCATACTATTCATGGGTCACACTCTCCAAAGTCAAATCCTGACAAGGAGGGAAACAACCACTTATGGGTCCTCTCGACTCGTAAGAGGGAAAATTCTCTTATAAGATCCCTACGACTTATAAGGGAAAACGCACTTAGGAATCCCCACGATTCCTAAGGAGAAAATACACCTACAGGATCCTCTCGACTTGTAGGGAGAAAGTCTTTATGAGACCTTCACGGCTTATAAAGTTGAAAAGTCTTAGGTGACAGATCCTAACCCTGTCTCCTAAGCCATCACCACTTTACAAAGAATCCAAGATTGATGGCTATATATTATCTACAGACCGCATTCGCAAAAATTGCATGGTAACAACACAGCAAGTAAAAGAGAGCAACAGTATGACAGAAAAATGGGTATCTTTATTCATGATTTCAATTAAATACAAAGCGAATCGTATAAAAGGATAAAGAATGGATACATATTATTCAAAAATTACAAGTGTATAATTGATACAAGGCAGCTACTGAAAATGAAGCGTCTTAAGTTGGACAATCAATTGCTCTCGCACTTCCTTCAGCGCCTTCTCATGATCGGATGTCGCGGCCAACTCTGCTTCCACCTGGGCCCGCTGCTGCAAATAGGGTGAAAGTTGTTCTTCAACGGCTCGCTGAGCTTCTTCACGACCTTGGGCATCACGCTCAACGGTATCGAGCTTCTGCTTCAATGCCAACCCGTCGGAGATACTTTGCAGAAGTCCCTCGAAGATGATTTTCACCCAGGTAGCATTCGCATCAACCTCAGCGCGCAATCGAGCAGACTCGCTTTTGTTTTCTTTGCATTCCCTTTGCCTTAAAGCCACTTCTTGTTCAAGATGGCGGAAATAAGAAGTGCTCTGCTCGATCCATGCCGCCCATTGAGTACTCACGGCCAAAATCTCGGGGGCAGGACGCATAAGCTCCAGCTGATGCAGGAGGGCCTCGATCTTCCTGCAGTGATTAACCCAAGACTCGACGACGCCTTCATTATGAAAATTTACAAGCGTCACCAGCATCGGATTAACCTCCGCAGCAAAATCTACGGCGGATGTAGGAGCTTCTGCGTTAAGCTCCTCGACGCATCCGCTCAGCATGCTCAAACTCATCGCAGCACCCTTTGAAGATGGACGTCTCGAGAATGGGCCTGCCACCATCATGATGCGAGACTCGAAAGGGACCGGAGTCGGAGTGACAGCTGCAGAACAAAACATAATCAAATGACGGTTCAAGAAATATAAGAAAGTCATCAATAATGGAGTCTACTATACCAGCCGCAGCAGGTGGCAAAGCCGGGAGGACCGGTGGTGCAACTGATCTCTCATCTTCTCATTCGATCTGTAGCACTGCTATCAGGGTAAGGAAGAATCAGAAACAAGTTCATTATCGAAAAAAGAAAAAGCATTAATTGAAGACTATACTCACCAGCGCCACTGGATGAACCAAGCTCCGACGGGAAGGAGAAGTGTGGATGCAGCACCTGGTACAGGTGATCAAACAGCACTCCTGCAAAGACGCAATAGTACAACATCTGTACATAAATTATGCAGCCAAGATAAGACTGATGGGCCGCAAATCCATACCTTCCAGCATCTGCGATGGTACGAAGGAGGGTAGAGAGGTGGCCACCGTCAGGGCGGTAGCTGACGGCATTCCCTCAGGTAGAGTGGCATCAGCACTAGCCGCACCTGCATTAGAAAACAAGATAAGCCCTGTCATGAAGGATTGCAGAATAAAAAAAAGGATGGTAACTCAAAATTTACCTGATGAGTCGCCACCCGAAACGGTGGCGTCTCCCTCCTCCATCGGCATGGTTTCACCCCCCCGTTGCCTCGTCGCCCGACTCTACAAGAGCCGTCGTCATGCTCTCGAGGCCGGGAGACGGAAAAGGACTATAAGCAGGGAGTGCAATGATCGAAGTGGTGCCCGACTCTTGAGAAAGAGCGGCCGTCTCGTCCTCAGCAATCATACCCGTCTCACCCGCTACCCTCTCGGGCTCGGCGGTCGCAGTCGTCTCATCCACCACTGCTAGAGGTTCATCGGTCACAGCTGCTCCATCCGCTGTTGCTTCATTCTCAGTTGTAGCAGCCGTCTCATCTGCCGCCACCTCGCGATCGGCAGTGGTGGCTACCTCGGGCATAGTGTTCGTGATTTTTTTGTCAGCCACTAGCTCGGGCCCAGCAATCCCGGCTACGTCGCCTACCGTTGCATCAGGTTCAGCCGGTACCTCCTCCACCATCCCCTAAGGCTTGACGGTCGCCGCCTCTCCTTCAGTAGGACTCGGCCCTGGAGGACAAGATATATAAGAACCGATAGCTTTCCAAATTTTACAACAAAGCCTCGAAAAGCATATTACCTGAGATGGATTTACCGTCGGTGCCCCGAGCTGCGCTCACCGCCCGCCTATGAGCAGTGGACAAGGCGACCGGGAGCTCCTCTGAAGGAGTCGCAATGGGAATAATGGCGCTTGAGCTCGCCCCCACGGCCAAAGCAGTGCTACGCTCCCTCGCTGCGCGCCTTAGGCGCTTCCTCTCCTCCCGGGCCATCACGACGGACCTCTTGGAAGCCTCTTTCAGCAAGGCGGCGTTGTCCGCATTATGAGTTGACTCCAGAGCCTTCAAGGCATCCATCATCGGCTTTTTAAGTTGGGTCTCTTGCGGCAATTCCGAAAAGGCTGGAACTTCGATAGCTGGCCCAGGGATAATTCCCGCATCGGCTTGCGAGGTAGGCCTTGTGGTCCCTACATTGAGACAGAGAAAATGTTAAATTAGCCATAAAAAGGAGAATAAAGACTTAATGAGCCGAGACATACTAATGCCCGCTAGTGCGCGTTTCCTTTCCTCCTCCTCGAAGGTTTTGAGGGAAGTAGCGATGGCTTCTTCAGTAGAAATGCATGTTTAAAAAGGAAAGCTTTAGTCAAAGACAATGATAAAAGTACGATGAAATGACGAAGAATACAACTAGTGATTACCTAATTGCGCAAGTTTATCTAACCATGCTTCGAGACTTGCTGATCGCTCAGAAGCCGCGATGGCGGCCGCTAGATCGGTGTCTTCTGGCTCTATGAAGAAACCCTCGTTGCTTCCGTACTCGCTTAGGCCTTCGGTGAGAGGAGCCTGAGGCTCTAAGCCGAGGATGGCATCAAAAGAAAGAACAGACTTCTTCTTCCTCTTCTGCGCGCGGACCCCGGTCGCACCCAAAATCAACTTGCGCTTCATAGGCACCTTGAGAGGACGGGTCCCGATATCTGAGCCCACGCTGGATTCAGGCGAAACCACATTCACCGCCTCCACCGGAGCGCGGGGCACTGGAGGCACGTCCATGGTATCAAGAGGCAATCCGCATGGAGGACTTAGCACGCATGGGGGCTCAGCTCTAGCATCTCTCAGCGGAGGAACGACAGGGATCCTTGGCCTCAGGGGAGCTTTCCGGTCGCTGCCAGGGGGCACACCCTTGCGGTCGAGCAACAGCCGTTTCTTTTCCCGGATAACAGAACCCATCGCATGCCTGTACCAAGCCACATACACGTTGAGCGCCCGTGGGACGCAGCTCGGCTCGCTGATAAAAAAATGTGGGAGCCCATGTTAAGCCGCATAAAGTGGTGCAACACGCTTCGTATCCCCTCCATGGTGGCCGCAGGCTCTTCCAAAAACGCCTCCAGTAGGACC
The DNA here is from genome assembly GCA_030015575.1 of Agapanthus africanus. Classification (NCBI taxonomy): domain Eukaryota; kingdom Viridiplantae; phylum Streptophyta; class Magnoliopsida; order Asparagales; family Amaryllidaceae; genus Agapanthus; species Agapanthus africanus. Next base: position 257,228,216 of record JASDDO010000006.1, on the reverse strand, counting down.
CCCTGATTATAGCCTAGTTGCTGGGAGAACCGATGGGGGTTATACCTCATGAAGAGCGCCATATCGTTTTGCCTGAACACCAGGAAGCCCAGCCAGAAGGAGTATGAGTGAAGAATCTCCCGGGCTTTCAATACGGAGGCCCCGTTCTTGAAACCATCCCGCAGCGCCAACACCGCCTTCGAGGTCTCTGGGCCGATAGTCATGACCTTGTCCTGGAAAGAAATGCCCGCTCAGACCATGCGCGGACGAAGAAGCAACCTCTAGCCTCCCGTGGAGACGGATTCATAATAGAGGCGCCAATCAACCGCATAACTCTTGGGAGTCTACACTTCTCGTAAAACGAGGGGCTCTTATGAATGACAAATACCCCGAGCACATGCACTTCCATCCACGAAGTGAAGTAGTGCATCGGGAAATTGGCAGGATGCACCCCAGGTTCATTTGCATCCGCCGCCACGCTGAGTCCATGATACAGGTGAGCCAGCCCGGCAATTCCGATCGACAATTGTATACCATCCACCATCCGATGCGCTGGGTAAAAGACGGACGGCCTCATGTAGCGTGGGTGCATGTGGAGCGCGAGCCACCATAGCCATAACCCTAGAAACCCGAGAAAGAAGGTCTCCTCGTCGATGCCCGGGACGGCAATTTCTAATAAGGGCATGATCGCAGCATCGGGAAGGTAGAAACCCTTTTGGTTGTCCTCCAGTGCTGGTAGTCGATCTAAGCAAAAGCCGAAGAGGTCGTCAAGCTTGGCGAACTTTACGCTCCGCTGCGATAGAATCTCCAGTCGAAGAAATCGGGCGATAAAGTTGGCGAAACTAACTCCCCGGCCTCCCGACTCCAAGTAGAGACTTTCATACATATTCAGCACCTTTACCAGGCTCGAAAACTGGTCCTGAATAGCATTCTCCGGCGTTAGGCCCATTACCAACGGCTTGGTGGCGAAGACATACTCATCCGGAGGAAGTAGCTCCTCATAGTGCTCCCTCCTCACCGGCAGACCAGAAATTTCAGCAAATTCTTCCAGAGGGATGGAGACTTCCCTGTCTGTCAGAAGAAAAGTATGGGTGGGGGTGTTCTATTGTTCCACAAAGGCTTTAACCCACTATATCGGAGGAGCAGGGTACTCGAACAATGAGGTGTAGACTGCAGGGTACAGACCAATCTTCATCAAATGCGTCTTCTTTGCTAACAAGATATACCTAGCCCACTGCAAATACCCGGCCGATTATTGAGGGGTCAATCCGAGGTTATAAGGTTGTCCCCAAGGGCGCGCCTCACCCTGGCATATGCGCCGCCCCAAAATGTTTACGGCTGCCGGCGGCTGCACGGGAATGGCAGCAATCGAAGGTTGAAGAAGATCCTCCGAATTCCAATTTACAACCTCCACGGCATAGTTCACCGGGGGTGCATCTGCATATGGGATCGACGAGATCGGTGTCACGCAAGAGAAGCTGCGGCGACCCTTGATGATTTCACTGTACCACCTGCCCCACAGATGAAGGTTCTTATTCTCCGGGTCATGATCCTTAATGAGAGCGAGAACCTCCCGGTCCACCGGCGCCTCAGGGAATCCTCCCTCTGAGCGAAAGAATGGGAACGAAAGATCAGCAGACATGTTGCCTGCTGTAATGACCCCAAAATCTTTATACATTTGTATTATCCCTCTTCAATAATATACCGTATTTATTTGTACTTGGTATTTTCCTTTTTCTATTAAATTTATTATTATTTTATTCCTCAATCTATTATGTATTTTTTTTCTAGGTACAATTTCTTTTTCTTATATTTAAGTTTTTAACTTCTCATTCTTATTTTTCCTTTCATAAATATTTAACCCAAATCCATTATTCTTATTCTCTACAGCCCATCTAAAAAGCCCATTTTCTTTTTAAGCAACATCATATATTTAATTCTAATTAAATATATGCAAGAACAACTTTGTAGCTCATTGGTTAAGTCCTTGCATTGTTATTCCATAAGTCACATGTTCAAATCCCCATTCTTGCAATTATTTTTTTATCATTTTTTATTCTTCTCATAACCTACAAATGGGACCTTTCATTTCCAAAATGAATGGTGGCTTTTCATTTCTCTTTTAATTCTCATGTTAAATGCATATATTATTATTCACCATTACACCATCCTTATTGTCCTCCTCCATCTTTTCCTTCCTCATATTTTTCTATCTCTCACTTCTTCCTCTTCACCTAGAATCCAAGAAGAAGAACAAGAAGAAGTCTTCAAGAAGGTCTCGCTAGTAACGCGAGGCTATCGGCGGATAGACAAGCCCGGTGACAATACCGGCTTGTGCATGTAAGTCCCTTCTCTCTCCTTTTCCCCCACCTCTTATTTTCCTCTTGTCATGCATCGTGAACCCCATATTCTTTTCATATCATAATCCATAAGAGAAGATAAAGATAAACAAATACATATATATAAATCTACATATATATGGTTCTATATGGTTTAATAAATATCTTATTGCTTTTTGTTCAAATCAAAGTGTTTTCAATTCTTTGTTCATGATTATAAAAGTTTATTACAAGTTATGAGAACATAGATTTCATGCCACAATATATCTATGATATCTCATGGAATCGGTTTTGTTATTAAAAGAAAGGATGAAGCTTGCATAAAAATACTAGTTAATCTTTTTGCCGATTTTAGTATATACATCAATACCTTTAGTTTTAAAATAATTTGTAGAAATTAATTTTTACTTCTGGAAATTTCATGAAATTTACATATGATAGAGTATATTATTTTGTACATGCTGTAAAAATTTTAGATCAATCCGCATAACGGTTTAGGAATTACATCGTATTTATTCACTGATCGTAAAACAGAAAACTGCAGCTATCGGTCAATTTCTAGGACACATAACTTGGTATACCGGTATCCAAATTAAGCAAACTCAGGTGTTTTTGATATCTACATCGAATGAACTAGATTTTATTAGTTTTATATTTTTACTGAAAACCGACGTAAAATATAGAAAACTGCATTACAATATTAAGTAACGGATCTGGACAGAATCTGTTCCGATTCGCACACTGTTTTTAAATTGGACATAACTCGAACACCCGATGTCCGTTTGTGACAAAATTTAGATGTGTAGATGCACCATTGATAGAACTATAATTTTCTGTATATTATATTACTTAGGAATGCATGAAACAACCTGATATAGGCTTTGCAATAGAATATATAGTTGCTGTCCAGAAATCTGAATTTCTGTTTTAAATGCTGATATTAAAATGATCATAACTAGAGCTTCAGATATCCAAATCATGTGAATCTTGGTGTTTTGGATAAGTACATCGAAATACCTACAATTTTATAATAATCTTCATAACCTGAAACCCGATAGAAATTAACTCAAACTGCGTTTTAAAAATATGTGACGGTGCCGAATAGATTCTGATCTGTTTTGCGCAACGATACGAAAACATATATATCTCTCAAACCGGTAGTCATATTTAGGTAAAACTGGAACTCACGCATGCAAAACATTTAGATCCATATTTCTGTTTATATTCCGCATTCGTTCAACTTGATTAATTAGTCGTACATAATATTTCTTTACAGCATTGTTTATGGTAGTTACTCGAATAATATACTTGACTCATTTCATGTTATTCGAACATGTATACATATTTATCTTGATCATTAAATTGTTGTATGTATATAAAGACGATAATTAAATACTTGAGGTGTATTTTGCAAACTATACAATATTACTTTTTACAATAAACCCTCTCAAGTTTTATAAATTACAATAAGGCCCCTAACAAATAAAGAACTTCAAATTATCTTCTCTAGTCTGACTCGGGTTAGAGTCTGACTATTTCTGACTTGAATATAATTCAAGTCAATCTATATTCTTTATATTTCAACTCAAGATGAATACATGAATCCCAGAATCCAGTTAACAATCTATATAACTTGACCGAACCGAACCATGGATATTCCTTTTACATGATTTCCAGTATTCCATTTACATGACTCTACGGTTATAACCGTTTCCTGATATCATGGTTTCGGTCAGTCAATCAAGTCAATCAAGCAATCATTACAAGTTTACAAGATAACAATACAAATATAACATCGTGGGGTTTAAAAGGGTAGACTGGTACGGAATATGTTAAAGGTGGCACGAGGTGGTCACTTAAGACGTAATTACATCCATGCCGTTGTTCCGTGGTATTATCGACGGAGCCTTGTACTACAGGTTACCAAAGTCCCCGGTGTAAGTGGGACTCCCCTCGTATACACTGGCATCTTCTGTACCAGGCTACAAACAACAGCGTTAATACAACATTACAATATTATAATACAACATTAAAAGCTACACTCTCCCTCTCTTACTCTCTGTCTATTTCTCTCTTATCTTTGGGACTTACCGAGCGACCTGTTCGCTGACGACATTCTGTTTCTCTCTTCTTTGAATGTCGTCAGGTGATTTAGACCCGGCAGAGATTGAGCCATCACAAGAAGACTTGGAGCAGTTTACTGAAGACCCTGCACTGTAGTTTCATTGTACACTTTTCCTTTCTGTACTTTTCATTTCCTGTTATGCCACTGGTTAGGCATCTTTTATTTCAGTTGTATTTCCTTTCATGTATTGTACAAAGAATGTTAATAAATAAAAGTTGATGTTCTTTTTATACTCTTGTCTCTTGTGTAATATTTTATATTGCTTAGCTACGCTTAGCGTATGTACTTCTGAGTACATACGTAGCGGACCTCGTCGCGTCCACTTCGCCGTACACTGGGAAGCGGGGCGTGACAGGTTTTGTTGGTGGCCCATGCAGGTCAGAGCTGTATGAAACCCTATCATGCAGTTCTGTTCTGCGTGAACAACCTAAGCAATATAAAACACAAGAAACAGCAACTGAAAACATTCTTTACATTACATATTCCTTGAATCTATCTTGAACTCCACCTTCGGTTTCCTTGAAGTCCATCTCTCCACTTTTAAATCCTTAATTCTTATTCATCCTTTCTATTTGTATCTTGTAGACTTATTAGCTCAATTGGTTAGAGTATCAATCGACGGAGCTCGAAGAAGACATCATCCTAATCCTGTTTCCTTACTCTGTTACATCATCCTTCTTGAGTAATTTCGAGGACGAAATTATTTTTATGGAGGGTAGAATATAATGACCCCAAAATCTTTATACATTTGTATTATCCCTCTTCAATAATATACCGTATTTATTTGTACTTGGTATTTTTCTTTTTCTATTAAATTTATTATTATTTTATTCCTCAATCTATTATGTATTTTTTTTCTAGGTACAATTTCTTTTTCTTATATTTAAGTTTTTAACTTCTCATTCTTATTTTTCCTTTCATAAATATTTAACCCAAATCCATTATTCTTATTCTCTACAGCCCATCTAAAAAGCCCATTTTCTTTTTAAGCAACATCATATATTTAATTCTAATTAAATATATGCATGAACAACTTTATAGCTCATTGGTTAAGTCCTTGCATTGTTATTCCATAAGTCACATGTTCAAATCCCCATTCTTGCAATTATTTTTTTATCATTTTTTATTCTTCTCATAACCTACAAATGAGACCTTTCATTTCCAAAATGAATGGTGGCTTTTAATTTCTCTTTTAATTCTCATGTTAAATGCATATATTATTATTCACCATTACACCATCCTTATTGTCCTCCTCCATCTTTTCCTTCCTCATATTTTTCTATCTCTCACTTCTTCCTCTTCACCTAGAATCCAAGAAGAAGAACAAGAAGAAGTCTTCAAGAAGGTCTCGCTAGTAACGCGAGGCTATCGGCGGATAGACAAGCCCGGTGACAATACCGGCTTGTGCATGTAAGTCCCTTCTCTCTCCTTTTCCCCCACCTCTTATTTTCCTCTTGTCATGCATCGTGAACCCCATATTCTTTTCATATCATAATCCATAAGAGAAGATAAAGATAAACATATACATATATATAAATCTACATATATATGGTTCTATATGGTTTAATAAATATCTTATTGCTTTTTGTTCAAATCAAAGTGTTTTCAATTCTTTGTTCATGATTATAAATGTTTATTACAAGTTATGAGAACATAGATTTCATGCCACAATATATCTATGATATCTCATGGAATCGGTTTTGTTATTAAAAGAAAGGATGAAGCTTGCATAAAAATACTAGTTAATCTTTTTGCCGATTTTAGTATATACATCAATACCTTTAGTTTTAAAATAATTTGTAGAAATTAATTTTTACTTCTGGAAATTTCATGAAATTTACATATGATAGAGTATATTATTTTGTACATGCTGTAAAAATTTTAGATCAATCCGCATAACGGTTTAGGAATTACATCGTATTTATTCACTGATCGTAAAACAGAAAACTGCAGCTATCGGTCAATTTCTAGGACACATAACTTGGTATACCGTTATCCAAATTAAGCAAACTCAGGTGTTTTTGATATCTACATCGAATGAACTAGATTTTATTAGTTTTATATTTTTACTGAAAACCGACGTAAAATATAGAAAACTGCATTACAATATTAAGTAACGGATCTGGACAGAATCTGTTCCGATTCGCACACTGTTTTTAAATTGGACATAACTCGAACACCCGATGTCCGTTTGTGACAAAATTTAGATGTGTAGATGCACCATTGATAGAACTATAATTTTCTGTATATTATATTACTTAGGAATGCATGAAACAACCTGATATAGGCTTTGCAATAGAATATATAGTTGCTGTCCAGAAATCTGAATTTCTGTTTTAAATGCTGATATTAAAATGATCATAACTAGAGCTTCAGATATCCAAATCATGTGAATCTTGGTGTTTTGGATAAGTACATCGAAATACCTACAATTTTATAATAATCTTCATAACCTGAAACCCGATAGAAATTAACTCAAACTGCTTTTTAAAAATATGTGACGGTGCCGAATAGATTCTGATCTGTTTTGCGCAACGATACGAAAACATATATATCTCTCAAACCGGTAGTCATATTTAGGTAAAACTGGAACTCACGCATGAAAAACATTTAGAGCCATATTTCTGTTTATATTCCGCATTCGTTCAACTTGATGAATTAGTCGTACATAATATTTCTTTACAGCATTGTTTATGGTAGTTACTCGAATAATATACTTGACTCATTTCATGTTATTCGAACATGTATACATATTTATCTTGATCATTAAATTGTTGTATGTATATAAAGACGATAATTAAATACTTGAGGTGTATTTTGCAAACTATACAATATTACTTTTTACAATAAACCCCCTCAAGTTTTATAAATTACAATAAGGCCCCTAACAAATAAAGAACTTCAAATTATCTTCTCTAGTCTGACTCGGGTTAGAGTCTGACTATTTCTGACTTGAATATAATTCAAGTCAATATATATTCTTTATATTTCAACTCAAGATGAATACATGAATCCCAGAATCCAGTTAACAATCTATATAACTTGACCGAACCGAACCATGGATATTCCTTTTACATGATTTCCAGTATTCCATTTACATGACTCTACGGTTATAACCGTTTCCTGATATCATGGTTTCGGTCAGTCAATCAAGTCAATCAAGCAATCATTACAAGTTTACAAGATAACAATACAAATATAACATCGCGGGGTTTAAAAGGGTAGACTGGTACGGAATATGTTAAAGGTGGCACGAGGTGGTCACTTAAGACGTAATTACATCCATGCCGTTGTTCCGTGGTATTATCGACGGAGCCTTGTACTACAGGTTACCAAAGTCCCCGGTGTAAGTGGGACTCCCCTCGTATACACTGGCATCTTCTGTACCAGGCTACAAACAACAGCGTTAATACAACATTACAATATTATAATACAACATTAAAAGCTACACTCTCCCTCTCTTACTCTCTGTCTATTTCTCTCTTATCTTTGGGACTTACCGAGCGACCTGTTCGCTGACGACATTCTGTTTCTCTCTTCTTTGAATGTCGTCAGGTGATTTAGACCCGGCAGAGATTGAGCCATCACAAGAAGACTTGGAGCAGTTTACTGAAGACCCTGCACTGTAGTTTCATTGTACACTTTTCCTTTCTGTACTTTTCATTTCCTGTTATGCCACTGGTTAGGCATCTTTTATTTCAGTTGTATTTCCTTTCATGTATTGTACAAAGAATGTTAATAAATAAAAGTTGCTGTTCTTTTTATACTCTTGTCTCTTGTGTAATATTTTATATTGCTTAGCTACGCTTAGCGTATGTACTTCTGAGTACATACGTAGCGGACCTCGTCGCGTCCACTTCGCCGTACACTGGGAAGCGGGGCGTGACACCTGCAAGAAAAGGCGAAGTTCCATTATAAGTATCATAATTTAATTTTAAAAAGCCTGACGCTTGATAATTTAAAATTTGTACCACACTGCAATGCAGTGGAGAGTGGACCAAAGAGGGACCCACAAAATCCAGATGAAAATGCATCAGTTAAAGCCTCATCAATGGATGAGGCTGTTAAATAATGAGGAGATCCTCAAAAGAATGTTCTCATTAAATGAGAAATCCCTTGAGACAAGGAGAAAATCTCCCTTTTCGGAGCAAAACTCTGTCACAGAGTGACACTTATCAAACTCTGGTCACAAGGGAAAAAAATTCCTTAAAAGTGCCTATCTCTGTAATAATGATAGAAGAATCCATCAAAGGAAAAATTAATTTCTAAAAATTAAAGTTTGGAATCTTAAAGATCCATGAAGAACTCTTGAGAGTTCATCATCACAAGATCAAAAGATCTATGTTTTGTCATTGAGCAAAGCTCTGTTCATGGGTTAATAAACCCTGAAACAAATTCTTGAGAGCAAAGCTCTGTTTGTGAAACCCCAAAGGGGTTTTCTTTAGATCAAAAGATCTATGAGAGAAAGGCTCTAATAATTAAAATTAATTTAATTAAGTCAAGTTAGTTTTTACCTAAGATATTTCTAGAGTTCTAACTCTGAAAATGAGAGCAAGGCTCAGAGGTTCTTGAAAACAAGAGCAAGGCTCTGAAAATAAAATTCTTGAAGATGATAATCATCTGCTGAGGACCAAGGGTTATATTTATAGGCGCTTAAGCGCCCCTTCAACTCCTGAGTTGATTCAACGGTCCAGATCATGCCACCGCTGCACTCACGTGTGCGCCACGTGAGCGCAACAGTGGGGGGGCATTTGTTTCCCCCAATCAGGGCAAAACTTTGTTTGAATTTCAAATTCAAAAGGGGAAGCAACGCTTCAGATCCCTTGCACTGCGCAGAGCGCCACATGTCAAAAGAAAAAACGCCAGCGCAAGGAGCGCTGCGCCCAAGGCAGCGTACCCAATCAGACTAAGGCTCTATTTTAAAAAAATGCAAATTTTAAAATAAAGCAAGCAAAGCTTCAGATAACTTGCGCTCTGCACTGCGCGACACGTGTCAGCGCAGTTGCGCTGAGCTCTGCGCTGCACGACACGTGTCAGCGCAGGTGCGCTAGCGTAATTGCGCTACGCTCTGCGCTGCGCGACACGTATCAGCGCAGGTGCGCTAGAGCAGTTGTGCTGTGCTCTGCGCTGCGCGACACGTGTCAAGCGCAGGTGCACTTGCACCAACTGTGCCAGCACTAAAACTTAAATAATAAATTATTTAATCAGAATTAAAATTCTAGAAAGATCTTTTTAATCTTATTAAAATAAGAAGATTATTTTCTGTAAAATAGAGGCCTTAGGATCAAAGATCCAACGGTGGGGAAATATCCCCAGATCAATCAGAGAAAGATCTCTGTAACTAACCTAACAAACTAATTGGCCATATATAAAGGCCCCTTGACTCCAAGTCTCAAATATACAGAGATCATCCTCTAAAAACTTTGAGAAAAATTCAAAGAGAAAAATGGTAAACCTTTGAAGAAAGAAGATCATCTTCTTCATCTTTGAAGATAAAGAATTTGATTCTCGAAGAACAGAGATAAAATACCTCATAAAAAGAAGAATTTCTTCTAAAAAGATCAAAGATTTAAGAACAAGATCAAGATCTTCAATAAAAAGAAAAAAGATCAAAAAAGATCCAATCATAAAAAAAATTAAAGAAGTAATTTACTTCATTTCTAGATCTTTTGATCTATATGAAGGCACAGCCTTTTGATGAACCATTGGTTCTTAAATCTTGAGGTAGAACCTCTTTAGAACAAGAAAAACTTGTTTCTTTGATCTAAAATAATCAAGATGCATTCCGCGCTATTGGACAGTGCCTTGAACTTTTGAAATGAGCCTTTGCGCTCCTTGGATTGGCCCAAGTCACCAGAGAGCGCCACGTGTCAATCAAAGAACAACCTGCGCCTTGCGTGTCTAAAACAGAGCACTGCGCTCATAGATTGGAGCAAGTCACCAGGGCGCGCTACGTGTCAGCAGCGCACTGACGCATCACACTGGCGCAACTCACTGCGCTAACAGACTTGCGCTCACCAGAGCGTGACACGTGTCATCTCCATATGCGTTGGCGTCTTGCGCTCCTCAATTGGCACAAAGCGCCTGATAGGCCATGTGGCGCACTACCAGATCATTAAATACTAAGGGCAGAGCCCAATTAAAAGGCCTAACAGGCCAAATAAAAATGCTATGCATTATTAATTAAAAAGCCCATTGCTATGCATTGTTTTAAAAGGGGAGAACCCAAGCAATGCCTAACAGGCCAAAGATAAATAAAATGTTAAACATTTTCAACTGGACTTAGCCCAATTCTGGCAATAAGTCGTCGATATAAATTGAACTGGGCACAACTGCTCTTCCAATCAATTTACACCCGGTTTGAGGGTACATCTCTTCACTCCTCTGATATATGTCGTTGTAATCCCTCAACGTCGTCAGAGAGGTGACGGGTCCCAACAACCACACACTACTACGGACTATGGGGTCCTTAAACTCATGGACCGAAATATCCTTAAACTAATATTCGTCCTCAAAATTGGAATGTTGGACTGAAATGTTCTTAAACTAATGTTCGTCCCCAAAATGGGAATTTTGGACCGAAATGTCCTTAAACTAATATTCATCCTCAAAATGGGAATGATGGACCACCATGTCCTTAAACTGGCAATCGACCGAAATGTCTCTAAACTAAACAATAGAGTCTAAATTCTTTTTGGTCGGATCTAAATGATCCTGTTAAGTTGATCTTAGTCTGGAAATTAGACTAACGTGTCCTTAACAAACGTTTAAGTTGATCTTAGCCTCAAATATGACTAACGTATCCTTAAACCAAAACCCCAAACCCAAATCTAAGAAAATACGTATTTGGACTAACCCACGTCCTATGGGCGACAACACAAATCAGTCTCCGTATACAATCCACGGGTAACCACAAACAAAACAAACACCCACGACACGAAGTGACCACCTGGAGAAGGAGAAAGTTGTTACCGCGATGCGGTAGCGTAATTAACTACTGAGGCTTGCGCCTGCAGGGAAGAGCGTCCCCACAATCAAAAACCCCTCAGACGAGGGGGAATCTGATGAAGTTTGCTACATTGGACGCATCCGTTTAAACCTCCGATACACGGTGCCATAAATCAACTTGGCATCTTCGGAGAGGTGGACAGATAAAACCAAATAGCATCTGCCCCGAATCTCAAGTGAGATCCAAAGTCTCGTCACGTCTTTCAGAGGGGAACATTCCCCTACTGAGCCTGTCTGTGACAATCTCCATACAGTCCGGTCTGTTCATCTAAGAGTATCGCATATCGGGTCTAGGGGTCGAATATAGTCAGACCCCTAATAACGCGATATTTCGCGTCGGTGTGAAGCTCATCAACCACTGAGAGACTACAGATCCAAATCGGTAATTCTCTTCCATCTTGGCCAAGAATTTCTGGTGATGGCCACCCAAGCACAGTGCGAAATTTACCCCCAATACCGGGAGAGGCAAATTCTGTAAGTCCATGCTACCTCTCCCGGTACTTTCGGGAATGCGGAATTTGGTAAATAACAATTTTTACGGAGGTGGTAACATGGACCTATAACCCGGATCTTGGTTAAACTTCTATCTAACATCCTAACTAAGAGTTTCTAGCTACTCGGTTAGGGGGTTATACCTAGCTTGTCTTGAACTCCTTCGTCTTCAAGCTCCGGTGATGGTCCAATGGCTCCTTCTCGTCGTCTCCGTACGCCGAAGATAGATCCACTTGAAAGCTCCAACCTTTAGCTCCTTCTTCGTTCTTTGAAGAAACTAGTTCACTTGGTTTGCTAAACCTAGTGAACTAGAATGAGTAGAGAAGATTTAGAATGGGATTTTATCTATGGTTCTTGATTCTCAACTCATGAGACAAGAGAACCATAGATTAAAGAGAGGGAGCAAGAGCAAGAGGGTGTGAGAAAAATGGAGAGCTCAAGAACAAGAGAGAGAATGAGCAAGAAAGAATGAGCAACTCTTTTGTCTCTCACCCTCTCATAATCCAAAGCAATGATAACTCATCATATCAAAAAAAAGTCTTATGTGTGATGGTTGAAGCAACCATAACCTTATCATGTCATGCACTCATTTTACTCAAATGAACAAGCAAGTAAAAGTCTTTGGCATGAAATGATAACCATGGTTATCATGATGGTCAACTAGTCAAGCCTAGTCAACCGGTCAACAAAGTCAACAAGTCAACAAAAGTCAACAAGTCAACAAAGTCAACAAAAGTCAACAACCAAGTCACCATAATACTTAATTAATATAATAGTTAATCACATATCATATTCTCATTAGGGTTGAGCAAAAAGTCAAAAAGTCAACGGTCAACTGTCAACAACCCTAATGAGAATCCGCTATCTGTGCCTCCCTGTCAACTGTGCATACACACCCGCATCCGCGTTCCGAGGAACACGAATGCAAACTGGATAAATCCAATCCCATAAGGTACACTAGGATCTGGCTTAAACCAAAGCCCGCTAGTGTAAACTGTCCGGACACTGTACGTGCACAAGTGCACGGATGTGACCGAACCCTGTCGCAAAACCATGCGACCTGTCGCAATACCATGCGACCTCTACTCTTTTGCCTAAAGGCGAAAAGCTTTCTGTGTGGGACTCTAAAGACTCGACACTACGCTGGCAGTGGGTTTAACCACAGACCGCAAGCGGCACTAGCTGTGCGTAACGGTCCCCAGGTAATGCCGACAAGAAGACCGACGAGGCGAAACCCATCTGAACTCCTACTGAGCCTGAGTGTGACATTCTCCGTACAGTCCGGTCTGTTCGTCTGATACATCGCATGGCGGGCCTAGGGGGCGGTAAACGTCAGTCCCCCAATAGCGGTACAAGTCGTGCCGGAGCGAAGCCCAAAACACCCTGAGATAACACTGGAAACCTACCAGTATATCTCGTTTGCCCTGGCCAGGGACTACTCGTGTAATGGCTCTCCTAGACACAGCGCGATGTCAACCCCCAATACCGGGAGAGACGAATCCTGTCTAACCGTCACTGCCTCCAAGTGCTTCGGGACTGCACCCAACCACCACCTGTTTGCACGACTCCTTTGAGCCGTGGTAGGGTAGTGATCAAAGTACAGTGGGAACACACCCGAGGCGAAGTGACAGTGTCAAGTCAGCGGACTAAGCTGTACTCATGTCACCTGGGAACTGATAACTGACGATAGGTATAATACCAACTGGTCAGTTCCCGACGAGTCCTGTCCAGTGTACCCGTAACCTAACGGGCACCCGCATACTATCTCAAGTACGACGTACTGACGGCTGTGGGACAGACCGTCTCCCACACTGGGATGAGAAGCGCATGCGCTGGTCTACTCCGGAGTATCGATGCCCTGTCTCGATAGTCCTGCGACCAGGGACCTGCATAAGGATGTGCTTCTAGATTACCCAGCCCCACTAGTGTGACGGCCATCACATCGCTGGTAATCAAGCAAAGATCCTAAGGGCTCCACTAATGTGTATAAGCAATATACAAAGATAAACACATGTACACATTGAAGTAGAAATAAACCAAGTAGCATACTACTATTTTGAGCAAGATTGTACATACAAGGTGAATATCCCAAGCTTCCATTAAGTAATATACATACTAGTATGATACAGTAATGGCCTCTAGGGCATATACACTAACAATCTCCCACTTGCACTAAGGCCATGTACTGGCGTATCGAAGACCTATCATCTCGATCAGCCGCTCGAACTGAGTCTGGGGTAGGGCCTTGGTGAATGGATCTGCAGTGTTGTCTTCTGAAGCGACTCTCCGAACCTCGATCTCCTGGCGATCCACGATCTCCCTGATCAGGTGATACCGCCTCAAGATGTGCCTGGATCTCTGATGGGACCTGGGTTCCTTTGCTAAAGCTATAGCCCCGTTGTTGTCGCAATACAGAGGTATTGGATCAACAATGGACGGAACCACCTGAAGTTCTTTCAAGAACTTCCTCATCCAGACAGCTTCTTTTGCGGCATCAGATGCAGCGATGTATTCCGCTTCCATCGTCGAGTCTTCAACGGTTTCTTGTTTGGAACTCTTCCAACACACCGCCCCTCCATTGAGGGTGAAGACAAAACCCGACATGGACTTGGAATCATCCTTGTCACTCTGGAAGCTGGAGTCAGCAAAGGCCTCGATCTGGAGGTCTTTTCCGCCATACACCAAGAACATCTCCTTAGTCCTTCTTAGATACTTGAGAATGTTCTTTACCACTATCCAGTGTTTCTCCCCAGGGTTTGACTGATACCGGCTTACCACACTCAGTGCATAAGCTACATCCGGTCTGGTTCACAACATCGCATACATTATAGAGCCTACCGCAGAAGCGTAGGGTATAATAGACATGCGATCCCTCTCCAAATCAGTCTTGGGAGACATCTCTTTAGAGAGGGTGATCCCGTGACAAGCCGGTAGGTTACCGCGCTTGGAATCTTCCATACTGAATCTCTTCAGTATGGTGTCGATGTACCTGGACTGTGAAAGTCCTAATATCCTCTTGGATCTGTCACGGTAGATCCGGATACCCAGAATGTATGAGGCATCACCCAGGTCTTTCATGGAGAACCTGTGTGACAAGAACCCCTTGACAGATTGTAGCATAGGAATGTCATTTCCTATTAAGAGAATGTCATCCACGTATAAAACGAGGAATACTACAGTTCTCGCTACAAATCTACTATAGGTGCATGGTTCATCTGGATTTTTGATAAAGCCAAATTCTTTGACTGTCTCATCAAAGCAGATGTTCCAACTCCGCGATGCCTGCTTTAGTCCATAGATGGACTTAAGCAACTTGCACACCTTTCCGCTGCTCCCACTCTGAATGAAACCCTCTGGCTGGTCCATATAGACACACTCCTCTAAATTTCCATTTAGAAAAGCTGTCTTTACGTCCATTTGCCAAATCTCATAATCGTGGAAGGCAGCAATGGCAAGAAGGATCCGAATGGATTTCAGCATGGCTACTGGAGAAAAGGTTTCGTCATAGTCCAAGCCAGGTCTTTGACGAAAACCCTTTGCTACCAGCCTAGCTTTATAGGTCTCAACCTGTCCATCTACACCAATCTTCCTTTTGAAGATCCACTTGCATCCTACGGGTTTTACCCCGTCTGGAGCAATGTCCAACGTCCAAACCTTGTTGGTGTACATGGACTCCATTTCGGTCCGCATTGCATCCAGCCATTTCACTGAGTCAACGCTCTGAACGGCCTGCTGGAAGCTAGTAGGCTCATCATAATCTATGATGCAATCCTCTCTATCCCCGTCTATGAGAAAACCGTAGTATCTCTCGGGCGGATGAGACTGCCTACTACTTCTGCGGAGCGGCGTAGGAATGTCCTGTTCTTCTGAACCCTCTGGTTCCACTAAACTTTCAGTAATAGTCCGTGGTTCTGGAATCTCTTCCAGTTCTACTGCACTCCCACTTATTTCCTTTTCTATGAACTGGTGTTCTAGAAAGTGGGCATGACGAGAAACAAGAACTTTTTGTTCCTCTTCGCAGTAGAAGAAATATCCCTTGGAATTCTTTGGATATCCCACAAACTTGCACAGTACTGAGCGTGCCTCGAGCTTGTCCGCATGCTGCTTTTTGACAAAAGCTGGACTTCCCCATATCTTAATGTAATTAAGATGGGGTCTCTTCCCACACCACATCTCAAATGGCGTAGTAGGCACAGTCTTAGTGGGAACTCGGTTCAAAAGGTATGCGGCTGATTCTAGCGTATATCCCCAGAATGATCGCGGCAACTCAGCGTTACTCATCATGGACCGAACCATATCCAATAGGGTCCGGTTCCGTCTCTCCGATACACCGTTATGTTGCGGAGTGTATGGAGGAGTAAGCTGAGAGAGAATACCATTCTCTTTTAAGTAATTCAGGAATTCGGCACTTAAGTATTCTCCACCTCGATCCGATCTTAGAATCTTAATACTTTTGCCGGTCTGTTTCTCTACTTCATTCTTATACTCCTGGAATTTTCCAAAGGCCTCGGACTTATGTTTCATTAAGAAGACATAACCGTACCTTGAGAAGTCATCCGTAAAAGTAATGAAGTAAGAATGTCCGCTTCGGGCATGTGTAGACATTGGACCGCACACGTCACTGTGTACGAGTCCCAAGAGCTCGCTCGCTCTTACTCCATGTCCAGTAAACGGAGTCTTTGTCATCTTTCCTTTGAGACGGGATTGACAAGCGGCATACGACTGATATTCGAACGCATTCAAATACCCTTCTGTATGTAACTTCGTCAACCTTCTCTCATTGATGTGACCCAATCTACAATGCCATAAGAAAGTCTGATTTATTTCTGGAGACTTTCTTTTGTGTGTATTCTGGACATTAAAAATCTGTGGTTGGTTTAACACGTATATACCATTACTCAAAGTACCTGACCCAATCAAAACTTGATTAAGGTGAATGTTTACAACATTACTTACAAACGCAAATTCATAACCTTCTTTAGAAACTAAAGATACAGAAATGATAT
The DNA here is from genome assembly GCA_030015575.1 of Agapanthus africanus. Lineage (NCBI taxonomy): Eukaryota > Viridiplantae > Streptophyta > Magnoliopsida > Asparagales > Amaryllidaceae > Agapanthus > Agapanthus africanus. Next base: position 257,211,267 of record JASDDO010000006.1, on the reverse strand, counting down.
TACAAGTTGCGTTGGGTACAAAAAAGCAATTACGCAAAACCAAAACATGTCCATCTGACATTCCCAGGTGATAGTCCCCCACGGCTTTAGCATCCATACTAGCTCCGTTTGCAACTCTGAGGGTCATGTCACCTGCTTTCAAAACACTACGGTTTCTCAACGCCTGCAAAGAATTACAGATATGAGATCCTGATCCGGTATCCAATACCCAGGAAGTAGAGTTTATTGAAAGACAGTTTTCAATAACATACACACCTGAAGCTGAAGCTGCAACCTGCTTCAATTCCTGTGTTCTGGCCTTCCAGGCCCTGCAATCATTCTTCCAGTGTCCTTTCTTATGACAATAGAAGCATTCTTCCTTATCCACAAGCTTTCCCGCTAACTTTGTTGCTTTTGCTTTTCCCTTCGTATCCACTTTACTTACACCGCCCCTTGGTTTGGCGGGGGCCTTCTTCTTCTTTCCCTTGGCTTTCGCCTTGGACCTAGAAGAAGATGATCCTCCTACAAACAAAGTGGATGTATCCCTACCTTTCTGTAGGGTGCCCTCTGCGCTCCTCAGCATGTTGAGGAGCTCTGAAAGTTCAACCTCTTTTTCTTGTAGGTTGAAGTTCAGTATAAACTGGGCGTAAGTGGAAGGAAGGGACTGGAGAACTATATCGGTATATAGATCACTCTCCAATGTGATCCCTAGGTCAGCGAGCTCCTCAATGTAGCCGATCATCTTTAGCACGTGCTCGGCTACTGATGATCCGACGGCCATTCTTGTCGAAAATAACTTTTTCGACGCTTCGTATCTTGCGATACGAGATTGCTCTCCATACAGTTCTTTTGTATGGAGCAATATGGATTCCATGTCCATATTCTCATGCCTCCTCTGATGTTCGTTGTCCATCGAGGCAAGCAGGAGGCACTTGGCCTTCGCGCTATCAATCTCCCAAGTCTTGCGGATTTCCTTATCCGCGACACTGGAAGTTGGACCAGGGACAGGGGGAGCTTTGGTGGTAAGAAGATACCCCAGCTTGTCATAAGTGATTGCTATCTTGACATTCCTGAGCCAATCTTTGTAGTTTGGCCCTGTCAGTTTGTTTTTATCTAGGAGTAACTTAAGTCCAGTCATGTTGATTGGTCGCTGCAATTTGGAGAGAAGAAGAAGACACTCAGCATGATGCTCTTGCAAGTTTAGAGTGGTTTTTAGTTTGTCTAAACAGGATGGCTCCCACTGTTTCTCGAATCCCTCCTCAAACCATAAAGGAAGAATTAGTCAGGATCAATCCCACCGCACAATACTCGCTTAACCGTTCAGCCAGGCCGGTGTCGGTACTTCGAGGGAGGTTTTCCAACGCTTTCGCGAAGTTCCTTAATTAAAGAACCTCTTTTCCCTGGGGGCGTAACCCCACTAACACCTTTCTAGGCACCTACTAGGTTTATAGCATTGATCGATTAGTGAGAAATTTCCCGAGGAGTAGCATATACTCACAGTAGGATCGGGATCCAAATATCATCGCGTGACGAAACTGAAGGAATCCTACCAGAATCATCACACTCCAAATGGTATGCAAATCTAGCAAGTTTCAGTGCTTATGAAACTCCCGATGTGGATTTTTGCCCCATGCTCTTATGACCTTGATTTTGGCCAAAATATCATAAGTCACATGTCAAGTTCTACCCGTCATTATCCAGGTTAATTTGGATCCATCCGTACCTACCCTTGACTTTGGCCAAAATGGCAGTACGACTGTCCCAAACCAACGCATCTATCTATGCTACACATGAACACCCAATAGCTACCAATCACTGTGCCTTGACTTTGGCCAACATACATAGCTTGAATACTATTGATTATTCATGTGAAACGACGGAGGGCTACGAATGGTTTTGGCAAAACCGTGAACGTAGTGAACTTGATTTAGTCGATGGAACGAGATAGCTTTTAAATGGAGTGGCTCAAACTCCGTATTTTAAAAGTTTGTTTTGAAAAGAACCGAGTGGTTTTTCGAAATTGTTCCAACGACTTTAACTTGGTTTATTATCTTGCATTAGTTCTTTTAATGCGTGATATTCTTGCATTAGTTCTTTTAATGCGTCCCATCATTTAATCCTACCATTGCAGAAAACAACCAAAATATGACGTATGCTTATGCCATTCGCATTCGCCACTGGGCCCCGTCATTACCCGTTAGGTTACTTAACTAACGACAGAGCGGGGGCTGGGCTAGCGCGTCTGTAAAACATAAGCAACGCCTAAATAATATCATATATAGATATACTGCAATGATAAACATTTCAGATCACAGATAAATACATTGGATATACTAGGAATCTGTAATTTGTACGAGCCTGTAACAAAAACAGATAACACGGTCGCGGTGAATAGCCAATACCCCACCCAAGACCCCTACGGGTGCGGCAAACTACCCGCCAAGTACCCGAAGCGTAGCAACCTCCCTCATCACCATGAGTAGGCCACTCGACACTTCGGCATACCCGGTAGTTTGTGCACCCCTCCATGGGTCTATCCTAGGAGCAAAAAACAGTAAAAAGAAATTATACAATGACGGCTACAACCCCGACCCGGTTGTGCGGCCATACAAATAATTATTACATCAATTTACAAATTTACATGAATTGCAAGAAAAGAAAACTCTCGTCTCACAACCCCCGGCTATTCACCCGCGACAATCCAACATATTTATATACACATTCCAGCACATTTAAAGATCACAGATTTGTATAACCCCCACTAATCGACATATAGCGATTAGTAGACGTTCAATACAAATATCACATTACAGGAAAAACCCGTTAGCTTAAGTCTTTTAGAAGTTCGATCAAAAATACGGATTTTCGGGACCCCAAAAAGGAAATTTTCGTTCTGGAAAATCTGGGCAGAATATATATATTCCAAAAATCCCAAAATACCCCACGGAGTAAACTGCAAAAAAACAAACCCTTGACCGAGTCAACTCGGCCGCGGTTCCGCGGCGGGAGCGTGCTCCCGCCGCGGAACCGCGGCGCTTTGATCGAGTCAGGGGCCCAAATTTCTGCAGTTTGTTTAAAAAAGCCTGAGTCGATTTTAGGTGTATTTCAAAAAACTTTTCCAGCACTTTTAAAATCGACAGAAAGTTTAAAATTCCGGGGTTCGTTTTGGGACTTTTTCGTTGATCGATCTTCTAGTTACTTGCTAACATATTAGATAGAGTTTAACTAGGCTCTGATACCACTGTAAGTCCATGCTACCTCTCCCGGTACTTTCGGGAATGCGGAATTTGGTAAATAACAATTTTTACGGAGGTGGTAACATGGACCTATAACCCGGATCTTGGTTAAACTTCTATCTAACATCCTAACTAAGAGTTTCTAGCTACTCGGTTAGGGGGTTATACCTAGCTTGTCTTGAACTCCTTCGTCTTCAAGCTCCGGTGGTGGTCCGATGGCTCCTTCTCGTCGTCTCCGTACGCCGAAGATAGATCCACTTGAAAGCTCCAACCTTTAGCTCCTTCTTCGTTCTTTGAAGAAACTAGTTCACTTGGTTTGCTAAACCTAGTGAACTAGAATGAGTAGAGAAGATTTAGAATGGGATTTTATCTATGGTTCTTGATTCTCAACTCATGAGACAAGAGAACCATAGATTAAAGAGAGGGAGCAAGAGCAAGAGGGTGTGAGAAAAATGGAGAGCTCAAGAACAAGAGAGAGAATGAGCAAGAAAGAATGACCAACTCTTTTGTCTCTCACCCTCTCATAATCCAAAGCAATGATAACTCATCATATCAAAAAAAAGTCTTATGTGTGATGGTTGAAGCAACCATAACCTTATCATGTCATGCACTCATTTTACTCAAATGAACAAGCAAGTAAAAGTCTTTGGCATGAAATGATAACCATGGTTATCATGATGGTCAACTAGTCAAGCCTAGTCAACCGGTCAACAAAGTCAACAAGTCAACAAAAGTCAACAAGTCAACAAAAGTCAACAAGTCAACAAAGTCAACAAAAGTCAACAACCAAGTCACCATAATACTTAATTAATATAATAGTTAATCACATATCATATTCTCATTAGGGTTGAGCAAAAAGTCAAAAAGTCAACGGTCAACTGTCAACAACCCTAATGAGAATCCGCTATCTGTGCCTCCCTGTCAACTGTGCATACACACCCGCATCCGCGTTTCGAGGAACACGAATGCAAACTGGATAAATCCAATCCCATAAGGTACACTAGGATCTGGCTTAAACCAAAGCCCGCTAGTGTAAACTGTCCGGACACTGTACGTGCACAAGTGCACGGATGTGACCGAACCCTGTCGCAAAACCATGCGACCTGTCGCAATACCATGCGACCTCTACTCTTTTGCCTAAAGGCGAAAAGCTTTCTGTGTGGGACTCTAAAGACTCGACACTACGCTGGCAGTGGGTTTAACCACAGACCGCAAGCGGCACTAGCTGTGCGTAACGGTCCCCAGGTAATGCCGACAAGAAGACCGACGAGGCGAAACCCATCTGAACTCCTACTGAGCCTGAGTGTGACATTCTCCGTACAGTCCGGTCTGTTCGTCTGATACATCGCATGGCGGGCCTAGGGGGCGGTAAACGTCAGTCCCCTAATAGCGGTACAAGTCGTGCCGGAGCGAAGCCCAAAACACCCTGAGATAACACTGGAAACCTACCAGTATATCTCGTTTGCCCTGGCCAGGGACTACTCGTGTAATGGCTCTCCTAGACACAGCGCGATGTCAACCCCCAATACCGGGAGAGACGAATCCTGTCTAACCGTCACTGCCTCCAAGTGCTTCGGGACTGCACCCAACCACCACCTGTTTGCACGACTCCTTTGAGCCGTGGTAGGGTAGTGATCAAAGTACAGTGGGAACACACCCGAGGCGAAGTGACGGTGTCAAGTCAGCGGACTAAGCTGTACTCATGTCACCTGGGAACTGATAACTGACGATAGGTATAATACCAACTGGTCAGTTCCCGACGAGTCCTGTCCAGTGTACCCGTAACCTAACGGGCACCCGCATACTATCTCAAGTACGACGTACTGACGGCTGTGGGACAGACCGTCTCCCACACTGGGATGAGAAGCGAATGCGCTGGTCTACTCCGGAGTATCGATGCCCTGTCTCGATAGTCCTGCGACCAGGGACCTGCATAAGGATGTGCTTCTAGATTACCCAGCCCCACTAGTGTGACGGCCATCACATCGCTGGTAATCAAGCAAAGATCCTAAGGGCTCCACTAATGTGTATAAGCAATATACAAAGATAAACACATGTACACATTGAAGTAGAAATAAACCAAGTAGCATACTACTATTTTGAGCAAGATTGTACATACAAGGTGAATATCCCAAGCTTCCATTAAGTAATATACATACTAGTATGATACAGTAATGGCCTCTAGGGCATATACACTAACAAATTCCTGATGATCCACTCACGGCCTCTATGTGGTTCGGGACTGTACCCAACTAAAACCTGTTTGCATGACTCCTTTGAGCTATGGTAGGGTAGCAATTAATGTACAGTAGGAACTTACACAAGACAAATGACGATCTTAGATCGACAGACTAACCTGTACTCATATCACCTTAGAACTGTTATCTGACAATAGGTATAATACTATCTGGCATGTTCCCGGCAAGTCCGTCCAGTGTAACTCATAACCCAATGAGCACCTGTATATTATCTTTAGTGACTTACTGACACGAATGGCTGTGAGACCGGCCATCGCCCCTCGTTGAGATCAAGAAACATATACACTAGTCTATTATGGAATATCGATACCTGGTCTTGATATTCCCATGACTAGAGACATTTAAGGATTTGCTTATAGACTACCCAGTTCTCACAAGTATGAATGCCACAATAACCCTGGTAGTTAAGCTATAATCTTATTAGCTCTATCAACTTATAATAGTGATCTATAATACCACATAATGAATATACATAATGATAGAGATGAACCAGATAGCATACTATCATCTCGAATAAGATTTTTCTACCTGTATAGGTTCTCCCTCAATCATCATAATCGCCCGCCTACGATTATAATAATTGCCTTGAGAGCACTATGTCCAACAAAAGTGTAAGCCTATAAAAGGCATTATGATGAAATGATAACGAACTTCATTCTCTCTCATATCTTTCTAGGGTTTTAATCCTCCTCTCTCTCTCTCTCTCTTCAAGATTTTTCTTTTTCTTCTTTAAGAGATTTAATCTTTTTTTTTTAGAACTAAGAAAATTTTAACCATAAAACCCATTGAATAGAGAGAGAATCTCCCCTCCAAACCAAGAAAAAAAGATTTTTAATCCCATCCCCTCCTTTCTTCAAGGTCCTAAAATAGAAGAGGAGGAAGAAGAAGGAATCACTTCAAAAAAACCACATTTTTTGGAATGTCCAAGGCTTTAAGAAAAAGAAAAGAGATCTCTTTTCATCAACCAGGATCCAGATCCTTTTTGAGTTTAAATCAAAAATAAATATTTTGGAAGTTTATCTTCAAATCCAGATCCTTTGGGAGTTTAACTCCATGAAAGTCTACCAAACCACCACCATGAGGTCAAAACCGGCATCAAGCATGCAACTTTAAAAATTTGGGGTGTTAAAATAGACTAACCTAGAAGCTAACTAGATAATTAGGGTTAACTATGATGATATCAATAAGTACTAAGCTAAGGATAGAATCAACAACCTTTGTTGATCAAGTCCTTCGCTTCAAATGCTCCGGGTAGTGGTCCCTATGACTCTACTAGGCTCCACTTGAAACTCCACTAATCCAAACTACCTCTTCACTAAACTCCTTTAGTGAAGGAAACACACTACACTTGAGTGCTAATATAGTGTAAGATGGTGAAGTAGGGATTTTGTTTGCTCACTAGGATTCTCAAAAGTTCAAGATTTCATAACTCATGTGAGAGATTGAGCTTGGAGGAGGTGAGGAGGAGAATGAAGAGAGCTAGAGAGAAGAACTCATCTCATGAGCTCAACTAGAGAAAAAGAACCAAGTCAAGAATCCAAGTGAAGAATGGCTTAAACAAATACATCACTTATTGAAGCATGGAATATCCAACATTATAATATATCATCCATGCTTCTATAGTGACACTAAACGAATAAAGAAATATCAAAGCCATGCTTCACCCCATTCCTCATTTTCCACCTCATCATTTCCATTTCCAATAAATAGGAAATCAACCATGCTTCATTTTATATTTATATATATCAAATATATAAAGAAAAATATTAGTGAGCAATAATATTAGTTAATATATAATTATATAAATATAAATATATATCATATTATTAAATCAACACTTGATTTAATAATGCAGTTATATCACATATAACCGACTAATATCATTTATCTGTATATCATATTATCAAATCAACAATTGATTCAATAAACCGGTTATATCACATATAACCGACTGATATCAAATAACCGCCAGATTAGAATACGGTATCTCATACTCGTATTTAATCAAGCCCCCGCACATATCAACATATGTGCCCTACTTCGTTTCGCTTAAACCAGGAAACTTCTTTGTGAGAATCTAAAGACTCATCAATACGCCAGCAGTAGGTGATGATCACATCAGTCACCCATAAGCCGTCAGCCGTACTAGCTGGACATAATGGCTACCCAGGTATTGAGCGAATATAAGATCAACAAGAAAGATTTTCCAAACTCCCATGAAGCCTATAGGTAACACTTACCGTACAGTCCGGTCTTTTCGTCTGATATGTCGCATATTGAGCCTGGGGGTGGAATCGTCAGACCCCAATAAGTTGATAAGTCATGCCGATGTGTGGCGTATAACGGGATGAGAAATTATTGATAACACTTACCAGTAAATCTCATCAACAGCCCTGGCCAAGGACTTCCTGTTATAACCAATCGAGCATAGCACAACATCAACTCCCTATACCGGGAGAGACGAAACCCTTCCTATCGCTCATTGCCTCTATCTGACTCGGGACTGCACCCAAAATCCACCTGTTTGCATGACCCTTTGAGCTGTAGTAAGGAGGAAATCAAAGCACAGTGGGAACCACACAAGACTTTATGACGATCTCGGGTCTACAGACTATCATGTACCAGTATCACCAAAGAACTGTACCAGTGTCACTAAAGAACTGCTATCTGACGATAGGTATAGTACCATTTAGGAGTTCTCGGTACGTCCAATTCAGTGTACCCATTCTCTAATAAGCACATGTGTACAATCTTTGATGTCAAACACCAATGGATATAAGATCAACCATCGCCCCATACAAGGTCAAGAAACGTACACACTAGTCTACATTGGAATATCGATGCTCTGTCTCGATATTCTCTCGACTAGGAACAATTGAAGGATATGCTTATGGACTACCTAGGTCCCAGTAGTATGATCCGCATCATAGTCCTGGTAGTCAAACCAACATCCTAAAGGTTTTATCAACATGTATATGAGAGACAATATAATTATACCAGAGAATATATTAAGATAAAAGCAACCAAATAGCATACTATCATGTCGAGTAAGAAAGTCCTCAATATATATGTCCAAGCATCCACTATATCATATAATAATGGCCTCTAGGTCATACATATCACTAACTATCTTCCACTTGCACTAAGTCCAGTTGTTGTAGTATCTCATACCGAACATCACAAAAAGTCTCTCGAATTTCATCTTGGGGAGCGCCTTAATGAGTGGATCCGCTGTGTTATCCTGTGTGAGAACTCTCCTAACCTCGATCTCGCAGCGATCTACTATCTCCATGGTCAGGTGATACCGTCGAAGAATATTTCTGAATTACTGATGGGACCGGGGTTCCTTGGCCAAAGCCACAGCTCTATTAGTATCGTAGTACACAGGTATTGGATGCTCAATTGACAGAACCACACCAAGTTCAGATATGAAATTGTTCATCCAGATAGCCTCTTTGGCAACATCATTCGTAGTGATGTATTCATCCTTCATCGTCGAGACTACTACAGTATCTTGCTTAGAACTCTTCCAACATACCGCCCCTCCATTGAGGGTGAAGACAAAACCTGAGACCAACTTACTGTCCTCCTTATCACTCTGGAAGCTCGAATCAATAAAGGACTCCACCTGGAGTTCACCTTTACCATACACCAAGAACATCTCTTTAGACCTTCTCAAGTACTTAAGAATGTTCTTCACAGCATTCCAGTGTTTCTCCCCTGGATCTGATTGATACCTACTCACTACACCTGAAAGGTTATGACAGTGCCTAAGCCATCTCCCATGGCTATTTACGGAACAAAAATGTTGATCACAACCAAAACTAGGCGCTATAATAACCATAAACCGAATCTTTACCATAAACCTAGCTAGCAACTAAAGGTTTCTATCTACTACGATAGAAAGTTATACCATGAGAATCAAGTCCTTCGAGTCTTCAATCCTCTCCTCTAGCTCCTCGAAGGATGTACGGATCATGCTTGAACTTTGGCCACCTCGCGTCAAAGATGATCCACCCGAGAGTTCCGACTTTGAGCTCCAACCTCAAATCCGAGATAACTACGGTTTCTAGTTCACTAAACTAGAAGTCCTAGGTTATGTAGAGTGAGAAGAGGAGTGATTTGTCTCTTGGAACCCTACGATTCTCAACACATGAGAGCCGTTAGGGTTTAATGAGAAAGAAGGTCACTTGAAGAAAATAAGAGAGGAAAGAAAGAACTTGGATGAAGAATGCTCATTCATTTGTGATGAATAATGAACCATGTGAATTATTAATGAGATAATATCTCACAAAATATCTCACATGGTTCACAAATATCTATTTTGTCATGTAATGAGTCATAACTCATCCAAGAAATATCTCCACCTAAATTAGGTTTTATTTCTAAAAGAAAATCAAAACCCTAATTTGGCATTTCTTACTAGAAGCTTTCCCGAGAAGTTACGAGAACGCCCCTCATTCGTATATACATACCCGCATCTGCATTCCGAAGAACACGAATACAAGGAGACGAAAATAATCCATCAATATAATACTAGGATCCAGCTTAAACCAAAGCCCACTAGTATTATCCGCCCAATACGTGTACAAGTACATGTAAGTGATCAAAGCCCTTCCGTAAAATCATACGGCCTCTACATCGTTTCGCCCGAACCAGAGAAACCCTCTGTGTGGAACTCTAAAGACTCGACAGTACGCTGGCAGTGGGTTTAACCATAAGCACGTCAGCGGCACTATATGTACGAAACGACTACCTAGGTACCTATCGAAAAGGAAGGCCGACAAGCAAACTCGTCCGAACTCCTACTGAGCCTATCCGCGACAATATCCGTACAGTCTGGTCTCTTCGTCAAAGAGTATCGCATACCGGTTCTAGGGGGTGGTGAACGCCAGACTCTAATATCCCGATAAGTCGTGCTGATGTGGCTCAGGACCAATCCAGGAAACTACTGATCAACTTATCAGTAAATCCCAACAGCCTTGGCCAAGGTCTTATGGTCCTGACCAATCGAAACACAATGCGATATCAACTCCCAATACCGGGAGAGACGAGTCCCCAACAATCACTCACTGCCTCCATGCAGTTCGGGACAGTACCCAACTAAAACCTGTTTTCACGATTCAGTAGAGCCGTGGTAGAGTAGTGATCAATGCATAGTGGGGACTCACACGAGACAAATAACGATCTTAGGTCTGAAGACTAACCTGTACACATGTCACCTGAGAACTTCTATCTGACGGTAGGCATAATACCATATGGATGTTCTCCGCGAGTCTTTCCAGTGTACTCACACCCAGTAAGCACATGTATACGATCTTAGGCACATCCGACTAATGGCTGTGGGAATAACCATTGCCCCTTGTCGGGGCAAGAAGCTTATACACTAGTTTACTCTAGAGTATCAATGCCCTGTCTCGATACTCATGCGACTAGGGACCATTTAAGGATGTACTTATGGACTACCCTGCTCCCACAAGTATGATCGCCATCACAACGCAGGTAGACAAGCAAGATCCAGCAGGCTTTATCAACGTGTAACCACAATATGTAATAACATGTATAACATATGCCATATTAAGATAAAGACAAACCATAATAGTATACTACGGTATCAAGAATTTATCAATATATGCAAGCTGGATAAAACATCAATAAAAATAAATACACATATCCTGACAAAGACATCTCAAATGATATACTATATAACTGAGCAAGAATGTCTTATACATACATATCCCTAGCATCCACATGTATGCATATATAATAATGGCCTCTAGGGCATACATATCCAACAATCTTCCACTTGCACTAAAGGCCAGTAATTGGTGTATTGCATACCCAACGTCTGCACTAAGGCCAGCTACTGGTGTACCGCATACCCAATAGCTCAAAAATTCGCTCGAACTGGGCTTGAGGGAGGGCCTTTATAAATGGATCCGCTGTGTTTTCTTTAGTCTCCACTCTCCGCACCTCGATCAACTAGCGATCAATGATCTCCCTGATCAGGTAATACCGCCTTATGATATGTCTGGATTTCTGATGGGACCGTGGTTCCTTTACTAGAGCTATAGCCCCATTGTTATCGCAATACAGAAGTATCGGATCAACAACGGACGGAACCACCTGAAGTTCAGCAATGAACTTCTTCATCCAGACCGCTTCTTTTTCGGCATCGCTGGCAGCAATATATTCAGCCTCCATCGTTGAGTCTGCGAAGGTATCCTGTTTGGAACTCCTCCAACACACCGCCCTCCGTTGAGGGTAAACAAAAAATCTGAGACAGACTTGCTGTCATCCTTGTCACTTTGGAATCTTGAATCAGTAAAGGACTCGACCCTGAGGTCTCCATTAACGTATACCAGGAACATCTCCTCAGTCTTTCTCAGGTACTTGAGAATATTCTTCACAACTGTCCAGTGGTTCTCACCTGGGTCTGACTGATACCGACTCACCACGCTTAGTGCGTAAGCTACATCTGATCTTGTACATAGCATCGGATACATTATAGATCATGCCGCCGAAGCATAGGGTATAGTGCGCATATGAACCCTTTCCTTGTCAGTCTTGGGAGAAATTTCCTTGGAGAAGGTGATTCCGTGCAATGCGGGTATGTTACCATGCTTAGAATATTCTATACTAAATCACTTTAGTATGGTCTCTATGTACCTGGACTGCGAAAGTCCTAATAATCACCTGGATGTATCTCTGTAGTTCTTGATCCCCAGAATGTACAGGCATCACCTAGGTACTTCATGGAGAACCTTTGTGACAAGAACAGTTTGACTGATTGTAGCATAGGAAAATCATTTTCTATCAAAAGAATGTCGTCCATGTACAAGACTAGGAATACGACAGTTCGGCCTACAATATTCTTATAAATACATGGCTCATCTTCGTTCTTGACGAAGTCAAATTCCTTGACTGTTTCATCAAAACAGATGTTCTATCTCCGCGATGCCTGCCTTAATCCATAAATGGATTTAATTTGCACACCTTCCCGCCGCTCCCACTGTCTACAAAACCTTCTGGCTGGTCCATATAAACGCAATCTTCCAAACTGCAGTTTAGAAAAGCCATTTTTAAGTCCCTCTGCCAGATTTCATAGTCATGAAGGCAGCAATGGCAAATAGGATCCGAATGGATTTGAGCATAGCCAATGGAGAAAAGGTTTCGTCATAGTCCACACCTGGACTTCGACGAAAACCTTTTGCAACGAGTCTAGCCTTATAGGTTTCTACCTGCCTATCTACACCAAGTTTCATCTTGTAGATCCATTTGCATCCAACGGGTTTTACCTCAGGTGGAGCAATATCCAAGGTCCACACTTTATTGGTGTATATGGACTCCATCTCGGATCGCATAGCATCCAGCCAATTCTCAGATTCCCTTCTATTAATGGCCTGCCTGAAACTGGTAGGGTCATCTTCATCCAAGATGTAGTCCTCTCGATCCCCGTCTATAAGAAAACCATAGTATCTCTCGGGTGGATGAGAAATCCTACTAGATCTGCGGAGTGGCTAAGGCTCGTTTGGGATCATTGAATTTTATAATTCTACCAAATCATCAGTTTGAGTTTGTAGTTCTGATATTTCATCCAGTTCTACTGTGCTCCCACTTATTTCTTTTGCAAGAAATTGCCACTCTAAAAAAGTGGCGCGACGAGCAACGAACACCTTCTGTTCCTCAGTGTGGTAGAATTGATATCCCAGAGAACTTTTATGATATCCCACAAACTTGAATAAAACTGACCGTGCCTGTAGCTTGTCAGGATTTTTTACCTTTACATAGGCCGGATAACCCCATATCTTAATACGTTCAAGATATGGTCTTTTACCACTTCATATTTCATATGGATTCTTAGGCACTGATTTAGACGGAACCTAATTCAACAAGTACGCTGTTGTTTCACGCGTAATTCCCTAGAATGAAAGAGGTAACTCGGCGTTACTCATCATGGAGAAAACCATGACCAGAAAGGTACGGTTCTTACGCTCCGATACACCGTTGTGCTGTGGAGTATATGGAGGAGTAAGCTGAGAGAGAATACAATTCTCTTTTAGAAAGTCCCTGAATTCAGTGCTCAAGTACTCCCCTCCCCTATCAGATCGAAGGATCTTGATACTTTTTCCAGTCTGGTTCTCTACTTCATTTTTGAATTCTTTGAATTTCTCAAAAGCTTAAGATTTGTGCTTCATCATATACACATATCCGAACCTAGAGAGATCGTCAGTAAATGTGATAAAGTACAAGAACCCACCCTGTGCATGTATAAACATTGGACCACATACATCACTGTGTATGAGTCCTAAGTGTTCTCCTGCTCTTTCTCCGTGTCCGGTGAATAGAGATTTGGTCATCTTTCCCTTGAAACAAGACTGACAAGTTTCATAAGATGAAAATTCGAACGTATTCAAAATTCCATCTTTATGCAACATACTTAATCTTTTCTCTCCGATATGACCAAGTCTACACTGCCACAAGTAGGATTCGTTCATTTCTGGATTCTTTCTCTTGTGTGTGTTTTGTATATTGAAAACTGCGTTTTAATTTAGAACATAGATACCGTTAAACAGTGTACCTTCTGCAAACAGTACCTTATCAAGGTAAATGTTCATGATATTTCTATTAAGAACAAATTTATATCCATCTCTATCAAGTAAATAAACTAATATAATGTTGCAAACTATGGAAGGTATATAGTAGCGATTGTTCAAAATCATAGTATTGCCATTTGGCAACACTAGGTGATATTCACTGACAGCTGCAGCATCAACTTGTGCTCCGTTTCCTACTCTGAGGGACATATCATCAGGTCCAACTATCCTACTTTTTCTCAGTCCCTGCAATAAATTACAGATATGAGATCCTGATCCGGTATCTAATACCCATGAGGTAGGACTGACCGAAAAGCAGTTCTCAATTACAACAACACCTGAAGTAGATGCAATAGTATGCTTTTTCTTCGTTGGGGTCTCCAATGAATTCAGACTATCCTCTTTCCTCAGCTCATACTTATAATCGCCATCATAAGTTAGAGCCAAAACGATGTTCCCCAGCCCCGAATAAGAATTCAGATCGGTCAAGTGATACATTTTATTACCTTGATCAAGGCGTGAATTGGTTTCTACCTGGAGAGAGAGAGAGAAAAGAAATACTTAGCATGTGCTCTTACAAGATTAGATTGGTTATTAATTTATCTAACCAGGATGGCTCCCATTGTTTTTTCGAATTCTTCTTCAAACCTTAAAAGAAGAACTAGTCAGGATTAATCGCACGTCACAATACTTGCTTAACCTTTCAGCTAAGCTAGTGTTGGTACTTTGAGGGAGGTTTTCTAATGCTTTCACGAAGTTCCTTAATTATGTAACCACTTTTCCCTGGAGGCGTGGCCCCGCTAACACCATTCTAGACACCTACTTTGATTATAGCATTGATTGTTAAGTGAAATAATCTCCCGAGAGTAATCCAACTCATCAGTAGGATCGGGATCCAACTATCATTGTGTGATGATCTAGATGGAATCCACTCTAGTCACCACACTCCAGAATGTTTGCTAAATATGCAAGTTTCATGTATATTTGAAACTCCTGATGTGGTTTTTGCGCCTAACGACTTTATGACCTTGACATTGCCAACATATAATAAGCCGCTAGTCAAGTTCGTCCCGTCATTACCTTGATTAACTTAGACCCACCCGTATAACCCCTGACAATGCCAACAAAGCTATACGACTGTCCTAAATAATCGGAAACAAGGCTACAAACAAGCAATACTCAATTACCGATCACTACGCCTTGACAATGCCAAAATACGTAGCTCGAATACTAAGTAGTACTTGTATGAAATGACGGAGGGCTACAGCTAGGTTTTTGGCGAAAAACCCGTTGACGTAATGAACTTGATATCTTTGAAGGAACCTGATAGCTTTATAAAAGAGTGGTTCAAGCTCCGCTTTTTGAAAATTTCTGGTTTTGAAATAACCGAGTAATCTATAGTATAGTCTTTTTCTCAAGTGGTCACTCCCCGTGAAGGGATATCGGCTCTTGCCTCATAGAATGACGTGCAGAATATTCACAACCGAATACCACTATGAAAAACGAAAGAATATAACTATAGTTTTTCAAAATTTGTTCCAACATCTTTTAAGTTTCATTTCTTGTAATAATCAAAATTAAAGCGGTCCCATCAATTAACCTATCACACCAGAAAAGAACGAAAATATAATCTACGTATATGCCATCCGCATTCGCCACTGCGCCCCGTCATCACCCGTTTAGTTACTTAACTAAAAACAGAGCGGGGGATGGACTAACGCGGATGCAAAACATATACAACATCTACTGGTATATATATAAGTATATAAAACATGTAAGTCAGTGTTGCGTACCCCACGTGTTCGCGGGGAGGTGGAAATTGCAAAAAATGATTTTTACGGACTTCGCAACACTGACTAGAACTAAGGATCGAACATAAACCATAGCTAGCAAACTACTTGAGCTTTAACTACTCGGATATGAAGTTATACCTCACGATACATGTCCTTCGGGTCTTCATCGTCGTCCTCCTTATCATCGTAGGCTCTAAGGATCGGAATGGATCGACGCAACTTCGACAGCCTTCTTGAGTCAAAAATGATCCACCCGAGAGTCTATAGTCCGAGCTCCTACCTCGAATCCGAGATAACTACGGCTTCTAGTTCTCTAAAGTAGAAGTCCTAGGTTGTGTAGAGTGAGAAGATGTAGAGATTTGACTCTTAGAACCCTAGGTTTCTCAATGCATGAGAGGTCTAGGGTTTGTGATGAAGAGAAGAAGCTTGAGGAAATGAGAAAGGAGAAGTGAGCTTGAAGGAGGAATGGTTGTCCATTTTAGATAGAATGATGAATATGAGATATTTTATAAGATAAATCTTATAATAAAATATCAACAAACCCTCACAAATATCTTGTGGTGACTCATGACCATGAGTCACCAAGTAGCCATGCTAAGTTCAATGCGCAAAATCCACCTTATTTCCTCCATCCAAATAAAGTTTAATCCATAATGAATAAACTATAATAGGTGTCCCCTTCTAGAAGCCAATCCCGAGGAATTAAGAGAATGTCCCTCATCCATATATACATACCCGCATCCGCATTCCAAAGAAGACGAATACAAAGAGACGAAAATAATCCATCAATATAATACTAGAATCCGGCTTAAACCAAAGCCCACTAGTATTATCCGCCCGATCATCATACGCGCACAAGTGCGCATAAGTGATCGAAGCCCTGCCGTAAAACCATACGGCCTCTACACCTTTTGCCCGGTGCAGGGAAACACTCTATGTGGGACTCTAAAGGCTTGACACTATAATGGCAGTGAGTTTAACAACAAGCCGCAAGCGGTACTAGCTGCACGTAACGGCTACCCAGGTAGATGTCGATAAGAAGGATGATGAGCTAACTCATCCAAACTCCTACTGATCCTGAATATGACAATCTCTGTACGGTCCGGTCAGTTCGTCTAAGAGTATCGCGTATCGGGCCTAGGGGGCAGTAATCGTCAGACCCCTAATAGTGCAATAAGTCGTGTCGGAGTATAACCCAAAACACCCTGAGGAACTACTGTAGTACCTACCAATAAAACTCATTTTCCTTGGCTAAGGACTTGTGTAATGGCCTTCCGAACACAGCGCGATATCAACCCCCAATACCAGGAGAAAAGAATCCTATCTAACCTCCATTGCCTCCAAGTTCTTCGGGACTGCACCCAACTACTATCAATTTGTACAACTCCGTTGAGCCGTGGTAGCGTAGCAATCAAAGTACAGTGGGAACACACTCGAGGTGAAGTAGCAGTGTCAAGTCGACGGACTAAGCTGTACTCATGTCACCTGGGAACTGCTACCTATGACAGGTATATTACCCACCAACAGTTCCAAACGAGTCATGTCCAGTGTACTCATAACCTAATGAGCACCTGCATACTATCTTCAGTACGACGTGCTAATGGCTGTAAGACAGACCATCTCTCCTGCTGGGATGAGAAGCGTATACACTATAGTCTACTGTAGAGTATCGATGCCCCGTCTCGATAATCTTATGACTAGGGACCTGTATAGGATGTGCTTATAGATTACCCAGCCCCCACTAGTGTGACTGCCATCACAACGTTGGTAATCAAGCAAAGATCCTAAGGGCTCAACTAATATGTATAAGCGATATTCCAAGAAAACACTTGGACATATTGAGGTAAAAACAAACCAGGTAGCATACTACCATTTTGAGCAAGACTGTTACTATATCCGTGTATATCCTAAGCTTCCATTAAGTAATATACAATCCAGTATGATACAATAATGGCCTCTGGGGTATATATCACTGACAATCTCCCACTTGCACTAAGGTCATATACTGGCATATCACAGACCGAAGATCTTGAATAGCCTCTCGAACACTGTCTGAGGGATGGCCTCTGTGAGTGGATTTGCAGTGTTGTTCTCCGAATCTACTCTCCTCACCTCGATCCCCAAGGGATCAACGATCTCCCTGATTAGGTGGTATCGCTTCAAGATATGTCTAGATCTTTAATGGGACCTGGGTTCCTTCCCTAAAGCTATAGCGCTGTATGTTGTTACAATACTAAAGTATTGGACCAACAAATGGATGGAACCACCTGAAGTTCAATTAAGAACTTCCGAATCCAGACTGCCTTTTTTGCGGCGTCTCATGCAATGAACTACTCCGTTTTCATTGTCGAGTCTGCAACGGTTTCCTTCTTAGAGCTCTTCCAACAGACCGCCCCTGCACTAAGGGTAAAGCCATAACCAATATGGACTTGGAGTCATTCTTATCACTCTGGAAGGTGGAGTTAGCAAAGGCCTCGATGTGGTGGTCATTTTCCTCCATACACCAAAAACATCTCCTTAGTCCTACTCAGGTACTTGAGAATGTTCTTTACTGCTTCCCAATGCTTCTCCCCTGGGTTTGACTGATATCGGCTTACCACGCTGAGTGCGTAAGCTACATCTGGTCTGGTACACAACATCACATATATTATATAGCCTACCGCAGAAGCGTAGAGTATAATCTACATGCGAGCCCTTTCCAAATCAGTCTTGAAAGACATCTCTTTGGAAAGGGTGATTCCGTGACAAGCCGGTAGACTACCGCGCTAAGAATTTTCCATACTAATTATTTTCAGTATGGTGTAGTTGTACCTTGACTGTGAAAGTCCCACCATCCTCTTTGATCTATCACAAAAGATCTGGATCCCCAGAATGTAGTTGGTATCACCCAGATCTTTCATGGAGAACCTCTGTAACAAGAATCCTTTGAATGATTGTAGCATAGGAATGTCATGTCCTATCAAGAGAATGTCATCAACGTACTCAACGAGAAATTCTACAGTTCTTGCTACAATCCTACTATAAATGCATGGTTCATCTGGATTTTTGATAAAGTCGAATTCTTTAACTGTCTCAATAAAAACAGATGTTCCAACTCCGCGATACTTGCTTTAGTCCACAAATGGACTTAAACAACTTGTACACTGTCCCACTACTCCCACTCTGATTGAAAACCTCTTGCCGATCCATATAGACGCACTCTTCCAAATTACCATTTAGAAAAGTCGTATCTACTTCCATCTGCTAGATCTTAAAATCTTGGAAGGCATCAATGGCAAGAACGATCCGAATGGATTTGAGCATAGATAGTGGAGAAAAGGTTTCATCATCGTCCAAAGCAGATCTTTGACGAAAACTTTTTGCAACAAGTCTAGCCTTATAGGTTTCAACCTATCTATCTACACCAAACTTTCTGAAGATCCATTTGCATCCTACGGGTTTTACCCCTTCTGGAGCAATGTTCAAAGTGCATACTTTGTTGGTGTACATGGACTCCATTTCGGTCCGCATTGCATTGAGCCATTTTACCGAGTCACCGCTCTGAATGGCTTAATGGAAGCTAGCTGGTGTTAGTGTATATGCCCTAGAGGCCATTACTGTATCATACTAGTTTGTATATTACTTAATGGAAGCTTGGGATATTCACAGTTGTATATACAATCTTGCTCGAAATGGTAGTATGCTACTTGGTTTGTCTCTGCTTTAATATGTGCATGTGTTTCTTTTAGCATATTGCAGGTATACATATTAGTAGAGCCCTTAGGATCTTTGCTTGATTACCAGCGTTGTGATGGCGCTCGCACTCGTGGGAGCTGGGTAATCTATAAGCACATCCTTATACAGGTCCCTGGTCGTTGGACTATCGAGACAGGGCATCGATACTCCGGAGTAGACTAGCGTATGCGCTTCTCATCCCAGTGTGGGAGACGGTCTGTCCCACAGCCGTTAGTGCGTCGTACTTGGGATAGTATGCGGGTGCTCGTTAGGTTACGAGTACACTGGACAGGACTCGTCGGGAACTGTTGGTTGGTAATATACCTATCGTCAGTTATCAGTTCCCAGGTGACATGAGTACAGCTTAGTCCGCTGACTTGACACTGTCACTTCGCCTCGAGTGTGTTCCCACTGCACTTTGATTACTACCCTACCACGGCTCAGAGGAGTCGTGCAAACAGGTAGTTTTTGGGTGCAGTCCCGAAGCACTTGGAGGCAGTAACGGTTAGATAGGATTCGTCTCTCCCGGTATTGGGGGTTGACATCGCGCTGTGTCCAGGAGAGCCATTACACGAGTAGTCCCTGGCCAGGGCAAGCGAGATATGCTGGTAGGTTTCCAGTGTTATCTCAGGGTGTTCTGGGCTACACTCCGACACGACTTGTACCGCTATTAGGGGACTGACGTTCACCGCCCCCCTAGGCCCGCCATGCGATGTATCAGACGAACAGACCGGACTGTACGGAGATTGTCACATACAGGCTCAGTAGGAGTGCAGATGGGGTTCACCTCGTCAGTCTTCTTATCGACATCTACCTGGGGACCGTTACGTACAGCTAGTGCCGCTTGCGGTCTGTGGTTAAACCCACTGCCAGCGTAGTGTCGAGTCTTTAGAGTCCCACACAGAGAGCTATTCGCCTTTAGGCAAAATGAGTAGAGGTCGCATGGTTTTGCGACAGGGTTCGTTCGCATCCGCGCACTTGTGCACGTTTGCTGTCCGGACAGTTTATACTAGCGGGCTTTGGTTTAAGCCGGATCCTAGTATATGATTTGAGATTGGTTTTTCTCAGAGTATTCGTGTTCCTCGGATCACGAATGCGGGTGCGTATGCACAGTTGCTTGAGATTGAGGGAGAGGACCTTGTTTAGGGTTAATGACTATTGTCATTTTATTAACCCTATTGTTTTTGTGTGTATTATTGTTAATTAATAATTAGCTTAATTATTGTGCATGGTTGTTGTTGTTGACATTTTGACTTCATTGACTTGTTGACCATGTTGACCATGATCATTTCATTTGGAAGATGCTCTTTGATTCTTGCAATTTGCATTAATAATGAAATGATAATGGTCACCTCTTGATTAAACCATGACAATTTTCTTGCTAATTAATTAATTAAAATAACACACACATATTAGTGAGAATGGCTCACTAATAATTCATTCTATCATATCTTTTCTCTCTCTTGCTCATCCTCTCCCTCAAGCTCTCTCCCTCTCATGTGTTGAGAAACAAAAAAGCTTGAGAAAAACCTTCACTTGATCTTCTCTACTCACTTCTAGGGTTCAAGTCTTAGCATTTCTTGCACTCTAGTTACTCCTAGCTTGGAGTTGAAGCTAAAGGTCGAGGCTTTCGGATGGATCCTTCTTTGACGGAAGAAGACAAGCAAGGTGAGGCCTTTCAACCATTCCGACGAGCAAGGAGAGAAGGAGTTCGAGCTCAAGGTATAACCTTTCTAGAACTTAGTTAGTTGTTAGTTTACTTTAGCTAGTTTTCGTTTAGTAAAGATCCTCACAAGCAAGGTCCATGTTGCCTAAGTCATTAAAAATCCAATTTTTATTATGTTTTCCGCCTCCCCGCAAGCACCGGGGTGGGCAACGTGGACTTACAGTGGTATCAGAGCCTAACTAAACTCAAACTAGCTAGGTAGTGAAGTGTAACGAAGTTTCGAAACCGAAAATCCAAAAACCGAACTTTTGAAAAACCCTAGTTTCTGTTGAAATTTTTTCTGCTCAAAATGGAAATCTTTATACTTGTAAATTCATCTCAGGGTTTTTTATGAACACCCACGAAATACGGTACAGCGATTCGTTCAAACCGCCGCCCTTCCGCGGCACGAGGTAGGCATGTGCCGCGGAAGCGCCGCGGTTTGTCGTCTTCTCTGCATCGTTTTTCGTGCAGTGTCTGTATGTGTTGATTTTGGGATTTTTAGGATATATTTTATGTGCCCAGATTTTCCAGAACTAAAATTTACTTTTGGGGGCCTATAAATCCGTATTTTTCGGAACTTCACTACACTTTAACTACATCGGTTATATCTGTAATGCTTGCATGTATTGAACGTCGGCTAATCGCTATAAGACGATTAGTCGGGGTTATACATGATCTGTGATTGTTATTGGCTTGTGGATATGAATGGATTGGATTGTCGTGGGTGAATGGCCGGGGTGGATGTGAGATGAGCGTTGTTTTTCTTTCATTCATTTGTAACATGTAAATTGATGTAATAATATTCTTTGTATGGCCGCACAACCGGGTCGGGGTTGTAGCCGTCATTGTATAATTCTTTTTACTGTTTTTGCTCCTAGGATAGACCCATAGAGGGGGTGCACAAACTACCGGGTATCTCGAAGTGCCGAGTGGCCTACTCACGGTGGTGAGGGAGGTTGCTTCGCTTCGGGTGCTTGGCGGGTAGTTTGCCGCACCCGTAGGGGTCTTGGGTGGGGTATTGGCTATTCACCGCGACCGTGTAATCCGCTTTGCGTTGCAGGCTCGAACGCATTGCGGATTCCTAGTATATCCAATGTATTCATCTGTGATCTGTAATGTCTATCATTGCTATATATTTATATATAATAACTATTTAGGCGTTGCTTATGTTTTACAGCCGCGCTAGCCCAGCCCCCGCTCTGTCGTTAGTTAAGTAACCTAACGGGTGATGACGGGGCCCCGTGGCGAATGCGAATGGCATAAGCGTACGTCATATTTTGGTTGTTTTCTGCAATGGTAGGATTAAATGATGGGACGCATTAAAAGAACTAATGCAAGAAATAAACCAAGTAAAAGTCGATTGGAACACTTTGAAAACCACTCGGTTCTTTTCAAAACTAAACTTTTAAACGCGGGGCTTGAACCACTCCTTTTAAAAGCTATCTCGTTCCATCGATTATATCAAGTTCACTACGTTCACGGTTTCGCCAAAACCATTCGTAGCCCTCCGTCATTCCACATGAATGGTCAAAAGTATTCAAGCTGTGTATTTTTGCCAAAGTCAAGGCATAGTGATTGGTAGCGTTTGGGCATTCATGTGCAGCATAGATAGATGCGTTGATTTGGGACAGTCGTGCTGCCATTTTGGCCAAAGTCAAGGGTAGGTACGGATGGGTCCAAATTAACCAGGAGAATGACGGGTAGAACTTGACATGTGACTTATGATATTTTGGCCAAAGTCAAGGTCATAAGAGCATGGGGCAAAAATCCACATCGGGAGTTTCATAAGTACTGAAACTTGCTAGATTTGCATACCATTTGGAGTGTGGTGATTCTGGTAGGATTCCTTCAGTTTCGTCACGCGATGATATTTGGATCCCGATCCTACTGTGAGTATATGCTACTCCTCAGGAAAACTCTCACTTAACGATCAATGCTATAAACCTAGTAGGGGCCTAGAAAGGTGTTAGCGGGGCTACGCCCACAGGGAAAAGAGGTTATTTAATTAAGGAACTTCGCGAAAGCGTTGGAAAACCTCCCTCGAAGTACCGACACTGGCCTGGCTGAACGGTTAAGCAAGTATTGTACGGTGAGAATGATCCCGGCTAATCTTTTTCTTTATGGTTTGAGAAGGGATTCGAGAAACAGTGGGAGCCATCCAGTTTAGACAAACTAAAAACCACTCTAAACTTGCAAGAGCATCATGCTAAAGTGTTTCTTTTCTCTCTCCTAATTGCAGCGACCATTCAACATGACCGGACTTAAGTTACTGTTAGATAAAAATATATTGACAGGGCCAAACTACAAAGATAGGCTCAGGAATGTCAAGATGGCGATCACTTATGACAAGCTGGGGTATATACTTACCACCAAAGCTCCCCCTGTCCCAGGTCCCACCTCCAGCGTCGCGGATGTAGAAATCCGTAAGACATGGGAGATAGATTGCGCGAGGGCCAAATGCCTCGTATTAGCCTCGATGGACAACGAACATCAGAGGAGGCACGAGAATATGGACCTAGAGTCCATATTTCTCCATACAAAAGAACTGTATGGAGAGCAGTCTCGTATCGCTAGATACGAAGTGTCGAAGAAGCTTTTTTCGGCAAGGTTGGCCGTCGGATCATCGGTAGCGGACCACGTGCTTAAGATGATCGGCTACATAGAGGAGCTCGCGGACCTTGGGACCACGTTGGAGAATGAACTCTATACCGATTTGATTCTCCAGTCCCTTCCTTCCACTTACGCCCAGTTCGTTCTTAACTTCAACATGCAAGGAAAGGAGGTTGAACTTGCCGAACTTCTGAACATGTTGAGGACTGCTGAGGGCACCCTACAGAAGGGTAAGGAGACATCCACTTTGTTTGTAGGAGGATCTTCCTCTTCTAGGTCCAGGGCGAAAGCCAAGGGCAAGAAGAAGAAAGCCCCCGCCAAACCAAGAGGCGGTGTCGGTAAAATGGATACGAAGGGAAAGGGTAAAGCAACAAAAGTAGCGGGGAAGATGGTGGGGAAGGAAGAATGCTTCTATTGTCACAAAAGTGGTCACTGGAAACAAGATTGCAAGGCTTGGAAAGCCAGAACACAGGATTTGAAGCGAGTTGCAGCTTCAGCTTCAGGTGTGTATGTTATTGAAAACTGTCTATCAATAAACTCTACATCCTGGGTATTGGATACCGGATCAGGATCTCATATCTGTAATTCTTTGCAGGCGTTGAGAAAGCGTAGAGTTTTGAAGGCAGGTGACATGACCCTCAGAGTTGCGAACGGTGCTAGCATGGATGCAGAGGCCGTGGGGGACTATCACCTGGGATTATCAGATGGACACTTTTTGGTTTTGCGTAGTTGTTATTATGTACCAAACGCAACCTGTAATATCATTTCTGTATCTTTATTATCTAAAGAAGGTTATGAATTTGCATTTGTAAGTAATGTAGTGAACATTCACCTTAATCAAGTTTTGATTGGGTCAGGTACATTAAACAACGGTATTTACGTTTTAAACCAACCACAGGTTTTCAATATCCAGAATACACACAAAAGAAAGTCTCCAGAAATTAATAAAACTTTCTTATGGCATTGTAGACTGGGTCACATCAATGAGAGAAGATTGACTAAGTTACATACTGAAGGATATTTGGATCCGTTCGAATATCAATCGTATGCAACTTGTCAATCCTGTCTCAAAGGAAAGATGACAAAGGCTCCGTTTTCTGGACACGGAGAAAGAGCGAGCGAGCTCTTGGGACTCGTACACAGCGACGTGTGCGGTCCAATGTCTACACATGCGCGAAGCGGTTTTTCTTACTTCATTACCTTTACGGATGATTTTTCAAGGTACGGTTATGTTTTCTTAATGAAACATAAATCCGAGGCTTTTGAAAAATTCCAGGAATATAAGAATGAAGTAGAAAAACAAACCGGCAAAAGTATCAAGATCCTAAGATCGGATCGAGGAGGAGAATACTTAAGTGCCGAATTCCTGAACTACTTAAAAGAGAATGGAATTCTCTCTCAGCTTACTCCTCCATACACTCCGCAACATAATGGTGTATCGGAGAGACGGAACCGGACCCTATTGGATATGGTACGGTCCATGATGAGTAACGCTGAGTTACCGCGATCGTTCTGGGGATATGCGCTAGAATCAGCAGCATACCTTTTGAACCGAGTTCCAACTAAGACTGTGCCTACTACACCATATGAAATGTGGTGTGGGAAGAGACCCCATCTTAATCACATTAAGACATGGGGATGTCCAGCTTTTGTAAAAAAGCAGCATGCGGACAAGCTCGAGGCACGCTCAGTACAGTGCAAGTTTGTGGGATATCCGAAGAACTCCAAGGGATATTACTTCTATTGCGAAGAGGAACAAAAAGTCCTTGTTTCTCGCCATGCCCACTTTCTAGAACATCAGTTCATAGAAAAAGAATTAAGTGGGAGCGCGATAGAACTGGAAGAAGTTCCAGAACCGCAAACTATTACTGAAAGCTTAGTAGAGCCAGAGGGTTCGAAAGATCAAGACATTCCCATGCCACTCCGCAGGAGTAGTAGGCAGTCTCATCCGCCCGAGAGGTACTACGATTTTCTCATTGACGGGGATAGAGAAGACTGCATCCTAGATTGTGATGAGCCTACTAGCTTCCAGCAAGCCATTCAGAGCGTCGACTCGGTAAAATGGCTGGATGCAATGCGGACCGAGATGGAGTCCATGTACACCAACAAAGTATGGACGTTGGACATTGCTCCAGACGGGGTAAAACCCGTAGGATGCAAGTGGATCTTCAAAAGGAAGATTGGTGTAGATGGACAGGTTGAGACCTATAAAGCTAGACTGGTAGCAAAGGGTTTTCGTCAGCGACCTGGTTTGGACTATGACGAAACCTTTTCTCCAGTAGCTATGCTGAAATCCATTCGGATCCTTCTTGCCATCGCTGCTTTCCACGATTATGAGATTTGGCAGATGGACGTAAAGACAGCTTTTCTAAATGGTCATTTAGAGGAGTGTGTCTATATGGACCAGCCAGAGGGTTTCATTCAGGGTGGGAGCAGCGGAAAGGTGTGCAAGTTGCTCAAGTCCATTTATGGACTCAAGCAGGCATCGCGGAGTTGGAACATCTGCTTTGATGAGACGGTCAAAGAATTTGGCTTTATCAAAAATCCAGATGAACCATGCATCTATTGTAGATTTGTAGCGAGAACTGTAGTATTCCTCGTTTTATACGTGGATGACATTCTCTTAATAGGAAATGACATTCCTATGCTACAATCTGTCAAGGGGTTCTTGTCACACAGGTTCTCCATGAAAGACCTGGGTGATGCCTCATACATTCTGGGTATCCGGATCTACCGTGACAGATCCAAGAGGATATTAGGACTCTCACAGTCCAGGTACATCGACACCATATCGAAGAGATTCAGTATGGAAGATTCCAAGCGCGGTAATCTACCGGCTTGTCACGGGATCACCCTCTCCAAAGAGATGTCTCCCAAGACTGATTTGGAGAGGGATCGCATGTCTATTATACCCTACGCTTCTGCGGTAGGCTCTATAATGTATGCGATGCTGTGTACCAGACCGGATGTGGCTTATGCACTGAGTGTGGTAAGCAGGTATAAGTCAAACCCTGGGGAGAAACATTGGATAGCAGTAAAGAACATTCTCAAGTACCTGAGAAGGACTAAGGAGATGTTCTTGGTATATGGCGGAAAAGACCTGCAGATTGAGGCCTTTGCTGACTCCAGCTTCCAGAGTGACAAGGATGATTCCAAGTCCATGTCGGGTTTTGTCTTTACCCTCAATGGAGGGGCGGTGTGTTGGAAGAGCTCCAAACAGGAAACCGTTGCTGACTCGACTATGGAAGCGGAATACATCACTGCATCTGATGCCGCAAAAGAAGCTGTCTGGATGAGGAAGTTCTTGAAGGAACTTCAGGTGGTTCCGTCCATTGTTGACCCAATACCTCTGTATTGCGACAACAACGGGGCTATAGCTTTAGCGAAGGAACCCAGGTCCCATCAGAAATCCAGACACATCTTAAGGCGGTATCACCTGATCAGGGAGATTGTGGATCGCCAGGAGATCGAGGTCCGGAGAGTTGCATCAGAGGATAACACAGCAGATCCATTCACCAAGGCCTTGCCCCAGACTCAGTTCGAGCGGCTGATCGAGATGATAGGTCTTCGATACGCCAGTACATGGCCTTAGTGCAAGTGGGAGATTGTTAGTGTATATGTCCTAGAAGCCATTACTGTATCATACTAGTTTGTATATTACTTAATGGAAGCTTGGGATATTCACAGTTGTATATACAATCTTGCTCGAAATGGTAGTATGCTACTTGGTTTGTCTCTGCTTTAATATGTGCATGTGTTTCTTTTAGCATATTACAGGTATACATATTAGTAGAGCCCTTAGGATCTTTGCTTGATTACCAGCGTTGTGATGGCGCTCGCACTCATGGGAGCTGGGTAATCTATAAGCACATCCTTATACAGGTCCCTGGTCGTTGGACTATCGAGACAGGGCATCGATACTCCGGAGTAGACTAGCGTATGCGCTTCTCATCCCAGTGTGGGAGACGGTCTGTCCCACAGCCGTTAGTACGTCGTACTTGGGATAGTATGCGGGTGCTCGTTAGGTTACGAGTACACTGGACAGGACTCGTCGGGAACTGTTGGTTGGTAATATACCTATCGTCAGTTATCAGTTCCCAGGTGACATGAGTACAGCTTAGTCCGCTGACTTGACACTGTCACTTCGCCTCGAGTGTGTTCCCACTGCACTTTGATTACTACCCTACCACGGCTCAGAGGAGTCGTGCAAACAGGTAGTTTTTGGGTGCAGTCCCGAAGCACTTGGAGGCAGTGACGGTTAGACAGGATTCGTCTCTCCCGGTATTGGGGGTTGACATCGCGCTGTGTCCAGGAGAGCCATTACACGAGTAGTCCCTGGCCAGGGCAAGCGAGATATGCTGGTAGGTTTCCAGTGTTATCTCAGGGTGTTCTGGGCTACACTCCGACACGACTTGTACCGCTATTAGGGGACTGACGTTCACCGCCCCCCTAGGCCCGCCATGCGATGTATCAGACGAACAGACCGGACTGTACGGAGATTGTCACATACAGGCTCAGTAGGAGTGCAGATGGGGTTCACCTCGTCAGTCTTCTTATCGACATCTACCTGGGGACCGTTACGTACAGCTAGTGCCGCTTGCGGTCTGTGGTTAAACCCACTGCCAGCGTAGTGTCGAGTCTTTAGAGTCCCACACAGAGAGCTATTCGCCTTTAGGCAAAATGAGTAGAGGTCGCATGGTTTTGCGACAGGGTTCGTTCGCATCCGCGCACTTGTGCACGTTTGCTGTCCGGACAGTTTATACTAGCGGGCTTTGGTTTAAGCCGGATCCTAGTATATGATTTGAGATTGGTTTTTCTCAGAGTATTCGTGTTCCTCGGATCACGAATGCGGGTGCGTATGCACAGTTGCTTGAGATTGAGGGAGAGGACCTTGTTTAGGGTTAATGACTATTGTCATTTTATTAACCCTATTGTTTTTGTGTGTATTATTGTTAATTAATAATTAGCTTAATTATTGTGCATGGTTGTTGTTGTTGACATTTTGACTTCATTGACTTGTTGACCATGTTGACCATGATCATTTCATTTGGAAGATGCTCTTTGATTCTTGCAATTTGCATTAATAATGAAATGATAATGGTCACCTCTTGATTAAACCATGACAATTTTCTTTCTAATTAATTAATTAAAATAACACACACATATTAGTGAGAATGGCTCACTAATAATTCATTCTATCATATCTTTTCTCTCTCTTGCTCATCCTCTCCCTCAAGCTCTCTCCCTCTCATGTGTTGAGAAACAAAAAAGCTTGAGAAAAACCTTCACTTGATCTTCTCTACTCACTTCTAGGGTTCAAGTCTTAGCATTTCTTGCACTCTAGTTACTCCTAGCTTGGAGTTGAAGCTAAAGGTCGAGGCTTTCGGGTGGATCCTTCTTTGACGGAAGAAGACAAGCAAGGTGAGGCCTTTCAACCATTCCGACGAGCAAGGAGAGAAGGAGTTCGAGCTCAAGGTATAACCTTTCTACAACTTAGTTAGTTGTTAGTTTACTTTAGCTAGTTTTCGTTTAGTAAAGATCCTCACAAGCATGGTCCATGTTGCCTAAGTCATTAAAAATCCAATTTTTATTATGTTTTCCGCCTCCCCGCAAGCACCGGGGTGGGCAACGTGGACTTACAGCTGGCTCATCATTGTTAAAGATGCAATCCTCTAGATCCCCGTCTATGAGAAAACCGTAGTATCTCTCGGGCGGATGAGACTGCCTACTAGTCCTGCAGATTGGCGTAGGGATGTCCGGTTCTTTTGAAACCTCTGGTTCTACCATATTTTCAGAAATAGTTTGTGGTTCTGGAATTTCTTCAAGTTCTATTGCACTCCCACTATTTCCTTTTAAAAAATTGATTTTCTAAAAAGTAGGTATGACGAGGGAAAAAAACCTTTTATTCCTCTGCGTAATAGGAAAGATTCCCTTTTGGAGTTCTTTCGGTATCCTACAAACCTATACAGTACTGAGCGTGCCTCAAACTTGTCTGCATACTGCTTTTCAACAAAAGCTGGAAATCCCTTTATCATCAAATACTGAAAATAGGGTTTCTTCCCACTCCACATCTGATATGGTGTGGTAGGCACAGCCTTGGTAGGAACCTTATTCAAAAGATATGCAGCTGATTTTAGGGCATAACTTCAGAAGGATCGTGACAACTCAGCGTTACTCATCATGGAACAAACAATATCCAATAGGGTTCTGTTCCGCCTTTCCTATACACCGTTGTGTTGTGGTGTGTATGTAGGAGTAAGCTAAGAGAGAATTTCTTTCTCTTTTAGGTAATCCAGAAACTCGGCAAATTAATTATTCACCACGTCGATCAGATCTCAGTGTCTTGATACTTTTGCCTGATTGTTTTTCCACTTCATTCTTATATTCCCGGGAATTTTTCAAAGGGTTCGGATTTATACTTTCATAAGAAGAAATGTCCCAACCTAGAGAAATTATCCGTAAAAGTAATGAAATAGGAATAACCACCACGTGTGTCTGTAGATATTGGATTACACACGTCGCTATGTATGAGTCCCAAGAGCTTGCTCGCTCTTACTCAATTGTCCAGTGAACGGAGTGTTTGTCATCTTTCCTACGAGACAAGATTGACAGGTTGCATAAGACTGATATTCGAACGGAACCAAATATCCCTCTCTATGTAACTTCGTCAACCGTATTTCATTGATGTGACCCTGTCTGCAATGCCATAAGAAAGTTTTATTTAATTCTGGAGACTTTCTTTTAAGTGTGTTCTGGACGTTTGAAAACCTGAGCTTGATTCAATAAATACTGTCCTCTAGTGTACCTGACCCAATCAAACTTGATTTAGGTGGATATGGACCACGTCTCTTACAAATGTAAAATCATATCCTTCCTTAGAATGTAAGAATACGGAAATGATATTGCAATCTAAACTAGGTACATACAAACAGTTGCGTAGAATCAATATCTGCCCACTTATCAGTCCTAGATGATATTACCCTACGGATTCAGATCCACGCTCATTCCGTTCGCAACTCTTAAGAGTCATATATCCTACCCTGATAACTATACGGTTTCTCAAAACCTGTAATGAATTACAGATATGAGATCCCGATCCGGTATTTTGTACCCAGGAAGTAAAGTTAATTGACAGATTATTTTCAATCACAAACACACCCGAAGTCGAAGCCACAACGTGCTTCGGATCCTGGATTCTGGATTTCCAAGCCCTGCATCCCTTCTACCAATGCTCTTTCCCATAACAATAGGAACATTCCTCCTTCCATATAGTTAACCCCAAAACTTTTGCCCTTCGCTTTTCTACTAACTTACCGACACCCCCTATCGGTTTTGTGGATGTCTTCTTCTTCTCACCCTTGGCATCCGCCTTAGATCTAGAAGAGGAAGATTCCCCAAAAAGTAGAGTGGGTGCCTCCCGGGTTTCCTTCACAGTGCCTTCAACTGGAAGTACAACTTTCTTCCCCTGGGCGTAAGTAGGAGGTAAGGACTGTAGAATCAAGTAACCATATGACTCGTTCTCCAACATGGTCTCCAGGCCAGTGAGCTTTTTAATATAGCTAATCATTGTAAGGACGTGGTATGTGGTCCCTACAGATGATCTGATAGCCAACCTCGCTTGAAGAAATTCTTTCGAGGTATCATATCTTGTAATACGAGATTGCTCTCCATATAAAATTTTGTTATGGAGGAAGATGGAAACTAAGTCCATTTTCTCGTGCTGCCTCTGGTATACACCATCAACTGAGCCCAACACGAGGCACTTGACAATCGCATAGTCTTTTCCCCTTGTCTTATGGATATCAACATCTGCGACAGTGGAAACTGGACCTGGGACGGCAGGGGCTATGAGTAATAATGAGGTGGTCCAGCTTGTCATAGGTAATGGACATCTGGACAAACCATTGCAAGTCACTATAGTCTAACTCAGTCATTTTATTATCTATCTGCAACCTAATCTAGTCAAATGGTCGCTACAATTAGGAGAGAGAGAAGAAAACACTAAGTATGGTGCTCTTCAAGTTTACATTGGTTTTTAATTTATCTAAACAAGATGGCTCCCACTGTTTCTCGAATCCTTCCTCAAACTATAAAAGAAGAATTAGTCAGGATTGATCTCACCGTAAAATACTTTCTTAACCGTTCGGCCAGGCTAGTGTCGGTACTTCGAGGGAGGTTTTACGACGCTTTCGCGAAGTTTCCTAATTAAAAAACCTCTTTTCCCTGGAGGCGTAACCCTGCGAACACTGTTCTAGACACCTACTTGGTTTATAGCATTGATCGTTAAGTGAAGAATCTCCCGAGGAGAAGCGGATACTCACAGTAAGATCGGGATCCAAATATCATTGTGTGATAATCCTAAAGGAATCCTACTGTTAGTGATATGTATGCCCTAGAGGCCATTACTGTACATACGATGTATATTGTAGTGGATGCGTGGACATATATATGGAGGACTTTCTTGCTCGACATGATAGTATGCTATCTGGTTGCTCTTTATCTTAATATGTACTCTGATTGTCTCTATGTTACACGTTGATAAAGCCCTTAGGATGAGTACTTGACTACCAGAACTATGATGCAGATCATACTGGTAGGGACAGTGTAGTCCTTAAGTACATCCTTCAAATGTTCCTAGTCGTAGGTGTATCGAGACAGGGCATCGATATACCAGAGTAGACTAGCGTATAGCTTCTCGACCTATGTAGATGGGCGATGGATGATCCTATATCCATTGGTGTTTGACATCAGAGATAGTATACGGGTTCTCAGTGGAGACTGGGTACACTGAACGGACTCGCCGAGAACTCCGAGATGGTATTATACCTCACGTCAGATGGCAGTTCTCAGGTGACACTGGTACAGGTTAGTCTGTAGACCTGAGATCGTCATAGAGTCTTGTGTGATTCCCACCATGCTTTGATTTCCACCTTACCACGTTCAAGAGAATGTGCAAAACGGTGGCTTTTGGGTATAGTCCCGAATCACATGGAGGCAATGAGCGATAGGAGGTGTTTCGTCTCTCTCGGTATTGGGAGTTGATGTTGCGCTGTATTCGATTGGCTATAACTGGAAATCCCTGGCCAGGGTTACTGAGATTTACCGGTAAGTGTTATCAGTAGTTTCTCGAACTGTTATAGACCTCATATCGACACGACTTATCAGTTACTGGTGTCTAACGTTTACCACCCCTAGACTGGATGTACGACATATCAGACGAAGAGATCAGACTGTACGGGAGTGTTACTGGTTGGATTCACAGGAGAATGTACAGGCTTGCTTGTTGATCTTCTGATTGCTCAATACATAGGTGGCTGTTACATTTAGCTGACCGCTTGCAGCTTGTAGGTGTTTGATATGATCATCACCTACTTCCGGCGTATTGACGATTCTTTAGAGTCCTACACAGAGGTTTCCTGGCCCAAGCAAAACGGAGTAGGAGCACATATGAGATATGTACGGGACCGAGAATAATACGTGTATGTGATACCGTATTCGATTCTCGCGATATGTGATATCGGGCGGGTATATGTGATATAGCCGGGTCATCGGATCAATTGTTGATTCGATGAAAGGTTACTAGTTATATTAGTCGGTTATATGTAATATAGCCGGATTATCGGATCAAGTGTTGATTCGATAATTTGATGTATAATTATATATGTGATATACTACGTTACATTAACTAATATAAGCTCGCTTTATTGATTCTTTTTCTCACTTGGATAATACATTGATGTATATGCGATATATGTTAATTGTATTATTTTCTTTTGATACATTAAATATTATATATGTGATATATAATATTGTAACATGTTAGGGTTACAAATGGAACAAAGGTTTTTAGATTTAACCATGTTAGGGTTTGGATTAAGGTTAAGCTTTTGGATTAGGTTTTGGATGAGTTTTGAGGAAGCTTCATGAAGGTTTGACTTTGTCCATTTTCTTTGATATTTTGGAGAGATATTTGTTAACCCAACCCAAACCTTAACCCACGGTAAAGTCTCTACAAGGGTTAAGCATTTCATGCTTAACCCTACGTTGCATTTCTAACCTCAAAAATAATTCATTATTCATCACAAAAGGATTTTCTTCTTCTTCTTCCTCTTGAAAAAGCTTCACTAGCTTTTCATTTGTGATGGATATTTTGTGAGAAATTGAAAACAAAAGAGAGCAAAATTCCTACTTCATCATCCTCATCTATTCTAGCCGCTTAGATTAGGGTGTTTGCTTTACTAATACTTAATTAGTGAAGCAAGAGCTTGGGTTTGAGATTCTTCAAGGTAGATCATCTTAGTTCTTGAAGGTTAGAAGCAAGGTTGCATCATTCTTTTCATGGAGCCTCTCTAGAGTCCGGATACTTGATGATCGCAGCGAGTGACCTCAACACGGAGCTTATGAAGCGAAGGAACGGAGTACAAATGTTGTAATCCCTAACTCTTAGATGTTAAAGTGTTAACATGCTAGTATTGTTTGATTCTCTAGTTAACATCCTAGCTTTAGGGTTATCTATAGTGGCAAAATTTTAAATTGGCATGGGAGATGCCACCCGAAACCTTACTGTCATTGTAGATAACCCAACAGTGGTATCAGAGCCTAGCTATACAATTAGACGGATAAGTGTAAGATTACGAAACTGAAACAACTCCGAAACACCCGATATCAAACCCTAGTTTCTGTCGATTTTAAAATGTGCTCTAAAATTTTTTCAAACAAGTGCAGAATCATATATAAGATACATAGTGAACATACCCCAAACCTGGACCCATGTGCTCGGATTTTGGCCGAGCACATGGCAAGGAAATCCGAGCAGGCCGGCCCCTTAATGGGTTTTGAGCTCCACTTTTAGGTGGTGTTCTAATCTCTAGGGTTTGGAACTTCAGGTGTTGTTAGTTTTGCTAAAATTGCATATGATGTCAATTTACTACATTAACTAATTCGGAGTGTTTCGTACTCGCAGTTCTAGATTTGTTTCGGTTTGTTTATAAGTGTTAAAAAGTTCGAACGGATATCAATAACTCACTTTTTCTCCTGCCGGAAAATTTCCAAGTGTTGGATTTTTCCTTAGTTAAAGAACATTCAAATATCACGCAAATAACGCGGTGGACCCTCTAGAAGAATGAAAACCTTAACTCGATTATATGACCGTCAGAACCGTCTCTAAACCCTAGGGTTTGTAGCAGTTCGGCGTTGCCACATGTGAGGTGTTGGTTTGACCCTACTACAGCTGGTCCATTGGTATTGTGGCATGTGATGGATGCTTTTAAACTAAGTTCATGTGTTGAGCAAATAGGGAAATTTTGAGTGTTTGTTGATTCGATCGAAATGTTTAATATCATCTAACTTTTTATGTAATGTAATACAATATTTAGAATCCACATGTAGTTATGAGATAACTAATTTGAATGTTATAAATCTAGCAGTTTAGTCTCATTTGATCGGTTGCCACGAGATTTTGATGTGATCAAAAGTCTGTCGCAATCACGTAGCGTACGAGGATACTCGCCAGGTAAACTTAATAAATAGCCACGCCCCATAGTCCTGACCAAGTGACTGTAGGAGAACCCCGTCGCCAAAAGCATCCGTTCGGGTGCTCGCGGTAACGGTGTTCCGCATTAGTGCACTTCGTCGACAGCATCGGGGGTGCGACCATCTACTAAAGTTTCCGACGAGCATTCGATCAGGATTTCGGGAATCTTGTTGAATTGCCCGACAAGATATCGGAAAGTGTTTTCGAAATCGAGACTAAAATGCGGGGTTTATAATTGTTTCGCATGCGATATCTAAGGAATTCATATGGTTAGGCATGTGATGTCTAATGTGGTTGCGGATTCCAACTGTTGTAGTTTTTCACTTTCTTTTCTGCGACCGTAAGTGTAATATGTGGTGTATCGCCGGTTTTGGTGCTATATATCAACGACAATTAGGATACGCATATTTACTTAAGTTGATGACAAGCGATGTTATGTGTTGCTGTGATATGTTATATTGGATCGTCGTGTTTTAAATAACCGGGGGTTTTATGTGAGATGAGGGTTTTTATTTTCATTCATGTAAAATTCATTGTATATAATATTCTTTTATTGGAGCACTTTCGGGTTAAGGATGTTGTCACCATTGTATATTATTTACTTTTCCGCATTAGGATAGACCCAAGATGGGGAGCACAAGTAACTGGGTTCTAGGGTCCAGTGGGAGACCATCTCGAGAAGTCCAGACCGGGTGTCCTAACTCTAGAATTGTTAGGGTTACTTGCCGCTCTCGTAGGGGTCTAGGGGTACGGGATTGGCTATTCGTCGTGACCGTGGAATCCGTTTTTTATACAGGCTCGCAATAAAACACGGACCTCCTAGTATATCCAATATTTCATTTGTTTCTTCTACTGAGATATCTGTGATGTGATCATTTGATATGTTGAGATAGATACTGGATATAGTATATGTGATATATTATATACATGTTACTTATGTTTTACACCCACGCTAGCACTGCCCCGCTCTGCCGTTAGTTACCTAATCTAACGGTGCAAGAGGGGACATCGAGGCGAATGCGGATGGCATAAGCGTACGTTTTATTTATCTGTGATGTTTAGGTAACTTAAAATGATGGGACTTCATTAATAAGATTAATGAAATAAAAGAAACCTAAATATATTGTGCAATCGAATTTTCAAAAATAGGTAGCTCTACTTGTTACTTTGCATAGTGGTGTTCTTTGTAGAACATCTTATTCGCTAAGGAAAGAGCCGAGATCCCTTCACCGGGAATGACCTCTTTAGCAATAACTGGCAGATGCTACAACCCTCGGTTTTGTCTTTTGATTACTTTTCTAGTTCTTGCTTTGCATAGTAGTATTGTTAATATCCTGCACCTCATTTGACGAGAAAAGAGCCGAGATCCCTTCACTGGGAGTGACCTCTTTAGCAAAACTAGCAAAGGCCTAAAAAACACTCCATTTTAAATCATTTGATTCTACAACGATATCAAGCTCATTATGCAAAAGGTTTTTTTAAAAAACCCGTCGTAGCCCTCCGTCATTTCAGATAAGTACTTCATAGTATTCATGCTTCGTTTGTTGACCTTATTAAGGTATAGTGTGCGGTAGCTATTTATGATTAGCTATTTATGCTTATCTGCATAAGAATATGATGCGATTGAGTTAGGGTAGTCGTGCGACTTTGTTGACTATGTTAAGGGTCGTATGGGTAGGTTTAATTCAATCGGGAAATGATGGGTTAAACTTGACTAGAACTTATGATTTGTTGACTATGTTTAGGTCATATAGATGCTAGGGGTAAAACATTATCTGGAATTTCAAGTGTTGATATTTGCAATGCGATTGCATAGCTCCTATGAGATAGTTGGATCCCGATACCCACTGCGAGTAAGAGTTACTCCTAGGAGAGTTTTACACATCACAATTAGCCGATCAAGTAGGTGTCTAGAAAGGTGTTAACGGCGTTATGCCTCTGGGAAAACGAGGTTTATTTTAATTAGGTCCGTGCGCAAGCACGGGGACATCCTTCAAAATACCGGCACTGGCCTGGCTAAAAGATTGGCGAACTTGTAGGGTGTAATTAATCCCGGCTAGTTTTTCCTTTTAGGGTTTGAAGAAAGATTTGACTAAAACAGTGGGAGCTATCCTGATTAGATAAATTTATAACCAATCTAATCTTGCAAGAGCATACGCTGAGTGTTTTCTTCTCTCTCTCTTCAGGTAGCGACCATGTCACACCTTAATCAAGATAATAATACGGATGTATTAACCAAACCCACTTGTTATACTGAGCTAGGGAACGTTGGTCCTGCTCCAACTTATAATTGTTATAAGACCGAGAAGGAAATAGGGGATTACCAGAATTCCCGTGCCGCCCAAACGAAGAAAGTGCATGATGATGCATCTTCTTCGGGTGTGTTCATTACAGAGAACTGTTTCTCAGAATCCTTTACGTCCTGGGTATGAGATACCAGATCAGGATCCCACATATGTAATATGTTACATGGGCTACTGAAAGGTAGAGAACTGAGAATTGGTGATAAGTTTTAAGAGTTAAAAATGGTGCAATTATTGCAGCCAAGTCTGTTGGCAGATATCACCCTGTATTACCAAATACATTGATTCTGAACGAATGTTATTAGATACCTAACCTGATATACAACATCATATCGGTCTCTTTATTTAGTAAAGAAGGATATAATTTTGTAATGTTGGACAATGTTTTAAACATTTCCTATATCAAGTGTTGATCGGTTCAGGCACGTTATCTAAAAGTATATACGTTCTAAATCAAACTACAGTTCTTAACATACAGAACACACACAAGGGGATGAATTCAGAAATGAACGAATCCTTCTTGAGGCATTGTAGGCTAGGTCATATCAATGCGACCACCCGACTAGCTAAGTTACATAAAAATGCATATTTAAAACAGTTTGAATTTACATCTTGTGAAACTTGCCAGTCATGTCAGAAAGATAAAATGACCATAGCTCCGTTTATTGAAAACAGAGAAAGAGTTAGTGAACTCTTGGGATTGATACATGATGATGTATGTAGGTCCCTGGTCTACACATGTCAGGACCGGTTCTTTGTACTTCATTACATTCACTGATGATCTCTCAAGATTCGAACATATGTTTCTGTTGAAATACAAGTCTGAAGCATTTGAGAAATTCAATGAATATAAGTTCGAAGTAGAGAACCAAAGAGGGTATAAGTATTATGTCCTTTGATGAGATCAGGGAGGAGAATACTTGAGCACGGAATTCCTGGACGATTTTAAAGGAGAATAAGATTCTCTCTCAGCATTACTCCTACGTATACACCACAGTATGGTGCATCGAGGCAGAGCAAGCACACCCTATGTGATATGGTGTGCTCTATGATGAGTACTATTGAGTTGCCTAGTTCCCTTTGGGGGTTATACACTTGAGAAGCTACATACCTATTGAATTGGGTTCCAATCAAATCAGGTGCCTACCACTCCATATGTGATATGGTATAGGAAGAGCCCATCTCTTAAGGATGTTAAGATTTGGGGTTGTCCGACCAATGTCTAAAAGCAAAATCCGGACAAGCTCGAGTCAAGGTCAGTTTTGTAGAAGTTTGTTGGATATCCCAAGCATTCGCAGGGGAATATCTTCTACCGAACCGAGGAACAAAAGGTGTTTTATTTCTCGGCATGCCACCTTTTTGAGAAAAAGGGAATTTCTTGTGAAGGAATTAGTGGTCATGAGGTAGAACGGGAAGGAGTTCCAGCTATACAAAGTGCAGCTGATGATTTGGTAGAACCGGAGGATTCAATTTTTTCCGATGAATCTCGGCCTCTTCGCCGATATGGTAGGGTTCCTCACCCACCTGAGAGATACTTCGGATTCTCTAAGACAGTGGGAGCGAGGATTGCATCATGAGATGATGACCCAACTAGTTTCGTGCAGGCCATCAAGAGTGGTGACTCTGTGAGAATGGCTGGATGCTAAGCGATCTGAGATGGAATCCATATGCACCAACAAAGTATGAACTTTGGTTGCTTTATCTGAAGGGTTAAATCCCCATCAGAAGCAAATATATCTTGAGAAGATTACTTGGTGTACATGGAAAGGTTGAGACTATCAAAGCTATGCTTAAGTCCATCCAGTTCCTGCTTGCCACTGCTATATACATGACTATGATATCTGGCGGTTGGGTGTCATGACTGTTTTTCTAAATAGTGATTTAGAAGAGATCGTCTATAAGTACACAGCCAGAGGGCTTCGTAGACAGTGGGAGCAGCGGAAACGTGTGCAAGTTGTTTTATGGGATAAATCAGGCATCGTGTAGTTGGAACGTCTGTTCTGATGTGCTAGTCAAAGAGATTGATTTCATGAAAATGGTAGATGAACCTAGTATAGACAAAAAACGAGTAGGAAGTATGGTGATGATCCTCATATAGTACATGGATAACATACTCTTGATAGGGAAGGAGTTTCCTATGCAACGCTCGGTCAATCTCCTCTTATCACAAGGATTCTTCATATAGGACCAAGGTGATACCTCCTAAATCGTGGGTTTTGGATCTATGAGATAGATCTAATTGGATGTTATGATTCTTATTAGGTGTAGTGAGATGGTACCAATCAATCGTGGGGAGAATCACTGGAAAGACTCCAGGGTGGTAAGGTCGACTGAATGTTAGTCACAGGCATTATCTTTGCCCTCATTGGAGAGATGGTATGTTGGAAGAGTTCTAAGCTAGATACCGTAGCAAACTAGACGATTAAAGGCAAGATACATCGTTACCAAGGATGCTACCAAAGAGGCGGTCTGGATATATATAAGTTCATGAGATGAACTTCGTTCCTACCATTGTATGACAATGGAGTTGTGGCTTAGGCCTAGGAATCCCCGTCCCATCAGAGATCTAGACATAATCTTTGGTGATATCACCTGATCATGGAGATGGATGATCTCCAGGGAGATCGAGGTCAGGAGAGTAGATACAGAGGACAACAGCGCGGATCTACTCACAAAGGCCTATTTCCCAGTAGAGACTTTTATGGGATGGTTGAGTATGAGATACTTCAAACCACAGCTGATTGTTGGGTATGAGATACTATAACAGATGGCCCTAGTGCAAGTGGGAGATTGTAAGTGATATGTATGCCCTAGAGGCCATTACTGTACATACGATGTATATTTGTAATGCCCCAGGTAGAGTTGGAGCTGAATACCACCTACCCCGTGAAGAAGTGAGGTGTTATCCGGTATCGAGGTGGGGATATAACCGATACGGATACACACGGGAAACCACTATAGAACAATGAGGAGTATCGAATTCCATTCCGAAAGAGGGCACGATCTGAACTATAAATGGAAATGACACACTCTTATAACATAGAGGCGCCTTTTGGATAAATCGGAACTCCGGAGTTTGAAGAACTCCGTAGTTAAGCGTGCTTGAGCCAGAGAAATTTTGGGATGGGTGACCTACTGGGAAGTAGCCCCGGGAGGACATTCTTGCTCGACATGA
Organism: Agapanthus africanus; assembly: GCA_030015575.1. NCBI lineage: Eukaryota > Viridiplantae > Streptophyta > Magnoliopsida > Asparagales > Amaryllidaceae > Agapanthus > Agapanthus africanus. The sequence continues at coordinate 257,170,361 of JASDDO010000006.1, read as the reverse complement.
TAGTATGCTATCTGGTTGCTTTTTATCTTAACATGTACTCTGATTGTCTCTATGTTACATGTTGATAAAGCCTTTAGGATGAGTACTTGACTACCAGGACTATGATGTAGATCATACTAGTGGGGATAGTGTGGTCGCTAAGTACATCCTTCAAATGTTCATAGTCGTAGGTGTATCGAGATAGGGCATCGAAATACCAGAGTAGACTAGCGTATAGCTTCTCGACCCATGTAGAAGGGCGATGGATGATCCCATATCCATTGGTGTTTGACATCAGAGATAGTATACGGGTGCTCAGTGGAGAATGGGTACACTGGATGGACTTGTCGAGACTCCCAAATGGTATTATAACTCACGTCAAATGGCAGTTCTCTGGTGATACTGGTACAGGTTAGTCTGTAGACCGGAGATAGTCATAGATTCTTATTTGATTCCCACTGTGCTTTGATTTCCACCTTACCACGTTCAAGTGAACGTGCAAAACGGTGGCTTTTGGGTACAGTCCCGAATCACATGGAAGCAATGACCGATAGCAGGGTTTTCGTCTCTCCCGGTATTCGGAGTTGATGTTGCGCTGTGTTCGATTGGCTATAACTGGAAATCTCTGGCCAGGGTTGCTGAGATTTACTGGTAATTGTTATCATTAGTTTCTCGAACTGTTATGGACCACATATCGACATAACTTATCGATTACTAGGGTCTGACGTTTACTGGATATGCGACATATCAGATGAAGAGACCGGACTGTACGGGAGTGTTACCGGTTGGATTCACAGGAGAATATACAGGTTTGTTTGTTGATCTTCTGATTGCTCAATACCTGGGTGGCTGTTATGTTTAGCTGACCGCTTGCAGCTTGTGGGTGTTTGATATGATCATCACCTACTGCCGGCGTATTGACTATTCTTTAGAGTCCTACACAGAGGTTTCTTGGCTCAGGCAAAACGGAGTAGGACACAGGTGAAAGACCATAGATACGTTCGTTCGGAAAGTGAAGATCGACAGTTACCCTTCAATGCCTTTACCGAATCAATTTCTTGGAAGGCAGGAGTGAAGTGGGTGCTAAATTCCCTACCTACCGCCTATGGTTTGTAGCCTCCCGTCGTCTGAGGAGAGCACATATGTGATATGTGCGGTACCGAGAATAATACGTGTATGTGATACCGTATTCGATTCTCACGATATGTGATATCAGCCGGGTATATGTAATATAGCCGGGTCATCGGATCAAGTGTTGATTCGATGAAAGGTTACTAGTTATATTAGTCGGTTATATATAATATAGCCGGATTATCAGATCAAGTGTTGAATCGATAATTTAATGTATAATTATATATATGATATATTATGTTACATTAACTAATATAAGCTCGCTTTAATGATTCTTTTTCTCACTTGGATAATACATTGATGTATATGCGATATATGTTAATTATATTATTTTCTTTTGTTACATTAAATATTATATATGTGATATATAATATTGTGACATGTTAGGGTTACAAATGCAACAAAGGTTTTGAGATTTAACCATGTTAGGGTTTGGATTAGGGTTAAGCTTTTGGATTAGTTTTTGGATGAGCTTTGAGGAAGCTTCATGAAGGTTTGATTTTGTCCATTTTCTTTGATATTTTGGAGAGATATTTGTTCATCCAACCCAAACCTTAACCCACGGTAAAGTCTCTACAAGGGTTAAGCATGTCATGCTTAACCCTAGGTTATATTTCTAACCTCAACAATAATTCATTATTCATCACAAAGTATTTTCTTCTTCTTCCTCCTCTTGAAAAAGCTTCACTAGCTTTTCATTTGTGATGGATATTTTGTGAGAAATTGAAAACAAAAGAGAGCAAAATTCCTACTTTATCATCCTCGTCTATTCTAACCACTTAGATTAGGGTGTTTGCTTTACTAATACTTGATTGGTGAAGCAAGAGCTTGGGTTTGAAATTCTTCAAGGTAGATCATCTTAGTTCTTGAAGATTAGAAGCAAGATTGCATCATTCTCTTCATGGAGCCTCTCTAGAGTCCGGGTACTTGATGATCGCAGCGAAAGGACCTAAACACGGAGCTTATGAAGCGAATGAACAGACTACAAAGGTTGTAATCCTTAACTCTTAGATGCTAAAGTGTTAATATGCTAGTATTGTTTGATTCTCTAGTTAACATCCTAGGTTTAGGGTTATCTATAATGGCAAAATTTGAAATTGGCATGGGAGATGCCACCCGAAACCTTGCTGTCGTTGAAGGTAACCCAACACCTACCAACATTATCACACTCCAAATGGTATGCAGCACTAGCAAGTTTCGGTTTCTTTAGTAACTCCCGATGTGGATTTTTATCCCATGCTCTTATGACCTTGGCGAAGGCCAACATATCAAGTTCTACCTGTCATTGTCCAGGTTAATTTGAACCTACCCATACAAACCCTTGACGAAGGCAAAAATAGTAGTACGACTGTCCCAAACCAACGCATCTATCTATGCTACAAATGAATATCCAGCAGCTACCAAACACTATGCCTTGGCGAAGGTCAAAATGCATAGCTTGAATACTACTAAATATTCAACTAAAATGACTGAGGGCTGCGAATGGTTTTGGCGAAACCGTGAGAGTAGTGAACTTGATATAAATATAAGCAACGCCTACTAGATATCATATATAGATATATATATATACATTCGGCTCACGCAATAATAGGCATTCCAGATCACAGATGAACATATTGGATATACTAGGAATTCCTCGTTTCGTTTGAGCCTGTAACGAAAGACAGATTCTACGGTCGTGATGAATAGCCAAACCCCACCCTAGACCCCTACGGGTGCGGAAAACTACCCGCCAAATAACCGAAGTGAAGCAAACTCCCTCAGCAAAGTGAGTAGGCCACTCGACACTTCGAACTACCCGGTAGTTTGTGCCCCCCACCTTGGATTTATCTTAGGAGCAAAAACAGTAAAAGAAATAATACAACGGTGGTTACAACCTCAACCCGGATGTGCCTCGCAAAAATAAAATTACATCACTTTACAAATTTACATCGAATTAAATAATGAAAACTCTCATCTCACATCCCCGGCTATTCATCAACGACGATCCAACAAGTTCATATACACAAACCAACATAACAACATCACAGATATGTGCAACCTCGACTAATCGATATATAGAAATTAGTCGACGTTTCCAAACACATATAGACATCACAAATTTTTTAAAGTAACCGCAACATTAGAATTTCGCACGCAATTAGAAAACTTAACCATTTTTCCAAAACTTGAAAATCCAGTGAGCTAAAGTTCCAAAAACGATCGTTTTAAGCCAATTCGGAAGTCCAAACCAAAATGAAACGCGCCCGAACCTTCGTGGGAAGTTAGAACAAGAAATTAACTTCGAATCGGGAGGCCTAGAGGGGATACCCTACTCCCGAGGCCACCACGAGGGGGCCAGGGGGTGAGGCAGACCCGAAACTGCCCAAGGTGGGGCAGTTTCGGGTCCCCACCGCCAAGATCACCTTGTGGTGGTCTTGGGGAGTGGTCCTTTCCGTTCAGCCCACCCCAAAGGGTCCACGAGATGCGCACGCTCCACCCCGCGGCTTCTCGGTTCAAATCATTTGCCCGCAAGGTGTGAAAACAACTGAAATCGTCAATTTTGGAAACTATTTTTCCGCAGTTTTTCCGCGACAAAAACGGCGGATTTATAACGTCGCTACAAGATAACTAAGATTTATGAGAGGCTCTGATACCACTGTAAGTCGATGTCGCGCACCCCACATGTTCGCGGGGAGGCAAAAATTGCAAAAAATGATTTTTACGGGCTTCGTAATACCGACTAGAACCAAGGATCGAACATAAACCATAGCTAGCAAACTACTTGAGGTTTAACTACTCGGATATGAAATTATACTTCATACATGTCTTTTGGGTCTTCATCGTTGTCCTCCTCATCTTTGTAGCTCTAAGGATCGAAACGGATCGACGCAACCACGACAGCCTCCTCGAGTCAAAGACGATCCACCCGAGAGTCTATAGTCCGAGCTCCTACCTCAAATCTGAGGTAATTACGGCTTTTAGTTCGCTAAACTAGAAGTCCTAGGTTGTGTACAGTAAGAAGATATAGAGATTTATCTCTTGGAACCATAGTTTTCTCAACTCATGAGAGGTCTAGGGTTTGTGATGAAGAGAAGAGGCTTGGGGAAATGAGAAAGGAGAAGTGAGCTTGATGGAGGCATGGCTGTCCATTTTAGATAGAATGATAATTATAAGATAAATCTCATAATAAAATATCAACAAACCCTCACAAATATCTTGTGGTGACTCATGACCATGAGTCACCAAGTAGCCATGCTAGGTTCAATGCTCAATATCCACTTCATTTCCTCCATCTAAATAAAGTTTAATCCATAAAGAATAAAACTCTAATAGATGTCCCCCTTCTATAAGCCAATCCTGAGGAATTACGAAAATGCCCCTCATCCGTATATACATACCCGCATCCGCATTCCAAAGAACACGAATACAAAGAGATAAAAATAATCCATCAATATAATACTAGGATCCGGCTTAAACCAAAGCCCACTTGTATTATCCGCCCGATCATCATACGTACACAAGTGCGAGTAAGTGATCAAAGCCCTGCCATAAAACCATACGGCCTCTACACCTTTTTCCCAGTGCAGGAAAACTCTCTATGTGGGACTCTAAAAACTCGACACTACGCTGGCAGTGGGTTTAACCAAAAACTGCAAGCGATACTAGCTGCACGTAATGGATACCCAGGTAGATGTCGATAAGAAAGCCGATGAGCTAACTCATCTGAACTCCTACTGAGCCTAAATGTGACAATCTCTGTACGATCCGGTCTGTTCGTCTAAGAGTATCGTATATCTGGCCTAGGAGCGGTAATCATCAGACCCCCAATATCGCAATAAGTCATATCGTAGTATAGCCTAAAACACCTTGAGGAACTACTGGAGTACCTACCAATAAACCTCGCTTGCCTTAGCTAAGGACTTTGTATAATGGCCTTCCGAACACAGCGAGATATCAACCCCCAATACCGGGAGAGACGAATCCTATCTAACCGCCACTGCTTCCAAGTTCTTCGGGACTGCACCCAACTACTACCTGTTTACATGACTCCATTGAGCCGTGATAGGGTAGTAATAAAAGTACAGTGGGAACACGCTCGAGGTGAAGTAGCAGTATCAAGTCGACGGTCTAAACTGTACTCATATCACCTGGGAACTGCTACCCGACGATAGGTATAATACCCACCAACAGTTCCCGACGAGTCCTGTCCAGTGTACTCATAACCTAATGAGCACCAGCATACTATCTCCAGTACGACGTACTAATAGATGTGAGACAGACCATCTCTCCTGCTGGGATGAGAAGCGTATACACTAGTCTACTGTGGAGTATCGATTCCCCATCTCGATAATCCTACGACTGGAGACCTGTATAGGATGTGCTTATAGATTACCCAGCCCCCACTAGGGTGAATGCTATCACAACGCTGGTAATCAAGAAAAGATCCTAAGGGCTCTACCATTATGTATAAGAGATATGCTAAGAAAACATATGCACATATTGAGGTAAAAACAAACCAGGTAGCATACTACCATTTTGAGCAAGACAGTTACTATATCCGAGTATATCCCAAGCTTCCATTAAGTAATATACAACCTAGTATAATACAATAATGGCCTCTAAAGCATATATAACTAACACAACATTCGTCCCAGGCATGATAGTAATCAACATCACAGAATCACATCCAACAACACAAAATGGTGGATAAAACTTGGAGCCTCGGGTTTCATTTGAGCCGCAAATAAAACCCGATGTTCCCTGTCATGTGGATAGCCTATGCAATGTAAACCTAGACCCCTACGAGCACGGCAAGTTACCCAACAATCCCAGAAGTGAGGCAACCCCCTTCAGCAAAGTGAATGGTCATCAAGCACTTCACGGAATCCGGTAACTTGGGTGTCCCACCTTGGGTCAACTTATACCCCTTACGAGTGCGGCAAATAGCCCGCCAGTTCTAGAATGAAGCCCCTTCCTTCTCAACGCCATGAGATGCGGGCTTGTTGCTTTCTAGAACCCGGCTATTCATGCACTTCTCCACGGGGTAATCCTAGTACAGAAAATGAAATAAATATGTACAATGGGGGCATCGACCTCAACCCAGTCGTGCCCTAATCAAATAATATACAACTCGGCAAAGACGGCAGTCCACATGTCGGATGCTTGCCCTGCAATAACAAATGTACAAATGAATCTCAACTGTACCACAAACATTGCACCACAAGCTATCTACCATGACTATCCAACCACAACCACAACACAAACACAGAACATCAACGTGAATGTCATGTTCGCAAACACGTCTAAAGGAACATATAGCAGTTGAACAAGTTATACCGATCGAATGACATTCACGGTCACAGATAGAAGCGAATGTATTGAAAATATATTAAACAGTGTCAAAAATATCGACTTCGAAATACTTCGGCTTGCCCCCAAACAAGAAGATAAAACAATATCCAAACTGGAAAAAACAAACAATACAAAATAACCAATATTCCAGAGACCAAAGCACACCCAAAAACCCAAGCCCAAAACTTTATAAAAATCCTTCCAGGCCGGTTTTTGGCTTCTTTTCGCTGGGTGAAAACAGGTGAAATGGTCTCGTTTTTGGGGTATGCTCTAGTTGTCACAATAGTAGTCTTCTGCAATTGTTTAAATAATTTTTGAAGACTATTTTAAAATCGACAGAAACTAGAATATTCGGTGTATTGTTTCGGAGTAGTTTCGGTTTCGATACTTTAACATAGTTTAAACTTGCTGGTGTAGGTTTGATGGGCTGGCTCTGATACCATGAAAGGTTATGACAGCGCCTAAGCCATCTCCTATGGCCATTTGCAGAACAAAAATTTTGATCACGAACAAAACTAGGCGCTATAATAACCTTAAACCGAATCTTTACCATAAACCTAGCTAGAAACTAAAGGTTTCTATCCACTATGATAGAAAGTTATACCATGAGAATCAAGTCCTTCGGGTCATCAATCTTCTCATCGAGATCCTCGAAGGAAGTACGGATCGTGCTTGAACTTTGGCCACCTCGCATCAAAGATGATCCACCCGAGAGTTCCGACTTTGAGCTCCTACCTCAAATCCGAGATAACTACGGCTTTTAGTTCGCTAAACTAGAAATCCTAGGTTGTGTAGAGTGAGAAGATGGAGTGATTTATCTCTTGGAACCCTAGGATTCTCAACACATGAGACTATTAGGGTTTGATGAGGAAGAAGGTCACTTGAAGAAAATGAGATAGAAGAGAAAGAACTTGGATGAAGAATGCTCATTCATTTATGATGAATAATGAACCATGTGAATTATTGATGAGATAATACCTTACATGGTTCACAAATATCTATTTTGTCAAATGATGAGTCAAAGCTCATCCAAGAAATATCTCCGCCTCATTTCTCCACCCAAAATAGGTTTTATTTCTAAAAGAAAATCAAAACCCTAATTTGGCATTTCCTTCTAGAAGCTTTCCCGAGAAATTATGAGAACGCTCTTCATCCATATATACATACCCGCTTCCGCATTCCGAAGAACACGAATACAAATAGACAAAAATAATCTATTAATATAATACTAGGATCCGGCTTAAACCAAAACCCACTAGTATTATCCGCCCGATCATCATACGTGTACAAGTACACATAAGTGATCGAAGCCCTACCGTAAAAACATAAAGCCTCTACATCATTTCGCCCAAAGTAGGGAATCCCTCTGTGTGGGACTCTAAAGACTCTACAGTACGCTGGCATTGGGTTTAATCACAAGCAAGTCAGCGGCACTAGCTGTACGTAACGGCTACCCAGGTATTGTCGAAAAGGAATGCCGACGAGAAAACTCTTCCGAACTCCTATTAAGCCAATCCACTAGAATATCCGTACAGTCCGGTCTCTTCGTCAAAGAGTATCACATACCGGGTCTAGGGGTGGTGAACGTCAGACCATAATAATTCGATAAGTCGTGTTGATGTGGCTCAGGACCAATCCAGGAAACTACTGATCAACCTATAAGTAAATCCTAACTACCTTGGCCAAGGTCTTATGGTCCTGACCAATCAAAACACAGTGCGATATCGACTCCCAATACCGGGAGAAACGAATCCCCTAACAATTGCTCACTGCCTCCATATAGTTCGGGACTGTACCCAACCAAAACCTGTTTGCACGATTCAGTAGAGTCGTGGTAAGGTAGTGATCAAAGCACAGTGGGATCTCACATGAGACAAATGACGATCTCAGGTCTGAAGACTAACCTGTACACATGCCACCTGAGAACTTCGATCTGATGATAGGTATAATACCATCTAGATGTTCTCCGCGAGTCCGTCCAGTGTACTCACACCTAGTGAGCACCTATATACGATCTTAGGAGTATCCGACTAATGGCCGCGGAACCAACCATTGCCTCTTGTCGGGGCTAGAACCGTATACACTAGTCTACTCTGGAGTATCAATGCCCAGTCACGATACTCACGCGACTAGGGACCATTTAAGGATATGCTTATGGACTACTCTGCTCCCACAAATATGATCGCCATCACAACACAAGTAGTCAAGCAAGATCCTACGGGCTTTATCAACATGTAACCGCAATATTTAATAACATGTATAACATATGCCATGTTAAGATAAAAACAAACCATAATAGTATACTACTGTATCTAGTCTTTATCATATGTGCAAGCTGGATAAAACAACAATAGAAATAAATACGCATATCTTGCCAAAGACATCTTAAATGATATACTATATAACTGAGCAAGAATGTCATGTACATGCATATCCCTAGGATCCACATTCATGCATATCCACAACACCTAGTAAGTAAGCTACATCCGGTCTGGTACACAACATCGCATACATAATTGACCCGACAGCTGAAGCATAGGGTACCCCTTGCATGCGAGCTCTCTCCAAATCAGTCTTGGGAGACAACTCTTTGGAGAGAGTGATTCCATAACAAGCGGGTAAATTACCATGCCTAGAATCTTCTATACTAAACATCTTTAGTATGGTTTCTATGTACCTGGATTGGGATAATCCTAAAATCCGTCTAGATTTATCTCTATAGATCTATATCCCCAAGATGTAGGAGGCATCACCTAGATCTTTTAAGAAGAACTTGTGTGATAAGAAGAGCTTGACCAAGTGTAGCATAGAAACATCGTTTCCTATCAAGAGTATGTCATCCACGTACAATACAAGGAAGACATCCTTACTCTCAACAACCTTCTTGTATATACATTGTTCATCTACATTTTTGATGAAGTCAAACTCTTTGATAGCTTCATCAAAACAGATGTTCCAGCTCCGTGATGCCTGCTTTAATCCGTAGATTGATTTACACAGCTTGTACACGCTTCCGGTGCTCCCATTGTCTATGAAGCCCTCTAGCAGTGTCATGTACATGCTCTCTTCTAAATCTCCATTTAGAAAAGCGGTCTTGATATCCATTTGCCAGATTTCGTAGTCATAGTATGCAAAAATTGCAAGTAGGATCCTGATGGTCTTAAGCATACCACTGGAGAAAAAGTTTCATCATAATCGACACATGGTCGTTGACGAAATTCTCTTGCTAAAAGTCTTGCTTTGAAGGTCTCAACCTTTCCATCTACACTAATTTTCTTCTTAAAGATCCACTTGCTCCCGATGGGCCAAAGTCTATACTTTGTAGGTGTACATGGATTCCATCTCAGATCGCATAGCGTCCAGCCATTTCACAGAGTCTCCACCTGTGATGGTCTGCTCGAAACTAGTTGGGTCATCATCTTCCATGATGAAATCCTCGCTACCACCATCTATGAGAAAACCGTAGTATCTCTCAGGTGGATGAGAAACCCTACTAGATATGCGGAGTGGCTGAGGTTCGTCGGGGACTATTGAATCCTTCAGTTCTACCAAATCGCAGTTATAGTCTGTGTAGCTGGAACTTCTTCCAGTTCTACCTCATTACCACTAATTTCTTTCACAAGAAATTCCTTTTCTGAAAAGGTGTCATATCGAGAAACAAACACCTTTTGTTCCTCGGTGTGGTAGAAGATATACCCTCGCGAATGTTTAGAATATCCTACAGACTTGAACAGAACAAATCTTGCCTTGAGCTTTTCCGGATTTTGCTTTTTAACATAGGTCGATCAACCCCATATCTTAACTCGTTTAAAAGATGGTCTCTTTCCATTACATATCTCATATGGAGTGGTAGGCACGGATTTGGTCGGAACTCTAATCAATAGGAATGCAGTTATCTCAAGTGCATAACCCCAAAAGGAAATTGGAAATTCAACATTACTCATCATAGAGCACACCATATCTAATAGGGTGCGATTCCTCCACTCCGAAAATCCATTGTGCTGTGGTGTATACGGAGGAGTAAGCTGAGAGAGAATCCCATTCTCTTTTAAGTAGTCTATGAATTTCGTGTTCAAGTATTTTCCTCCCCGATCAGATCGAAGGATTTTAATACTTTTACCCGTCTGGTTCTCAACTTCGTACTTATATTCCTTGAATTTCTCATAAGATTCAGATTTGTGTTTCAACAGGAACACATGTCCGAATCTTAAGAGATCATCAGTGTATGTAATAAAGTATGAGGAACCATTCCTGGCATGTGTAGACATAGGACCGCATAAATCACTATGTATTAGTCCTAAGTGTTGAGTAGCTCTTTCTTCATGTCCAGTAAACGGAGTCTTGGTCATCTTTCCTTGAGACATGAATGGCAAATTTCATAAGATGTAAATTCAAATGGATTCAAATATCCATCCTTATAAAACTTAGTCAGTCTTGTCGTATTGATATGATCTAGTGTACAATGCCACAAGAAGCTTCGTTCATTTCTGAACTGTACCTCTTGTGTGTGTTCTGTATACTTAGAACTGTTGTTTGATTTAAAACGTATATACCGTTACACAACATACCAAACCCAATCAAAATTTGATTTACGAAAACATTCACAATATTTTGGTATGAAATAACAGTCGCTCAGAATCATTGTGCTACCACTTGGTAATAAAAGGTCGTTAGTGTAATATGCTCCAGAGGCCATTATTGTATAGTACTAGTTTGTATATTACATTTTTGGAAGCTTGGGATATATACACGGATTTATGAAAGTCTTACTCAATATGGTAGTATGCTACTTGGTTTGTATCCATCTTAATATATGTATATGTTTCTTTTAACGTATCGCTAATACATATTGGTAGAGCCCTTAGAATGTTTGCTTGACTACCAGTGTTTTGATGGCAGTCACACTAGTGGGGGTTGGGTAGTCTACAAGCACATCCTTATAAAGGTCCCTAGTCGTAGGATTATCGAGACAGGGTATCGATACTCCAGATTAGACTAGTGTATACGCTTCTCATCCCAGCAGGGAAGATGGTCTGACCACAGTCATCAGTACGTCATACTGGAGATAGTATGCAGGTACTCATTGGGTTATGAGTTACACTGGATGAACTCGTAGGGTACTGTTGGTTGGTACAGTACCTATCGTCAGATAGCAGTTCCTGGGAGACATTAGTACAACATTGTCCGTTGACTTGACACTGCTATTTTGACTCAAGTGTGTTCCCATTATTCTTAGATTACTACCCTACCACGGCTCTATTGAGTCATGCAAACAGGTAGTAGTTGGGTGTAGTCCCGAAGCACTTGGAGACAGTGGCGGTTAGATAGGATTCATCTCTTCTGGTGTTAGGGGTTGATGTCGCATTGTGATTCGGAAAGCCATTACACAAAGTCCCTGGACAGAGCAAGCGCGATTTGCTGGTAGGTATTCCAATAGTTTCTCAGGGTGTTTTGGGCTGCACTCCGACATGACTTATTGCGCTATTAGGGGTATGATGTTTTCTGCCCCCTAGGCCTGATATGCGATACTCTTAGACGAACAGACCGGACTATACGGAGATTGCCACAGACGAACTCATTAGAAGTTCGGATGAGTTTGCTCGTCGGCCTTCTTATCGACAAATATCTGGGTAGCCGTTACGTGCATCTAGTACCGCTGATGTGCTTGTGGTTAAACCCACTGCCAGAGTACTGTCGAGTCTTTAAAGTCCCACACAGGGGGTTTCCTTACTTCGGGCGAAACGATGTAGAGGTCACATGGTTTTACGACAGGGTTCGATCACATACGTGTACTTGTGCGCATATGATGTTCGAGCGGACAATACTAGTGGGCTTTGGTTTAAGCCGGATTCTAGTATTTGATTATTGGATTAGTTATGTCTCACTGTATTCGTGTTTCTCGGAATACAAATTCGGGTATGTATATACGGACAAAAGGGGCATTCTTGTAATTATTCAAGTTTGCAACATGATGAAAACACCTCATTACATGTTTAGCATTTTAGGTTAAATGCTTAATGAGGTGGGATTATGAGGTGGAGAAATGTATGGTATTTTAGTGAAAAATGAACATGGCTTCTGATTGACTTTCTTGGACTATTTATGGCAAATGAAGACTTAAATATTTTGGGATATTTTTTAGATATTTGTATGAGATATTTTCATTTGCTTTAAAAGTCTAAAAATGGGCCATTTTCATTTATCATATTCATTATCACAGATACTCTACTCTCTCATTCTCCTAAAGCTTTCTTCATCTCCTCTCAAACCCTAATTGTCTCATGAGTTGAGAATCCTAGGGTTTTGTGAGACAACTAGATCCTTAATCACTCTCTACTCACTCTAGGCTACTTAGTTTAGCACACCAAGTAACCTAGTTACCTCATCTTGGAGGTTGACTTGAGTCTCAAAGAATAATTATAACCGTAATCAAGAACGACGTCGCTTGGTAGCTAGCTGGTGAGTATGGGTCGGTCCACAGGGATTTTGTGTATTCTCTAATTGTTCTAACGAGTTAATTCCGATTGTTGTCGGATTAATTAAATCTAAAAACTAAGTTTATCTAGATCTAAATCTTGCTAGAGTTAGGTTTAGATTAAGTTTGGAAATGGAAATATTTCCACACGGCTTTCAATACCCAAATTAAGATCTCTTTAGGAGTTATGGTAATTATTAATAAAGGGGATTAGTACCATCGGGAAGAAACGGTGTTTTTTCCTCTAGGTTCTTGTCCTTCCTTTCTTAATACTTACCCTAACCTCCATGGAAAGCACGCTCAACCGGGCCTTTATACTACGGTATCACCGCTACCTCGTGGGATAGGGTGCCGCAGGGAGCGGTGTGTGCATGTATGCATGGAGTCCTAATTATTAATATTGATGGGCAAAAAAGGGGTGAGAGATTTTCATCTTTCAAACCTTCTCCAAATCTAACCCTAACAAGAGAGGAGACTACTCGCTCATTAGGGAATTGAATGACATTCTAACTATCTAACCAAGGCAAATAATTAAAAGATCTAAATAGGGCAGATAAGAAATTACCTAGGGCAAGAATTGAAAACCTACTCCTAATTTTATTTGATGCTCTCCTCCTTCTTTACAGAAATTTACAGATTTGAATTTGGATTTACAATGAGACACAAGAAGAGGCATACCTCAAAAGAGGTATTAGGGCTTCTATTTATAGATTCGTAGAAAACCCTAGGGTTACAATCGACGCACACCTGCTATTACAAAAATACCCCCTAAAAAAAGAACTAGTCAACGCACCGACGCGCCTGTTGCAATTTTCCACCGACACTTGGGCCACTTGGCTGCGGTTCCATGGCCAAAGCCCACGTTTGGCCACGGTTCCGCAGCCGTATGTGGGTCTTATAGGCTCAATTTCTCCAGGTTGTTTCTGGTGCATGTTTCCTTCAGTTTTCTTCAGTTGTTTTCTTAGATTGGCTTGTAGGTTTCTTCCATATCTCCACAGTGAATGATTGTAGTGGACTTTTATTGTTGCTTCGTGACGAAGTCTTGAACCTTGCGCTGCCTTTGTTCTTTGTGAACTTGTTAATTGATCTTCAATGTTCCTTAAAATGTGGGCACGATCAAGACTCCACCATTTATCGGTCGTAGTCTCACTTTTTGTATCGTCTTTTGCCTTTTTCACTGTTTGTGTCCCGAGAATCTGTAATCTACAACTATGTAGCAGACATGAGTCAAAAGCACCTGTTTATTTATAAAATGAGTAAGAATGGGGAATATAATAATGCAATATTATGATATGAACAAATACCCCCAAACTTATCTTTTGCTCGTCCTCGAGCAAACCTAGTTTTATTATCAACAAAAACCTAACCTCACTTTCGCAGGGAAACGCGATTGCACTGAGCACGTGCAACAAGTCGTTAAACCTCTAGGTGTCCCTAGTAAGAGGAGTGTTGTCTCCTGAGGGTTTTCAATGGATACTACCCACAAAATCCTATCAATTAGGCCCACTGACTTTTATTCTTCAATTAGGTTTTCTAACAAGAACTCTATTATCTTTGACTCAGAAATTATCCACCCGTATTCTTCACTCTTCCTTATCATTCAACTTAAAATTATATATGTTCTACAGACTTATTTAGCTTTTGGCATCTCTTAAGTTTTCCTTCTAGAGTTCCATCTCAACTTAGGAATTTTTATCATCTCTATTAAAGATATAAATCCTATTCTTCATTCATATCTCTTATCTAAACCTCAATCACATACCCCTACATGTGTGTATAAATTACCCCTACACTTGGAAATTCAAATCAAGCAATCATACTCTTGTCTGTTGTCCAAAGCACTTCTTAATTGGTGAACTTTTAGATGAATTTAACTCACACATCCTTCATGCGAACGTTAATACTTCTTGAGGTACCAACAAGCGATTACAAGATGTGTTTGCATATTAAAGCGTAATTTCTAGTCTTGTAACACCTAAGGCTTTAGCAGTGACTCCCAAACCGGCTGGTCTAAGACACTAGGTGATGAAGCACCCTCGCTAAATATTTTTCGATTAATGTAGCCTTAAGTAATTGCAAAAACCAGTGTTCATTGTTTTGATCTCTTTATTCACACTTGTATTTTTATTTTATTTTTCTTTGTACTAAGGACTTTAGACAAGAGCACTTCAAGGTCTCTTCTACTATTCCAAGTTTCAAGGTTCGTGTTTGTGCAATTTGTAGGGTATATATTTTCAGAATTTAGACTTAAGTTAGGAATTATTTTTCAAACTTATACTTTAATAAAAATATCAATACTCTTCCCTTGTTTTAACTTAGCCTACAAAGTGAACTCGAAATTTGCCTATTTCTAAATAAACTACAAATGCATAAACTTTCTATCGTTAAATTTTAAGAAAAGTTATTTTTATGGTTTTTAATTTACTAAGTCTAAGATCTAGTTGCTCCTAGCTAGTTAACCTTTTTGTCAAACTCAATTCAATTATGGCCAAAATTGAATGCTTTTTTTATAATTTTTTATTTTTTCAATTTTTTATGGGTTTTAAAATAAGTATGCAAATGCAAAAATATATACATGAATGCGAAGTAAGAAGGCTTTCCGAGCATAGCCCCAAACTTAAACTTGACAGTGTCCTCACTGTCATGCTACACCAAGAGGGTCAAAATGTCGGCTCTCCCATGTTTATTTTTTTTTTTAAAATTTTTTTATTTTTTAAAAGAAAATCAGGAAATATATATACATATATACAACAAGGTCCTCCCCAAACCATACGAGGCCTTACACAGGCCAAAGGTTAGCACCAACCATTCAAAAATTCTATCGTGATAATGGTAGGGTTGGTGAAAGAATGGGGTGTAAAGAAAGGAGTTGAGAAACACATGAGACCGTATGGGAAGAAGGGTGGAATATGGTCTCGGTGGAGTAGAAGAATGGCGGAAAAGAGAAAGAAGTGTAGTACAACTTGAGGGTGTAAATCGAGTGAATAAATTAGCACAATTTGTGATGACCGATATGTTAAATGCGAATGTGCTAATCTACCAACCCGTCGAGAAATGGGGTCAAATCTCTCAATATTCGCGAAAAAACATGGGTACGCTAAACTTAGTAAACCATCCATTGAAAACGGAAACGCGACTGATTTTTGCATGGTCGAAACGATGGAAAAGACGAAAGGGAGTGATTTAGGGATAGTCTTATTCTCACCTAAGCAAACTGTCTCAAACTCGAAAGATTCCATCAATGGTTCGAAATGACTGTAAGCAACCGAGTCTGATAATTCAACTAACTCATCTGAAAATTCAAAGGACTCAAACTCGGGCGGTGAATCTTCAAAATCATCCGAAAAGGTGAAACACTCGTAATCGTTATCGGCTGTGAGAACTGTGTCATATTCAAAGGGGTACGCACTAGTGGCGTCCAAACTGCTGTGATCGAATAGAAATCTTTCAAGTTCACAGTCCTCCTGCGTGGTCGGAACGATGGAAAGGAGGGGTGATTTAGGAAGTAAAACAGTGAAAGGTTCCGGAGGATGAATTGGAAAATACGACCCATCAAACAAAAATGGTTCATCCTCAATACTATCCCCAATACTCTTCTCAATACTATCATCAAAATTCTTCTCAAAAGTTATCCTATCTATGCAATTATCATCAAAATCAAAATGCATATGAAGTTCAGGAGAAACATTTAATGACTCGGGATGATGAATTGGAGATAAAATTTAAGTCAAATCTATGGGTTCATCATCCAAAATATTCTCGGCGTCAATATCCTCAATCAAGTGAAAATCAATTTTTCGGACACCTCATCAACAGCATGGATATTTATTAATTCAGGTTCTAGAGTAGAGGTGTAGAGATCAAAAGGATTGGTGATGGTTTCACTCGAAGGGGACCCTTCACAATCTAGCAAATCAAGCACTACAAAGTCACACAACTCATTAGACGTTCTATCTTCAACTGGTGAATCATTTGAGATACTTGATAGACATTCAAAACCGGAGTTGTGGGATTCAATTAGTGATGGGTAGATTTGATTTGGAAGGATGTATAGCTCACTTTCTCCACTCAAATTCTCACTCTGTCTAACCGCCGCCTCATACATTAGAATTTTTGGAGCTAGTTGGAAACTAACTCCCGGGTCACTAGGTTGCATAAGGGCGGCTACGGACACATCCACATTCCTTAGCATTTGGTTTGTCGCTACCATATACGCTTCTAACGACTGTTCCAAACTAGACATGGGATGTGAAGGGGTTTCAGTAAAAGATTCAAAGTTGTTTGGATTTTGGAAACTCCCAAATGGCTGTGTAGAAGCAATGTTTAGGGAAGGTGTGAAAGTTGGGTAGGACTGGTAGGAAGTGAATGGTTGGACACGAGTAGGATCAACAATTGGATAAAAAGGTGAATGGACTTGTTGATCCAAAGAACTCGAAGTGTTGAACGGAGTGAAAGATCGATTACGAAATTGTTCAATGCGTTCAGCAAGAGACATGGGTTTCGGAGTTACAACAGGACTTGAAAAAGGAGTATCAACGTAAGAAGGTTGTGACGGTTGAAATGGTTGATACAAAGTATATTGCAGAGTCGAACTGTTTCTCCTAAATGCTTCTATTCGATCTTTCAAAGAAATTTTGGGCATGGGGGGTCGTCCATAATTCGACCAAAACAATTCACGTAAGAAGCAATGTTTGGTTGAGAGTACCAAAGTTCGGCAAGAGTTTTGTGAGGTGGGGTACCCATGATGTAAGAAGGAAAAGAAAAAGAATGTGGGTGGAAGTGGGAAGAAGTGGGGTGCAATGGATTTCTTTAGCGACAAGTTGCAAGCTTTTGTAAAAAAAATTTTCTTTTTTCCTTTTTTTTATGTGTGGAACTTTTTGCAAAAAGATTTTTGATAAAAGGCTTAGACACAAATTCAATCAACCACAAATGCACAATCAGGCCTAGAACTAGGGTCACCTAGATCAGCTGGACAGCACCTAACTGTTCCAAAGGGCAAGAAGTAGGACCTCAAACCGCCTCTTCACCGCCAATTGTGGCCAGGTAAGTGTCAGATGAGTGGGAGGCTCCCCACTACGAAAGTAGTGGTCCTAATTAAGTAATCACTCCCCTTAGACACACTTGCCTAGACACCTCAAAGTCAGGTTAGGATTAACGGTCGATGCCTACAACTATTCCTCTGTCCTATTGAGCGCGAAGTCTTTAGGGCTGAGTCTAATCTTTTTTAATTAATTTATGGTCAATGCAATATGGCATATGTGATTTCTGGGGTCCTGGGAAAGGTGATGAAATCCCCACCCAATCTGGATTGGTCTCAAGCCCCTTAAAGTCAGTTTTAAAATATGCAAAGCAGTAAACACAATCACTTTCAAACAATTTTTTTTTAAAGCGCGGCGCAAAGAATCTTGCACAAGATCAATTATTGGAAGGGGGAGAGATTTTTTTTAGCGCAAAGAATTCTGCAGGAGATTTTACAGAGGAGATATTGGGATTTACAGAGGAGGAGAGAGAAAGATCACGGAGGTTTTTCCACCAGCTGAAGTCACCGGGTCGTGGCAGTTCCGCGGCCAGAAGGGAGGTCGCGCGGTGGAAACGCGGCGGTGGCGGCGGTTCAGATCTTCAGATTTCTTCTGCTCCTTTTCTGTTGTAATCATCTGATTTTAAGATTTTCTGTTTTCTGTTTCAGTCTCTGGATTTTTCCAGATCCGAACTTGTTCTTCGATCCTGCAGAATTCACATGAAAATACCCTTCACAAAATAACAAAAAAAAAATTATAATTTTTTATTTTTCAGTTTTTTTTATTTTTTCAATTTTTTATTAACCCGAAATTACAAAATAAAAATAACACGACATCCCCGGCAACGGCGCCATTTGATTTGAGTCTCAAAGAATAATTATAACCGCAATCAAGAACGGCGTCGTTTGGTAGCTAGCCGGTGAGTACGGATCGGTCCACAGAGATTTTGTGTATTCTCTAATTGTTCTAACGAGTTAATTCTGATTGTGGTCGGATTGATTAAATCTAAAAACTAAGTTTATCTAGATCTAAATCTTGCTAGGGTTAGGTTTAGGTTAAGTTTGGAAATGCAAAGATTTCCTCACCGCTTTCAATACCCAAATTAAGATCTCTTTAAAAATTATGGTAAATATTAATAAAGGGGATTAGTACCATCGGGAAGAAACAGTGTTTCTTCCTCTAGGTTCTTGCCCTTCCATTCTTAATCCTTACCCTAACCTCCATGGAAAGCACGCTCAACCGGGCTTTTATACTACGGTATCACTGCTACCTCGTGGGATAGGGTGCCGCAGGGAGCGGTGTGTGCATGTATACATGGAGTCCTAATTATTAATATTGATGGGCAAGAAAGAGGTGAGAGATTTTCATCTCTCAAACCTTCCCCAAATCTAACCCTAACAAGAGAGAAGACTACTCGCTCATTAGGGAAATGAATGACATTCTAACTATCTAACTAGGGCAAATAATTAAAAGATCTAATTAGGGAAGATAAGAAATTACCTAGGGCAAGAATTGAAAACTTACTCCTAATTTTATTTGATACTCTCCTCTTTCTTTACAGAAATTTACAGATCTGAATTTGGATTTACAATAAGGCACAAGAAGAGGCATACCTCAAAAGAGGTATTAGGGCTTCTATTTATAGATTCATAGAAAACCCTAGGGTTACAATCGACGCACATCTGCTATTGCAAAAATACCCCCTAAGAAAAGAACTAGTCAACGCACTGACGCGCCTGTTGCAATTTTCCACCGACACTTGGGCCACTTGGCCGCAGATCCGCGGCCAAAGCCCACGTTTGGCCGCGGTTCCACGGCCGTATGTGGGTCTTATGGGCTCAATTTCTCCTGGTTGTTTCTGGTGCATGTTTCCTTCAGTTTTCTTCAATTGTTTTCTTAGATTGGCTTCTAGGTTTCTTCAAAATCTCCATAGTGAATGATTGTAGTGGACTTTTACCGTTGTTTCGTGACGAAGTCTTGAACCTTGCGTTGCCTTTGTTCTTTGTGAACTTGTTAATTGATCTTCAATGTTCCTCAAGATGTGGGCACGATCAAGATTCCACCATTTATCGGTCGTAGTCTCACTTTTTGTATCGTCTTTTGTCTTTTTCACTGTTTGTGTCCCGAGAATCTGTAACCTGCTGCTATGTAGCAGACATGAGTCAAAAGCACCTGTTTATTTATAAAATGACTAAGGATGGGGAATATAATAATGCAATATTAAGATATGAACAGAGGTGAAAGCTCAAGTTTGGCACTCTCGGGTGGATGTTCTTCGACTTCGAGAAACCGATGAGGAGGCGCGATCCATTCTCACTTCGAGGAGAAGGACAACGAGAAGAAGGACAAGTAACTTGAGGTATAACTTTCTCACATAATAGTTAAATCTCTTAGCTTGTGTGTTAGTTACGGTTTAGTATCGATCCTGAAGTTTAGTCGATGTTACGAAGCATATAAAAATCGTTTTTTATTTTGCAAACTCAGCCTCCCCGTGAACACGTGAAGTTTGTAGCATCGACTTGCAAAGGTGATATTCGTCGACTACTTTAGCTGCAATAATTGCACCATTCCCTTCTCTGAGGGACATATCACATTTTCCCAGTTCCCTACCTCTACCAAATAGATGTAACAAATTACATACATGGAATCCTGATCCGGTATCCAATACCCACGACATAGAACAAACTGAGAAACGGTTCTCAATAACGAACACACCCGAAGAAGATACATCAACATATTTATTTTTCGTTTGGGTAGCGTGGAAATCCTGATATTCCCCTATTCCTTACTCAGACTTATGACAGTCATAAGATAGAGCGGAACCTAGCCCAATATAATAAGTGGGTTCGGTCAATACATCCATATTATTATCATGATCAAGGCGTGTCATTGGTCGCTACCAGGAGAGAGAGAAGGATAATCACTTTTGCGAGCGTTCTTTGTAAGATTAGATTGGTTATTATTTTATCTAATCAGGATGGCTCCCATTGTTTTTATCAAATCTTCCTTCAAAGCCTAAAAGGTATGATTAGCCGAGATGTATTACACCCTACAAGTTCGCCAATCAGTAAGACAGGCAGGTATTGGTACTCCGAGAGAGTCTCGCCATGCTTTCGCATGGAACTAATTAAATAATATCATTTCCGTAGGGAAATCATCCCATTAACACCTTTCTTAGACACCTAATGAATCGGCTGATTGCAAAGCGGAAAACTCTCCCAGGAGTAACTCTTACTCGCAGTGGGTATCGAGATCTAACTATCATATAGAAGGTATGCAATCTCATTGCAAATTTCAACACTTGAAATTCTCAATATATGTTTTTACCCTTAGCGACTTATGACCTTAACTATGGTTAACAAATCATAAGCGCTAGCCAAGTTCAACCCGTTTATTTTCTGATTGAATTAAACCCACCCGCATGACTCTTGACACAGGCCAACAAAGTCGCACGACTGCCCTAATCCAATCTCATCATATGCTGTAGATAAGAACTATTAGCTACCGCACACTACGCCTTGACGTGGACCAACAAACGCAGCACGAATACTAAATAATACTTATCTGAAATGACGGAGGGCTACGGCTGGTTTTTAAGAAAACCTTTAACGAAATGAACTTGATATCGTTATAGAATCTAGTGATTTTCAAAAGGAGTGGTTTAAGCTCCGTTTTTAAAATTGAGTAGTTTTCAAAAACAAACCGAATAGCTTTTACTAGCTTTTGCTAAAAAGGTCACTCCTGGTGAAGGGATCTTGGCTCTTTCCTTATCGAATGAAGTGCAGGATATTCATCAAGGAATACCACTATGCAAAGAAAGAACTACAGAAGCTATGATGATAAACCGAGTGGATTGTAGCATTTGCTAGTTTTGCTAAAGAGATCACTCCTGGTGAAGGGATCTTAGCTCTTTCCTCATCGAATGTGGTGCTGTATATTCATCAAGGAATACCACTATACAAGCAAGAACTAGAGCTACCTATTTAAAAACATTTGATTCTACAACATATTTAAGTTTCTTTTCTTTTCATTAATCTCATTAATGAAGTCCCATCATTTATATTTCCCTAAACATCACAGAAAAAGAAACGAAAATAGAACGTACGCTTATGCCATCCGTATTCGCCACGGGACCTCGTCATGTACCGTTAGGTTACTTAACTAACAGCAGAGCGGGGGCGGGACTAGCGCGAGTGTAAAACATAAGCAACGTTTATTATATATATCATGTCTATATATATATAGCATTCTTCTCACGCAGTTATATGATCACATCACAGAACATAGCTGTAGAAGTCAACAATGAAATATTAGATATACTAGGAGGTCTGTGTTTTAAATTCAGCCAGAATTGAAAAATACGGATTCCACAGTCGTGATGAATAGCGAAACCCATATCCCTAGACCCATACGAGAGCATCAAGAAACCTTTCCAATTCTAGAGTTAGGAGACCCAGTGTCGACTCCTCGAGATGGTCTCCCACTGGACTCTAGAATCCGATTACTTATGCTCCCCGTCTTGGGTCTATCCTAATACGGAAAAGTAAAAAATATACATCACTGGTGACATCATCCTCAACCCGGAAGTATCCCAATAAAAAAATATTACATACAATTTTTACATGAATGGAAATGAAAAACTCCCATCTCACGCAAAAAACCCCGGCTATTCTATCACAACGATCCAATATAACATATCAGCAACACATAACATCACATGTCACCAACATAAGTAAATATGCGTATCCCAAATTCCGTTGATATATAGAAACGAGATCGGGGACATACTACATATTACACTTACGGTTGCAGAAAAGAAATGAAAACTACAATATTTAGAATCCGCAAATACCTTAGATATCATAAACCCGGAATACCTCATATTCTAAATGTCATGCCTAACTTATAAACCTTGCTTTATAGTCTCAAATTGAAAACACTTTTCAATAAGCTGACGGACAATTTAACAAGATTCCTGACTAAGTGATTGCGTATTATACACGATTGCGATGGAGTTTTGATCCGAATCAAAACTCAGTGGCAATCGATCAAACGAGACTAAACGGCTAGATTTACAATATACTAACTAGTTTTCACAAAACAAATTATTGTGGATTCCAAATAGTGTATCACAAATCATCATCATTTATACGACACTAAACAGTTCGATCGATTTATCGAACACCCACAAATTCTAGAGACCTCAACAACTTGAGTCTTATTAAAAACATCCAGAAAGTGCCAGATTTAAGAATGGAGTAGCACAAGAAAACTTAACCTAAAACTCCCAAAACTTGTCGTGTAACCGCGGCCAAATGAGTGTATAAGCCACGGTTCCGCAGCGCTTTGTAGGAATTAGGGTTTTAAATTTTTTGTGTCTCCATATAAAACCCTGCACGATTTTCTGCATATTATTAACCACCAAAATTTCAACTTATGAAAAATCGACAGAAACTACACAAATTCCGGGCTTCGAAAACCGATCGAACACTTTAATATCGTAAAGACATTCCCTAATATTCTAGCTTGGCTCTGATACCATGAAAGTGTTTGTTAGCACCACCACTGGGTTATACTAGTATCAAGCATGCCATTTTAAAAAATTTCGAGATGCTAATCAACACTAACCAAGATCTTAAACTAGATGATTAGGGTTTTAAGCATGATATAACAAACTATACTAAGAGATGGATAGCAACAACCTTTGTACACCGTGTCCTTCTCTTCTAAATGCTCCGGGTAGTAGTCCCTACGACTCCACTAGGCTCCACTTGAAGAATGAATAAGCTTTCTTTGATGACCTTCATGTCGAAGATGATCCACCGAAAGCTCCACTAATCCAAGCTACCTCTTTACTAAACTCCTTTAGTGAAGGAAACACACTACACTAGAGTGCTAATCAAGTGTAGGATGGTGAAATAGGCATTTTGTTTTCTCACTAGGATACTTAAAAGCTCAAGGTTTCACAACTCATGTGAGGGATTGAGTGTCACGACCCGAAATGGCACGTGACTGGCACTTGAATCATATGAAGTTTATAGGACCCCATCTAATTCAAGTAAGCCAAAAATCCTAGAAATCTAAACCATTTTAAAATAAGAAGGTGAAGAAAACTTATTTTAAAGCAAGTGGTTTGAATAATATAAGCCGAATATGCATTTTTAAAATCCCAAGTCTTTCCTGAAAATTTCGGCAGAGTTTCCTTTGTAAATACTGACCCCAAAAGGGGCACAATATGAATAATTTGAATAAAGGCATCCCCAAGCGGGAGCTAACTCTTCGTCAATTGACGGTCACAATCACGCAAGCAATATAATATACAACGCCAAGGACGAGGTTCAAACTCAAAAGGAAACTCAAAATCAACATAAAAACCATAATAATACAACGCGCGATTCTAAGGTCGAAAGAATATACAACTGGTCTTCTAAGGCTATAAAATATACAAGTCTGGTTGATGGAATTTACTAGATACAACTGAATAAATAAACTACAATGGTGGTCACGATGCAAGTGAACCCATCTACCAAGCAATCAACCGGAATGAAGTAGTGTGCCAGCAAAGCCGCCAAGGAAAACCTGTACGGCAAAACCTGCAAGAAACTGTGGCAAAACGGGGGTGAGTTGCCAACTCGTGAGTAGAAAACATCACAGGGCAGAAATCGTATGTATGACTCAATCCTAGGTCAATATGATCATAATATAAATATCCTCAAAATGATATAGTCTGAAGCATCTAAATATGGCATGGTTAAATATCTATACATATGTATAATACCAAGTGCTCGTGTCAGTGCCTCAGGTAGTAACATATCTTAAACATGGGGTATGAATGCAATATAATGAAAACAGAATGCATCATGTATGAGAAAACTGTTTTCTTAGTTTAGTGAGATTTCTGTATGTTTAAATCGAGGTATCATCAATGAAATCAACATAGAATCAATGTCAAGTATCGATATAAAATATAAATCTCAATATCTCAATATCTCAGGCTCCGGCAATCCAGACTGGCCTGTATCCTTGAATCTCAATATTTAGGGCTCCGGCTATCCGGACTGGCCCATATCATCAAATCTCAAAACCTCAGGCTCCGGCTATCCGGACTGGCCTGTACTCGGATCGGTATCCTCTGGATATCTGTCGAGTCACAATACAATCACCGGTCAGTAGTGCTCCCCTGTCACAGGCTCAATGCCATCATCTGCGACCTTCTCGCCCCGGGTACCGCACCGGGTCCACCAAACACCCACAGATGGTTCTTCCTACTCCTCGAATCGAGTGTATGATATCGCTCAAGAGCCGAGAAAACTTATGGTGGACATATCTCAAATCATATCATAAGAAAACCGCAACTTTAATTTAAAATGATAATCAGTTTATAAAATCTTTGCGGTTTCTTTAAATCCAGAAATCTCATGAAAATCCGAAATCATAATTCACGATGTAAATAAATATTGAATACCGGGTTCCGGCAATCCAGATTGGCCTAAACTATCGCATGGCAATTAAATATATGAATATATATGCATGAGATAACACAGTAAATAAATGCAATATCTAAACTAGCACACTAATAATATATCGGAACTATCAGCTAACAAGCGATATCAATGAATTAATATTCTCTAAAGTGTGTGTGACATAGCAATTACCGATGATGATGTGTGTGAGCCGGCAAGCAGGTGTACGTGGAGCATACACATCATCGGTAATGGTGCTGGTGTCCTGACAGCATGATTTTGATAATAATTAACGAAAAACACAAAATAAGCATGCAATGCGATGCGAACGGCATGAATATGCAGAACATGAATAATAACGCAACAATAAGGAATCTACATTAATATACATATGAGTCATACAGTTTTACCATTTGAAATAACACAAATCGTGGTGTTTGGAAAATAAGGGTTACGGTGTTTTTAAGAAAAAGTACGTCCTTTGAAATATCCGTAGAATCACTTGTCCTGTCTTTAAAATATTCGTGATTCGTTAGTTTTCAAATAGCTATGACTCAAGTCTAGTCTAACATCTACAAGTAAACTACAGGACTAAACTAACAGGCTAATCGAAAAGGTAAGGAAACCACCTAAATCTGAGTCGATAAATATAACATATAATAGTCGATGATCCCGCCTCAATAGTATCACATATGATACAATATATAACATGACATTCTCAAGTGTCAAGAGTGCGGATCTATCATCAATATATAGCTCGTACGGTAAATCCATCTTACGGCATCCCAAACTGGGTACGGGTCGAATATCACATTTATCTCATCTTTTATGTAGTATCCTTATCATTATATCATGATCTGGGTACTGATCTAAGTCTACTACAATACTGATACCATCTACATATATATATGCGTGTATATGAAACACATCGCCTAAGGACCCGCTATCACATCATGTCGTATCTCATAATACGAACCAAAACACACCACCGATCACGTTGTATCGTGCCCAATCACATCGACTCATCTCCAAGTATCATATACTATCCTTATCATCCAAGTATACACACACACACACACACACACACACACAGTCCCATATCTATGTGTGTGTGTGTATATATGTACATATCCCCACATACGCACAAGAAAGTAAAATGTATGCGAGTGTGTGTGCGCGTGTAGGTGTAATTTTTACTCTAAGGTTTCGCGACTAAGAAGCTAAACTAAGTTACTTCTAATTACACTAAAACTAACCCATGAACACATAAACCTATCTTGATAATCATGGTCTCACAATATACACCTTTATATATATATAATATAATATATTCGTATTTTACACTATGTAACTGCGGGGGTACTATACTCCATCCACGCGACTTTCCCCGTAGATATATATCTACTCACCTTGATCTTCGCTTTCTGGTGCTGATGTCACCATGCGCTTGCTTGTTGTCTCAAAGTCCTTGTGAGGGTACCTACATATCATAACATATCGTATCGCATTAAAATCCAATTCGCAAATCGAAACGACACACGAATCACTCATAGGTTGAAACCTACGGTCTACTCACGAAAATCAGAACTTTAATTTATAAACATCGGAAAACATAAAGCAGCAACTTTGAAAACATGCTCCAGATTTTACCCTAAGTCAAATTAGCCAATTTTGCACATGGGAGGGGTCTAGTTTACTGGAGGATAAGACATGGACCAAACACGAAAGGGTTCCACCCTACGCTGGCCGCAATTTGAGGCCAAGAAGAATACATCTACGGCCTGGGTTGGGTATTTGGGGCCCAGGTCTCTGTGGTGGATTCCTTGGTGCCTGCATGACTCACGGTGTTTGCTAAATAATTTTTAGAGTCCCCGGGTGTTAGCAGATACCAATTTCCCTTCACAATTCTCACAAATTCCTGATATTGGGGTTTCTAAATTTATGTTTCGGGGTTTAGTCTATGGTTTCAGTCCATGATACAATCCCTACAAGGGTTTAAGGTCACTATAAAGCCTCAATTACACTTTTGGATTCAAACCAAACCCTAACCCTTTCTAGGAATTTTCAAAGTTCACTAAACAGCATTAACACAATTCTAAACTTATATGGGTGATAAAGAAATTGAAATACAATACTAATGGTGCAGAAATTACCTCATTTGGCAACTCAACAATTTTCTTGAGTTGCCCCAAGTGTCCAAAATCCGAGCTTTTTTGGTCCAAAGTGTTTGTGTGGAGATTGTGCACATTTTTAATGAAGTGGGGATGGACTTTGGATAAGTTTTTTGTGGTGTTTTGAAGGTTTAGAGGAGGAGGATGAAGGAGGGCGGCAGTCATGAAGAGAGGGGAGAGGAAAAATGAAGAAGGAAATAATGAAGGGGAGAAGCCATGGTCCAAGGTTGACACCCTCACCTCTCTCTCTCTCACTTCTCTCTCTTGCCCATACCCAATATTCTAATCTCATTTTCTTTTTCTTTCCTTTTCTTTGTTTTTCTTTTCTCTTCTTCTCATTTTAAAACAAAACCTTGCATAAAAATGAAGAAAAGTCATGACAAAATGTAACAAGTGCTAAAATGTGACATGGTGCATGAAATGTGCACAAAACCGGATTAATGCAGGATTAGCGATATTTAATCGCGATTAGCAATAGAATGAAGTATAATTAATTATAGTTTTTATAATTTTCTTAAATCATATAAAACACCCTCATTTCGGTAATTCTTATAATTTTTCAAATTTTCCCCAATTTATCGGTATTTAATTATATCGTCATATTAAAATATTCATAATATTTATTATTTAATTTTATAATTTCCCAAAAATAATATTTTATTTTTCTGAAATATTACATTGAGCTTGGAAGAGGTGAGGAGGAGAATGAAGAGAGCTAGAGAGAAGAACTCATCTCATTAGCTCAACTAGAGAAAAAGAACCAAGTCAAGAATTCAAGTGAAGAATGGCTTAAACAAATACATCACTTATTGAAGCATGGAATATCCAACATTATAATATATCAACCATGCTTCTATAGTGACACTAAATGAATAAAGAAATATCAAAGCCATGCTTCACCCCATTCCTCATTTTCCACCTCATCATTTCCATTTCCAATAAATAGAAAATCAACCATGCTTCATTATAAATATATATATATATATATATATATATATGTCAAATATATATATTAATATATATTTAAAGAAAAATATTTGTGAGCAATAATATTAGTTAATATATAATTATATCAAATATAAATATATATCATATTATTAAATCAACACTTGATTTAATAAACTGGTTATATCATATATAACCGACTAATATCATTTATCTGTATATCACATTATCAAATCAACACTTAATTCAATAACCCGGTTATATCACATATAACCGAATGATATCAAATAACAGCTAAATTAGAATACGATATCTCATACTTGTATTTAATCAGGCCCCCGCACATATCAATATGTGTGCCCTATTTCGTTTCGCTTGAACCAGGAAACTTCTATGTGGAGCCCTAAAAACTCGTCAATACGCCAATAGTAGGTGATGATCACATCAGTCACCCACAGCCGTCAGCGGTACTAACCGGACGTAATGGCTACCCAGGTATTGAGCGAATAGAAAATCAACAAGCAAGCTTGTCCAAACTCCCATGAAGCCTATAAGTAACACTTACCGTATAGTCCGATCTCCTCGTATGATATGTCGCATATCGAGTCTGGGGGAGAAATCGTCAGACCCCAATAACTTGATAAGTCATGCCAATGTGTGGCCTATAACGATATAAGAAACTACTGATAACACTGTATGTGCACGGCGGCGCCCCGGCCGTCATCCCGAGGCCAAAATGCGGAAGCGATGATTTACTTTAATTTTTGAAACCGGCACCACCGTGCACTAAGTACCTGGATCGGGCCATTAAACTAAATCTAGCTAACATAAGAACGGGTAGAGAAATATACCGAGTGATCCGAGTCCTCCGGTCTTCTCGTCGTCGTCCCGATCTCCCATGGAATCTCCGGTCATCAACTCCTCGCCGGAAGGGCACCACATCGCCGGCTTCTTTTACGGGCTCCCACCTCTGGTCCGAGGCAACTCGGGTACGAAGTTGGCGAGTCGACGTGCCCAAGATTTGCTGTAGAATGGTATAGTGCTATATGTGTCTCTAGGGGTTGCTAGAAGTTGCCTTTGGTGGAGGATTGATATGATAACATTTTGGAGATGAAATGGGGGATTTTTGCAAGCACAATAGAATCAAAAATCCCCACCCAAATATTGGGCAGCCCCTCCCTCTATCATGGCCGGCCAAGTAGGAATATGGAGAGGAGAGAATGAATGAGGGAGTGAGTGGAATAATACAAAGGGAGAGAAAGAAAAGAATGGGTGAACATGAGAAGAAATGATCACAAACTAAAAAACCAACACTCCACCATCATAATCCATCATCATCAAAAGTCCTGCCATCATGACACTACAAGACAAGCTATGATGACTAAAGAAAGTCAAGTAATCATGGCACAACAATTTTGCAAGATCAACCCTCCAAAAAGCTTATTTGTACAAATGCAAATAAGTCATCCTCCACCAATCTTCGGCCAATGATAGATACAATGGAAAATGGCCGAAACGGAAAACAAACTGGCAACTCCAAAAAACTGATCCCGTAATAAATTATAGGAAAACCCCGCTACTGTGTATACACACCCGCATTTGTATTCCGACCAAAATACAAATGCAATGAGAAAAAAACTACACTGTGCAATACTAGGATCCGGCTTAAACCAAAGCCCGCTAGTATTTTCCATCCGATCATGATCCGTGCAATACCGCACGTATCTGATCGAACCCTGCCATATCTCCATACGGCCTCTACAGCGTTTCGCCCGAAACTTGAGCAACTGGTCTGTGGGGGACTCTAAAGACTCGTCAATACTATGAATGTGGATTTAACCACTAGCACGTCAGAGGTATTAGCCATACATGACGGACCACCAGCTATTGACCAAAAGGGACGTCTGTGAGTGAACTCATCCTGACACCCTACTGAGCCTGTCAGTGACAATATCCGCACTGTCCGGTCCGTTCGTCTATGAGCATCGCATGGCGGGCCTAGTGGATTGGTAAAAGTCAGACCCCCAAAAGCGGTACAAGTCGTGTCGGAGTGTAGCCCAGAACACCCTGAGATACTACTGGAATACATACTAGTAAATCTCCTGCCTTGGCCAAGGACTTCGTGTAAGGGCTCTCCTAGACACAGCGCGACCCCACCCCCAATACCGGGAGAGACGAACCCCTGAAGATCCGCTCACTGCCTCCATGTGGCTCGGGACTGTACCCAACTAAAACCTGTTTGCACGTCTCCTTTGAGCGTGGAAGGGTAGTAATCAAAGTACAGTAGGAGCTCACACGAGACAAATGACGATCCTCGGGTCGATGAACTTACCTGTACACATGTCACCAGAGAACTGCTATCTGACGTCAGGTATAAGACCAACTAGCATGTTCCCGACGAGTCCTGTCCGGTGTACTCATAACCCAATGAGCACCAGTATACATCTTAGGTGAACTAACTGACACCAATGGCTTGTGAGACCGGCCACCGCCTCTCGTCGGGGTCTCGACTGCATACATTAGTCTACTCTGGAGTATCGATGCCCTGTCTCGAAACTCCCACGACTAGAGACCTTTTAAGGATGTGCTTATAGACTACCAGCTCTCACGTATATGCTCGCCCTCATACTACTGGCAGTCAAGCAAGAATCCTAGGGGTTCTATCAACGTGTAATAGTGACCTGTAAGGTCACCTAAAGCAGTACACGATGATAAAGGTAAACCAGATAGCATACTATCATCTTGAATAAGACTGTCCTACCGGAATAGGTTCTCCCTCAATCATTGCAATCACGTGCCTGTGATACAATAATTGACTCTGAGGGCACTATCTCCAACAGTCTCTCACTTGCACTCAAGGATAATTATTGCGATGTCGCATACTCACAGCCCGTGTGATACCGAACACCCAACTCCTCTACTAGTCAGTCTCACAAATCTCGTTTGCGAAACTATTGCGTTCGAAGTATAGCCTCAGTGAGTGGATCCGCTCAGATGTTTCTTTCTATGTCTCTCTATATCTCAAGTTCGCGGAGAAAGCCACCTCCCGAAATGAGCAATACCTGTCTCAGAAGATGTCTGGATGCCTGATAGGACCTAGTTCATAAATGAACTCCAAATCCAAACTTCTTAGACTGTATCGTCAACTGAACTTAATCAGTATCCTGCGCCATGCCTCCCTCAGTATCCGCCTGGACCACCTGTCCAATATACTGCCCCTCGTCAGAGGGAAAACTATAACTCTGACAGACACTCTGCCATCCAGGTCACCTTGGAAGCCTGGAATGATAACCGTCTCCAAAAGGAGGCTACCGTTATCAAATCCCTAGAACATCCACTTATATTCTAAAACTGCTTCCTAATGTTTCTCCAGGATTGGATTAATATCAACTTATTGTATCTAGTGCAAGAACTACATCTGGTGTGGTACTTGACATCTCATGATTGACTCAATTGCCAAAGCAAGTGATCTGCCAATCATGCACATCCCTTTCTACTTTAGTCTGTAAGACACCTTTAGAGAGGGTGACTCTATCCCCGGCCGTCTTAAGACGCCTAATGCGGAACAAAAACTTTTTAACTGGCGCTATCGTATACTATAACCCGGATCTTCCATTATTGCTAAACTAACAAACTGTAAAGAGTGTAGAAAGGTTGTACCGAATGATCCGAGTCCTTCATTCTTCAACCATCATCCCACGCTCTGTTGCGGCTGCTCCGATCTCGTCGATCTCCGATCTGCTCGTCCAGATGGCACCACATCAACGGTTCTTTAAACGGGCTCCCGCCTCTGACTCGAGGCAACTCGGTCGTCAAGTTTGCTAAAAGAGACGACCAAGAATGATGTAGAATATGAGTAGAATACTTTGTCTCACTTCGTCCAAAACCGTGGACGATCGGTTAATGAAGTTGCCACTCGAATTGGGTGAGGGAATGAAATGAGCTATGAGATTTCCATACACCCCAAAACTATCATCTTTTCTTTTTTAGCAAATTAATCATCAAGTCCATGAGAGAGAGAGAGAGAAGGGGCCAGCCATATATGAGGAGGGGGTGATGGTAGGAGCAAGTGGAGGTAACCATAAGATGATGAAGCTTATCTTGATCATTAATGGAAGCATGAGTCACTAAAAGCCATTAATGCATACAACGAATCTAATAACCTAGTCATCATGCATTAAATGAATCATTAAAAGCACAAATGAGTCACAAGACACCTCACCACTTCTAGAACCATCTAGAAGAATCCACACTCATCTCAAGAAAATACAAATCCGTCTTTAACCGAATGTTAAAAGACGGCTGATAGAAAACTGGAAACTGGCAACTTCCAAAAGTGATCCTGAAATGAATTTCAGGATAACCCCGTAACTGTATAATTATACCCGCATTTGTATTACGACCGAATATAAATGCAACTGAGACATAGATATTATATCTACTCAGTACAATACTCGGATCCGGCATAAACCAAAGCCGACGAGTATCATCTGTCCGAAAACCGACACGTGCGTAAACGAATGTGCATTCTCCGAACCCTGCCATAAAACCATACGGCCTCTACAACGTTTTGCCCGAACTTGGAAACTGTCTGTAGGGGACTCTAATGACTCGTCAGTACCCTGGCAGTGGGTTTAACTACAAACCGTCAGCGGCACTAGCTATGCGTAACGGCTGCCCATGGACTGACCTCAAGGGATGCCGATGAGCAAACTCATCCGGAAAATCCTACTGAGCCTAACAGTGACAATGTATATACAGTCCGGTCCATTCGTCTATGAGTATCGCATATCTGCCTAGGGGGATGGTAACGTCAGACCCCCATTAGCAGTATAAGTCGTGTCGGAGTATAGCCTCAGTAAACCCTGAGATACTACTGGAGTACCTACCAGTAAATCTCCTGCCACGGCTGTGGGCTTTATGTAATGGCTCTCCTAGACACAGCGCGATATCGCCCCCTAATACCGGGAGAGATGAATCCCCTGCCGATCCGCTCACGTGCCTCCATGTGGCTCGGGACTGTACCCAAAAACTACCTGTTTGCACGACTCCTTTGAGCCGTGGTAGGGTAGAAATCAAAGCACAATGGGAACTCACACGAGACAAATGATGACCTCAGGTCGATGAACTAACCTGTACATATGTCACCAGGGAACTGCTATCTGACGATAGGTATAGTACCAACTAGCAGATTCCCGGCGAGTCCTGTCCGGTGTACTCATAACCCAATGAGCACCTGTATACATCTTAGGTGATCCAACTGACACCAGTAGCTTGTGAGACCGGCCACCACCCCTTTGTCGGGGTCTGGACTGTATACACTAGTCTACTCCGGAGTATCGATGCCCTGTTTCGAAACTCCCACGACTAGGGACCAAAATCAAGGATATGCATATAAACCACCCAACTCTCACGTATACGATCGCCATCATACAGTTGGTAGTAAAGCAAGATCCTAAGGGCTCTATCAAAGTGTAACAGTGATCAGTCACCTGAACCTGTACACGACTGATAAAGGCAAACCAGATAGCATACTATCATCTCGAGTAAGACTGTCCTACCGGTATAGGTCCTCCGCAATCATTGCAATCATGTACCTGCGATCCAATAATTGACTCTGAGAGCACTATATCCAACAATCTCCCACTTGTACTTAAAGCTAATTATTGCGATATCGACTACTCACAGCCCGTGTGAAACCGAACATCCAACTCCTCTACTAATCAGTTTCACAAAGCTCGTTTGTAAAACTATTGTGTTCGAGAAATAGCCTCAGTGAGTGGATCCGCCTAGATGTTTCTTTCTATATCTCTCTAAATCTCAAGTTCGCGGAGAAAGCCATATCCCGAATTGAGTAATACCTGTCTTAGAATATGTCTGGATATATGATGGGACCTAGTTCATAAATGAACTCCAAATCCAAACTTCTTAGATTGTATCGATCACTGAACATAATAGTATCCATCACCAAGCCTCCCACAGTATCCTCTTGGACCAGCTGTCCATAATACTGTCCCTCGTAAGAGGGAAAACTACAACTCTGATAATTTCTCTGTCATCCACGTCACCTTTGAAGCCTGAAATGATAACCATCTCCCGAAGGAGGCTGCCATCATCAAATCCATAGAACATGTACTTATGTTCTAAAACTGCTTCCTTATGTTTCTCCAGGATTGGATTAATACAAACTTATTGGATCTAGTGCAAAAACAACATCTGGTGTGGTACTTGACATCTCATGATTGACTCAATTGCCTAAGCAAGTGATCTGCCAATCATGCGCATCCCTCTCCTCTTTAGTCTATAAGACACCTTTAGAGAGGGTGACTCCATCACCTGCAGGTACACCACCATGCCAGGAGTCATCTATTCTAAAAACCATTAGAATACTGTCAAAGTACTCACATTGGGAAACTACCTAAATCCAGATCTAAAACTATAGATCTAGAAACCAGAATGTCAAATATTATATCCATATCCTGTCTGGAGAAACAACTGTGTGACTACCACAGTACAACCGATCGTAGTGTAGGAATTTTACTTCCTACTCTGTGTATGTCATCTAAATATCATGACATCACACCCTACTACCTTCTTAACAGATCCATCCCCTATTCTGATTGAAGTCAAACCCATGACTGTCACATCAAAAATAGATGATCTATCTCCGCTATAACTGCTCAAGTCTATAAATAGACATAAGCTTCTTGCCCACTATGCTTCCGCTGCTCCTACTGACTACGACAACCCTCCTACCGGGTCCATAGCCTGGAACAACAGTAGTGTCAAGTCTGGGTAGATAAGAACCTCCCCGTCACCGTCCTTGAGATTACCGAAGTACCTTTCGGATGTCTGAGGTTACCCACCATATCTGCGGAGTGGCTAATGGAATGTCAAACCTGATTGAATATATAGGTCCTATAAAATTTTCCGTAATCATTTGCGGTTCTGGAATCACTTCCAGTTCTACCATACTCCCACAACTGTTTTCTGAAAAAGCCCATTTTACTAAAACTGTGGCGAGTCAAGAACAATGTCATTATTGATCTTCCAAATGGTAGAATATCAACCCTCGTCATAGCCAGGGTCAACCCACAAACAGCCATTACAGAAACGTGCCCTGAGTCATCCAGAGTCTGGTTTTAAGCATAAGCTGGACAACTCCCCATACCTTAACATCTTTTAAGGTATGAACCATTCTATATCCAATATAGAAACTTTGGCACTTATTTAATTGGAACCAGATTCAAATCATGCAGCTGTCTCCAGTGCATATCAACTTAATGGAAAGAGGCTAATCAGCATTACTCAACTTAAGAATCCATCCAATTATGAGTAACCTGAAAAAGAAACAAGTTTCTCAAAACCATTACTATCATCTGAATACCAATCATAAGAATCTACATCTTCGATCTCTTTGAAGAATCCCGATACTTGTGACACCTGGTTCTCTACTTTATTCTTATACCCACAACTTCTCAAAAGTTAGATACTGTATTTCTATGAAACACTTGTCTAAAAACTAGAGAAATTATAAGTAAACATAACAGAGTACGAGGACCTACCCCTTTGTCCTGATGGACACTGGACAACATACAATACTTTGTATAAGTCCTCTGAGTTGAACAACTCAAAACCTGTGCGTCGTAGGTGGAAAACTGTACCCTGACGATTTCCTCAAATATCACCAATTACAACGAATTCCGATATAATGAGGATAATAATTCCCAATAACTTACCCCCACTCATCATCTGTAAAACCATACAGATATAAGAATGAAACCTGGTAAATACATACCCTTGGAGTAAGAATCTTAATTGGGAAAACAGTTTTCTTTTAACAACGCACTGAAACATGAAAATGTTTCGTAGGGGTATCCTGGTATTCATAGTAATGCCTCTTTCATAATTCAATTCATGACTATAATCGTATATTTTATTGCCATCTCTCCAAATCCCTTTATTTGTCTTTAGTCGTTACCTTCTGCACACCATCGTTAGGCTAAATGGTTTTCTTCCTTCCATACCTTTCGGCACCAGCCTATGGTTTTGAAGAAGACTATCCAGTAAGCATAATAGGTGTACCCTCCTAAACCAAGGAGTACTCGCAACTTGAGAAAAGGTGATGATAAAAGACAACTGAATAATACCTTATTCAAGCAAAGGCGAAATAGGAGTGTCGATGAAGTACGCGGTTTGGTCGCGAACGATAACAGTCGCAATTTATTTTGCCCTCTTTCTAATCCCTTTAATCTTGTCTTTACATATTACCTTCTGCACACCCTACTTAGGCTAACTGGTTTTCTTCATTCCCTACCTTTCGGCACCTGCCTATAGTTTGGAATGAGACTATCCAATAAGCGTAATAGGTGTACTCTCCTAAACCAAGGAGCCCTCGCAACCTGAGAGAAGGTGATAATAAAAGACAACTGAATAAACCAATTCTATTTCTCCTGAACCTGGATCCATCCTCAAAGAAGTCCCTTCGAGTTCGTATATAACCATACGATGGATCTATCCAATGGAAGTGGATATCCGTATTAATACGGGTGTTCTGAGAAATTCAAAGGGTAAAAGAAGGAGTGGCAATGACTTATGCAACTCAGACAATCCAAAAGCCAGTATTTTAAGAAGGTTCGGTCAACAAGATCACTGAGTCATAGTCTAGGGTCGGTCAAAGGTGTTAGTGTATATGCCCTAGAGGCCATTACTGTATCATACTAGTTTGTATATTACTTAATGGAAGCTTGGGATATTCACCTTGTATAAACAATCTTGCTCAATATAGTAGTATGCTACTTGGTTTGTTTCTACTTCAATGTGTACTTGTGTTTATTTTAGTATATCACTTATACGCATTAGTGGAGCCCTTAGGATCTTTGCTTGATTACCAGCGTTGTGATGGCAGTCACACTAGTGGGGGCTGGATAATCTATAAGCACATCCTTATACAGGTCCCTAGTCGCAGGACTATCGAGACAGGGCATCGATACTCCGGAGTAGACTAGCGTATGCGCTTCTCATCCCAGTGTGGGAGATGGTCTGTCCCACAGCCATCAGTACGTCGTACTGGAGATAGTATACGGGTGCTCGTTGGGTTACGAGTACATTGGACAGGACTCGTCGGGAACTGACAGGTTGGTATTATACCCATCGTCAGTTATCAGTTCCCAGGTGACATGAGTACAGCTTAGTCCGCTGACTTGACACTGGCACTTCGCCTCGAGTGTGTTCCCACTATGCTTTGATTACTACCCTACCACGGCTCAAAGGAGTCGTGCAAACGGGTAGTAGTTGGGTACAGTCCCGAAGCACTTGGAGGCAGTAACGGTTAGACAGGATTCGTCTCTCCCGGTATTAGGGGTTGACATCGCGCTGTGTCTAGGAGAGCCATTACACGAGTAGTCCCTGGCCAGGGCAAGCGAGATATACTGGTAGGTTTCCAGTGTTGTCTCAGGGTGTTTTGGGCTTCACTCCGACACGACTTGTACCGCAATTGGGGGACTGACGTTTTTACCGCCCCCCTAGGCCCGACATGCGATGTATCAGACGAACAGACCGGACTGTACGGAGACTGTCACATTCAGACTCAGTAGGAGTTCAGATGGGGTTCACCTCGTCAGCCTTCTTGTCGGCATCTACCTGGGGACCGTTACGCACAGCTAGTGCCGCTTGCGGTCTGTGGTTAAACCCACTGTCAGCGTAGTGTCGAGTCTTTAGAGTCCCACACAGAGGGTATTCGCCTCTGGGCAAAACAGAGTAGAGGTCGCATGGTTTTGCGACAGGGTTCGTTCTCATCCGCGCACTTGTGCACTTTTGGAGTCCGGACGGATATTACTGGCTGGCTCTGGTTTGAGTCAGATGCTGGTATATGTTTTGGGGTTGCTTTTATCTCTCAGTATTCATGTTCCTCGGAACAAGAATGCAGGTGTGTATGCACAGTTATTTGAGGAGGAAGAAGAGGACTTTCATTAGGGTTTCGGAAAGGGTGCGTATGCACAGTTGACAGTCGTCTTTTTCCAAACCCTAATGGAATTATGTTATATCAATTAATAATATTAATAAAATGAAATTGTGTCTTGGTTGGTTTTTATGTTGACTTGTTGACCATGGTTGACTTGTTGACCATGGTTGAAGTTTTGACCATCATCATTACAAAAGAAAGATGCTCTTTGATTCTAGCAAATTCATTTAATGTTTGAAATGATAATGGTCATTCCTAAACCTTCCATCAACCTTTTTCATTTTCATTATTATTATTATTTGATAATTCTTTTGCTTTATGTTATGGTTGCAAAAGAAAAGAGCTCACTTTATCATTTAGCTTCTCTCTCCTCACTTCATCTTCTTCTTCCTCTAGCAAAAGGAGAACCCTTCTCATGTGTTGAGAATCTCTCTCCTTAAAAGAAAAGCACCACTTAGACACTCTCTACTCACTCTAGGATCAAGGGTTTAGCAAGCCGGAGATTCTAGTTCACTCCAAGTTCGAGAAAGAGCCCGAAGGTTGAACTCTCAGGTGGATCCATCTTCGACGGAAGAAGGCGACAAGGAGAGTACCATCAACCTCTACAAAAGTTTGAAGAAGAAGGAGTTCAAGTTTAGGTATAACCATCTTTCCGAGTAGCTAACTCTCTTTAGCAGGTTTGCTAGTTTTAGTTTAGGAAAAGATCCCGACTTTGTTTAGTCCATGTTGCCTCTTGCGCTAAAAATTTGATTTTTATTCCGTTTCCGCATCCCCGCAAGAACCGGGGGTCGCAACGTGGACTTACAGTGGTATCAGAGCCTAACTAAACTTAAACTAGCTTGGTAGCGAAGTGTATGGAAGTTCGAAACGGAGAAATCGCAAAAACCGGAAAAACAAAACCCTAAGTTGCTGTCAAATTTTTTTGTGCTCTAAAATTAAAAATTTACACTCCTAAAATTGGCTCAGGGTTTTGTGAGAACACCCACCAAAAACGACACCTTGAACCCTTCAAACCGCCGCGGAACCGCGGCCAAAGGCATGCCTTTGCCGCGAATCCGCCGCCGTTTAGTGTCTTCATGTGGTTGGGTTTTGTGCAGTGTTCTTGTGGCTTGGTTTTGGGATTTTTGTGATATGTGATAAGTGCCCAGATTTTCCAGAACAGAAATTTACTTTTGGGGTCCTATAATTCCGTATTTTTTTCCGAACTTCACTGCACTTTGGCTATGTTGGTTATATCTGTGATGTTTGCATGTATTGAACGTCGGCTAATCGCTATAAGTCGATTGGTCGGGGTTATACATGATCTGTGTTTGATATTGGATTGTGTATATGAATGTGTTGGACTGTTGCGGGTGAATAGCCGGGGTGGATGTGAGATGAGCTTTTGTTTTTCTTTCATTCATTGTAAATGTAAATTGATGTAATAATATTATTTGTATGGCCGCACAACCGGGTCGGGGTTGTAGCCGTCATTGTATAATTCTTTTTACTGTTTTTGCTCCTAGGATAGACCCATGGAGGGGTGCACAAACTGCCAAGTACTTGGCGGGTAGTTTGCCGCACCCGTAGGGGTCTTGGGTGGGGTATTTGGCTATTCACCGCGACCGTGTAATCCGCTTTTCGTTGCAGGCTCGAAAGGATTGCGGATTGCTAGTATATCCAATGTATTCATCTGTGATCTGTAATGTCTATCATTGCTTTCTATTTAGGCGTTGCTTATGTTTTACAGCCGCGCTAGCCCAGCCCACGCTCTGTCGTTAGTTAAGTAACCTAACGAGTGATGACGGGACCCCGTGGCGAATGCGAATGGCATAAGCGTACGTCATATTTTGGTTGTTTTCTGCAATGGTAGGATTAAATGATGGGATGCATTAAAAGAACTAATGCAAGAATATCACGCATTAAAAGAACTAATGCAAGATAATAAACCAAGTTAAAGTCGTTGGAACACTTTTGAAAAACCACTCGGTTCTTTTCAAAAACTAACTTTTAAATGCGGAGCTTGAGCCACTCCTTCTAAAAGCTATCTCGTTCCATCGATTATATCAAGTTCACTACGTTCACGGTTTCGCCAAAACCATTCGTAGCCCTCCATCATTTCAGTTAAATATACGGTAGTATTCAAGCTATGTATTTTGACCTCACGCCAAGGCATAGTGATTGGTAGCTGCCGGATATTTATCTGTTGCATAGATAGAATGCGTTGGTTTGAGACAGTCGTACTGCCATTTTGGGCTACGTCAAGGGTAGGTACGGGTGGGTTCAAATCAACCAAGATATTGATGGGAAGAACTTGACATGTGACTTATGACATTTTGACCTCACGCCAAGGTCATAAGAGCATGGGGCAAAAATCCACATCGGGAGTTTCATAAGTACTGAAACTTGCTAGATTTGCATACCATTTGGAGTGTGATGATTCTGGTAGGACTCCTTCAGTTTCGTCACACGATGATATTTGGATCCCGATCCTACTGTGAGTATATGCTACTCCTCGGGAAATTTCTTACTAAACGATCAATGCTATAAACCTAGTAGGTGCCTAGAAAGGTGTTAGTGGGGCTACGCCCCCAGGGAAAAGAGGTTCTTAAATTAAGGAACTTCGCGAAAGTGTTGGAAAACCTCCCTCGAAGTACCGACACTGGCCTGGCTGAACGGTTAAGCAAGTATTGTGCGGTGGGATTGATCCCGGCTAATTCTTCCTTTGTGGTTTAAGGAGGGATTCGAAAGACAGTGGGAGCCATCCTGTTTAGACAAATTAAAAACCATTCTAAACTTGCAAGAGCATCGTGCTAAAGTGTTTCTTCTCTCCCCCTGCAGCGACCAAATTCGGAATGACTGGACTTAAGTTACTTCTAGATAAAAACATACTGACAGGGCCAAACTACAAAGATTGGCTCAGGAATGTCAAATTGGCAATCACTTACGACAAGCTGGGGTATCTTCTTACCACCAAAGCTCCCCCCGTCCCAGGTCCCACCTCCAGCGTCGCGGATAAGGAAATCCGTAAGACTTGGGAGATTGATTGCGCGAAGGCCAGGTGCCTCGTGCTTGCCTCTATGGACAACGAACATCAGAGGAGGCATGAGAATATAGACCTCGAGTCCATATTTCTCCATACAAAAGAACTGTATGGAGAGCAGTCTCGTATCGCAAGATACGAAGTGTCGAAGAAGTTATTTTCGACAAGGTTGGCCGTCGGATCATCAGTAGCGGACCACGTGCTTAAGATGATTGGCTACACTGAGGAGCTCGCGGAACTTGGGACCACGTTGGACAGTGAACTCTATACGGATTTAATTCTCCAGTCCCTTCCATCCACTTACGCCCAGTTTATACTGAACTTCAACTTACAAGAAAAGGAAGTTGAACTTTCAGAACTCCTCAACATGCTGAGGAGCGCAGAGGGCACCCTACAAAAGGGTAGGGAAACACCCGCTTTGTTTGTAGGAGGATCTTCTTCCTCTAGGTCCAAGGCGAAAGCCAAGGGAAAGAGGAAGAAAGCCCCCGCCAAACCAAGAGGCGGTGTTAGTAAAGTGGGTACGAAGGGAAAAGAAAAGGCAACAAAGATTGCGGGGAAGCTTGTTGGAAAGGAAGAATGCTTCTATTGTCATAAGAGTGGACACTGGAAGAAAGATTGCAGGGCATGGAAGGCCAGGACACAGGAACTGAAGCAGGTTGCGGCTTCAGCTTCAGGTGTGTATGTTATTGAAAACTGTCTTTCTATAAACTCTACTTCCTGGGTATTGGATACCGGATCAGGATCTCATATCTGTAATTCTTTGCAGGCGTTGAGAAACCGTAGAGTTTTGAAGGCAGGTGACATGACCCTCAGAGTTGCAAACGGAGCTAGCATGGATGCTAAAGCCGTAGGGGACTATCACCTGGGAATATCAGATGGGCATGTTTTGGTTTTGCGTAATTGCTTTTTTGTACCCAACGCAACTTGTAATATCATTTCTGTATCTTTGGTTTCTAAAGAAGGTTATGAATTTGCGTTTGTAAGTAATGTTGTAAACATTCACCTTAATCAAGTTCTAATTGGGTCAGGTACACTGAGCAATGGTATATACGTATTAAACCAACCACAGATTTTCAATGTCCAGAATACACACAAAAGAAAGTCTCCAGATATCAATCAGACTTTCTTATGGCATTGTAGACTGGGTCACATCAATGAGAGAAGGTTGACTAAGTTACATACAGAAGGATATTTGGATCCGTTCGAATATCAATCATATGGCACTTGTCAATCCTGCCTCAAAGGAAAGATGACAAAGACTCCGTTCACTGGACACGGAGTAAGAGCAAGCGAGCTCTTGGGACTCGTACACAGCGACGTGTGCGGTCCAATGTCTACACATGCGCGAAGCGGTTATTCTTACTTCATTACTTTTACGGATGATTTTTCAAGGTACGGTTATGTCTTCTTAATGAAACATAAGTCTGAGGCTTTTGAAAAATTCCAGGAATATAAGAATGAAGCAGAAAAACAAACCGGCAAAAGTATCAAGATTCTAAGATCGGATCGAGGTGGAGAATACTTGAGTGCCGAGTTCCTGAACTACTTAAAAGAGAATGGAATTCTCTCTCAGCTTACTCCTCCATACACTCCGCAACATAACGGTGTATCGGAGAGACGGAACCGCACCCTATTGGATATGGTACGATCCATGATGAGTAACGCTGAGTTACCGCGATCATTCTGGGGATATGCGCTAGAATCAGCCGCATACCTTTTGAACCGAGTTACCACTAAGACTGTACCTACCACACCATATGAGTTATGGAGTGGGAAGAAACCCTATCTTCAATATCTGAAGATCTGGGGATGTCCGGCTTTTGTCAAAAAGCAGCATGCGGACAAACTAGAGGCACGCTCAGTACAGTGCAAGTTTGTGGGATACCCAAAGAACACCAGGGGTTATCTTTTCTACTACGCAGAAGAACAAAAAGTCCTTGTTTCTCGCAATGCCCACGTTCAAGAACACCAGTTCTTAGAAAAGGAAATAAGTGGGAGCGCAGTAGAACTGGAAGAAATTCCAGAACCACAAACTATTACCGAAAGATTAGTGGAACCAGAGGGTTCAAAAGAACAGGACATTCCTACGCCGCTCCGCAGAAGTAGTAGGCAGTCTCATCCGCCCAAGAGATACTACAGTTTTCTCATAGACGGGGATAGAGAGGATTGCATCATAGACTATGATGAGCCTACTAGCTTCCAGCAGGCCGTTCAGAGCGTTGACTCGGTAAAATGGCTGGATGCAATGCGGACCGAAATGGAGTCCATGTACACCAACAAAGTATGGATGTTGGACATTGCTCCAGACGGGGTAAAATCCGTAGGATGCAAGTGGATCTTCAAAAGGAAGATTGGTGTGGATGGACAAGTTGAGACCTGTAAAGCTAGACTTGTAGCAAAGGGTTTCCGTCAAAGACCTGGCTTGGACTATGACGAAACCTTTTCTCCAGTGGCTATGCTGAAATCCA
This sequence comes from Agapanthus africanus, assembly GCA_030015575.1. Lineage (NCBI taxonomy): Eukaryota > Viridiplantae > Streptophyta > Magnoliopsida > Asparagales > Amaryllidaceae > Agapanthus > Agapanthus africanus. The sequence continues at coordinate 257,126,391 of JASDDO010000006.1, read as the reverse complement.
TTCGGATCCTTCTTGCCATTGCTGCCTTCCACGATTATGAGATTTGGCAGATGGACGTAAAAACCGCTTTTCTAAATGGAAATTTAGAGGAGTGTGTCTATATGGATCAGCCAGAGGGTTTCATTCAGAGTGGGAGCAGCGGAAAGGTGTGCAAGTTGCTTAAGTCCATCTATGGACTAAAGCAGGCATCGCGGAGTTGGAACATCTGCTTTGATGAGACGGTCAAGGAATTTGGCTTTATCAAAAATCCAGATGAACCATGCATCTATAGTAGATTTGTAGCGAGAACTGTAAAATTCCTCGTTTTATACGTGGATGACATTCTCTTAATAGGAAATGACATTCCTATGCTACAATCTGTCAAGGGGTTCTTGTCACAAAGGTTCTCCATGAAAGACCTGGGTGATGCCTCATACATCCTAGGGATCCGGATCCATCGTGATAGATCCAAGAGGATATTAGGACTTTCACAGTCCAGGTACATCGACACCGTACTGAAAAGATTCAGTATGGAAGATTCCAAGCGCGGTAACCTACCGGCTTGTCAAGGGATCACCCTCTCTAAAGAGATGTCTCCCAAGACTGATTTGGAGAGGGATCGCATGTCTATTATACCCTACGCTTCTGCGGTAGGCTCTATAATGTATGCGATGTTGTGTACCAGACCGGATGTAGCTTATGCACTGAGTGTGGTAAACCGGTATCAGTTAAACCCTGGGGAGAAACACTGGATAGCGGTAAAGAACATTCTCAAGTACCTGAGAAGGACTAAGGAGATGTTCTTGGCGTATGGCGGAAAAGACCTCCAGATCGAGGCCTTTGCTGACTCCAGCTTCCAGAGTGACAAGGATGATTCCAAGTCCATGTCGGGTTTTGTCTTTACCCTCAATGGAGGGGCGGTGTGTTGGAAGAGTTCCAAACAGGAAACCGTTGCGGACTCGACGATGGAAGCGGAATACATCGGTGCATCTGATGCCGCAAAAAAAGCTGTCTGGATAAGGAAGTTCTTGAAAGAACTTCAGGTGGTTCCGTCCATTGTTGACCCAATACCTCTGTATTGCGACAACAACGGGGCTATAGCTTTAGCGAAAGAACCCAGGTCCCATCAAAGATCCAGGCACATCTTGAGGCGGTATCACCTGATCAGGGAGATCTTGGATCGCAAGGAGATCGAGGTTCGGAGGGTTGCTTCAGAAGAAAACACTGCAGATCCATTCACCAAGGCCCTACCCCAGACTCAGTTCGAGCGGCTGATCGAGATGATAGGTCTTCGATACGCCAGTACATGGCCTTAGTGCAAGTGGGAGATTGTTAGTGTATATGCCCTAGAGGCCATTACTGTATCATACTAGTTTGTATATTACTTAATGGAAGCTTGGGATATTCACCTTGTATAAACAATCTTGCTCAATATAGTAGTATGCTACTTGGTTTGTTTCTACTTCAATGTGTACTTGTGTTTATTTTAGTATATCACTTATACGCATTAGTGGAGCCCTTAGGATCTTTGCTTGATTACCAGCGTTGTGATGGCAGTCACACTAGTGGGGGCTGGATAATCTATAAGCACATCCTTATACAGGTCCCTAGTCGCAGGACTCTCGAGACAGGGCATCGATACTCCAGAGTAGACTAGCGTATGCGCTTCTCATCCCAGTGTGGGAGATGGTCTGTCCCACAGCCATCAGTACGTCGTACTGGAGATAGTATACGGGTGCTCGTTGGGTTACGAGTACACTGGACATGACTCGTCGGGAACTGACAGGTTGGTATTATACCCATCGTCAGTTATCAGTTCCCAGGTGACATGAGTACAGCTTAGTCCGCTGACTTGACACTGGCACTTCGCCTCGAGTGTGTTCCCACTATGCTTTGATTACTACCCTACCACGGCTCAAAGGAGTCGTGCAAACGGGTAGTAGTTGGGTACAGTCCCGAAGCACTTGGAGGCAGTGACGGTTAGACAGGATTCGTCTCTCCCGGTATTGGGGGTTGACATCGCGCTGTGTCTAGAAGAGCCATTACACGAGTAGTACCTGGCCAGGGCAAGCGAGATATACTGGTAGGTTTCCAGTGTTGTCTCAGGGTGTTTTGGGCTTCACTCCGACACGACTTGTACCGCTATTGGGGGACTGACGTTTTTACCGTCCCCCTAGGCCCGACATGCGATGTATCAGATGAACAGACCGGACTGTACGGAGACTGTCACATTCAGACTCAGTAGGAGTTCAGATGGGGTTCACCTCGTCAGCCTTCTTGTCGGCATCTACCTGAGGACCGTTACGCACAGCTAGTGCCGCTTGCGGTCTGTGGTTAAACCCACTGCCAGCGTAGTGTCGAGTCTTTAGAGTCCCACACAGAGGGTATTCGCCTCTGGGCAAAATAGAGTAGAGGTCGCATGGTTTTGCGACAGGATTCGTTCTCATCCGCGCACTTGTGCACTTTTGGAGTCCGGACGGATATTACTGGCTGGCTCTGGTTTGAGTCAGATGCTGGTATATGTTTTGGGGTTGCTTTTATCTCTCAGTATTCATGTTCCTCGGAACAAGAATGCAGGTGTGTATGCACAGTTATTTGAGGAGGAAGAAGAGGACTTTCATTAGGGTTTCGGAACGGGTGCGTATGCACAGTTGACAGTCGTCTTTTTCCAAACCCTAATGGAATTATGTTATATCAATTAATAATATTAATAAAATGAAATTGTGTCATGGTTGGTTTTTATGTTGACTTGTTGACCATGGTTGACTTGTTGACCATGGTTGAAGTTTTGACCATCATCATTACAAAAGAAAGATGCTCTTTGATTCTAGCAAATTCATTTAATGTTTGAAATGATAATGGTCATTCCTAAACCTTCCATCAACCTTTTTCATTTTCATTATTATTATTATTTGATAATTCTTTTGCTTTATGTTATGGTTGCAAAAGAAAAGAGCTCACTTTATCATTTAGCTTCTCTCTCCTCACTTCATCTTCTTCTTCCTCTAGCAAAAGGAGAACCCTTCTCATGTGTTGAGAATCCCTCTCCTTAAAAGAAAAGCACCCCTTAGACACTCTCTACTCACTCTAGGATCAAGGGTTTAGCAAGCCGGAGATTCTAGTTCACTCCAAGTTCGAGAAAGAGCCCGAAGGTTGAACCCTCAGGTGGATCCATCTTCGACGGAAGAAGGCGACAAGGAGAGTACCATCAACCTCTACAAAAGTTTGAAGAAGAAGGAGTTCAAGTTTTGGTATAACCATCTTTCCGAGTAGCTAACTCTCTTTAGCAGGTTTGCTAGTTTTAGTTTAGGAAAAGATCCCGACTTTGTTTAGTCCATGTTGCCTCTTGCGCTAAAAATTTGATTTTTATACCGTTTCCGCATCCCCGCAAGAACCGGGGGTCGCAACGTGGACTTACAAAAGGTCACTGCCAAAAAGAGAGAGAAAAGAAACATTCTGCGTGCACTCTAACCTAGATCAGAATGGTTATAACTTTATCCAATCTGGATACCTCCCACTGTCCTGTCAAATTCTCCTCCAAACCTAAAGAAGAGTCAATCGGGACCACCCGAAGAGGAAACCAACTCATCAGTGGGAATCGGGATCCAACTCTCATCGCATGATAACGTGATAGAATGCATCCACCTTACTCATACTCCAGAAGGTATGCGCATACTTGGCAAGTTTCAGTTTCTTTAGAAACTCCCGATAACATTTTTGCCCCATGCTCTTATGACCTTGGCTTTGGTCAAAATGTCATAAGTCACATACCAAGTTCTACCCGTCACTATCTTGTCAATTTGAACCCACCAGCACATGCCCCTGACTTTGGCCAATCGGCATAACGACTGTCCCAAACCAACTCATCTATCTATGCAACAATTGAATACCCAACAGCTACCAAACACTATGCCTTAGCTTTGGCTAAAATGCATAGCTTGAATACTACTGAATACCCAAAAGAAATGACGGAGGGCTACGGCTGGTTTTTGGCGAAAAACCTTTAACGTAGTGAACTTGATATCGCTGAAGGAACCTGATAGCTTTTTATAAAAATATAGTGACGAAAACCTTTTGCTAAAGAGATCATTCCCGGTGAAAGGATCACGGCTCTTTCCTCGTGGAATGAGGTGCAGGATATTCCACTGAATACCATGATGTAAAGCAACTTGTAATCGACTATAGTAAAGTTATTACCCTGACGCAAACTTCTGCCCATGGGGTCTTTCCCGGTGAAGGGATATCAGCCCTTGCCTCGTCGAATGAGGTGCAGGATATTCACACCGAATACCGCTATGCATAACAAAAGGAAACGTCTTTGTAATAACACTTTTAAAATTGTTCCAACAACTTCAAACAGGTTTTTTTTCCTTTGCATTGATAAGAATCAATGCAGTCACATCATCAATCACACCAGAAAAGAACGAAAATAAAATGTACGTATATGCCATCCGCATTCGTCACTGGGTCACGTCATCAGCCGTTAGGTAACTAAACTAACGACAGAGCGGGGACTGGACTAGCACGGGGGCAAAACATATACAACACCTAATAGTATATATACCAATATACAATAATCGCTCCAGGCGTGATAATATGCAACATTACAGAAAAGTAATAAGCATCACAGAACAATACAGATAATCTTGGATCCTCGGGTTTCACAGAGCCGCTGAAAACCCGACGTTCCCCTGGTCGTGTGGATAGCCTGTGCAATGAAAACCTAGACCCCTACGGGTGCGGCAAGTTACCCGCCAAAACCTGAAGCGAGGCAGCCCCCTACATCAAAGTGAATGGACCACCCAGCACTTCACGGAATCCGGTAGCTTGAGCACTCCTCCTTGGGTCAACCTGTACCCCTATAAGTGCGGCGAATAGTCTGCCAATTCTAGAGTGAGGCCCCTCTGCCTCTCAAAGCCATGAGATGCGGACCCGTTGCCCTCCAGAACCCGGCTATCTGTGCACTCCGTCGCAGGGTAAACCTAGTACAGAAATAAATAATACTACAACAGGTACATCGACCGCAACATGGTCGTGCCCCAAAAGAATATTATACAACAGGCAGTGACGGCAGTCCACATGTTGGACGCTCGCCCCGCAATATCAAATGTACAAATAAATCCAAACTGCACTACCATTGCACACTGCTATCCACCACGACAAATCCGCAACAACACAGCACAACACAGAACATCAACGCGAATGTCACGTTCGCAAACCCGTCTAAAAGAACTATAGCAATCAGACGCGGTTTACCGATCAAATGACATTCCCGGTCGGAGATATAATGTAAGCACTGTAAACTAACGTGTTTAAATTTTGATCGACCAAATATCACAAAGTGGGCCCCACGAATATCTGATGAACAGTAACATAACCTGGGCCCAAAAGATATATACCAAAAACCCCAATTTCTAAAGAAGAACCCACTGAGCAAATTTAGGGGTATGATGACACAGAATGGCCGCGGATCCGCGGCCAAACCATGGGTTTGGCCGCGTTTCCCCGGCAGTCTTGTCGAATCAAGATCCCAAATTCGGTCGGTGTTCTTAGAAAACCCTGCACGGATTTCTGGGATATGTAGAATAATTTTAGGACTTCAATTAAAATCGACAGAAACTGTGAGCGTGGAATTTTGCAGTTTTTGATTTCCGGTTTGATCAATATTTTAAACGCGTTAGCACAAGTTAGCATAGCATAATGGTTAGGCTCTGATACCACTGTAAGTCTACGGTAGCGCCCCGGCCGTCTACAGACGCCTAATGCGGAACAAAAACTTTTTAACTGGCGCTATCGTATACTATAACCCGGATCTTCCATTATTGCTAAACTAACAAACTGTAAAGAGTGTAGAAAGGTTGTACCGAACGATCCAAGTCATTCGTTCTTCAACCATCATCCCACGCTCTGTTGCGGCTGCTCCGATCTCGTCGATCTCCGATCTGCTCGTCCAGGTGGCACCACATCAACGGTTCTTTAAACGGGCTCCCGCCTCTGACTCGAGGCAACTCGGTCATCAAGTTTGCTAAAAGAGATGACCAAGAATGATGTAGAATATGATTAGAATACTTTGTCTCACTTCGTCCAAAACCGTGGACGATCGGTTAATGAAGTTGCCACTCGAATTGGGTGATGGAATGAAATGAGCTATGAAATTTCCATACACCCCAAAACTATCATCTTTTCTTTTTTAGCAAATTAATCATCAAGTCCATGAGAGAGAGAGAAGGGGCCGGCCATATATGAGGAGGGGGTGATGGTAGGAGCAAGTAGAGGTAACCATAAGATGATGAAGCTTATCTTGATCATTAATGGAAGCATGAGTCACTAAAAGCCATTAATGCATACAATGAATCTAATAACCAAGTCATCATGCATTAAATGAATCATTAAAAGCACAAATGAGTCACAAGACACCTCACCACTTCTAGAACCATCTAGAAGAATCCACACTCATCTTAAGAAAAGAAAAATCCGTGTTTAACCGAATGTTAAAAGACGGCTGATAGAAAACTGGAAACTAGCAACTTCCAAAAGTGATCCTGAAACGAATTTCAGGATAACCCCGTAACTGTATAAATATACCCGCATTTGTATTATGACCGAATACAAATGCAACTGAGACAAAGATATTATATCTACTCAATACAATACTCGGATCCGGCTTAAACCAAAGCCGACGAGTATCATCTGTCCGAAAATCGACACGTGTGTAAACGCAAGTGCATTCTCCGAACCCTGCCATAAAACCATACGGCCTCTACAACGTTTCGCCCGAACTTGGAAACTGTCTGTGGGGGACTCTAATGACTCATCAGTACCCTGGCAGTGGGTTTAACTACAAACCGTCAGCGGCACTAGCTATGCGTAACAGCTGACATGGACTGACCTCAAGGGATGCCGATGAGCGAACTCATCCGGAAAACCCTACTGGGCCTAACAGTGACAATGTATATACAGTCCGGTCCGTTCGTCTATGAGTATCGCATATCTGCCTAGGTGGCTGGTAACGTCAGACCCCCAATAGCAGTATAAGTCGTGTCGGAGTATAGCCTCAATACACCCTGAGATACTACTGGAGTACCTACCAGTAAATCTCCTGCCACGGCCGTGGGCTTTGTGTAATGGCTCTCCTAGACACAGCGCGATCTCGCCCCCAATACCGGGAGAGACGAATCCCCCGCCGATCCGCTCACGTGCCTCCATGTGGCTCAGGACTGTACCCAAAAACTACATGTTTGCATGACTCCTTTGAGCCGTGGTAGGGTAGAAATCAACGCACAGTGGGAACTCACACGAGACAAATGACGACCTCAGGTCGATGAACTAACCTGTACACATGTCACCAGGGAACTGCTATCTGACGATAGGTATAGTACCGACTAGTAGATTCCCGGCGAGTCCTGTCCGGTGTACTCATAACCCAATGAGCACCTGTATACATCTTAGGTGATCCAACTGACACCAGTGGCTTGTGAGACCGGCCACCGCCCCTCGTCGGGGTCTCGACTGTATACACTAGTCTACTCCGGAGTATCGATGCCCTGTTTCGAAACTCCCACCACTAGGGACAAAAATCAAGGATATGCATATAAACCACCCAACTCTTACGTATATGATCGCCATCATACTGTTGGTAGTAAAGCAAGATCCTAAGGGCTCTATCAAAGTGTAACAGTGATCAGTCACCTGAACCTGTACACGACTGATAAAGGCAAACCAGATAGCATACTATCATCTCGAGTAAGACTGTCCTACCAGTATATGTCCTCCGCAACCATTGCAATCACGTACCTGCGATCCAATAATTGACTCTGAGAGCACTATATCCAACACACTGTGCTAGGAGTCGTCCATTCTAAATACTCATAGAATGCTGTCTAAGTATCCAGATTAGGAAACCACCCAAATCTAGATCTAAAACCATAGATCTAGTATCCAGAATGTCTGATATAATATACAAGTCCTATGTGGAGAAATCTCTGTGTGACGACCAAAGAATAACCAATCGTAGTATAGGAATTTCACTTCCTACTCTGTGTATGTCATCCAAATACCAGGACATCACACCCTACTACCTTCTTAACAGATCCATCCCCTATTCTGATGAAGTCAAACCTATGATTGTCACATCAGAAATAGATGATCTATCTCCGCTATATCTGCTTTAGTCTATAAATAGACATAAGCCACCTGTCCACCAATGCTTCCGCTGCTCCCACTGACTACGACAACCCTCTGGCAGAGTCGTATAGACGTACACTTCCAAAACTAGTTTAGAAAGACGCTATACTCATCCTCCTGCCGGGTCTCACAGTCTGGAACAACAGCAATGGTAAGTATGGGTAAACAAGAACCTCCCTGTCACCGTCCTTGAGGCTACCGGAGTACCTCTCGGGTGCCTGAGGTTACCCACCATATCTGCGGAGTGGCCAATGGAATGTCAAATCAAATTGAATCTTTAGGTTCTTTATCAAATCTTCAGTAATCGTTTGCGGTTCTGAAATCACTTCCAGTTCTACCATACTCCCACTACTGTTTTCTGAAAATATCCATTTTTATTAAAAATGTGGTGAGTCAAGAACAATATCACTATTGATCTTCCAGATGGTAGAAAGTCAACCCTCGTCATAGCCTGGGTCAACCCACAAACAGCCATTATAGAAACGTGCCTTGAGTTATCCAGAGTCTGGTTTTAAGCATAAGCCGGACAACTTCCCGTACCTTAACATCATTAAGATATGAAATGTTCTATATCCAATACAGAAACAGAGGCACTGATTTAATCGAACCAGATTCAAATCATGCAGCTGTCTCCAGTGCATGTCAAGTATATGGAGAGAGGCCTATCAGCGTTACTCAACTTAGGAATGCTTCCAATTATGAGTAACCTGAAAGAGAAACAAGTTATCTTAATCATTACTATCAACTGAATAACATGCATAAGTATCTACATCTTCAATCACTCTGAAGAATCCTGATACTTGCAACACCTGGTCCTCTACATTATTCATATACCAATGACTTCTCAAAAGTTGGACCCTGTGTTTCTACGAAACACTTGTCTAAGAACTAGAGAAGTCATAAGTAAACAGAATATAGTACGAGGACCAACCCCTCTGTCCTAATGGACACTGGACAATATACAATACTCTGTATAAGTCCCCTGAGTCTAATAACTCAATCTTGTGTGTCGTAGGTCGAAAACTGTACTTATGGTTATGAAGAATTACACCGCTGTTTAATACTTCTTACCTAACCATCCACTGATATAGATAAATATCATAGACACAATTTCAAAAAGGTATATCTCACTCTATAAAAATAGACGTACAGATATATCAATTTGAAATTGGTGCATAACAGCGGATATTCAAAACCAAACATTTGCCGTCCGGACAACAGCCCAGGCGATTTCCTCAAAATATCACCAATTATAACGAATTCCGACATAATGAGGACGATCACCCAATTCCCAATAACTTACTCCCACTCATCATCTTTAAAATCATACAAATGTGAGAATCATACCTGGTAAATACATACCCTGGAGCAAGGTCTGATTTGGAAATCAGTTTTCTTTTAACAGTATATAGTGAAACTGAAACATGTAAATGTTTTGTTGGGGTATCCCGGTATTCTCAGTAATACCTCTTCCATTATCCAGATTCACAACTGTAAACATATATTTCTTTTCTATCTCTCTGCATCCCTTCATATGTCTTTAGTCATTACCTTCTGTACGCCCCTTTAGGCCAAATGGTTTTCTTCCTTCCCTACCGTTCGGCACCAGCCTATAGTTTGGAAGAAGACTATCCAATCAGCATATTGGGTGTACTGTCCTAATCCTAGGAGCACTCGCAATGCGAGAGAAGGTGAAAATAAAAGACAACCGAATAAACCTTATTCCTATTTCTCCTGAACCAGAATCCATCCCCGAACTGGAACAAGTTCCTTTCGAGTTCATATATAACCATACGATGGAGTATCCAAATAATTGTGGATCTTCGTAGTGATACGGAGTGTCCAGGAGAAATACAAAGGTGATGTGGGAGTGGTAATGAAACATTTGGTTTGGTCGTGAATATCAGTCGCAATTTACTTTGCCCTCCTTCTAATCCCTTTCTTTACCTTAACTTAATACCTTCTGTACACCGTTTAGGCTAATTGGTTTTCTTCATTCCCTACCGGTCGGCTCCTGCCTATGGTTTGGAAGAAGACTATCCAATTTGCGTAATAGGTATACTATCTCCTAAACCAAAGAGTACTCATAACCTGAGAGAAAGAAAAAGGAAAAGACAACTGAATAGTCCTATTCATTTTCTCCAGAACCGGAAACCATCCTCGAATCTGGAACAAGTTCCTTCGAGTTCGTATATAACCATACGATGGTTTTGTCCAATGAAAGTGGACGTTCGTAGTAATACGGGGTGTCCTGGAGAAAAGGGTAAAAGTTGGAGTGGCAATGAGGTCTGCAACTCTGACGATCCAAAAGCCAGTGTTAAAGAAGCTTCGGTTAATTTTGGTCTCTGAGTCATAGTCTAGGGTCGGGTCATGGTCGCTGCCAAAGAGAGAGAGAAGAGAAACACTCAGTGTGCACTCTAACCTATATCAGAATGGTTACCTATTTATCTAATCTGGAAAGCTCCCACTGTACCGTCAAATTCTCCTCCAAATCTGAAAGAAGAATTAGTCGGGATCACCCGAGGAGTAAGCTAACTCATCAGTGGGAATCGGGATCCAACTATCATCGCATGATAACGTGACGGAATCCGCTCACGTTATCACACTCCAGAAGGTATGTGCATATCTGGCAAGTTTTAGTTTCTTTAGAAACTCCTGATGTGGATTTTTGCCCCATGCTCTTATGACCTTGACTTTGGCCAACAAATCATAAGTCACATGTCAAGTTCTACCCGTCATTCTCTAGGTTAATTTGAAACTACCCGTACAAGCCCTTGACTTTGGCCAACAAGGCTATATGACTGTCCCAAACCAACGCATCTATCTATGCTGCATATGAATAACCAATAGCTACCAAACACTGTGCCCTTACTTTGGCCAACAAACACAACTTGAATAGTATTGACTATCTATATGAAACGATGGAAGGCTACGAATGGTTTCTGGCGAAAATCTTTAACGTAATGAACTTGATATCGTTGAAGGAACGGATAGCTTTCTAGAAAAATATAGTAACGAAAACCTTTGCTAAAGAGGTCACTCCCGGTGAAGGGATCTCGGCTCTTTCCCCGTAGGATGGGGTGCAGGATATTCCAACTTAATACCACGATGCAAAGCAAAGGTAATAGGCTATAGTGAAGTTAATGCCCTGACGCAAACTTCTGTCTAAGGGGTCACTCCCGGTGAAGGGATCTCAGCCTTTGCCTCATCGACTGAGGTGCTGGATATTCATAACCGAATACCACTGTGCAAAATAAAAGAGAACGCCCTTGTAATAACAGTTTTTTTTTAAAAATGTTCCAACAACATCAGAATAGGTTTGTTTAGCTTGCATTGATCCGAATCAGCGCAGTCCCATCAATTGATCACACCACAAAGAACGAAAATAATGATGTACGTATATGCCATCCGCATTCGTCACTGGGTCCCGTCATCACCTGTTAGGTTACTTAACTAACGACAGAGCGGGGACTGGACTAGCGCGGATGCAAAACATATACAACATCTACTAGTATATATATCAATATATAATATTCGCTCAAGACGTGATAAAATGCAACATCACAGAAAAGTACAGCATCACAGAGCAATACAGATATCTGGGATCCCTGGGTTTCACAGAGCCGCTACTGAAACCCGACGTTCTCCTGGTCGTGTGGATAGCCTGTGCAATGAAATCCTAGACCCCTACGGACGCGGCAAGTTACCCGCCAAAACCTGAAGCGAGGCAGCCCCCTTCAGCACCGTGAATGGAACACCCAGCACTTCACGGAATCCGGTAACTTAGGCACCCCTCCTGGGTCAACCTGTACCCCCAACGAGTGCGACGAATAGCCCGCCAATTCTAGAGTGAAGCCCCCTCCGTCTCAATGCCATGAGATGCGGGCTCGTTACCCTCTAGAACCCGGCTATCCGTGCACCCCACCGCGGGGTAATTCTAGTAAAGAAAGTAAAATATACATACAACGGGTGCATCGACCTCAGCCCGATCGTGCCCCAAAAGAATAATACAAACAGGCAGTGACGGCAGTCCACATGTCGGACGCTCTCCCCGCAATAACAAATGTACATAATACAACAAAAAACTGTACTAGCATTACATCCAGGCTATCCCTACGACCAATCCGCAACAACACAATAATACACAAAACATCAACGTGAATGTCACGTTCGCAAATCCGTCTAACCGGGCTCTAGCAGTTAGACAGGATTTACCGATCAAGTGACATTCACGGTCGCAGATATAATGTAAATACTGTGAACTAATATGTTTAAAATATTCGATCGATCAAATTTACCAAGTGGGCCCCAAAGCACTGCTGTAGCACATAAAGAAATTCTGGGCCCAAAAAGAATGTTCCAAAAACCCTATTTTCAAGTCAGGGGACCTCTGTAAAAAATTGGTGCACTGAACAGTTAAAAGAGCGGCGGAACCGCGGCCCAAGCATGGATTTGGCCGCGGTTCCGTGGTGGGATAATGAGATCGCGAGACCAAATTTTTACAGGAAGCTTATACTTCCCTGCACATCATTCTGCAACTACCTGAAAAAATTTTGGAGTCCAAAAAATTTCGACAGAAACTGATGCTATTGTAAACGCGGGTTTTTGGAATTTTGTTTGATCGAAAGTGTAAACACATTAGACAAAGCTAGACTAGGTTAATGGCGAGGCTCTGATACCACTGTGAGTGCACGGCGGTGCCCCAGCCGTCATCCCGAGGCCAAAATGCGGAAGCGATGATTTACTTTAATTTTTGAAACCGGCACCACCGCGCACTAAATACCTGGATCGGGCCATTAAACTAAATCTAGCTAACATAAGAACGGGTAGAGAAATAAACCGAGTGATCCGAGTCCTCCGGTCTTCTCATCGTCGTCCCGATCTCCCGGGGAATCTCCGGTCTTCATCTCCCCGCCGGAAGGGCACCACATCGCCAGCTTCTTTTACGGGCTCCCACCTCTGGTCCGAGGCAACTCGGGCACGAAGTTGGTGAGTCGACGTGCCCAAGATTTGCTGTAGAATGGTATAGTGCTATATGTGTCTCTAGAGGTTGCTAGAAGTTTCCTTTGGTGGAGGATAGATATGGAAGTTGCCTTTGGTAGAGGATTGATATGATAACATTTTGGAGATGAAATGGGGGATTTTTGCAAGCACAATAGAATCAAAAATCCCCACCCAAATATTGGGCAGCCCCTCCCTCTATCATGGCCGGCCAAGTAGGAATATGGAGAGGAGAGAATGAATGAGGGAGTGAGTGGAATAATACAAAGGGAGAGAAAGAAAAGAATGGGTGATCATGAGAAGGAATGATCACAAACTAAAAAACCAACAATCCACCATCATAATCCATCATCATCAAAAGTCATGCCATCATGACACTACAAGACAAGCTATGATGACTAAAGAAAGTCAAGTAATCATGGCACAACAATTTTGCAAGATCAACCCTCCAAAAAGCCTATTTGCACAAATGCAAATAAGTCCTCCTCCACCAATCTTCAGCTAGTGATAGATACAATGGAAAATGGCCGAAACGGAAAACAAACTGGCAACTCCAAAAAACCGATCCCGTAATAAATTACAGGAAAACCCTGCTACTGTGTATACACACCCGTATTTGTATTCCGACCGAAATACAAATGCAATGAGACAAAAACTACACTGTGCAATACTAGGATCCGGCTTAAACCAAAGCCCGCTAGTATTTTCCATCCGATCATGATCCGTGCAATACCGCACGTATCTGATTGAACCCTGCCATATCTCCATACGGCCTCTACAACGTTTCGCCCGAAACTTGAGCAACTGATCTGTGGGGGACTCTAAAGACTCGTCAATACTATGGCTGTGGATTTAACCACTAGCACGTCAGAGGTATTAGCCATACGTGACGGGCCACCAGCTATTGACCAAAAGGGACGTCTGTGAGTGAACTCATCCTGACACCCTACTGAGCCTGTCAGTGACAATATCTGTACAGTCCGAAACGTTCGTCTATGAGCATCGCATGGTGGGCCTAGGGGGTTAGTAAAAGTCAGACCCCCAAAAGCGGTACAAGTCGTGTCGGAGTGTAGCCCAGAACACCCTGAGATACTACAGGAATACCTACCAGTAAATCTCCTGCCTTGGCCAAGGACTTTGTGTAAGGGCTCTCCTAGACACAGCGCGACCTCACCCCCAATACCGGGAGAGACGAACCCCTGAAGATCCGCTCACTGCCTCCATGTGGCTCGGGACTGTACCCAACTAAAACCTGTTTGCACGTCTCCTTTGAGCGTGGCAGGGTAGTAATCAAAGTACAGTGGGAACTCACACGAGACAAATGACGATCCTCAGGTCGATGAACTAACCTATACACATGTCACCAGAGAACTGCTATCTGATGTCAAGTTTAAGACCAACTAGCATGTTCCCGGCGAGTCCTGTCTGGTGTACTCATAACCCAATGAGCACCTGTATACATCTTAGGTGAACCAACTGACACCAGTGGCTTGTGAGACCGGCCACCGCCCCTCGTCGAGGTCTTGACTGTATACACTAGTCTACTCTGGAGTATCGATGCCCTGTCTCGAAACTCCCACGACTAGGGACCTTTTAAGGATGTGCTTATAGACTACCAGCTCTCACGTATATGATCATCCTCATACTGCTGGCAGTCAAGCAAGAATCCTAAGGGCTCTATCAACGTGTAATAGTGACCTGTTAAGTCACCTAAGACAGTACACGATGATAAAGGTAAAGCAAATAGCATACTATCATCTTGAGTAAGTCTGTCCTACCGGAATAGGTCCTCCCTCAATCATTGCAATCACGTGCCTGTGATCCAATAATTGACTCTGAGGGCACTATCTCCAACAAACACTTACCAGTAAATCTCATCAACAACCCTGGCCAGGGAGTTCCTGTTACAGCCAATCGAGCATAGTGCAACATCAACTCCCTATACTGGGAGAGACTCCTATCGCTCATTGCCTTCATGTAACTCGGGAGTGTACCTAAAATCCACCTTTTTTCACTCCTCCTTTAAGCCGTGGTAGGGGGGAAATCAAAGCACAGTAGAAACCACACAAGACTCTATGACGATCTCGAGTCTACAGACTAACCTGTACTAGTGTCACCAGAGAACTGCTATCTGACGATAGGTATAGTACCATCTAGGAGTTCTCGGCGGGTCTAATTCAGTGTACCCATTCTCTAATGAGTACCTGTGTACAATCTTTGATGTCAAACACTAATGGATATGGGATCAACCATCGCTCTATACAGGGTCAAGAAACGTACACACTAGTCTACTCTGGAATATCGATGCCCTGTCTCGATATTCCCTTCACTATGAACAATTGAAGGATGTGCTTGTGGACTACCCAGATCCCAGTAGTATGATCCGCATCATAGTCCTAGTAATCAAGCCAACATTCTAAGGGCTTTATCAACATGTATATGAGAGACGGTATAATAATACCAGTGAACATATTATGATAAAAGCAATCAGATAGCATACTATCATGTCGAGCAAGAAAATCCTCCATATATATGTCCAAGCATCCATTATATCATACAATAATGGCCTCTAGGGCATACATATCACTAACACTCCAAATCCAAATATTTTGGAAGTTTAACTCCAAATCCAGATCCTTTAGGAGCTTAACTCCATATCCAATTTTTGTTCAGGGGTTCAACTCCAAGCCAAGGGCTAAGCCCCTCTTCCGCTGGTGCTTCACAGGCGACCTGGCGGGCACATAGGCTCGTGTGAACCACAGGCGTCCGAAGGGCACGTGTCGCTCACGTGACACGCAGGCGCCCCGAGCCTTACCTTCATAATAAAAAAATAATAATAATAAATGCAAATAAAAAACCTTCTTTTGAGCAAATAAATCTTTTTTGACACAGTTTTGCCCTAACCAAAAATGAAATAAACACGCCCAATCGCATTTATTTTTCAGAAGCACCAACATACTGCACATTGAGTTTGCATGACTTGTTTGACCCGTTAATCGTGTTGGATATGTATGCCCTAGAGGCCTGTATTGTATAAGATACTAGGCTTGTATATGTACAGAAACAATCTTTGCTCGAAATGATAGTATGCTATCTGGTTTATCTTTATCATACCATGTGATGTGTTGATGAAGCCCTTAGGACTATGCTTGACTACCAGGATTATGATGAGATCATACTGGTGGGACCTGGGCAGTCTACAAGCATATCCTTCAATAGTTCCTAGTCGAGGGTATATCGAGACAGGGCATCGATATTACCATATTAGACTAGTGTGTACGTTTCTTGACCCTGAGGGCGATGGTTGATTCCACAACCATTGATGTTTGACATCAAAGATTGTACACAGGTGCTCATTGGAGAATGGGTACACCGAACAGGACTCGCTGAGAAATCCTAGATGGTATATATACCTATTGTCAGATAGCAGTTCTCTAACGACACTTGTATAGGTTAGTCTGTAGACCCGAGATCGTCATAGAGTCTTGTGTGATTCCCACTGTACTTTAATTTCCTCCCTACCACGGCTCTATTGAGTCCTGCAAACAGGTGGATTTTGGGTATAGTCCCGAATCATATGGAGACAGTGAGCGATAGGAGGGGTTTCGTCTCTCCCGGTATAGGGAGTTGATGTCGCGCTATGTTTGATCGGCTATAACACCTAAATCCCTGGCCAGGGTTCTCGAGGTTTACTGATAAGTGTTATCAGTAGTTTCTCGAACTGTTATGAGTCATAAATCAGCATGACTTATAAAGTTACTAGGGTCTGACATTAACCACCCCAAGACTTCATATGTGACGTATCAGACGAAGAGACCGGACTGTACGGTAAGTGTTGCTTGCAGGCTCGTAAGGGTTGTGATGAGTTCGCTCGTTGGCCACCTTTTCGTCATGTACCTGGGTAGCCGTTACGCACAGCTAGTGCCGCTGACGTGCTTGTGGTTAAACCCACTGCCAGCGTACTGTCAAGTCTTTAGAGTCCCACACACAGAGTTCCCTCGTTCAGGCGAAATATGTAGAGGCTGTAAGTTGTTATAGCAGCCGTAAGCTGTTACGGCAGGGTTTTGATTTTGTTCATGTAATTGTTACAGGAATAATAATCGGAAGGATAATACTGGTGGGCTTTGGTTTAAGCCGGATACCGGTATTATATTATTGGATTAATGGTATTCGTATTCTTCGGAATTCGGATGCGGGTATACAGTATACGGTATACGGTATACGGAGGAGGGGTATTTTTGTAATTGTTGCAAGAATACCTTCTAGAAGGTGCCACCTCATAATGACATAATAATGACATCATTTATTTTATGAAAATAAAATGAGGTGGAAATTAAAAGGTACAAGCATGATGAGGTTGTTGTTATGGAATTACTATTGAAGCATGATACTAATTTATATAATGCATGCTTCAAATTATTTCTCTTAGTGCTATATCTTTATTCATCATGCTTGAACACTTTCATTATGATAAACACTTACTCCTTCTCATCTCCTCCTTCTCCTTCTTCTTATAAATAGCTTCACATGAGATGTGAATGTGAAGTGAATCAAGAGAGAAGATTAAGAGAAAGAAATGCTATAGATTTCAAGCTAATCCAATACATTCATCTCTACATAATCCTAGTGACCTATTCTAGCAAAATTGGTCTCTAGGTTAAACTCCTATGAAGAGTTTCTAGCTCGCACGATAACTCTCGGGTGGATCATCTAGGTCTTGGGTGGCCGGAGATCGAAGACATCGACAACATCTAAAGGAGCTAAGGAGTTCATCAAAGAGAAGACCCGAAGGACCGTATCATTGAGGTATAATCCCTAACATAGTAGATAAGATCTCTAGTTAGGTTTTTCTAGTTGTGGTTTAGACAAGATCTTCGGTTAAGTGCGTGTTGTATGCCAAGAAAATTTTCGTTCACCGCTTCCGCCGCGCCACAAGAGTTGTGGGAGCATGCAACATACACTAACATGGTATCAGAGCCCAACTAAACCACAATTAGATGTTAGCCAAAAGTTAGAAGCTCGATCGACAGTTTTTTCTCCCGAAAACTCGTATTCTGCCCTTGCTGCTGTCAGTTTTTGAAAGTGTTCCAAAATTAATTTGACATGTCTTAAAAATACATGCAGGGTTTTATAAGAACACTGTAGAAATTTAGACTCCTGACTCAACTAAAGCGCCACGGATCCGCCGCCAAACCCATGGTTTGGCCGCGGATCCGCCGCCGAGTTGGGGCCCTGTCGACTCGTTTTTCTACAGTGCTCATATATTGAAGAATTAGGGTTTTTGGGATATAAAGAATTTTACAAAGGTGTTTGTACAGGAACATGTCAAGTGTTGGCATGGTTTAAAATTATCGATCGAAATTCTAATAGTGTTTGGCTAATCGGGTTTTTTGTTTTTTGTGATATGTGTTTGAAACGTCCGCTAATTGCTATATGACGATTAGTGGGGGTTGCGCATATGGATATCATGAGATGGTATGTGTATATGAATGTGTTGGATCGTCGTGATGAATGGCCGGGGGGTGTGAGAAGAGCGTTTTTGCTTTTCTTTCATTCCATGTAATTTGTAAAAAGCCATGTAATATTGTTTTAACGGGTACATCCGGGATGAGGTTGGAGCCACTGATGTATAATTTCTTTTTACTGTTTTTGCTCCTAGGATAGACCCAAGGTGGGGTGCACAAACTATCGGGTTTTCAAAGTGCCGAGTGGCCTACTCAATTGTTGAGGGAGGTTACTACACTTCGGGAATTTGGCGGGTAGTTTGCCGTACCCGTAGGGGTCTAGGGGGGGTCTGGCTATTCATCACGACCGTGGAATCCGTCTTCCATTAAAGGCTTGAATGAAATACGGAATTCCTAGTATATCCAATGCATTCATCTGTGATCTGAAATGGTTATATTTATATATGATATATATAATAAACGTTGCTTATGTTTTGCACCCGCACTAGTCCAGTCCCCGCTCTGCCGTTAGTTAAGTAACCTAACGGTGCATGACGGGACCCAGTGACGAATGCGGATGGTATAAGCGTACGTTCTATTTTTTCGTTTCTTTTCTGTGATGTTTAGGAAACGTAAATGGTGGGACTACATTAATGTGATTAATGATAAGAGAAAGAAACCTAAAGATCCCTTCACCGGGAGAGAAAGAATCAAATTTTTTAAGAAAAAGGGTAACTCTAGCTTTTGTTTTGCATAGCGGTATTCTTGAATATCCTGCACCTCATTCGATGAGGAAAGGGCCGAGATCCCTTCACCGGGAGTGACCCCTTTAGCAAAACTGGAAAATGTTACAAAGAACTCGATTTGATTTTATAGTTGATCTAACTTTGCTTTGCATCGTGGTATTTTCATATCCAGCACCTTATTCGATAAGGAAAGAGCCGAGATCCCTTCACCGGGAGTGACCTCTTTAGCAAAATTAGAAAGATACTACAAAACCATTCGATTTTTAAAACTGGAGCTTAAACCACTCCTTCCCACTCGATTCTACAACGATATTAAGTTCAAAACGTTAAAGGTTTTCATAAAAACCATCCGTTGCCCTCCGCCATTTTAGGAAGCAGAGTACTTAGTATTCGTGCCACGTTTGTTGACCATAGTTAAGGCGTGGTGTACGGTAGCTAAGTGGTGAATTCTTACAAAGCATTTGATGCGATAAATTAGGGCATTCTCATGACTTTGTTGACCATAGTTAAGGGTCATGTGGGTGGGTCTAAATCAATCACGAAATGGCGGGTTGAACTTGACTAGTACTTATGATTTGTTGACCATAGTTAAGGTCATAAGTCACTAGGGGTAAAAATCATATCGGGAATTTCAAGAGTTGAAATTTGCAATGAGATTGCATACCTTCTATATGATAGTTGGATCCCGATCCCACTGTGAGTAAAAGTTACTCCCGGGAGAATTTTGCACTTTCTGGTTAGCAAACTTGTAGATTGCAATTTATCCTGGCTAGTTTTCTTTTTAGGTTTGAAGGAAAATTTGATATAAAGCAGTTGGAGACAACAATTAGATAAGATTAATAACCAATCTAATTATCCAAGAGCAATCGCTGAATGACTTCTTTTCTATCTCCTAATAGCAGATACCGATGTCGGGACTTAAACTTTTATTAGACAAAAATAAACTCACTGGACCGAATTACAAAGATTGGCTAAGGAACGTGAATATTGCCCTGACATATGATAAGGTCGCATACGTCCTGACTACTCCAGCCCCTCCCAGCCCAGGCCCTGATTCTTCAGTTGCGGATAAAGAAATCCGCAAGAAATGGGATACAGACTGCGCAACAGCCAAGTGCCTCGCGCTAGCTTCTATGAACAATGAACATCAGAAGCAGCACGAGAAGATGGATGTCCAATCTATCTTTCTCCATACAGAGGAGTTGTATGGAGAGCAATCTCGTACTCTCCGATACGAGGCATCTCGAAAGTTGTTTCAGATGCGGATGGCTGCTGGCACGTCTGTAGGTGACCATGTATTGAAGATGATTGGACTTATCGAAGAACTTGAGGACCTGGGTTGGACCATGGAGAACGAGCAGTATGTTGATATTGTTCTACAGTCCCTTTCCCCTGCCTTTGCTCAATTCATTGTAAACTTCAACATGCACAAAATGGAGAAGTCTTTACCAGAACTCCTCAATATGTTGAGGAGTGCAGAGAGCACGCTAAAGGTAGCGAAAACTCCCACTCTTATTGCTGGGCCATCTTCTTCCTCCATCCCGAAAGCCAAGGCCAAGGGAAAGAAGAAGAAGAAGAATCCCACCAAGCAGAGAGGCGGAGTGAAAAAGGCATCGGGAAGGGACAAGAAAGGGGCTGCTGCGACAGGTCGTGGGGAATGTTTCCACTGCCACCAGACTGGGCACTGGAAGAGAAACTGTGTTAAATACTTGGCCGACCTCCAGAAGAAGAAGCATGGTGATGCTTCCACTTCAGGTGTGTTTGTAACTGAAAACTGTTTTTCAATTAACTCTGCTTCCTGGGTATTAGATACTGTGTCAGGATCTCACATCTGCAATTGTATGCAGGGGTTGAGAAATAGCAGGTTGTTGAAGAAAGGTGATCACACTCTCCGGGTTGGGAATGGTTCCTCAGTACATGCTACTGCAGTGGGAGAATATCATCTTGGTTTGCTGTCGGGTTCTATATTGGTTTTGAACCCATGTTATTTTGTACGTTCGATGTTATGTAATATTATATCTGTATCGTTGTTGCACAATGCTGGATATAATTTTGTATTGCAATCTAATGTTATGAACATTAACCTTAATCAAGAGTTGATTGGGTATGGAACATTAAATAACGGGATATACATCCTAAATCAGCATACAGTTTTTCATATACAACACGGAAACAAAAGAAAGGTTTCAGACATAAATGAAGCTTTCATTTGGCATTGTAGACTAGGTCATATTAATGAAACAAGACTAACCAAGCTACATAAAGATGGATATTTAAACTCGTTTGAATATAAATCTTATGCGACTTGCCAGTCTTGCATCAAAGGTAAAATGACCAAAACTCCGTTTACTGGACACGGAGAGAGAGCTACTGAACTCTTAGGCCTCATACATAGTGATGTATGTGGACCAATGTCTACACATGCTGGAGGTGGTTTTCCATACTTCATAACCTTCACTGATGATTTATCGAGATTCGGGCACGTGTTCTTGTTGAAACATAAGTCCGAAGCTTTTGAAAAGTTCAAGGAGTATAAATCTGAAGTAGAAAAACAAACAGGCTTAAGTATCAAGAAACTTCGATCAGATCGTGGAGGTGAGTATCTAAGCTCAGAGTTTCTAGATTTCCTAAAAGAGAATGGGATTCTCTCTCAGCTCACTCCTCCGTATACACCACAGCACAACGGTGTATCGGAAAGGAGAAATCGTACATTATTAGATATGGTACGATCTATGATGAGTGATGCTGAGTTACCAATATCATTTTGGAGGCACGCATTGGAGACTGCGATTTATCTATTGAATAGGGTTCCGACCAAAACCGTGTCTACCACTCCATATGAGATATGGTATGGGAAGAGACCATCTCTTAAAAGAGCTAAGGTATGGGGTTGTCCGGCTTATGTGAAAAAGCAGAATCCAGACAAACTTGAGACACGATCGGTTTTGTGTAAATTTGTGAGATATCCAAAACACTCGTATGGATATCTATTCTACCACAAGGAGGAACAAATGGTGTTTGTTTCTCAGTATGCCACATTTTTAGAAAATGAATTTTTTACAAATGATACTGTTGGCAATGCGGTAGAACTGGAAGAAGTTCCAGATGCACAAACCATTACTGATGATTTGATTGAACCTGAGGTTTCAATAGAACCTGACACACCTCAGCC
This sequence comes from Agapanthus africanus, assembly GCA_030015575.1. Lineage (NCBI taxonomy): Eukaryota > Viridiplantae > Streptophyta > Magnoliopsida > Asparagales > Amaryllidaceae > Agapanthus > Agapanthus africanus. The sequence continues at coordinate 257,103,865 of JASDDO010000006.1, read as the reverse complement.
ACTCCGTAGATCTAGTAGGACTTCTCGCCCACCTGATAGATACTACGGTTTTCTAATTGACGGCGATAGAGAAGATTGCATCATGGATGATGATGACCCTACTAGTTTTCAGCAAGCTATCACGAGTGGTGACTCAATGAAATGGTTGGATGCCATGAGATCCGAAATGGAATCCATGCACACCAACAAAGTATGGACTTTGGAGGCTGCACCTTCTGGAGTAAAACCCATAGGGTGCAAATGGATTTTTAAAAGAAAGATTGGTGTGGATGGTCAGGTGGAGACCTATAAAGCTAGGCTGGTAGCAAAAGGATTTCGTCAAAGACCGGGCTTGGACTATGATGAAACTTTTTTACCAGTCGCGATGCTTAAATCCATTCGGATCTTGCTTGCTATAGCTGCTTACTATGATTATGAGATCTGGAAGATGGATGTTAAAACGGCATTTCTAAATGGTAATTTAGAAGAATGCGTTTTTATGGATCAGCCAGAGGGCTTCATTGATAGTGGGAGCAGCGGAAAAGCATGCAGGCTGCTTAAATCCATTTATGGATTAAAGCAGGCATCACGGAGTTGGAACATCTGCTTTGATGATACAATCAAAGAGTTTGGTTTTATCAAAAATGTGGATGAACCGTGTATTTATAAAAGGATTGTAGAGAGTACTGTTACATTTCTCGTATTGTACGTGGACGACATTCTCTTGATAGGAAATGATATTCCTATGCTACAATCGGTCAAACTATTCTTATCGCAGAGGTTCTCAATGAAAGACCTGGGCGATGCCTCGTACATTCCGGGGATAAAGATCTATAGAGATAGATCTAAGAAATTATTGGGATTGTCCCAATCGAGATACATTGACACCATACTAAAGAGGTTTAGTATGGAAGATTCCAAGAGGGGTACTTTACCCGCTTGTCATGGGATCACCCTCTCCAAAGAGATGTCTCCAAAGACTGATGAGGAGAGGGCTCGCATGAGCATTATACCCTATGCTTCGGCAGTAGGATCTATAATGTATGCGATGTTATGTACTCGCCCAGATGTAGCTTATGCACTAAGTGCAGTAAGCAGGTATCAATCCAACCCAGGGGAGAAACACTGGACTTCCGTGAAGAACATTCTAAAGTACTTGAGAAGAACTAAAGAAATGTTCTTGGTGTATGGTAACGGAAATCTCCAAATGGAGGGCTTTACCGACTCCAGCTTCCAGAGCGACAAGGATGATAGTAAGTCCATCTCAGGGTTTGTATTTACTCCAAATGGAGGGGCGGTATGTTGGAAGAGTTCCAAACGAGATACCGTCGCTGACTCCACGATGGAAGCTGAGTATATAGTTTCTAATGATGCCGCAAAAGAAGCGGTCTGGATGAGGAAGTTCATTTCAGAACTTCAAGTGGTTCCATCCATTGCTAATCCAATACCTCTGTATTGCGATAACAATGGAGCCATGGCTTTGGCAAAGGAACCGAGGTCCCATCAGAAATCCAGACATATCTTGAGGCGGTATCACCTCATCAGGGAGATAATGGATCGCCAGGAAATCGAGGTGCGGAGAGTAGACACGAAAGACAACACAGCAGATCCATTCACTAAGGCTATCCCTCAAGTACAGTTTGAGAAACTGTTTGAGCTGTTGGGCATGCGGTACGCCTGAAACTGGTTCTAGCCGGTACTTATTACATTAATTACAGGCCTTAGTGCAAGTGGGAGATTGTTGGATATGTATGCCCTAGAGGCCTGTATTGTATAAGATACTAGGCATGTATATGTACAGAAACAATCTTTGCTCGAAATGATAGTATGCTATCTAGTTTATCTTTATCATAACATGTGATGTGTTGATGAAGCCCTTAGGACTATGCTTGACTACCACGATTATGACGAGATCATACTGGTGGGACCTGGGCAGTCTACAAGCATATCCTTCAATAGTTCCTAGTCGATGGTATATCGAGACAGGGCATCGATATTACCAGATTAGACTAGTATGTACGTTTCTTGACCCTGGGGGCGATGGTTGATTCCACAACCATTGATGTTTGACATCAAAGATTGTACACAGGTGCTCATTGGAGAATGGGTACACCGAACAGGACTCGCTGAGAACTCCTAGATGGTATATATACCTATTGTCAGATAGCAGTTCTCTAGCGACACTTGTACAGGTTAGTCTGTAGACCCGAGATCGTCATAGAGTCTTGTGTGATTCCCACTGTACTTTAATTTCCTCCCTACCACGGCTCTATTGAGTCGTGCAACCAGGTGGATTTTGGGTACAGTCCCGAATCATATGGAGACAGTGAGCGATAGGAGGGGTTTCGTCTCTCCCGGTATAGGGAGTTGATGTCGCGCTATGTTTGATCGGCTATAACACCTAAATCCCTGGCCAGGGTTCTCGAGGTTTACTGATAAGTGTTATCAGTAGTTTCTCGAACTGTTATGAGCCATAAATCAGCATGACTTATAAAGTTACTGGGGTCTGACATTTACCGCCCCTAGACTTCATATGCGACGTATCAGACGAAGAGACCGGACTGTACGGTAAGTGTTGCTTGCAGGCTCGTAAGGGTTGTGATGAGTTCGCTCATTGGCCACCTTTTCGTCATGTACCTGGGTAGCCGTTACGCAAAGCTAGTGCCGCTGACGTGCTTGTGGTTAAACCCACTGCCAGCGTACTGTCGAGTCTTTAGAGTCCCACACAGAGAATTCCCTCGTTCAGGCGAAATATGTAGAGGCTGTAAGTTGTTATGGCAGCCGTAAGCTGTTACGGCAGGGTTTTGATTTTGTTCATGTAATTGTTACAGGAATAATAATCGGAAGGATAATACTGGTGGGCTTTGGTTTAAGCCGGATACCGGTATTATATTATTGGATTAATGGTATTCGTATTTTTCGGAATTCGGATGCGGGTATACAGTATACGGTATACGGTATACGGAGGAGGGGTATTTTTGTAATTGTTGCAAGAATACCTTCTAGAAGGTGCCACCTCATAATGACATAATAATGACATCATTTATTTTATGAAAATAAAATGAGGTGGAAATTAAAAGGTACAAGCATGATGAGGTTGTTGTTATCGAATTACTATTGAAGCATGATACTAATTTATATAATGCATGCTTCAAATTATTTCTCTTAGTGCTATATCTTTATTCATCATGCTTGAACACTTTCATTATGATAAACACTTACTCCTTCTCATCTCCTCCTTCTCCTTCTTCTTATAAATAGCTTCACATGAGATGTGAATGTGAAGTGAATCAAGAGAGAAGATTAAGAGAAAGAAATGCTATAGATTTCAAGCTAATCCAATACATTCATCTCTACATAATCCTAGTGACCTATTCTAGCAAAATTGGTCTCTAGGTTAAACTCCTATGAAGAGTTTCTAGCTCGCACGATAACTCTCGGGTGAATCATCTAGGTCTTGGGTGGCCAGAGATCGAAGACATCGACAACATCTAAAAGAGCTAAGGAGTTCTTCAAAGAGAAGACCCGAAGGACCGTATCATTGAGGTATAATCCCTAACATAGTAGATAAGATCTCTAGTTAGGTTTTTCTAGTTATGGTTTAGACAAGATCTTCGGTTAAGTGCGTGTAGTATGCCAAGAAAATTTTCGTTCACCGCTTCCGCCGCGCCACAAGAGTTGTGGGAGCATGCAACATACACTAACAAATCGGAGGTTCTCTCGCCTCTAACAGCGAAGGGTAATTAACGACGATTTTGTCCGTGGCCGCCGGTGATTTGGATTCCCGCAAACAATAAACCCCAGCCTACCCTGAGCAGGGAGAATCTGTATATGCTTGACAAGCGTGCACATTTATATCTCAATAGGGTGACAAAAAACACTCTACAATAGGGAGTTGATGTCGCTCCATGAATGATTCACTATAACTATAAGTTCCTGGTCAGGGCGGTTGAGATAAACTAATAAGGTTAACAATTGTATCTCAGATAGTTATGAGTTTGATATCAGCATGACTTATTTGGTTATTGGGAGTCTCAGAGTATCCACCCCTCAAACCCAGTATGCGACACTCTCTGATGAAGAGACCGGACTGTACGATAATTGTCACTGATAGGTTTTGTTAGGTTCAGATGAGTTTACTTGTCGACCGTTCTTTTAACATATACCTGGGTAACCATTACGTACAGCTGGTGCCGTTGACGTGCTTGTGGTTTATGGATATGATCATGTAACGTACTGCCGACATATTGTTGATTCTTTAAAGTCTCACACAGATGGTTTCCCCACTCAGGCGAAAGGATATAGTGTGCGTAGTATGATACGTATGGGAGTTCGATTAAACATGTATATATAATTCATATATATTAATCGGAGGTTTGATAATACTAGTCGGTTTATTATAAAACCGGATTATGAAATCAATTGTTGATATATATATATTTATATATATCTATATATATATATATATATATATATATATATATATATATATATATATATATATATATTCTAGTAATATGTTCACTCTCTCTCACTTTCTTATTTGCTAATTGTATATGATACAAATGCATGTATGTATGTGTGTGTGTGTGTGAAACATATATTAAAATATTTGTGTATATAATACACATGTATACTTCTAGAAGGGACACCTCATTTCCTTATAATGATAAAGAAATGAGGTATGGTAGAGAGGTATGGGTTGCTAGGTATAGCCTTTATTTGTATTGAAAATAATTACTATTCTAACATGGTTGCCTCTCATCACTCTTACCTCATTCCTTCATGCACTTTCTCTCTCCTTATTCTTTTTGAGAGAAAAGAGAAAAAGAAAGAAAAATAGAGAGTGAACTTGCTACACCTTTCTTCTCCCATTTTCTAGTAAATAGTGAGAGCAAGTTACTTCACAAAGAATTGTTCTTTAGTGAAGTTAAAGCTTGGATTGGGTTTTCTTCGAAGTAGAACATTTTAGGTAAGGAGGTCTGCTTGTAAGCTCGATCCCTGTGATATGGAGTCTAGTTTGGGTATTCCAATAGAGAATGGACATGCTAAAATTGTTGTAGCCCCCTTAAACCCTATAAATAGCTCTCTTGATATTTAGCAATTCCGGCATTTAGATGATTTTGGGTTTTATGTTTGGTGTTATGTTTTAGAAATTTTTGTTCTATGTTTCCGCCGCGATCCATAAGTATTGCGATCCTAGCAATATACACTTACAAGAGGATCCTATGAACGGCCTAAACGAACCCAGAACAGAGCCCAGCAAACCCCAACAGTTAAGAGCCTGCAAGCCAGCGGGCCTAAGATTTCTCGTGAGAAGTAGAGCCTAAGAGCGACACATGTCGCATCGCGGTTGGTTCCGTACGATAGCGGGTATGCATGGCGCGCTGCGATTCGCAGGCAGGCATGGTTAGCGTTGAGCGGGCGCAAGGGCAGTTCAGGTCAGGTTTCATGGCTAATTCGAATCCGAATTGGATTAATTCTTCTCCAAGTTTTCCCTAGAGTATCTATAGCAATAGTTTTGCTAAGGTTTTATTTTAGTTCCAAATATTGTATCTATTTAGAGATATTTAGAGAGAGGAGGACCATCAAAAAAGAGGGTTTGAGAGAGAAAGAGAAGTTTTATGGAGAGATTCAGAGTTGTATTGTAATAAGTTTGTCGGACTTTGGGTGTATCTCGTGTAATGTTTACTCTAGTGGAAGCTCTCATCACGAAAACAGAATTAGGTACGAGTTTGCTCTAAACCTGAGTGATGGGGCTCCTTTTCGGGCCTCCGTCAGATGTTGTCTTCCACTGATCTCCCAGTGGGCTTAGCTGATTATCTTCTTTCGCCTGAGGGTCTCAATGGGTTTTTGGAGGAAGAGGTGAGGTGTTGAAGCTATCGCCGAGTACCTGCAAAGAAGTCCCGGGGTGGTTTGGTACCACCAAGGACCCTTCGACGCTCAAGTTAGTGATGAGATCCGAGAAGAGTAACGGCGTAAAGTGTAAAGAATTGCTTACTTGACCCCTCTGTGATGGGGGTTTATATAGTGGCGACAGCACGCAGCAGCAGGCGCGAGAATCTCGCCGGCAGTTACGCTCCCGACATCACGCCTGTGTAACGAGCGGATCGCCCGTTAATGGAGATCGTGATGGCGTGGAACGTAGGATGTTGCCGGCGGAGAATCCATGCAAGGCAAGATTTGCGGAGCAGCGGTTACGCCTGTGAGTGGTAGAGTTGGTCGGTCGGAGGAACCGAAGAATAAAGCCTCGGCTGGGAAGCTTGGAGACGAGCAAGAGGGCCGAGGAGTCTTGGTCCTGTGGCAGCTCGGGGCGAGCTGAGAGGCCGAGGAGGCCAATTTGCAGGGGGACCGAGGAGAGCCAGCTTGCGCTTGCAGGTCGGGAATAAGGGTGGCCTGGTCAGCCTCTGAAGGCCCTTTCTTCTGGGTCTTGGGGCATATCACCCGCCACGTGTCACGATATTGAGGATTGCCAATATCGAGCATCATCATTAGCCCCCCACTTTTGTCCCGACCAGCTAGTGGGTTGGGTCAAGGGTGGACTGCCGGGCCGTCTGGGGTAAGCTCCCTCCTAAGGTTTCATTGGGACGCGTCCCCAGGTTGTCAGCCGTCTTTTCTTCCAGCTTATCAGGGGTAGATCTCTGCATTTAGGGAGGGTGCGCCGGTTCATGCGTCCTGCCACTGAAGTAACGGTCCATGTGTCGAGCGTCGGTCGGCCGACGCGACGTGTGCAAACCTGTGGACTGATGGGGCGCAGCCCAATGTGGGCATGACATGTGGGGCGACCGTCGTCGAGTTGATTTCGATCATTTGCCGAGTGTGCTAAATGCTGCTGAGAAGGAGGCATCTCCATGGTCCCGGAGTCGAGGTGGGATTATTCAGACTTGGATAGACCTTGTGTCTCTTGTTGGGGCTTTCCTCAGCGTCTGATGGGCAGGAGGATGCCCGCTAGGGATGCGCCGATTAGGAAGGAACTCGACGTCCTTGCGGTGAGGGCTTCAGACCATCAGCGTCTGATAGGCAGGAGGATGCCCGCTGAGGATGCGCCGAGCAGGAAGGAATTCTGCGGCCTCGCGGTGAGGGCTTCAGACCATCAACGTCTGATGGGCAGGAGGATGCCCGCTGGGGATGCGCCGAGCAGGAAGGAACTCGGCGGCCTCGCGATGAGGGCTTCAGACCATCAGCGTCTGATGGGCAGGAGGATGCCCGCTGGGGATGCGCCGAGCAGGAAGGAACTCGACGGCCTTGCGATGAGGGTTTCAGACCATCAGCGTCTGATGGGCAGGAGGATGCCCGCTGGGATGCGCCGAGCAGGAAGGAACTCAGCGCCCTCACGATGAGAGCTTGAGACCATCAGTGTCTGATTGGCAGGAGGATGCCCGCTAGGGATGCGCCGAGCAGGAATAAACTCGACGGCCTCGCGATGAGGGCTTCAAACCATCAACGTATAATGGGCAGGAGGATGCCCTCTGGGATGCGTCGAGCAGGAAGGAACTCGGAGACCTCACTATGAGGGCTTAAGATCCTCAGCGTCTGATGGGCAGGAAAAGGCCTGCTAAGGATGGCTGAGCATAATAGCTACTCGGTGCCTCTTTCCGAAGGCTTTGACCTTTAGCACTGGAAGGGCCGTGAGAGGCCTGCAAAGGATGGCCGAGCAGGGTAGCTGCTCGGTGCCTCTTGGCAAGAGCTTTGATCTCTGGCGTCGTGGGTAGGCTACTACCAGCCTGGGATGACCGAGCAGGATAGCTGCTCGGGGCCTCTTGGCGAGGGCTTTGATCCTTAGCGCCATGGGTAGGGAGCTACCAGCCGGAGATGACCGAGCAGGGTAGCTGCTCGGTTTCATCTTGCGAGGGCTTTTGATACTTCAGGACGGGGACCGAGCGGGGTTACCGCCTAGTGCCTCTTGGCGAGGACTTTGATCCCTGTCGGTTGGGGTAGGAAGCTACCAGCCGGGGATAGCCGGGCAAGGACCCGACTGCCTCTGGGAGGAATTTGGTCCTTAGCGCGAGAAAAATCTATATGGATGTAAGAAGCCTACCAAGGACCCTTGGCCGGGTAGGGTTATTGCTCGGTGCCTCTTGGCGAGGGCTTTTGTCCTGAAGGATAGCCGAGTGAGGGAACCTCGGGCCTCGACTGGCTCTGGGAGGGCTTTTTTGATCTACGGCGTTGTGGTAGGGAAGCTGCCCGCTAGGGATAGCCGAGTGAGGGAACCTCGGGCTCGAGTGCCTCTGGGAGGGCTTTTTGATCCCTCAGCGTTATGGCAGGGAAGCTGCCCGCTGGGGATAGCCGAGCGAGAGAACCTCGGGCTCGACTGCCTCTGAGAGGGCTTTTTGATCCCCAGCGTTGTGGCAGGGAAGCTGCCCGCTAGGAATAGCCGAGCGAAGGTGTAACATTTCAAAAAAAAAAAGATAAAATATTAAATTTGGGAATTTTTATAATTTAATATTATTTTATTGAATATTTTAATATTTTGGAATTATTAAATACAAATAAATGGGAAAAAATTATGGAAAATTCTAAAATAGGGTAAATTAGAGAATTATGATATTTTAAAGTTTTTGTGATTAATTTGACACTAATTTAGTGCTAATCGCGATTAAAAATCGCTAATCGGTTTTTTTAGCATTTTTGTGCAAAACATGCACATATCACTTTTTCTACACTTGTGCTACATTTTATTGCCATGGTTTGTTTTGGGGTTACTATTTATGTGAGAAGGATTTAGAAAAGGAAAAGAAAAGAGAAAAGATTAAAGAAATGGAGGGTTGGTGAGAGAGAGAGGTATGGGCTTCATTTGACAAAGAGACTTAGCCATTTCCTTCGCTAGTTTCTCTCTCCCTCTCCCTTGCTTGCTGCTGCTCCTCCTCCTTCATCTCTCTCCCCTTTTCAACTCCTCAAATCACCATGAAAACAAACTCAAAACCCTACCCCCATTTCACTAAAATGATGCACAAGCTCAAGACCTTCATGATGGACCATGAAAGCATGGATTTTGGCCACTAGGGGCAACTCAAGAAAATTCTTGAGTTGCCAAATGAGGTAATTTCTGGATCATTAGATTAGTTTTTGCATTACTTATACCCCTATGTTAAAAGTGAATCGATATCGGGTGGTGTTGTGGACTTAAAGGAAACCTAGTTAGGGTTTGAGGGAAACTTGTGTTGTATGTGAAATTTAGTTCAATTGAGGTTATATAAACACCCTAGTGTATGAATTGAGACCCTAACCTGAAGCTTAAACCCATAATACGGATTTTTGAAACCGATATCGGGGAAATTGTGAAATCTGTGCAGGGTATATTGAATCTGCTATCACCCCGAGACCACTAAAATAATATTGAGTGGACGGTGAGATGTGCAGGCACCAGAGAACCACCACACCAAACCCTAGCTCCCCACTCCACTGTGAGGCCGCCGAAATTCCCATTCTGGCCGCAATTTGCGGCCAGAGCAGTGAGGAATTTCCTCGTTTTGCGTGCATGCCCCCATTTCCTCTATTCTTGGCCCAGGGTACTTCTAGTTTTGACTGATTCCATCTAGGGTGAAATCTGGGACATTTTTCCTAAGTTGATGTTTTGGATTCGTGTTTCCGTATTCCGTATTTTTAAGTCTGAAATTATGGATTATGTTTTGCCTCGACTATGTGGCGTTTATACGACGATATAGAGGATTTATTTATGATTTTGAAGGCGTGCCATAGGTTCTCACCTATAGGCCCCTTATCGTATCGTTTTGGACTTCATGTGCCGTTTTAGCTTGGATTTGGTTTTAATGCGCATATACGATACTCTGATATGTAGGTACCCATGAAGACTTCGGGACGACAAGCAAATACGTGGTGACGTCCGCAAATGATGATGCAAGGTGAGTAGATTATATCTACTGGGGGAAGTCGGGTGGATGGCGTATAGCACCCCCGCAGTCCGTAGTTGTTATTATTATGATAGTTAGGTGTATATTGGATAGTGTAGGGTTAGAAGTGACTAGTGTAGTTCATAGTCGCGAACCCTAGAATAGAATTACACCTACACGCACACCCTTGCATATTACCTATACTTACACGGTGTTAAATGATGATATTGGATGACTTTGGAGATGAGTCGATGATATTGGGCTTTGTGCCGCGAGATCGGTGATGTGATATGATTCGTATTTGGGATACGAAATGTGTTTCTTGCGGGCTTGGGATGTGTGTTTACCCCCCCCCCCCCGCATTCATACTTTGTAGATGGCATCAGTTGTACTAGACATAGAATAGTACCCCGGATTATATGATCTGATGATAGTGATACCTGAGATGTGATGAGATAGTGTGATATTGACCCGTACCCAGCTATTGGGATGCCGTACGACGATTTACCGTACGAGCCTATATTGATGATAGATCCGCGCTCATGACTCGAGGATGTCAGATGATATACTGTATCGTACGTGATACTATTGAGGCGGGATCACCGACTATTATATCTTTATATATATCGACTCAGATGTTAGGCGGTTTCCTTACCTGTAGCTCAGCTTGTTAGTTCAGCTGTATAGTTTAGTGTAGTTGTTAGATTAGATTAGACTCCTACCTATTTGAAAACTAGCGGGTCGTGGGTATTTTAAAAGACAGGTCAAGGGATCTACGGACATTTCAAAAGGCGTATCTTTTCATAAAAACACCGTAGCCCCTATTTTCAAAACCCCATGATTCGTGATATTTCAAAAGGCACCATTTGTAGGACTTATATTAGATTAATGCAGATTAGTTATAGTTGCGTCCTGTATTCAGCTCTCACTCCTTTTTTGTGGCCCGCTTTGCCTCGCATTCTTATATTATGTTTCATACTCCATTGTTGATATCATGCTGTTAGGACACCAGCACCATTACCGATGTTGCGTATGTACCACGTACACTTACTTGCCGGCTCACACACATCTTCATCGGTAATTGCCATGTCACGTACACCTTAGAAAATACTATTGCTTGACATAACCTATTAGCTAATAGTTTAGACATTGTAGTTATTACCTGCTACTTCATGCATACTGTTATTCATTGTTATGCCGCATTCATGGATTCTCATGCATATATTCACTATTTTACGTGTTACTGAGGTTTTGGATTTGGATTTCCGTGAGATTTTCTGGATTTGGAGGAAAATCGCAAAAACACAAATAAACATTTTCTCTCTTTTAAAATAAAAAGTGCGGTTTTCCCATGATGTATGAGTCGTCCACCATGAGTTTGCTGATGGATTTGGAAACCCGATTCGAGGAGACGGATGAACCGTTTCGGGTACATGGTGGACCCGGTGTGGTACCCCGGGGCAAGAGGAATGTGGTGATGACGTTGAGCCTGGCAGGGGAGCACTACCGACCGGTGATTTTACCTGACGCGTCGGATATCCGGAGGATACCGTCGTGGTCTTGAGATTGATGGTAGGGACCGGTCTGGACTGACGGCGCCCTCGATTTTTGTGATTTAGACATTGCGATTTCGAGATATTGAGGTACAGAGACTGTGATGCAGAGATATCGAGATATTTGGATTACGTTTTGTGCCGATGTTAGGCACTGTTTTATGCTGATTTCATTATGATACCTCATTTTAAAAATACAAAGGAAATCCCACTAAATTATGAAAGCAGTTTCTTCATTTACCTGTATTCTGTTCTCATGCATTCATACCTCATTCATATGATATATTGCTACCTGAGGCACTGACACAGGCACATGAGATTATACTCGGGTTAGATATTTACCCTAGCCTTGTTATAGGCTGCATGTTTTATATTGAGGATTTTATTACTGATTGTTGACCTAGGATTATGTCTTGCATTCGGTTTCTACTTGTAGATATTCTCTATTCACGAGTTGGCAACTCACCTCCGTTGTGCCACAGTTCTTGCAGGTTTTGCCGTACAGGTTCCATTGCGGCATTTCTGGCACACTACTTTCTTGCGGGTGAATTGCTTTTGGTAGGTGGATTCTTTTGTATCAAGAACCACCATTGTATTTATTTTATTCATTGTATCTAGAATTTCCATCAACCAAAACTTGTATATTGTTTCAGACCTAGACTTTAGTGCTGTATTTTTGACCTTAGAGTCGCGCTTAGTAGAATTGCGGTTTTCTTGTTGCTTTTGAGTTCTTTTGGTTTGATCCTCGCCTTTCGGCGTTGTATATTCTTGTTGCTTGCGTGGTTGTGACCGTCGATTGACGAAGAGCTAGCTCCCGCTTGGGGATGCCTTTTATCATTGTATATATGTTGTGCTTGTTGTATCCCGTTCGGGGCCAGTATTTACAAAAGAAACTCTGCCGAAATTTTTAGAAAAGACTTTACCTTTTAAAAATGTACATTCGGCTTAGTTATTTAAAAACCTTGACTTCAAACATATTTTCCTTCACTTCTTTAAATCAGTTTTCTTTACGTACTCTTTAAATGGTTTTAGATTTCTGGGCTTTTGGCTTACTTGGATCAGGTGGAGTCCTATAGACTTCATATGGTTCAAGGGCCAGTCACGTGCTCTTTCGGGTCGTGACAAAGTTGGTATCAGAGCGCTAGGTTGACCTTGGTTCAAGTCTAAGTTTGACTATCTGGAGCCTAGGGCGTTTATATATATACGGAACTTAGGCTTGACCTTACGGAACTTAGACTTAGTCGAGGGGGTATTAGACCCGAACTTTCGTCGTATAGGATGACCCTTGGTTGATGGAATAGGTGACTAAAGTAGAGTGACGTACCGTTGGTATGTTCCGCGGCATACTTACGACACACCACTCCGCTTAAGGAACCTTAGGATGTACATATTTTCGAGATCAGTGATTCTCTTTATATCCATGATTATACATCCATTTGAGATTCCCGATTCTATTAGTCCATGATCATACCTTCATTGATGCTGTTCCTTCTTATGATCATGTATCCACTCTGGATCTGTTGTTTCCTTTCTTGTCATTGATCTGCTCTCTTCGATACTCGATTGAGGTTCCTGTCGCCATGTTTGAGCGCAGTTTGGGCTGCTGCTAGGGTTACGGTCAGGGCGAGCTCGTTTGGTACGAGGGCCGACCATTGTGTTTTCTGGTGACATGGGAACGTCTCGAGTCAGTATTGATGACTGTGGCCTCAAGTGGAGGCGAGTGCTTGGTTTTGCACCGGATGATCGGGCCATTGTTAGAGCTGCCAGTTGAGAGAGGACTGTTGATGTACAGCTTACCTCAGAGATTATGATGCCGCCTACCGTGCAGACAGATGGACCAGCTGTTGCTGAGATGGACAGGATGTCGCTTTCGGAGCTTACGAGCTGAGATTGTCGGAGCTTCCAGGCAGATATGAGACAGATGATAGCTAGTCTACCCGATTTGAGAGACGAAGGTGATTCGTCCGATTTATGCGCCGGAGCGGGCCCAGTTGAGTTGAAGATTTCCAGTGTGGAGAGTCTTACTCAGATCTAGAGCAGACCGATTCAGAAATGACCGCCAATGTGTCGCCTTTCCTGGAGGATTGAGGCGTTGTTCGGCGTACAGACGAATGAGCCAGTTGTTGCTGTAAATGAGGAGATATCACCCAGATGGTTGGGACTACTGCAGCATGAGCATATACTTAGAGCGATGATAGCAAGTCGCTAGTCACCTGAGGATGAATGACTAGGACATGTGGTTCGTTCGGTTACCGATGCGAGGTCATCAGATTGATTGTTTCCAGCTGGAGACGACTTCGCGCAAATTCGTTGAGAGTCGATAGAGACGATCGAATGTCAGAAGCCCATTTTCCAAGTTTAAAGTATACGGAAAGACATGCAGGTGATTCTATGGACCCTCTAGAAGAATGAAACCCTAACTCGACTTAATGACCGTGTGAAAGCCTTTGAACCTTAGGGTTTGCGGCAGTTCCGCGGCACCATTAGTGAGGCTTGGGTTTGCCCTTCTACGGCTGGACCACCGACGCTGAGGCATGTACTCGATACTATTAAACTGTACTCGAGATGTTGATCTCTTGGGGGATTATAAGGTTCTGACGAGTCGATCGAATGTTTCGACATCATTCGGATATCATGTGATGGGATGCTTGCTTGGGAGACTCCAGATACGAGTATAGCCGTTGGAGCACAGTCCATGCAGCCGCGATGAGACGAGTCTGAATCAGTCGATATTGAAGCAGAGTGAAGAAAAGAGTTCGCAAGAGATTTCGACGAGATGACGTCCCACTCCGCTGACATCAGAGATGTGATACGCACCCAGAGGCGTTGTATATGGATATATCTTCCAGAAAGAAGCGCGATAAGTATGCAGCCGTTCCGGAATAAGAATTTGCTTCAGCAATGGATGATGACTTCCGGGCAATCCTGCAGAAAAGAGATTTGAGAGAGAAATCTCGATAGGACCCTTCTGGAATGCGATACGAGAAGACCTAGACTCAGGGGTGGTCATATTGCGCACACCCAGCAGGCCAGGGTTCGGCATTGTCGACGAGGTAGTGGACCAGGTTCGGATAAGGGAACTTACCCAGATGCGTTGCGAATTGATCAAGGACGGACGAGTATTGAGTATTCCTCCGATGGTTGGGACGTGTTCCCGAGGACCTGTCAGCCTGACATCTTCTACAGAATGATGAAGCTACAGAGTACGCGATTTCGAGTCCGTGCGAGAGACTTCAGATTTGACCGTGGCCGAGGATAGTGCAGTGCGTAGATATGCATGGCGTGACGTCATAGTGGACGACGATAGAGACAGGTGGAACCATAGGTTCGAGCGAGACGCTGACGAGCTGTCATTACTTCCCGTCGAGACCAGAGGTCAGATATGCTTACAGAGGCGTTGGGATGCGACCAACTTCCGAGAAAATGCTTTGCTGAGGACACAGATGTCCATTGAGCAAAAAGAGATTATGCAAGAGTACCAGCCTTCGTACAGTTCGGCATAGGCATGATTGGAAGAGACCCTGAGCAGGATTCCTTCCAGGACATTGCTGCAATGATGTTTGCACCCAGGATCAGATGTGTGATGTGCATTCAGAGAGCCAGAGGCCGACGCCAGTGATATGCTGCTTTACGAGTGGTCGTGAGGATCGACCGAGAGATGACCAGAGAAGTACCAGAACGGAATCGTCCCCGTTAGCACACCGGACAGGGCCGATGAGCCGATTGACTGCGAGATAGGTAATCCGCAGAGAAGATAAGGACCCAGAGTCAGAGGACGCCAGACCGTGAGCAAGAGGCAAGTAGATATCTTGCGCTGCTAGTATTGGATGCACCGACTCCTTCTCGACCGCGAAGGAGGAACTACCGACGACGGTATTTATGATTTGTGATTTTGTGATTCGACTTTCACGTATCCGTCGTTTTGGATTTTGGTATTTTTGGGCGTTCTGTTTGCATGATTTAGTTTTGATGACTGAGTTTCATGATATTTGTTTCATGCACCCACTGGATATTTATATTTTGCGCATAGTTATTACATTCGAGGTATTGATTGTGAATTCACGCCCATCTTATACAGTGATTTGATTTACACTTCCAGCAGAGTTTTCATGCACCTTTAGTGTTTTGATATACGATTTTGGTGCACGCCAGATGCACTAAATCGGGATTCTTCGTGCAAGTCACATGCACCTGATTTTTTTTTTTACTGTCAGGCACACACGTTGCCTACGACAGATGTTTCGTGCACACCAGTTGCACCTAGATGTTGTTTTGTTCACCTGTTTGACACATATATGGATTTTGATTCCTTGCGCACCAGACGCACAGGATATTCTTATATATGTATTTTGGGGATTGATTTCTAGTAGAGGAGTACATTTTTATGATATTCTCTATGTATTGATGTTTTCGGAGCCCCGACAAATTGGAGTATTACTAAAATTGTTTTAGTATTGGGGGTTTAAATTTAAATTCGGGGACCGAATTTCTTTAAGGGGGGTAGATTGTAACATTTCAAAAAAAAGAAGATAAAATATTAAATTTGGGAATTTTTATAATTTAATATTATTTTATTGAATATTTTAATATTTTGGAATTATTAAATACAAATAAATGGGAAAAAATTATGGAAAATTCTAAAATAGGGTAAATTAGAGAATTATGACATTTTAAAGTTTTTGTGATTAATTTGACACTAATTTAGTGCTAATCGCGATTAAAAATCGCTAATCGGTTTTTTTAGCATTTTTGTGCAAAACATGCACATATCACTTTTTCTACACTTGTGCTACATTTTATTGCCATGCTTTGTTTTGGGGTTACTATTTATGTGAGAAGGATTTAGAAAAGGAAAAGAAAAGAGAAAAGATTAAAGAAATGGAGGGTTGGTGAGAGAGAGAGGTATGGGCTTCATTTGACCAAGAGACTTAGCCATTTCCTTCCCTAGTTTCTCTCTCCCTCTCCCTTGCTTGCTGCTGCTCCTCCTCCTTCATCTCTCTCCCCTTTTCAACTCCTCAAATCACCATGAAAACAAACTCAAAACCCTACCCCCATTTCACTAAAATGATGCACAAGCTCAAGACCTTCATGATGGACCATGAAAGCATGGATTTTGGCCACTAGGGGCAACTCAAGAAAATTCTTGAGTTGCCAAATGAGGTAATTTCTGGATCATTAGATTAGTTTTTGCATTACTTATACCCCTATGTTAAAAGTGAATCGATATCGGGTGGTGTTGTGGACTTAAAGGAAACCTAGTTAGGGTTTGAGGGAAACTTGTGTTGTATGTGAAATTTAGTTCAATTGAGGTTATATAAACACCCTAGTGTATGAATTGAGACCCTAACCTGAAGCTTAAACCCATAATACGGATTTTTGAAACCGATATCGGGGAAATTGTGAAATCTGTGCAGGGTATATTGAATCTGCTATCACCCCGAGACCACTAAAATAATATTGAGTGGACGGTGAGATGTGCAGGCACCAGAGAACCACCACACCAAACCCTAGCTCCCCACTCCACTGTGAGGCCGCCGAAATTCCCATTCTGGCCGCAATTTGCGGCCAGAGCAGTGAGGAATTTCCTCGTTTTGCGTGCATGCCCCCATTTCCTCTATTCTTGGCCCAGGGTACTTCTAGTTTTGACTGATTCCATCTAGGGTGAAATCTGGGACATTTTTCCTAAGTTGATGTTTTGGATTCGTGTTTCCGTATTCCGTATTTTTAAGTCTGAAATTATGGATTATGTTTTGCCTCGACTATGTGGCGTTTATACGACGATATAGAGGATTTATTTATGATTTTGAAGGCGTGCCATAGGTTCTCACCTATAGGCCCCTTATCGTATCGTTTTGGACTTCATGTGCCGTTTTAGCTTGGATTTGGTTTTAATGCACATATACGATACTCTGATATGTAGGTACCCATGAAGACTTCGGGACGACAAGCAAATACGTGGTGACGTCCGCAAATGATGATGCAAGGTGAGTAGATTATATCTACTGGGGGAAGTCGGGTGGATGGCGTATAGCACCCCCGCAGTCCGTAGTTGTTATTATTATGATAGTTAGGTGTATATTGGATAGTGTAGGGTTAGAAGTGACTAGTGTAGTTCATAGTCGCGAACCCTAGAATAGAATTACACCTACACGCACACCCTTGCATATTACCTATACTTACACGGTGTTAAATGATGATATTGGATGACTTTGGAGATGAGTCGATGATATTGGGCTTTGTGCCGCGAGATCGGTGATGTGATATGATTCGTATTTGGGATACGAAATGTGTTTCTTGCGGGCTTGGGATGTGTGTTTACCCCCCCCCCCCCGCATTCATACTTTGTAGATGGCATCAGTTGTACTAGACATAGAATAGTACCCCGGATTATATGATCTGATGATAGTGATACCTGAGATGTGATGAGATAGTGTGATATTGACCCGTACCCAGCTATTGGGATGCCGTACGACGATTTACCGTACGAGCCTATATTGATGATAGATCCGCGCTCATGACTCGAGGATGTCAGATGATATACTGTATCGTACGTGATACTATTGAGGTGGGATCACCGACTATTATATCTTTATATATATCGACTCAGATGTTAGGCGGTTTCCTTACCTGTAGCTCAGCTTGTTAGTTCAGCTGTATAGTTTAGTGTAGTTGTTAGGTTAGATTAGACTCCTACCTATTTCAAAACTAGCGGGTCGTGGGTATTTTAAAAGACAGGTCAAGGGATCTACGGACATTTCAAAAGGCGTATCTTTTCATAAAAACACCGTAGCCCCTATTTTCAAAACCCCATGATTCGTGATATTTCAAAAGGCACCATTTGTAGGACTTATATTAGATTAATGCAGATTAGTTATAGTTGCGTCCTGTATTCAGCTCTCACTCCTTTTTTGTGGCCCGCTTTGCCTCGCATTCTTATATTATGTTTCATACTCCATTGTTGATATCATGCTGTTAGGACACCAGCACCATTACCGATGTTGCGTATGTACCACGTACACTTACTTGCCGGCTCACACACATCTTCATCGGTAATTGCCATGTCACGTACACCTTAGAAAATACTATTGCTTGACATAACCTATTAGCTAATAGTTTAGACATTGTAGTTATTACCTGCTACTTCATGCATACTGTTATTCATTGTTATGCCGCATTCATGGATTCTCATGCATATATTCACTATTTTACGTGTTACAGAGGTTTTGGATTTGGATTTCCGTGAGATTTTCTGGATTTGGAGGAAAATCGCAAAAACACAAATAAACATTTTCTCTCTTTTAAAATAAAAAGTGCGGTTTTCCTATGATGTATGAGTTGTCCACCATGAGTTTGCTGATGGATTTGGAAACCCGATTCGAGGAGACGGATGAACCGTTTCGGGTACATGGTGGACCCGGTGTGGTACCCCGGGGCAAGAGGAATGTGGTGATGACGTTGAGCCTGGTAGGGGAGCACTACCGACCGGTGATTTTACCTGACGCGTCGGATATCCGGAGGATACCGTCGTGGTCTTGAGATTGATGGTAGGGACCGGTCTGGACTGACGGCGCCCTCGATTTTTGTGATTTAGACATTGCGATTTCGAGATATTGAGGTACAGAGACTGTGATACAGAGATATCGAGATATTTGGATTACGTTTTGTGCCGATGTTAGGCACTGTTTTATGCTGATTTCATTATGATACCTCATTTTAAAAATACAAAGGAAATCCCACTAAATTATGAAAGCAGTTTCTTCATTTACCTGTATTCTGTTCTCATGCATTCATACCTCATTCATATGATATATTGCTACCTGAGGCACTGACACAGGCACATGAGATTATACTCGGGTTAGATATTTACCCTAGCCTTGTTATAGGCTGCAAGTTTTATATTGAGGATTTTATTACTGATTGTTGACCTAGGATTATGTCTTGCATTCGGTTTCTACTTGTAGATATTCTCTATTCACGAGTTGGCAACTCACCCCCGTTGTGCCACAGTTCTTGCAGGTTTTGCCGTACAGGTTCCATTGCGGCATTTCTGGCACACTACTTTCTTGCGGGTGAATTGCTTTTGGTAGGTGGATTCTTTTGTATCAAGAACCACCATTGTATTTATTTTATTCATTGTATCTAGAATTTCCATCAACCAAAACTTGTATATTGTTTCAGACCTAGACTTTAGTGCTGTATTTTTGACCTTAGAGTCGCGCTTAGTAGAATTGCGGTTTTCTTGTTGCTTTTGAGTTCTTTTGGTTTGATCCTCGCCTTTCGGCGTTGTATATTCTTGTTGCTTGCGTGGTTGTGACCGTCGATTGACGAAGAGCTAGCTCCCGCTTGGGGATGCCTTTTATCATTGTATATATGTTGTGCTTGTTGTATCCCGTTCGGGGCCAGTATTTACAAAAGAAACTCTGCCGAAATTTTTAAAAAAGACTTTACCTTTTAAAAATGTACATTCGGCTTAGTTATTTAAAAACCTTGACTTCAAACATATTTTCCTTCACTTCTTTAAACCAGTTTTCTTTACGTACTCTTTAAATGGTTTTAGATTTCTGGGCTTTTGGCTTACTTGGATCAGGTGGAGTCCTATAGACTTCATATGGTTCAAGGGCCAGTCACGAGCTCTTTCGGGTCGTGAGAGAAGGAAGCTCGGGCTCGAATGCCTCTGGGAGGGCTTTTTAATCCCCAGTGTTATGCCAGGGAAGCTGCCCGCTGGGGATGGCCGACCGAGGGAAGCTCGGGCTCGACTGCCTTTGGGAGGGCTTTTTGATCTCCGGCATTATGGCAGGGAAGCTGCCCGCGGGGGATAGCCAAACGAGAGAACCTCAGGCTCGACAGCCTCTGAGAGGGCTTTTTTGATCCCCGGCGTTGTGGCAGGGAAGCTGCCCGCTGGGGACAACCGAGCGAGGGAACCTCGGGCTCGACTGCCTGGGGATAGCCGAGTGAGGGAACCTCAAGCTCGACTGCCTCTGGGAGGGCTTTTTGATCCCCGGCGTTGTGGCGGGGAAGCTGCCCACTGGGGATAGCCGAGCTGTAAGTCCATGCTACCTCTCCCGGTACTTTCGGGAATGCGGAATTTGGTAAAAAACGATTTTTACGGAGGTGGTAACATGGACCTATAACCCGAATCTTGGTTAAACATCTATCTAACAACCTAACTATGAGTTTCTAGCTACTCGGTTAGGGGGTTATACCTTGCTTGTCTTGAACTCCTTCGTCTTCAAGCTCCGATGGTGGTCCGATTGGCTTCTTCTCGTCGTCTCCGTAAGCCGAAGATAGATCCACCTGAAAGCTCCAACCTTTAGCTCCTTCTTCGTTCTTTGAAGAAACTAGTTCACTTGGTTTTCTAAAGCTAGTGAACTAGAATGAGTAGAGAATACTTTGTGTGGGATTTTATCTATGGTTCTTGATTCTCAACTCATGAGATAAGAGAACCATAGGATCAAGAGAGGGAGCAAGAGGTTGAGGGTGAGAGCAAAAGGAGAGCTCAAGAACAAGAGAGAGAATGAGCAAGAAAGAATGAGGCTCTCTTTTGTCTTTCACCCTCTCATAATCCAAAGCAATCATAACTCATCATACTAACAAAAGTCTTATGTGATGGTTGAAGCAACCATAACCATATCATTTCATGCACTCATTTTACACAAATGAGCAAGTAAACAAAAGTCTTTGCCATGAAATGATGGCTATGGTTATCATGATGGTCAACTAGTCAAGCCTAGTCAACCGGTCAACAAAGTCAACAAGTCAACAAAAGTCAACAACCATGTCACAATAATACTTAATTAATATAATAGTTAATCACATATCAAATTCTCATTAGGGTTGAGCAAAAAGTCAAATAGTCAACGGTCAACTGTCAACAACCCTAATGAGAATCCGCTGCCTCTGCCTCCCTGTCAACTGTGCATACACACCCGCATCCGCGTTCCGAGGAACACGAATGCAAACCGGATAAATCCAATCCCAAAAGGTACACTAGGATCTGGCTTAAACCAAAGCCCGCTAGTGTAAACTGTCCGGACACTGTACGTGCACAAGTGCACGGATGTGACCGAACCCTGTCGCAAAACCATGCGACCTGTCGCAATACCATGCGACCTCTACTCTTTTGCCAAAAGGCGAAAAGCTTTCTGTGTGGGACTCTAAAGACTCGACACTACGCTGGCAGTGGGTTTAACCACAGACCGCAAGCGGCACTAGCTGTGCGTAATGCCGACAAGAAGACCGACGAGGCGAAACCCATCTGAACTCCTACTGAGCCTGAGTGTGACATTCTCCGTACAGTCCGGTCTGTTCGTCTGATACATCGCATGGCGGGCCTAGGGGGCGGTAAACGTCAGTCCCCCAATAGCGGTACAAGTCGTGCCGGAGCGAAGCCCAAAACACCCTGAGATAACACTGGAAATCTACCAGTATATCTCGTTTGCCCTGGCCAGGGACTACTCGTGTAATGGCTCTCCTAGACACAGCGCGATGTCAACCCCCAATACCGGGAGAGAAGAATCCTGTCTAACCGTCACTGCCTCCAAGTGCTTCGGGACTGCACCCAACCACTGCCTGTTTGCACGACTCCTTTGAGCCGTGGTAGGGTAGTGATCAAAGTACAGTGGGAACACACTCGAGGCGAAGTGACAGTGTCAAGTCAGCGGACTAAGCTGTACTCATGTCACCTGGGAACTGATAACTGACGATAGGTATAATACCAAGTAGTCAGTTCCTGACGAGTCCTGTCCAGTGTACCCGTAACCTAACGAGCACCCGCATACTATCTCAAGTACGACGTACTGACGGCTGTGGGACAGACCGTCTCCCATACTGGGATGAGAAGCGCATGCGCTGGTCTACTCTAGAGTATCGATGCCCTGTCTCGATAGTCCTGCGACCAGGGACCTGCATAAGGATGTGCTTATAGATTACCCAGCCCCACTAGTGTGACGGCCATCACATCGCTGGTAATCAAGCAAAGATCCTAAGGGCTCCACTAATGTGTATAGGCGATATACAAAAATAAACACATGTACACATTGAAGTAGAAACAAACCAAGTAGCATACTACCATTTTGAGCAAGATTGTACATACAAGGTGAATATCCCAAGCATCCATTAAGTAATATACAAACTAGTATGATACAGTAATGGCCTCTAGGGCATATACACTAACAATCTCCCACTTGCACTAAGGCCATATACTGGCGTATCGAAGACCTATCATCTCGATCAGCCGCTCGAACTGAGTCTGGGGCAGGGCCTTGGTGAATGGATCTGCAGTGTTATCTTCTGAAGCGACTCTCCGAACCTCGATCTCCTGGCGATCCACGATCTCCCTGATCAGGTGATACCGCCTCAAGATGTGCCTGGATCTCTGATGGGACCTGGGTTCCTTCGCTAAAGCTATAGCCCCGTTGTTGTCGCAATACAGAGGTATTGGATCAACAATGGACGGAACCACCTGAAGTTCTTTCAAGAACTTCCTCATCCAGACAGCTTCTTTTGCGGCATCAGATGCAGCGATGTATTCCGCTTCCATCGTCGAGTCTGCAACGGTTTCTTGTTTGGAACTCTTCCAACACACCGCCCCTCCATTGAGGGTAAAGACAAAACCCGACATGGACTTGGAATCATCCTTGTCACTCTGGAAGCTGGAGTCAGCAAAGGCCTCGATCTGGAGGTCTTTTCCGCCAAACACCAAGAACATCTCCTTAGTCCTTCTCAGGTACTTGAGAATATTCTTTACCGCTATCCAGTGTTTCTCCCCAGGGTTTGACTGATACCGTCTTACCACACTCAGTGCATAAGCTACATCCGGTCTGGTACACAACATCGCATACATTATAGAGCCTACCGCAGAAGCGTAGGGTATAATAGACATGCGATCCCTCTCCAAATCAGTCTTGGGAGACATCTCTTTAGAGAGGGTGATCCCGTGACAAGCCGGTAGGTTACCGCGCTTGGAATCTTCCATACTGAATCTCTTCAGTATGGTGTCGATGTACCTGGACTGTGAAAGTCCTAATATCCTCTTGGATCTGTCACGGTAGATCCGGATACCCAGAATGTACGAGGCATCACCCAGGTCTTTCATGGAGAACCTGTGTGACAAGAACCCCTTGACAGATTGTAGCATAGGAATGTCATTTCCTATTAAGAGAATGTCGTCCACGTATAAAACGAGGAATACTACAGTTCTCGCTACAAATCTACTATAGATGCATGGTTCATCTGGATTTTTGATAAAGCCAAATTCTTTGACCGTCTCATCAAAGCAGATGTTCCAACTCCGCGATGCCTGCTTTAGTCCATAGATGGACTTAAGCAACTTGCACACCTTTCCGCTGCTCCCACTCTGAATGAAACCCTCTGGCTGGTCCATATAGACACACTCCTCTAAATTTCCATTTAGAAAAGCGGTCTTTACGTCCATTTGCCAGATCTCATAATCGTGGAAGGCAGCAATGGCAAGAAGGATCCGAATGGATTTCAGCATGGCTACTGGAGAAAAGGTTTCGTCATAGTCCAAGCCAGGTCTTTGACGAAAACCCTTTGCTACCAGCCTAGCTTTATAGGTCTCAACCTGTCCATCTACACCAATCTTCCTTTTGAAGATCCACTTGCATCCTACGGGTTTTACCCCGTCTGGAGCAATTCCAACGTCCATACCTTGTTGGTGTACATGGACTCCATTTCGGTCCGCATTGCATCCAGCCATTTCACTGAGTCAACGCTCTGAACGGCCTGCTGGAAACTAGTAGGCTCATCATAATCTATGATACAATCCTCTCTATCCCCGTCTATGAGAAAACCGTAGTATCTCTCGGGCGGATGAGACGGCCTACTACTCCTGCGGAGCGGCGTAGGAATGTCCTGTTCTGTTGAACCCTCTGGTTCCACTAAGCTTTCAGTAACAGTCTGTGGTTCTGGAACTTCTTCCAGTTCTATTGTGTTCCCACTTATCTGGGTTTCCAAAAACTCAGTTTCCAAGAAGCGGGCATGCTGAGAAACAAAGATCTTTTGTTCCTCAGCGGAATAGAAAAGATACCCCCTGGAGTTCCTTGGGTATCCCACAAACTTACACTGTACTGAACGTGCCTCAAGCTTGTCCGCATGCTGCTTTTTTACAAAAGCTGGACATCCCCATACCTTAAGATACTTAAGACAGGGTTTCTTCCCAGTCCACATCTCATATGGGGTGGTAGGCACAGTCTTGGTGGGTGCCTTGTTCAAGAGATACGCAGCTGCTTCTAGTGCATATCCCCAGAATGATCGCGGTAACTCAGCGTTACTTATCATGGACCGAACCATATCCAATAGGGTTCGGTTCCGTCTCTCCGATACACCGTTATGTTGCGGAGTGTATGGAGGAGTAAGCTGAGAGAGAATACCATTCTCTTTTAAGTAATTCAGGAATTCGGCACTTAAGTATTCTCCACGTCGATCCGATCTTAGAATCTTAATACTTTTGCCGGTCTATTTCTCTACTTCATTCTTATACTCCTGGAATTTTCCAAAGGCCTCGGACTTATATTTCATTAAGAAGACATAACCGTACCTTGAGAAGTCATCCGTAAAAGTAATGAAGTAAGAATATCCGCTTCGCGCATGTGTAGACATTGGACCGCACACGTCACTGTGTACGAGTCCCAAGAGCTCGCTCGCTCTTACTCCATGTCCAGTAAACGGAGTCTTTGTCATCTTTCCTTTGAGACAAGATTGACAAGTGGCATACGATTGATATTCGAACGCATTCAAATACCCTTCTGTATGTAACTTCGTCAACCTTCTCTCATTGATGTGACCCAGTCTACAATGCCGCAAGAAAGTCTGATTCATTTCCGGAGACTTTCTTTTGTGTGTATTCTGGACATTGAAAATCTGTGGTTGGTTTAATACATATATACCATTACTCAATGTGCCTGACCCAATCAAAACTTGATTAAGGTGAATGTTTACTACATTACTTACAAACGCAAATTCATAACCTTCTTTAGAAACTAAAGATACAGAAATGATATTACAAGTTGCGTTGGGTACAAAAAAGCAATTACGCAAAACCAAAACATGTCCATCTGACATTCCCAGGTGATAGTCCCCCACAGCTTTAGCATCCATGCTAGCTCCGTTCGCAACTCTGAGGGTCATGTCACCTGCCTTCAAAACCCTACGGTTTCTCAACGCCTGCAAAGAATTACAGATATGAGATCCTGATCCGATATCCAATACCCAGGAAGTAGAGTTTATTGAAAGACAGTTTTCAAAAACATACACACCTGAAGCTGAAGCTGCAACCTGCTTCAATTCCTGTGTTCTGGCCTTCCAGGCCCTGCAATCATTCTTCCAGTGTCCTTTCTTATGACAATAGAAGCATTCTTCCTTATCCACAAGCTTCCCCGCTATCTTTGTTGCTTTACCTTTTCCCTTCGTATCCACTTTACTAACACCGCCCCTTGGTTTGGCGGGGGCCTTCTTCTTCTTTCCCTTGGCTTTCGTCTTGGACCTAGAAGAAGATGATCCTCCTACAAACAAAGTGGATGTATCCCTACCTTTCTGTAGGGTGCCCTCTGCGCTCCTCAGCATGTTGAGGAGCTCTGAAAGTTCAACCTCTTTTTCTTGTAAATTGAAGTTCAGTATAAACTGGGCGTAAGTGGAAGGAAGGGACTGGAGAACTATATCCGTATATAGCTCACTCTCCAATGTGATCCCTAGGTCAGCGAGATCCTCAATGTAGCCGATCATCTTTAGCACGTGCTCGGCTACTGATGATCCGACGGCCATTCTTGTCGAAAATAACTTTTTCGACGCTTCGTATCTTGCGATACGAGATTGCTCTCCATACAGTTCTTTTGTATGAAGCAATATGGATTCCATGTCCATATTCTCGTGCCTCCTCTGATGTTCGTTGTCCATCGAGGCAAGCAGGAGGCATTTGGACTTCGCGCTATCAATCTCCCAAGTCTTGCGGATTTCCTTATCCGCGACGCTGGAAGTTGGACCAGGGACAGGGGGAGCTTTGGTGGTAAGAAGATACCCCAGCTTGTCGTAAGTGATTGCTATCTTGACATTCCTGAGCCAATCTTTGTAGTTTGGCCCTGTCAGTTTGTTTTTATCTAGGAGTAACTTAAGTCCAGTCATGTCGATTTGGTCGCTGCAATTAGGAGAGAGAAGAAGAAACACTCAGCATGATGCTCTTGCAAGTTTAGAGTGTTTTTAGTTTGTCTAAACAGGATGGCTCCCACTGTTTTTTGAATCCCTCCTCAAACCATAAAGGAAGAATTAGCCGGGATCAATCCCACCGCACAATACTTGCTTAACCGTTCAGCCAGGCCGGTGTCGGTACTTCGAGGGAGGTTTTCCAACGCTTTCGCGAAGTTCCTTAATTAAAGAACCTCTTTTCCCTGGGGGCGTAGCCCCGCTAACACCTTTCTAGGCACCTACTAGGTTTATAGCATTGATCGTTTAGTGAGAAATTTCCCGAGGAGTAGCATATACTCACAGTAGGATCGGGATCCAAATATCATTGCGTGACGAAACTGAAGGAATCCTACCAGAATCATCACACTCCAAATGGTATGCAAATCTAGCAAGTTTCAGTACTTATGAAACTCCCGATGTGAATTTTTGCCCCATGCGCTTATGACCTTGACGAAGGTCAACAAATCATAAGTCACATGTCAAGTTCTGCCCGTCATTATCCAGGTTAATTTGAATCCACTCGTATATACCCTTGACGAAGGTCAACAAGGTAATGCGAATGTCCCAAACCAACGCATCTATCTATGCTACATATGAATACCCAATAGCTACCAATCACTATGCCTAGACGAAGGTCAACAAACACAGCTTGAATACTATTGAATATTCATACGAAACGACGGAGGGCTATGAATGGTTTTGGCAAAACCGTGAACGTAGTGAACTTGATTTGGTCGATGGAACGAGATAGCTTTTAAAAGGAGTGGCTCAAGCTCCGCATTTAAAAGTTGGTTTTGAAAAGAACCGAGTGGTTTTTCGAAAGTGTTCCAACGACTTTAACTTGGTTTATTATCTTGCATTAGTTCTTTTAATGCGTGATATTCTTGCATTAGTTCTTTTAATGCGTCCCATCATTTAATCCTACCATTGCAGAAAACAACCAAAATATGACGTACGCTTATGCCATTCGCATTCGCCACGGGGCCCCGTCATTACCCGTTAGGTTACTTAACTAACGACAGAGCGGAGGCTGGGCTAGCGCGTCTGTAAAACATAAGCAACGCCTAAATAATATCATATATAGATATACTGCAATGATAAACATTTCAGATCACAGATGAATACATTGGATATATTAGGAATCTGTAATTCGTACGAGCCTGTAACGAAAGACAAATTACACGGTCGCGGTGAATAGCCAAAAACCCCACCCAAGACCCCTACGGGTGCGGCAAACTACCCGCCAAGTACCCGAAGCGTAGTAACCTCCCTCATCTCCATGAGTAGGCCACTCGACACTTCGGCATACCCGGTAGTTTGTACACCCCCTCCATGGGTCTATCCTAGGAGCAAAAACAGTAAAAAGAAATTATACAATGACGGCTACAACCCCGACCCGGTTGTGCGGCCATACAAATAATAATTACATCAATTTACAAATTTACATGAATTGAAAGAAAAGAAAACTCTCGTCTCACATCCCCCGGCTATTCACCCGCGACAATCCAACATATTCATATACACATTCCAGCACATTACAGATCACAGATTTGTATAACCCCCACTAATCGACATATAGCGATTAGTAGACGTTCAATACAAATATCACATTACAGAAAAACCCGTTAGCTAAAGTCTTTTAGAAGTTCGATCAAAA
This sequence comes from Agapanthus africanus, assembly GCA_030015575.1. Classification (NCBI taxonomy): domain Eukaryota; kingdom Viridiplantae; phylum Streptophyta; class Magnoliopsida; order Asparagales; family Amaryllidaceae; genus Agapanthus; species Agapanthus africanus. The sequence continues at coordinate 257,075,627 of JASDDO010000006.1, read as the reverse complement.
ATACGGATTTTCGGGACCCCAAAAATAAATTTTTCGTTCTGGAAAATCTGGGTTGAAAATATATATTCCAAAAATCCCAAAATACCCCAGTGAGTAAACTGCAAAAAAGAAAACCCTTGACCGAGTCAACTCGGCCGCGGTTCCGCGGCGGGAGCGTGCTCTCGCCGCGGAAACGCGACGCTTTGATCGAGTCAGGGGCCCAATTTTTTGCAGTTTCTTTAAAAAAGCCTGAGTCGATTTTAGGTGTATTTCAAAAGAGTTTTCCAGCACTTTTAAAATCGACAGAAACTTGAAAATCTTGGGGTTCGTTTTCGGGACTTTTCTTTGATCGATCTTCTAGTTACTTGCTAACATGTTAGATAGAGTTTAACCTGGCTCTGATACCACTGTAAGTCCATGCTACCTCTCCCGGTACTTTCGGGAATGCGGAATTTGGTAAAAAACAATTTTTACGGAGGTGGTAACATGGACCTATAATCCGGATCTTGGTTAAACATCTATCTAACAACCTAACTATGAGTTTCTAGCTACTCGGTTAGGGGGTTATACCTTGCTTGTCTTGAACTCCTTCGTCTTCAAGCTCCAATGGTGGTCCGATTGGCTTCTTCTCGTCGTCTCCGTACGCCGAAGATAGATCCACCTGAAAGCTCCAACCTTTAGCTCCTTCTTCGTTCTTTGAAGAAACTAGTTCACTTGGTTTGCTAAAGCTAGTGAACTAGAATGAATAGAGAATACTTTGTGTGGGATTTTATCTATGGTTCTTGATTCTCAACTCATGAGACAAGAGAACCATAGGATCAAGAGAGGGAGCAAGAGGTTGAGGGTGAGAGCAAAAGGAGAGCTCAAGAACAAGAGAGAGAATGAGCAAGAAAGAATGAGGCTCTCTTTTGTCTTTCACCCTCTCATAATCCAAAGCAATCATAACTCATCATACTAACAAAAGTCTTAAGTGATGGTTGAAGCAACCATAACCATATCATTTCATGCACTCATTTTACACAAATGAGCAAGTAAACAAAAGTCTTTGCCATGAAATGATGGCTATGGTTATCATGATGGTCAACTAGTCAAGCCTAGTCAACCGGTCAACAAAGTCAACAAGTCAACAAAAGTCAACAAGTCAACAAAGTCAACAACCATGTCACAATAATACTTAATTAATATAATAGTTAATCACATATCAAATTCTCATTAGGGTTGAGCAAAAAGTCAAATAGTCAACGGTCAACTGTCAACAACCCTAATGAGAATCCGCTGCCTCTGCCTCCCTGTCAACTGTGCATACACACCCGCATCCGCGTTCCGAGGAACACGAATGCAAACCGGATAAATCCAATCCCAAAAGGTACACTAGGATCTGGCTTAAACCAAAGCCCGCTAGTGTAAACTGTCCGGACACTGTACGTGCACAAGTGCACGGATGTGACCGAACCCTGTCGCAAAACCAGGCGACCTGTCGCAATACCATGCGACCTCTACTCTTTTGCCAAAAGGCGAAAAGCTTTCTGTGTGGGACTCTAAAGACTCGACACTACGCTGGCAGTGGGTTTAACCACAGACCGCAAGCGGCACTAGCTGTGCGTAACGGTCCCTAGGTAATTCCGACAAGAAGACCGACGAGGCGAAACCCATCTGAACTCCTACTGAGCCTGAGTGTGACATTCTCCGTACAGTCCGGTCTGTTCGTCTGATACATCGCATGGCGGGCCTAGGGGGCGGTAAACGTCAGTCCCCCAATAGCGGTACAAGTCGTGCCGGAGCGAAGCCCAAAACACCCTGAGATAATACTGGAAACCTACCAGTATATCTCGTTTGCCCTGGCCAGGGACTACTCGTGTAATGGCTCTCCTAGACACAGCGCGATGTCAACCCCCAATACCGGGAGAGACGAATCCTGTCTAACCGTCACTGCCTCCAAGTGCTTCGGGACTGCACCCAACCACTGCCTGTTTGCACGACTCCTTTGAGCCGTGGTAGGGTAGTGATCAAAGTACAGTGGGAACACACTCGAGGCGAAGTAACAGTATCAAGTCAGCGGACTAAGCTGTACTCATGTCACCTGGGAACTAATAACTGACGATAGGTATAATACCAACTAGTCAGTTCCCGACGTGTCCTGTCCAGTGTACCCGTAACCTAACGAGCACCCGCATACTATCTCAAGTACGACGTACTGACGGCTGTGGGACAGACCGTCTCCCACACTGGGATGAGAAGCGCATGCGCTGGTCTACTCCGAAGTATCGATGCCCTGTCTCGATAGTCCTGCGACCAGGGACCTGCATAAGGATGTGCTTATAGATTACCCAGCCCCACTAGTGTGACGGCCATCACTTCGCTGGTAATCAAGCAAAGATCCTAAGGGCTCCACTAATGTGTATAGGCGATATACAAAAATAAACACATGTACAAATTGAAGTAGAAACAAACCAAGTAGCATACTACCATTTTGAGCAAGATTGTACATACAAGGTGAATATCCCAAGCATCCATTAAGTAATATACAAACTAGTATGATACAGTAATGGCCTCTAGGGCATATACACTAACACGAGCGAGGGAACCTTGGGCTCGACTACCTCTGGAAAGGCTTTCTGATCCCTGGCGTTGTGGTAGGGAAGCTATCCGCTAGGGATAGCCGAGCAGGGTAGCTGCTGGGCTGCCTCTGGGAGGACTTTCTGATCCCCGGCGTTCCGGTAGGGAAGCTACGCGCCAAGGACAGCCGAGCGAGGGATCCTCGGGCTCGACTGCCTCTGGGAAGGCTTTCTGATCCCGGACGTTGCGTTAGAGAAGCTACCCGCCAGGGATAGCCGAGCAGGGTAGCTGTTGGGCTGCTTCTTGGTGAGGGCTTTGATCGCACGCCAAAAGCGTGTCGAATGTTCAAAGTTCTAAAGTATATTACCGCGATCAGGACGGTGTCACTATGCAGCTAGCCGGTTGAGCAAGGGTCGATCCACAGGGAGATGATTGTATGTCCTTTCTTGTTTTAGACGAGTCAATAAAGAATTTGTATGAGTTTGTTCAATCTAACCTATGTGCATTATTTGCAAGTATAAAGTTGTTAAGAAAAGATACGAAAGTGTAAGCTAAAGAAATCTGTACTCAAAACCTTTGAGCCGAATCTTGACCAATTGAAGCTAGAGCAATCGGCAACAACGTGGATTAGGGGATTTAAGCACGGTATTCGGGGAATCCGGCTTATTTACCCCTGTCCTTCCGTTCTTGTCTCTTGCTTTCGCCTCCGGCCAAACCGAATGCAATCGGTCACGGTTAGGAATCACCGTTACCTTGTTAGGGTAGGGTGCCTAACGGAGCGCTTGCGTATCGTTTGGGCGGAGTTCAATGGAAAATAACGGGAAAAGAAAATGAGCAAAGAAATCTTAACTTACAATAAAAAGCGAGATAATAAAAAGAACCATTCAATAAAAGAACCAAAAAGAGCAAAAGAAGAGAACAAAGAAAAGAAAAGATTACAAGTAAGTGCATGGAATTAAAATTGCAAGTAAGTAAAGCAAGATAATAAAAAGCGAGAAATAAATAAGCAAGAAAAAAGAACTAGAAACTAGAACTCAAGACAAGCATGTGATCAATAGCCAACCCTTAAACTTGCAAGCTCAATCAAAAGGTTGCAAGGTCAAGAGAAGGGTAAAGAACTCATGTGAAGTGAAGAACTAATTTCATAAGAAGATACAACCCTTGAGATCAATAACTAACCCTTAAACTTTCTAGCTCAATGAAGAGGTTGAAAGATCAAGAGAAAGCAAAAATCTCAAGGGGAAGCTAAAACAAAAGAATGATACAAAAACCCTCATCTTCATTTCATCATCCACTCAAAAATCTCTCACTACAATTTTCATGGAGGAAAAAACGAAGAAGAAGAAGAAGAAGACTAAAACCTAACAAAAAGAGGCTAAAGAATTTAACTCCTTGGTTTGGCTCAGAACTGGGGTATTTATAGGAGGAGAAATGGAAACCTAGAGCAAGAATCTGGCATAATATGAAATACCCAAACTGCCCCTGAAAATTGGCAACCTAAGGCGCCAGTACAGCCGCGGAACCGCGGCCTAGACCCCCTATTGGCCGCGGTTCCGCGGCCCTATAGAAGATTTAGGTGGTCGTGTTTTGGGTGCTTCCCTGGTTTCAAGTTTCCTCGTGTTTGCCAACCTTAAACTGCACAAACTCTTTCAGAATATCTTCAGATTTCTTAGTCCAAGATTGCTTTCTTTCCTTCACTTTTGACTCCTATCTCCCTCGAGCTCCGCGCACCCATTGATTCTTGTACAGCCCCCCTCGTGCTCTGTGCTTGTCCCAGACACGAATGACCACTGTCATATGTCTTGTCCCTGGAACTGGTACTCGGCACTGGACGGATATGGATGACCGGAACCCGGCTTTTATCTGCTGTTAACAGATGTTCTGTATTTGGTCTAACTGTGGAGATTTTGTCTTGATTTGCAATATTTGTATTAGAAACCTGTACTCTGTAAATATGCAACAAACATGGATAAAAAGCACCTACCTATAAACACACGAGCATAAGAATGGACGGTATAAAATGCAGTATTCTGTTATGAACAGGCTTAGATCCTTGGGTGAGGTGGCCCTCGAGCCGCCGTAGCGAGCCCCCTCCGTGCGACCCTGTCAAGGGAGGGGGTGTCGATCTATTCGGCCGGCGAGGGCGTTGACGATGGTCGCCGGAGGAGGTTCACCAGCGCCTCCGGTGAGGGGGAGGCGGCGGCTGGTATCTGGATCTTCAGGGCGATCGCTTGCCATAGGGATGGAGATCGGAAGGCCAACTTTGTATTTTGTGGAGTTGTTCCCACAGACGGCGCCAACTGATGGGGCTTATTTTCGGGCCTCTGTCAGATGTTGTCTTCTGTTGATCTCCCGGTGGGCTTAGCTGATTATCTTCCTTCGCGTGTGGGTCTCAATGGGTTTTTGGAGGAAGAGGTGAGGTGTTGAAGCTGTCGCCGAGTACCTGCAAAGAAGTCCCGGGATGGTTTGGTACCACCGAGGACCCTCCGACGCTCAAGTTAGTGATGAGATCCGAGCAGAATAACGGCGTAAAGTGTAAAGAATTGCTTACTTGACCCCTCTGTGATGGGGTTTATATAGTGGCGGCAGCACGCAGCAGCAGGCGCGAGAATCTCGCCGGCAGTTACGCTCCCGACATCATGCCCGCGTAACGAGCGGATCGCCCGTTAATGGGGATCGTGATGGCGTGGAACGTGGGATGTTGCCGGCGAAAAATCCGCGCACGGCGAGATTTGCGGAGCGGCGGTTACGCCAGTGAGTGGTGGAGTTGGTTGGTCGAAGGAACCGAGGAATACGGCCTCGGCTGAGGAGCTCGGAGACAAGCAAGAAGGCCGAGAGGGCCAAGGATTCTTGGTCCTGTGGCAACTCGGGGCGAGCTGAGAGGCCGAGGAGGCCAATTTGCAGGAGGCCCGAAGAGGGCCAGCTTGTGCTTGCAGGTCGGGTACAAGGGTGGCATGGTCGGCCTCTGACGGCCCTTTCTTCTGGGTCTTGGGGCACGTCACCTGCCACGTGTCACGATCTTGGGGATTGCCAATATCGAGCATCATCACTGAGTATATCAATTGTGTTTTTGGTTGTTTGGTATGGTTTTCTATTTGCTTATGCTGTGTTACGATTGCCGCCAGATAGTTATTTTCATTATCTTCGTTTGTACGCAATTATATGTACTTTTTGGCTGCACCATATCGCTTGCTCGCTATCCTATCAGCTTATGTGATCCCTTCAAGGTCCACCACGCTGGCTTAATAGGAAGATCTTTAATGTAAAATTGGCTTTTTTTTTTCCTTTCTTCTCTCTTTTCTCGTATTAGTTTTGTTAGAATTTCTATTTAATGAAATGTAGTGGTCACCTATTCAACTATCAAATCCAATGGTTGGAGATAGGGTAAAACGAGTATACATATGGATCTTTCAAGCTCTAGTTTAGTATAATGGAGAATAATGCTAAGTCGGCAAAGCCCATAGCAATGACCAGGAGCACAAAATTCTAATTTTTGGGGTGCCACACCAGTCAAAACAGTAGCAACTTTTTGTCAAACTCTTTGAAAACAAATGCAAAATTATTAAAATCCATTCCAACAATAAGAATGTTACTTCTGCTTTCACCTTTCAATCATACTAGCAGGGGCCGCGCAACCGCAGGAACCCAATACGGACAACCTTAAAATCCAAGGGATGGAGGATAATTTTCCGCGGTAGAAGTAGTTGTGGATGACCCAGTTGGGACTGAATATAACAATCAAGTAGCGGGCGGTGACGACAAACCAGCGATCATCAGCAGCTGGCGTATAGTGATAGCAGCGGACGGTGACGACAAACCAGCGATCATCAGCCGGCGTGTAGTGGTAGTGTCAGTGGTGTAGATGTCGAGATGGTGGATGACTCAGTGTCAATCGACTATATAAACTATCAATGGAATTGTAGAAATTTTCTTAGTGCAATACTACATGCATGTGATTTGAATTCACTGTTAAAATTATATTCCCCTGTCCTTGTGTGGGTAAACCTTCATTCGATAAATGCATATATTAATAGTGTTTACATAGTGAATATCACCAAAAACATGCTTGTTGTTGCCCTTTCACCCAACTCATCCATTAATTGGCAGTAGCCCAAGTTTTACTAGGCCAAAACAAATAGAAGGGGATTTTCAAATCGGTCCCCTGCTAAAAAAATTGTATTTTGAAAACACTTCCTAAAACTTTATATTTTAAAATAGAGCCCTAAAACCTCTCCATTAACTTGAAAACACCCAGTTAATTTACATAAGCTAATTAGAATTAATAATTTGACTGAAGCTAATATGATTATTTGTGATATGAAATGTCTTATCTAATTTCAAAACCCTCATCTCTTTTGTTTTTGTGCAAAACCTTTTATTCTTATTCTTCTAAGCTCCCATCTTTACGATATCATTTTAGTTTCTTAATGGAGATCTCAAAAGATATTAGGGATGATAATTACGCAAGAGGGTCAATTTAGTTCAATTAAGAGTTTTAGAGAGTGTATTTAAAAATATGAAGTTTTAGAGGATTTTTAATTAAGAGTTTTCGGGTGTGTATTTGATATTTAAATGAAATATCAAAAAAGAGATTGATGGTATGCTAAATGAAAAAAAAAAGAGCTTGAAATTTATTTAATTTTTTTTTGATATTTCACTTGATAATTTTTTGGATATTTTATTTGATATTTTTTATTTTTTTCTGGTATTTTCCACTGCATGAAAAAAAGAGCTTGAAAATTTATTTGGTTTTTTCTGATATTTCATTTTATATTTTTTTGGATATTTTGTTCGATATTTTTTTATTTGATATTTTTTGATATTCTTTTGCTATTTTTCACTGCATGAAAAAAAGAGCTTGAAAATTTGTTTGATATATTTTATGATATTTCTTTTGAAAATTTATTTGATATATTTTTTTAAGGTTTAAAATGCAAATTAACGTAAAACTTAAGGGGCATAGTATAATTTATGCTAGAGTAAAAAAGGGTTCCAATGCAAATTAATTGAAAAGAAAGGGGCAGAGAATAATTATGGAATTAAATTGAAATTTGGGGAAAATGAGGGGCTTTAGTGAAATTTTCCACAAGAAGACAAAAAAACTTAAAATTCAAGCTAAAGGACAAAAATGTGGCCCGTGCAAATGCACGACCGGAGAGAACCGGAGAGAATGTTATGAATTTTTATATTTTTTGATATTTATTTGATCCACGATGATTGGAAATAAGTCATATTAAAGAATGCGAAAAGTTTTTTTAATATTTTATTTGATATTTTTCGATCTTATTAGATATTTTTGATAATTTTTTTTTGATATTTTCCAGTACACGGTAAAGAAGAGCTCGAAATTTTATTTGTTTCCCTTTTAGTATTTCATTTTTTTAAAATTTTATTTGAATTTTTTTGTTATTTTGTAGTACACGGCAAAAAAAACTTGAAAATTTACCCTTGTGCAAATGACGGGTCAAGGAAAAATTGTAAGGAAAATGAAGGCTTTTTTGCAAGTGTAGGGAAATTTGGAGGGATGGAATTTTTTTGAGCTGCGGTCAAAAGTTATATGGAAACTGAGGGGTTTTCGCAATTATGAGGGGTTTTTTCCTATCATAAGGAAAATAAGAGGATTTATTGAATATTTTTTGAATTTTAAAAGAAAATCTTAGCGTACATGAGAGGATTTTTTGCTTTTAGTAAATGTAGGGAAAATGAGGGGTCTTATTGAAATTTTCTGCTAGGGGACAAAAAAAGCTTAAAAGCTAGACGGCAAAAATGTGCTTGAAACCTAGCTTTTGTTGGATATATATGCCCTAGAGACCTGTATTGTATAGGATACTCGGAATATGTATGTACATGACAATCTTGCTCAGTTGTATATAGTATATTATTTGAGTTATCTTTGTCTTAATATGTGTATTTTTTTCTCTTGTTGTTATATATAGCTTACACATATTGATAAAGACTCAATACAGTAGTATACTATTAGGGTTTAACTTTATCTTAACATGTGCATATATTATACTCGATATCACATATAGCGAATACATGTTAATAAAGCCCGTAGGATTTTTCTGGACTACCAGCGTTATGATGGCGTTCATACTTGTGAGAGCTAGGTAGTCCATAAGCACATCCTCAAAGGTCCCAAGTCGTAGAAATATCGAGACCGGGTATCGATATTCCAGAGTAGACTTGTGTATATGTCTCTAGATCCCGACGAGGGGTGGTGGTTAGTCCCACAGCTATAGGTGTGATCGCCTAAGATTGTATACAGGTGCTCACTGGGGGTGAGTACACTGGACAGACTCGCCAAGAACCTCTAGATGGTATTATACCTATCGTCAGATAGTGGTTCTCAGGTGACATAAGTACAAATTAGTCTTAGGACTTGAGATCATCATTTGTCTCGTGTGAATTCTCACTGTGCATTGATCAATACCCTACCACGGCTCTACTAAGTCGTGCAAACAGGTTTTGGTTGGGTACAGTCCCGAGCCACATGGAGGCAGTGAGTGATTGTTAGGCATTCGTCTCTCCCAGTATTGGGAGTCGATGTCGTACTGTGTCCGGTTGGCTAAAAGCCATAAGATCTTGGTCAAGACAGTTGAGATTTACTGATAGTTAGATCAGTAGTTTCTCGGATTGGTCTTGAGCCAAATCGACACGACTTATCGGGTCAGTAGAGGTCTGAAGTTTACCATTCCCTAGACCCAGTATGCGATATTCTTAAACGAAGAGACGAGACTATACGGAGATTGTCACGGATTGGCTCAATAGGGGTCCGGATGAGCTTACTCGTCGGCCTTTCTTTTCGACAGGTACCTGGGTAGCCATTACGTACAGCTAGTGTCGCTGACGTGCTTGCGGTTAAACCCACTGTCAGCATACTGTCGAGTTTTTAGAGTCCCACACAGAGAGTTTCCCTGGTTCAGGCGAAACGATGTGGTGGCCGTATTTATACGTGCAGGGTTTCGATCGAATGATAGTTAGGATTAAGCTGGATTATTAAATCAGGTATTGATTTAATAATTTACATATACAAATTTTGATATGTATATTCTAGTATCATCCGCGTTTTCGATCGAGCAGGGTTCTGATCGAATGATAATACTGGCCGGATTATTAAATCATGTATTGATTTAATAATTTACATATATATATTTCGATATGTATATTCTAGTGTTTTCCAGGTTTTCAATTGGACGGTTGATAATACTAGCGGTCTTAGGATTAAGCCGGTTTATTAAATCAAATATTGATTTAATACTAGTATTGTATTAGTGGTATTATTCTATCTCTTGGGTATTCGTATTTTGGTACGAATACGGATATGTATATACGGTATAATGTACTCCGTATTTATACTGAAAACATTCTAGAAGGTGGACACTTCATTTTTTATTTATCTATTTATTCTTTTAAATGGAAATGAGGTGTAAAGATAGTAAGGAGAGATATGGTGAGAACCATGCTTGAATAATCTTGAAAAATGAATTTATAATTCATTCGTACAAGCTATTCAAGTATGGTTGATATATTTATATAGCAAAATATGTTTTATAAAACTATGATTGCATTATTGCTTCAAGTGATGATTTTTTTCATTCTCACCATGAGCTTCTCTTTCCTCTAGCCTTTCTTGAGTTCCTCCACCTTCTTCTTCATTTTCCTCCCTATCATCTCATGAATTGAGAATCAAGGGAGGAAGAGAGATAGAAATACACTGGAAAACCCACTACATCATCTTGGCAACTTAGATTAGCAAATTAGGTTATTGAGTCGCTTAATTAGTGAAGCTAAGTTTGGATTACAAAATCTCGGATGGATCATCTAGGACCAAGGAGGCCAGCCGCCAAGGTTGATCTAGAAAATCCCTAGGAGCTTAAGAAGAGGAGTGAAGACCCAAAAGACACGGATCTTCTGGTATAATCGTCTCTCATAGTAGATAAAACTCCTAATAGTTACTAGTTTAGGGTTATGCTTTGATCACTTAGGTTAAGTTAGTTGTGCTTACTTAAAATTTTAATTTTTGTGGATTCCACCTCTCTACTTCGATGTAGAGTGAGCACAACCCACCAACATGGTATCAAAACCACTCCATAAACCTTAACAAGACTGGTTTGCACTAATTTAAAGTTTTGATCGACGGAATTTTCCGAATTGCATTTCCATATCTTTTTTTGCTGTTCGAATTTTAAAATTATTCAAAAAATATTTCTGGTTGCATTAAAACTATGTGCAGGCAAAATTAGAGCCAAAAAAAAATTTGGGCACCTAAACCAAAAATACGACCGCGGAACAGAAGCCAAATGCACCATTTGGCCGCTGACCCGCTGTCTAATTTTGATTACAGTGCCCCAAATTTTTTCTGAGATTCTAATACATGGAAATATGATTTTTGGAATATTTTATTTTTGGTCCAGATGTATTTGTGTACTGGATTGAACTTGGGGCCAATGCGGAAAGTTTTAATCGATCAAATTTTAAATTTTTTTCTTTCTGAGCATTTGTTTCAACGATGGTGAATATCCGCGGTATAATCTGACTGGTTGCTATATGTACAATCAGACGGAATTACGAACATGATATTCCCGTTGATGTTATGTGTTGCACTGATGTTCTGGATGAATTGTCGTGGTGGATAACCAATAGTGCAAAGGTAAATGCACAGTGTTGATTCATTTGAATATTCATTATTGCGAGGTGAGCGTCCAACATGTGGACTGTCGTTTCTGCCAGTTTGTATATTCTTCTATTGTGGCACGGCCGGGTTGAGGTCGATGTCACCGTTTGTATATATATTTTTATTTTCTGTATTAGGACTTCCCCGTGGAGGATTGCTCGAATAGCCGGGTTCTAGAAGGCAACGGACCCGTATCTCATGGCGTTGAGACGAAGGGGGCCTTACTCTAGAATTGGAGGGCGATTCGCCGCACTCGTAGGGGGTATATGATGACCCATGGAGGGGTGCTCAAGTTACCAGAGACCGTGTAGTGTTGGGTGGCCCATTCACTTTGTTGATTGGGGTTGCCTCACTTCCGGGATTGGAGGGTAACTTGCCACACTCGTAGGGGTCTAGGTTCTTTATTGCACAAGCTATCCACACGACCGGGGAACGTCGAGTTTCATTTGTGGCTCAAATGAAACCCGGGGTTTTTAGATTATCCGTTATTCCATGTTGTTTATTGATGCTCTGTGATGTTGCTTATATCATGCCTGGGACGAATGGTTATATATATTTTTATATATACTAGTAGATATTGTATATGTTTTGCATCCCTGCTAGTCTTTCCCCCGCTCTGCAGGTAGTTAAGTAACCTAACGGTGCATGACGGGGCTCCGTGGCGAATGCGGATGGCATATACGTACATTTTATATTCGTTCTTTTCTGGTGTGATAGGTTTTAATTGATAGGACTGTATTAATTTTGATTAATGCAAGGGAAAAAAAACTTAAAAGATGTTATTGGAACAAATTTCGAAAAACCATAGTCATACTCTTTCATTTTGCATATTGGTATTCGGTTAGGAATATCCAGCACCACATTAGAGAAGGCAAGAGCATTGATCCCTTCACGGGGAGTGGCCTCTTGAGCAAAACTTTATATTACTATAAAACACTCGGTTTTCTTCAAAACCACTAATTTTCAAAAGCGGAGCCCAAACCACTCCTTTTCAAAACTGTTCGGTTCCTTCAATGATATCAAGTTCATTACGTTAAATATTCTTCGCCAAAAACCAGCCGCAGACCTCTGTCATTTCAGATTGGTATTGCTTCGTATTCGTGCAACGTATTTTGACATAATTAAGGCGTAGTGTTTGGTAGCTATGTAATGTTTTTCTGTTGCATTGTGATGCGATTATTTAGGACAGTCGCACGGTCATTTTGAACTTGTCAAGGGCTCGTGCAGGTGGATTTAGATTAATCCAGGATAATGACGGGTTGAACTTGACTAGCAACTTATGTCATTTTGACCTTGTTAAAGTCATACGCCGTTAGAGGCAAAAACCTTATCGGGGGTTTCATATATACAGAAAACTTGCTATTGTTGCATACCTTCTCTAGTGTGGTAACTAGAGTGGCTTCTATCTAGGTTATCACGCGATGATGGTTGGATCCCGATCCTACTGATGAGTAGGATTACTTTTAGGAGATATTTTTCACTTCACAATTAGCTAACCTATTAGGTGTCTAGAAAAGTATTAACGGGGCTACGCCTCTGCGGAAACGAGGTTTATTTTAATTAGGTCTGTGCAAGAGCACGGGGAACCTCCCTCGGAGTACCAACACTCGCCGGGCTGAACGGTTAGCGAACTTGTGAGGTGAGAATGACCCAGGCTAGTTTTCCTTTTAAGGTTTGAAGGAAAATTCGAGAAAACGGTGGGAGCTATCCTAATTAGATAAACTAATAACCAATGTAATCTTGCAAGAGCGCACGCTAAATGTTTCTTTTTCTCTCTCTCTCTCTCCAGGTAGCAACCATTTCACGCCCTAATCAAGATAATAAAATGTTTGACTTGACCGAACCAGCTTGTTACACAGGGCTGGGGAACGTCGGTTCAGCTCTAACTTATGAAAACTGTTACGAGTATGAGCAAGGGAAGGAGGGTTGTAAGGAATTCCAGATAACCCTATTGAAGGAGAAGCATTCTAATGCATCTTCTTCGGGTGTATTTGTTATTGAAAATTGTTTTTCGATCAACCCTACCTCCTGGGTACTAGATACCGGGTCAGGATCTCATATCTGTAATTTATTATAAGGACTGAGAAAAAGATGAATGGTTGGACCGGGTTATATGTCCCTCAGAGTGGGGAACGGAGCACAAGTTGATGTTACCGCCGACGGTGAATATCACCTAGTTTTGCTAAGCGGCAATAGTATGATTTTGAACAATTGTTACTGTGTACCTTCCATACTCTGCAACATCATATCAGTCTCTTTACTTGATAAAGATGGATATAACTTTGTTTTAGATAGAAATATCATGAACATTTACCTTAATTGGGTATTGGTTACAGAAGGAACAGTTTGCAATGGTATTTATGTTCTTAATTAAAACACATATTTCAATATACGAAACACAAGCAAGAGGAAGAGTTCAGATACGAAAGAAACCTGCTTGTGGCATTGTAGACTTGGTCATATGAATGAGAAAAGACTAGCCAAGTTACATAAGGACGGATTTCTGAATTCGTTCGAATTTTTATCTAATGAAATTTGTCAGTCCTGTCTCAAAGGGAAGATGACCAAAACTCCGTTTACGGGATACGGAGAAAGAGCTACAAAGCTCTTGGGACTCATACGCAGTGATATATGTGGTCCGATATCTATACATGCAAGGGGTGGGTTCTCATACTTCATTACATTCACTAATGATCTCTCTAGGTTCGGATATATATTTCTCATGAAACACAAATCTGAAACTTTTGGAAAATTCAAAGAATATAAAAACAAAGTATAGAACCAGACTGGCAATCTGCCTAGAATACTTAAGTAAGGAAATCCTAGAATACTTAAAAGAGAATGGTATTCTCTCTCAGCTTACTCCTCTGTACACATCACAGTACAACGGTGTATCGGAGCGGAGGAACCGTACCCTTTTGGACATGATTCGCTCCATGATGAGTAGTGCTAATCTGCCTCTTTCATTCTGGGGGCATGCGCTTCAAACAGTGGAATTCCTATTGAATCAAGTTCCATCCAAATCAGTGCCTAAGACTCCATGTGAAATATGGACTGGAAAGAAACCATATCTTAAACGTATTAAGATATGGGGTTGTCCGGCCTAAGTTAAAAACCAGAATCCGGACAAACTTCAGGCATGATCAGTTTTATGTAAGTTTGTGGGATATCCCAGACAGTCGAATGGAAATTTATTCTACCATATCGAAGAACAAAAGGTATTTGTTTCTCGACACGCCACTTTTCTTGAAAGGATATTTCTTGAAAAAGAAATTAGTGGGAGAGCGGTAGAACTGGATGAAGTTCTAGAAACACAAACTGTAACTGAATATTTGATAGAACCAGAAGATTCAATAATCCCGTATGAACCTCAGCCACTCCGCAGATCTAGTAGGATTTCTCGTCCACTCGAAAGATACTACGGTTTTCTCATAGATAAGGATCGAGAGGATTGCATCTTGGAAGAAGATAGTCCTACAAGTTATAAGAAGGCTATTAGCAGTAGGGACTCTGCAAAATGGCTTGATGCTATGAAATCCGAAATGGAGTCTATGTACACCAACAATTTTTGGACTTTGGATATTACTCCTCCTGGGGTAAAACCCGTTGGATGCAAGTGGATCTTCAAAAAAAAGATTGGTGCAGATGGATAGGTGGAAACCTATAAGGCTAGACTTCTTGCAAAAGGTTTTCATCAAAGAACAGGAGGGGACTATGAAGAAACATTTTCTCCATTGGCTATGCTGAAATCCATTCGAATCCTACTTGCCATTGATGCCTACCATGACTATGATATCTGGCAGATGGATGTTAAAACGGCTTTTCTAAATGGAAGTTTAGAAGATTGCATTATATGGATCAGCCGGAAGGATTCGTAGACAGTGGAAGCACCGGGAAGGATCTATAATGTATATGATGCTATATACCAGACCAGATGTAGCATACGCGCTTAGCATGGTAAGCCGGTATAAGTCGAACCCAGGTGAGAATCATTAGAAAGCTGTGATAAACATTCTTAAGTATATGAGAAGGACTAAGAAAATGTTCTTGGTGTACGATAATGGAAACCTTCAGGTCGAGTCATTTACCGACTCAAGCTTCCAAAGTGACAAGGATGACAGCAAGTCTGTCTCGAGTTTTGTATTTACCCTCAACGGAGGGGCGGTCTGTTGGAAAAGCTCAAAACAAGACACTATCACAGACTCGACGATAGAGGATGAATATATTGCTGCTAACGATGCCGCAAAAGAAGCGGTCTGGATGAAGAAGTTCATTGCTGAACTTGAGGTGGTTTCGTCCATTGTAAATCCAATACCTTTTTATTGCGATAACAATGGGCATATAGCTTTAGCGAAGAAAACACGGTCCCATCAAAAATCCAGACACATCTAGAGGCGGTATCACCTGATTAAGGAAATTGTAGATCGTCGAGAGATCGAGATTCGGAGAGTAGATACGAAAGACAATACGGCGGATCCATTTACCAAGGCCCTCCCTCAACCGCAGTTCGAGTGAATTTTTGAAATGTTGGGTATGCGGTACACCAACAACTGGCTCTAGAGCAGACGTTGGGTATTCGGTACGCCAATTACATTTCTTAGTGCAAGTGGGAGATTGTTGAATATGTATGCCCTAGAGGCATATATTGTATAGAATGCTAGGGATATGAATATACAGGACAATCTTACTCGGTTGTATATAGTATATTATTTGAGTTGTCTTTATCTTAATATGTGTATTTCTTTCTATTGTTGCTTTATATTGCTTGCATATATTGATAAAGACTCGATACAGTAGTATACTATTATAGTTTGACTTTATCTTAATATGTGCATATGTTATACTAGATATAACATGTGGCGGATACATGTTGATAAAACCCGTAGGATTTTGCTTGGCTACCAGTGTTATGTTGAATATGTATGCCCTAGAGGCCTGTATTGTTTAGGATGCTAGGGATATGTATGTACAGGAAAATCTTGCTCAGTTGTATATAGTATATTATTTGAGTTGTCTTTATCTTAATATGTGTATTTCTTTCTATTGTTAGTTTATATTGCTTGCACATATTGATAAAGACTCGATACAGTAATATACTATTATGGTTTAACAATATCTTAACATGTGCATATCTTATACTCGATATCACATATGGCGGATAAGAGTCGAGGTGTAAAGGTGGTGAGGAGAGAATGATGAGAACGATACTTCAATAGTGTTGACAAATGAATTGAATATTCATTTATGCAAACTATTCAAGCATGGTTGTGATTTTATTTTGGAAAAATAAGATATAAAAAACAATGGTTCATTATTTTTCACACAAGTTTGATCTCATTTCTGACCATGAACTTCTCTCTCCTCACTTACCTTTCATGAGTTCCTCCTCTTTCTTCTTCATCTTCCTCCCTTCCATCTCATGTGTTGAGAATCGAGGGAGGAAGAGAGATAGAAATACACTAGAAAATCACCGCATCTTCTTGGTAATCTATATTAGCAAACTAGGTTATTAAGTTGCTTCATTAGTGAAGATAATTTTGGATTACAAATTCTCGGGTTGATCATCTAGGACCGAGGAGGCCGGCTATCAAGGCTGATCCAGGATACCCCAAAGAGCTTAAGAAGAGGAGTGAAGACCCAAAGGACACAGATCTTCTGGTATAACCTTCTCTCATAGTAGATAAAACTCCTAGTAATTGCTAGTTTAGGGTTATGGTTTGATCACTTGGGTTAAGTTGGTTTTGCTTGCTTAAAAATTTAATTTTTGTGCATTTCGCCTCTCTACTTCGATGTAGAGTGAGCACAACTCTCCAACATGATACCAAAGCCACTTTATAGCCTTAACTTTGCTCTAATTTATAGTTTTGATCGACGGAACTTTCCGAATCGCATTTCCAAATCACTATTTGCTGTTCGAATTTTTAAGTTATTCAAAAAAAATTTCGGGTTGCATTTAAATTATGTGCAGGCAAAATTAGAGACAAGAAAAAAAATTGGGCACCTAAACCCAAAATTCAACCGCGGAACAGAAGCCGAATACGCCATTTAGCCGCTGAACCGCGGTCCAATTTTGGCTACAGTGCCCCAAATTTTTTCTGGGGCTCTAATACATGGAAATATGATTTTTGGTATATTTGGTTTTGGTCCTGATGTGTTTGTGTACTTGTTTGTACTTGGGGCCAATACGAAAAGTTTTAATCGATCAAAATTTTAAATTCTTGATTTTCAGTGCATTTGTTTCTGCGACCGTGAATCTCATAGTGCGGTATAACCCGACTGGTTGCTATATATACAATTAGACGGGTTTACGAACATGATATTCGCATTGATGTTCTATGTTGCACTGTTGTTATGGATGGACTGTCGTGGTGGATAGCCTATAGTGCAATGGTAAATATACAGTGTAGATTCATTTTTATATTCATTATTGCGGGGCGAGCGTCCGACATGTGGACTGCCATTTCTGCCAGTTTGTATATTTTTTTTATTGGGGCACGGCCGGGTTGAGGTCGATATCACCGTTTGTATATTTTTTTTCTTTTCTGTACTAGGATTACCCCTCGGAGGAGTGCTCGAATAGACGGGTTCTAGAGGGCAATGAGCCCACATCTCATGGCGTTTAGTTGGAGGGGCCTTACTCTAGAATTGGCGGATTATTTGCTGCACTCGTAGGGGGTATATGTGTTGGATATATGTATGCCCTAGAGGCCATTATTTGATAGTGGATGTATAGACATGTATATATATATATTCAGAGGACTTTCTCTCTCGACATGATAGTATACTATCTGGTTACTCTTTATCTTATCATGCACACTTGATTGTGTATACAATTCATTTGGTACATGTTAATAAAGCCCATATGATATCCGCTTCACTATCATGATTATGATGCAGATCATACTAGTGGGACATGACTGGTTTATAAGCGTATCCTTAAATGTTCCTAGTCGTGGGTGTATCGAGACGGGGCATCGATATTCCAGAGTGGACTAGCGTATACGTTTCTTAACCCATTTGATGGGTGATGGATGATCCCATATCCATTGTTGTTTGACATCAAAAATTGTATACGGGTGCTCAGTGGAGACTGGGTACACTAAACGGACTCGCCGAGAACTCCTATATGGTGTTATATCTATCATCGGATAGCAGTTCTCAGGTGACACTTTTACAGGTTAATCTGTAGACCCAAGATCGTCATAGAGTCTTGTGTGTTCTCCCACTGTACTTTGATTTCCACCCTACCACGGCTCTACTGAGTCGTGCAAACAGGTGGTTTTTGGGTACAGTCCTGAGACGCATGGAGGCAATGAGCGATAGGAGGGGTTTCTTATCTCTCGGTATTGGGGGTTGATGTTGTGCTATGCGCGATTGGCTATAACTGAAAGTCCCTAGCCATGACTGATGAGATTTACTGATAAGTGTTATCAGTAGTTTCTCGATCTGTTATAGGCCACACATCGGCATGACTTATTAAGTTATTGGGGTCGACGATACCATCCCTAGACTTGATATGCAACATATATGACGAAGAGACCGGAATGTACGGTAAGTGTTACCGGTTGGCTCTACGAGAGTTTGGACAAGTTCGCTTGTCGTTCTTCTGTTCGCTCAATACCTGAGAGTCGTTATGTGCAGCTAGTACCGCTGACGGTTTGTGGGTATCTGATATGATTACTATCTACTGCTGGTGTATTGACGAATCATAGAGTCCCACAAAGGGGTTTTCGAGCTCATACGAAACGATGTGGGGCGCATATGGGGATATGCATGAGAGCTTCATTAAATGCGAGTATATGATACCGTATTTTAATCTGGCATTTTCAATTAGTCGGGTCGTATGTGATATAACCGGATTATTAAATCAAGTGTTGATTTAATATAATGTGACCATTAGCTCATTATTAAATCCTTTCTTTATTTGTATGCATGCATGTATGTATGTTTATATTGATATGTATGCACACATGCATATATACATGCGTCATGGTTGATGATACATTGGAGATGGCTATGCAAGACGCACATGGAAACATTTATGATATTTTAATTATCGAGTTAATAGAAATTAGGAATTAATCCTTGGTTGATATTTTGTTTCTACACACTTCTTGAAAATATCTTATGTAACCATGGTTTCATTTCTAATCTTCCACTAACTCAACTACTAAAAATATCTAGATATTTTCATGCCTTAGTTAAGAGTGAGTGTGACTCTCTCATTATGATTATTCATTATTCTTGTGTTTATTTTTCTTGAGCTCAAGCTAAACTATTTTCATCTCCTTCTTCCTCCAAGCTCTCTACCATTTTCTAGTGAGTGAAGACAAAGAAAAAGAAAGGTTTTTAGTGTGATTATTACCCACTTCATCAATCTATACTAGTCTAGCCCACTTGTATATGTTTTTTGCATCACTTCCACTTAGGTCAAGTGAAGCAAGGAGCTTAAAGGAACTCCGTGGTGGATCATCATAGACTTCGAAGGCTTCAAGCGGACACGTTCAAACTCCGAGTGGAACTAAGGAGTCAAGGACATCTACACGGAGCTAAAGACAAAGAGGAAGGGTCTACAAAGGTTGTATTTCTTTTCTCTTCACGCTAGACACTTTCTTGTATGTGATACTTGTTAGTTTGACACCTAATCCTCTAGTTCGATTCTAGGTTCGGGTTGGTTAGCACCCTATATTTTTAAAGTTGTATACTTGATGCTTGTTAAAACCTGGTGAGGTGCTAAGCAAACCCCAGCAGTGGTATCAGAGCCAATCTAAAGAATTAGACGTCACTTAGACGACGTTAAAGTGTTCGAATGAACATCGAAACCCATGCATTATACGCTCTCTCGAATTTTTTCAAAAGTTGGAATTTTTGGGTTTAAAAATATGTAAAAAATAGTGCAGGGTATTGTGTGGACCCGCAAGAAAAACGACCCCCTAACTCGACCAAACGACCGCGGAACCGCGACCAAAACATGCTTTTGACGGCGGTTCCGCGGCTCCGTTGGTGAGGCCTGGGACATGCCTTCTTGTGCTGGTCCGTATGTGCTAGTGGCACTATCTGGGTATTTTTGAATCTGTCTCAATTATTGAGGTCTCTGAGAAATGTGGGTTTTGTTAGATCGATCAAAATGTTTAACATCGCCTAGTTTTTATGAATGTGATACAATATTTGGAATCTATACTAATTAGTTTTGAGAAAATTAATTGGTTGTTTGTAAATCTAACATTTCGGTCTTGGTCGGAATCAGGAATCTTGTTGAATTATCTAATTTCTTTTGAAAAAGTGTTCTGATTTATGAGACCCAAATATAAGATCTACATTGTTAGGCATGAAAGCCGAAATATGAGATATTCTAGGTTTGCGATGTCTAAGTGTTGTGCGGATTCCAAATGTTGTAGTTTTATATTTTATTTCTGCGACCATAAGTGTAATATGTGCATCCCCAATTTCGTTGTTATACGTCGACGACGTTAGGAATACGCATATTTAATTATGTTGATAATCTGTGATGATTATTCTGTTGCTGTGATGATATGGTGTATAAGATCGTCGTGAATGAATAGCCAGGGGGTTTGTGTGAGATGAGAGTTTTTCTTTTCATTCATGTAAAATTCATTGTATGTAATATTATTTTATTGGTACACTTCCGGGTTAAGGATGATGTCGCCATTGATATATATTATTTACTTTTCCGCATTAGGATAAACCCAAGGAGGGGACCACAAGTAACCGGGTTTTAGGGTCTAGTAGGAGACTATCTCGAGGAGTCGAGACCGGGTCTCTTAACTCTAGAATTGACAGGATTACATGCCGCTCTCGTAGGGGTCTTGGGATGTGGGCTTGGCAGACATCAAAGGGATTAGTCTCTTAATTATTGAACATCATATAAATTTGATGGATGAAGCCAAACCAACCCGAGACCCACAAAGACGGTTAAATCCCGTCATGAAGGAAGTGGTATAGAAATAAATTGTCAAGTGCCTAGATAATGGTATAATTTACCCAATCTCTGATAGCCAATGGGTAAGTTCTATTGTCACGCCCCGCTTCCCGGAATACGGTGAAGAGGACGCGACGAGGCCTTACGTATTTACTGGGAAGTAAATACGCTAAGCGTATCTAAGCAATATAAATATAAATGCACAAGAGACAAGATATAATAAAACAACAACTTTATTTATTCACATTCATTTTTTTTTACAATACATGGAAAAATAAATACAACTGAATGAAAGCAATGCCTAAACAGTGGCATAACAGAAATGTAAAATACTGAAGAAAATGTGTACAAATACTCCAAGTATACATTAACTTTTAAATAAATTTTTATACACTAAAATTGGAGTTGTTACACCTATTCATGTGATCCCTAAAAAGTCTGGTATCACGGTCATAACTAATGAGGCTGATGAGTTGATCCAAACACGCACCCAAACTGGGTAGCGTGTATGTATTGATTATAGGAAACTCAATACCGCAACGAGGAAAGATCACTTCCTTCTATCTTTCATTGACCAGATGTTGGAACGATTAGCTGGACATGAATATTATTGTTTCATGGACGGATACTCTGGCTATAAGCAGGTCCCTATCACTGAAAAGGATCAAAATAAAACAACATTTACTTGTCTTTTTGGTACCTTTGCTTATAGACGCATGCCCTTTGGGTTATGCAACACTCCCGCTATATTTCAGCGGTATATAATGGGGATATTCTCAGACATGGTCGAGAATTTTCTGGAGATTTTCATGAATGATTTCTCTATATTTGGGGACTCATTTGAGGATTGCCTACGTCATCTTGACATAGTTTTTACCCGCTGTAAGGATAAGAACTTAACTTTGAATTTGGAAAAATGCCATTTCATGATCCAAGAAGGTATCATACTTGGACATGTCATTTCACGAAAAGGCATTGAGGTAGACAGAGCTAAAATAGATGTCATTCATAACCTTCCTCATCCCAAATGCGTCAAAGATATACGATCCTTCCTTGATCATGCAGGATTATATAGGAGATTCATTAAGGATTTTAGCAAAATTGCTAGACCTTTAACTCTTCTCTTGGCCAAGGATACAACATTTCACTTCGATTTGGATTGTGAGGCTGCTTTTAACTCACTTAAAAGCTCTCTCACTATAGCCCATGTCCTATCATCTCCTAATTGGAACCACCTGTTTTAACTAATGTGTGGTGCATCAGATTTTGCTATTGGTGCAGTCCTAGGACATCACATTGATAAGATGCCAAATGCAATTTATTATGCAAGTAAGACCTTGAGTGATGGCCAAATTAATTATACAGCTACCGAGAAAGAACTCTTGGCAGCTGTATTTAAATTAGAAAAATTCAGGCCTTACTTGGTTGGCTCACCGATTGTGGTTTACACCGATCACTCCGCCCTAAAACATCTTTTATCAAAGAAAGATGCTAAGGCCAGGTTAATAAGTTGGATTCTGTTATTACAAGAATTTGATCTTGTCATACGAGATAAGAGAGGAAGTGAAAACGTGATAGCCGACTATCTTTCACGCATCCCTTCTTCACCTACTGGGACCTTGCCAGTAAATGACTCTTTCCCTGACAAACAGCTCTTGACTGTATCCTGCGAATCTTGGTTTGTGGATATTGTGAATTATCTAGTAACGGGACTTATTCCCAGCGATTGGTCTCAACAAGACAATCATCGATTTCTATCCCGAGAAAAGCACTTTTACTTGGATGAACCTTATTTGTTTAAGTATTTTCCTGACCAAATCATTCGTAGATGTGTCCCTAATAATGAATTCAAGAGTGTTTTGTCTTTCTGTCATGATCAGACATTTGGAAGTCACTTTGGTCCACGTAAAATGGCGGAGAAAGTTTTGCAATGTGGTTTTTACTGGCCCACATTATTTAAAGATGCATATGAGCATTGAAAAACTTATCCATAGTGTCAACACACGGGTCGGATTTCTCGAAAAAATGAGATGCCTCTCCAACCTATCTTGGTTATGGAAATTTTTGATATTTGGGATATTGATTTTATGGGCCCTTTCCCAATTCTTTTTGGAATTTATATATCTTATTAGCGGTTGATTACGTTTCAAAATGGGTGGAAGCGATACCATGTCGCACTAATGACAACAAAGTTGTTATTAACTTCCTTAAAGAAAATATTTTTTCGCGATTCGAACACCCTCGCTCTATAATTAGCGACAACGGGACGCATTTCTGTAATCGGTCTTTTGAGATTTTGATGCGAAAATATTCAATCAACCATAAACTTTCTATGCCCTAGCATCCCAAAACGAGCGGGCAAACTGAGATTTCCAATAGGCAAATCAAACAAATTTTGGAGAAGACGGTTTCTAAAAACCGGAAAGATTGGTCAACCAAATTGACGGATACTCTTTGGGCATTTCGTACGGTTTATAAGACTGATCTTAGTATATCTCCTTACCGCCTAGTGTTTGGAAAGGCTTTCCACTTTCCTGTCACGATCGAACATAAAGCAATGTGGATTAAAGAGCTTAACTTCAATTTAAATCAAGCCTGCAACTTTCGGAAGCTGCAATTAAATGAGCTGAACGAACTCCACGATGAAGCTTACGATAATGCGGTTATAGTAAAGAACCAAACTAAAGTATTTTACGATAAAAATATTTTGAGAAAAACTTTTACCCCGAGACAACAAGTCCTTCTTTACAATTCCCGTCTCTATCTTCATGCGGGTAAGCTAAGATCTCGTTGGAAAGGAACATTTGTGGTGCGGTATGTATACCCGCACGGGGAAGTTGAAATTGAAAATATTAAAAACGGTTGTAATTTTAAAGTGAATGGGCATAAATTAAAACCGTATTTTCCACTGACCCTACAGAAGAGCTCATGTTTTTACAGGAGCCGCTTTATCATAACTAAATTTTCTCCACCTCACCTCCATGTCCCGATAATATTGTCTCATCATAAGAATGGAGGTGAGTAAAAAACGACCTAACGAATATCCATATGATTAAAAATAAGTTTGTGGGAGATTTTCACTTTCATTTATTCTCTTCCCCGTTAATAACTTTTCCTCCCAAGTCTACAGGTTTTGAGATTTAAAATATGACAACAGTGAGGACACTGCTGTAAAGAGATTTGGGGGAGGTTTGTGCTTATTTACGCATTACTTTGCATTACATACTTTGCATAAGCACAAATTTTTTATTTTTTATTTTTATATAATGAAAGATTAGAAGGTGAAAAATTAAATTTGAAAGATTAGAAGAGTTTAAGAAAAACAATAAAGTTAAATGTTTTCTGAAACGAAATTAGTAATAAGTAGTTATGAGCTGTTGTCCCAAGGGTTAGTAAGATAAAGGAAGTCACTACTCTGAGGATAAAAATAAGTCTGAAAAATAGTTCCTATTCTGAAAGCCAAACATCTGAACGTTGATACCCTACTATACGCACTTACACACATCTTGAAACTCGGGATAGTAGAGAATTACCTTAAAATGCTCTCATCTAAAAGCCAAAAGTACGAAAGAAATAATAAATGAAGCATAAAAGTATAAAATTATGAAGAAAAATGAACAATGATTTTGTAATCACCAAGGCAGCATAAAAAAATATGGCGAGGGTGCTTCATCACCTATTGCCTTTGACCAACTGGTTTGGAAGTCACTAATAAGCCTTAGGTGTTGCAAAACGAGAAAATTGCTAATTACTCCTAATAAGTGAGCACATTTAGTAATCGGTCGGTTAGTAACTCAAGAAGTATTAACGGTCGCATGAAGAATGTGTGAGCAATTCCATCTAAAATATTCACCGACTTAAAAGTACTGAGGTAGATGGACAAGAGTATGATAGCTTGAATTGAATTCTCCGAGTGTAGGGATGTCTTTTACACACATGTAGGGGTATATGATCGGTGTTTAGAGGAAAAGTAGGGATGAAGAATAAAGGCAATGTTTTATTGAGGGATGATGTGATTTCTAACATCTTTTCATGACTATTAAGATAGGGTTCATGACAACCGAAAAGCTAGTGTAGTTGGAAACTCTGATTTTCAAGTTCTTTCTTTTATAATTCTTATCTTTATATGTAACTTTCACGGTCTTTCTTTTATTATAGGATATTGTGGGTGCAATCCACTGAAAACCCTCAGGAGACAACACTCCTCCTAATAGGGACACCTAGAGGTTTAAAGACTTATTGCACGTGCTCAGTGCAATCGTGTTGCCTGCGAAAGTGTGCTAGTTAGTTTTTCTTTTTCTTTCTATTTTTCTCCTTCTATTGAATAAATAATGTTTTCTCGGGACGATCAAAGTCAAGTTTGGGGGAATTTGTCCAGTCGAAAATAGTGCACTTTTAACATGACAATTTCCTTACTTTTCTTAATCATCTAAAGGTATTTGCTATAACTATAACACATATTAGAAGTTCATCTGTAAAATATTATTTACCATGTGTTATACATTATAATCGACATTATGAAGGAAATTGTATGTTTAATATTTTTACGCATAATATTTTGTATCTCACATTCTTCATTGAAATCTTGTGCAAGATTAGCTCAGGTCAGATATCATGAATCTTCCGATAAAATACAAGAAAGTCAAAGAATCAAATACTGGAAGAAATTCAGAAGAGATAAGAAGATTCCAGATATCACACAAAGACCCGGAGATCAGCAGAATAATACCACAGAAGATTAAAGTAACGATCTCACCAATAGGCCGCAGAACCGCGGCCGAGTCAGGCCGAATCGCCGTGGATCCGCGACCGCTTTAGGGACTTGGGGTTCAGAAGTTCTCTAGAAGCTTCTTTGTAACAACCTAACTTGTTGACGACGCTTCTCTGTAACAACCTAGTACTTTGGAAGTTTCTTTGTAACAACCTAGCTTGTAAGGGAAGCTTGATGAGGGGCTATAAAAAGGCATTAGGGCTATATTGAAAGGATTCCAATTTTTTCCCAATTTTATCCTCATTCTTGATCAAATCAAATCAAGAAAAGAGCTAACAAATTCAACAAATCCAAGATCAAGAATCATTGAGAAATTCATCGAGCAATATCATTCAAGACTCCTTTATACGAAGCCGATCATTATCAATGAGCACGCGATCCACGACGGGTCCAAGACTCACGGTGAGAGAGCGACGTGAAGATCGACGGAAAAATTATCTCTTCAAAGGAGTGATCGAGAGCAATACTTCTTGTAATCTCGGATTGAAGAAGCTGTAATTTGAAATTGAATAATAAAGGTGATAATTAGTTTCATTTTCGCTTTCTTTAAATTTCACATTATGAATTCTTCCTCTAATCTTTCTTCGATTTTCATGATGCGCGAGTAAATCTCTGCTTGATAGGATTCGTAGGATTAAGGTAGATCGATGGATGATAAAATTTTATACTTTTTTTAAGTCTTATGAAGTTTACAAACTTTCGCAAAAGAATCATTAACATCCTCATAGGGTGCGATATCAAATTCTTGATAATCTTGACCACGATGTGAGATAAGATTGACGATCTTTTTGTGAAGGGCTAGAAAATGAATGGGATCAATGAAAGGACAAGGGACTATAGTGAAGAAACCCTAGTTTCTTCCAAAAAACCCTAATCCGCATTCATCGCAGTTAATCTAGCGTTAAACTGTCAATATATAAGATGTGTCACCTTTATTAGTCATCCATGGCTACTAAATCCGATTGAATCCTACAAGCCTTTTTCATATTTTCTTGATAATTAGATCTTGAACATTTTCTTGATTTTCTTTGTTGAAAATAATTTGTTGATTTTCTTGAAACTACTACTTCAACTAAATCTTGAACCATTTTCTTAATTTTCTTTACTATTTCTTTCAACTGATCTAAAGTGAAAAACGATAAAATTCCATGAATCCCAGAAGATGACCCTTACTCACTATAGGTCTAGCTACATACGACACCGTTATTGATTGCAGTAACTTTACTACTAAAATATCTCTTCTTTGCTTCCTTTACTTTTCTTTTAATCAAAAGAAGAATCAATTTTTTTTAGCATCAATCAAGCGACTTGTTGAGATGTTGGATATGAGATATGCCAATAAGTGTCCTTAGTGCATATGCCCTAGAGGCTATTATTTAATAATGGATATATAGACATGTATATATATATTCAAAGGACTTTCTCGCTCGACATGATAGTATGCTATCAGGTTACACTTTATCTTAACATGTTCACTTGATTGTGTCTACTATTCATTTGGTACATGTTGATAAAGCCCTTAGGATATCCGCTTGACTATCATGATAATGATGTAGATCATTCTAGTGGGGCATGATTGGTCTATAAGCGTATCCTTAAATAATCCTAGTCGTGGGTGTATCAAGACGGGGCATCGATATTCCAGAGTGGACTAGCGTATACGTTTCTTGACCCATTTGATGGGCGATGGATGATCCCAAATCCATTGGTGTTTGACATCAAAGATTGTATACGGGTGCTCAGTGGAGACTGGGTACACTGAAAGGACTCGCCGAGAACTCCTATATGGTATTATATCTATCATCGGATAGCAGTTCTCAGGTGACACTTTTACAGGTTAATCTGTAGACCCAAGATCGTCATAGAGTCTTGTGTGTTCTCCCGCTGTACTTTGATTTCCACCCTACCACGGCTCTACTAAGTCGTGCAAACAGGTGGTTTTTGGGTACAGTCCCGAGACGCATGGAGGCAATGAGCGATAGGAGGGGTTTCGCCTCTCCCGGTATTGGGGGTTGATGTTGTGCTATGCGCGATTGGCTATAACTGAAAGTCCCTGGCCAGAGCTGATGAGATTTACTGATAAGCGTTATCAGTAGTTTCTCGATCTGTTATAGGCCACGCATCGGCATGATTTATTGAGTCATTGGGGTCGAAGATACCATCCTAAGACTCGATATGCAACATATCTGATGAAGAGACCGGACTGTATGGTAAGTGTTACCGGTTGGCTCTACGGGAATTTGGACAAGTTCGCTTCTTGATCTTTTGTTCGCTCAATACCTGGGAGCCGTTATGTGTAGCTAGTACCTGACGGTTTGTGGGTATCTGATATGATCACTACCTATTTCTGGCATATTGACGGGTCTTAGAGTCCTACAAAGGGGTTTTCGAGCTCAGGCGAAATGATGTGGGGCGCATATGAGGATATGCACGGGAGCTTGATTAAATGTGAGTATATGATACCATATTTTAATCTGGCGTTTTCTATTGGTCGGGTCGTATGTGATATGACCGGATTATTAAATCAAGTGTTGATTTAATATAATGTGACCATTATCTCATTATTAAATCCTTTATTTATTTGTATGCATGTATGTATGTATTTTTATATTGATATGTATGCACACATGCATGTATACGTGTGTCATGGTTGATGATACATTGGAGATGGCTACGCAAGACTCACATGGAAACATTTGTGATATTTTAATTATTGAGTTAATAGAAATTAGGAATTAATCCATGGTTGATATTTTGTTTCTACACACTTCTTGAAAATATCTTATGTAACCATGGTTTCATTTCTAATCCTCCACTAACTCAACTACTAAAAATATCTAGATATTTTCATGCCTTAGTTAAGAGTGAGTGTGACTCTCTCATTATGATTATTCATTATTCTTGTGTTTATTTTTCTTGAGCTCAAGCTAAGCCATTTCCATCTCCTTCTTCCTCCAAGCTCTCTACCATTTCTAGTGAGTGAAGAGATAGAAAAAGAAAGGTTTTTTAGTGAGATTATTACCCACTTCATCAATCTATACTAGTCTAGCCCACTTGTATAGGTTGTTTACATCACTTCCACTTAGGTCAAGTGAAGCAAGGAGCTTGAGTAAAGGAACTCCGTGGAGGATCATCGTGGACTACGAAGGCTTCAAGCGGACGCGTTCAAACTCTGAGTGGAACCAAGGAGTCAAGGACATCTACACGGAGCTAAAGACAGGGAGGAGAGGTATACGAAGGTTGTATTTCTTTTCTCTTAGTGCTAGACACTTATTTTTATATGATACTTGTTAGCTTTACGCCTAATCCTCTAGTTCAATTCTAGGTTCGGGTTGGTTAGCACCCTAGAATTTTAAATTTGTATACTTTATACTTGTTAAAACTTGGTGAGAGTGCTAAGCAAACCCAAACAATAGGATGACCCACGGAGGAGTGCACAAGTTACCAGATTTCGTGAAATACTGGGTGGCTCATTCACTTTGTTGATTGAGCTTGCCTTACTTCCGGATTTGGCGGGTTACTTTCCACACTCGTAGGGGTCTAGGATTTTTCATTGCACAGGCTGTCCATACGTCCGGGGAACGCCGAGTTTCATTTGCGGCTCAAATGAAACCCGGGGCTCCTAGATTATCCGCTATTCCATGTTGCTTATTGAAATTCTGTGATGTTGCTTATTTCATGCCTGGGACGAATGGTCATATATATATACACACACACTCTACTAGATGTTGTATATGTTTTTCATGCGCTCGTCCTACCCCCACTCTGCCGGTAGTTAAGTAACCTAACGGTGCATAACGGGGTCCCGTGGCGAATGCGGATGGCATATACGTACATTTTATTTTCTTTCTTTTCTGGTGTGATGGGATTTAATTGATGGGACCGCATTAATTTCGATTAATGCAGGGAAAAAGAAACCTAAAAGTTGTTGGAATAAATTTCGAAAAACAATAACCGTATTCTTTTGCTTTGCATAGAGGTATTCGGTTAGCAAATATCATGCACCTCATTCGACAAGGGAAGAGCCTTGATCCCTTCACGGGGGTTTCAATCTTAAGCAAACATTTGCAATACTGTAGATTACTCGGTTTTCTTCAAAACCACTAGTTTTCAAAGGCGGATCCTAAACTACTCCTTCTCAAAAACTACTCGGTTCCTTCAACGATATCAAGTTCATTACGTTAAAGAGTTTTTCACCAAAAACCTAGCCGTAACCCTCCGTCATTTCCTACGAGTAATGCTTAGTATTCATGCTGCGTTTATTGACCTCATCAAGGCGTAGTAAATGGTAGCTAAGTAGTTCTCGTTTGTAGCATGTGTTGCGATTAGTTAGGACAGTCGTACAACCTTGTTGACCTCGCCAAGGGTTGTGCAGATGGGTCTACATTAATCAAAATAATGACGGGTTGAACATGACTAAGAACTTATGGTTTGTTGACCTCGTCAAGATCTGTTCAGTCGAAAATATTGCAATCTTGAACATATCAATTTCCTCACTTTTCTAATCATTTAAGGATAGTTGATATAAATATAACACATATTACCAGTTCGTCTGCAAATTATCAAATACCACGTGTTATATATATAGTCAACATCTTTTTAAGGAAATTGTATGTTTAGTATGTCACGCATAAATATTCTATATCTCCAATACTTTTCATTGAGATTTTGTACAGAAAATTATTTCAGGACAGGTATTGGAATCGCAAATTTGCCGATAAAATACAGCAAGTCAAAGAGTTAAAATCTGGCAGAGATTCAGAAGAGATAAAAATATTCCAGATATCAAATAAAGTCTCAAAGACCAACACCAAGATACACTAGAGAAATGAAATAGTGATCTCATCAAAAGGAGCCCGATCCGCCGCGGATCCGCGGCCAAGTTGGAGAGACGGTCGACGACATTTTTTCCAGAGGCTTCCATACAAGCTCCTAGCTTGTTTAAGACGCTTCGAGTTACCTAGCTTACTCCAGAAGCTTCCCGACAACAGCCAAGCTTCTTATGCAAGCTTGATAACTACCTTACTCTAGAAGCTTCCCTATAACTACCTAGCTTCTTTGAGAAGATTAAACTAGCTTCTAATGGAAGATTGATGAAGGCTATATAAAGAGACCTAAGGCTACATTGTTGAGGTTGTTAATCAAGTGACAAAGCACAAAAACCAAAACCAAATCCAATTCAATTCAATCAAGACCAAATCAAGATTCATTGAGATCAACATCAAACGACGACATCCAAGATCTTTTACGTGAAGCCGATCATCATCAAGAGCGCGAGATCCTCAACTGGTCCAAGTCTCACGAAGATCGAGCAAAGCGAAGATCGACGACAAATTCTCTTTTCAAAGGAGTGATCGAGAGCTTAATCTTGTAATCTCGGATTGAGAAGTGTAAATTTGGAGAAGATTTAATAAAGGTGATCATTTGTTCAAATCTCGCTTACTTTACATTCTAGCATTATGAAATTTATAATTCTTGATTCTTTTGTTTTCATGATGCATGAGCGAAATCTCGGCTTGTTAAGGATTCGAGGGAGATCGGTAGATCAAATGGTGATGAAATCATAAACTAGTCTTGAGTCTTATAAGAATTATGAACTTTAGGGAAAAAAATCATCAACGACCAAATTTGGAGCGAGATCGCCGTTCTTGATAATTTTGTTGCAATTTGGGATTAAATGAGTGATGATTCTCTTTTCTAGAGGTTAGATTTGAATGATGATTAATGAAAAGACAATGGATAGTGAAGAAAAAACCCTAGTTTCTCCAAAAGATCCCTAATCTTCATTCATCGCCATCGTTTTAGCTATAATTCATCAGTAGATAAGATAAGTCATTATAAGTATTCATCATTTTCTACTAATTCCTATCGAATCCTACAAGCTATTATTCAATTTCTTGATAACTCAAATTGATTTTGGACACTTTCTTGATTTTACTAATTCTTGAACATTTTCTTGATTCCTTGAAATGACAACTCAATTAAATCTTGAATCGCCTTCTTGAATTTTCTTTACTATTTTCTTTTGACTCAACTAAAGCAAGATTGATCAAATACACGAATCTCAGTGGATGACCCGTGCTCACTAACGATCGCTACAAGCGACACCGTTATTGATTGCGGTTATTAAACGATTAAAACAAAACATCACTTCTTCTTTAATATCTCTACTTTTCTTTTAAAATCAAGAAGAAGTTGATCCAACAGATATCGATATCAATCAAGATCCTAAGTTGTTAGGGCAAAAACCACATCGGGGGTTTCAAATATACAGGAAACTTGCTAGTGTTGCATACCTTCTGGAGTGTGGTAACTAGAGTGGCTTCCATCTTGGTTATCACGTGATGATAGTTAGATCCCGAACCTACTGATGAGTAGGATTACTCTTGGAAGATATTTTTCACTTCACAATTAGCTAACCTATTAGGTGTCTAGAAAAGTGTTAACGGGACTACGCCTCTGCGAAAACGAGATTTATTTTAATTAGTTCCATGCGAGAGCACGGGGAACCTCCCTCGGAGTACCATTACCCCCCTGGCTGAATGGTTAGCGAACTTGTATGGTGCGAATGATCACGACTAATTCTTCTTTTAAGGTTTGGTGGAGAATTCGAGGAAACAGTAGGAGCCATCCTGATTAGATAAACTAATAACCAATCTAATCTTGCAAGAGTGCACGCTATGTGTTTCTTTTCTCTCTCTCTCCAGGTAGCAACCGTCTCGCGCTCTAATCAAGATAATAAAATGTTAGACTTCACCGAACCAGCTTGTTACACAGGGCTGGGGAACGTCGGTTCAGCTCAAACTTGTGGCAACTGTCATGAGTATAAGCAAGGGAAAGAGGACCATAAGAAATTCCAGATGACCCTATTGAAGGAGAAACATTCTAATGCATCTTCTTCGGATGTATTTGTTATTGAAAACTGTTTTTCGATCAACCCTATCTCCTGGGTATTAGATACCGGATCATGATCTCACATATATAATTTATTGCAAGGACTACGAAAAAGTAGAATGGTTGGACCGGATGATATGTCCCTCAGAGTAGGGAACAGAGCACAAGTTGATGTTGCCGCCGTCGGCGAATATCGCCTAGTATTGCCAAGTAGAAATACTATGATTTTGAACAATTGTTACTGTGTTCCTTCTATACTCTGCAACATTATATCAGTTTCTTTAGTTGATAAAGATGGATACAACTTTGTTCTTGATAGAAATATCAACATTTACCTTAATCAGGTATTAATTGCAGAAGATATACTTTATAATGGTATTTATGTTCTTAATCAAAACACGGTTTTCAATATACAAAACATACACAAGAGGAAGAGTTCAGATATGAACCAAACCTACTCGTGGAATTGTAAACTTTGTCATATCGGTGAGAAAAGACTAAGTAAGTTTCATAAGGATGGATATCTGAATCCATTCGAATTTTCATCCCATGAAACTTTTTAGTCTTGTTTGAAAGGAAAGATGGCCAAAACTCCATTCACTGGACACAGAGAAAGAGTTACAGAGCTCTTTGGACTCATAAATAGTGATGTATGAGGCCCGATGTCTATACA
Source organism: Agapanthus africanus (assembly GCA_030015575.1). NCBI lineage: Eukaryota > Viridiplantae > Streptophyta > Magnoliopsida > Asparagales > Amaryllidaceae > Agapanthus > Agapanthus africanus. The sequence goes on along the minus strand of JASDDO010000006.1, from coordinate 257,042,137 downwards.
TGCGAGGGGTGGGTTCTCTTACTTCATTACAATCACCGACGATCTCTTTAAGTTCAGATATGTGTATCTTTTGAAACACAAATCTAAAGTTTTTGAGAAATTCAAAGAGTATAAGAACGAAGTAGAGAACCAGACTGGCAAAAGTATCAAGATCAGAGGAGGGGAATACTTAAGCACGGATTTCCTAGAATACCTGAAAGAGAATGGTATTCTCTCTCAGCTTACTCCTCCGTACACACCACAGCACAACGGTGTATCGGAGAGGAGGAACCGTACCCTATTGGATATGGTTCGCTCCAAGATGAGTGATGCCGAGTTACCTCTTTCGTTTTGGGGATATGCGCTTCAGACAGCGGCATATCTATTGCATTATGTTCCATCCAAATCAGTGCCCAAAACACCATTCGAATTATAAAATGGTAAGAGACTATATCTTAAACGGTCTAAGATATAGGGTTGTCCGGCTTACGCTAAAAAGTATAATTCGGACAAATTAGAGGTAAGGTCTTTGTAAGTTTGCGGGATGTCCAAGGAATGGTTATGGATATCCGTTCTACCACATCGAAGAACAGAAGGTGTTGTTGTTCAGCACGCCGTTTTCTTAGAAGTTGGATATCTTGGAAAAGAAATTAGTGGGAGCATGGTAAAACTGGAAGAAATTCTGGATCCACAAACTGCAACTGAAGATTTGGTAAAACCAGAGAATTCAGTAATACTAGACTAACCTCAGCCACTCCGCAGGTCTTGTAGGATTTCTCGTTCGCCTGAGTGATATTACGGTTTTATCATAGATGGGGATCGAGAGGATTGATCTTGGAAGAAAATGATCTTACTGGTTTCGAGCAGGCTATTAACAGTAGTGACTCTGTAAAATGGCTTGATACTATGCAATCCGAAATAGATTCCATATACTCCAACAAAGTTTAAACTTTGGATGTTGACCCTCCTGGGGTAAAACCCGTTGGATGCAAGTGGATCTTCAAAAAGAAGATTGGTGCAGATGGACATGTAGTAACCTATAAAGCTAGACTTGTTGAAAAAAGCTTTCGTCAAAGACCAAGAGTTGGCTATGACGAAATATTTTCTCCAGTGGCCATGCTAAAATCCATTCGGATTCTAATTTCCATTGCTTCCTACCATGACTACGATATCTGGCAGATGGACGTTAAAATGGATTTTCTAAATGGAAGTTTTGAAGAGTGCGTTTATATGGATCAACCGGAAGGATTCGTAGACAGTGGAAGCACCGGGAAGGTGTGCAAGATGCTTAAATCCATTTATGGATTAAAGCAAGCGTCGCGGAGCTAGAACATCTGTTTTGAAGAGACGGTCAAGGAATTTGACTTCATCAAAAATGAGAATGGGCCTTGTATCTACAAGAAAATTGCAGGGAGAACTATTGTATTCATTTTCTTGTACATGGATGACATTCTCTTGATAAGAAATGATATTCCTATGCTGCAATCGGTCAAGCTGTTCTTATCACAAAAGTTCTCCATGAAGGACCTAGGTGATGCATCTTACATTCTGGGGATTAAGACCTATAGAGATAGAGCCAAGAGACTGTTGGGAATTTCACAGTCTAGGTATATAGAGACCATACTGAAGAGATTCAGTATGGAAGATTCCAAGCATGGTAATATACTCGTATTGCACGGAATCACCCTTTCCAAAGAGATGACTCTCAAGACTGATGAGGAAAGAGTTCGCATCAGTACCATACCCTACGATTCGGTGGTAGAATCTATAAGATATGTGATGCTGTGTACCAAAACAGATGTAACATACGCGCTTAGCGTGGTGAGCCGGTATCAGTCGAAACCGTGTGAGAATTATTGGACAACTGTAAAGAACATTCTCAAGTATCTAAGAAAGACTAAGAAGATGTTCTTGGTATACGGTAATGGAGACCTTCAAGTCGAGTCCTTTACTGACTCAAGATTTCAGAGTGACAAGGATGACAACAAATCTGTCTCGGGTTTTGTGTTTACCCTCAATGGAGGGGCGGTATGTTGGAAGAGCTCCAAACAAGACTCCATTGGAGACTTGATGATAGAGGATGAATACATTATTTCTAACAATGCTGCAAAAGAAGCGGTCTGAATGAAGAAATTCATTACTGAACTTGAGGTGGTTCCGTCCATTGTTAATCCAATACCTTTGTATTGTAATAATAATGGGGCTATAGTTTTACCGAAGGAACCACGGGCCCATCAGAAATCCAGACATATCTTAAGGCGGTATCACCTAATCAGGGAGATCGTAGATCGCTGGGAGATCGAGGTCCGGAGAGTAGATATGAAAGACAACACGATGGATCTATTTACCAAGCCCTCCCTCAAGCACGGTTCGAGCGACCTTTTGAGATGTTGGGTAGCGGTACGCCAATAACTGGCCCTAGAGCAAACGTTAGGTATTTGGTACGCCAATTACAGGTCTTAGTGCAAGTGGATGATTGTTAGATATGTATGTCCTAGAGGCCTGTATTGTATAGGATGCTAGAGATATGTATGTACAGGACAATTTTGCTCAGTTGTATATAGTATATTATTTGAGTTTTCTTTATCTTAATATGTGTATTTCTTTCTATTGTTGCTTTATATTGTTTGCACATATTGATAAATACTAGATACAGCAGTATACTATTATGGTTTGACTTTATCTTAACATTTGCATATGTTACACTCGATATCATATATGGAGGATACATGTTGATAAATCCTGTAGGAGTTTGCTTGACTACTAGCGTTATGATGATGATCATACTTGTAGGAGCTAAGTAGTCCATAAGCACATTCTTAAAGGTCTCAAGTCGCAGTAGTATCGAGACCGGGTAGATACTCTAGAGTAGACATGTGTATACGTTTCTAGACCCCGATGAGGGGCGGTGGTCGGTCCCACAGCCATTGGTGTGATAACCTAAGATTGTATACTGGTGCTCACTGAAAGTATGTCTTAGCACCTATACTATATTTCCACATGCATCAAATATGCAATTTTAAAAAATCTAGAGGGCTAAGCTACACTAACCTAGAATCGAAGTAGAGAATTAGGGATTATAAGCTAGTAAACAAACTTTACACTAAATGAAAAGGAAATACAATCTTTGTAGACCGGTCCTTCACTTCTAAAGCTCCAAGTAGTAGTCCCTAAAACTCTTCGTAGGCTCCACTTAGCGAAAGGAACGAGCTTGCTTAAGGATTTTCGAGGCCGAAGATGATCCACTTTGAAGAATCTCTAACTCAAGCTATCTCTTCACAAATTAAGGAATTAGTGAAGGAAACAATCTATACTAAAGGGCTAGTTTGCTATATATTAATGAAGTGGGAATTTTGCTCACTTTAGAAACCACTTTCTCTTTTTCTTTTCTGACCACATGAAAAGCTAGAGAGTAAAAAATGAGATGATGAAGATGAACTAGGATGAGAAAAATATCTCAAGTGATAATGTAGAGAGTTAACCATGGGCTAAAGATAATGGTTGGGTTATAAAATATTTAGAGTAAAACAAAATTAATGGAATGGGTCATGGATTCTACAAGCATCTTAAGCCATGCTCACTTCCACCTCATTTTGTATTTACTCTTAATAAATAATTGCCCAATAATCTTTAGTCTTGGTGTGAGTCTCATACACCCATGTTCAATATATCATCCACCATGACATAATATATAAATACATATATTAATATATATCACATATATATTAAATGTAATTTAAAGAGAATAAATTCTTTTAGTGAGCATAATATTAGTTAATATATATATTAATATATCAAATATAAAAATATATATCAAATTATTAAATCAACACTTGATTCAATAATCTGTTTATATCATATATAACCGACTAATATCATTTATATGTATATCACATTATCGAATCAACACTTGATTCAATAACCCGGTCATATCACATATAACCGACAAATATTCAATACTTCATTAAATCAACACTTGATTCAATAATCCGGTCATATCATATAAAACTGGCCAGTATCAAATGCATATATATATATATATATATATATATATATATAACATATCATTGAATCAACACTTGATTCAACAATCCGGTTATATCACATATAACTTAACCGATATCACATATCGCAAGATTAGAATATGGTATCACATATTCGTATTTAATCTAGCTCCCACACATATCACCATATGTGTCCTACTTCGTTTCGCTTGAGCTAGGAAACCTCTGTGTGGGACTCTAAAGACTCATCAATACACCAGCAGTAGGTAATGATCACATCGGTCACCCACAAGCCGTCAGCGGTACTAGGTAGACTAACGGCTACCCAGATATTGAGCAATAGAAGATTAACAAGCAAGCTTGTCCATACTCCCCGTAAAGCCTATAAGCAACACTTACCGTATAGCCCGGTCTCTTCGTATGATATGTCGCATATCAAGTCTAGGGGTAGAATCGTCAGACCCCAGTAACTTGATAATTCATGACGATGTGTGGCCTATAACCATTCGAGAAACTACTGATAACAGTTACTAGTTAATCCCATCAGCTCTGGCCAGGGACTTGCTGTTATAGCCAATCGAGCATAGAGCAACATCAACTCCCTATACCGGTGTTGGGATAAAAATTTACACCCCGGTTGACCAAGTCAAAATCCAAGTCAACCCCAAGCCAAGTGAGCCCAAGCCCAGACCTAGTGGGCCCATGCCCGAGTCGAGCCCGAACATGAAGCGGCCGGCCCCCCTACGCCAAGATAAAAATTTTGTAATAAACAATTTTGTTGTATTTCTTTTATTTTATTTTATTTTATGGATAAATGTAAGAAAAATAGGCATAAAGCCAAATTTTTGTAAAGCCCATGGCTTATGTGCAAAAAGAAATGGCACATGAGCCATGGGATAGGCAAAATGCCATTTTGTGAAGCCCAAGGGGTTATGTGTAAAGTGTATAGCCTATAAAGGCAAAGATAATGAAATATCTCAACAACTTTTTCTCTCTCTAGAAAAACTTTTCAGACCTGAGATCTTTCCTCCTTTTTCAAGGTTCCAAAACCTTCTTCTTTCTCTTGAATTAAATCAAGAGTTTTACTCTTCTTTTTATAAAAAAAAAATTAGTTGTTCACCACAAAACCCATAAAGGGGAACTCGAATCTTCCATTAGATCTCAAAAAGAAGAGATTTTTTTAAAAATCCCATATCTCTTGATCTTCAAGATCCAGCTAACAGAGGAGGAAGAAGAAGAACCCATTTTCCTCAACCAAAACTTTTTTCAGGAGTTTAACTCCATTCTAATTTCTCTTTCGAGAGTTTCTGGGGCTAAAAGCCCTCTTTTCCTCGCCGGCGCGAGCGCTCGAGCGCAAAGCGCCCACGTGCTGACACGTGGTGCGTTTGCGCTCCAACGCCCTGCGCTCGAGCGCAAAGCATCTACGTGCCGACACGTGGCGCGCTTGCGCTCAAGCGCACTGCGCGCGAGGGCAAAGCGCCCACGTGCCGACACATGGCGCGCTTGCGCTCCAGCGGGCTGCGACCGAGTGCTAAGCGCCCACGTGCCGACACGTGGCGCGCTTTCGCTTAAGCACCCTACGCCCGAGCGCAAAGTGCCCACGTGCCGACACGTAGTACACTTGCGCTCCCACGCTCTGCGCCCGAGCACAAAGCGCCCATGTGCCGACACGTGGCGCGCTTGCGCTCCGGCGCTCAGCGCCCGAGTGCAAAGCGCCCACGTGCCGACACGTGGCGCGCTTGCGCTCCAGCGCCTTACGCCCGAGCGCAAAGCGCCCACGTGCCGACACGTGGCGCGCTTGCGCTTGAGAGCCCTGCGCTCATGCGCAATCGCCCACGTGTCAACACGTGGCGCGCGTGCACCTGAGCGCACAGCACCTAAGAGCACAGCGCTCAAGGCGCTGGCCCCACACATCCCTTGGATGCCTTTCCCCCCTCTTTTTATGTACATACATCTACATATACAAATGTATACAAATTCACACACACACGTACTCCACGACACTGTCCCTGTTAGAAAAAAGTTTCTAACGGGGCACTGCCCCACACCCCGCAAGGGGGCTGCTAGCCCCCTTGACCTCCAGCCTGCTATCTGGGTAGCGGGACCCCCGTAAAAACTCTGCGTGGCTCTCGATATATCCAAAACCCCCTTTCAAAATACAACATACGTATACTGCACATTGAGTTCGCATGACCAATTTAACCCGTCAGTCGGAGGTTCCCTCGCTTCAAAGGCGAGGGGTAATTAACGGCAGCTTAGTCCGCGGCTACCAGAGATTCGGATCCCCACAATCAATAAACCCCGGCCTATCCTAGAAAGAGGGAATCTTTAGTACGCCTAACAAGCGCGCGCGTATTCCCATCTCAATGGGGTGACGAAAAACACCCTGCAGATTCTGGCACGCCCGGTGGGACCAATCTCTCCTCCCATATTTCGGGTTAAACGTTCATGCAAACTCAATCAATATACATATCGATTGCCTATACTGAAATGATGTTTTTTTCTTCCGTGCAGCAATCAACCTTCGACGACAATGTCTCCCCAGACGAATTCAGCTTCCAACGTGACCCTGATTCCGTACGTGGTCAAGATCAATGCTCGTGTGGTTCTCCCCGCAAGCCTCAGTCGACAGTGGGAGGAACCGCCCCGCCAGTTTGGCTCCATCATCATCTACCCTGCCGGAAGCGCTCATCTGGCGGAAATCCCGGCGAAACAGGTGGCCAAGCCGGTCCCAAAGGGCAAGAGGCCGAATGTTGTGATTGCTAGGGCACCACAACCGAAACTTAAGATGGTGTCTGAACGACTCCCTGGCGCTCCAGCTGGGGGAAAGACTTCCGGTGCGAAGGGCAACATCAAATGTCGCGGACGAGCTCAAGCGATGACTCCAACAAATGCGCAATTGAGTGTATCTCCAAGGCCCTCCATCACCCGGTCTACGGCGTCTTCCCAAAGAGCCGAAGTCTGCCAGGCGCTTAGAACAGAAAAGTTAAGGCAGAAGCGGCTCAGGTATCGAGCCAACAAGAGGGCCAGGGCTTTGGCCAAATAGAATCGTGTGAAGTTCCAAATGCAGGGTTGCCCTACAAAAACGGCTGAGTCGGACGTAAGAATCAGCAATTCCTTCGAGCCTCTGAAGTGGGTTCAGAAAAATGCTATGACCGCCAGAATCAAGAAGACAGCGGTCCGAACAGTGCTACAAAGAGATGTGTCCCGGCCCCAACCGAAGAAGTATGGCACTGTCACTTCAAGGGTCTATCAGGCGCTCTGTGCCGCATGAAAGCAGCAGGGCAAATCAAGAAAAGAAGCGCCAGCACCATTCAAGAATCCGGCCAGGCCATCCGCCTTCAATCGGCTGCCCGCCACTGAAACAGGGTGGTCAAGGCAGCGATCCGTGAAATCAGCCACCAATGATAGAAAGACGGCCGGATATATCATCCATACGGTCTATATGGCGGGCGGGCACCCCAGTGACAACCTTCGTAGCAAAGCAAGGATGGGGCCACCACATCCCAAGCCCAATCTAGCCTGAATGTGGTTCCCGCCGCCCAAGAACAGCCGCCCCCGCTGGATGAAGAAAACCCTCTCGATGAGGATGATAAGCAGAAAGACCCCTCGATCCATGCAGAGTCAAGCTCGGACAGCGAGGAAGAGCCGACTTTCCGCCCCAGGACTGTGGAGCAAGAGCTACTTCAAGAGCTTCGAAAACAGCTCAGGAGCAAAGATAAAGAGATGGCCAAGCTCTATTTGAAGATTGACGACTTAACGAACGTGGTGACGCAGCTTACGGCTCAAATTGCTCGAGCGCCTCCCAATCAAGCACAAGCCGCTACTAATCAGCCGGGTGATGACAATCCGAGGCAACCAATGCCTGTTCCTTTGGGTCCAAGACTGGTCGAGCCACATGAAAGCCGGCCACACTCCGCTTCTAGGGATGCCTTGGCCCCAGATAGCATTATCCCGCTAACACAGGATCGGATAATGGATTTGGTCACCAGCAAGGTTAAAACATTGGTAGACGAAGCTGAAGCTCAAAAAGAAATCGGCAGTAGTGGGCGGCCATATCCCGCGCAGTACGATCTGATTGAGTTCCTAAGCGGCTACGCCATTCCTAAGTTCGGAAGATTTGATGGAACGCGGAATGCAAATCAGCACGTCGCCCACTTCAAAGTATCGTGCGGAAATACAGGGGGCAATGACGCGCTCCTTCTTCGAAAGTTTGTCAACAGCCTAACCGGTGTCGCTTTCGACTGGTACACGAGCATACCAGACGGGTCCGTCATTACCTTTGCCCAAATGGAGTCTCTGTTCCGGCAAAGGTTCATGAGCGTCAGTGATAAAATCTCCATTTCCGACCTTGTGAGGACCAAGCCGGGGAAGAATGAAAGCAACACTGACTTTATCGCCCGATGGCGTAATCTCACGGTCAAGTGCGAACCGCCGCTGGAGCAGGACCAGTCCGTCAGCCTTCTTATTGGGAACCTCAGCAATTGGATGGTCCCATTCTTGTGTACAGCGGGCCTCAAGACATTCCAGGAGCTAACCAAAAAAGTCCAAATGCTGGAACGCTCGAAGCAAGAGTCCCCGCCAGACTCTCAGAGAGACAAAACTTGGAAAAGCAAGCGGGACGACATCCGTAGAAGCGGGAGTTCCAGCAGTACCAATGTCTTCAATGTGTCCGATAATGAAGAAAAGTGAAGGGCGAGCGAATCCAAAACCAACTGGTCTCGAAAGCCATTGCTGGGAGGAGATGGGCCCTCCCTAGAGGAGAAAAAGAACAAGGTTTAATCTTTTACAAGGGACAAGGTCCGCAAGATATTTAAAGATGCCTTGAACAACGGTCTACAATTGCCAGAGTCGAAAAGACCCCAAGAAGCAAAAATGACCGACAATCCTCTGTATTGCCCGTACCACCGAGTAGTGAGCCATGCGATCGAGGATTGCTATATCTTCAAAGATTGGGTCGAGAAGCAGTACAAGGCTGGAGAGATAGAGCTGTCAAAAAGTGTGTTGGTGAACAATCAAGTTGCAACCACCAACTTTATACAGACAGGAGTTGAAGCCTTCTAGGAGCAGACAGCTGAAGCCGCTGCCCTGAGGGATGAAACGGACTCATCGCGGTCTCCGTGGAGTACGCACATATCTAACAAGATGAAGAAGATGATAAAGCTACTTCAGAAAGAGCCCAGAACAGAATGGGAAGGGCAGAAGAAGCCTACCAGTCCAGTTGCCAATGCGGCTCCATCTCGCTCAAAATCCAAGAAGCTCAAGAAGAAGAAAAGTGCGGCTCGGCGCGAAAAGGAGTCTGCAGGGAGATTGACCATCCAAAAATATATCGATTCTCTCGAAGAATATGAACAGAAAGAAAGAACTTTTCAATTAAAAGAGTTCCTCCCTGTACAAGCGGCTGAAATTCTGGAGGAGTTAGAAGAAGGCTCCAATGAAGAGATCCCAGTAGTGACCTGCTACGCCATCCATCTTGGTAGCGACTCTGAGGATGAGCTCTGTTTTCCTGAAGAGGACGAGGAGCTCACCACAAAGGCCAACCAAATCCAGCTCAGAAGCGGCAAGGCTCTACCGCCAAATCAGGGCAATGCCCCAGAAGGAAAGGGAAAACAGGTGGCTAATGATGAAGATGGCGGAGAACCGGCTGTTGAAAACTCGAGTCCCTCCCTAGTAGACTATAATGTCTTGGCTCACCTTCGAAGGCTTCCGTCTCTCCTGAGCATCTACGACGGCTTGGTCCTATCTAAGGAGCTTAGAGATCTTCTTATTCACGCTCTACAAAACCCCGAGCGGTATCAGGCTCACTTTGCGGAAATTAATATGAAAGAAGCTCAGCACGCTTTGCATACCGCCGCAATCACATTTAAGGATGAAGACTTGCTCTGGGAACAGCAGAGCACAATCGGCCGCTTTACGTGACCGGGTACAGCGACGGAGATCGAATTAATCGCATATTGATTGATCCGGGATCCTCAGTGAACATCATGAACTTGCGAACTCTGAAGAGTTTGTCAATGGACGTCCGACACCTGTCAAGGGAAAGGATTGTCATTCAAGGCTTTAACCAAAATTGCCAGCAAGTTCTGGGGTCTATAGCTTTGCCAATCAAATTCGGGGATCTGCAAACTGAAGCTAAGATATACGTGATCGACGCCGACACGTCTTATAAGATTCCCTTGGGGCGACCGTGGCTCCACGATTACAGCATCATTCTGTCAACTCTCCATCAATGCATGAAGTATACTAAAAATGGTGAAGAAAGACGCATTGACGGAGACATACAGCCGTTCGGTGTGCATGAAGTCCTCTATAAAGATTCTCGGTACTTTATGAACCACCAAAATGCTAAGCCACAACTGATTGAGGATAGACCGGCCCCAAGACTCAAAAGCAAATCTGCGCCGGCTGTCACTTTCAAAAGCAAAAAAGCCCAAGTGCGCCCGTATTTTGGCAGCGACACTGATGAGTCCGACGCTGGAAGCCCGTCCTTCCGTAAAACTTGCCCTCGTTTCGGAAGCGATACGGACGAATCTGTTACTGAACGCCCATCTAACAGCAAAGTCCGCCCTCATCTTGGCAGTGACACTGAAGAGTCAGAAGAAGAGGACCTGCCGTGCAACAGCTGTGCAGATTGGACCCCCATGCAGCAAGCGAAACTACGAGAGACCTTCGAAGTCGCAGAAGGGTCCCTGGCCATCACAAGGGTGCCGGAACGGATGTGCAAAGAGCTTGATGTATTATCAGTCTCTACCGTGGACTAGCTGAAAACTTTCTATGTGTCCGGGAGGAAAAATGGACAGAAGGGCATCCTGTTTTACAGGTCAAACCCCGTCGTGCACCCGGACGATCTTTCTATCGCGTGCCTTCCCTATGAGAGAGGCATAAGAGCCGTCCTCAATCCCAGATACTATGCGCCCGAGATGCGGGAATACTTTAAGAAGTGCGGATGCCAGTTATATCAAACAGAGTCCGAAGCAAAGTTTTATGAAGGGTTATGATATCCGCCCCAGGTCCGAGCACTCATCGATGGACGAATTCAAGATAGACGGGGCATAGGCTACATTCAACCCGATTCCAAAGCATGCTACATGATCAATATTGGTGAGGCTAGCGAAAGATCATATGATGATGACGAGATAGCCGAGCCAGAAGAAGCTCCTCAAGAGCTCGAAGATAGAGGACAAGCAACCTTTGACGAGCTAACCGAGATTGACTTAGGAACTCCCGATAATCCAAGGCCGACCTACATCAGCTTGCTCTTGTCAGAGAAAATGAAAGCGCAGATAATTGCCCTGCTGCATGAGTTCGTCGACTGCTTCACGTGGACATACAAAGAAATGCCTGGCCTTTCCCCTGAAGTAGCCGTACATAAGTTGGCTATATCTCCTGATGCTAAGCCAGTCAAACAAGCTCCTCGAAGAATGAGAAAGGAACTAGAAGAAAAGGTCATCGAGGAAACTAAGAAGCTCATCGATGCCGACTTCATCAGGGAAGAGAAATATGCGGACTGGATCGCATACATAGTCCCAGTGAAGAAGAAAAATGGGCAGATCCGAGTTTGTGTCGATTTCAGGGACCTCAACAAGGCATGTCCTAAAGACGACTTCCCGCTACCGGTCATGGAAATGATGATCGATGACACCTCAAATTACGAGCTGTTCATCTTTATGGATGGCTCATCAGGATTCTATCAGATCAAGATGTCGCCTGAGGATGAGAAGCACAGCATTTCAAACCCCGATCGGAATATACTGCTACAAGGTGATGCCGTTCAGATTGAAGAACGCAGGTGCTACATATCAAAGGGCAATGACCAATATCTTCGATGACCTAATTCATAAAGTCGTCGAATGTTATGTTGATAATCCGGTCGTTAAGACTAAAACCAGGGCCGATCATATCCATGATCTTAGGACCGTTCTCACCAGACTGAGGGAATTTGACCTGAAGATGAATCCTCTGAAATGCTCTTTTGGCGTGTCATCGGGAAAATTCCTGGGCTTCATAGTCCGACATCGAGGGATCGAACTTAACCCATCAAAGATAAAGGCCATCATGGAGATGCCCCCTTCGAAGAGTCTGACGCAGCTAAGATCTTTTCAAGGCAAGCTTGCTTATATACAGAGGTTTATCTCAAATTTATCGAGGAGATGTAAGCCTTTCTCAAAGCTCATGAAGAAAGGAGCTCCTTTTATCTGGGATGCCGAATGTCAAGCAGCGTTCGAAAGCATCAAACAATACTTGTTGCACCCTCCAGTGCTGGCCGCTCCCATTCCAAATAAACCGCTGATTCTCTACACTGCTGCACTAGATGAGTCACTCGGTGCGCTCCTTGCCCAGAATAACGAGAAGGGAAAGGAAAATGCCCTCTACTACCTCAGTCGAACTCTAGTCGGGACGGAACACAACTATTCCCCAATCGAAAAGCAATGCTTGGCTTTGATATTTGTGTTAGTTATGTATATGCCCTAGAGGCCATTGTTGTACATATGATGTATATTATAATGGATACTTGGTTATATATAGAGATGACTTTCTTGCTCGTCATGATAGTATGCTATTTGGTTTCACTTTATCTTAACATGTTGACTTGTATTGGTTTACTGTTTTAGTCTCACATGTTGATAAAGCCCTTAGGATTTGTACTCGACTACTGGGACTATGATGAGATCATACTAGTGGGGGCCGCGGTAGTCGATGAGTACATCCTATAACTGTTCCTAGTCGAGGGTATATCGAGACAGGGCATCGATACACCAGAGTAGACTAGCGTATACGCATCTTGACCCATATGATGGGCGATGGATGATCCCATATCCATCGGTGTTAGACATCAGAGATGGTGTACGGGTGCTCAGTGGAGACTGGGTACACTGTACGGACTCGCCGAGAACTCCCAGATGGTGATATACCACACGTCAGATGGCAGTTCTCCGGTGACACAGGTACAGGGTAGTCTGAAGACCCGAGATCGTCATAGAGTCTTGTGTGATTCCCACTGTGCTTTGATTTCCACCTTACCACGTCCAAGAGGGCGTGCAAAACGGTGGCTTTTGGGTACAATCCCGAATCACATGGAGGCAATGAGCGATAGGAGGGGATTCGTCTCTCCCGGTATAGGGAGTTGATGTTGTGCTGTGTTCGATTGGCTATAACTGGAAGTCCCTGGCCAGGGCTGATATAGAGATTTACTGGTAAGTGTTACTAGTAGTTTCTCGACCCGTTATGAGCCACACATCGACACGACTTATCGGTTACTGGGGTCTGACGTATACCACCCCTAGACTTGATATGCGACAAATCAGACGAACAGACCGGACTGTACGGGAGTGTTACTGGTTGGATTCATAGGAGAACGCACAGGCTTGCTTGTTGGTCTTCTGATCGCTCAATACCTGGGTGGCTGTTACGTTTAGCTGACCGCTTGCAGCTTGTGGGTGTTTGATATGATCATCACCTTCTACCGGCGTATTGACGATTCTTTAGGGTCCTACACAGAGGTTTCTTGGCTCAGGCGAAACGGAGTAGTGGCACATATGTGATATGCGCAGGAACGAGAATAATGCGATATGGGATACCGTATTATATTCTCGCGATATTTAGAAATGAACCGGGACATCGGATCAAGTGTTGATTCGATAAATCGGTACATGATATATTAGTCGGTAATATTCGATATAGCCGGATCGTCGAATCAAGTGTTGATTCGATGATTTAATGTATAATAATATATATGATATATTGTATTACATTATCTAATATTGGCTCGCTTTATTATTTCATTTTCTCAGTGGATGATATATTGATATATATGCGATATATGTTAATTGTATTATTTTCTTTTGTTGCAAATATATAATATATATGTGATATATATTATTGTGACATGATATGATTTATTGTTAAACATGTTTAAGGATGATTAATTGAGGTTAAGGTTTGATTAGGGTTGGATGCTTCAAGTTCCTTCTAGAAGCTTTCTTCTTTTGTCATTCTTAAGATATTTAGAATGACACATTCTTTTAACCTAACCAAACCCTAACCCTAGTTGTTTCTCTATTCATTCTTATCCTATCATCCTTGACCATGGTTTAAAAATCAATCATATATTACTTTCTATTCATCACAAAAGGTTTTAATCTAAGGAATATATTTTCCATTATCATCTTCTTCCTTCTTGATAAGCTCTCTTGAAAATCCTAAAGTGATGATTAAAATTGAGAAAATGATTTAAAAAGAAAGCAAAATTACTACTCTCTCATCCTCATCTCATCTAGCCCATGGGATTAGTGTGTTCTTCTCTTTTGAGTGAGAAAGCTTGAGTCGTAGCAACTTCAAGGTAGATCATCGGAGATTTGGAATACTTCGAGCTAGCATAGATCGTTCGAGTCGTGGAGCCTCTCATGAGTCCAGGAGATCGTGGATCACGGCAAAGGGACTTCTACTCGGAGCTTGTGAAGTGAAGGAGCGGACTACAAAGGTTGTAATCCCTCACGCTTAGATAAAAGTTATCTTCTTGCATGTTAAACCCTAATAATCTAGCAAAGATCCCGGTTTTGGGTTGTTCGGCACGTCTAAAATTTAATCCGGGCATGTTTGATGCCATATGAACCTTCACAAGAGTGTCTAGGAACCCTACAGTGGTATCAGAGCCTAGCTAGAGCATTAGGCGATGTGTTTACGAAGTTAAAACTCCGATCGAACCCGAAACGACGCAAAAAGACCCCTCTCTGGAAATTTTTTAAATTTTGGGATTTTTCTGAATTAAAAATATGTAAAAAAATCAGCAGGGAATTCTAAGAATTACCAAGAAGCCCGAGCCCCCAATTCGATCAAACGGCCGCGGAAGCGCGGCGCAAGCTTGCTTGCGCGGCGGTTCCGCGGCGGATTGATCGATTGGCGACACGTGGCTTCCTGGTAATAACCGTAGGTACTTGTTGACTTTTCTAGGTATTTTTAATCTGTTTCAGGTGTTTAAAATTCTGGGGTTTGTTTTGTAATCGTAGATTCGATCGGAATATTTAAATTCGTATTTCTTTCCGGATATTTAGAAACTGTTAAACTATTTGAACGGATATCATTAACTTACTGTTTCCCGGTACGGCAAACTTTCAAGTGTTGAAATTTATTCGGGTTTAAATCTTTCGGAAAAATTGTACAAGTTAAGCGGTGGACCCTCTAGAAGACAACAAACCTTAACTCGATTATGTGACCGTCTTGAACTGCCTTTTGAACCTTCGGGTTTGGGGAAGTACGGCGTGCCACATGTGAGGCGTTGGCTTGACCCTTCTACGGCTGGATCACCGGTACTGTGACATATTCTGGGATTATTTGAACTCCGCTCAAGTGTTGAGCAGTTTAGGAAATTTTGGGTGTTTGATTATCTGTTCGAAAAGTTTAATACTGTCTATTTATCTGGAATGTGATACAATATGTGGAATTCATAAAGTTAGGCATGAAATACGAAGTATGTGATATTTCGGATTTACGATGTCCTAAGTGATTGTGGATTCCAAATATTGTAGTTTTACACTTTCTTTTCTGTGACCGTAAGTGTAATATGTGATATCGCCGGTTTCGTTGCTATATGTCAATGACAATTGGGATGCGCATATTTACTTACGTTGATGATATGAGATATTATGTGTTGCTGTGATATGTTATATTGGATCGTCGCGTTCTGAATAGCCGGGGGTTTTTATGTGAGATGAGGGTTTTCATTTTCATTCATGTAAAATTCATTTGTAATGTAATATTCTTTTATTTGGGGCACTTCCAGGTTGCGGTTGCTGTCACCAGTGTATATTATTTACTTTTCCGCATTAGGTAGACCCAAGGTGGGGAGCACAAGTAACCAGGTTCTAGGGTCCAGTGGGAGGCCATCTCGAGGAGTCGAGACCGGGTCTCCTAACCCTAGAATTGGCAGTGTTACTTGTCGCTCTCGTAGGGGTCTTGGGATGTGGGTTTGGCTATTCGTCGCGACTGTGGAATCCGTGTTTTATACAGGCTCGTGTTGAAAACACGGACGTCCTAGTATATCCAATATTTCATATATGTTCTTCTGCTGCAATGTTCTGTTATGAGATCATATTACTGCTTGAGACGAATGCTTATACTATATATATATGCTGATATATAAATATTACTACTTTCGTTTCTTCTGTGATGCTTAGGAAGCATAAGCTGATGGGATTTTATTAATGAGATTAATAAAAAGAAAAGAAACCTAAAGATGTTGTAGAATCAAAAACTTTATAAAAAGGGGTAGCTACAGTTTTGCTTTGCACAGTGATATATACGATATATCCTGCACCTTATTCGATGAGGAAAGGACCGAGATCCCTTCACCGGGAGTGACTCCTTTAGTAAAACTGGCAGATGCTACAAAACTCGGTTTGTCTTTTGATTACTTTTAGTGTTTTGCTTTGCACAGCGGTATATATGATATATCCTGCACCTTATTCGATGAGGAAAGGGCCGACGATCCCTTCACCGGGAGTGACCCCTTTAGCGAAACTAAGAAAAGCCTCAAAAACACTCATTTTCAAAACTTCACTCGATTCTACAACGATATCAAGTTCATTACGCTCAGGGTTTTCTGAAAAACCTGCGTAGCCCTCCGACATTTCAGATAAGTAATACTTAGTATTCGTGCTACGTTTGTTGGCTTTCGTCAAGGCGTAGTGTGCGGTAGCTAATTATTACTTATCTGTTACATATGATGAGATTGGGTTAGGGTAGTCGTGCGGCTTTGTTGGCTTTCGTCAAGGGACGTACGGCTGGGTTTAATTCAATCAAGAAATGTTCGGGTTGAACTTGACTAGCGCACTATGGTTTGTTGGCTTTCGTCAAGGTCATAGAACGTTAGGGGCAAAATATTATCGGGAATTTCAAGTGTTGAAATTTGCAATGAGATTGCATACCTCCTATGAGATAGTTGGATCCCGATACCCACTGCGAGTAAGTGTTACTCCTGGGAGAGTTTTACACAGGACAATTAGTCATTCAAGTAGGTGTCTAGAAAAGTGTTAACGGGGTTAAGCCTCTGGGAAAACGAGGTTTTCTTTAATTAGGTCCGTGCGAAAGCACGGGGAATCTCCCTCAAAGTACCGACACTGATCTGGCTGAAAGATTGACTAAATTGTAAGGTGTAATTAATCCCGGCTAATCTTACCTTTTAGGGTTTTAAGGTAGATTTGATAAAAACAGTGGGAGACATCCTGATTAGATAAGATAATAACCAATCTAATCTTGTAAGAGCATACGCTAAAGTGTTTTCTTCTCTCTCTCTCCAGGTAGCGACCATATCATGCCATAATCAAGATAATAATACGGATGTATTGACTGAACCCAATTATTGTACTGAGCTAGGGAATGTTGGACCCGTTCTTTCTTATAAGAGTTATAAGACTGAACAGGAAATAGAAGAATATCTGGATTCTCACGCCGCCCAAAAGAACATGCATGTTGATGCATCTTCTTCGGGTGTGTTAGTTATTGAGAACTGTTTCTCAGTTCACCCTACGTCCTGGGTATTAGATACCGGATCAGGATCCCACATATATAAACAGTTACATGGGCTACGGAAAGGTAGAGAACTGGGAAAAGGTGATCATTCCGTTCAAGTAGGGAACGGTGCAAGTATTGTAGCCAAAGCAGTTGGCGAATATCACCTTGTATTGCCAAGTCGTAATACACTGATTCTAAATGAGTGCTATTATATACCGAACATGATGTGCAACATTATATCAGTTTCTTTATTGAGTAAAGAGGGATATAATTTTATAGTACAAGATAATGTTATGAACATATTCCTAGATCAAAACTTGATTGCATCAGGCTCGTTACATAATGGCATATTCATTCTAAATCAGAATACAGTCCTGAATATACAAAACACACACAAGAGGAAAAGTTCAGATATGAACGAATCCTACTTGTGGCATTGTAGACTTGGTCATATCAATGCGACACGACTGGCTAAGTTACATAAAGATGGTTATTTGAATCCGTTCGAATTATCATCTTATGATACTTGCCATTCATGTCTCAAAGGAAAAATGACCAAAGCTCCGTTTAGTGGACACGGAGAGAGAGTTACTGAACTCTTAGGACTGATACATAGTGATGTATGCGGTCCCATGTCTACGCATGCCAGGAACGGTTCTTCCTACTTCATTACATTCACTGACGATCTCTCTAGATACGGACATGTGTTCCTGTTGAAACACAAGTCTGAAGCTTTTGAGAAATTCAGAGAATATAAGCACGAAGTAGAGAACCAAACGGGCAAAAGTATTAAGATTCTTCGATCTAATCGAGGAGGTGAATACTTAAGCGGTGAGTTTTTAGATTATCTAAAAGAGAATGGGATTCTCTCTCAGCTTACTCCTCCTTATACACCACAGCACAACGGTGTATCGGAACAGAGGAATCGCACCCTATTAGATATGGTGCGCTCTATGATGAGCGAGGCTGAGTTACCTATTTCCTTCTGGGGGTATGCGCTTGAGACAGCCATACACCTATTGAATATGGTTCCTACCAAATCAGTGCCTACCACTCCGTATGAGATATGGAGAGGGAAGAGACCATCTCTTAAGTATGTTAAGATATGGGTTTGTCCAGCCTATGTCAAAAGACAAAATCCGGACAAACTCGAGGCAAGATCTGTCTTATGTAAGTTTGTAGAATATCCCAAGAACTCACAAGGGTATATCTTCTACCACACTGAGGAACAAAAGGTGTTTGTTTCTAAACATGCCACCTTTTTGGAAAAGGAATTTCTTGCAAAAGAAATTGAGGGCAATGAGGTAGAACTGGAAGAGCTTCCAGCAGAACAAACTACAACAGATGATTTAGTGGAACCAGAGGATTCGGTAGTACCCGACGAACCCCAGCCTCTCCGCCGATCTAGTAGGGTTTCTCGTCCACCTGAGAGATACTACGGTTTTCTCATTGATGGTGGAAGCGAGGATTGCATCATGGATGATGATGACCCAACTAGCTTCGAGCAGGCCACCACGAGTGGTGACTCTGTGAAATGGCTGGATGCAATGCGATCTGAGATGGAATCCATGTACACCAATAAAGTATGGATTTTGGAAAATGCTCCTGAAGGGGTAAAACCCATTGGGAGCAAGTGAATTTTTAAAAGGAAATTTGGTGTAGATGGAAAAGTTGAAACTTTCAAAGCTAGACTTGTAGCAAAGGGTTTTCGTCAACGACCAGGTGTGGATTATGACGAAACCTTTTCTCCAGTGGCTATGCTTAAGTCCATCCGGATCTTACTTGCCATTGCTGCATACCATGACTACGAAATCTGGCAAATGGATGTTAAGACCGCCTTTCTAAACGGTGATTTAGAAGAGAGCGTGTACATGACTCAGCCAGAGGGCTTTGTAGATAGTGGGAGCAGCGGAAATGTGTGCAAGCTGCTTAAATCCATTTATGGGTTAAAGCAAGTATCGCGGAGTTGGAACATCTATTTTGATGTTGTAGTCAAAGAGTTTGACTTCATCAAAAATATAGATGAACCTTGTATCTATAAGAAGGTAACAGAGGGTAAGGTTGTCTTCCTCGTATTGTACGTAGATGACATACGCTTGATAGGAAATGATATTCCTATGCTGCAATCAGTCAAGCTCTTCTTATCACAGAGATTCTCAACGAAAGATCTAGGTGATGCCTCCTGCATATTGGGAATCATGATCTATAGAGACAGATCTAAACGGATACTGGGATTGTCCCAATCCAGGTACATTGACACCATACTAAAAAGGTTTAGCATGGAAGAATCCAAACGTGGGAACCAACCTACGATCTCTGGACTCACTCTCTCCAAAGAGATGTCTCCCAAGACTGATTTGGAGAGAGCTCGCATGCAAGGGATACCCTATGCTTCAGCAGAAGGCTCTATCATGTATGCGATGCTATGTACCAGACCCGATGTAGCATACTCACTAAGTGTAGTGAGTAGGTATCAAGCAGATCCTGGAGAGAGTCACTGGACAGCTGTGAAGAACATTCTCAAGTACTTACGAAGGACTAAGGAGATGTTCTTGGTGTATGGTAACGGAAAACTCCAGGTCGAGTCCTCTACCGATTCCAGCTTCCAAAGTGATAAGGACGACTCTAAGTCGCATTCGGGTTTTGTCTTTACCCTCAATGGAGGGGCGGTATGTTGGAAGAGTTCCAAACAGGATACCGTTGCAGACTCAATGATGGAGGCTGAATACATCACTGCCAACGATGCTGCCAAGGAGGCTGTCTGGATAAAGAAGTTCATTGGTGAACTTGGTGTGGTTCCATCCATTGAGCATCCAATACCTCTGTATTGCGATAACAATGGAGCTGTGGCTTTAGCCAAGGAACCCAGGTCCCATCAAAAGTCCAGACATATTCTGAGGCGGTATCACCTGATCAGGGAGATAGTTGATCGCCGGGAGATCGAGGTCAGGAGAGTAGATACGAAGGACAACACTGCGGATCCATTCACGAAGGCTATTCCCCAGATACAGTTTGAGAGATTATTCGGGATGCTAGGTATGAGATACTACAGCAGCTGGCCTTAGTGCAAGTGGGAGATTGTTAGTTATGTATATGCCCTAGAGGCCATTGTTGTACATATGGTGTATATTATAATGGATGCTTGGTTATATATAGAGATGACTTTCTTGCTCGTCATGATAGTATGCTATTTAGTTTCACTTTATCTTAACATGTTGACTTGTATTGGTTTACTGTTTTAGTCTCACATGTTGATAAAGCCCTTAGGATTTGTACTCGACTACTGGGACTATGATGAGATCATACTAGTGGGGGCCGCGGTAGTCGATGAGTACATCCTATAACTGTTCCTAGTCGAGGGTATATCGAGACAGGGCATCGATACACCAGAGTAGACTAGCGTATACGCATCTTGACCCATATGATGGGCGATGGATGATCCCATATCCATCGGTGTTAGACATCAGAGATGGTGTACGGGTGCTCAGTGGAGACTGGGTACACTGGACGGACTCGCCGAGAACTCCCAGATGGTGATATACCACACGTCAGATGGCAGTTCTCCGGTGACACAGGGTACAGGGTAGTATGAAGACCCGAGATCGTCATAGAGTCTTGTGTGATTCCCACTGTGCTTTGATTTCCACCTTACCACGTCCAAGAGGGCGTGCAAAACGGTGGCTTTTGGGTACAGTCCCGAATCACATGGAGGCAATGAGCGATAGGAGGGGATTCGTCTCTCCCGGTATAGGGAGTTGATGTTGTGCTGTGTTCGATTGGCTATAACTGGAAGTCCCTGGCCAGGGCTGATATAGAGATTTACTGGTAAGTGTTACCAGTAGTTTCTCGACCCGTTATGAGCCACACATCGACACGACTTATCGGTTACTGGGGTCTGATGTATACCACCCCTAGACTTGATATGCGACATATCAGATGAACAGACCGGACTGTACGGGAGTGTTACTGGTTGGATTCACAGGAGAACGCACAGGCTTGCTTGTTGGTCTTCTGATCGCTCAATACCTGGGTGGCTTTTACGTTTAGCTGACCGCTTGCAGCTTGTGGGTGTTTGATATGATCATCACCTTCTACCGGCGTATTGACGATTCTTTAGAGTCCTACACAGAGGTTTCTTGGCTCGGGCGAAACGGAGTAGTGGCACATATGTGATATGCGCAGGAACGAGAATAATGCGATATGGGATACCGTATTATATTCTCGCGATATTTAGAAATGAACCGGGACATCGGATCAAGTGTTGATTCGATAAATCGGTACATGATATATTAGTCGGTAATATTCGATATAGCCGGATCGTCGAATCATGTGTTGATTCGATGATTTAATGTATAATAATATATATGATATATTGTATTACATTATCTAATATTGGCTCGCTTTATTATTTCATTTTCTCAGTGGATGATACATTGATATATATGTGATATATGTTAATTGTATTATTTTCTTTTGTTGCAAATATATAATATATATGTGATATATATTATTGTGACATGATATGATTAATTGTTAAACATGTTTAAGGATGATTAATTGAGGTTAAGGTTTGATTAGGGTTGGATGCTTCAAGTTCCTTCTAGAAGCTTTCTTCTTTTGTCATTCTTAAGATATTTAGAATGACACATTCTTTTAACCTAACCAAACCCTAACCCTAGTTGTTTCTCTACTCATTCTTATCCTATCATCCTTGACCATGGTTTAAAAATCAATCATATATTACTTTCTATTCATCACAAAAGGTTTTAATCTAAGGAATATATTTTCCATTATCATCTTCTTCCTTCTTGATAAGCTCTCTTGAAAATCCTAAAGTGATGATTAAAATTGAGAAAATGATTTAAAAAGAAAGAAAAATTACTACTCCCTCATCCTCATCTCATCTAGCCCATGGGATTAGTGTGTTCTTCTCTTTTGAGTGAGAAAGCTTGAGTCGTAGCAACTTCAAGGTAGATCATCGGAGATTTGGAATACTTCGAGCTAGCATAGATCGTTCGAGTCGTAGAGCCTCTCATGAGTCCGGGAGATCGTGAATCGCGGCAAAAGGACTTCTACTCGGAGCTTGTGAAGTGAAGGAGCGGACTACAAAGGTTGTAATCCCTCACGCTTAGATAAAAGTTATCTTCTTGCATGTTAAACCCTAATAATCTAGCAAAGATCCCGGCTTTGGGTTGTTCGGCACGTCTAAAATTTAATCCGGGCATGTTTTGATGCCTTATGAACCTTCACAAGAGTGCCTAGGAACCCTACAATTTGCTGTGAAAAAGCTGAGGCACTATCTGCTGGCTCATCGGGTTATGCTGATCTCCAAGGTCGACCCGCTCAAACACTTGATGACCAAAGCCTAGCCGGCAGAATGGAAAGATGGGCTATCATGCTACTTGAGTTTGACATAGTTTATACTCCTCAGAAAGCAATAAAAGAGCAAGCTCTTGCAGACTTTCTCGCTGCTCATCCAATACCAGAAGGGTCGCAGCTAAATTGTGAGTTACCCGACGAACAAGTGCTGCACCTCGAGGAAGATGGGTCATGTTGGGAGCTGTACTTCGATGGAGCGTCATCAATAAGGACCTCCAGTAAATCAAGCGTCCCGGAGATAAAGGCAGGGATAGGATTGGTGTTCATCACGCCATCAATGGGAACCCTACGGCGCTCTTTTGCTCTCACCGAGCCTCGCACAAACAATGAGGCCGAGTATGAAGCTCTGATAGCTGGTTTAGAGCTCGCCATAGAAATGGAAATCCTTCGACTACGGGTTTACGGTGACTCCCAGCTTGTCGTCAACCAAGTAAGCGGCAACTATAAGATATACAAACCTGAGTTAGCTCGGTATAGAAGCTGGGTGGTGGAACTCATGAAACGGTTCACTCACATCGAACTAACAAGAGTCTCTAGAGCATTGAACGGAAAAGCCGACATACTCGCTCGCCTAGCCAAGGAGCTGGCTGATCCTGACATGGACGAAATTCTGATCGCAGTCAGGAGCCGACAAATTCTACCCCCAGTCTCTCTACGAGAAAAGGAAAGCGCAGAACAGGAGAGCAGTCCTGCCGAAGAAGCTTCGATCATCCAAGACGAGCCCGATTGGAGAGAAACCTTCATAGAGTACCTCCAATACGACAAGCTGCCCGAAGAAAAATCTGTGAGGATTCAGCTGAAGAAAAGAGCTCTCCGATACGTGTTTGTAAATGACACGTTATACCACAGGTCATATGACCAACTCTGGCTCAGGTGTCTGTCACTGGCCGAAGCCCAAAAAGTCATGAAAGATGTTCACTCGGGCGTTTGCTGTGCTCACCAATCTGGCCCCAAGATGCGACTTCAAATCAAACGGCTTGGATATTACTGGCCCACCAGGATACAGGATTGCGGAGAGCATGCAAAGAAATGTCAGATCTGCCAAATCCATGGTGATTTCATTCACAAGCATCCCAATCCATTGCACCCTATGGTGGCGTCGTGGCCCTTCGAAGTCTGGGGCACCGACATTGTTGGCCCAATTGATCCTCCGTCATCCAAAGGCCACCGGTTCATACTGGCCGCGACAGACTACTTCTCTAGATGGGCTGAAGCTGTCCCGCAAAAAGAAGTCAAGACAAAAGATATTTTGATATTCTTCCAACATAATATTCTATACCGCTTCGGTATACCAAGAAGAATCATTTCTGACAACGGGCCTTCTTTCAAGAGCTTCAATGTCTCAAGGTTCGCTACTCAGCTCAAGATAGATTGGAGATATTCCTCCATCTATAATCCAAGAGCCAATGGGCTAGCCGAAGCCTTCAATAAGACTCTATGCAAGCTCCTGAGGAAAAATGCTTCAGCCAACAAGAGAGACTGGAATCTCAAGCTTCACGAGGCGTTGTGGGCATATCGTACCATGCATCGTACTCCAACTCAGTCCACTCCATACTCATTGCTCTTCGGAGTGGAGGCGGTCCTCCCCCTCAAAGTCGAAATTCCAAGCTTAAGAATAGTCGTTCAGCACGAGTTGACGGAGGAGGAAAACATGCTCATTCGACTTGAAGAGCTCGATGCCCTCGAAGAAAAGAGACTCGCAGTGCAGCAAAGTCTGGAGATATACCGAGCTCAAATGTCATGGGCCTATGACAAGATAACTCGTTTCCGCGCTTTCAAGAAAAGTGAATTGGTGTTGGTCCTCAAAAGACCGATCATTCCTAATCGACATGCCAAGGGAAAATTCGAGTCAAACTGGGAAGGACCATACGTCATTGAGAAAGTGTTCGACGGAGGATCCTACCAACTAATAAGTGCCGAGGGAAAAAGGCCCATGCCATCCATCAATGGCCGATATCTCAAGAAATACTACACATGAACGCTCTAAGTCGCAGGCAAATTGAGCACATCAGCCCTACTGTCTGGATCACACATCCTGCAAAACCGTATACAATCCACGGGCGTAAAGGACCCCTATCTCTCCTAAATTCTGCTGGTGAGACTACTTTTAAAGTCCCACCAGGGCAAAAAAAAAAAAAGAAAAAAAAAAGAGAAAAGAAAAACAGAAAAAGAAAAAAAAAGCAAAAAATATAAAAATAAAAAGATATGTCCACAAGCAAAACGGGCACGGATGAAAACCCGAAAGGGCTCTGTGAGTAAAAACAGCAGGACTACCGGCAAGTTTGTGAAAACCCGAAAGGGCGCAAACTCGTGAAAAGAGATGAATGCCCTCGCAAAGTCCTCTCGACCTTGCGAAGAGAAAACCCCTGTGTGAGATCCTATTGCGCCACGGCAGCGCCCCGGCCGTCTACTCGAGGCCAAAATGCGGAATCAAAAATTTTCTTAACATTAAACCGGCGCTACCACGGAAAATATACCCGGATCGTAACCATTAACCTAATCCTAGCAATCAAGAGAACGGGGTAGAAGCAATACCAAGCGATCCATGTCCTTCGGTCTTCGTCTCCACTCCGATCTCCCACGGAATCTCCGTCCATCACCCCGTCGTCGGAAATGGCCCCACGTCGCCAATATCTTTTACGGGCTCCCACCTCTGGACCGAGGCAACTCGGGCGCAAAGTTGGCTAGCCGACGCGTCCAAGGGTACTGTAGGTTATAGTGTAGAACCTTTGTCTCATTGGGGTTTATGTTGCCATTGGTGATGGAGGAATGAAGAACTTTGGAGGAAAAATGGTGTTTTCATTTTTCCTAACAAGAAAAGAGATGAGGAAAATATGCTACACCCAAAAATGAAACTCTCTCATTCTCTCTAATGTGGCCGGCTACCTCTAGAAAGGGAGAGAGCAAGAATAAAACATGAGGGAGGTGAGTGTAGGGAAAAGGGAATGGTGACCATACCCAAAAGCCATGATAACAAGGTCATATCAACTCTCATCAAGTTCTAATCCATTCTAATCATCATTAATGGAAAAGAGTGGATGCAAAAGGAATCAAATGATGATGGTCATATCATAATCCCTCAAATGCAAAGGACCCCCTCCACAAATGTAATTTGCACAATTGCAAATTACCCCTTCCATCGGAAAAGTCCGGCCGGGAAGGAACAAATGAAAACTGGCCGGAACGGAATGCAAACTGGCAACTACAGAAAACTGATCCCGTAATAAATTACAGGAAAACCCTATGACTGCATATACACGCCTGCATTTGTATTCATACTGAACACAAATGCAAAGAGACAAGATCTACACTGTCTAATACTAGGATCCGGCTTAAACCAAAGCCGGCTAGAAAAATCCGTCCGATCATGATCCGTGCAATACCACACGTATCTGATCGAACCATGCCATATCTCCATACGGCCTCCACAGCGTTTTGCCCGAAACTTGAGTAACTGTCTGTGGGGGACTCTAAAGACTCGTCAATACTATGGTTGTTGATTTAACCACTAGCACGTCAGAAGTATTAGCCATACATGACGGGCCATCAGCTATTGACCAAAAGAGACGTCTGTGAGCGAACTCATCCTGAATCCTTACTGAGCCTGTCAGTGACAATATCCGTACAGTCCGGTCCGTTCGTCTATGAGCATCGCATGGCGGGCCTAGGAGGTTGGTAAAAGTCAGACCCCCAAAAGCGGTACAAATCGTGTCGGAGTGTAGCCCAGAACACCCTGAGATACTACTGGAATACCTACCAGTAAATCTCCTGCCTCGGCCGAGAGCTTTGTGTAATGGCTCTCCTAGACACAGCGCGACCTCACCCCCAATACCGGGAGAGACGAACCCCTGCAGATCTGCTCACTGCCTCCATGTGGCTCGGGACTGTACCAAACTAAAACATGTTTGCACGACTCCTTTGAGCCGTGGTAGGGTAGTAATCAAAGTACAGTGGAAACTCACACGAGACAAATGACAATCTCAGGTCGATGAACTAACCTGTACACATGTCACCAGGGAACTGCTATCTGACGCCAGGTATAAGACCAACTAGCATGTTCCCGGCGAGTCATGTCCGGTGTACTCATAACCCAATGAGCACCTGTATACATCTTAGGTGAACCAACTGACACCAGTAGCTTGTGAGACCGGCCACCGCCCCTCATCGGGGTCTCGACTGTATACACTAGTCTACTCTGGAGTATCGATGCCCTGTCTCGAAACTCCCATGACTAGGGACCTTTTAAGGATGTGCTTATAGACCACCAGCTCCTACGTATATGATCGCCCTCATACTGCTGGTAGTCAAGCAAGAATTCAAGGGGCTCTATCAACGTGAAATAGTGACCTGTAAGGTCACCTAAAGCAGTACACGATGATAAAGGTAAACCAGATAGCATACTATCATCTCGAGTAAGACTGTCCTACCGGCATAGGTCCTCTCTCAATCATTGCAATCACGTGCCTGTGATCTAATAATTGACTCTGAGGGCACTATATCCAACAATCTCCCACTTGCACTCAAGGCTAATTATTGCGATGTCGCATACTCTAAGCCCGTGTGATACCGAACACCCAACTCCTCTACTAGTCAGTCTCACAAAGCTTGTTTGCGAAACTATTGCGTTCGAGGAATAGCCTCAGTGAGTGGATCCGCTCTAATGATTCTTTCTATGTCTCTCTATATCTCAAGTTCGTGGAGAAAACCATCTCCCGAAATGAGCAATACCTGTCTTAGAATGTCTGGATGTCTGATGGGACCTAGTTCATAAATGAATTCCAAATCCAAACTTCTTAGACTGTATCATCAACTGAACTTAATCAGTGTCCTGCGCCATGACTCCCTCAGTATCCGTCTGGACCACCTGTCCAAAATACTGCCTCTCGTCAGAGGGAAAACTATAACTCTGACAGCCACTCTGCCATCCAGGTCACCTTAGAAGTCTGGAATGATAACCGTCTCTCAAAGAAGGCTGTCGTTATCATATCCCTATAACATCCACTTATGCTCTAAAACTGCTTCCGAATGTTTCTCCAGGATTGGATTAATATCAACTTATTGCATCTACTGCAAAAACAACATCTGGTGTGGTACTTGACATCTCATGATTGACTCAATTGTCTAAGCAAGTAATCTGTCAATCATGCACATCCCTCTCTACCTTAGTCTGTAAGACACCTTTAGAGAGGGTGACCCCATCACCTGCAGGTACACTACCGTGCCAGGAGTCGTCCATTCTAAATACTCATAGAATGCTGTCTAAGTACCCAAATTGGGAAACTACCCAAATCTAGATCTAAAACCATAGATCTAGTAACCAGAATATATGATATAATATCCAAGTCCTATGTGGAGAAACCACTGTGTGACGACCAAAGAATAACCGATCGTACTATAGGAATATCATGTCCTACTCTGTGTATGTCATCCAACTACCAGGACATCACACCCTACTACCTTCTTAACATATCCATCCCTTATTCTGATGAAGTCAAACCTATGACTGTCACATCAGAATAGATGATCTATCTCCGCTATATCTGCTTTAGTCTATAAATATATATAAGCCTCTTGTCCACCAATGCTTCCGCTGCTCCCACTGACCATGACAACCCTCTGGCAGAGTCATATACACGTAAACTTCTAAAGCAAGTTTAGAACGATGCTATACTCATCCTCCTGCCGGGTTTCACAGTCTAGAACAACAGCAATAGAAGTCTGGGTAAACAAGAACCTCCATGTCACCGTCCTTGAGGCTACCGAAGTACCTCTCGGGTGCCTGGGGTTACCCACCATATCTGCGGAGTGGCCAATGGAATGTTAAACCAGATTGAATCTTTAGGTTCTTTATCAAATCTTCAGTAATCATTTGCGGTTCTAGAATCACTTCCAGTTCTACCATAATCACACTACTGTTTTCTGAAAAATCCATTTTTATTAAAACTGTGGCTAGTCAAGAACAATATCACTATTGATTTTCCAGATGGTAGAAAATCAACCCTCGTCATAGCCCGGGTCAACCTACAAACAGCTACTACAAAAACGTGCCTTGAGTTATCCAGAGTCTGGTTTTAATCATAAGCCGGACAACTCCCCGTACCTTAACATCATTAAGATACGAACTGTTCTATATCCAATATAGAAACAGAGGCACTGATTTAATTGAACCAGATTCAAATCATGAAGCTGTCTCCAGTGCATGTCAACTAAATGGAGAGAGGCCGATCAGCATTACCCAACTTAGGAGTGCTTTCAATTATGAGTAACCTGAAAGAGAAGCAAGTTCTCTTAATCATTATTATCAACTGAATACCATACACAAGTATCTACATCTTCGATCACCTTGAAGAATCCCGATACTTGCAATACCTGATTCTCTACTTTTTTCATATGCCTATAACTTCTCAAAACTTGGACCTTGTGTTTCTACGAAACACAAGTCTAAGCGCCAGAGAAGTCACAAGAAAACCGAATATAGTACGAGGACATTCCCCTCTGTCCTAATGGACACTGGACAATATACAATACTCTGCATAAGTCCCCTGAGTCTAATAACTCATTCATTGTGTGTCGTAGGTTGAAAAATGTACTATGGTTATGAAGAATTACACCGTTGTTTATTGCTCCTTACCTAACCATCCACTGATATAGGTAAATGTCATAGACATAATTTCAAAAAGTATACCTCACTCTATAAAAATAGACGTACAAATATATCAATTTGAAATTGGTGCATAACAACGGATATTCAAAAACAAATGTCTGCCGTCCGGCAAACAACCCAGGTGACTTCCTCAAATATCACTGATTACAACGAATCCTGATATAATGAGTATGATCACCTAATTCCCAATAGCTTACTCCCCCTCAGGATCTGTAAAACCATACAGATGTGAGAATCATACCTGGTAAATACATACCCTGGAGCAAGTGTCTAATTGGAAAATCAGTTTTCTTTTAACAGTACACAGTGAAACTGAAATATCGAAATGTTTCGATGGGGTATCCTGGTATTCCTAGTAATGCTTCTTCCATTATCCAGATTCACAACTGTAACCGTATATTTCTTTACCACCTCTCCAAATCTCTTTATATGTCTTTAGTCGTTACCTTCTGTACACCCTTTAGGCCAAATGGTTTTCTTCCTTCCCTACCTTTCGGCACCAGCCTATGGTTTGGAAGAAGACTATCCAATAAACATAATGGGTGTACTGTCCTAATCTTAGGAGCACTCGCAATGCGAGAGAAGGTGAAGATAAAAGACAACCGAATAAACCTTATTCCTATTTCTCCTGAACCAGAATCCATCCCTGAACTGGAACAAGTTCCTTTCGAGTTCGTATATAACCATACGATGGATTATCCAAATAACTGTGGATCTTCGTAGTGATACGGAGTGTCCTGGAGAAATACAAAGGTGAAGTGGGAGTGGTAAAGAAACACTTGGTTTGGTCGTGAATATCAGTCGCAATTTACTTTGCCTCTTACTAATCCCTTTCTTTATCTTTACTTAATACCTTCTGTACATCGTTTAGGCTAATTGGTTTTCTTCATTCCCCATCGTTCGGCACCAGCCTAAGGTTTGGAAGAAAACTATCCAATTTGCGTAATAGGTGTACTGTCTCCTAAACCAAGGAGTACTCGCAACCTGAGAGAAGGTAAAAGGAAAAGACAACTGAATAGTCCTATTCATTTTCTCCAGAACCAAAAACCATCCTCGAATAAATTCCTTCGAGTTCGTATATAACCATACGATAGTTTTGTCCAATGGAAGTGGACGTTCGTAGTAATACGGGGTGTCCTGGAGAAAAGGGTAAAAGTAGGAGTGGCAATAAGGTATGCAACTCTGACAATCCAAAAAGTCGGTCTTATAAGAAGGTTCAATTAACTTGGTCACTGCGTCATAGTCTAGGGTCGGGCTAATGGTCGCTGCCAAAGAGAGAGAGAAAAGAAACACTCAGCATGCACTCTAACCTAGATCAGAATGGTTATCACTTTATCTAATCTGGAAACCTCCCACTGTACCGTCAAATTCTCCTCCAAACCTAAAAGAAGAATTAGTCGGGATCACCCGACGAGTAAACCAACTCATCAGTGGGAATCGGGATCCAACTATCATTGCATGATAACGTGACGGAATCCACTCACGTTATCACACTCCAGAAGGTATGCGCATGCCTGACAAGTTTCAGTTTCTTTAGAAACTCCCGATGTGATTTTTACCCCTAAGACCCAAGTGACCTTGACACAGTCAACAAATCATTGAGTCCTAGTCAAGTTCAGCCCATCATTATCCTGGATTGCATTAAACCCATCCGTACGAGCCCTTGACACAGTCAACAAGGCCGCACGACTGTCCTAACCAATCCCATTAATATGCTACAAACTAACACTACTTAGCTACCGCACACTACGCCTTGACACAGTCAACAAACACAGCACGAACACTAAGTAATACTTGTAAGAAATGACGGAGGACTACATCTAGTTTTTGGCGAAAAACTTTTAACGTAATGAACTTGATATCGTTGAAGGAACTGCATAGTTTTTATAAAAAGTATAGTGACGAAAACCCTTTGCTAAAGAGGTCACTCCCGGTGAAGGGATATCGGCTCTTTCCCCGTAGAATAAGGTGTAAGATATTCCAACTGAATACCACGATGCAAAGCAAAAAGTAATCGGCTATAGTGAATTTATTGCCCTGACGCAAACTTCTGTCCAAGGGGTCACTCCCGGTGAAAGGATCTCGGCCCTTGCCTCGTCGACTGAGGTGCTGGATATTCATAACCGAATACCACTATGCAAAACAAAAGAGAACGTTCTTGCAATAACAGCTTTTTGAAAAATATTCCAACAACATCATAATAGGTTTGTTTAGCTTGCATTGATCCGAATCAACGCAGTCCCATCAATTGATCACACCAATAAAGAATGAAAATGCCATCCGCATTCGCCACTGGGTCCCGTCATCACCCGTTAGGTTACTTAACTAACGACAGAGCGGGGACTGGACTAGCGCGGATGCAAAACATATACAACATCTACTAGTATATATATAATATATAATTTTCGCTCAAGGCGTGAAAAAATTTCCAGCATCACAGAATAAAACAGATATCTGGGATCCCCGGGTTTCATAGAGCCGCTACTGAAACCCGATGTTCCCCTGGTCATATGGATAGCCTGTGCAATGAAATCTTAGACCCCTACGGACGCGGCAAGTTACCCGCCAAAACCTTAAGCGAGGCAGCCCCCTTCAGCAACGTGAATGGACCACCCAGCACTTCACGGAATCCGGTAACTTGGGCACCCCTCCTGGGTCAACCTGTACCCCCTACGATGTTAGTTATATGTGTGCCCTAGAGGCCATTGCTATACATAGGATGTATATTGTAGTCGATGCTGGGACATATATAGGGAGGACTTTCTTGCTCGACATGATAGTATGCTATCTGGTTGGTCTTTATCTTAACGTGTACACTGATTGTCTCTCTGTTACATGTTGGTAAAGCCCTTAGGATGTGTACTTGACTACCTGGACTATGTTGTGGATCATACTAGTGAGGACATGGTAGTCCATAAGTACATCCTTCAAGGTCCCTAGTCATGGGTGTATCGAGACGGGGCACCGATATACCAGAGTAGGCTAGCGTATACCTTCTCGACCCATACAGATGGGCGATGGATGATCCCATATCCATTGGTGTTTGACATCAGAGATGATATACAGGTGCTCAGTGGAGACTGGGTACACTGGACGGACTCGTCGAGAACTCCCAGATGGTATTATACCTCACGTCAGATGGCGGTTCTCTAGTGACACTGGTACAGGTTAGTCTGTAGACCCGAGATCGTCATAGAGTCTTGTGTGATTCCCACTGTGCTTTGATTTCCACCTTACCACGTCCAAGAGGGCGTGCAAAACGGTGGTTTTTGGGTACAGTCCCGAATCACATGGAGGCAATGAGCGATAGGAGGGGATTCGCCTCTCCCGGTATAGGGAGTTGATGTTACGCTGTGTTCGATTGGCTATAACCGGAAATCCCTGGCCAGGGTTGCTGAGATTTACTGGTAAGTGTTACCAGTAGTTTCTCGAACTGTTATAGACCTCATATCGACATGACTTATCGACCTACTGGGGTCTGATGTTTACCACCCCTAGGCGAGATATGCGACATATCAGACGAACAGACCGGACTGTACGGTAAGTGTTACTGATTGGATTCACAGGAGTGTGAGCGAGCTTGCTCGTTGATCTTCTGATCGCTCAATACCCGGGTGGCCGTTACGTTTAGCAGACCGCTTGCGGCTTGTGGGTGCTTGATACGATCATCATATGCTGCCGGCGTATTGACGGGTCTTTAGAGTCCTACACAAAGGTTTCCTAGCTCAAGCGAAACGGAATAGGAGCGCATATGAGATATGTGCGGGACCGAGAATAATTCCAGTATGAGATACTGGATTCTATTCTCGCGATTTGTATCATTGGACGGTTATATAAGATATAGCCGGGTTACCGAATCAAGTGTTGATTCGATACATTGATACACTTTGATATTAGTCGGTTATATGCAGTATGACCGGATCATTAAATCAAGTGTTGATTTAATGATTTAATGTATAATTATATATTAGATATATTACTTTACATTAACTAGTATTTGTTCACTTAAGATGGATTTTCTCACTTGATTGTGCACATTGTATATGTGATATATATTTGTGCACTAATTTGTATCATGTTTGATAATACATGCAAACTTGGGTGGTGTTTACTTTAAACCATATTTAGTTAATGGTTAAGGTTTCCATTACCTTATTTATTCATTTACTTATTGATTTTGTGATTTTGATAAAATGGAATGGTTGGTTTCTTTGCCTTTATGCAAGAAGCTTCATGATGCTTCATGCATCTTTGAAACAAAGTCTACCATTTTGTTTTATACTTAACCTAACCATTTAACTAAACCATAGTTTATTCTCTTCACTTAACCATGGTTGCAAAAAGGATAAGAATCACTAGGATTTTATTTTTTAATAAGGCTTCTCTCTTTCTTCTTCTTCTTCCTCTTGATGATGAGAAGAAAGTTCTCATGAAAAAATTCTAAGTGATGAAATCAAGTGAGAAATCCAAATCCAAAGTGAACTCACATCCTATTTCTTCATCCTCTACCACATGCCATGTAGTATAGGGTGTTTTCTTCACAAGTTTCATGGCTTGGTGAAGATGGAGCTCGAGTTGGAGTCGCCTCGACATAGATCATCTTCGGCATCGTAGTCAACGACCTAGCCCGATCTTTTCTCCGATGAAACCAATGAAACAACCGTGAGAGTCCAAGATTCCGATGGTTGCAGCGGAGGGACGTCATCACGGAGCCAAGGAAGTGGAGGACCGGATCTACAAAGATTGTATTTCTATTCGCTTAGTAGTTAAGTTGTTAACTTGCTTGTAGTTTCGCCTATTCTCTAGTTAACGATCTAGTTTAGGGTTTCTCGGCACCGGAAAATTTTTAATTTGGCATGGTTAATGCCTTGTGAGACCTCATTAGTTTGCCTAGGAACCCTACAGTGGTATCAGAGCCTAGCTAGAGCTTTAGGTGAAGTGTAGACAAAATTAGAAGTCCGATCGAACCCGTAAACCCCGACAAAACCCTTCTCTGTACATTTTTTAACACAGTGGATATTTGTGAATTAAAAATTCTCATAATAACAAGCAGGAAAAACTAAGAATTACTGTGAAGTACGGTCCACTAAGTCAATAATTTGACCGCGGAACCGCGGCGAAACCAAGGGTTTGGCGGCGGTTCCGCAACCAAAATTTGGACTTAGTGCCTGAAATTTCATATATTTATTCTTAGGTCCTTTATTGGCAATTTTTTATGGGGATTTTTTAATTCTACTCAAGTGTTGAGTTTTCTAGGGTTTTATTGGGGACTCGTTAATTCGATCGGATAGTTTAACTTCGTTTATGTTTTTCCGGATATTTTAGAAACTGTTAAAAAGTTCGACCGGATATAAATACCCAATTTTTCCCCTGCCGGAAAATTTCCAAGTGTTGGATTTTTCCGTGGTTTAAGAACATTCTAAGTAGTGCAAGTAACGCGATGGTCCCTCTAGAAGACAACAAAGCTTAACTCGATTATGTGACCGTCTTGAACTGCCCTTTGAATCTTAGGGTTTGGGGCAGTACGGCGTGCCACATGTGAGGCGTTGGCTTGACCCTTCTACGGCTGGACCGTTGCTACTGAGGCATGAAATGGATGTTTTTGAACTTATTTCATGTGTTGAGCTGTTTCGGGAAAACTTGGGTGTTTGATTGTTCGATCGGAAAGTTTAACATTTTTCTATTTATCCGGAATGTGATACAATATTTGGAATTCACAAATAGTTATGAGATAACTAATATGAATGTTATAAACATAGCATTTTAGTCTTACTTGATCGGTTGCCACGGGATTTTGATGTGATCAAAACTCTGTCGCAATCACGTAGCGTACACGGATACTCGCCGGGTAAACTTAATAGACTGCTACACCCCATAGCCCCGACCAAGTGACTGTAGGAAAACCCCGTCGCCGAAAGCATCCGTTCGGGTGCTCGCGGCAGCGGTATTCCGCCTTGGTGCACTTCATCGACGGCATCGGGGGTGCGGCCGTCTATTGAAGTTTGCGACGAGCATTCGATCAGAATGTCGGGAATCTTGTTGAATTGCCCGACTTGATATTGAAAAGAGTTTTCGATAAAGAGACTAAAATGCAGGGTTTATAATTGTTAGGCATGCGATGTCTAAGGAATTCATTTGATTAGGCATACGATGTCTAAAGAGTTTGCGGATTCCAACTGTTGTAGTTTTACACTTTCTTTTCTGTGACCGTAAGTGTAGTATGTAGTGGTATTGCCGATTGTCGTTGCTATACGTCGATGACAATCGGTGTATGCATACTTACTTACGTTGATGACATGTGATGTTATGTGTTGCTGGATATGTTATATTGGATCGTCGTGTTTGAATAGCCGGGGGGTTTTATGTGAGATGAGTGTTTTTCATTTTCATTCATGTAAAAACTTGTATGTAATATTCTTTTATTGGGGCAGTTCCAGGTTACGGAAGATGTCACCGTTGATGTATATTATTTACTTTTTGGCACTAGGATGGACCCAAGGAGGAGAGCACAAGTAACCGGGTTCTAGAGTCCAGTGGGAGACCAACTCGAGGAGTCGAGTCCGGGTCTCCTAACTCTAGAATTGGTAGGGTTGCTTGCCGCTCTCGTAGGGGTCTAGGGGTATGGGTTTGGCTATTCATCGTGACCGTGGATTCCGTGTTTTATACTGGCTCGTACTAAAACACGGACGTCCTAGTATATCCAATATTTCATATATGTTTCTTCTGCTGCGTTATCTGTGATGTGATCATGTGATATGTTCAGATAGATATTATATATAGTATATATGATATATTATATAGACGTTGCTTATGTTTTACACCCGCGCTAGCCCTGCCTTGCTCTGGCGTTAGTTACCTAACCTAACGGTGCAGACGGGACATCGAGGCGAATGCGGATGGCATAGGCGTACGTTATATTTATCTGTGATGTTTAGGTGGACTTAAATGATGGGACTTCATTAATGTGATTAAAAAAAGAAAAGAAACCTAAAAGATGTTGTGGAATCGAATTTTCAAAAACAGGTAGCTACAGTTCTTGCTTTGCATCGCGGTGTTCCTTGTAGAACATCCTGTACCTTATTCGATGAGGAAAGGGCCGAATATCCCTTCACCGGAAGTGACCCCTTTAGCAATAACTGGCAGATGCTACACACTCGGTTTGTCTTTTGATTGCTTCTATAGTTTCTGCTCTGCACAGTGATATATATGATATATCCCGCACCTCATTCGACAAGGAAAGGGCAGACGATCCCTTCACCGGGAGTGACCCCTTTAGCAAAACTAGAAAAGCCTCAGAAATACTCCACTTTAAAAATCATTTGATTCTACAACGATATCAAGTTCATTACGCAGTAGGTTTTCAGAAAAACCTGTCGTAGCCCACCGTCATTTCAGATAAGTTGTATATAGTATTCGTGCTACATTTGTTGGCTTTCGTCAAGGTGTAGTGTGCGGTAGCTATATGCTGCTTATCTGCTGCATACGATGCGATTGGATTAGGGTAGTCGTGCGGCTTTGTTAGATTTCGTCAAGGGTCGTGCGGGTGGGTTTAATTCAATCAAGAAATGTACGGGTTGAACTTGACTAGCGGGCTATGGTTTGTTGGCTTTCGTCAAGGTCATAGCACGTTAGGGGAAAAATTATCCGGAATTTCAAGTGTTGAAATTTGCAATGAGATTGCATACCTTCTATGAGATAGTTGGATCACGATACCCGCTACGAGTAAGAGTTACTCCTGGGAGAGTTTTACACATTACAATTAGCCGATCAAGTAGGTGTCTAGAAAGGTGTCAACGGGGTTACGCCTCTAGGAAAATGAGGTTTACATTAATTAGGTTCGTGCGAAAACACGGGGGACCTCCCTCAAAGTATCGACACTGGCCTGGCTGAAAGATTAGCGAACTTGTAGCGTATAATTAATCCCGGCTAGTCTTTCCTTTTAGGATTTGAAGGAAGATTTGATAAAAACAGTGGGAGCCATCCTGATTAGATAAAATAATAACCAATCTATTCTTGCAAGAGCGCACGCAGAGTGTTTTCTTCTCTCTCTCTCCAGGTAGCGGCCATATCACGCCTTAATCAAGATAATAATACGGATGTATTGACCGAACCCGCTTGTTATACTGTGCTGGGGAAAGTTGGTCCCGCTCCAACTTATAATTATTATAAAGACAGAGCAGGAAATTGGGAATACCAGGATTCCCATGCCGCCCAAACGAAGAAAGTGCATGAGATGCATCTCCTTCGGGTGTGTTCATTACAAAGAGCTGTTTCTCAGTATTCTCTGCGTCCTGGGTTTATAATACCATATCAGGATCCCGCATATGTAATCTGTTATATGGGCTAAGGTAGAGAACTGAGAACGGGTGATAAGTTTCATGAGACAGAAAACGGTGCAAGTGTTGCAGCCAAGTCTGTTGGTCACTGTCATCCTGTATTACCAATACATTGATTCTGAACGAATGTTATTAGATACCGAACCTGATATACAAAATCAAATCAGTCTCTTTATTAGTAAAGAAATGATAAAATTTTGTATTGCTGGATAATGTTTTGAACATTTCCTATATCAAAAGTTGATCGGTTCAGGCACGTTATCTAAAAGCATTGACGTTCTAAATCAAACTACAGTTCTTAGTATACAGAACACACATAACAGGAAGAGTTCAGAAATGAACGAATCCTTCTTGAGGTATTGTAGACTAGGTCATATCAATGCGACCCGACGAGCTGAAGTTACATATAGATGCATATTTAAATTAGTTTGAATTTACATCTTATGAAACTTGCCAGTCATGTCACAAAGATAAGATGACCATAGCACTATTTATTGGAAACAGAGAAAGAGTTAGTGAACTCTTGGGACTGATACATGATGATGTATGTAAGGTCCCCTGTCTACATATGCCAGGACCGGTTCTTTGTACATCGTTACATTCTCTGATAATCTCTCAAGATTCAGGCATATGTTCCTGTTGAAACACAAGTCCGAACCTTTTGAGATATTCACAGAATATAAGTCAGAAGTAGAGAACCAATACGGGTATAAGTATTATGTCCTTTGATATAATCAGCGAGGAGAATACTTATGCATAGAATTCCTGAACTATTCTAAAGGAGAATGAGATTCTCTCTCAGCATTATTCCTCTACATACACCACAGCACGTCGGTGTATCGGGACGGAGCAGATACACCCTATTTGATATGGTGTGCTCAATGATGAGTACTACTAAGTTACCTTTTTCCTTTTGGGGGTTATGCACTTGAGAAGCTGCATACCTATTGAATTAGATTCGAATCAAATCAGTGCCTACCACTCCATATAAGATATAGTATGGAAAGAGCCTATCTCTTAAGTAAGTTAAGATTTGGGGTTGTCCGGCCTATGTCTAAAAGCAAAATCTGGACAAGCTCGAGGAAAAGTCAGTTATGTAGAACTGGAATGGTTCCAGCTATACAAACTGCAGCTGATGATTTGGTAGAACCAAAGGATTCAATAGTTTCCAACGAACCTCAGCCTCTCCGCCGATCTAGTAGGGTTCCTCACCCACCTAAGAGATACTTCGGTTTCTCTATGATAGTGGGAGTGAGAATTGCATCATGAGATGATGACCCAACTAGTTTCGAGCTGGCCATCATGAGTGGGACTCTGTAAGAATGGCTGAATGCTTAGCAATCTGAGATGGAATCCTTATACACCAACAAAGTATGGACTTTGGTTGCTATATCTGAAGGGTTAAATCTCCATCAGGAGTAAGTATATCTTGAGAAGATTACTTGGTGTACATGTTGAGACTTTCAAAGCTAGACTTGTTAAAGGTTTGTATCATTGACCAGGTATGGATCATGATAAAACTTTTTCTAAGGAGCTATGCTTAAGTCCATCCAGATCCTACTTGCCACGGCTACATACCATGACTACAATATCTGGTGGTTGGGTATCATGACTGCTTTTCTAAAATGATGTTTTAGAAGAGAAAGTCTATAAGTACACAGTCTGAAGGCTTCGTAGACAGTGGGGGCAGCGGAAACGTGGGCAAGATGTTTTATGTCATGATGCAGGCATCGCGAAGTTGGAACATCTGTTTTGATGAGTTAATAAAACAGTTTGACATCATCAAAATGGTAGATGAACCTTGTATATACAAAAAGGTAGTAGGGAGTATGGTAGTGATCCTCGTACATGGATGACATAATCTTGATAGGGAAGGAGTTTCCTATGCTACGCTCGGTCAATCTCCGCTTATCACAAGAATTCTCCATATAGGATCAAAGTGATACCTCCTAAATCCTGAGTTTTCATCTATGAGATAGATGTAAATGGATATTAGGATACTCACTAGATGTAGTGAGATGGCATCAATCGATCTTGGGGAGAATCACTGGAAGGGTTCCAGGGTGATAAAGACGACTGAATGTCAGTCACAGGCATTGTCTTTACCCTCAGTAAAGGGACAGTAGTTGGAAGAGTTCCAAGCTGGATATCGTGGCATACTAGACGATAAAGGCTGGATACATCGCTACTTAAGATGATACCAAAGAGACTGTCTGGGTGTATATTAGTTCATGAGATGAACTTAGTTCCTCCCATTATGTGACAATGGAGTTGTGGCTTATGCCAAGGTACGTCCGTCCCATCAGTGATCCAGACATATTCTGAGGCAGCATCACCTGACCATGGAGATGGTTGATCTCCAAGGAGAACGAGGTTAGGAGAGTAAACTCAGAGGACAACACGGCGGATCCACTCACAAAGGCCTTTTCCCAGAGAGAGACGTTTATGGGATGGTTGAGTATGAGATACTACAACCACTGCTAGCAGATGGCCCTAGTGCAAGTGGGAGATTGTTAGTTATATATGTGCCCTAGAGGCCATTGCTATACATAGGATGTATATTGTAGTCGATGCTGGGACATATATAGGGAGTACTTTCTTGCTCGACATGATAGTATGCTATCTGGTTGCTCTTTATCTTAACGTGTACACTGATTGTCTCTCTGTTACATGTTGGTAAAGCCCTTAGGATGTGTACTTGACTACCTGGACTATGATGTAGATCATACTAGTGGGGACATAGTAGTCCATAAGTACATCCTTCAAGGTCCCTAATCATGAGTGTATCGAGACGGGGCATCGATATACCAGAGTAAGATAGCGTATACCTTCTCGACCCATACAGATGGGCGATGGATGATCCCATATCCATTGGTGTTTGACATCATAGATGATATACGGTGC
The DNA here is from genome assembly GCA_030015575.1 of Agapanthus africanus. NCBI lineage: Eukaryota > Viridiplantae > Streptophyta > Magnoliopsida > Asparagales > Amaryllidaceae > Agapanthus > Agapanthus africanus. The sequence goes on along the minus strand of JASDDO010000006.1, from coordinate 257,001,362 downwards.
TCAGTGGAGACTGGGTACACTGGACGGACTTGCCGAGAACTCCCAGATGGTATTATACCTCACGTCAGATGGCGGTTCTCTGGTGACACTGGTACAGGTTAGTCTGTAGACCCAAGATCGTCATAGAGTCTTGTATGATTCCCACTGTACTTTGATTTCCACCTAACCACGTCCAAGAGGGCGTGCAAAACGGTGGTTTTTGGGTACAGTCCGGAATCACATGGAGGTAATGAGCGATAGGAGGGGATTCGTCTCTCCCGGTATAGGGAGTTAATGTTGCGCTGTGTTCGATTAGCTATAACTGGAAATCCCTAGCCAGAGTTGCTGAGATTTACTGGTAAGTGTTACCAGTAGTTTCTCGAACTGTTATAAACCTCATATCGACACGACTTATCGACCTACTGGAGTCTGACGTTTACCACCCCTAGACGAGATATGCGACATATCAGACGAACAGACCGGACTGTATGGTAAGTGTTACTGGTTGGATTCACAGGAGTGTGAGTGGGCTTGCTCGTTGATCTTCTGATCGCTCAATACCCGGGTGGCCGTTACGTTTAGCAGACCGCTTGCGGCTTGTAGGTGCTTGATATGATCATCATCTGCTGCCGGCGTATTGACGGGTCTTTAGAGTCCTACACAGAGGTTTCCTAGCTCAAGCGAAACGAAATAGGAGCGCTTATGAGATATGTGCGGGACCGAGAATAATGCCAGTATGAGATACTGGATTCTATTCTCGCGATTTTTATCATTGGACGGTTATATAAGATATAGCCGGGTTACCGAATCAAGTGTTGATTCGATACATTGATACACTTTGATATTAGTCGGTTATATGCAGTATGACCGAATCATTAAATCAAGTGTTGATTTAATGATTTAATGTATAATTATATATTAAATATATTACTTTACATTAACTAGTATTTGTTTACTTAAGATGGATTTTCTCACTTGATTGTGCACATTGTATATGTGATATATGTTTGTGCACTAGTTTGTATCATGTTTGATGATACATGCAAACTTGGGTGTATGTTTACTTTAAACCATGTTTAGTTAATGGTTAAGGTTTCCATTACCTTATTTATTCATTTACTTATTGATTTTGTGATTTGATAAAATAGAATGGTCGCTATCTTTGTCTTTATGCAAGAAGCTTCACGATGCTTCATGCATCTTTGAAACAAAATCTACCATTTTGTTTTATACTTAACCTAACCATTTAACTAAACCATAGTTTATTCTCTACACTTAACCATGGTTGCAAAAAGGATAAGAATCACTTGGATTTTATTTTTTAATAAGGCTTTTCTCTTTCTTCTTCTTCTTCCTCTTGATGATGAGAAGAAAGTTCTCTTGAAAAAATTCTAAGTGATGAAATCAAGTGAGAAATCCAAATCCAAAGTGAACACACTTCCTATTTCTTCATCCTCTACCACATGCCATGTAGTATAGGATGTTTTCTTCATAAGTTTCATGACTTGATGAAGATGGAGCTCGAGTTAGAATCGCTTCGACGTAGATCATCTTCGGCATCGTAGTCAACGACCTAGCCCGATCTTTTCTCCGATGAAACCACCGCGAGAGTCCAGGATTCCGATGGTTGCAGCGGAGGGACGTCATCACGGAGCCAAGGAAGTGGAGGACCGGATCTACAAAGGTTGTATTTCCATTCGCTTAGTAGTTAATGTAAGTCGATGTAGTACACCCCAGTACTTATGGGGAGGCGGAAATTACAAAAACTTATCAAGTTTAAACAACAAACATCGACTAACCGCAAGAATCGAAGCTAAACCCTAAAAACCGTATTCTTATGAGTTTCTTTACATAAGAGATTAGGGATTATACCTAATGAACCGGTCCTTCTTCTTTATGTCCTCCTTGGTTCTCCTCGGCCTTCTCTAGGTAGTAGACGATCCACCCGAGAGCGAAACTCCAAGCTAAACCTCTAACTTGAGGTAACTAACCAACTTTGATTGCTAATCAAAGATGATAGAATGATAAAGAGTGAAGGTTATGGATTGTTTAGTCTAACTAAACCTTTGATCTCAACACATGAGGATTAAGGATTAGTATCTTGAAGATGAGAGCTTGAGGAGAGAGAATGTGTAATATGATCATGAGAGAAGAGAGAGAGTGTATCATAATATTATGAAGCATTCTTTTTCTCAAATAATGAATAAAGGAAATGAATAAGCATGCTTCACAAAATATCTTGTGATGATTCATTAACATGAGTCATTAAGCAATAAATGTGCATTAATGAAGTGAATGAATCACCACTATGACTCACTCTCTTTCCAAAACAAACCTCCTTAGTCACATCTTCTAGAAGCTTCTCGAGGAATTACGAGAACGCCCCTCCGATCCGTAAAAATACGGAAAAACTTTAGACTGTAAAAATCCAATAACCGGATACCAGTAACTGGCTTAAACCAAAGCCGACTGGTAAAATCTGTCCGAAAGTCGTACGCGCGTAAACGCACGTATGCGTCCGAACCCTTTGTCGCAAAACCATGCAACCTCTATATCGTTTCGCCTGGAGTAAGAAACTCTCTGTGTGGGACTCTAGAGACTCGACTACTACGCTGGCAGTGGGTTTAACCACAGACCGCAAGCGGCACTAGCTGTACGTAACGGTCCCCAGGTAGTTGTCGATAAGAAGGCCGATGAGTAAACCCATCCGAACTCCTACTGAGTCTGATGTGACAATCTCCATACAGTCCGGTCCGTTCGTCCATGACTATCGCATATCGGGCCTAGGGGGGCGGCAAGCGTCAGTCCCCTAATAGCGGTATAAGTCGTGTCGGAGTGAAGCCCATTACACCCTGAGAAACTGCTGGAACCTACCAGCAAATCTCGCTTGCCCTGGCCAGGGACTTTGCGTAATGGCTCTCTGACACAGCACGATATCTACTCCCAATACCGGGAGGGACGAATCCTGTCTAACCGCCACTGCCTCCAAGTGCTCGGGACTGCACCCAACTGCTACCTGTTTGCACGACTCCTTTGAGCCGTGGTAGGGTAGCAATCTAAGAACAGTGGGACACACTCGAGGCGAAGTAGCAGTGTCAAGTCTGCGGACTACGCTGTACTCATGTCACCTGGGAACTGTTCACTGACGACTGGTATCAAACCAACCAACAGTTCCCTGTGAGTCCTGTCCGGTGTACCCGTAACCTAACGAGCACCTGTATACTATCTCCAGTACGACGTACTGACGGCTGTGGGACAGACCATCTCCCCAACTGGGATGAGAAGCGTACACACTAGTCTACTCCGGAGTATCGATGCTCTGTCTCGATAATCCAACGACCAGGGACCTGAATAAGGATGTGCTTGTGGACTACCCAGCCCCCACTAGTGTGACTGCCATCACAACGCTGGTAGCCAAGCAAGATCCTAAGAGCTCTATCAATACGTATACTCACATATTAAGATAGAAAAACCAAGTAGCATACTACCATGTTTAGCAAGACTGTTATATACATGTGAATATCCCAAGCTTCCATTAAGTAATATACAAGCTAGTATGATACAGTAATGGCCTTCTAGGGCATAAACACTAACAATCTCCCACTTGCACTAGGGCCATGTACTGGCATATCGCAGACCAATGATCTCGAGTAGCCTCTCGAACTGAATCTGAGGAAGGGCCTTCGTGAATGGATCAGCAATGTTCTCTTCTGAAGCAACTCTCCGAACCTCGATCTCCTGACGATCAATGATCTCCCTGATCAGGTGATACCGCCTCAAGATGTGTCTGGACTTCTGATGGGACCTTGGTTCCTTTGCTAAAGCTATAGCTCCGTTGTTGTCGCAATACAGAGGTATTGGATCAACTATGGTAGGAACCACCTGAAGTTCTGTTAGGAACTTCTTCATCCAGACTGCTTCTTTTGCGGCATCGCAAGCAGCTATATACTCCGCTTCCATCGTCGAGTCAGCAACGGTGTCCTGCTTGGAGCTCTTCCAGCACACCGCCCCTCCATTGAGGGTAAAGACATAACCCGACATGGACTTGGAATCGTCCTTATCACTCTGGAAGCCGGAATCGGCAAAGGCCTCCAACCTGAGGTCTTTTCCGCCGTAAACCAAGAACATCTCCTTAGTCCTCCTCAGGTACTTGAGAATGTTCTTTACTGCTATCCAGTGCTTCTCCCCTGGGTCTGACTGATACCGGCTTACCACGCTTAGTGCATAAGCTACATCTGGTCTGGTACACAACATCGCATACATTATAGAGCCTACCGCAGAAGCGTAGGGTATAATAGACATGCGTTCCCTTTCCAAATCAGTCTTGGGAGACATCTCTTTGGAGAGGGTGATTCCGTGACAAGCCGGTAGATTACCGCGCTTTGAATCTTCCATACTGAATCTTTTCAGTACAGTGTCGATATACCTGGACTGTGAAAGTCCCAACATCCTCTTGGATCTATCACGATAGATCCGGATCCCCAGAATGTAAGAGGCATCACCCAGGTCTTTCATGGAGAACCTGTGTGACAAGAATCCTTTGACAGATTGTAGCATAGGAATGTCATTTCCTATTAATAGAATGTCATCCACGTACAAGACGAGGAATACGACACTTCTGGCCACAACTTTACTATATATGCACGGTTCATCTGGATTTTTGATAAAGTCATATTCTTTGACTGTCTCATCAAAACAGATGTTCCAACTCCGCGATGCCTGCTTTAGTCCATAAATGGACTTAAGCAGCTTGCATACTTTCCCGCTGCTCCCACTCTGATTGAAACCCTCTGGCTGATCCATATAGACGCTCTCTTCTAAATTTCCATTCAGAAAAGCCGTCTTTACGTCCATCTGCCAGATTTCATAATCATGGAAGGCAGCAATAGCAAGAAGGACCCGAATGGATTTGAGCATAGCCACTGGAGAAAAGGTTTCATCATAGTCCAAACCAGGTCTTTGACGAAAACCCTTTGCAACAAGTCTAGCCTTATAGGTTTCCACCTGTCCATCTACACCAATCTTTTTCTTGAAGATCCATTTGCATCCTATGGGTTTTACCCCATCTGGAGCAAAGTCCAAAGTCCATACTTTGTTGGTGTACATGGACTCCATTTCGGTCCGCATTGCATCTAGCCATCGTACCGAGTCGCCGCTCTGGATGGCCTGCCTGAAGTCAGTAGGTTCATCATCATCTATGATGCAATCCTCTCTATCCCCATCTATGAGAAAACCGTAGTATCTCTCAGGCGGATGAGACGGCCTACTACTCCTGCGGAGGGGTGCGGGAATGTTCTGTTCTTCTTGAACCTCTGGTTCTACCAAAATTTCAGTAGCAGCTTGTGGTTCTGGAATTTCTTCCAGTTCTATTTCGCTCCCATTTGTATCCTTTTCTAAAACTTGTTGTTCTAAAAAATGGGCATTACGAGAAACAAAAACCTTTTGTTCCTCTGCGTAATAGAAGCAATATCCCTTGGAGTTCTTTGGATATCCTACAAGCTTACATAGTACTGATCGTGCCTCGAGCTTGTCCACATGCTGCTTTTTTACAAAAGCTGGACATCCCCAAATTCTTACATACTGAAGATAGGGTTTCTTCCCACTCCACATCTGATATGGTGTGGTAGGCACAATTTTGGTTGGAACTCTGTTCAAAATATATGCCGCTGATTCTAGCGCATATCCCCAGAAAGATCGCGGTAACTCAGTATTACTCATCATGGATCGTACCATATCCAATAGGGTTCGATTCCGTCTCTCCGATACACCGTTGTGCTGTGGAGTGTATGGAGGAGTAAGCTGAGAGAGAATTCCTTTCTCTTTTAGGTAACCTAGGAACTCGGCACTTAAGTATTCTCCACCTCGATCAGATCTTAGTGTCTTAATACTTTTGCCTGTTTGGTTTTCCGCTTCACTCTTGAATTCCAGGAATTTCTCAAAGGCCTCTGATTTATGCTTCATTAAGAAAACATACCCATACCTAGAGAAATCATCTGTAAAAGTAATGAAGTAGGAATAACCACCTCTCGCATGTGTAGACATTGGACCGCATACATCACTGTGTATGAGTCCTAAGAGCTCGCTCGCTCTTACTCCTTGTCCAGTGAATGGAGTCTTTGTCATCTTTCCTTTGAGACAAGATTGACAAGTGTCATAAGTTTGATATTCGAACGTGTCCAAATATCCTTCTCTATGCAACTTAGTCAACCTTCTCTCATTGATGTGACCCAGTCTACAATGCCATAAGAAAGCTTTATTTAAATCTGGAGACTTTCTTTTTAGTGTGTTCTGGACATTGAAAATTTGGAGTTGGTTTAACACATATATGCCGTTATTTAGAGTACCGGACCCAATCAAACCATGATTAAGGTGGATGTTGACAACATCTCTTACAAACGTGAAATCATAACCTTTATTTGATAACAAGGAAACAGATATGATATTACACGTTAAGCTGGGTACAAAATAACAGTTATGTAAAACCAAAATGTGTCCACTCGTCAATCCTAGGTGATAATCCCCGACGGACGCAGCTCCCACGCTAGCTCCGTTAGCAACCCTGAGGATCATATCACCTTCCTTCAGCACTCTACGGTTTCTCAGTGCCTGCAATGAATTGCAAATATGAGATCCTGACCCGGTATCCAATACCCAGGAAGTAGAGTTGATCGACAGACAATTCTCAATTACAAACACACCTGAAGTCGAAGCCACAGCTTGCTTCGGTTCCTGGTTCTTGGCGTTCCACGCCTTGCAATCCTTCTTCCAGTGCCCTTTCCTGTGACAATGGAAGCACTCATCCAGGCCAACTACCGGTGCTGTAAACTTTTTCTTTCCCTTCTTTCCCACCTTACTAACACCTCCTCTAGGTCTGGGTGCGGCCTTCTTCTTCCTTCCTTTGGCCCTAGCCTTGGACCCGGAAGAAGATGAACCGCCAACAAACATAGCGGGTGTTTCCCTTGCCTTCTGCAAGGTGCCCTCTGCACTCCTTAACATGTTCAGGAGTTCCGCAAGTTCAACTTCTTTTCCTTGAAGATTGAAGTTGAGGATAAACTGGGCGTAGGTGGGAGGAAGGGACTGGAGAACAAGGTCTGTATAGAGCTCATTATCCAAAGTCGTTCCAAGGTCCGCGAGCTCTTCAATATAGCCGATCATCTGTAGGACATGCTCACCTACCGATGACCCGACAGCCAACCTCGCTCGAAATAATTTCTTAGAGGTCTCGTATCTTGCTATACGAGATTGCTCTCCATAAAGTTCCTTTGTATGGAGAAATATGCCATCTAGGGACATATCCTCGTGCCTCCTCTGATGTTCATTATTCATCGAGGCAAGCACGATGCACTTGGCTCTCGCGCAATCTAAATCCCAGGTTTTACGGATTTCCTTATCCGCATTGCTGGATTTGGGACCAAGGACAGCAGGTGCTGTAGCGGTGAGGACGTACCCCAGTTTGTCATAGGTCAAAGCCATCTTGACATTCCGCAGCCAATCTTTATAGTTTGGCCCTGTCAGTATATTTTTCTCTAAAAGTAACTTAAGTCCAGTCATTTTCAGGGTCGCTGCAATTAGGAGAGAGAGAAGAAAACTCTTTAGCATGATGCTCTTGCAAGTTTAGAGTGGTTTTTAGTTTATCTAAACTGGATGGCTCCCACTGTTTCTCGAATCCTTCCTCAAACCATAAAAGAAGAATTAGCCAAGACTATTCTCACCGTACAATACTTGCTTAACCGTTCAGCCAGGCTGGTGTCGATACTTCGAGGGAGGTTTTCCAACGCTTTCGCGAAGTTCCTTAATTAAAGAACCTCTTTTCTCTGGGGGCGTAACCCCGCTGACACTTTTCTGGACACCTACTAGGTTTATAGCATTGATCGTTAAGCGACGAATATCCTGATAAGTAGCATATACTCACAGTAGGATCGGGATCCAAATATCATCGTCTGATAATGCTGTAGGAATGCTACCAACATTCATCAAACTCAAAATGGTATGCATCTCTTTGCAAATTTCAGTTTCTTTAGAAATTCCCGATATAAGTTTTTACCCCATGTTCTTATGACCTTGGCGTTGGTCAAAATGTCATAAGTCACATGTCAAGTTCTACCCATCATTATCTTGTTAATTTGAACCCATCCGTATATATCCCTGACGTTGGCCAAATGATAATACGACTGTCCCAAACCAACTCATCTATCTATGCAACAAATGAATATCCAGCAGCTACCAAACACTATGCCATGACGTTGGCCAAAACTGCATAGCTTGAATACTACTGAATACCCAAATGAAATGACGGAGGGCTACGACTGGTTTTGGCGAAACCGTGAACGTAGTGAACTTGATATAACCGAAGGAACTCGATAGCTTTTTAAAAGGAGTGGTTAAATCTCCGCATTTAAAAAAAATCTGTTTAAAAATAACCGAGTGGTTTCTTTTAAATTGTTCCAACGATGTAAACTTTGGTTTGTTTTACTTTGCATTACAGATAATGCGTCCCATCATTAACCTATCATTGCAGAAAACAACGAAAATATAACGTCCTCTTATGCCATCCGCATTCGCCACGGGGTCCCGTCATCACCCGTTAGGTTACTTAACTAACGACAGAGCGGGGGCTGGGCTAGCGCGGGTGTAAAACATAAGTGACGTCTAAATAGCTATAATAAATATAGATATTTTACATTCGTCTGACGCAATGATATTCATTCCAGAACACAGATAAACAATATTGGATTTGCAAGCAATCTGTATTTCTTTTGAGCCTGCAAGAAAAGACAGATTACACAGTTGTGATGAATAGCCGTTTACCCCACCCTCGACCCCTACGGGTACGGCAAACTACCCACCCGGCAGTCTGTGTACCCCACCTTGGGTCAGTCCTAGGAGCAAAAACAGTAAAAAGGAATAATACAACGGTGGCTACGACCGCAACCTGGAAGTGCCCCGCAAAAATAATATTACAACAAATTACATTTACAACAAATGAATTAAACCATAACCCTTTGCTAACCCCGGCTATACACCACAACAGTCCAATACAGTTTATATGCACAAACAGATATAACCATTTCAGAAATGTGCAACCCCCTGCCAACCGACATACTAGCAGTTGGGGGAGGTTTACGAACACATCAAACAATCACAGATATAATCCAATACGCAAATACTGTATTTTTCGATCGAATAAACAACTTCAAAATTGCTCCAAAATCTGCTCTGTTAAACAGTGACCTGAGCAATAATTAAATATTCCAGAAAACCCTAAATGTCACAGGGGACCCACACAAGAAAGACGAGTCCATGACTCGACCAAAGCGCCGCGGATGCGCGGCAGATCCCACCGATCCGCCGCGCTTCCGCGGCCGAGTTGCCGAGTCATGGGCTCGAATTTCTTGGGTGTTCTCCTGGACTCCTTTGTAGCTCTCTGAACACTCCAAAAAAATTTTAGGACTTGATTTTAAGTTCGACAGAAACTATACAGAATTAGGGTTTTCCGGGTTCGTTTTTTCGTTCGAAATTCGTACAAATTTGCGATTAAGTTATTTAGTGTTTAGCGAGGCTCTGATACCACTGTAAGTCGATGTAGTACACCCCAGTACTTATGGGGAGGCGGAAATTACAAAAACTTATCAAGTTTAAACAACAAACATCGACTAACCGCAAGAATCGAAGCTAAACCCTAAAAACCGTATTCTTATGAGTTTCTTTACATAAGAGATTAGGGATTATACCTAATGAACCGGTCCTTCTTCTTTATGTCCTCCTTGGTTCTCCTCGGCCTTCTCTAGGTAGTAGACGATCCACCCGAGAGCGAAACTCCAAGCTAAACCTCTAACTTGAGGTAACTAACCAACTTTGATTGCTAATCAAAGATGATAGAATGATAAAGAGTGAAGGTTATGGATTGTTTAGTCTAACTAAACCTTTGATCTCAACACATGAGGATTAAGGATTAGTATCTTGAAGATGAGAGCTTGAGGAGAGAGAATGTGTAATATGATCATGAGAGAAGAGAGAGAGTGTATCATAATATTATGAAGCATTCTTTTTCTCAAATAATGAATAAAGGAAATGAATAAGCATGCTTCACAAAATATCTTGTGATGATTCATTAACATGAGTCATTAAGCAATAAATGTGCATTAATGAAGTGAATGAATCACCACTATGACTCACTCTCTTTCCAAAACAAACCTCCTTAGTCACATCTTCTAGAAGCTTCTCGAGGAATTACGAGAACGCCCCTCCGATCCGTAAAAATACGGAAAAACTTTAGACTGTAAAAATCCAATAACCGGATACCAGTAACTGGCTTAAACCAAAGCCGACTGGTAAAATCTGTCCGAAAGTCGTACGCGCGTAAACGCACGTATGCGTCCGAACCCTTTGTCGCAAAACCATGCAACCTCTATATCGTTTCGCCTGGAGTAAGAAACTCTCTGTGTGGGACTCTAGAGACTCGACTACTACGCTGGCAGTGGGTTTAACCACAGACCGCAAGCGGCACTAGCTGTACGTAACGGTCCCCAGGTAGTTGTCGATAAGAAGGCCGATGAGTAAACCCATCCGAACTCCTACTGAGTCTGATGTGACAATCTCCATACAGTCCGGTCCGTTCGTCCATGACTATCGCATATCGGGCCTAGGGGGGCGGCAAGCGTCAGTCCCCTAATAGCGGTATAAGTCGTGTCGGAGTGAAGCCCATTACACCCTGAGAAACTGCTGGAACCTACCAGCAAATCTCGCTTGCCCTGGCCAGGGACTTTGCGTAATGGCTCTCTGACACAGCACGATATCTACTCCCAATACCGGGAGGGACGAATCCTGTCTAACCGCCACTGCCTCCAAGTGCTCGGGACTGCACCCAACTGCTACCTGTTTGCACGACTCCTTTGAGCCGTGGTAGGGTAGCAATCTAAGAACAGTGGGACACACTCGAGGCGAAGTAGCAGTGTCAAGTCTGCGGACTACGCTGTACTCATGTCACCTGGGAACTGTTCACTGACGGCTGGTATCAAACCAACCAACAGTTCCCTGTGAGTCCTGTCCGGTGTACCCGTAACCTAACGAGCACCTGTATACTATCTCCAGTACGACGTACTGACGGCTGTGGGACAGACCATCTCCCCAACTGGGATGAGAAGCGTACACACTAGTCTACTCCGGAGTATCGATGCTCTGTCTCGATAATCCAACGACCAGGGACCTGAATAAGGATGTGCTTGTGGACTACCCAGCCCCCACTAGTGTGACTGCCATCACAACGCTGGTAGCCAAGCAAGATCCTAAGAGCTCTATCAATACGTATACTCACATATTAAGATAGAAAAACCAAGTAGCATACTACCATGTTTAGCAAGACTGTTATATACATGTGAATATCCCAAGCTTCCATTAAGTAATATACAAGCTAGTATGATACAGTAATGGCCTTCTAGGGCATAAACACTAACAGTTAAGTTGTTAACCTGCTTGTAGTTTCGCCTATTCTCTAGTTAACGATCTAGTTTAGGGTTTCTCGGCACCGAAATTTTTTTAATTTGGCATGGTTGATTCCTTGTGAGACCTCATTAGTGTGCCTAGGAACCCTACATACGAGTGCGGCAAATAGCCCGCCAATTCTAGAGTAAAGCCCCCTCCGTCTCAACGCCATGAGATGCGGGCTCGTTGCCCTCTAGAACCCGGCTATCCGTACACCCCTCCACGAGGTAAATCTAGTACAAAAAGTAAAATATACAACGGGAGCAACGACGTCAGCCCGGTCGTGCCCCAAAAGAATAATACAAACAGGCAGTGACGGCAGTCCACATGTCGGACGCTCGCCCCGCAATAATAAATGTACATAATACAACCAAATCTGTATTAAATTGCATCCAGGCTATCCCCACGACCAATCCGCAACATCACAGTACAATCACAGAACATCAACGTTAATGTCACGTTCGCAAATCCGTCTAAAAGGGCTATAGCAGTTAGACAAGATTTACAGATCAAGTGACATTCACGGTCGCAGATATAATGTAAATACTGTGAACTAATGTGTTTGAAACATTCGATCGATCAAAAATTACCAAGTGGGCCCCCAAGCATTACTGTAGCACAAAAAGAAATTCTAAGCCCAAACAAAGTATACCAAAACCCCTATTTTCAGCCCAAAAGCCCACTGCAAAAAATTGGTGAAGTGAAGCTAACATCCTGCGGCGGAACCGCGGCCAAAGAGGGGTTATGGCCGCAGTTCCGCGGTCCTATGGAAGGATCAGGTTACCAAAATTTTACAGTGTTCTTAGAATTCCCTGTACATCATTCTGCAACAACCTGAAAAAATTTTGAAGCTAAAAAAATTTCGACAGAAACTGATGCACGTGAAAACGCGGTTTTTGGAATTTTGTTCGATCGGAAATGTAAACACATTAGACAAAGCTAGACTAGGTTAATGGTGTGGCTCTTAAACCATGTTGCGCCACGGCAGCGCCCCGGCCGTCTACTCGAGGCCAAAATGCAGAATCAAAAATTTTCTTAACTTTAAACCGGCGCTACCGCGGACAATATACCCGGATCGTAACCATTAACCTGATCCTAGCAATCAAGAGAATGGGGTAGAACCTATACCAAGCGATCCGTGTCTTTCGGTCTTCGTCTCCACTCCGATCTCCCGCGGAATCTCCGTCCGTCACCTCCTCGTCGAAAATGGCCCCACGTCGTCGATATCTTTTACGGGCTCCCACCTCTGGACCGAGGCAACTCGGACGCGAAGTTGGTTAACCGACGCGTCCAAGGGTACTGTAGGTTGTAGTGTAGAACCTTTGTCTCATTGGGGTATATGTTACCATTGGTGATGGAGGAATGAAGAAATTTGGAGGAAAAATGGTGCTTTCATTTTTCCTAACAAGAAAAGAGATAAGGAAAATATGCTACACCCAAAATTGAAACTCTCTCTCATTCTCTCTAATGTGGCCGGCCACCTCTAAAAAGGGAGAGAGCAAGAATAAAATATGAGGGAGGTGAGTGTAGGGAAAAAGGAATGGTGACCATACCCAAAAGCCATGATAACAAGGTCATAGCAACTCCCATCAAGTTCAAATCCATTCTAATCACCATTAATGCAAAAGAGTGGATGCAAAAGGAATCAAATGATGATGGTCATATCATAATCCCTCAAATGCAAAGGACCCCCTCCACAAATGTAATTTGCACAATTGCAAATTACCCCCTCCATCGGAAAAGTCCGGCCGGGGAGTAACAAATGAAAACTGGCCGGAACGGAATGCAAACTGGCAACTACAGAAAACTGATCTCGTAATAAATTACAGGAAAACCTCGCGACTGCATATACATGCCCGTATTTGTATTCCGACTGAACACAAATGCAAAGAGACAAGTTCTACACTGTCTAATACTAGGATCCGGCTAGTAAAATCCGTCCGATCATGATCCGTACAATACCGCACGTATCTCATCGAACCATGCCATATCTCCATACGGCCTCCACAGCGTTTCGCCCGAAACTTGGTTAACTGTCTGTGGGGGACTCTAAAGACTCGTCAATACTATGGCTGTAGATTTAACCACTAGCACGTCAGAGATATTAGTCATACATGACGGGCCACCAGCTATTGACCAAAAGGGACATCTGTGAGCGAACTCATCCTGACTCCCTACTGAGCCTGTCAGTGACAATATCCGTACAGTCCAGTCCGTTCATCTTTGAGCATCACATGGCGAGCCTAGGGGGTTGGTAAAAGTCAGACCCCCAAAAGCGGTACAAGTCATGTCGAAGTGTAGCCCAGAACACCCTGAGATACTACTGGAATACCTACCAGTAAATCTCCTGCCTCGGCCGATGGCTTTGTATAATGGCTCTCCTAGACACAGCGCGACCTCACCCCCAATACCAGGAGAGACGAACCCCTGCAGATCCGCTCACTGCCTCCATGTGGCTCGGGACTGTACCCAACTAAAACCTGTTTGCACGACTCCTTTGAGCCGTGGTAGGGTAGTAATCAAAGTACAGTGGAAACCCACACGAGATAAATGACGATCTTAGGTCGATGAACTAACATGTACACATGTCACCCGGGAACTGCTATCTGACGTCAGGTATAAGACCAACTAGCATGTTCCCGGCGAGTCCTGTCCGGTGTACTCATAACCCAATGAGCACCTGTATACATCTTAGGTGAACCAACTGACACCAGTGGTTTATGAGACCGACCACCGCCCCTCATCGGGGTCTCGACTGTATACACTAGTCTACTCTGGAGTATCGATGCCCTGTCTCGAAACTCCCACGACTAGGGACCTTTTAAGGATGTGCTTATAGACCACCAGCTCCCACGTATATGATCGCCCTCATACTGCTGGTAGTCAAGCAAGAATTCAAGGGGCTCTATCAACGTGCAATAGTGACCTGTAAGGTCACCTAAAGCAGTACACGATGATAAAGGTAAACCAGATAGCATATTATCATCTCGAGTAAGACTGTCCTACCGGCATAGGTCCTCCCTCAATTATTGCAATCAGGTGCCTGTGATCCAATAATTGACTCTGAGGGCACTATATCCAACAGATCCTTATGGCTCACAAAAGAGCAATACACTTAGGAATCCTCACGATTCCTAAGGAGAACATACACCTACGAGATCCTTTCGACTCGTAGGGAGAAAATGCTTTTATGAGACCCTCACGGCTCATAAAATTATGAAGCCTTAGGTGATAGGGACCCAAACCTGTCTCCTAAGCCATCCTTCCCCAACGGGCAACGGAAAATGATGAGTCGCTCCTGGCATTTCGCTTCTGTGTTAGCGGTGCTGATGCCGACCAAAAACCCAAATCCCAAGTCCTCCTAAGGCAAATGATGAGTTGCTCCTGGCATTATTCCAGTGCAGCAATGCTGATGCCAAACAAGATCCAAATTCCAAGTCCCCAAGCGGCGAATGATGAGTCGCTCCTGGTACCATATTCTAGTGTAGCAATGCAGACGCCAACCAAAATCCAATTTCTCAAAATTCGCCAGCCCTACGGCCAGTCCCCAAGTTGACTGCCGTATACAATCCACGGGCTCAAATAATTCTCGTCATACCCATGCCCCACCACAATTACCGGTTACGCGGCCGGTCTCCGCCTTTGGAATGATGCCCCATTGAGAAGACCCACTCATGTATCCTCATGATACATGAGGAGAACAAACCTTTATGGGATCCTTACGACTCATAAAGGAAAAACACACTTAGGAGTCCTCATGACTCCTAAGGAGAAAATACACCTGCGAGATCCTTACGACTCGTAGGGAGAAAATGCTTTTATGGGACCCTCACGGCCCATAAAATTGAAAAGCCCTAGGCGATAGGGACCTAAACCTGTCTCCTAAGCCATCGCTCCCCCAACAGGAATAGGCAAATGATGAATTTCTCCTGGCACGTGTGCTTCAGCGTTAGCAACGCTGATGCCTGTCCTAACCCCAAAATCCCAAACTCCAATCCAATAGACCCCTAAGTCTTTAAACTGGGAATAGATGACCCCCTAAGTCGCTAAACTGGGAACAGATGACCCCTAAGTCGTTAAACTGGGAACGAGGGAAATCTCCTCATGGCAAATGATGATTCGCTCCTGGTACCATATTCCAGTGCAGCGATGCTGATGCTAAACCAAAACCAATCCCCAAATCCTCTCATGGCAAATGATGATTCGCTCCAGGTACCATATTCCAGTATGGCGATGCAGATGTCAATCCAAATCACAATCAACAAGTCAACTTCAACTCCGACACCGCAGAAAGCGGAGCAAGTCAGAATCCAATCTCGACACCGCAAGAAGCGGAGCAAGTCAAGTTCACCCCTGACACTGCAAGAAGCAGAGAAAGTCAAATCAAGCATCGACCGTCCACGTCGCTAAAAGGGCAACACTGACCGTCCAAGTCGCAAAAAGGGCAGCACCGACCGTCCACGTCGCTAAAAGGGCAGCTCCGACCGTCCAAGTCGCAAAAAGGGCAGCACCGACCGTCCACGTCGCTAAAAGGGCAGCATCGACCGTCCAAGTCACAAAAAGGGCAGCATCGACCATCCACGTCACTAAAATGACAGCTTCGACCGTCCACGTCACTAAAATGGCAGCACCGACCGTCCACGTCGCTAAAATGGGAGCACCGACCGTCCACGTCGCTAAAATGGCAGAACCGACCATCCACGTCAAGTCACTAAAAGGGCAGCATCGACCGTCCACGTCGCTAAAAAGGAAGCAACGACCGTCCACGTCGCTAAAAGGGCAGTAACGACCGTCCAAGTCGCAAAAAGGGCAGAACCGACCGTCCACGTTGCTAAAATAGTAGAACCGACCGTCCACATCATAAAAAGGGCAGTATCGACCGTCCACGTCGTAAAAAGGGCAGCATCGACTGTCCAAGTCGCAAAAAAAGGACAGCACAGGATTTCTACAAAGCGGGAACCAGATCGCTCCGGGCCAGAGAAACGTCTATCACAGACACTCCATCTCGGAGACATGACAAACAACAACCGTCCACGTCGTAAAAAGGGCAGTGTCAGCTTCCCAAAAAGCGGGAACCAAACCAGGTCGCCTCCAAGTAAAAGAAGATCCATCAATTTCATGCACACGACCCACATATGTGGTGTACATTTATTGATGGGGGGCAATTTGTTGGGGTAAAAATTTACACCCCGGTTGACCAAGTCAAAATCCAAGTCAACCCCAAGCCAAGTGGGCCCAAGCCCAGATCCAGTGGGCCCATGCCCGGGTCGAGCCCGAACATGAAGCGGCCGGCCCCCCACGACAAGATAAAAATTTTGTAATAAATAATTTTGTTGTATTTCTTTTATTTTATTTTATTTTATGGATAAATGTAAGAAAAATAGGCATAAAGCCAAATTTTTGTAAAGCCCATGCCTTATGTGCAAAAAGAAATGGCACATGAGCCATGGGATAGGCAAAATGCCATTTTGTGAAGCCCA
This sequence comes from Agapanthus africanus, assembly GCA_030015575.1. Taxonomy (NCBI): domain Eukaryota; kingdom Viridiplantae; phylum Streptophyta; class Magnoliopsida; order Asparagales; family Amaryllidaceae; genus Agapanthus; species Agapanthus africanus. Next base: position 256,984,422 of record JASDDO010000006.1, on the reverse strand, counting down.
AGGGGCTATATGTAAAGTATATAGCCTATAAAGGCAAAGATAATGAAATATCTCAACAACTTTTTTCTCTCTCTCTAGAAAAACTTTTCAGATCTAAGATCTTTCCTCCTTCTTCAAGATTCCAAAACCTTTTTCTTTCTCTTGAATTAAATCAAGAGTTTTACCCTTCTTTTTATAAAACAAATTTGTTTTTCACCACAAAACCTATAAAGGAGAACTCGGATCTTCCATTAGATCTCAAAAAGAAGAGATTTTTTCAAAAATCTCATATCTCTTGATCTTCAAGATCCAGCTAACAGAGGAGGAAGAAGAAGAACCCATTTTGCTCAACCAAAACTTTTTTTTCAGGAGTTTAACTCCACTCTAATTTCTCTTTCGAGAGTTTCTGGGGCTAAAATCCCTCTTTTCCTCGCCGGCGCACTAGCGCTCGAGCGCAAAGCGCCCACGTGCCGACACGTGGCGCGTTTGCGCTCCAGCGCCCTGCGCTCGAGCGCAAAGCGTCCACGTGCCGACACATGGCGCGCTTGCGCTCCAGCGCACTGCGCGCGAGTGCAAAGCGCCCACGTGCCGACACGTGGCGCGCTTGCGCTCCGGCAGGCTGCGACCGAGCGCTAAGCACCCACGTGCCGACACGTGGAGCGCTTGCGCTCAAGCGCCCTGCGCCCGAGCACAAAGCGCCCACGTGCCGACACGTGGCGCACTTGTGCTCCCGCGCTCTGCGCCCGAGCGTAAAGCGCCCACGTGCCGACACGTGGCGCGCTTGCGCTCCAGCGCTCTGCGCCCGAGCACAAAACGCCCACGTGCCGACACGTAGCGCGCTTGCGCTCCGGCGCCTTACGCCCGAGCACAAAGCGCCCACATGCCGACACGTGGCGCGCTTGCGCTCAAGCGCCCAGCGCTCATGCGCAAAGCGCCCACGTGTCAACACGTGGCGCGCTTGTGCCTGAGTGCACAGCACCTAAGCGCACAGCACTCAAGGCGCTGGCCCCATGCATCACTTGGATGCCTTTTCCCCCTCTTTTTATATACATACATATACATATACATATATATATACAAATTCACACACACACGTACTCCACGACACTGTCCCTGTTAGAAAAAAATTTCTAACGGGGCGCTGCCCCGCACCCCGCAAGGGGGCTGCTAGCCCCCTTGACCCCCAGCCCGCTATCCGGGTAGCGGGACCCCCGTAAAAACTCTGCGTGGCTCCCGATATATCCAAAACCTCCTTTCAAAATACAACACACGTATACTGCACATTGAGTTCGCATGACCAATTTAACCCGTCAATCGGAGGTTCCTTCGCTCCAAAGGCGAGGGGTAATTAACGGCAGCTTAGTCCGCGGCTGCCGGAGATTCGGATCCCCACAATCAATAAACCCCGGCCTACCCTAGGCAGGGGGAATCTGTAGTACGCCTGACAAGCGCACGCGTATTCCTATCTCAATGGGGTGACGAAAAACACCCTACAACCGGAAGAGACGAAACCTCTCCTATCGCTCATTGCCTCCATGTGACTCGAGACTGTACCCCAAATCCACCTGTTTGCAAGACTCCTTTGAGCCGTGTATGGAAGAAATCAAAGCACAGTGGGTACTACACAAGACTCTATGACAATTTCGGGTCTACAAACTAACCTGTACAAGTGTCACCAGAGAACTGTTATCTGACGATAGGTATAGTACCAACTAGGAGTCATCGGCGAGTCTGTTCGGTGTACCCATTCTCTAAGGAGCACCTGTGTACAATCTTTGATGTCAAACACCAATGGATATGGGATCAACCATTGCCCCATACAGGGTCAAGAAACGTACACACTAGTCTACTCTGGAATATCGATACTCTGTCTCGATACTCCTTCAACTAGGAACTGTTAAAGGATGTGCTTGCGGACTACACAAGCCCTACTGGTATGATCTGCATCATAATCCTGGTAGTCAAGCTAACATCCTAAGGGCTTTATCAATATATATCAGAGAGACAGTATAATAATACTAGTGTACATATTAAGATAAAAAGTAACCAGATAGCATACTACCATGTCGAGCAAGAAAGTCTTGTATATATATGTCCAAGCATCCACTATATCATACAATAATAGCCTCTAGGGCATACATATTCCTAACAATCTCTCACTTGCACTAAGGCCAATTGTTGTAGTATCTCATACCCAACATCCCAAAAAGTCTCTCAAATTGTGTCTGGGGGAGGGCCTTCGTAAGTGGATCCGCTGTGTTATCCTTCGTGTCAACTCTCCTGACCTCGATCTCCTGGCGATAAACTATCTCCCGAATCAGGTGATACTGCCTAAGAATATGTCTGGACTGCTGATGGGACCAGGATTCCTTGGCCAAAGCCATAGCTCCATTTTTTCACAATACAAAGGTATTGGATGCTCAATGGATGGAACCAGACCAAGTTCAGCAATGAACTTTTTCATCCAGAGAGCCTATTTGGCAGTATCGTTGGCAGCGATATATTCAACCTCCAACATTGAGTCTGCCACGGTATCTTGCTCGGAACTTTTCCAACATACCACCCCTCCATTGAGGGTGAAGAGAAAACCTGAGACCGACTTACTGCCGTCCTTATCACTCTGGAAGCTCGAATCGGTAAAGGACTCCACCTGGAGTTCTCTATTACCATACACCAAGAACATCTCTTTAGTCCTTCTCAAGTACTTAAGAATGTTCTTCACAGTTGTCTAGTGCTTCTCCCCAAGATCTGATTGATACCAACTTACTACACTAAGTGCGTAAGCTACATCCGGTCTGGTACATAGTATCACGTACATGATTGACTCAACTGCAGAAGCATAGGGTATGCCCTGCATGCGATCCCTCTCCAAATCAGTTTTGGGAGACATCTCTTTAGAGAGAATGATTCCTGAGCAAGTAGGTAAATTAGCACGCTTAGAATCTTCCATACTAAAGCTCTTTAGTATGGTGTCAATGTACCTGGATTGGGGCAATTCCAACATCCGCTTAGATCTATCTCTATAGATATTAATCCCCAAGATGTATGAGGCATCACCTAGATCTTTCATGGAGAACTTTAGTGATAAGAAGAGCTTGACCGAGTGTAGCATAGGAACGTCATTTCTTATCAAGAGTATGCCATCCACGTACAATACAAGAAAGACAACCTTACTCTTTACTACCTTCTTGTATATACAAGGTTCATCTACATTTTTGATGAAGTCAAACTCTTTGACTGCCACATCAAAATAGATGTTCCAGCTCCGCGATGCCTGCTTTAATCTGTAAATTGATTTAAGCAGCTTGCACATCTTTCCGCTGCTCCCACTATCTACGAAGCCCTCTAGCTGTATCATATACACGCTTTCTTCTAAATCACCATTTAGAAAAGCGGTCTTGAAGTCCATCTGCCAAATTTCGTAGTCATGATATGCAGCAATGGCAAGTAGGATCTTGATGGACTTAAACATAGAAACTGAAGAAAAGGTTTCATCATAGTCGATACCTGGTCGTTGACGAAAACATTTTGCTACAAGTCTAGCTTTAAAGGTCTCAACCTTTCCATTTACACCAAGTTTATTTTTAAAGATCCACTTGTTCCCGATGGGTTTTACCCCTTCAGGAGCAACTTCCAAAGTCCATACTTTGTTGGTGTACATGGATTCCATCTTTAATCGCATAGCATCCAGCCATTTCACAGAGTCTCTACTTGTGATAGCCTTCTCGAAACTAGTTGGGTCATCATCTTACATGATGCAATCCTCACTCCCACCATCTGTGAGAAAACCGTAGTATCTCTCAGGTGGATGAGGAACCCTACTAGATCTGTGGAGAGGCTGAGCTTTGTCGGGGACTATTGAATCCTCCAGTTCTACCAAATCATCAGTTGTAGTTTGTGTTGCTAGAACTTCCTCCAGTTCTACCCCATTGCCACTAATTTCATTCACAAGAAATTCATTTTCTAAAAAGGTGGCATGCTGAGCAACAAACACTTTTTGTTCCTCACTGTGGTAGAATAGATATCCATGTGAATTCTTTGGATATCCCACAAACTTGCAAAGAACTGATCGTGCCTCGAGTTTTTCCGGATTCTGTTTTTTAACATAGGCTGGACAACCCCATATCTTAACTCGTTTAAGATATGGTCTCTTTCCGCTCCATATCTCATATGGTGTTTTAGGCACCGATTTTGATGGAACTTGATTCAATAGGTATGTGGCTGTCTCAATCGCATAACCCCAAAAGGAAATAGGTAACTCAGCGGTACTTATCATAGAGCGCACCATATCTAATAGGGTGCGATTTCTCCGCTCTGAAACTCTATTGTGTTGTAGTGTATACAGAGGAGTAAGCTGAGAGATAATTCCATTCTCCTTTAAATAGTCATGGAATTCTGTGCCCAAGTATTCTCCTCCCCGATCAGATCGAAGGACGTTAATACTTTTACCCGTCTTGTTTTCAACTTCATACTTATATTCCCTGAATTTCTCAAAAGCTTCAGATTTTTGTTTCAACAAGAACACATGTTCGAATCTTGAGGGATCATCGGTGAATGTAATAAAGTACGAGAAACAATTCCTGGCATGCGTAGACATAGGACCGCATACATCACTATGTATCAGTCCCAAGAAGTCAGTAGCTCTTTCTCCGTTTCCAGTAAACGAGGTTTTGGTCATCTTACCTTTGAGACATGAATGGAAAGTTTCATAAAATGTAAATTCAAACTGATTCAAATATCCATCTTTATGTAACTTTGCTAGTCTTTTCGTATTGATATGACCAAGTCTACAATGCCACAAGAAGGATTCGTCTATCTCTGAACTTTTCCTCTTGTGTGTATTCTATATACTTAGAACTGTATTCTAATTTAGAACGTATATACCGTTACATAACGTACCAAACCCAATCAACACTTGATTGAAGAAAATTTCATAATATTTTTCTCTAGTAAAAAGTTATATCTTTCTTTATCTAATAAAGAAATTGATATTATATTGCACATCATCTTTGGTATGTAATAACAGCCGTTCAGAATCAATGTATTACCACTTGGTAATATAAGGTGATATTCGCCAACTTCTTTGGCAGCAACAGTTGCTCCATTCCCTACTACGACAGACTTATCAACTTTTCCCAGTTCTCTACATCTTCTTAACCTTTGTAACATATTACAAATGTGGGATGCTGATCCGGTATCCAATACCCAGGACGTAGAGCATACTGAGAAACAGTTCTCGGTTACGAACATATCCGAAGAAGATGCATCAACATGCTCTTTCTTCATTAGGGTTGCATGGAAATCCTGATATTCCCCTATTCCTTGCTCAGAATTATGACAATCATAAGATAGAGCGGAACCAATGTTCCCCAGCTCAGTATAATAAGCAGATTCGATCAATACATCCATATTATTATCTTGATTAAGACATGTCATGGTCGCTACATGGAGAGCGAGAGAAGAAAAACACTTTAGCGTGCGCTCTTGCAAGATTAGATTGGTTATTATCTTATCTATCAGAATGGTTCCCACTGTTTTTATCAAATCTTCCTTCAAACCTTAAAGGTAAGATTAGCCGGTATTAATTAAACCCTACAGGTTCGCCAATCGGTCAGCCGGGCAGGTATTGGTACTCCAAAGGAATCTCCTCATGCTTTCACATGGAACTAATTAAAAAGCCTCATTTCTGCAGGGGCATACCCCATTAACACATTTCTTAAACACCTACTAGATCAGCTAATTGTAAAGTGCAAAACTCTTCCAAGAGTAACTCTTACTCGCAGTGGGTATCGGGATCCAACTATCTCATAGAAGGATGTAATCTCATTGCAAATTTCAACACTTGAAATTTCCAATATTTGTTTTTACCCTAAGCAGTTTATGACCTTGATAAGGTCAACAAACCATAAACCGCAAGTCAAGTTCAACCCATTCATTTCGTGATTGAATTAAACCCACCCGCACGACCCTTGACAAGGTCAACAAAGCCGTACGACTATCCTAATCCAATCGCATCATATGCAGCAGATAACTACTAATTGGCTACCGAACACTACGCCTTGACAAGGTCAAAAACGCAGCACGAATACTGAATATTACTTATCTAAAATGACGGAGAGCTATGACTGGTTTTTAAGAAAACTTTAGCGTAATGAACTTGATATCGTTGTAGAATCGAATGATTTGAAAAGGAGTGGTTTAAGCTCCGCTTTTAAAATCGAGTAGTTTTCAAAACAAACCGAGTAGGTTGTAGCATTTGCTAGCTTTTACTAAAGAGGTCATTCCCGGTGAAGGGATCTCGGCTCTTTCCTCATCGAATGAGGTGCTGGATATCCATCAAGGAATACCGCTATGCAAAGCAAGAACTAGAGCTACCTTTTTGAAAAAATTGATTCTACAATATCTTTTAGGTTTCTTTTCTTTCATTAATCTCATTAATGACGTCCCATCATTTATGTTTCCTAAAAATCACAGAAGAAACGAAAATAGAACGTACGCTTATGCCATCCGCATTCGCCACTGGGCCCCGTCATGCACCGTTTGGTTACTTAACTAACGGCAGAGCGGGGGCTGAACTAGCGCGGGTGCAAAACATAACCAACGTTTATTATATATATCATATATATATAGCATTCGTCTCACGCGGTTATATGATCACATCACAGAACTCAGGCAGCAGAAATAACATATGAAATATTGGATATACTAGGAGGTCCGTGTTTTAAATTCAGCCAGTAATGAAAAACACGGATTTTACGGTCGTGATGAATAGCCAAACCCACATCCCTAAACCCCTATGAGAGCGGCAAGTGACCTTACCAATTCTAGAGTTAGGAGACCCGATCTCAACTCCTCGATATGGTCTCCTACTGGACTCTAGAACCCGGTTACTTGTGCTCTCCGCCTTGGGTCTATCCTAATACGGAAAGTAAATAATATACATCAATGGTGACATCATCCTCAACCCGGAAGTGTCCCAATAAAAGAATATTACATACAACTTTTTACATGAATGAAAATAGAAAAACTCGCATCTCACGGAAAAACCCCGGCTATTCAATCATGATGACCCAATATAACATATCACAGCAACACATAATATCACAAGTCATCAACGTAAGTAAATATTTATACCCCGAATGTCTTTAACGTATAGCAACAAGATCGGGGATACACCACATATTACACTTACGATCGCAGAAAAGAAATGAAACATACAATAATTAGAATCCGCATATCCTTAGATATCATAAACCCGGAATATCTCATATCTCGGATTTCATGCCTAACCCAATAAATCTTGCATTTATGTCTCGTATTGAAAACACTTTTCACTATGAAGTCGGGTAATTCAACAGGATTCCCGATTAGATGATCGAATGCTCGTCGGGAACTTTAGTAGATTGTCGCACCCCCGATGCCGTCAACGAAGTGTACTTGGACGGAACACCGTGGCCGCAAGCACCCGAGTGGATGCTTTTGGCTACGGTGTTCTCCTATAGTCACTTGGTCGGCGCAATGGGACGTGTCTATCTAGTAGTGTTTCTCGGCGACTATCCGCATACAATACGAGATTGCGACGGAGTTTTGATCCGAATCGAAACTCCGTGGCAATCGATCAAAAGAGGCTAAAACGCGAGATTTACAAAACACAGACTAGTTTTCACAAAACTGATTAATGTGGATTCCAAATATTGTATCACATATCATAATAAACCCGAAACTATATTAAAATTACGACTATGAAATACTCCGAATTGCCCCAATACAAAAGATAACATCACAAGCAATCTGGGCAAAACAAACAATACCTAAAACCCCAAAACCATCACATAAGAACACCAAACAAAATCGAGGCCAAAAGGGGGAAGTAGGACCGGCGAGGGCGGCCAAAATGAGCTTTTCACCTGCCAAAGTGAAGAATTTTGGTCTCGTTTTTGTTCAGTGTTCTAGTTACATCATATGTAACATTCTGCACTTATTTAAAAAAAATTCAGAGACCGTTTTAAAATTTATAGAAACTTGGTTTTCGGTTTACGGTTTTCGGAGTTGTTTTGGTTTCATAATTCAACTGATATCGTCTAATGCTCTAACTTTGGCTCCGATACCATGAAAGTGTTGGGTTACGGCATCGCCCCAGCCATCAAACAGTGGCCAAATGTGGAACATCAATTTACAAAAACTGGCGCTACCACAACCCGATACCCGGATCTTCCCTAAACCCTATACTAGCAAACATATAAAGAGGAGTTAGACGGTTATACCAAATGGATCGTGTCCTTCGGTCTTCTACCATTTCCAAGCTCCTTGAGGTGTTGCAGATCGAATTTGGTTGCCATTCTTCCTCCATCTACGATGATCCACCCGAGGGAAACGACGAAAGTTTCAGCCTCGCCAAGCGAGGCAACCGACGCTCCAAGGTTGCTAGCAATGGAGAGTGGAGGTGTAGGATTATCTCACTATTGTTTTTCTCTCATCATAGTGATCTAAAAGCAACTCAAGAAGAAGAAGGAGGTGAGGAAACATATGGCATGAGCAACTAAAGAAAAAATGGCTAAGTGTTTTCTCCAAGTGAGAATGTGAGGGTGATCAAGCAAGTCAAGAAAGAAAAAAGATCAAGGCATGTAAAAGAGAGATGGCAGTCCCCCCTTCCTTCCAATCATCCAATAAAAATATCTCATCTCATTTTCAATAAAATAAATCATGCCATACCTCTCTACATGCTTAACAATGTACATGCTACCTCACCCCTTCCACTTCATTTCCCAAAATGATTTTCTAAAATAGAAAATCAAATAATGAGGTGTTAAATCTTCTAGAAACTATTCCGTATAAATACGGAATACAACCTGGTATGCGTATCGAAATACATATACGCGTATTCATACAAAAATACAAATATCCAAAAGAGAAAATGAATAGTGAACAATAATACTAGAGTACATATATATAAATTATTAAATCAAAACCTGATTTTATAATCCGGCTTAATCATAAGCCGCTAGTATTATCAACCGTTCGATTAAAGTCTGTGCAGCCTGTACACATATTTAATTAGAAACCTATACGTACCAACATACGTCATCTACACCATATCGCCTGAACCGTGAAAACCCTCTGTGTGGGACTCTAAAAACTCGTCAATATGATGGAAGTGGGTTTAACCACAAACACGTCAGCGGCACTAGCTGAACGTAACGGCTACCCAGGTATTGAGCGAAAGGAAGGCCAAAGAGCAAACTCATCCGTACCCCTACTAAGCCTGACAGTGACAATCTCTGTACAGTCCGGTCTGTTCGTATAATAGTATCGCATATTGAGTGTAGGGGGTGGATAAAATCAGACCCCTAATAATGTGATAATTCGTGTCGGTATGAAACCCATCACCACCTGAGAAACTACTGATCCTAGTTCAGTAATTCTCGACTACCTTGGCCGGATTTCTAGTGATGGCCACCCGTGCACTGCGCGACATCAACCCCCAATACCGGGAGAGATGAATCCCTGACGATCCGCTCACAGCCTCCATATAGCTCAGGACTATACCCAACTAAAATCTGTTTTCACGACTCGTTTAAGTCGTGGTAGGGTAGTAATCAAAGCACAGTGGGAACTCACAAGAGACAAATGACGATCTCAGACCGACAGACTAACCTGTACTCATGTCACTTGGGAACTGCAATCTGACAATAGGTATAATACCATCTAGCAGGTTCCCGACGAGTCCGTCCGGTGTACTCATAACCCAATGAGCACCCGCGTACTATCTTAGGTAACTAACTGACACCAATGGCTTGTGAGACCGGCCACCGCCCCTCGTCAGGGTTTGGATAAGTTTGCACTAGTCTACTCCTGAGTACTGATGCCAAGTCTCGATACTCCCACGACCAGGGACATTTAAGGATGTGCCTATAGACCACCCAGCTCCCATGTATATGATCGCCATCATAATGCCGGTAGTCAAGCAAGAATCCTATAGGCTCTATCAACATGTAATAGTGATCTGTAAGGCCACCTAATGCTGTACATGATGATACAGACAAACCAGATAGCATACTATCATTTCAAGTAAGACTGTTCTACCGGTATAGGTCATTCCTCAATCATCACAATCGCGTGCCTGCGATCCAATAATTGACTTGAGGTCACTATAGCCAACAATCTCCCACTTGCACTTAAGGCTAATTATTGTGATGTCGCATACCCACAGCCCGTATGGTACCAAACACCCAACTTCTCTACTAATCATCCTCGCAATGCCCGTTTGCAAAACTATTGCATTTGAGAAATAGCCTCAGTGAGTGGATCCGCTCCAGTGTTTCTATCTTTACCTCTCTATATCTCAACTTCGCCGGGAAAGACTATCTCCCAAAATGAGCAATGCCTGTCTTAGAATTTGTTTGAATATCTGATGGTACCCGGTTCACAAATGAACTTCAAATCCAACAAACTTCTTAGACTGTATAATCCACTGAATTTAATCAGCATTATGCGCCATGCCTGCCTCAGTATCCCCTTGGACCACCCATCCAATATACTACCCCTTAGAAGAGGTAAAACTATAAGTCTGACAGACACTCTATCATCCAGGTCGCCTTGGAAGCCTGAAATGATAACCGCCTCCCGAAAGAAACTGTTGCTACCATTTACCAAGAATATCTACTTATATTCATAAACTGCTTCCCAACGTTTCTCTAGGATTGGACTAATATATCTGCTTATTGCAGCTAGTGAAAAAACAATATCTGATGTAGTACTTGACATCACACGATTGACTCAATTTCTTAAGAAAGTGATATGAAAATCATGCAAATCCCTCTCCCCTTTAGTCTGAATGACATCTTTTAGAAAGGGTGACTCCATCAACTACTGGTACACCACCATGCCAGGAGTCAACCATTCTAAAACACCTTTAGAATATTGTCAAAGTACCCAGACTGGGACACTTCCTAAATCTAGATCTAAAAGCACAGATCTAGTAACCAGAAAACCTGATATTATATCCATATCCTATGTGGAGAAACAACTTTATGATAACCACAGTATAACCGATCGTATTATAGGAATTTCACTTCCTATAAGGTGCATGTCATCCAAATACTAAAATATCACACCTTACTACCTTCTTACCAGATCCATCACCTATTCTGATAAGGTCAAAGACTATGACTGTCACATCAAAAATAGATGATCTATCTCCGCTATATCTTCTTTAGTCTATAAATAGACACAAGCAACTTGTCCATTATGCTTCCGTTGAACCCACTGACTACAACAACTCTCTGGCAGAGTCATATAAACGTGCACTTCTAAAGTTAGTTTAGAACGATACTATACTCATCCTCCTCTGGGTCTCATAGTCTAGAACATCAGCAATGGCAAGTCTGGATAAACAAGAACCTCCCTGACACCGTCTCTGAGAAGACCGAAGTACCTCTCGGGTGCCTGAGGTTACCCACCATATCGGCGGAGTGGCTAATGGAATGTCGAATCTAATTGAATCTTTAGATTCTATTAAATTTTCAGTAATCGTTTGTGGTTCAGGAATAACTTCCAGTTCTACCATACTCCCACTAATGTTTTCTGAAAAGAATCCATTTTAACTAAAACTGTGACGAGTCAAGAACAATAAAACTATTGATCTTCCAGATGATAGAATGTTAACCCTCGTCAATGCCCGGGATAACTCACAAACTGCCATTACTGAAACGTGCCTAGAGTTTGTCCATATTCTGGTTTTAAGCATCAGCCGGACAACTCCATATATCTTAACATCGTTAAGATATGAATCCATTATATATATCCATATAGAAACAAAGGCACTGATTTAATTGGAACCAGATTCAAATCATGCGGCTGTCTCCAGTGCATGTCAATTAAGTGGAATGAGGCCAAGAAGCATTACTCATCCAGGAGTGCATCCACATATGAGTAACTTGAAAGAGAAGCAAGTTCTCAAAACCATAACTATCGACGGAATACCTAGTACATGTATCTACATCTTCGATCACCTTGAAGAATCCTGATATTTGCAACATATGGTTCTCTAATTTATTCATATACCTATAACTTCTCAAAATTTGGACCTTGTATTTCAGTGAAACATATATTTAAAAACTAAAGAAGTCATAATTAAACAGAATATAGTACGAGTACCAACCCCTTTATCCTAATAGACACTAGACAATATACAATACTTTGTATAAGTCCCCTGAGTTTAATAACTCAAACCCTGTGCGTCGTAGGTTGAAAACTGTACTATGGTCAGGAAGAATTACACCGATATTGAATTCTCCTTACCTGGCCATCAACTGATATAGGTAAATGACATAGGCATAATTTCAAAAAGTTATATCTCACTTCATAAAATAAACGTACAGATATATCAGTTTGAAATTGGTGCATAACGACGGATATTCAAAACCAAATATTTGTCGTCAGGCAAAACCCAGATGATTTCCTCAAATATCACCAATTACAAAGAATTTCGATATAATGAGGATATAATCACCCAATTCCCAATATCTTACTTCCACTCACCATCTGTAACACTATACAGATGTGAGAATCAAACCTGGTAAATACATACCCTGGAGTAAGAATCTAATTGGTAAATCAGTTTTCAATTAACAACTCACAGTGAAACTGAAACATGAAAATGTTTCAAAGGAGTAGCCGGGTATTCCTAGTAATACCTCTTCCATTAACCAGATTTATGACTGTAACCGTATATTTCCTTGCCATCTCTCCAAATTCCTTTATTTGTCTTTACTCATTACTTTCTGTACACCACCCTTAGGCTAATTGGTTCTCTTCCTTCCCTACCGTTCGGCATCAGCCTATGGTTTGAAAGAAGACTATCCAATAAGCGTAATAGGTGTACTCTCCTAATCCTAGGATCCCTCGCAACCTGAGGGAAGGTAAAGATAAAAGACAACTGAATAATCCTTATTCTATTTCTCCTGAACCAGAATCCATTCTCGAACTGGAATAAGTTCCTTCGAGTTCGTATGTAACTATACGATGGTATATCCAATAAACTTGGATCTTCGTAGTGATACGGAATGTTCCAGAGAAAAGTAAAGGCGAACTAGGAGTGGCAGGGGTATACGTGGTTTCGTCGTAAATGATAGTAGTCGCAATGTCCTTTGCCCTCAATCTAATCCCTTTATATGTCTTTACTTATTACCTTCTGTACACCACACTTAGGCTAATTGGTTTTCTTCCTTCCCTGCCTTTTAGCGCCTGCCTGTGGTTTGGAAGAAGACTATCCAATAAGCGCAATAGGTGTACTCTCCAAATCCCAGGAGCTCTCACAACCTGAGAGAAGGTGAGGGGAAAAGACAACCGAATAATCCTTATTCAATCTCTCCAGAACCAGAATCCATCCTCGAATCTGGAACAAGTTCCTTCGAGTTCGTATGTAACTATACGATAGATTATCCAATAGATGTGGATCTTCGTAGTGATATAGAAGTGGCAATGATATATGCGACACCGTGACATTCCAAAAGCCAAAATGTTTTAAGAAGATTCGGTTAACTTGGTTCATGAGTTTTAGTTTAGGGTCGGACCATAGTCACTGCCAAAGAGAGAGAAAAGAAACACTCAGCGTGCACTCTAACCTAGATCAGAATGGTTAATCATTTTATCTAATCTGGATGGCTCCCACTGTTTCCTCGAATTCTCCTCCAAATCCAAAAGGAGAATCGGTCGGGATCATCTAAAATCACCCGAGGGGTAATCCTACTCATCAGTGGGAATCGGGATCCAACTTTCATCGCATGATAATTTGATGGAAGCCACTCAAGTCACCACACTCCAGAAGGTATGCGCATGCCTGGAAAGTTACATGTATGTTTGAAACTCCCGATGTGTGTTTTTACCCCTAAGACCCAAGTGACCTAGACTAAGCCAACATATCAAAGGATCCTAGTCAAGTTCAACCCGTCATTATCTTGATTGCATTAGACCCACCTGCACGAGTCCTTGACTGAGCCAAAATGACCGCACGACTGTCCTAACCAATCGCATATCCATCCAACAGAAAAGCACTACATAGCTACCGAACACTACGCCTCGGCTAAGCACGACATACGTAGCACGAATACTAAGCAATACTAATCTGAAATGACGGAGGGCTACAGCTGGTTTTTAGTGAAAAACCTTTAACGTAATGAACTTGATATCGTTGAAGGAATCTAGGTGGTTTTCAAATATATATAGTGACGCAAACTTTTGCTAAAGAGGTTACTCCCGGTGAAGGGATCCCGGCTCTTTCCTTGTCGAATGAAGTGCAAGATATTCCCAAATGAATACCACGACACAAATATAAAGGAAACGACTATAGTAAAGTTATTACAATGACGCAAACTTTTGCTCAAAGGGTCACTCTCGGTGAAGGGATCTCGGCCCTTGCCTCGTTGAATGAGGTGCAGGATATTCCCAATCGAATACCACTGTGCAAAGCAAAAGAAAACGTCTATAATGTCTGTTTTTCAAAACTTGGTTCCAACAACATCATATAGGTTTGTTTTATCCTCGCATTGATCAGAACTAACTCAGGCCCGTCAATTAACATATCACACCAGAAAAGAACGAAAAATATGATGTATATATATGCCATCCGCATTCGCCACTGGGCCTCGTCATCACCCGTTAGGTTACTTAACTAACGACAGAGCGTGGGCTAGACTAGCGCGAGTGCAAAACATATACAACATCTACTAGTATATATATAAATATATATAACAATCGTCCCAGGCATGATATATAGCAACATCACAGAATCTCAGCCAAGAAACACATAGTGGTGGATAATTCTGGAGACTCATGTTTCACTTGAGCCGCAAATGAGACCCGACGTTCCCCTGTCGTATGGATAGCCTGTGTAATGAAAACCTAAACCCCTATGAGTGCAGAAATCTACCCGCCAATTCCTGAAGTGAGGCAACCCCAATCAACAACGTGAATGGGCCACCCAGCACTTCACGAAATCCGGTAACTTGAGCACCCCTTCGTGGGTCAACCTATACCCCCTACGAGTGCGAAGAACAACTCGCCAATTCTAGAGTAAGGTCCCTTCGGTCTCAACGCCATGAGATGCGGACCCATTGCCCTCTAGAACCCGGCTATTCGTGCACTCCACCGTAGGGTAATCCTAGTACAGAAAAGAAAATAATATGTACAAGGGTGATATCGACCTCAACCCGGTCGTGCCCTAAACAAATAATATACAAACTGGCAGTGACGGCAGTCCACATGTCGGACGCTCGTCCCACAATATCAAATGTATAAATGAAACTAAACAGTACTACCATTGCACCACTGGCTATCCACCACGATGATCCAACCATAATCACAGCACAACATAGAACATCGACGTGAACGTCTTGTTCGCAAACTCGTTTAAAAGGACATATAGCAATTAGACGAGTTGTACCGCTCAAATGACATTCACGGTCGCGGAATTGCCCCTGAACAAAAGATAACACTATATCCAAAATGGGCAAAATAAACAATACCACTAAACCAACATTCCAGAGACCAGTACACACCAAAAATACGAAGTCTAAACTCACTTAAAAAACCGGCGACACCCATTTTTTCAAGCAATCTCATCGGTTCAGATCTGGCGGTTTGGGCTCGTCTTTGTGGTGTGTTCTAATGGTCACTCAAGTAGTATTCTGCAATTGCTTAAAAAATTGAAGACTCCGAAAAAATCGACAGAGACTGGAATGTGCAGTGTACTGTTTCGGGGTTATTTCAGTTTTGATACTTTAACATCGTCTAAACAAGCTAGCTAAGGGTTTAAGAGTTGGCTCTGATACCATGTTGGTTACGGCAGCGTCCCGGCCATAAAACCGTGGCCAAATGCGGAACAAAAATTTACAAAAACCGGCGCTACCACAACCCGATGCCCGGATCTTCCCTAAACCCTATACTGGCAAACATATAAAGAGGAGTTAGACAGTTATACCAAACGGATCGTGTCCTTCGGTCTTCTACCATTTCCAAGCTCCTTAAGGTGTTGTGGATCGAATTTGGTTGCCGGTCTTCCTCCATCTACGATGATCCACCCGAAGGAAACGACGCAAGCTTCAGCCTCGTCAAGCGAGGCAACCGATACTCCAAGGTTGCTAGCAATGGAGAGTGGAGGTGTAGGATTATCTCACTATTGTTTTTCTCTCATCATAGTGCTCCAAGAGCAACTCAAGAAGAAGAAGCAGGTGAGAAAACATGTGACGTGAGCAACTAAAGAAAAAATGGCTAAGTGTTTTCTCCAAGTGAGAATGTGAGGGTGATCAGGCAAGTCAAGAAAGAAAAAAGATCAAGGCATATAAAAGAGAGATGGCAGCCCCCCTTTCTTCCAATCATCCAATAAAAATATCTCATCTCATTTTCAATAAAATAAATAATGCCATACCTCTCTACATGATTAACAATGTACATGCCACCTCACCCCTTCCACCTCATTTCCCAAAATGATTTTATAAAAAAGAAAATCAAATAATGAGGTGTTAAATCTTCTAGAAACTATTCCATATAAATACTGAATACAACCTGGTATACGTTTCAAAATACATATACGCGTATTCGTACAAAAATACAAATAGCCAAGAGAGAAAATGGTAGTGAACAATAATACTAGAATACATATATATAAATACATATATATATAATTATTAAATCAAAACCTGATTTAATAATCCGGCTTAATCCTAAGCCGCTAGTATTATCAACCGTCCGATTAAAGTCTGTGCAGCCTGTACACATATTTAATCGGAAACCTGTATGTACCAACATACGTCTTCTACACCATATCGCCTGAACCGTGAAAACCCTCTGTGTGGAACTCTAAAGACTCGTCAATACGCTGGCAGTGGGTTTAACCACAAGCACGTCAGCAGCACTAGCTGTACGTAACGGCTACCTAGGTATTAAGCGAAAAGAAGGCCGAAGAGCAAACTCATCCGTACCCCTACTGAGCCTGATAGTGACAATCTTCGTACAGTCCGGTCTGTTCGTATAAGAGCATCGCGTATCAAGTCTAGGGGGTGGATAAAGTCAAGCCCTAATAACGTGATAATTCGTGTCGGTATGAAACCCACCACCACCTAAGAAACCACTGATCCTAGATCAGTAATTCTCTACTACCTTGGCCAAGGATTTCTGGTGATGGCCACCCGTGCACTGTACGACATCAACCCCCAATACCGGGAGAGACGGATCCTTGATGATATGCTCACTGCCTCCATGTGGCTCGGGACTATACCCAACTAAAACATGTTTGCATGACTCTATTGAGTCGTGGTAGAGTAGTAATCAAATCAAAGTGGGAACTCACACGTGACAAATGTCGATCTCAGGTCGACAGACTAACCTGTACTCGTGTCACCTGGGAACTGCAATCTGACAATAGGTATAATACCATCTAGCAGGTTCCCGGCGAGTCCGTCCGGTGTACTCATAACCCAATAAGCACATGTATACTATCTTAGGTGACTAACTGACACCAATGGCTTGTGAGACCGGCCACCGCCCCTCGCCAGGGTCTGGATAAGCATACATTAGTCTACTCCGGAGTACTAATGCCCAGTCTCGATACTCCCACGACTAGGGACATTTAAGGATGTGCCTATAGACCACTCAGCTCCCACGTATATGATCGCCATCATAATGCAGGTAGTCAAGCAAGAATTCTATGGGCTCTATCAACATGTAATAGTGATCTGTAAGGCCATCTAATATTGTACATGATGATAAAGACAAACCATATAGCATACTATCATTTCAAGTAAGACTGTTCCACCGGTATGGGTCCTCTCTCAACCAACGCAATCGCGTACCTGCGATCCAATAACTGTGTAACACCCGGGCCCAATGCTACTAATTTCTGTTACTTTATGAATGGAGTATGACCCTTATTTCGTTTATCGTGCTTGTTTGTTACTCATCGTATTTTTTACCCCGTCAACTCAATTTTTGCATATAACAAATTTTAGCATCTAAAATAAAATTAAAATATCCATCTTGGCCTACTTAACACCCCTAACCCCGTTGTAGCGTCCATGCATCGTGTTCTCCTCCCGTTCAGTAAAACGGGCGAGTTTAGATGGCTACGTGCGCGTACGTGTGTCCGTTTTGGGGGTATACTTTTTAATCATAAAACACTCCATTTTAAAATTTAGATCCCGCTTAAAATCCTATTATTTCAATTTCAAATTTTTGGACCCAATCCGGGTGCGATTTGGAAATGTTTTATTTGGCGCCAAAATCCTAAATTTTATAAAATAAAACGTCGAATATAATTCCTTAACCTATATACTCTAACAGTAAAATATTTCCAAAATATTTTAAATCTTTTAAATAATTTTTCCCAACCAATCGAATCCTTCATAATCTCCTGCGGGCCCCCCACCTTTTCTCTATATCTCTCTCTCCGTCTCTATCTCTCTGTCTCTCCCCCTCATATCTCTCTCTCTTTCTCTATCTCTCTCTCTACCCCCCTCAAATCTCCTTTCTCTCTCTATATATTTATAAAAACTCTTTCTCCCTCCATTTATTTTTCCCTCACGTTAACCCAACCCAGCGAAACCCCAGCCGCCTCCATCCTCGCCGCCGCAGCCCGACGCCGACGCCGCCGCAGCCCGACGCCGACACCGCGACCACCTCCGTCCTCGCCTCATCTTCCTCGTCTCAACCACCAGCCCACCTCCTCCTCTATTTTTCTTTCTCACGTGAACCCGAAACCCCATCGCAGCCACCCGCAGCCCCCTGCACACCGTCGGACTGCTGTCTGTCGCCGCTGACGATCCCTTCCTCTTGCCACTGACCTCGCACACTCCTCAATAAGTTCTACCTTCCTTCCTCTCTCCCTTTCTTCTCTCCTTCTCCGCTAACGTAATTCTTGAATCGGCAGTTTTTCCCCCGCGGTTACTGTTGGCCACCGCCGGAGCCGTCGATCTCGTCGTCGTTCTCACGCCTCCTCTCTGTAAGAACAGAACCGTTGTAAGCCTTCGCTCCTTCCTTGTTTCTCTTCTTTTCTGGATTTCAAGTCTTGACCGATTCACTGTTCACCTTCTCGCCGAAATTCGGCCGTGCCGACGACGTGACCCGACATTCCAGCGAGGTACCCCGATCCGTGTGGTTCCACTGTTCGTTATTTGGGTTCAATCCGTGAACCGTGCGTCCGTCGCAAGTTTCCCCGCCGACGTTTATCGTTCCGTTTTTCCCGGTTCGTGACCCGTCGAGGCAAGTACCTCTTGCTACATGCTATACAATATTTACATATATATTGTGACACCCTAAAACTGTAAATTTAGTTTTGGTACAATCATTTCTCATTTTCCGTGTACAGTATTACATTATATCATTTTTACCGCTACACTTGGAACCTACAGTTTGCAAATTGAACCTGATAACCATATTTACCTGTTTAATCACATTTTTAATGTTAACGTAGCTTATGGCATTTATCTCTGTAGTTCTGTTCCATTCGAACACTTGTATGCATTTAACCTGAAATAGCTGTACTGAACCGTTACATAAATCATTGCACCTCTCAGGGTTAAATCTGTTAACATGACTAAACGGCTATATTTGTCTTACTGCACTCTTGTAATCATCTCTGTAACAAATTGATAACTGTATTGCATATTGAATGAAACTGCCTATTACTTAATTCATTGCTTATCTCATGTTGTTGATACCCATGCTAGATTATATAACTGATTGTGAGCACACCCACGATATTGTTTACATCTTGACCTGACATTGCTACACATACATATTTTTGATATACCTGACATGGTACCGTATATTGTTGACTTGACCTGATGTAGCATGACCTAACCCGTTACTTGATCTTGTGTCTAGTGCCAACAAATCTGACATGTCGTCCTTATGGACCGTTCCTGTTGTCTATCCAGACAAACCTACTTTTACCTGATCCTGTGTTGGCATTAGTTCTTGATTACTGAATACCTGACTTGACATACATAACTTGGGGGTATGGGGAAATCAAAGGTGAAACCTGACTTGTAACTCAACAGTTCGATACCTGTTCTGATCAGTCTTACGGGCTAGGCCAGCCCCGGAGTGATGATACTAACATCACTCGCCTATCCTGCTACCTGTTACTACCTAGCGGCACGTCTCGGATTCAGCCCGAGAGTCTTGACCATGGTCCCGGGCATGCACAGGATACTATTGAGTTACATCAACGATTCATCAATTGATTTCAAATACTTTAGAATAGAAAACTTGATAGAGCAGTTTTGTTTACCCACTGCACACTACCCTGTACTGATCTGATTCATATTATTGTTATTCTTGCTGTATTCATGTTTATTTTGCATTGCATGTTACACTGTTCGTATTATATTACTTGATGACATGACGCGCTGACGTCTGGGTTTTGCATGACCCAGATTCCGTACCCCTATTGCAGTCCGAGCAGGAGTACTTCGGCCAGCAGGCTGAGCTGTGAGTTCAGTAGTAGTTAGTTTTATTTCCTGCATTTATTTCATGATGTGAGCCCGCATTATGGGACATATAATTCAGTTATTTGTATTGGATCATTTGCTTCCGCATTTATTTATTATTGACTCCTGTTATTCTGGATTATGGACATGTTTTAGATAGTTTTATTTTTTGTTCTTGATATCTCTACCGCCGTAATGTGACTGTGGATGGATGCTCCCTACCCACAGATAGCATGGCTGGCTATGTCACGTGCCCATTTTAGCGTACTCTGGGAAGCAAGGCGTGACATGGTTCTTTTGGTATCAGAACCGTAGGTTAATTGGGTTGATCCTTTTGTAGTTGGGTATTGTACCCAATACACGAATCAGAATACCCGTGTTTAAGAAACATGTCCTGCCACCTTACCGTTTTACCATTCTTGAATCACATTCTTCCTGATTATATCTTTTACGATGTGCAAACTTCCTTTGCATATCGACTCGAAAACCTAATTCCTTGTTATCTCTAGGACTTAGGCGACTTGGGTGGAGTTAAGTAATTGTGGCTATGATACTGCGCCATAGTTACAATAACGGTGCTCTATTTAAGTATCTTGGAGTTCTAGCCTTGATCTATATATTGAATCTATCATCATGCTAATGTTGGGTGTTTTGATTTCAGGGATATGGCAGATAAGAATTTGAAGACGTACCAGAGGCGTGTGGACGAAGCCGCCATACTTGGAGTGATAAGGGGAATGCTGAAGAATCAAAACAGGCATACTGAGCTGATCCAGCAGCAAGCAGACTCGTTCCAGGAAGGTTTGCGGACTGTTCAGCAGTCCGTAGACAGGGTTGATGCTAAACCAGTCGACCGAGTAAGGACCGTGGCAGATTTCAGGCGTTTGGGTCCGTCTACATTTACTGGTTTGGAGGAGCCGTTGCCAGCCGACCAGTGGCTAGTTGACATGGAGAATTTGCTGATTGCGGCACAGATTCCAGATGACAAAAGGGTTGATGTGGTACGCATTCAGCTAGTGGACTACGCCCGAGAATAGTGGCTTGTGGAGGAAACCCGCTTACCCAAGACGATCAAGTGGGCGGATTTCTCTAAGAGTTTCCTGGAGAAGTTCTTCCAGCGGACTGCACGGGAGGAAATGGAAGAGAAGTTTATTGGGCTAAGGCAGAATGGAGGACCCGTGGATGTGCATGCAGCAGAATGGATGAGACTCAGCAGATTCGCTGGACCTTTAGTCGCCAGCGATGCAGACAGGGCACGAAGGTTCATGCGCAGTTTGGATGTGGACATTCAGAGGCAGATTGTCTTCCTGGGTTTGACCACTTTCTCATAGGTTCTTACGGCAGCTCGGGAACAGCAGAGTTTATCTGGGAGGAAAGGGAGCTTGCAGCAGACAGCAGTTGCGGCAAGGAAGCCCGCATTTGTACCTAACTGAGCTCATGGTCGCAGAGGTATTCCAGTGGACCGTCGAGATGTAGCACCCATGAAGAAGCATGTGATCGTTGATCGAAGAAAGAGCGTGATTTGTGACTACTGCCGTTTACCTAGGCACATGCAGAAGGAGTGTCGAAGGAGGCTGGGACTTTGTTTGGTTTGTGGAGCAGCTGATCACGCAGTTAGTGCTTGTCCG
Organism: Agapanthus africanus; assembly: GCA_030015575.1. Classification (NCBI taxonomy): domain Eukaryota; kingdom Viridiplantae; phylum Streptophyta; class Magnoliopsida; order Asparagales; family Amaryllidaceae; genus Agapanthus; species Agapanthus africanus. The sequence continues at coordinate 256,962,329 of JASDDO010000006.1, read as the reverse complement.
TCGAACCTTTGTTCGAGGGATGATATTCAGAAGCCTCCGCAGAAACCGTTCTAAGGACAGAAACAGCTGACTCAAGGACCTAATCAGGCTCGAGCTTTTACCTTGACAGCTGAGGAAGCTAAGACGTCAGGAGAAGTCGTTTCAGGTATTCTACGCGTTCATAGTTTTCCCGCATTAGCATTATTTGATTCTGGTTCATCCCACTGTTTTATGTCATCCAAATTTATAACTACACACTCGATTGCCTGCATGACCCTGTCTAGTTTCTGGGACATATACACTGGGAATGAGAAAATCATATCTAGTAGGGAATGTAAAGATTGTACAGTTGTTGTATGCGGACGGGAGCTTTTTGCAGATTTCTTGGTGATTGATACGGACAGCTACGAAGTCGTCTTGGGAATGGATTTTCTTGGCACTTTCCACGCTCACATTGACTGTAGGGCAAAGAAAGTAATTTTCCAGATTCCCGGACATCCTGAGTTTACCTTCACTGGTAGAAGCAGTTCTGTCAGGCCAGTCGAGTTTAGGGCTAGGCCGACAAATGATATTCTTGCAGCAATGGAAGTTGATAGTGGTGAAGAGCCGGCGGTTGTTCGCGATTTTATGGATGTATTTGAAGATATATCGGGTTTACTGCCGAAGCGAGACGTGGAGTTCGCAATTGATCTTATTTCTGGTGCAGCGCCGGTATCCAAAGCATATTAGCCAATGGCACCAGTAGAGTTGGAAGAAGTTAAGAAACAAGTTGCTGAATTGCTTGAGAAGGGTTGGATTCGAAGCAGTAACTCGCCTTGGGGAGCTCCAGTTCTTCTAGTAAAGAAGAAGGATGGCACAAGAAGAATGTGCATCGACTATCGAGAATTAAATCGGGTGACTATTAAGAACAAGTACCCGATCCCTCGCATTGGAGAACTTTTTGAGCAGCTTAGTGGCGCGAGGGTATTCTCGAAGCTGGATTTACGATCCGGATATCATCAGGTTCAAGTGAAAGCAGAAGATATTTACAAGACGGCGTTCCGAACTCGGTATGGACATTACGAATACTTAGTGATGCCCTTCGGAGTAACGAATACACCGGCAGTATTCATGGACTTGATGAACCGAATCTTTTCACCGTTCTTGGATCAGTTCATTATGGTATTCATTGACGATATTCTGGTTTACTCGAAGAGTTTTGAGGAGCATGCTGAGCATTTGAAGATCGCACTGCAGACGTTGAGACAGGAGAAATTGTATGCGAAGATGAGTAAGTGCGAGTTTTGGCTGGAGGAAGTGAAGTTTTTGGGACATGTTGTGTCGGGCAATGGAATTGCCGTCGATCCCGAAAAGATTGCAGTCGTTCGTGATTGGCTAATTCCAAGGAATGTTGCGGAGATAAGAAGCTTTCTTGGACTCGCCGGATACTACAGAAGATTTGTGGAGAACTTTGCTCATCTGGCAGAGCCGTTAACCAAGCTTACGTGCAAGGAGGTACCTTTTGTATGGACGGATAAGTGTGCGTTAGCTTTCAAGACGTTGAAGCAGAAATTGATAACCGCCCATATTCTGACCGTGCCAGACAATTCCGGAGGATTGGTGATTCACAGCGACGCATCTGGGAAAGGATTGGGATGTGTTCTGATGCAGCACGGTAAGGTTGTAGAGTACGCATCGAGACAATTGAAGACCCATGAGAAGAATTATCCAACTCATGACTTGGAGCTTGCGGCTGTGATTTTCGCTTTGAAGATTTGGAGACACTACCTTTTAGGCGAAAGGGTCGAAGTTTTTACAGATCATAAGAGCTTGAGGTATGTGTTCACACAGAAGGAGCTTAACATGAGGCAACGTAGATGGTTGGAGCCGATGGCTGACTACGATCTTGATATTAAGTACCATCCGGGGAAGGTTAATGTCGTACCGGATGCGCTTAGTCGGTTACCAGCAATTCAGGTGTTAACTACGCAGAAGGAGATGGTTGCAGATTTTCGAAGATTTGACTTGGAGGTCGTGCTACCGCGTTCTATAGGGCAGTTGATGCAGCAACAAGTACAGTCATCATTGATCGAGAGTATTAAAGCAGCTCAATCGCAGGATCCTAGACTGCAAAAATTTTGAGAGCAAGTTGAAACCGGACTACGAACAGATTTATTGATCCACGAAGATGGTTCGCTGAGGTACGGTAGCCGTTTGTGTGTGCCAAAGGGTGATGTTCGTGAAGAGCTTATGTAGGAGGCACACAGTTCAGCTTATTCTGTACATCCAGGAGGCACAAAGATGTACCGAGATATTCGACAGCATTTCTGGTGGGAAGGCATGAAACGGGAGATTGCTCGCTTTGTGGCTAAGTGCTTGGTGTGTCAGCAAGTTAAAGCTGAACATCAAAGGGTTGCTGGTTTATTGCAACCACTTTCGATTCCTCAGTGGAAGTGGGAACATATAACCATGGATTTCGTGACGGCTTTACCGCGGAGTCCAAAAGACAACAATGCAGTATGGGTAATTGTTGATCGGTTGACCAAGGCAGCTCACTTTATTCCTTTTCGGGTTGGTCAATCAACTAAGACCTTAGCGGAGCGGTACATGCATGAGATTGTAAGATTGCATGGAGTACCGGTGAGCATCGTGTCCGATCGTGACACTCGGTTCTTATCACACTTCTGGAGGAGTCTACAGGAAAGTTTGGGGACTCGATTAAAGTTTAGCACAACTTATCACCCTCAAACTGATGGCCAGTCGGAAAGAACGATCCAAACTCTTGAAGATATGTTGAGAGCATGCATGTTGGACTTCAATGGTTCATGGGAGGATCATATACACTTGGTGGAGTTTTCTTACAACAACAGTTTTCAGGCAACTATCCAGATGGCTCCATTTGAAGCATTGTATGGCCGTAAGTGCCGTTCACCTGTTTGTTGGGACGATGTCGGTAAACGAAGGTTGTTGGGACCAGATTTGGTTGTGCAGACAGTTGAGAAGATTAACACTATCAGGAATCATATGAAGCAGCACAAGACCGACAGAAGAGTTGGGCAGACACGTCAAGAAGACCTCTAGAGTTCGCCGTGGGTGATTTGGTATTCTTGAAGATATCACCGACTAGAGGGATGATTCTTTTTGGGAGTCGAGGAAAGCTTAGTCCTCGATTCGTTGGACCCTTTAAGATCTTGAAGCGTGTTGGTGAGGTAGCGTACCGTTTGGTATTACCGCGGTCCTTGGCAAATCTGCACGATATGTTTCACGTATCTCAACTACGAAGGTATGTTCGAGATGAAACACATGTTTTGGATCATTCGGAGTTAACAGTACGAGAAGACTTGACTTTTGAGGAGCGACCGGTTGAAATTGTGGATCGAAGGGAAAAGGTTCTTAAGAACAAGGTTATCCCCCTTGTGCTTGTTTCTTGGGGTAATCGATCGTATGGAGAGTCCACTTGGGAACGAGAAGATGAAATCCGGCAGAAGTTTCTGCACCTTTTCCTGTAGTTTTCTATCCTTGTATTCTTGGAATTTCGAGGACGAAATTCTTTTTGTAGTTGGGTATAATGTAACACCCGGACCCAATGCTACTAATTTCTGTTACTTTATGAATGGAGTATGACCCTTATTTCGTTTATTGTGCTTGTTTGTTACTCATCGTATTTTTTACCCCGTCAACTCAATTTTTGCATATAACAAATTTTAACATCTAAAATAAAATTAAAATATCCATCTTGGCTTACTTGACACCCCTAACCCCGTTGTAGCGTCCATGCATCGTGTTCTTGTCCCGTTCAGTGAAACGGGCGAGTTTGGATGGCTACGTGCGCGTACGTGTGTCCGTTTTGGGGGTATACTTTTTAATCATAAAACACTCCATTTTAAAATTTGGATCCCGCTTAAAATCCTATTATTTCAATTTCAAATTTTTGGACCCGATCCGGGCGCGATTTGGAAATGTTTTATTTAGCGCCAAAATCCTAAATCTTATTAATATAAAACGTTGAATATAATTCCTTAACCTATATACTCTAACAGTAAAATATTTCCAAAATATTTTAAATCTTTTAAATAATTTTTCCCAACCAATTGAATCCTTCATAATCTCCCGCGGGCCCCACACCTTTTCTCTATCTCTCTCTCTCCGTCTCTATCTCTCCATCTCTCTCTCTCCCCTCATATCTCTCTCTCTCTTGTTCTCTATCTCTCTCTCTCCCCTTCAAATCTCCTTTCTCTCTCTATATATTTATAAAAACTCTTTCTCCCTCCATTTATTTTTCCCTCACGTTAACCCAACCCAGCGAAACCCCGGCCGCCTCCATCCTCGCCGCCGCAGCCCGACGCCGATGCCGCGACCACCTCCGTCCTCGCCTCATCTTGCTCGTCTCAACCACCAGCCCACATCCTCCTCTATTTTTCTTTCTCACGTGAACCCGAACCCCCATCGCAGCCACCCGCAGCCCCCTGCACACCGTCAGACCGCCGTCTGTCGCCGCCGACGACCCCGTCCTCTTGCCCCCGACCTCGCACACTCCTCGATGAGTTCCACCTTCCTTCCTCTCTCCCTTTCTTCTCTCCTTCCCCGCTAACGTAATTCTTAAATCGGCAGTTTTTCCCCCGCGATTACTGTTGGCCACCGCCGAAGCCGTCGACCTCGTCGTCGTTCTCACGCCTCCTCTCTGTAAGAACAGAACCGTTGTAAGCCTTCGCTCCTTCCTTGTTTATCTTCTTTTCTGGATTTCAAGTCTTGACCGATTCACTGTTCACCTTCTCGCCTGAATCCGGCCGTGCCGACGACGTGACCCCACATTCCAGCGAGGTACCCCGATCCGTGTGGTTCCACTGTTCATTGTTTGGGTTCAATCCGTGAACCGTGCGTCCGTCGCGAGTTTCCCCGCCGACGTTTATCGTTCCGTTTTTCCAAGTTCGTGACCTGTCGAGGCAAGTACCCCTTACTACATGCTATACAATATTTACATATATATTGTCACACCCTAAAACTGTAAATTTAGTTTCGGTACAATCGTTTCTCATTTTCCATGTACAGTATTACATTATATCATTTTTACCGCTACACTTGGAACCTACAGTTTGCAAATTGAACCTGATAACCATATTTACCTGTTTAATCACATTTTTAATGTTAACGTAGCTTATGGCATTTATCTCTGTAGTTCTGTTCCATTCGAACACTTGTATGCATTTAACATGAAATAGCTGTACTGAACTGTTACATAAATCAATGCACCTCTAAGCGTTCTTAAACCTGTTAACATGACTAAACGGCTATATTTGTCTTACTGCACTCTTGTAATCATCTCTGTAACAAATTGATAACTGTATTGCATATTGAATGAAACTGCCTATTACTTAATTCATTGCTTATCTCATATTGTTGATACCCATGCTAGATTATATAACTGATTGTGAGCACACCCACAATATTGTTTATATCTTGACCTGACATTGCTACACATACATATTTTTGATATACCTGACATGGTACCGTATATTGTTGACTTGACCTGATGTACCGTGACCTGACCCGTTACTTGATCTTGTGTCTAGTGCCAACAAACCTGACATGTAGTCCTCATGGACCGTTCCTGTTGTCTATCCAGACAAACATGCTTTAACCTGATCCTGTGTTGGCATTAGTTCTTGATTTCTGAATACCTGACTTGACATACATAACTTGGGGGTATGGGGAAATCAAAGGTGAAACCTGACTTGTAACTCAACAGTTCGATACCTGTTCTGATCAGTCTTACGGGCTAGGCCAGCCCCGGAGTGATGATGCTGACATCACTGGCCCATCCTGCTACCTGTTACTGCCTAGCGGCACGTCTCGGATTCAGCCCGAGAGTCTTAACCGTGGTCCCGGGCATGCACAGGATACTATTGAGTTACATTGACGATTCATCAATTGATTTCAAATACTTTAGAGTAGAAAACCTGATAGAGCAGTTTAGTTTACCCACTGCACACTACCCTGTACTGATCTGATTCATATTATCGTTATTCTTGCTGTATTCATGTTTATTTTGCATTGCATGTTACACTGTTCGTATTATATTACTTGATGACATGACGCGCTGACGTCTGGGTTTTGCATGGCCCAGATTCCGTACCGCTGTTGCAGTCCGAGCAGGAGTACTTCGGCCAGCAGGCTGAGCTGTGAGTTCAGTAGTAGTTAGTTTTATTTCCTGCATTTATTTCCTGATGTGAGCCCGCATTATGGGACATACATTTCAGTTATTTGTATTGGATCATTTGCTTCCGCATTTATTTATTATTGACTCCTTTTATTTTGGATTATAGACATGTTTTAGATAGTTTTATTTTTTGTTCTTGATATCTCTACAGCCGTAATGTGACTGTGGATGGATGCTTCCTACCCACAGGTAGCATGGCTGGCTATGTCACATGCCCATTTTAGCGTACTCTGGGAAGCGGGGCGTGACAAATTGACTTTAGGGCACTATAGCCAACAGAAAGTATGTCTTAGCACCTCTACTATGTTTCCACATGCATCAAGTATGAAATTTTAAAAAATCTAGAGGGCTAAGCTACACCAACCTAGAATCGAACTAGAGAATTAGGGTTTATAATCTAGTAAAAAAACTTTACACTAAGTGAAAAGAGAATACAACCTTTGTAGACCGGTCCTTCACTTCTAAAGCTCCAAGTGGTAGTCCCTAAAACTCTCCATAGGCTCCACTTAGCGTAAGGAACAAGCTTGCTTAAGAATCTTCGAGGTCGAAGATGATCCACCTTAAAGAATCTCTAACTCAAACTATCTTTTCACTAATTAAGGAATTAGTGAAGGAAACAACTCATAAGAAATGACTATTTTGGTATAGATTGATGAAGTAGGAATTTTGCTCACTTTAGAAACCACTTTCTCTTTTTCTTTTCTCACCACATGAAAAGCTAGAGAGCAAAAAATGAGATGAAGAATATGAACTAGGGTGAGGGAAATATCTCAAGTGATAATGTAGAGAGTTAACTATGGGCTAAAGATAATGGTTAGGATATAAAATATTTAGAGTAAAACAAAATTAGTGGAATGGGTCATGGCTTCTACATGCTTCTACAAGCATCTTAAGCCATGCTCATTTCCACCTCATTTTGTATTTACTCTTAATAAATAATTACCCAATAATCTTTAGTCTTGGTATGAGTCTCATACACCCATGTTCAATATATCATCCACCATGACACAATATATAAATACATTTATTAGTATATATCACATATATATTAAATGTAATTTAAAGAGAAGAAATTCTTTTAGTGAGCATAATATTAGTTAATATATATATATATTAATATATCAAATATTAAATCAACACTTGATTCAATAATCCGTTTATATCATATATGACCGACTAATATCATTTATATGTATATCACATTATCGAATCAACACTTGATTCAATAACCCGGTCATATCACATATAACCGACAAATATTCAATACTTCATTAAATCAACACTTGATTCAATAATCCGGTCATATCATATATAACCGGCCAGTATCAAATACATATATACATATAACATATCATTGAATCAACACTTGATTCAACAATCCAGTTATACACATATAACCTAACCGATATCACATATCACGAGATTTGAATACGGTATCACATACTCGTATTTAATCAAGCTCCCGCACATATCACCATATGTGCCCTACATCGTTTCGCTTGAGTTAGGAAACCTCTGTGTGGGACTCTAAAGACTCGTCAATACGCCAGTAGTAGGTAATGATCATATCAATCATCCACAAGCCGTCAGCGGTACTAGCTGGACGTAACGGCTACCCAGGTATTGAGCGAATAGAAGATCAACAAGCAAGCTTGTCCAAACTCCCCGCAAAGCCTATAAGCAACACTTACTGTGCAATCAGGTCTTTTCGTCTGATATGTCACATATCAAGTCTAGGGGTGGAATCGCCAGACCCCGGTAACTAGATAAGTCATGCCGATGTGTGTCCTATAACCGTTTGAGAAACTACTAATAACACTTACCAGTAAATCTCAATGGCCCTAGCCAAGGACTTGCTGTTATAGACAATCGAGCATAGCGCAACATCAACTCCCTATACCGGGAGAGACGAAACCCCTCATATCGCTTATTGCCTCCATATGACTCGGGACTGTACCCAAAATCCACCTGTTTGCACGCCTCCTTTGAGCCGTAGTAGGGAGGAAATCAAAGCACAGTGGGAACCACACAAGACTCTATGATGATCTCAAGTCTACAGACTAACCTGTACAAGTGTCACCAGGGAACTGCTATCTGAGGATAGGTATAGTACCAACTAGGAGTTCTCGGCGAGTCCTGTTCGGTGTACCCATTCTAAATAAGCACATGTGTACAATCTTTGATGTCAAACACCAATGGATGTGGGATCAATCATTGCCCCATATAAAGTCAAGAAACGTACACACTAGTCTACTCTTGAATATCGATGCCATGTCTCGATACTCCCTCAACAGGAACTGTTAAAGGATGTACTTGCGGACTACACAAGCCCCGCTAGTATGATCTGCATCATAATCCTGATAGTCAAGTTTACATCCTAATGGCTTTATTAACATGTATCAAAGAGACGGTATAATAATACTAGTGTACATGTTAAGATAAAGAGCAACCAGATAGCATACTATCATATCGAGTAAGAAAGTCCTCTGTATATATGTCCAAGCATCCACTATATCATACAATAATGGCATCTAGAGCATACATATTCCTAACACTCACTGGGGGTGAGTACACTGGACGGACTCGCCGAGAACCTCTAGATGGTATTATACCTATCGTCAGATAGCGGTTCTCAGGTGATATAAGTATAGGTTAGTCTTTAGATCTGAGGTCATCATTTGTCTCGTGTGGGTTCCCACTGTACTTTGATCACTACCTTACCACGGCTCTACTGATTCGTGCAAACAGGTTTTGGTTAGGTACAATCCCGAGCAACATGGAGGCGGTGAGTGATCGTAAGGGATTCGTCTCTCCCGGTATTGGGTCAGTTGAGATTTACTGATAGTTAGATCAGTAGTTTGTCGGATTGGTCCTGAACCAAATCGACATGACTTATCAGGTCAGTAGGGGTCAGATGTTTACCACCCCCATACCCGGTATGCAGTGCTCTTAGACGAAGAGATCGGACTGTACGTAGATTGTCACAGATAGGCTCAGTATGGGTCCTGATGATCTTGCTCGTCGGTCTTCTTTTCGACAGGTACTTGGATAGCCGTTATGTACAGCTAGTGCCACTAACGTGCTTATGATTAAACCCACTACCAGCATACTGTTGATTCTTTAGAGTCCCACATAGAGGGTTTCTTTGATTCGGGCGAAATGATGTGGTGACCGTATGTTTATAGGTGCAGGGTTTCGATCGAATGATAATACTAGCCGACTTAGAATTGTTCCCGCCAAAATTTTCAGCCAAGAGCTACTTGTTCCCTTATAAAAAATGGGGGAGAGTCCTCAAAATTTGGCCTCACATGTAAAACACGTGAGCGCTCATATGCAAAGCATATAAGCGCTAAACATAAATCACCAAGGGCCAAATATGGCTCACGTGTTAAGCACATGAGCGCTCTGAACATAAACATGCTAAAACCCACAATAAGGGTCACGTGTTAAACACGTGAGTGCTTTTGCCAAACACATGCAAAGCATGTGAGCACCCTAATTTAAAATGTTCCTATCAAATTCTAGAATTAAATTCTATTTGGGAAATATTTTCTTGATCTTCCTTAAACTAGAAAGATCTTCTCTGTTAAAAAGAGGACTCTTGAATCAAAGATCCAGCTGTGATCATTTGATAGAATAAAAATCTATCATAGGAAAATATTTTCCTAATCTTATAAGAAGAATAAAATTCTATGTTAACAAGATATCCATATTAAGAAAATATATTTTTGATCTTGTTAAACTAAAAAGATTTGATAGAATAAAATTCTAATCTTGTTAAAACTAACAAGATATTCATAATATTGCTAAACAAACAAGAAATCTTCTCTGTTAAACAGAGAGCCTTTGGATTAAAAATCCAACAGCGAATAAAACTCACCGATTGATCTAAAAGATCATTTTGGTTGATTATAAAATCAATCAATATCTCTCAATGAGAGATTTTCTGAACAAATTGATTCTTTTCTTTCTCCTATAAATAAGAGCAAAGGGACAGAAAAAAGAGGATACAGAAAGAGGGAGGAAAAACCCCTTCGTAAGCCAAAAGAAAAGAATTGAATTCTCCAGAGAGAGGAAGATCCCCTCAGAGAAAAAGAAACCCTAGGTAACGGAAGGAAGAAAAACACAGAGAATATTTTATCTCTTCTTCACCTTCATAAGGGTTTAACTCTTCTAAAAAGAACTTAGTTCTTTCTCTGGTTGAAGATCTGCAGAAGCAGATCTCTCCACAAGTTGAGAATTTAATTCTCATCGGGGAGATTTGTTATGCAGATTCAAAACCTATGGGGAGAATTGAGTTCAAAGAATTTAATTCTTACAACATATAGGAATTTAATTCCTCTAAATAAAATTAGGGTTCAACCCTATATAAGAATTTAATTCTTATCAAACAGGGGACTTAACTCAAGATCTCCATGCACGTAAAAAAAGAAGATTAGCACCCAAACATGATCATGTGTTCCCACGTTAGCACCCGCGTTGAACGAGAGAGAACAAATAAGATCAGGTCACGTGCTCCCACATGACCTCTGAACAAGCTCTTCAGAAGAAAAAGGGGAATAAACCCAAAGCAGTTTCTATTTTAGGGTGTCTCACGTGACATCACGTGACCCCTTAATAGTACTTAGCACTTTTCAAAAGAGAATAAAACAGAGGAAGCTTTCAGTCTTTGGGGACACCTCATGTGACCCCACGTGAGCGCTTCAAATCTTCAGTGTTTAATACTACTTCAAACACCTCACGTGACCCCACGTGAGCGATTCATATCTTCAGTGTTTAACACTACTTCAAGCGCCTCACGTGACCCTACGTGAACACTTCAAATCTTCAGTGTTTGACCCTACTTCAAACACCTCACGTGACCCCACGTGAGCGCTTCATATCTTCAATATTTTACACTATTTCAAGCACCTCACGTGACCCCACGTGAGCGCTTTAAATCTTCAGTGTTTAACACTACTTCAAACACCTCACGTGACCCCACGTGAGCGCTTCAAATCTTCAATGTTTAACACTACTTCAAGCGCCTCAAGTGACCCCACATGAGCGCCTCAATTCTCAGTGTTTAACACTACTTCAATTGCCTCGCGTGGGAGTACGTGAGCGCTGAGCATACACTAGTGTTTAACGCTACGAGAGGCAAACCTTAGCCTAAATCAACCAAGTCTCCCAAAGTCAACACCCGAGTTCCAATTATACCCAGGTCTTTCTAAATTGATCTCAGATGGCATTCAAAGTAATGTTCATCCCATTCCTTCTCAATCTGGCATTTGGTTCAAGGGTACATCTCTCAACACGTATGATACATGTCGTTGTAATTCTTCAACGTCTTCAGAGAGGTGGATGGTCCCAATAACCAATAACGTTTGGTGCATCCCCAAACGGTGGAACCGAAATCACACAGATCATGACATCTTTAAACTGGACTATAATGTCCTTAAACTTTACGGACTATGAGGTCCCTAAACTCATGAACTATGATGTCCTTAAACTTATGGACCGCAACGTCCCTAAACTAAACCCTCATAGACTATGACATCTTTAAACTATGGGCTATGATGTCCTTAAACTCCATGGACTATGATGTCCTTAAACTTATAAACTGTAACGTCCCTAAACTAAACTCTATAGACTATGAGGTCCTTAAACTCATGGACTATGATGTCCTTAAACTTTACGGACTGTGGGGTCCTTAAACTCATAGACTATGATGTCTTTAAACTTTATAGAATATGACGTCTTTAAACTATAGATTATGATGTCCTTAAACTCCATGGACTATGATGTCCTTAAACTTATAGACCGCAACGTCTCTAAACTAAACTCTATGGACTATAAGGTCCTTAAACTTATGGAATATGATGTCCTTAAACTTTACGAACTGTGAGGTCTTTAAACTCATAAACTATGATGTCCTTAAACTGCCACGGACTATGATGTCCTTAAACCCAACGGACCGCAATGTCCCTAAACTATACAATAGAGCCCAAATGCTCTTTTGTTGGATCTAAATGATCCTGTTAAGTATATCTTAGTCTAAAATTAGACTAACGTATCCTTAACAAATGTTTAAGTCGATCTTAGTCTCAAATGAGATTAACGATCCTTAAACCAATCCAAACCCAAATCTAAGAAAATACGGATTTGAACTAATTTACACCCTACGGGCGACAACATAAATTAGTCTCCGTATACAAGCCACGGACAACCAAAAACAAAACAAACACACACGACACGAAGTGACCATCTGGAGAAGGAGAAAATGGTTACCGCGATCCGGTAGCGTAATTAACTGTAGGGGCTTGCGCCTGCAGGGGAAAACGTCCCTACAATCAAAAACCGTTACAATGAGGGGGAATCTGACGAAGTCTGCTATATCGGCCGCATCTGTCCAAACCTCCGATGCACGGTGCCATAAATAAACTTAGCATCATCGGAGAGGTGGACGGATAAAACCAAATAACATCTGCCCCCAAATTCAGGCAAGACGACCTACGCGGTTTCGTCTCCGTTTTCGGCAGTGAACAAGAATTAAGCCGGATTATTAAATCAGGTATTGAATTAATAATTTATATATACATATTTCGATATATATATTTTATTGTTATCAAGGTTTTCGATTGAACGGTTGATAATACTAGCGGGCTTAGAATTAAGCCGGTTTTTTAAATTGGATATTGATTTAATACTAATATTATATTAGTAGTGTTGTTCTATCTCTTGGGTATTCATAGTTTGGTACGAATACGGGTATGTATATACGGTCTAATGTATTCTGTATTTATTCGGAAAACATTTTAAAAAGTGGACACCTCATTTTTTATTTATTCATTTATTCTTTTAAATGGAAATAGGGTGTAAAGGTGGTGAGGTGAGAATGGTGAGAACCATGCTTCAATAATATTGACAAATGAATTGAATATTCATTTGTGCAAACTATTCAAGTATGGTTGTGATTTTATATTGGAAAAATGAGATATACAAAACCATGGTTCATTATTTTTCACACAAGTTTGATCTCATTTCTCACATGAGCTTCTCTCTCCTCACTTGTCTTTGTTGAGTTCCTCCTCCTTCTTCTTCATATTCCTCCCTACCATCTCATATGTTGAGAATTAAGGGAGGAAGTGAGATAGAAATACACTAGAAAATTCACTACATCTCTTTAGTAACCTAAATTAGCAAACTAAGTTACTAAGTTGCTTCATTAGTGAAGCTAAGCTTGGATTACAAACTCTCGGGTGGATCAACTATTACCGAGGAAGCCGGCAATCAAGGTTGATCTAGGAGACTCTAAGGAGCTTAAGAAGAGGAGTGATGGCCCGAAGAACACGGATCTTCTGGTATAACCATCTCTCATAGTAGATAAAACTCCTAGTAATTGCTTGTTTTGGGTTATGATTTGATCACTTGGGTTGATAAATGAATTGAAAATTCATTTGTGCTAACTATTCAAGTTGGTTTTTCTTGCTTAAAAATTTAATTTTTGTGCATTCCGTCTCTCTACTTCGATGCAGAGTGAGCGCAACTCACCAACAAGGTATTGATTTAATAATTTATATATACATATTTCGATATGTATATTCTGGTGTCGTCTAGATTTTCGATCGAGCAAGGCTCCGATCGAATAATAAAACTAGCCGGTTTAGGATTAAACCGTATTATTAAATTAAGTATTTATTTAATAATTTACATATACATATTTCGATATGTATATTTTAGTGTTATCCAAGTATTCGATCAGACGGTTGATAATACTAGCGGGCTTAGGATTAAGTCGGTTTGCTAAATCAGATATGGATTTAATGCTAGTATTATATTACCGGTATTATTCTATCTCTTGGATATTTGTATTTGGTATGAATACGGGTATATATATACGGTAGAATGTATTCCGTATTTATACGGAAAACATTCTAGAAGGTGTACACCTCATTTTTTATTTATCCATTTATTTTTTTAAATGGAAATGAGATGTAAAGGTAGTAAGGAGAGATATGGTGAGACCATGCTTGAATAGTCTTGAAAAATGAATTTATAATGCATTTGTGCAAACTATTCAAGTATGGTTGATATATTTATATTGCAAAATATGTTTTATAAAACCATGATGCATTATTGTTTCAAGTGATGATTTTTTCATTCTCACCATTAGCATCTCTCTCCTTTCTAGCCTTTCTTGAGTTCCTCAACCTTCTTCTTCATTTTCTCCCTACCATCTCATGAGTTGAGAATCAAGGGAGAAACAGAGATAGAAATACACTAGAAAACCGACTACATCATCTTGGCAACCTAGATTAGGAAACTAGGTTGTTGAGTTGCTTCATTAGTGAAGCTAAGTTTGGATTACAAACTCTCGGGTAGATCATTTAGGAACGAGGAGGCCGACCATCAAGATTGATCTAGGAGATCCCTAAAAGCTTATGAAGAGGAGTGAAAACCCGAAGGACACGGATTTTCTGGTATAACCTTATTGTTCTCCGCCGAAAACAGAGACAAACCTGGATGGATCGTCTGGCCTGAATTTTGGGGGCAGATGCTATTTGGATTTATCCGTCCATCTCTCCGAAGATGCCAAGTTGATTTATGGTACCGTATATCAGAGGTTTGGACGGATGCGGCCGTTGTAGCAAATTTCGTCAGATTCCCCCTCGTTTGCGAGGGGTTTTTGATTGTGGGGACGCTCTTCCCTGCAGGCGCAAGCCCCTACAGTTAATTACGTTACCATGTAGCGATAACCACTTTCTCCTGCTTCGGAAGTTTATTTCATATCGTGTGTGTTTTATTTGTTTGGGTTGATTTAAGGATCGCTGATCTGTTTTGAGATCAAGATCGACTTAAATGTATACGAGCAATTGGGCGCTCGATTGGTTTTTTGTTAAGCATACGTTAGTCCAATTTGAGACTAAGATCTACTTAAAAAGGTTTTGGGATTATTTTTGCTTTGAATCCAACAAAAGAGCATTTGGGCTCTACTGTTTTAGTTTGAGAACGTTTCGGTCTGTTATCGCCATTTTAGAGGCGAAATTTTAGTTTTAGGATATCTCGGTCTGTTGATCACCATTTTGGAGGTGAGATTTTAGTTTAAGAACGTCTCGGTCCGTTAATCACCATTTGGGGTAAGATTTTAGTTTAAGGACGTCATTTTAGTTTAAGGGCGTCTCGGTCTGTTGATCACCATTTGGGGGTGAGATTTTAGTTTAAGAACGTCTCGGTCCGTTGATCACCATTTGAAAGTGAGATTTTAGTTTAAGAACGTTACGGTCCGTTGTCGTCATTTTGGAGGCAACATTTAGTTTAAGAACATTTCAGTCCGTTGTAGTTTAAGGACGTTTCGGTCCGTTGATCATCATGCGCGCACGTGTATTTGTTACGTGACAGGATGAGCAACGATGATATGGGATGCACCCAGTTTAGGGTGTGGTTTGATTTAGGGTGTGCATGTCAGTTTGGGCAGTGCACCAAAAAGCTGTTTGTTATCGGGACCCGCCACCTCTTTGAAGACGTTGAGGAATTACAACGACATGGATACCCTTGAACCAAATTCCGTATTTGAGGAAAAAATCATGGTGGACCATCTAAGAATCATTAGTAATTTTTGGAGACTTAGATTAACTTAGGAGACGTGGGATAAACATTATTTTGAATATCATCAGTTGGAAGATCATTAGTCGTGTTTGGGACTAAGATCAATTTGGGGAATGATGAGTGCAGAGGGGCTCAGTTGATTGGAAGAATTTAGTCAATTTGGGCTAGATCTGGGTCTCCATAATTACCCAACAGAGCTAAGTGCTGAGGCATACAATGCTCACGTGCATTTCATGTGAGGCACCTGATTAGTATTAAACACTAAATTTCTATAGCGCTCACATGAGGCACCAGATTAGTGTTAAACACTAGAGTTCTGTGGTGCCTACGTGACACACGTGAGGCACCAGATTAGTGTTAAACACTAGAGTTCTGTGGCGCCTACGTGACACACGTGAGGCACTGGATTATGGGCACTACCAACTTATTCCCCCGCTTTTTATATAAGTGTTGAGCACTTGGTTCTTGTGGCGCTCACGTGTGGCGCCCCAACGTTGGGTTCTGGATTTTGGGTTTTATCCCCTCCCTTTTTATATAAGTGCTAAGCACTTGATTGGAGATCGCGTGCAAAACACGTGACTGCCCTGGGAGGCACTTCTTGTTCTTATTTTATGCACTTGCGTGGGAAACACGTGCGGTCCTCGTTATAGTGTTTAAACAATAATGAATCGTCAATCTTTCCTTCTTTCTGGATGTTTGGAGATTTTGATCTCTTGTTGATGACCCTAGGGTTTGGAGGATCTCATGTTTCTTGGTTTGTAATAATTAAATTCTTTTTTTTATAAGGTTAAACCCTAGTTTTCATGTGTTTTGTAAGAATCAAATTCTTTGAACTCAATTCTTTCCCTTAGATTTTGAATCTGCATGACAGAATCTCCCCGATGAGAATTAAATTCTCAACTTGTGGGGAGATCTGTTTCTACAGATCTGAACCAGAGAAAGAACTAAGTTCTTGCATGAAGGGTTAAACCCAAGGCAAAAGAAAGACAAGATTATCTTTGAGTTTTATTTTCTTTTTACCTAGGGTTTTAATGAAACAAATCTTCCTTTGTGAGAATTAAATTATTTATTTCTTTTGAAACTTATCTTTCTTCTTCTCTTAAGCTTCTCTCTTTTTTCTAAGATTCTAAGGGAATTCCATTGTTTTCTCTCTCTATCTTTCTTCACTATCCGACCTCCCGAGACTTGAAGTCTATGGTCTCTTATATAATGGAGAGAAGTTTGTTTAATTCTGAGAAAATCTCTCATTGAGAGATCCTAATTGATTTAATTGGTTCCATAATTGAATTGGGGAATTTTGCCCACCATTGGATTTTTGATCCAAGGGTTTCTGTTTTACAGAACATATTTTTCTTGTTTTTAACAAGATTGGGGAAATATTTTCCCATATGCAGAATCTTATTCTGTAAAATAGTAATTTTTTAAACCATCATTGGATTTTTAATCCAAGGATGTTCGGCTTAACAAAGCACAATCTCTCTTTGTTTAGAAAGATATGGAAAATATTTTCCATCTCATGGGATTTTTGATCCGTCAACTTTCTGTTTAACAGAAAATATCATTCCTCACTTAAAAAGATCAATAGAATTTAATTTTATGCTTAATCACCATTGGATCTTTGATCCAATGGTTCCTTGTTGAGTAGAGTTTAATTCTACGTAGGGAAGTGCTCTCACATGTTCAACACGTGGGGCTTATTTATTTTGTTAGTTGTTTGATTGCAGCGCCTATATGCTTTGTATATAGGCACTCGCGTACTTAACACGTGAGGATTATTAGCCTATAGTTTGTTTGCATTGTATTGCCTATATGCGTTACATATAGGCACTCACGTGTTAAACACGTGAGACTCCATTAGCTTATAGTTTGTTTGCATTGAAGTGCCTATATGCGTTGCATATAGGCACTCACGTGTTAAACACGCAAGGCTCCATTAGCCTAGTAGTTGTTTTAATTGCAGTGCCTATATGCGTTGCATATAGGACTCACGTGTTAAATATGTGAGACTGTTTTAGTTTAACAGTTGCTTTGATTGTAGTGCCTATATGCGTTGCATATAAGTGCCCACGTGTTTAACACGTGAGTTTTTAATAGTGGAGAATTTTCCCTTACCTTTTTTTTATAAGGGAACACATATCTCATAGTTGATAAAACTCCTAGTAGTTGCTAGTTTAGGGTTATGGTTTGATCAGTTGGACTAAGTTGGTTGTGCTTATTTAAAAATTTAATTTTTATGCATTCCGTCTCTCTACTTCGATGTAGAGTGAGCACAACTCACCAACAGCTTTAACTAATACAGGCAGAGCCCCCATGGAATGTGTGGGGACTAAATACAAATATCCTTAAATTCCATAAGAATGAGGGTTTTTTGAAGATTTTTCGCAAGATTCTAAAGATTTTCCCAAAGGATTTTTAAAGATTTTTTGAAAGATTTTGAATATTCTAGATTTTTTGGAGAGTTTTGCCAGGTTCTTGACGATTTTTCCAAAAAAAAAATTTAAAGTTTTTTGGAAAGAATTTATGAAGATTTTTTCCAAAGTTTTGTATCTGCAAATAGCAGAAGATAGCAATTTGTAAATTTCAAGACTTTTCCATGGATTTTCAAGACTTTTCCCAAGTTTTTCCCAAAGATTTTTAAGATTTTTCTCGAGATTTTCTGAAGATTTTTCCCAGGATTTTTTCAATACTTTCGAAAGATTTTGAAGATTTTAGGTTGTTTCAAGATTTTTCCAGAGATTTTGACGATATTCCAAAAAAATTTGAAGTTATTTGGAAAGATTTTTTTGAAGATTTTTTCCAAGACTTTCATGATTTTCCCAAAGAAATTTTCAAGATTTTTCCCAATATTTTCAAGAATATTTTAAATTTGGAAGGGCCAAATAGAAATTTACACGGACCCCACATGGCTGATTCGACATTTGCTTGCAGTTTTCTGGTTTGTTATAAGTTGGAGAGGTAGAATACAAATTACGTTAAAACCTAGGGGGCTATGATAAGTTTCCAGAATAGGACAGTTATGCTGAAAAATGAAGGCCCTTTTGAAATTATAGGGAAAATTGGGGTCGTTCTGTAATTTTCCGCTAGATGACGAAATTTGTCAAGAAATCTTAGTGGCTTGGGGACCTTCGTATTTTTCCCGCTAAAGACGTAATCTGGCTTGGAAATAGAGGGGATTTTTCGCAATTATGGAGAAATCGAGAGGCCTTTGTATAATTTTCCCCCAAAAGTTCAAAGTTCAAAATTGCACCCAAAACCTTGCTTTATATAATATATACAAGCAAAGGCCTTCTGAGTGGTCGCACGGGGCCGGAGATTTTTTCATGATTTTTCCTCAGATTCTCAAGATTTTTCCTATGTTTTTTTTGAAATTTTCCGAAAGATTTTCCAGATTATAGCTTTTATGAAGATTTTTCCAAAAATTTTTGAAGTTTTTTGAGAAGATTTTTAGTAGCTTTTTTAGAAGATTTTGTATCTGCAAATAGCTGTAGATGGGCTATTTGGAAGGAAAAGGATAGAAATTTTTCCTAAAATTTTAAAGATATTTCCCAAGAATTTTCAAGATTTGGAAGGGCTAAATAAAATTTATATGGAGTCCACGGGGCTGATAAAATTTCCTTGCATTTATGTGTATTATAAGGTGGAGGGCCTGAAAATGAATTATATTAAAATACAGAGGTCTATGGATAATTTTCCAGAAGAGGACGGAAGCATCTTTGAAAGTGATGGACCCTTTTCAACTATAGGAAAAACAGGAGGCCCTTTTCGTAATTTTCCGCAAAAATCCAAAATTTTGCCATATGCCATGCTCTGTATATAATACTGGATTGCGCAAGCTGCATTTCACATGTCAATTAAAAAATTAATTATTTTTTTGGGAGATGATAAAAGTTTGTGGAGGGTTCTAATAATAAAAAAGATTAAGTATTTTTTTGGGAGAAGAGAGAGATGCGAAGGGTTCTAGCATTTTTTGGAAGGAGAGAGAGAGGTGGAGATATAGAGGGTTCTACATATAAATAATTAATTTTTTTTTGGTTGGAAAGAGATGAACATGGATAGTCTAAGAATTGAGGTTTTTTCTCCTTTTCATTTGAATTTAACATTTCATTTGTGAAAATGAAAATTTATTAATAATGAGGGTTTATATGTAAATTTTCATTTAAAGAAGGATTTAAGTGTAAATTTATAAATAATGATGGTATATGTGTAAATTTTAATTTGAATGCATTATTATTTTTGTCTTTTCTTAGATGAGAACGGGACAGATGAGTTTTTCTCTCTCTTTTTTCTTTAAATTTTGAAAAAAAGAGAGAAACGTTTAATTTTTTGTTTTGCCCTTTTTGTTTGAAGTTGATGACGCGAAGACTTGAGGAGTGAGGATTTTCTAATTTTTTTTCCAGAAAAAAAAGGAGAAGCGACTCTTACCAAAGGTATTCGCATTATATATATATATATATATATATATATATATATATATATATACAGAGATATTCTTTTGAAGCCTGGAAGTGCCTCATAAAAAAAATCATCTTTTTGGCCCAACGGCCACAAGCATCCCTATGCCCAAACCACACACCCGTCATTTAATTTACACACCTTGATAAGTAAATAAATAAAAAGAAACTATTAAGCTAAACTAACATAACTTTAATGGAGAAAACACTTAGCCCTCCGGTTTCAATACTTGACTCCCAATGGTTCGCTGGCCATCAAATCAAAATCGGAAGACCAACTTTTTGGTGGAAAAATTTTCTTAGCGCCCACAGACGGTGCCAGCCGTTGAAAATCAGAATCTCCCTCAGATGTTGTTCTCCGTCGATCTTGTGGCCAGCGAGAATGAAGGGCTGAGATTTGTTATTGAAGATTGAGCGTGTGGATCTCAATAGATTTGCTGATTAATGTTGACACCAAGCTACCCGCAAAAGAAGTCCCGCGGTGGGAAACCACTGTAGGGCCCTCCGACGATTACGTAAGTACCTCTAATATGGAGCGAGTACCTATAGTAGGTACGAATCTCCGCTCCGATGTAATCCCTTACTTAGTTGAGTACTCATCAACGGACACACCTAACGCGGTCCACCCAGCATCCATGGAGCTGCGTCTGGGGCTAGCCTGGAGGAGGAGGGCCCAATAGGACCCTTCATTCTAACACTGCTGAAGCCTGAAAAAAAATAGATATACGGACAAAATATTATAATATTCAGAGTATGTATATAGAATTTGACAAATTTAAATTACAATCGTTATTTAAAACATTTAAGCAATAATAATTATACCTAATCTACCCGGCGTAGCACTAGAACCGACGCCAGACCCCGTCCCGTCGGTACCATGCATGACTGCAAACAATAAACTGTTAGATGATTCGATGGAATTATTTTAATAGAAAACTAAAATATGAATAGATAATTATATACCATGTGCAGGAAGAGTGACTAGGATAGGAGGATCTGCTACCTCGCTAATAGGGGTAGACAGCGGGTCCTGTGGCGCTGCAGCGGCTGAGGATGGTGGGGGTCCTGTAGTAGCGGCGACGATAGGAGGATGCCGGTAGGAGGGACGGTAGGAGGGTTGCCGGTAGGAGGGGCACTAGTACGTGAGACACGGGTAAGGATAGGCGTTGCCGCCGCTGCTGCAACTACTGACATCCCGCCGTTCTCGTCTAGCTGTTGTTTCCTATGACGTCTAGAGCCGGATCCACAGCCTCCCATCAGACCCTACATATTTATTCAAATATTAAAAATTTACTTATAATTATTATAGAATTTAAAACACTTAGTTTAATTTCATTAGTGATCAGTCGAAAATATTGCATATTTTAACCGGCAATTTCCCTATCATCTGCATACATATAGAAGTGTACGGTATTCATAATTCACATATTAGCAAATCGGTCGCAAAATATCGGATTACATGTATTCGACCTTAAAACCGACATTTCTAGGAAAATTGACTGCATTTCATTACATGGCATATTTTCTATATATCGCAACCCGTGTTTCGAAGTCTGTGCAGGAAATGAGAAGCTCGCTCAACTTTACACCGCTCAAATATTGCGCCAACTCAATAACTTCAAATCTGGTACCAATCCAAACGAACAAGTACAAATCAACATATCATACAAAGCCCCAAATAGTAGTACAAGACCACTCCAGAAGGCACAAAGCCCAAGACCCTCAAATGGCCGCGGATCCGCGGCCAGAGCCTGCTTGTGCCGCGGATCCGCGGTGGGTCCAAGGAATTAGCTACTCAATTCTGCACTAAAACTCTTATCTCAGGGTGTACAGCTCAGAAAGACATGTCAACTTCCAGAAGACTCCAGGGACTTCTGCCAGATCAGCAAACACTTGAATCTACACTAAACTAGCCTATCATTCTAGAACATTCCCCCTAAACCATAGCTTAAACCCTAAACTAACTCCTAACAAACTACCTTCTAGAAGACTCAACAAACTTTTGGAGGGAACTACTATTTCAAACCTAAACCTAGGGTTTGGGAGTTCTATAAATAAGACCCTAGACTCAAGGAGGAGACATCTTAGAATCTTAGAATCTAGAGATCATACATCCAAGAGAGGGTGTGATTCATTAGTTCACTTTAGCCAATCTCTTTCTTCATCTTCTTCTTCCACAAATCTTGTGAGAGGATTTGTGTGAAACCCTAACCCCAATTCCAATTAAAATCAAGATTCCGAGTACCCATTAAGCAAGAAGCCCTACAACCTTTATGAGCGAAGCCGATCTTCAACGGAGCAAGCGATCCGAAGCCGATCCACGACTCACGAAGCCGAGCGACGCCCTATCAACAACTTAGATTCATCCTCTTGTAGTTCTTGAGCAAATATAATCGAAAATTGTTGAGATAAATAAAGGTGATATTCTTTTATCTTGTTTTCTTTAAATTCTGCATCATGTTATCTTTACAATTCGTGAATATTTTCTGTGTGGTGATGTGTGAATAAAACTCCGCTCGTTGAGGAGTCGAGACGATCTTTAGTATGATGATGTAACATATTTCCAATCGATTCTTGAATCCCACGAGTTTGTAAACCCTAGCAAGTTTAAGAATCGACGACCCAATTCATTGCGATGCTTTCTTGATTGACATCGCTCGAGATTGGGGAGTTACGATCGATTCTTGAAATTGCTAGAGGTTAGAATATAAATGATATCCATGAAAGAACAAGGGTTAAGAGATGAAACCCTAGTTTCATCAAGAAATTCCTAACTCTCGTCGATCATCATTGATCTAGTATCAATTTTTCGAAGGACAAGAACACGAAATCTTTAGATTACATCACGTCTATAGATCCGATCGATTCCTACGAGTCTCTTTTAGATTCTTGATTGTTGATTGGAAATATTATCGAAACCCTGATTCTTGATTGTTTATCAGTTCTTGATTCTTGAATAAAGAATAGTGACACTCGAATATGAATCATTCTTGAATCATGTTTTCTTTTATTGTTACTTAACTTTTCATTTCAAACATATTAAAATACAAATGAATTGTGCAATCCCTGTGGACGATCCGCATTCACTAACTAACTACAGATGACACCGTAGTTTGATTGCGGTCAAAATATTTTTTGGTTTTGAAGTTCTTTATCAATTTTCCGAATACTGAAACGAGAAACAGTTCAATCAAAATGGTGCCGTTTTAGGAGACCGTTTGATTAGATCAACAAAGTCGGAAAAGAATTAACCCTTCACCGAAAACTATTACAATCAAATGGCCACGTTGCCGGGGACCATTTGAGTTCTTTACACAATCGGAGAATATCTAATACAATCAAAATGGCGCCGTTGCCGGGGATCGCGCTAATTCATTTACATTTTTAGTTTGAAGTGAAAGAATTATTACATTTTACTTCTTGAAATCAAAATTCGTACAAACTCTTATACGTGTGTTGTGATTGATTGCAAGGTGATCTGGAGCATTCTGTGCTGTGGAAAATTTTTTTGGAATATACCAGAGAGCTAAGGGAGCCAACAGAAGCTCCCTGGAGAAAATTGGTGCAGTGATACCACCAGAAGACCGCGGAAGCGCGGCCTATAGCCACCATCTGCGGCGGAACCGCGGCCTCATAGGGGGTTCTCTGCAAAATATTTGGTGCAGGTGACTTCTTGCTCTCTCCTCTCTCCTCTTTTTAGCTCCAACTAATCTTTTCTGCATGCTTCTTTGCAAAAATCGCAGCGCCGCTAAAAAGCAAATTAAATTTGTGCGTATTTTTGTTTCATGGTTGTTTGCATTACTAATACGGAAATTAAGGGGCAAAGACCAAATCCAAATTAGGTGGGGAGTTCATTACCCTTCCTAGGCCCCAAAAATCACAATCCTCCATACGCATTGTCCCTCATTAATTAAAAGAAATGTAGAGAATGACTCTAAGGACCGTCGTGCTCAATTAGGACAGAAGAAGGCCGTGGGTAATCCATTGTTTATCTGCGTTTCTCTTGCGGTGCCCAGGAAAGTGTGTCGAAGGCTAGTGGTTACTTAATTAGGCCCACTACTTACGTAGTGGAGAACCTCCCACTTACCTGGCACTTACCTGGCCGCAGGAGGGACAAAGAGGCAGTGGAGGATTTATCCTGCGTCTTGTCTTTTGGCAGTTAGGAGCGGTCTAGAGATCAGACCTAGGTGACCATTAGATTTTAGGGTTTTGTGTGTTGCATCATTTTTCAAAATCCGTCCCTTTTTCAAAAGCAAGCATCGCATTCATTCATTTTCCCCTAATTATAAAGCCACGCTGCCACTTGTACTAACCCTTTTTAGTACAAGATAGGCTGGACACGGGATTCTGGTGCCCGTTTAGTCCGCGTACCTCTTATCGACTCCGAAGTCGATATTTCTGCATTTACCTTTTCTTTACCCACCACCACACCCTCATCGATGGATCCGAATCCATCGAACTTCTTTTCCACTAATCTGCCGCCGTCCGTTGGTGTGCAGATCCACCCCGCATTTCTCTCCAGGAGAGATGCTACCCCATTCGAGGTCCTCTTTCGACCTGCTTATCCACACCACCAGCCAACGGGGATAATTTTGAAATTAAGCCCCAGTATATCAATCTTTTACCCAAATTCCACGGTCTCGAGTCTGAGGATGCTTACGTTTTCATTACCAAATTTGAAAACATATGCGCAATGATGGGTACGTCACAACTTTCAGTGGATGCTATGCGTCTACGACTTCTTCCATTTACTTTGTGCGATATAGCCGAGAAGTGGCTATATAACACTACCGCACACTCCATTACGAATTGGGAAGAATTCGTCGCTGCATTCCTTAAGAAATTTTACCAATCCAAAAGACGGCTCGAATCCGTAGCGAACTCAACCAATTTGCCCAGCTCCCTCATGAACCATTCTCGAAATGCTTTGAACGTTTCAAGGATCTTTTGGTTCAGTGTCCTCATCACGGCATCCCGAGATGGGAGCTTTGCCGAATCATTTATAAGGGCATTAACCCAAGCACTAAACAGAGCCTTCAAAACATGTGTCAAGGTACTTTCATGACCAAAGATGATGGGGAGGCTTGGAAGTATTTAGATGAGTTCGCAGAAAAATCACTACAGTGGGAGAGTGGAACCCAACCATTGAATAGGGGTGGCGTACACCAAGTAGATGTATTCATAGGTGTTCGAGCTGAAATGGCAGCAATGCAAAAGAAGCTCGACGCTATGGAACAAAAATTTTCTACAGCCTCCCTAAACCCAATGTCGCTCCCCAAAACTGTTTGTGGGTGCTGTTCAGACCCGTCTCATTTAACGGAAGAATGTCCACTAAACTCTGCGTTTCAAGGTCACGAGCATTCTAATGCCGCATTCCAACGACCTCGAAACAATCCATATTCTTCCACGTATAATCAGGGTTGGAGGAATCACCCAAATTTCGCTTGGAACCAAAACTAATCTCAAAACATGGTTCCAAACACAAATCAATTTCAAAGGGCACTTCCTCCACCACAGCAACCCCTTCAACTTACTCAGCACCCCCACCAGTCACAAAACTTCCAAAATCAGGTCAACACTCCTACACAGTCTAATCCTGTGACCTGTTCTGACGATTTTTCTCAATTCACTCAAACCATGAAATCACTTTTATCAAATTTCATAGAGGTTTCGGCTGAGGTTAGATCTTCCGTCAGCGAGATAAAGAAAAACTCAGCGTCCCAAGCTGAGAGTATCCGCTCGATGGAAACTGAAATCGCACGACTAAAAGCCGAAATGAGTGCGAGAGAAAAGAGGAAACTTCCTTCTCAACCCTTACCGAACCCTGGGCATTGCAATGTAAATGCCATCACAACGTTGAGATCAGGAAGAGTGCTGAACAATCATGTCGGGGAAAGTATTGATGATACTGAAAATCATGTAAATACCCCGGCTGAGACCTCCCCCCCCCCCCCCCCACACACACTTCTCCTTCTGATCCTTCTTCTTCTACCACACTACCTTCTCACGAGCCTATTCTCCATTTCCCATTAGGCTCAACACCTTCACCCAATCCTTATAGTTCTCCAAAGACGATCCCCACTCCTCTTTTGGGATCTCGTCTACCCCCTTTTCCTTCTCCTATGATGGACCCGACGCTTTTTGCAAAAGCACCTTACCCGAATCGGCTAAGGGCTAACAAAATGAGTCATCATATGGAGAAAGTAATAGAAATGTTCAAACAGGTTAACATCAATATCCCTCTCCTAGATGCGATTCAGCAAGTCCCCGCTTACGCGAAGATTCTTAAGGACTTGTGCACTAGGAAGAGGAAGACCCAAGTGCCGAAGAAGGTCTTTATGGCTAATAATATCAGCACTGCTTTTATCCCACAGCTACCAAAGAAACGAAAGGACCCAGGATGTCCTACTATTTCGATTTCTATTGGGGGTAAAAACATAAATCGTGCTCTTTTAGACCTTGGCGCAAGTGTTAACCTGCTCTCTTATTCTGTATATGAGCAATTAGGGATTGGAGAGTTAAAACCTGCTCACTGCACTCTCCAAATGGCAGACTGTTCGATCACCAAACCTAGGGGTAAGCTCGAAGATGTGTTGATTAAGGTCGGGGAATTTGTATTTCCCGTGGACTTTATTGTTCTCGACACACCACCAGTAGCGAACCCCCGAAGCCAAATTCCGGTGATTCTGGGTCGTCCTTTCCTTTCCACTTCCAACGCTGTGATTAACTGTAGAAACGGTTCAATGAACTTATCCTTTAGAAATATGACTATTGAACTGAACATCTATAGAGTTGGAAGTCAGCCATCACTACCCTCTGCTCATATACTAGATGTGTGCTCTGTCCACGAGATCGCTCCCGATAGTTGCGGAGCTGATGATCTTTGCTCTCTAGATCTCGACGACATTACCACATCTCTGCTTGATCTTACACCTGATCTTAGTGAGGACACTTTTCCTACACATGAGTCCTGCACTACTGACTTTACTCCACCCGAGTCTGTATTTTACACAGGCTACGAACTTCTTTGTCACTCCGAGAATCACTCGATGATCCCACCTTCTATCATTTCTCTGCCAGTTTTAGATCTCAAAATTTTACCTTCTCACCTCAAATATGCATATCTTGGTGAGAACGAGTCTTTACCGGTTATCATTTCCGCTTCTCTTGCATTAGAGCAAGAGAATGCACTTTTATCGGTATTGAGATCTAACAAAGAGGCGTTTGGTTGGACCATGGCGGACATCAAAGGGATCAGTCCTTTGATTGTTGAACATCATATAAATGTGATGGATGATGCCAGACCAACCCGAGAACCACAGAGACGGTTGAATCCCGTCATGAAGGAGGCGGTAATGAAAGAGATCGTCAAATGCTTAGATAATGGTATTATATACCCAATCTCCGATAGCCAATGGGTGAGTCCTATACATGTCGTCCCTAAGAAATCTGGCATCACTGTTATAACCAATGAGGCGAATGAGTTGATTCAGACACGCGCCCAAACTGGGTGGCGTGTGTGTATTGATTATAGAAAACTCAACGCCGCTACGAGGAAAGACCATTTTCCTCTGCCCTTCATTGATCAAATGCTAGAGCGCTTAGCCGGACGAGAGTATTACTGTTTTATGGACGGTTACTCAGGCTATAATCAGGTCCCCATCGCCAAAAAGGATCAAGATAAAACCACTTTTACTTGTCCTTTTGGTACATTTGCTTACAGTCGCATGCCCTTTGGGCTATGCAATGCTCCCGCTACCTTTCAGCGGTGTATGATGGGGATATTCTCTGATATGGTAGAGAAATTTTTGGAGATTTTTATGGACGACTTCTCGATTTTCAGAGATTCCTTTTCAGATTGCCTATCGAATCTTAACGCAGTTCTTACTCGTTACAAAGAGAAGAACTTAACCTTGAACTGGGAAAAATGCCACTTCATGGTGCAAGAAGGAATTGTCCTTGGACATGTCATTTCACAGAAAGACATTGAGGTTGATAGAGCTAAGATAGATGTCATTCAAAACCTACCTCGTCCCAAAAGCGTCAAGGACATTCGATCCTTTCTTGGCCACGCTGGTTTTTATAGGAGATTCATAAAGGACTTTAGCAAAATTGCTAGACCTTTAACACTACTCCTGGCCAAGGACACGACCTTCCATTTTGACTCGAATTGCGAGACAGCTTTCGACTCACTTAAACACTCACTCACCACAGCCCCCATGTTATCGTCTCCAGATTGGGACTACCCTTTTGAGCTGATGTGTGATGCATCCGACTTTGCAGTAGGTGCAGTCTTAGGACAGCACATTGATAAGATGCCACACGTGATCTACTACGCGAGTAAGACCCTGAATGATGCGCAAATCAATTATACAACCACAGAAAAAGAGCTTTTAGCGGTTGTATTTGCATTAGAAAAATTCAGGCCTTACTTGATTGGCTCACATATAGTTGTGTACACTGACCATTCCGCTTTAAAACATCTTTTGGCGAAGAAAGATGCAAAAGGTCGCCTAATACGTTGGATCCTTCTTTTACAAGAATTCGATCTTTTTATCAAAGATAAGAAAGGATGTGAAAACGTCGTAGCCGACCATCTTTCACGCATCATTTCTTCCCCTGTGACCCTGCCGATCAATGACTCGTTCCCTGACGAACAACTCTTGAACGTATCTACTGAACCTTGGTTCAGGGATATTGTGAACTATCATGCCACGGGACTGATACCCTGCGATTGGTCAAAACAGGACAAATACCGTTTTCTATCCCAAGTAAAACATTTTTATTGGGATGAACCATATTTGTTTAAATATTGTCCTGATCAGATCATTCGCCGGTGTGTCCCGAATGAAGAGTTCAAGAGTGTTCTTTCTTTTTGTCATGATCAGGCCTGTGGGGGTCACTTTGGTCCTAGAAAGACAGCGGAAAAGGTTTTGCAAAGTGGATTTTATTGGCCGACCTTATTCAAGGACGCATTTGAGCATTGCAAAACATGTACACAGTGTCAGTATACGGGTAGAATATCCCGGAGAAATGAAATCCCTCAACAACCGATCTTGGTTGTTGAAATCTTCGATGTTTGGGGCATAGATTTTATGGGTCCTTTTCCAAACTCCTTTGGGAATCTGTATATACTGCTGGCGGTTGATTATGTCTCCAAGTGGGTAGAAGCCATTCCATGCCGCACTAATGACAAGAAAGTTGTCATTAAGTTCTTAAAAGAGAATATCTTTTCGCGATTTGGACACCCACGCGCTATCATTAGCGATAATGGGACACATTTCTGCAACAGATCCTTCGAGACTCTGATGCGAAAATACGGAATCAACCACCGACTTTCTACACCCTATCATCCCCAAACAAGCGGGCAGGCTGAAATTTCAAATAGACAGATCAAACTTATCCTGGAGAAAACCGTTGCTAAAAATAGAAAAGATTGGTCGACCAAATTGACGGATGCACTTTGGGCATTCAGAACTGCATATAAAACCGACCTAGGAATGTCTCCATATAGAATAGTGTTTGGGAAAGCATGCCATTTACCCGTCGAGATAGAGCATAAAGCATTGTGGACTATAAAGGAAATAAACTTTGATCTAAAAGAAGCCTGCAACTTTCGGAAGCTGCAACTAAATGAGCTAAGTGAACTCCGCGATGAAGCTTACGATAATGCTGTAATCACAAAGAATAGGACTAAGGTTTTTCACGATCAAAATATTGTAAGGAAAACATTTTCACCTGGTCAACAAGTCCTTCTGATGATTCACGATTACACCTTCACGCGGGTAAGCTTCGATCTCGATGGAAGGGACCTTTTATTGTGCGGTCTGTATACCCGCACGGGACAGTAGAGATAGAAAATGTTAAAAACGGCACATTTTGCAAAGTAAATGGACATAGGCTAAAGCCGTATTTTTCCACTGACCCTACGGAGGAGCTCTTGTTCTTATAAGAGCCAGTTTATTTGGATTAAAATTCCTCCGTCTCATCTTCATATCATGTATATCATTGCATTATCTTTTGAATGAAGGTGAGTGAAAAGAATAAGTTTGGGGGAAGATCTTCACTTATATATTTTGCCCCCACTAATAATTTCTCCCCAGTCTTACAGATTCTTGTAGGTATAGCGATTGGCAACAGTGAGGACACTGTTGAAAACAAGTTTGGGGGAGGTTTGTGCTTATTTTTGCATCATCTGCATATCATCTGCATAAGCACAAAACATTTTCTTTTAAAAAAAAAATCTATAAAAATTTAAAAATTTTCAAAACCCATAAAAAATTAAAAATTTTCAAATATAAAAATAATTTTAATATTTACACTTTTTTGTATATAAATAAGATAATGAAAGTTTAGATAGTGAAAAATTACATCCATGAGATTAAAAAATTTTTAGAAAACTAAGAAAATTAGATGTTTTCTTATACGAACTAGTAATAAGTAGTTATGAGCCATTGTCCCAAAGGTTAGTAAGATGAAGGACGTCACTAATCTGAGGATAAAACTAAGTCTGAAAAATAGTTTCTATACTGGAAGCCAAACATTTTGAACGTTGCTATCCTGCTATTCGCACTTACACACGTCTTGAAGCCTGGGATAGTAGAGGATACCTTGAAATGCTCTTGTCTTAAAGCCAAAAGTATGAAGGAAATAAAAAGAAAAAAAGTGAATAAAAAGTATAAAGTGGTGAGAAAAATGGACACTGGTTTTGTTATCACCAAAGGCAAGAAAAATGTATAGCGAGGGTGCTTCTTCACCTAGTGCCCTAAGGCCAACTGGTCTGGGAGTCACTGCTATGCCTGAGGTGGTGCAAGACGAGGAAAATACACCAAGTAAGCAAGCACATGAGTAATCGGTCGGTTAGTACCTCAAGAAGTATTAACGGTCGCATGAAAGTGTGTGAGCAATCTCATCTAAATATTCATTAATTAAAAAGTACTGAGGTTGATGGGCAAGAGTATGATAGCTTGAATTGAATTTTCCGGGTGTAGCGATGTCTTTATACACACGCAGGGTGATATGATCGATGTTTGGAAGAAGGATAGGAATGAAGAATAAAATGATGTTTTATTGAGGGAGGACGTGATTTCTAACATCTTTTCATGACTACTAAGAGAGGGCTCATGACAACCGAAAAGCTAGCTTAGTTGGAAACCCTAATTTTCAAGGCTTTTCTTTTACAATTCTTGTCTTTAAATGTAATATTCATGATCTTTCTTTTATTATTGGATTTTGTGGGTGCAATCCGCTGAAAACCCTCAGGAGACAACACTCCTCCTACTAGGGACACCTAGAGGTTTAAAGGCTTGTTGCACGTGCTCAGTTTGCCTACGAAAGTGTGCTAGTTAGTTTTTCTCTTTCTTTATTTTCTCCTTCTCTTTTTCTTTAATAAAATATTCGCTCGAGACGATCGAAATTAAGTTTGGGGGTATTTGATCAGTCGAAAATATTGCATATTTTAACCGGCAATTTCCCTATCATCTGCATACATATAGAAGTGTACGGTATTCATAATTTACATATTAGCAAATCGGTCGCAAAATATCAGATTACATGTATTCGACCTTAAAACCGGCATTTCTAGGAAAATTGACTGCATTTCATTACATGGCATATTTTCTATATATCGCAACCCGTGTTTCGAAGTCTGTGCAGGAAATGAGAAGCTCGCTCAACTTTACACCGCTCAAATATTGCGCCAACTCAATAACTTCAAATCCGGTACCAATCCAAACGAGCAAGTACAAATCAACATATCATACAAAGCCCCAAATAGTAGTACAAGACCACTCCAGAAGGCACAAAGCCCAAGACCCTCAAATGGCCGCGGATCCGCGGCCAGAGCCTGCTTGTGCCGCAGATCCGCGGTGGGTCCAGGGAATTAGCTACTCAATTCTGCACCAAAACTCTTATCTCAGGGTGTACAGCTCAGAAAGACATGTCAACTTCCAGAAGACTCCAGGGACTTCTGCCAGATCAGCAAACACTTGAATCTACACTAAACTAGCTTATCATTCTAGAACATTCCCCCTAAACCCTAGCTTAAACCCCAAGCTAACTCCTAACAAACTACCTTCTAGAAGACTCAACAAACTTTTGGAGGGAACTACCATTTCAAACCTAAACCTAGGGTTTGGGAGTTCTATAAATAAGACCCTAGAATCAAGGAGGAGACATCTTAGAATCTTAGAATCTAGATATCATACATCCAAGAGAGGGTGTGATTCATTAGTTCACTTTAGCCAATCTCTTTCTTCATCTTCTTCTTCCACAAATCTTGTGAGAGGATTTGTGTGAAACCCTAACCCTAATTCCAATTAAAATCAAGATCCCGAGTACCCATTAAGTAAGAAGCCCTACAACCTTTATGAGCGAAGCCGATCTTCAACGGAGCAAGCGATCCGAAGCCGATCCACGACTCACGAAGCCGAGCGACGCCCTATCAACAACTTAGATTCATCCTCTTGTAGTTCTTGAGCGAATGTAATCGAAAATTATTGAGATAAATAAAGGTGATATTCTTTTATCTTGTTTTCTTTAAATTCTGCATCATGTTATCTTTACAATTCGTGAATATTTTCTGTGTGGTGATGTGTGAATAAAACTCCGCTCGTCGAGGAGTCGAGACGATCTTTAGTATGATGATGTAACTTATTTCCAATCGATTCTTGAATCCCACGAGTTTGTAAACCATAGCAAGTTTAAGAATCGACGACCCAATTCGTTGCGATACTTTCTTGATTGACATCACTCGAGATTGGGGAGTTACGATCGATTCTTGAAATTGCTAGAGGTTAGAATATAAATGATATCCACGAAAGAACAAGGGTTAAGAGATGAAACCCTAGTTTCATCAAGAAAGCCCTAACTCTCGTCGATTATCATTGATCTAGTATCAATTCTTCGAAGGACAAGAACACGAAATCTTTAGATTACATCACGTCTATAGATCCGATCGATTCCTACGAGCCTCTTTTAGATTCTTGATTGTTGATTGGAAATATTATCGAAACCCTGATTCTTGATTGTTTATCAGTTCTTGATTCTTGAATAAAGAATAGTAACACTCGAATATGATTCATTCTTGAATCATGTTTTCTTTTATTGTTACTTAACTTTTCATTTCAAACATATTAAAATACAAATGAATTGTGCAATCCCTGTGGATGATCCGCATTCACTAACTAACTACAGATGACACCGTAGTTTGATTGCGGTCAAAATATTTTTTGGTTGTGAAGTTCTTTATCAATTTTCCAAATACTGAAACGAGAAACAGTTCAATCAAAATGGTGCCGTTTTAGGAGACCGTTAGATTAGATCAACAAAGTCGGAAAAGAATTAACCCTTCACCGAAAACTATTACAATCAAATGGCCACGTTGCCGGGGACCATTTGAGTTCTTTACACAATCGGAGAATATCTAATACAATCAATTAGCTGAACATTCGTTCGGTGCATTAGCTGAACATTCGTTCGGTGGATTACCGAAATTTTAATCCGTGACTATCATTTGGCCGATATCACGTCTTACTAACGTATTGATGGACGGCGCAAAATAGTTTGAATCGTTGGTACGTTCATTAGAGAACTGAAACGTGTTATCGCTTCTTCCTCGTCACTCTCATCTACAGAGTCACTCAACGTCGCCACATTATAATAATCTCTAGCTTTCCAATAACAAACAACACTCCGGTCATCCTTTTTCAGGTCCCGAGAATAATATATTTGTATTGTCATTGATGGAAAGATAAAGTTATCGTATTCGTAGGATGTCCGTTTGGTGTCTACCTGTAACAACCCTAATTTTCCTATACAAATTTTTTCAAAATATTTTTTCAAAATCCATAAAGGGGTATTTTAACCTAAGCACAAGTTATAAGTAATTATTTTGCTTTTTAATTACAAGTTAAAAGAATATAATAACTCCATTTTTAGTGTACAAAAATTTACTTTAAAATTAATGTATACTTGGAGTATTTACTTTTGCTGCTATCACATTAAGTAATTAAATAGCTCTATAATTACAAGAAAGGGCTTGTAGCTCATTGGTAATACTTTGCATTGCTGAACTAAGCCACCAGAGTTCAAATTTCATGTCCCACATTATTTTTAATATTATTTTGTTTTAAAATTTATAGAAGCCCAACAGTCCACACACGATAACCCCCAAACTTTGAACTACACTTGACACACTAAATATACCAGATGCTACACCAGACGACCCCCTACCTCCCTGACCTCCGACTCGGCCCGACTCGGCCAACTCGGACGGCGGACCGGCCGACTCGGCACGGTGCCGCCGACCGGACTCGGCCGAACGGCCGAGTCCCCAACATGAAAGTTGGGGCTCTTCATCTTCTAAACCCCTCAGTACACTTCATTTTCCTAGATCAGTTCCAGAGAGGTCATAAATCCATATTTACTCCATTTTATTACAATTTATCACATTATTTTTACATTATTTTCAATTTAACTCTTCATCTACCCTAAACCTAACCTAACCCTATAAATACACCCCTACCCCTTGTTAGTTGTATGTATGCCCTAGAGGCCAGTATTGTACAGATGATGTATATTATATTGGATGCTTGGACATATATAGAGATGACTTTCTTGCTCGACATGATAGTATGCTATCTGGTTGCTCTTTATCTTAACATGTACACTAGTCTCTTTATACTGTCTTATAGTTACATGTTGGTAAAGCCCTTAGGATTTGTACTTGACTACCTGGACTATGATGCAGATCATACTAGTGGGGACATGGTAGTCCATAAGTATATCCTTCAAGCTCCCTAGTCGTGGGTGTATCGAGACGGGGCATCGATATACCAGTGTAGACTAGCGTATACGCTTCTCGACCCATGTGATGGGCGATGGATGATCCCATATCCATTGGTGTTTGACATCAGAGATGGTATACGGGTGCTCAGTGGAGACTGAGTACACTGGATGGACTCGCCGAGAACTCCCAGATGGTATTATACCTCACGTCAGATGGCAGTTCTCAGGTGACACTTGTACAGGTTAGTCTGTAGACCCGAGATCGTCATAGAGTCTTGTGTGATTCCCACTGTGCTTTGATCTCCACCTTACCACGTCTATGAGGGCGTGCAAAACGGTGGTCTTTGGGCACAGTCCCGAGTCACATGGAGGCAATGAGCGATAGGAGGGGTTTCGTCTCTCCCGGTATTGGGGGTTGATGTTGCGCAGTGCTCGATTGGCCGTAGCAGGGAAGTCCCTGGCCAGGGCTGATCAGAGATTTGCTGGTAAGTGTTACCAGTAGTTTCTCGACCCGTTATGAGCCTCACATCGGCACGACTTATCGGGTTATTGGGGTCTGACGTTTACCACCCCTAGACTTGATATGCGACATATCAGACGAAGAGACCGGACTGTATGGTAAGTGTTACTGGTCGGATTCGCAGGAGTGTGAGCGGGCTAGCTCGTCGATCTTCTGATCGCTCAATACCTGGGTGGCCGTTACATTTAGCAGACCGCTTGCGGCTTGTGGGTGCTTGATATGATCATCATCTGCTACCGGCGTATTGACGAGTCTTTAGAGTCCTACACAGAGGTTTCCTAGCTCAAGCGAAACGAAATAGGAGTGCATATGAGATATGTGCGGGACCGAGAATAATGCGTGTATGTGATACCGTATTTGATTCTCGCGATTAATGTTTCGATTGGTTGTATGAGATATGACCTAGTTATCGAATCATTGATTCGATAAATCGATGCATTGAATACTAGTCGGTTATGTGCGACATGACCGGATCATTGAATCAAATGTTGATTTAATGATTTAATGTATAATTATATATTTGATATATTACTTTGCATTAACTTGTATTGGTTCATTTTAAACGGATTTTTCTCACTTGATTTACACATTGTATATGTGATATACTTTTGTGCACATATTTGTATCATGTTTGATGATACTTGATCATATGGTTAAGTGTATAGAATTAAACCATAGTTAACTTGAGATTAGGGTTTTGATTATGCATTTATTCATTTATTTGTTTATTCATTTATTTGGATAAACTTTAAGATGAAAATGGTGGCAATTTTTGTTTCATATTGAAGCTTCATGAAGCTTTGACTTTGCTAACCATTCTTGTCTTCATGCTTAACCCTAACCCACTCAAATGACCATGGTTTATTCTCTACACTTAACCCTAGTTAATGTTATGATAAGTTTGTATTTTCTTTTCATTTTAAAATAGAACTTATCATAACTAGCTTCATCTTCTTCTTCTTCTAAAAAAGAAAAAACTTGCTACTTTAATGGCAACTTGAGTTCTAGTGAGAGAAATCCAATTCTAAAGTGAACCCACCTCCTATTTCTTCACCCTCTACCTCTTGCCAAGTTGTTTTGGGTGTTTTCTTCACAAGTTTCACAACTTTGTGAAGTCGGAGCTTGAACTAGTGCAATCTCGACGTAGATCGTCTTTGACACGAAGCCGACGACCTAGCTCGCCCGTTTCTCCGATGAAGCCGACAATTAGGTTCGGGATTCATGATGGACAGCGAGAGGACACCCACGTGGAGCTAAGGAAGTGGAAATCCGGATCTACAAAGGTTGTAGCTTCTCACTTCTAGTTAAGTAGTTAACTAGTTTACCTTTTCGCCTAAACATCTAGTCAACGATCCGTGTTAGGGTTTCTCGGCACCCATAAAATTTTAAATCGGCATGTTCGATGCCTTGTGTGACCTCTATAGTGTGCCTAGGAACCCTACACCCCTACCCTCTCACCCTAAAATTCTGAGCCCACTCTCTCAAAATTCCAAGAATCGTGTGTACTTTGAAAACGAACGTAAGGCGAAACTCCGGCGAACTTCCGGCGATCGTTTTAGAAACTACCGGCGACGACGCAACACATCGGCGATTCCCCTACTTCAATTTCACTCTCTTGTGTAATCTAAAACCCGTAAGTCCCAATTTCTTCTTACCTTTTCTAGCAAAAAAATACGGATTTACAAAACCCGACGGAATCGGAACAAATCCGATTTCCGATTCAATTTTCTATAAAATTTCACTTCTCACTAATACAATCAAACTTAGACTTTCTCATGTTGACTATTAAACACTAATCAAACAATTTGAACAAGTTTCATTACATGAAATGATAGCTATTTATCGCATTTTTCACTTAAATACCACATTATTTCAATCATTCATTTAACTCCATCAAACTTGCTATACATTTAAAGTAGATCACGAGGTAACGACCTACCTCCTCACACACTCATATGCAACACCCGCGTGAACCTAGAATACGAGAAAACGAACATTTTCATTTAAATACCATATACTTAATAAAACCATTTCTAAAAAAATTTAGTTTTAATACACTTTTTAAAGAAATACCACTTATTATGAAAATACGATAAGTTCTGGATATCAGTCGTTTATCTAAACCTGACTTTGTGGTGTCTAGGCTAGGCAAGTGAGAAAGGTAACTTTAAAAGGCCCGTCTCACGATGATTCGTGAGCGGATCCCTCCTTTCTTCACTTGTACTTACCTGGCCACAATTGGCGGTGAAGAGGCGATTTGAGGTATCTCACAACTTTTCGTCTGGACTAGTTAGGAATAGACTAGTTAACTTAGGAAAATCTAGAACATACAATACGGAAAATATACATCTTTACAAATAAATACCATTTACTTCATAAAAACGTTTTCTAAACGATTTAGTATTTTACAATCTTTGTAAAGCGCCGCTACAACCCATTTTGGGGAACCCGCTTAGGATGGTGCGGTTTATCGCACATCCTCGGGCTTAGTAGAGCGAGATTCAGACCACTGTAAGGAGCATTCGGTCTCGAAAGATTTAAAATACGACATCTTAAGAAAATGAGATTTTTAGATTAATAACTATTTATTAAAATTGTTTTTGTATAAATATATGTATATTTATCATTAAAATACCTATTTTATTATGATATAAATATTCCACTTTTTTCTAAAAATCACAAGAATAAAGTTTACACTAAAATACCATAAATTCCACACAAATCAATATTACAAATAAATACATTTATTTATGAAATTAGGATATTCTCACTAGAAATATCACAATATAAAATCCACATTCATTACAACTCTAAAGACGATTAATAAATACTTGGGGTGTATTTTGAAAAGTATACAAAAGTATTTTTACATGAAACCCCCTCAAGTTTTATAAATTACCCTAACGACCCTAGGAAATATAGGTTTAAGAAATAATCAAGACTTCGATTTACATTTTTATTGCCTGGCTCGGGTTTGAGTCTGATTATATCTGACTTGAATATGATTCAAGCACAATCTACAATTTACAATATTCCAATTCAATATGAACTCATGAATCCAATTATCAATCTATACAACTTAACTGAACCGAACCATAGATATACATTCCATTTACATGATCATCCAGTTTACATGATTCTACAGTTACATCTGTTTACTGATATCATGGTTTCGGCAACTCATCCAATTATACAATTCAATTTACAAGACATTACAATGCAATACAATAACTACACGGGGTATTGGGGTAGTTCATTCGTGAATCCAACATAATCTCAAGAGTCCCCCTAGATCATGAATCCATGTCTACTAACACAAGTAAGCAATCATGAGAGCCCGTGTTTCCATGCTTCTGGACTGTGGCCTGTTGAGTTTGGAATACTTCGACGACGGTCGAAGTCTCGCTACTAACATATCATTTGGGCCCGTGGTTCCCTACCCCTGGACTGTGGCCTGATGGGTTTGAGAACACTCTTGAGATTAATTGACATTCACCCTTGAACTTGCGATAACAACAACATTAACACTAAAACAATATAATACAACATTAAAAGCTACTCTCTCTCTCTCTCTCTTACTCTCTGTCTATTTCTCCCTTATTTTTGGGACTTACCGAGCGACCTGTTCGTTGACGACATTCTTTTTCTTTCTTTTTTGAATGTCGTCAGGTGATCTGGACACTTCAGAGATCGAGCCCACCGCTGAAAACTTGGACCAGTTCAGTGAAGACCCCGAGCTCTAGTCATTGTACACTTTCCATTTCAATACTTTTCTTTTCTGTTATGCCATTGTTTAGGTATCGCTTTATTCCATGTATTTACTTTTCCATGTATTGTACAAAAGAATGTTAATAAATAAAGTTGCTGTTCAGTTCATATTTTTTGTCTCTTGTGTATTTACTTTATATTGCTTAGATACGCTTAGCGTATTTACTTCACAGTAAATACGTAGCGGACCAGTCGCGTCCCCTTCGCCGTATACTGGGAAGCGGGGCATGACACTACCAAACTGAGTTTGTATTCATCGACCTTCATACTCCATTCAGACTTGGTATCGTACCATCTGCATTGGAATATAAAAAATGGGGCAGCCTTATGAATGTATGAGACCGCTATAATCTGCTCAACAACACCATAATAGAGATTTCCTCTGTTGTCGAAGGTTGCAACGCCGTTATTTTGCGTAGCTCTAATGCGTTTGTCCTTTCGATCTCAAATTTGTAGCCGAAAACCATGTACTCGTTGTAAAACATAGATGCAATCGATAGATCGATTAAAAGGACCTGAACCACTCTATCACCACGATTCATTTGTCCGTCAATTTCTTCTCTACACCAAGCGATGAAAGTGTGTCTCTATTCTTTCTCGATTCTGTCATCCGACCACGTCTTAGGATTCGATCTCTTGAGTATATTTTTGTACGCTCTGTTTGTTAAGGAAGTCCAATGCTGTCCGTATCATAAGAAAATCCAGCGGCATTTATAAGCTCATCCATGCCATCGATCGGCGCGAATACAATATCATATTCTTCGATGGCTTCGTCTTCTTCAAACTGCCATTTCCTCTTCCTCCTCTTCTTCTACTATCTCTTCCCAGTCTGCGGTTTCCGTTTCGATGAATTCATTTTCCGTCTTTTGCACCCATGACTCGTCTCCCGTTACAACGACTTTTTCTCCGTAAAGTTCCTACGTAGTGTAATCTCTAACGAAACCATATCTCACGATATGTAACTCAACTTCCGACATCTTGAGCAATCACATATTCATACTATTAGAGTAAGGACAATAGATTTCGTGCTCTTTCGATAACCCAAGAAGTGCGTAGGCAAAATCGGTGAAAATTCTAACACCGTAAACGAAAAAACGGTTGAATCTCGAGGGAGCATCGACGTACATCCAACTCTTGTCGTGGAGGTACAAAAATACCATATTGGAACAGTCCGGACGAAGCAAGGTTCCTATAGACAAGACGCATCGGATTAAAATTTCTTGACAGATACGCGATAGACAGGATACTAAGAAGCGTTAGTGCTAGGTTTAATTGACGATTTGGTTAATTTAAGTTTCAATTGACGATTTAGCTATAAAAATTATCAAGGACCGAGATCAAATGCTCATAGGTAGGGAGTTGGATTCTTCTTCCAAGAAAGATGATGATGATATTAAATGTTCTATATTGGATGTCGGAGGTAGTGGCTGTCGGGGGTAAGGCACCTATTCCACACCCATTCACTTGTGCTTTCATCCATTTCGAGAAAATTTCGGCATTATCTCCCCACTGTTCTCCGAGTACACTGTAATAAAAAAGATGATCGTTTCAATGCTTTCAATCGACATTGAAACGGACATCTAATCCATCGCTGTACATGGAGAACCGACGGAAGGGTACTGATGACATATCTCGAAACGAATGAAAAACACAAGTGAATGCAGATGTCTGCTTTATACATTCCTAACTTGTCCATACAGGACAAATCTATCGGTTATTATACGATTGAATATTAATTCTCGTCACATAGACTACGCGACGATTGTTAGAAACCGAATGATACCATCCTGTGTTTAACAACCTTCATATAGTTTTATGTTATGATGAATATCGTTCGTATGTTAACCGATAGACGGGAACTAAGTCGCGTTTGATTTTTACGTATGATTAATTATCGATGAGAATATGAAAATTTCATATTTTCATCAAGATGACATACACGCAAGTTTAATATTTAATTTGAATTAGTTTTACATCTACGTTTTGATTTCAATGTGTTGAAGTTTTTATTTTAGGATAAAACTTTTAAAACTTAGAGTTTTCTTAATTAAGTTTAACATTTTGGATTTAAGGCTGGGATTAGGGTGGGTATTTGACAAGAGTTCAATGTAGAAAATAATGAAGATGAA
Organism: Agapanthus africanus; assembly: GCA_030015575.1. NCBI lineage: Eukaryota > Viridiplantae > Streptophyta > Magnoliopsida > Asparagales > Amaryllidaceae > Agapanthus > Agapanthus africanus. The sequence goes on along the minus strand of JASDDO010000006.1, from coordinate 256,920,911 downwards.
TTAAGATTTGGCCTTGTTCGTGTGTGTTTATGTGTGTGCATGTGTGTGTATGTGTGTGTATTACACTAAAATACCCTTAACTATTGGGGGGTTTTCACAAAACTACTTTAAAAATTTTAAATAAACAATATGTTCTTAAATTAACTAAGTTAATATAAAATTCACTAAAATAACCTTAATTATTGTTGTTTTCACTAAACTATGATTAAGTTTTTTAGTAAAACACCATTCGCTCAACTTTATTTTTTTACACTTAAATACCTTTACTTTTTTGTAACTATGACACTAAAAGACCCTTAACTATTGTTTCATTTCACTAAACTACATATTCCCAACTCTAACGTTAACCCAAACCCTAACCCAAAGCCCTAACTCCAACCCCAACCCAAAGCCCTAACCCTAACCCCTAATTAACTGTTAGTTATGTATATGCCCTAGAGGCTATTGTTGTACATATGATGTATATTATAATGGATGCTTGGATATATATAGAGAGAACTTTCTTGCTCGACATGATAGTATGCTATCTGGTTTCACTTTGTCTTAACATGCTGACTTGTATTGGTTTACTGTCTTACTCTCACATGTTGATAAAGCCCTTAGGATATGTACTCGACTACTAGGACTATGATGCAGATCATACTAGTCGGGCCAGGGTAGTCCAAGAGTACATCCTATAACTATTCCTAGTCGAGAGAGTATCGAGACTGGGCATCGATACTCCAGAGTAGACTAGCGTATACGCTTCTCGACCTATATGATGGGTGATGGATGATCCCATATCCATTGGTGTTTGACATCAGAGAAGGTATACGGGTGCTCAGTGGAGACTGGGTATACTGAACGGACTCGCCGAGAACTCCTATATGGTATTATACCTATCGTCAGATAGCAGTTCTCTGGTGACACTGGTACAGGTTAGTCTGTAGACCCGAGATCGTCATAGAGTCTTATGTGATTCCCACCGTGCTTTGATTTCTACCTTACCACATTCATGAGAACGTGCAAACCAGTGGTTTTTGGATACAGTCCCGAATCACATGGAGGCAATGAGCGATAGGAGGGGTTTCGTCTCATCCGGTATTGGTGGTTGATGTTGTGCTGTGTTCGATTAGCTATAACTGGAAGTCCCTGGCCAGGGCTGATATGGAGATCTACTGGTAAGTGTTATCAGTGGTTTCTCGACCCGTTATAAGCCTCATATCGACATGACCTATCGGTTACTAGGGTTTGACGTTTACCACCCCTAGACTGGATATGCGACATATTAGACGAAGAGACTAGACTGTACGGTAGTGATACTGATTGGATTCACAGGAGTGTGTGAAGGCTTGCTTGTTAATCTTCTGATCGCTCAATACCCGGGTGGCTGTTACGTTTAGCTGACCGCTTGCAGCTTGTGGGTGTTTGATATGATCATCACCTACTGCCGGCGTATTGACGAGTCTTTAGAGTCCTACACAGAGGTTTCCGGACTTAGGAGAAATGGAGTAGGAGCACATATGTGATATGTGCGGGACCGAGATTGATACGGTATGTGATACCGTATTCTATTCTCGCGATATGTGATATCGTTCGGGTATATGTGATATAGTCGGGTCATCGGATCAAGTGTTGATTCGATGAATTGATACATATTATATTAGTCGGTTATTTGTAACATAACCGGATTATTAAATCAAGTGTTGATTTAATAATTTGATGTATAATTATATATGTGATATATTACATTACATTAACTAATATAAGCTCACTTAAATGATTATTTTTCTCACTTGATGATACATTGATATATATGTGATATATGTTAATTGTATTATTTTCTTTTGTTACAAAATTGTATATATGTGATATGTATAATTGTAACATGTTAGGTTACAAATGTAACTAGGGTTTATGAGATTAAACTATGCTAGGGTTTAGATTAGGGTTAATGTTTTATTTTAAGTAAATCAAATTAATTGGATTAAGTCATGTATGAGCTTTGTAGAAACTTCATGATGCTTTGACTAAGTCCACCTCTTTGGATATTTCTAAGATATTTATTAACCCAACCCTAACCCTAACTCATGATTAAGTCTCTACAAGGGTTAAGCATGCCATGCTTAACCCTTGGTTGCATTTCTAACCTCACACAATAATTCATTTTTCATTCATCACACTTATCTTCTTCTTCCTCCTCACAAAAGTTTTCTATCTTTTTCATTAGTGATGTATGTTTAAGAGAAAAAGAAATATAAAAAGAGCAAAATTCCTAGTTCATCATCCTCATCTATTCTAACCACTTAGATTAGGGTATTTGCTTCACTAATACCTCATTAGTAAAGTGATAGCTTGGGTTTGTGTTTCCTCAAGATAGATAGTCTTGGATTTCGAAGACTTCAAGCAAAATGAATCATTCACCTCATGAAGTCTCTCGAGAGTCCGAAAACTTGATGATCGCAGCGAAGGGACCGTAATAAGGAGCTTATGAAGCGAAGGAACGGACTACAAAGATTGTAATCCCTATCACTTAGAAGTAAAGTTGTTTGCTTTAAGTTTTAGTTTGATTCACTAATTAAAGATCTTGTGTTAGGGTTGTTTAAACATGACAAATTTTTAAATTGGCATGGACGATGCCACCCGAAACCTTGCTGTCGTGATTAATAACCCTACAGTGGCATCAGAGCCTAGCTAGAAAATTAGATGGATAAGTGTAGGATTACGAAACCGAAACAACTCCCAAACATTCGAATCGAAACCCTAGTTTCTGTCGATTTTTTTAGATGTCAAAAATTTGTTTAAACAGCTACAGAATGATGTATGAGATACATAATGAACACTGTACAAAAGTCACTCCATTCCCTCGGAAAATGGCTGAGCCCATCACTACCAAAACCGGCCAGATCGGGCTGTTCAGGGTTGAAATTTTTACAGTGTTTAAGACTCTCGGTTTTGGTACTTTAAGTGTTGTTTTGTTTTGCTAATTTTGCATGTGATGTTATCTTTTAGCAAAGGCAATTTGGATTGTTTCGTATTCGTAATTCTAGGTTTGTTTCGGTTATTTTAGACGGTGTTAAAAAGTTCGATCGGATATCAAATACCCACTTTCACCCTTGCCGGAAAATTTTCAAGTGTTGGATTTTTCCTTAGTTAAAGAATATTCAAATATCGTGCAAGTGATTCAATAGACCCTCTAGAAGAACGAAACCTTAACTCGATTATGTGACCGTCAGAACCACCACTAAACCCTAGGATTTGTGGTAGTTCAGCGGTGCCACATATGAGGCATTGGTTGGCCTTTCTACGGCTGGTTCATTGGTACTGTGGCATGTACTGAGTATTTTTAAACTACGCTCAAGTGTTGAGCTTTTGGGAAATTTTTGGGTGTTTGTTGATTCGATCGGAATGTTTAACGTCGTTTAAATTTTTCGGTAATGTGATACAATATGTGGAATTCATATTGTTAAGCATGAAATCCGTAATATATGATATTTCGGGTTTACGATGTCTAAGGTGATTGTGCATTCCAAATGTTGTAGTTTTTCACTTTGTTTTCTGCGACCGTAAGTGTAATATGTGGTGCATCGCCGGTTTCGTTGTTATACATCAATGACAATTGGGATACGCATATTTACTTACGTTGATGACATGTGATGTTATGTGTTGCCTTTGATATGTTATATTAGATCGTCGTGATTTGAATAGCCAGAGGTTTTATGTGGGATGAGGCTTTTAATTTTCATTCATGTAAAATTCATTATATGTAATATTCTTTTATTGGGGCACTTCCGGGTTGAGGATGATATCACCATTGTATATTATTTACTTTTCCGCATTAGGATAGACCCAAGGAGCGAAGCACAAGTAACCGGGTTCTAGGGTCCATTGGGAGGCCATCTCAAGGAGTCGAGAATGGGTCTCCTAACCCTAGAATTGGGAGGGTTACTTCTCGCTCTCGTAGGGGTCTAGGTATGCGGGTTTGGTTATTCATCGCAACCGTGGAATTCGTGTTTTATACATACTCAAAATAAAACACGGACCTCCTACTATATCCAATATTTCATACGTTATCTTCTACTGCTGATTATATGTGATGTGATCATATTATATGCGTGAGACGAATGCTTTATTATTGTATATATGATATATAATAAACGTTGCTTATGTTTTGCACCCACGCTAGTCCCACCCCGGTATGCCGTTAGTTAAGGAACCTAACGTTGCATAACGGGACACTGTGGCGAATGCGGATGGCATAAGCGTACGTTGTATTTTTGTTTCTCCTGTGATGCTTAGGAAGTATAAATGATGGGACTTCATTAATGAGATTAATGAAAGAAAAAAAAAACCTAAAAGATATTGTAGAATCAAATTTATAAAAAGGGTAGCTCTAGTTTTTGCTTTGCATAGCGGTATTCTTTGTAGAATATCCAGCACCTTATTCGATAAGGAAAGAGCCGAGATCCCTTCACCGGAAGTGATCTCTTTAGCGATACTACCAGATACTACAATTCATTCGATTTTGTTTTTTATTGCTTCTATAGTTCTTTCTTTGCATAGTGGTATTTGTGAAATATCCTGTACCTTATTCGATAAGAAAAGAGCCGAGATCCCTTCACCGGGAGTGTCCCCTTTAGCGAAACTAGTAAAAGTCTCAGAAACACTCCTTTTCAAAATCACTTGTTTCTACAACGATATCCAGTTCATTACGCTCATGATTTTCATAAAAACCTGCGTAGCCCTCTATCATTTCAGATAAGTATTGTTTAGTATTTGTGCTACGGTAGTTTGGCCTCCGTCAAGGCGTAGTGTATGGTAGCTGATTAGTATTTATCTATAGTATAAGATGCGATTGGATTAGGGTATTCGTACGGCGTACTTTGGCCTCCGTCAAAGGTCGTGTAGGTGGGTCTAATTCAATCAAGAAATGAACGGGTCGAACTTGACTAGCATCCTATGGGTAGTTTGGCCTCCGTCAAGGTCATAGGACGCTAGGGGTAAAAGTATTATCGGGAATTTCAAGTGTTGAAATTTGCAATGAGATTGTATACCTTCTATGAGATAGTTGGATCCTGATACCCACTGCGAGTAAGAATTACTCCTAGAAGAGTTTTACGCATGACAATTAGCCAATCAAGTAGGTGTCTAGAAAAGTGTTAACGGGGTTATACCTCTGGGAAAACGAGGTTTATTTTAATTAGGTCCATACGAAAGCACGGGGAACCTCCCTCAAAGTACCAACACTAACCTGGCTGAAAGATTGGCGAACTTGTAAAGTGTAATTAATCGCGGCTAGTCTTACCTTTTAGGGTTTTAAGAAAGATTTGATAAAAGCAATGGGAGCCATCTTGATTAAATAAGATAATAACCAATCTAATCTTGCAAGAAAATACGCTAAAGTGTTTTCTTCTCTTTTTCTCCAGATAGCGACTATGTCAGGCCTTAATCAAGATAATAATATGGATGTATTGACCGAACCCGCATATTATACTAAGCAGGGGAACGTTGTTCCGGTTCTTTCTTATAAATGTTATAAGACTGAACAGGGAATAGGAGAATATCTGGATTCTCACGCCGCCCATACGAAGAACAAGCATGTTGATTCATCTTCTTCGGGTGTGTTTGTTATTGAGAACTGTTTCTCAGTTCACACTACGTCCTGGGTATTAGATACCGGATCAGAATCCCACATATGTAACATGTTACATAGGCTATAGAAAGGTAGAGAATTGGGAGAGGGTGATCATTCCATAAGAGTAGAGAATGGTGCAAATGTTGCAGCCAAAGCAGTTGGCGAGTATCACCTTATATTACCAAATGGTAATACATTGATTCTGAACGAATGCTATTACATTCCGACCCTAATATGAAATCGTATATCAGTTTCTTTATTAAGTAAAGAAGGATATAATTTTGTAGTACAGGATAATGTTATGAACATAATTCTGAATCAAAAGTTGATTGGATCAGGCTCGTTAAATAATGGCATATACGTTCTAAACCAAACTACAGTTCTTAATGTATAAAACACACACAAGAGTAAGAGTTCAGAAATGAACGAATCCTTCTTATGGTATTGTAGACTAGGTCATATCAATGCGATACGACTAGCTAAGTTACATAAGGATGGATATTTGAATCTGTTCGAATTTTCATCTTACGACACTTGCCAGTCATGTCTCAAAGGCAAGATGACCAAAACTCCATTTAGTGGACACGGAGAAAGAGTTACATAACTCTTGGGACTGATACATAGTGATGTATGCGGTCCCATGTCTACACATGCCAGGAATGGTTCTTTGTACTTCATTACATTCACTGACGATCTCTCAAGATACGGACATGTGTTCCTGATGAAACACAAGTCTGATCTTTTTGAGGAATTCAGATAATATAAGCACGAAGTAGAGAATCAAACGGGTAAAAGTATCAAGATCGTTCGATCTGATCGAGGAGGAGAATACTTGAGCAATGAGTTCCTGAACTATTTAAAAGAGAATGAGATTCTCTCTCAGCTTACTCCTCCTTATACACCATAACACAACGGTGTATCGGAGCGGAGGAATCGCACCCTATTAGATATGGTGCGCTCTATGATGAGCACTGCTGAGTTGCCTATTTCTTTTTGGGGTTATGCGCTTGAGACAGCTACATACCTATTGAATAACAGTTCCGTCCAAATCAGTGACTACCACTCCATATGAGATATGGAATGGGAAGAGACCATGTTTTAATTTCATTCAGATATGGGGTTGTCCGGCATATGTGAAAACACAAAATCCGGACAAACTCGAGGCAAGGTCTATTCTGTGCAAGTTTTCCCAAACATTCGTGAGGGTATATCTTCTACCACTCCGAGGAACAAAAGGTGTTTGTTTCTCGACATGCCACCTTTTTAGAAAAGCGTTTTCTTATGAAAGAAATTAGTGGCAATGATGTAGAACTGGAAGAAGTTCCAGCTACACAAACTACAACAGAAGATTTAGTGGAACTAGAGGATTCAGTAGTTCCCAACGAACTCCAGCCTCTCCGCCGATCTAGTAGGGTTCCCCATCCACCTAAGAGATACTACGGTTTTCTCTTTGATGGTAGGAGCGAGGATTGCATCATGGAAGATGATGATCCGACTAGCTTCGAGCAGGCCATCACGAGTGGAGACTCTGTGAAATGGCTGGATGCAATGCGATCTGAGATGGAATCCATGTACACCAACAAAGTATGGACTTTGGAAGTTGCTCCTGAAGGGTAAAACCCATTGGGAGTAAATGGATCTTTAAGAAGAAACTTGGTGTAGATGGAAAAGTTGAGACTTTCAAAGCTGGACTTGTTGCAAAGGGTTTTCGTCAACGACCAGGTGTGGATTATGGCGAAACCTTTTCTCCAGTGGTTATGCTTAAGTCCATCCTTACTTGCCATTGCTGCATACCATGACTACGAAATCGGGCAAATGGATGTTAAGACTACCTTTCTAAATGGTGATTTGGAAGAGTGCGTGTACATGACTCAGCCAGAGGGTTTCGTAGACAATGGGAGCAGCGGAAAGGTGTGCAAGCTGCATAAATCAATCTACGGTTTAAAACAGGCATCATGGAGCTGGAACATCTGTTTTGATGTGGTAGTCAAAGAGTTTGACTTCATCAAGAACGTAGATGAACCTTGTATATACAAGAAGGTAGCAGAGAGTAAGGTTGTCTTCCTCGTATTGTACGTGGATGACATACTCTTGATAGGAAATGATGTTCCTATGCTGCATTCGGTCAAGCTCTTCTTATCATATAGATTCTCAATGAAAGATCTAGGTGATGCCACTTGCATTTTGAGGATTAAGATCTATAGAGATAGATCTAAACGGATACTGTGATTGTCCCAATCTAGGTACACTGACACCATACTAAAGAGATTTAGTATGGAAGAATCCAAGCGTGGGTATTTACCCATGATCTCTAGACCCACTCTCTCCAAAGAGATGTCTCCTAAGACTGATTTGGAAAGAGCTCACACGCAAGGGATACCCTATGCTTCGGCGGTAGGCTCTATCATGTACGCGCTATGTACCAGACCCAATGTAGTATACTCACTAAGTGTAGTGAGTAGGTATCAAGCAGATCCTGAAGAGAGTCACTGGACAGCTGTGAAGAACATTGTTAAGTACTGGAGAAGGACTAAAGAGATGTTCTTGGTGTATGGTAACGGAGAACTCCAGGTGGAATTCTTTACCGATTCGAGCTTCCAAAATGATTAGGACGACTCTAAGTCGCACTCGGGATTTGTCTTCACCCTCAATGGAGGGGCGGTTTGTTGGAAGAGTTCCAAACAGGAAACCAGGCAGACTCGACGATGGAGGCTGAATACATCGCTGCCAACGATGCTGCTAAAGAGGCTGTCTGAATCAAGAAGTTCATAACTGAACTTAGAGTGGTTCCGTCCATTAAGCATCCAATACCTTTGTATTGTGATAACAATGGAGCTGTGGGTTTAGCCAAAGAACCTAGGTCCTATCAGAGATCCTGGCATATTCTGAGGTAGTATCACCTAATCTGAGAGATAGTTGATCGTCGAGAGATCGAGGTCAGGAGAATTGACACGAAGGACAACACTGCGGATCCACTCACAAGGCCATACCCCAGATACACTTTGAAAGACTCTTCGGGATGTTGGGTATGAGATATTACAACAGCTGGTCTTAGTGCAAGTAGGAGATTGTTAGTTATGTATATGCCTTAGAGGCCATTGTTGTACATATAATGTATATTATAGTGGATGCTTGGATATATATAGAGAGGACTTTCTTACTCGACATGATAGTATCCTATCTGGTTTCACTTTGTCTTAACATGTTGATTTGTATTGGTTTACTGTCGTACTCTCACATGTTGATAAAGCCCTTAGGATATGTACTCGACTACTAGGACTATGATGCAGATTATACTAATGGGGCCAGGGTAGTCCAAGAGTACATCCTATAACTGTTCCTAATCGAGAGAGTATCGAGACAGGGCATCGATACTCCAGAGTAGACTAGTGTATACGCTTCTCGACCCATATGATGGGCGATGGATGATCCCATATCCATTGGTGTTTGACATCAGAGAAGGTATACGGGTGCTCAGTGGAGACCGGGTACACTGAACGGACTCGCCGAGAACTCCTAGATGGTATTATACCTATCGTCAGATAGCAGTTCTCTGGTGACACCGGTATAGGTTAGTCTGTAGCCCAGAGATCGTCATAGAGTCTTGTGTGATTCCCACTGTGCTTTGATTTCCACCTTACCACGTTCATGAGAACGTGCAAAACAGTGGCTTTTGGATACAGTCCAGAATCACATGGAGATAATGAGCGATAGGAGGGGTTTCGTCTCCCGGTATTGAGGGTTGATATTGCGCTGTGTTCGATTGGCTATAACTGGAAGTCCCTAGCCACGGCTGATATGGAGATCTACTGGTAAGTGTTGTCGGTATTTTCTCGACCCGTTATAAGCCTCACATCGACACGACTTATCGGTTATGGGGTCTGACGTTTACCACCCCTAGACTGGATATGCAATATATCAGACGAAGAGACCGGACTGTACGGTAGTGTCACTGATTGGATTCACAGGAGTGTGTGCATGCTTGCTTGTTAATTTTCTAATCACTCAATACCTGGGTGGCTGTTACGTTTAGCTGACCACTTGCAGCTTGTGCGTGTTTGATATGATCATCACCTACTGCCGGCGTATTGGCGAGTCTTTAGAGTCCTACACAGAGCTTTCCGGGTTCAGGAGAAACGGAGTAGGAGCACATATGTGATATGTGCAGGACCGATATTGATATGGTATGTGATACTGTATTCGATTCTCGCGATATGTGATATCGGCCGGGTATATGTGATCTAGCCGGGTCATCGGATCAAGTGTTGATTCGATGGATTAATACATATTATATTAGTCGGTTATTTGTAATATAGCCGGATTATTAAATCAAGTGTTGATTTAATAATTTAATGTATAATTATATATGTGATATATTATATTACATTAACTAATATAAGCTCACTTAAATGATTATTTTTCTCACTTAATGATACATTAATATATATGTGATATATGTTAATTGTATTATTTTATTTTGTTACAAAATTGTATATATGTGATATGTATAATTGTAACATGAATGCAACTAGGGTTTATGAGATTAAACCATGCTAGGGTTTAGATTAGGGTTAATGTTTTATTTTAGGTAATTCAAATTGATTGGATTAAGTCATGGATGAGCTTTGTAGAAACTTCATGATGTTTTGACTAAGTCCGCCTCTTTGGATATTTCTAAGATATTTATTAACTGAACCCTAACCCTAACTCATGGTTAAGTCTCTACAAAGGTTAAGCATGCCATACTTAACCTTTGGTTGTGTTTCTAACTTCACACAATAATTCATTTTTCATTCATCACACTTATCTTATTCTTCCTCCTCACAAAAGCTTTCTAGTTTTTTCATTAATGATGAATGTTTGAGAGAAAAAGAAATATAAAGAGAGCAAAATTCCTACTTCATCATCCTCATCTATTTTAACCACTTAGATTAGGGTGTTTGCTTCACTAATATCTCATTAGTAAAGTGATAGCTTGGGTTTGTGTTTCCTCAAGGTAGATCGTCTTGGATTTCGAAGATTTCAAGCAAGATGCATCATTCGCCTCATGGAGCCTCTCGAGGGTCCGGAAACTTGATGATCACAGCGAAGAGAACAAGGAGCTTATGAAGCGAAAGAACGTACTACAAAAGTTGTAATCCCTATCACTTAGAAGTAAAGTTATTTGTTTTAAGTTTTAGTTTGATTCTCTAGTTAAAGATCTTGTGTTAGGGTTGTTTAAACATGACAAATTTTTAAATTGGCATGGATAATACCACCTGAAACATTGCTGTCGTGATTAATAACCCTACATTAACTACTCTAACCACTGACCCTAACCCAAACCCTTAAAACCCTAACCCGGCCCCAACCCCAACCCCAACCCCTAACCCCAATTAAAACCCTAGCAGCAGCAACAATTGCTGCATCAATCAACACCAACCAACAAAATTTAATCTTGAGAGAAAAAAATTTAAATTTATTGAGAAAAAAATTGAACTGGGTTATACTTACCACTTCAAGCCAACGGAGAAGAGAGAGCTCGAGAAGCGGCGGCGAAGCGTCAAGATCGGGGCAGGGCTACGGCATCAATCGCGAGCGGCGACGGTGAAGCGGCGGAGGCGAGAGTTTCAAATGGCCTCGACTACGAAAGCGAGCAGGCGTGGTCTTCGACGGGGCTCGACAGCGGCGGCGAAATCGACCATGAAGGCGGGAGAAAATTTGGGTGGAGGGAAAAATTTTGGGAGAAAATGAAAATGAAAGCTCGTGAGAAAATTTGGGGGATTGGGATTTATCTCGAGTGGAGTGTGAGGCCTGCCACTCGTAAAGATTTAGTCACGGTGATATCCGTGACTAAATCATAGAGAACCGTGAAGAAAAATTTGTCACTGTTTAGACCGTGACAAATTCCTCGTTACCGTTGGCCTCTTTTGTAGTAGAGCACAAATAACATGGAAAAGACGAGGAAGCGCTGAATTGAAAAAGAATTCTTGCTAATTAATAGTAATGTGATTCACATCTCTTTCCACTAAACCGTCTGGGCGTTAATGGAGGAAAGGTGCCATAGGAGAGAATTTTCTCCTATAGCGTTGGAAAAATGCATCCTCCATGATTTTTTTCGACGATCGGCATACATCACCTCCATTTTTATCATCTAAAATATGGATACACCAAATTTCATGTGATTATACCATCTTTTCACCGTTGATTTAGTTGGTGCAAAATTAATGGTTTACCGACAATAGAACTTTTTACATTGCTAATTCAACGGTGAAAAAGCGGTGGAATCACATAAAATTTGGTGTGTGCACATCAAAAGGGTCCGGGTTGGGTCCGAACTGAAGAGAACGAACTCACCATATGCTTAAATGGGTCCGAACTGAAGAGAACCAGACCCGACCCATTTATGAAACCATCAAAAGGGTCCGGGTTGGGTCGGGTCTAGAAGCAAACTCACATATACTTTACCCATATTATATTAGTGGTCCTGGGTTGGGTTCGATTCTAGACCCAACCCACTAACAACTCTGCCATGGGCTTATGGAATTAAGTTGGCGTTTGCACAAAAATATTTTTAGAGCAAACATCAGGGATGTGGCTTATCTCTGGAGCCAGCAGTGGTCGACTATGGCCTCGTTTTCCTCTTGGGTTTATTAAGGAGCTATCTTAAAATTGCATAGGTGCGTATATTTGATTTTATGCTAGATGGCATTAGAACGGTCCTTAATCATAAGAATTTCAGTTAACTATATTGATTATTTATTTATTACAGGAAGAGCTTTCTTAAACTAGAAGTTTATGTGGATTGTTTAGTTATAAGAAATCCTTTAAAACCTAATGTTAGAAAGCAGTTCGGTAACATAACGTTCATATTTAGTGGCTTGATTCCATGACTAACTTTGTATAGGTTGGACCAACTGATGTATGAACAGCTTTTCTAGTTGGTTATTTCTTTATGGAAAAATAATAGGCCGGCTAGTCGTTTCTAAAAGTTATTAATAAAGTTTTAAGGCGATACAAAAGTCCCTGAACAAAAACAAATTAGAACACTATGTAAAATGATATCAAGAATCACATCTCACTATTTAACCATCGATGGAGCCTTCGAGGTCCTCCTTGTGGCCATGCACGCCGAGCCCAAACACTATCAAACTTTGTGAACACCTTCATGACTTAAACATCGATGGAGCCTTCAAGGTCCTCCTTGTGGCCATGCACGCCGAGTGTTGAAAATTGATGCAAATTAAAGTCTATGGTTAGGTGCCACCTTTTGACATCCATGACATTGTTAGGTGATGACAATGATAGGTGGTCACTTTGTTAGGTGCTACTTTTAACATCCATGACATTGTTAGGTGATGACAATGATAGGCGGTGACTTTGTTAGGTGCTATTTTTGACATCCATGACATTGTTAGGTGATGACAATGATAGGTGGTAACTTTGTTAGATAGTGACATTGTCCTGGGTGCTATAAAAGCACATCTTATGAGAGGCATCTTGTATCCAATCCATCACTAGTATCCATCACAAGTATCATCACAAGAGGCAAAGGCCAAGAGAGATTTGTATAGAGAGATTTGAGAGAAATCTCCTAGGGTTGTTCTTTCTTGTAAACTTGATTCAAGTATAGTAGACGTTTGCAGATTCCGCTCTACCGGGGACTAGACATACGGTGGGTGAACCTCGTTAACAAATCTATCTTGTTTGTGATTGATTGCTTTCTTATTCCTGCACTTTAATTTATATTGTCTTTCGTCGTTTAATTGCGTGATTGTATTTTTGCGTGATTTGAGTTTTGTCGCGAACACTGTTCCGTGGATCGACTCCCCCTCCCAACAGCTTGTATCAGAGCAAGGTTAAGAGAACCTAGGGTTCTTCGATTCTATAATCTAGGTAACGGTGGGTAACGACGCTTGTGTCCTCTTCCCCACTTTCTTAGATTATAGTTTTGAAGGCGTTGGTTCAGATCTAGGAGGAAGTCGAGTTTGCTGCGATACAGACGAAAGATGGCAGAGGATAGGATAAGAATCGAGAAATTCAATGGTCACAATTTCGGTTGGTGGCGCATGCAGTTAGAAGACTGTCTATACCAAAAGGATCTATATCTTCCGTTGTTAGGAGAAAAGTCCGAGAAGATGACCGATGAGGAGTGGAACCTTTTGGATAGGAAAGCCCTGGCAACGATTAGATTGTCATTGACTCCGCAGGTGGCCTTTAATATCTCAAAGGAGAAAACAACTAAGACGCTAATGACGACGTTAGCGAAGTTGTATGAGAAGCCATCGACATCAAATAAAATATTTTTGATGAAGAAGCTTTTCAACATGAAGATGGTGGAGAATAGTTCGGTGATAGAGCACCTTAACGAATTCAACAGCGTGACAAGCCAACTTGAGTCCGTTTCAATCATCTTTGAAGACGAGATTCGAGCTCTACTGTTCCTATGTTCGTTGCCAGAGAGTTGGGAGAACATAGTAATGGCGGTTAGCAACTCTATCTCAGGGATTCTCACGTTTAATGATGCGGTAAGCTGCATATTAAACGATGAGATGCGAAGAAAGTCCGTGAGTGGGAGTTCTGGAACTTCTGCACTTTCGGTGGAGAATCGTGGCAGAACAATGGAAAGGGGAAAGTGGAAAAAGGGCAAGTCTAAAAGCCGGGGTAAATCTCAAGGAAAAATCCAAGGCGCCTGTTGGAATTGCGGAAAGAAGGGCCACAGAAGAAGTGAATGCAAGCTTCCGAAGAAAGGCTCAGATGAGAAGACGGATGAAAAGGAAGCGAATATGGTGTCTTTACAAGAACAAGGGGAACAAGGTCTTTGTCTATCGGCGAATGAGAATACAAAGTCGGATACTTGGTTCCTAGATTCAGGGGCTTCTTTTCATTGCACTTCGGGCAGACACCACTTTAGCGAGTATGTTCAGGGAGATCTTGGACATGTGACGGTGGGAAACGGTCAATCGTGTAAGATCGTTGGAAAAGGGACGATCATCTTGCAACCGTCGGGAGGTGGTCAAATCAAATTGAAGAATGCTCGTCATATTCCTGATTTGAAGAAAAGCTTGATTTCCACAAGTCAGCTAGACAACGAAGGGTTTATTACAACGTTTGGGAATTCTCAATGGAAGATTTCCAAAGGATCGTTAGTGGTCGCAAGGGACAAGCTGAGCGGTTCGTTGTACTCATTCAATGGGAGCAGCGGAGGCTCGACTGCATTGACGGCCAGTTCGGAGAAAGATTCGGAGACTTCGTTGTGGCATAAAAGATTGGGGTACCTCAGCGAGAAGAACATGAAAATTCTTCAAGCTAAGGGGGTTCTTTCGGGGCTGAAAAAGGTGGAGTTGGGGTTTTGCGAGAGCTGCGTTTGTGGGAAGCAAAACGCGCTTAGTTTTCAAATTGGAGGCGTAGCGAAAAAGACCAAGAAACTAGAGATGGTGCATACGGACGTGTGGGGTCCGGCCTCGGTGGAGTCTTATGGCGGAAATCGGTACTTTGTGACGTTCATCGATGATACAGGTCGGAAGACATGGGTGTACGCGATGAAGAAAAAGTCCGATGTGTTTGGCATCTTCAAACACTGGATTACGCAGGTGGAGAACCAAACGCGGATGAAGGTTAAACGCTTAAAGTCCGATAATGGCGGAGAATACTGCACCCAAGAGTTCGAGGAGTTTTGGGGTATTCGTTGGTTGAAGACGGTACCTGGGACGCCACAGCAAAATGGTATCGCTGAAAGGATGAACAGAACGATCCTAGAGCGAGTGTGAAGCATGACCTTGGATGCGAATCTGCCAAAATTCTTATGGGCGGCAGCGGTCGATGCTGCTGTGTATCTGATCAACAGAAGCCCGGCGAGTGCGCTTGATGGAGGCATTCCAGAAGAAATTTGGTCGGGTAAACCGGTCAACTATTCGCACCTTAAAGTATTTGGCTGTATCGCGTATTCTTTGATTGATAAGGCGGAAAGGAGTAAGCTTGACTCTAAATCTAAGAAGTGTGCTTTCATCGGGTATGGTGGAGACGAGTTCGGATATCGGCTGTGGGATTACACAAGTAAGAAAGTAATACGAAGCCGGAACGTTGTCTTTGATGAGCAGCACTTATATAGAGAAGAAAAGCAAGCCAAAGATGATGTTGTATCTGAGTTCGTGGAGTTAGACGGAACTCAAGAGAACAATCAGGTGTCCACAAGTGGGGATCAAAACATGGAGGAAGCTGCAGTGCAGGATCAGGTTTAAGAACATGATGACCACCATGTTCAGCAACCAGATGTACCAGTTTTGAGGAGATCTACGAGAGAAAGGAGACTATCTAAAAGACTTGTTACCGACTTCATTTTGTACACGGATTCGGGGGAGCCTGAATCCCTTGAAGAGGCAACGCAAGACGGTGCTAGTAAGCAGTGGGAGCGAGCTATGGACGAGAAGATGGATTCTTTGAAGAAGAACCGCACGTGGGACCTAGTGAAGCTACCCAAGGGTCAAAAAGTGTTGCTGAATAGATGGGTGTACCGGATAAAAGATGAGGCCGATGGTGTGAAAATGACATCAATTCGGGTGATCCTTAGTATTGTGGCGGTGGAGGATCTGCACTTAGAGCAGCTTGATGTAAAGACTGCGTTCTTTCATGGAGATTTGGTGGAGGAGATCTATATGATGCAGCCACCAGGATACGAGGTGAAGGGAAAAGAAACTATGGTGTGTAAACTGCGAAAGAGCTTGTACGGCCTTAAGCAAGCTCCAAGACAGTGGTATCTCAAATTCGATCAGTTCATGCTAGAGACGGGATTTGTGCGTGGTGAGTCAGATCACTGTGTCTATATTCAAACTTTTGAGGATGGAGACTATATCATTCTATCACTCTATGTAGATGATATGTTGGTAGCGGGTCCGAACTTCGAGAAAATTCAAAGTCTGAAGAAGATGATGGCTGAAAAGTTTTCCATGAAAGATATGGGAGCGGCCAAACAAATTTTGGGCATGAAGATCGTTCGAGATAGGAAGCAGCGGAAGCTGTGGTTATCGCAAAGCGACTATATCGAGAAGGTTTTGAAGCGGTTCAACATGGACAAGTCAAAACCGGTGAGTATGCCTTTAGCAAAACATTTCAAACTCATGAAGGAGTTTTGCCCTACAACTCAAGAGCAGAAAGACGAGATGGCAAGAGTGCCTTATGCTTCTGCGGTAGGGAGTTTAATGTATGCAATGGTGAGTACGAGACCAGATATTGCACATGCAGTGGGAGTTGTGAGCCGGTATATGCAAAACCCGGAGAAGGAGCATTGGAATGCGGTGAAGTGGATTTTGAGGTATCTTAAGGGTACGTCTAGTCACTGCTTATGTTTCGGGGGCGACTCTATAAAGGTGCACGGTTACGTTGATGCGGACTACTCGGGTGATCGAGATAGTGGGAAGAGCACAACGGGATACGTATTTACAGTTGGGGGAACAGCGGTAAGTTGGATATCTCAACTGCAAAAAGTGGTAGCATTGTCAACTACGGAGGCTGAGTACGTGGCAATCACGGAAGCCGGCAAAGAGATGATATGGCTACAAGGGTTACTCGAAGAGTTAAGTAAGAAGCAAGACTTCAATACCTTGTGGAGCGACAGCCAAAGTGCAATACATTTGGCAAAGAATGCAGCATATCATTCTCGGACGAAGCATATCAAGGTGCGGTACCACTTCATACGCATGGCGTTAGAAGATGGTGAGTTGACACTGCAGAAGATCGCGGGAGAAAAGAATCCGGCGGATATGTTCACCAAAATAGTAGACAGAGATAAGCTGAATCTCTGTTGCAGATTGGTGAATCTCTCCACGAAAATTTAATGAGGAGAGAGCAGCAGCGGAATCGTGTGAAGTTTACTAGTGCTGAGAATCAAGCCAAAAAAATTACTTCAAGTGGGACAATGTCGAGATTGTGATGAATTTGCATCAAGGTGGAGTTTGTTGAAAATTGATGCAAATTAAAGTCTATGGTTAGGTGCCACCTTTTGACATCCATGACATTGTTAGGTGATGACAATGATAGGTGGTGATTTTGTTAGGTACTACTTTTGACATCCATGACATTGTTAGGTGATGACAATGATAGGCGGTGACTTTGTTAGGTACTACTTTTGACATCCATGACATTGTTAGGTGATGACAATGATAGGCGGTGACTTTGTTAGGTTCTACTTTTGACATTCATGACATTGTTAGGTGATGACAATGAAAGGTGGTAACTTTGTTAGATAGTGACATTGTCCTGGGTGCTATAAAAGCACATCTTATGAGAGGCATCTTGTATCCAATCCATCACTTGTATCCATCACAAGTATCATCACAAGAGGCAAAGGCCAAGAGAGATTTGTATAGAGAGATTTAAGAGAAATCTCCTAGGGTTGTTCTTGCTTGTAAACTTGATTCAAGTACAGTAGACGTTTGCAGATTCCGCTCTGCCGGGGACTAGCCATACGGTGGGTGAACCTCGTTAACAAATCTATCTTGTTTGTGATTGATTGATTTCTTATTCCTGCACTTTAATTTATATTGTCTTTCGTCGTTTAATTGCGTGATTGTATTTTTGCGTGATTTGGGTTTTATCGCGAGCACTGTTCCGTGGATCGACTCCCCCTCCCAACACCGAGCCCAAACACTATCAAACTTTGTGAACACCTTCATGATTGTTGTTGTTGGTCTCTTCATAAAGTCTATTAATGTCAGATACATCTAATCAAATATACATAGTACTCACTCCGATCCTTTTTTATTTGTCATTTTAGAGTAATGCACACCGATTAAGAAAAGTATTATCATTTTCTTAATTTCAGTAATTAATCTACTGCCATATCACCACTAAAAAAATCATATCATTTCTTTCATCAACTATTAAGGAAAGCATTATCGTTTTTTTAATATCGGCAATTAATTTTCTAAGTTATTTTCTGGTATTGTTTCATTTATTGATATCTTTATCATTAATGATTTTCTCGTTATTCCAAAAACGTCAAGTAAAATGAGACACCTTTTTATTTCCAAAATGGCAAATAAAAAAGACGGAGGGAGTAATTAGTATTCCTCCGCTCTAAGCGTATGGATCATGTTATGTAACCATGCATGTTTACTCTATTTTTTTGTTGGTATAAACGATGGGTAAAATGGGAAAGGAAAAGATTAAGCTTTTAAATAGATTGTTAATTTAAAATTATTTCATAATGATATCGAGTCATTGAGGAATGGATCAAGTTTGCAACAAGCGTGGAACAATCGACTAGAAATAATTGCTAGTGGGCCCCACATAATGGGTAATGCGAAGGTCCAAACGATTGCTTGTCTCCTTATATAGGACAATCGGTCCCGACTCTCCAATCAATTAATGACACGTCACCATCAAGGCTACCTAGGCCTATGATATGCCAGATGGCACGCTGTATTCATGTGATTGGCCGTGGGATGCAGGCATGGGTGTTCCATCAAGTCCTAAAAAATACTGTCCCGCTTCGCTAATCGGCCATCAACATGATGGACACAACTGATACATGTGTGTGCGGTCGTCTGTATCCCATACAAATACTAATATATAATGCCGATTACTTGGTATTTTCGAGCACATGGAAAACTAACCGCTGTATCTGAAATTACATATCGTTTTGGTTAAAATGGAGTCCTTATAATATGTTTCATAACGTACATGTCTTGTTAAGCATGGCTGCAGCTACATGCATAACTACTTATAGTTTTGATTTCTTTTTTCTGTTCCAACTTTTAGGAAATACATATAATATATATGATTATGTGGGCTTGAATATAAACGTATGGATTTTAGGCCTTTATTTATATACCCAAACTTAACCCAATAAATATATGATCCTAGGATTGTTACTCTTAAAACATATCAAGTTACATAGTATTATAGTCAGGCTGTACAAGATGTTTGGATGATATGAGGTCTATTTTTTATAATTTATAATTGTAGTTAAACAACCACCACCACCCTTAAAGAATTAAGTGGGGCTTATATAATAACTTCAGGATAGCCATCCATAATTAAAGAAGTTAAAGATAGTTTAGTAGTAAACAATGAAAGTTCAGAATAGTTAGTAAAATTTACCCATAAACTTATGGCACACTTAAGCCCCGTAACTTTTGACAAATGTGTTTCCTAGAATATAATGTCCAAGATAGATGATGCCTGAATAAAATGGACACAGAATTGGATTTTGACTGCCCCTCGACACATTTTTCACTTAAATCGGTTGATCCAGCCATTAATCCTCTTAGGAACACAAATAACATGGAAAAGACAAGGAAGCACTGTGTGTGTGTGTGTGTGTGTGTGTGTATAAACTAAGGCAATAATTGTGAAAGCTATGTGGATTGATCACGTGTGAATGGATGGCGTCCTTTAGCGAGAAGGACACACGTGGTACCAAATGTTCACGTGAAACCAGGCTTAGGGGTGACTCAACAATGCATGATTGATACTAATAATTGTCATAGTGGGACAATTTCTTTGATTTAGATTTGGGCCTAGATTCTGCTATTGGATCAACTATATCTATATTAATATGAGCAGTGTACGAGAAACACGTGGAGAAGAAACCATTTTAATTTTTTTCCATATCACCAATACTGATATGTAAATAATTGATAATTTTATTTTATATTAAACTTAAAATAAAATTTAAAATATGTGGATTTTAGGATTATTGTTGCTATTCACGTATAACAAAATTCTCATAACTGAAAAAAATTTAGGTTACCATCATCTCTGTAACTCTTCTCGTTCCCACGTTCTCATCTCTCAAACTAATTTTTTTAAAATTCTTTTAAATCTTTGTAATGTTAAAATATACAAGCGTACATCGTATGTGCACTTACTAGTGGATTTAATGGCATGACAATTAGATTTGAATTTGGACTTTTGACTAGGATTTACACTAGTCCTTTGAACCATTTGTATTATGAAGCTCTTCCTTTCATTAATTGATCTTTCAATGAAAAGCCCGGAAGCGTTCTTGTCTTCGTCTTCGTTAACTCAAAAAAAAATTTGTATTATGGCGTGAATAAATTTTAGGATAGTTTTAGGGTAAATTGTCAAAAAGACCCCGGCCAGCTCGGTAGTCGTCTAAAACCTCTAATATTTTAAAAATTGTTGCGAAAGGCCTACTGTTCTAAATCTTTGTGAAAAAACCCTGGGCCGCATTTTATTTACGCCTTTATTCCCTCTAAATACTTAGATATTACAAACAATTGTTTAGATATTACATACAGCTTTTTAGATATTATAGGCAACTCGTATAAAAGAGGTTTTAATTCGGCCCAGAAGATTTTTAACAAGAGCAAAAAGCCCAGGAGTTTTTACACAAGTTTGAAGCGGGCTAGGGGCTTTGTAACAGTTTACCCTATTTTCTATTACATGGATAATTTATTATTTATTGTTATAAATGTGTAAAGTCGGTAAAAAATATGTTATATTTCAAAACTTTGACGAATCAATTCTTTCAGTTAGAAATATTTTATTAGCAAAAATTCATGATAACCTATAAAATTAATAATCAATTATTTATCGATAATTATATATAATCAATTAAGATGAAAATGAGACGAGATCATTCAATAAAAATGAAAAAACCATCTAGAGTTCGAAAGAGTTGAAGTCCAAGAACAAGAAAGTGTTGAAATATAAAATTTAATCAATCAAAACATATATAAAAATTAGATTTAACAAAAACATTTTTATTGTTTGACAGAGTTGAGGAGAAAATATCAAAATCCAAGCTTCCCAAAAAAGTTGCAAAGTATAATTTAACCAACCAGAACACAAAAATATTAGTTATATCCCGAAAAAAGTTTAAGGGCAGGAGAGAGTGATGAAACATCTCAAAGTGCAAGCACACATAAAAAGCTGTGATATGTAATTAAATCAATCAACTAAATGTAATCAGGGTGAGAGTTGAAAAGATTGGGTGCCATGGAGTACATAAAAATTTGAGTAGTCTCGTGTTACATCGTACATACTAAACTAAACGTAAAAAAATAATCAAAAAGGACCAAAAATGATCCAGTGATAATAGAAGATTAGTAAAGAACCTAAACGCGCAGGATCCAAAATGTTCACCTCAAAAATTAGGGTGCCACACCATCTTATATACAATTTCTTAAGTTTTTTTTATAGATTTGAACTTAGGACCCTTGTTAGGAATTAGTTAAATAAAATCCCATTAAGGGAGGAATTGTTAGGAATTAGTTAAATAAAATCCCATTTTATTTGGGACTCCTTGCTTTAGAATAGGTCTTCATTAGTTGGAAGATCCCTTATTTGTAGTATTTTCTGTTTTGATGTAAATGGCTATTTAATGGCCTAAATGCTTTCCATTCAATATATGATTTTCCTCTCAAATTTCTTTGTGTTCTTTATCATTTGGTATCAGAGCCAGGTCAAGAGGCTTTGTAGAAGCAGCAGTCTTCTAAGGATTTAAGCAGAGGCAATGACTACAGAAGGTGCTTTTGTTCAACCAGCAGTGCCGAGGTTCGATGGTCACTATAGTCATTGGGGGATGCTTATGGAAAATTTTCTCCGATCAAAGGAATACTGGGATGTGGTGGAGAATGGAGTTTCTGCAGCAGCAGAAGGTGCATCTGAGGTGCAAAGGAAAAACTATGAAGAGCATAAATTGAAGGATCTCAAAGCTAAGAACTATCTGTTTCAGGCTTTAGATCGTACTATTCTGGAAACAATCGTTAACAAAGACACATCAAAGAGTATTTGGGATTCTATGAAGCAGAAATATCAAGGAACAACACGAGTAAAGCGTGCTCACCTACAGGCATTGCGAAAGGAGTTTGAAATGGCTCACATGAAAGAAGGAGAATCTGTGGACGAGTACTTTGCTCGTATTCTTGTCATTACTAACAAGATGAAAGCAAATGGTGAAGATTTGAAAGAAGTTGCTGTTGTGGAAAAGATTCTGAGGTCAATGATTCCAAAGTTTAATTATGTTGTGTGTTCTATTGAAGAATCCAAGGATACGAGTGTGCTTTCCATTGACGAATTGCAAAGCAGTTTACTTGTGCATGAGCAACGCATGAGTAATACTGTACAGGAAGAACATGCACTGAAGGTGACACATGGGAGCCAATATTCTGGACGAGGACGAGGACGTGGGAACTCTGGAGGTAGAGGCCGTGGAAGAGGCAGACAGAGTTTTGACAAGGCAACGGTGGAATGTTATGCTTGTCACAGGCTTGGGCATTATCAATGGGAATGTAAGAGTAGAGTTGCAAATTTTACAGAAAGTGAAGTAGAGAGTGAAGAACACATGCTGTTGATGGCTTATGTTGAAGAAAAGGAGCAAAAAACAACAGACATGTGGTTTTTGGACTCTGGGTGCAGTAATCACATGTGTGGAAAAAGAGAATATTTTTCCGAGTTTGATGAACAATTCTCTGATTCAGTGAAGTTGGGAAATAATTCAAACATGGTGGTTCATGGGAAAGGCAACATTCGACTTCAAATCAATGGAGTTGTCAGCATTATCTCAGGAGTTTTTTATGTTCCAGAACTAAAGAACAACTTGTTAAGCTTGGGACAGTTGCAAGAGAAGGGTCTAAGCATTTTGTTTCAACAAGGGCAGTGCAAAATATATCATCCTGACAAAGGTTTGATTATGAAATTAAATATGTCTGCAAATCGAATGTTTATCTTGCATGCCATCACTTTGCCTGCAGCACCCACTTGCTTTAACACGGTTACAGAAGATGTGGCGCAACTCTGGCATTGCAGGTTTGGGCACTTAAGCTTCAAAGGCTTACAAATACTGCAACAAAAACAAATGGTGGAAGGTTTACCATTGCTTAAGCCACCCTCAAAGCTGTGCAAAAATTGTCTTGTTGGGAAACAACATGGAGACTCGTTTCCAATGAAGAGTTCCTGGAGAGCATCACAAATTTTGCAGCTTGTTCATGCTGACATTTGCGGACCAATTAAGCCAGCCTCAAACAGCAAGAAAAGGTATCTAATTACTTTTATTGATGATTACAGCCGCAAGACATGGGTTTATTTTTTGGCAAAAAAATCAGAGGCCTTTGCGGTCTTTAAGAGTTTCAAGATACATGTTGAGAAAGCAACAGGTACATCTCTTAAAGGGTTGCGTACGGATCGTGGTGGAGAATTTACATCTCGAGAATTCAACGAGTTTTGCAATGCACATGGATTGCAAAGACAATTGACAGCTGCATATACACCGCAACAAAACGGCGTTGCAGAGCGGAAGAATCGAACCATCATGAATCTTGTCCGTAGTATGCTATCTGAAAAGAAAGTACCCAAAACTTTCTGGCCAGAAGCAGTAAATTGGGCTGTGCATGTTTTAAATCGCAGTCCAACACTAGCTGTGAAGGACAAAACACCTAAAGAAGCCTGGAGCGGAATCAAGCCAACAGTCCAACATTTCAGAATCTTTGGTTGTGTCTCATATGCTCATGTACCTGATAAATTGAGATCCAAGCTAGATGAGAAAAGCTTGAGGTGTGTTCTACTCGGAATCAGCGAAGAGCCAAAGGCATATAGGCTTTATGATCCTATCTCACAAAGGATTGTAATAAGCAGAGATGTGGTTTTTGTCGAGGATGAAGAATGGGAATGGGACAAGAAGCATGAGTCAGCTGTTATGTGCGAGCTAGAATGGGAAAATAATGAAAGGGCTGTCAATGAAGAATATGCAGTAGAAGAAGATGATGTTGCCGCTGCACAACCGGAGGAGTCGATTGAGGAGTCGATTGTCACTAATCAAGAAGCTTCACCAGGTCATGTCGAAGGGAGGAGTAGGAAGCAACCAGCTTGGTTAAAAGATTATGTAACTGGTGATGATTTGTCCGATGAAGAGGCTGCGCTTTACACAGCATTCTTTGCGCTGTACACCACTGGTGCAGATCCACTTAATTTTGAAGAAGCTGTGAAGAGTGAAAGATGGCGTAATGCCATGGATGCAGAGATTGAAGCAATTGAGAAAAATGGTACATGGGAATTAATTGATCGACCCAAAAGGAGCTAAAACAGTTGGAGTAAAGTGGGTTTATAAGACTAAACTTAATGAGAAGGGGGAAGTTGACAAGTATAAAGCAAGGCTAGTAGTAAAGGGGTATACTCAGCGGTATGGTGTTGATTACACAGAAGTATTTGCTCCGGTAGCTCGCATGGAGACTGTACGTTTGGTGATTGCTTTGGCGGCACAAAAGGGGTGGGCTATACATCAATTAGATGTAAAGTCTGCTTTCTTACATGGAGAATTAATTGAAGATGTTTTTGTTGAGCAGCCCTGTGGTTACATTCAAAAAGGGAAAGAAGAGAAAGTGTACAGGTTAAAGAAAGCTCTTTATGGGCTCAAACAGGCTCCTCGTGCTTGGTACAGTCGTATCGAAGCATATTTTCTGAAGGAAGGCTTTAAAAAATGTGATTATGAGCATACGCTTTTTATTAAGCGGAACAAAGAGGGCAGCATGCTCATTGTAAGTTTATATGTTGATGATCTTCTCTTTACAGGGAACGATGAGCTGATGTTTACTGAGTTTAAGAACTCGATGAAGCTTGAGTTTGATATGACGGATCTCGGAAAAATGAAGTATTTTTTGGGTCTTGAAGTCTTGCAGAAATCTAGTGGAATCTTTATTTGTCAAAAGAAGTATGCAGAGGAGACGTTGAAACGTTTTGGGATGAACGAAAGCAATTCAGTTTGAAGTCCAATTGTTTCTGGTTTCAAGCTTTGCAAGGATGAAGAAGGGACCGAGGTGGATAAAACCTACTACATGCAAATTGTGGGCTGTCTCATGTATCTTACTTCAACTCGTCCCGATATGATGTTTGTTGTTAGTGTTTTAAGCAGGTATATGGAGAGACCTACTCAGCTTCATTTACAACTAGCAAAGAGGGTGTTAAGGTATTTACGAGGAACAACTGAGTTTGGAATTTTCTACAAGAAGGGAGGAAGTGATAAACTCAAGGCATATACTGATAGTGATTATGCGGGTGATCTTGATGATAGAAAAAGTACAACTGGAAATGTCTTCCTTTTTGCAGCTGGAGCTGTATCATGGTGTTCCAAGAAACAACCAATTGTAAGTTTGTCAACCACGGAAGCAGAATTCATAGCAGCAGCATCATGTTCCTGTCAAGCTATTTGGTTAAAGAGGTTGCTAATGACACTTGATCAAGAAAAGCAAGAGTCAATAGCTATTCTATGTGACAGTAGTTCTGCAATCAAGCTTTCAAGAAATCCAGTTATGCACGGACGAAGCAAGCATATTGATGTTCGTTTTCATTTTCTTCGAGAGCTCGCACGGGAAGGAGTAATAGAACTGATTCATTGCAATACTTCGGAACAGATTGCTGATGTGATGACAAAACCACTCAAGGATGATGTCTTTGTGAAGCTGCGTGCAATGCTTGGAGTTTGTGCAAGAAACAACATAAACTAATTTCTTTCAGTATTCAAGAATTTAGTTTAAGGGAGGAATTGTTAGGAATTAGTCAAATAAAATCCCATTAAGGGAGGAATTGTTAGGAATTAGTTAAATAAAATCCCATTTTATTTGGGACTCCTTGCTTTAGAATAGGTCTTCATTAGTTAGAAGATCCCTTATTTGTAGTATTTTCTGTTTTGATGTAAATGGCTATTTAATGGCCTAAATGCTTTCCATTCAATATATGATTTTCCTCTCAAATTTCTTTGTGTTCTTTATCAACCCTATCCATTTTCTCCCAAAAAAAAATAATAAGAAAAATATAATAAGGTAATGATTAATGCACCCAATTCAAGGCCCCATATTAAAGCCCTTATCGTAATGGGCCTCAAGAGTACGAACAATGCTCCAATTCCCTGTAAAATTAAGAGATTTGAATTCACTTGTAGTGGAGAAATCATTTCACAAGATCAGAAACATCTAATATTATTCTCTAATATTTTTCCTACTATTGTTAGATGATGATCACACATCACATATAATAAAACACACAAACTCATGGGCTCTCTTGTTTTATCCATCCATCCATCGCTGGATCTAACAGTCCGTAATAACCGTGGGCTAATAACAACACTCGCTCCAAATCCCTTTTTGCATAATGAATGCAATGTATCGGGAGTCCGGGACACGAGAAATATAAAACTAGATTTTTTTAGACAGCCCTTGAATAATGGACTATATGTCTACGCAAGTACAATTGTATTTCTCTATATCTCTCACGACCGGTAAACGACAGACTTATTTTCTTGACGTGGAGGCGTTGCTATCGACAGAATCAACTCATGATCAAGTATATGTGTAGAAATATAATAAGTGATCTTTCTCCTATTTCCATCTCAAACATTTTTTACTACACTGATTAAATCTATACTATTACTAGGTTTATCAGAAAAAAGAAATTGTACACAATCTAAACTTCTAACTTGTTTAAAAAAGGAAAAAAGAAATAAATATAATAGTCGAATCGAGCTCACTTAAAGCAACATACGAAAACCATAATTTTAAAGTTTTGACGTAGCCGCAGATGGGAAACTACCTTGTAGTAGTAATGAAAACACATAAAATTTGTGATGGAAGACTTATGGTTGCTTTGCTTATGTTTGCCTGTGACCAAATAGAGGTCGGTGGGGTTTTGCTCTGAAATTATTATATATTGATGAAGCCAGTTGTATCAAGCTGTCTCCTAACAAACATTTCATTTTTATATCTTCTTTATATATAATACAAATACCCTTGGTCACACATTCATCCTTTTTATTTTCTCTAGAAAAATAAAAAAAATTAGAAAAATTCTCATCTCTCAAACCCTCCACACCATCTCTCTCACCTTTCAAGTCCTCCACATCATCTCTCTCTCCCCTAAAAAATAATTAATTACTTATCTAGAATCTTCCATATCATCTCTCCCAATATATATATTTATCTCTTCTCTATACATAATGCAAATAGTTGTTGCTTAGAGGACCCCCTCCCAAATTTTTTTAAAAAGACAAGAAAAAAAATCCTAGATTCACGGACCCTCCACCTCTTCCCTCCTCTTTTTAAAACAAAATAAATAAATGAGACTTTAGAACCCTCTCCCCTCCTCTCCCTCTCTCCCCCTCTCCCCTCCTAAAACAAAAAAAATGGCAAAGAGACTATAAAAAGCTTTTAATGTATCTACATATTTACCCTTTTGGCCATTAATTGACATTATATACAGGTGGTGCTCTTAATAAAACCCTAAAATGGAACATAACTTTATTTTCATTTGCCATTTTTTTTTTCCATTTAGACTTTATCGCGGTGTGAGTAGAGTATATGAGAACTCTCAGAAGCTCCCACCACCTACTCTTGTTTGATGAGATGATCTTTCTAGCTACTGATACATGTCTATTTTTGAAGGTTTTTCCCCCTAAGAAATAAGGGGAAAATTGTTCTATGTCCTTATACCGGCAAAAAGACGGTTGACTTAAATTCTTAGAATAGAAAAAGTCGAGCGAAAGTCCCAAGCATACTCTTCATGTTTTAAGATCCTTATATATAACCAATTTATTAGACACCCCTTCCCTCTTATGTCATGTCATGTATTTTCAATGGTTAAAGGTTAAAGAATCAAACAATCGTTTGCAAACCATTGCATATAGCAATGTACAATAGTTAACAGGCTAACGGTTATGTGTAGTTGATGGAGCTCCTTTTTGGGCCTCTGTCAGATGTTGTCTTCTGTTGATCTCGAGGTGAACTGGGTTGATTGTCCTTCGGTGCGTGTGGGTCACAATGGGTTTTGAGAGGACAAAGTGGGATGAGAAGGCTGCCGCCGTGTACCTGCAAAGAAGTCCCGGGATGGTTTGGTACCACTGAGGACCCTCCGACGCTCAAGTCAGTGACAAGATCCGAGCAGAGTAACGGCGTAAGTGTAAAGAATGGCTCACTTGACTCCTCGGTGACGGAGGTTTATATAGCGGTGGTGGCACGTAGCAGCATGTGCGAGAATCTCGCCGACAGTTACGCTCCAGACGTCACGCCTGCGCAGAGAGCGGATCGTCCATTAACGTGGATCGTGATGGCGTGGAACGTGGTATGTTGTTGGCGTAGAATCTGCACACGGCGAGATTCGCGGAGTGGCGGTTACGCCTGTGAGCGGTGGAGTTGGTCGGAGGGCCGAAGAAGACGACCTCGGCCGGGAGCTCGGGGACGAGCGAAGAGACCGAGGAGTCTTGGTCCTGCGGCAGCTCGGGGCGACCCGAGGGGCCGAGGAAGCTAATTTGCAGGGGGCCCGAGGAGGGTCAGCTCGAGCTTGCAGGTCGGGCACAGGGTGGCCTGGTCAGCCCCTTCTTCCGAGTCTCGGGACACGTCATCTGCCACACGTCCTGATCTTGGAGAATTAATATCGAGCATTATCATTAGCCCCCCACTCTTGTCCCGACTAGCTAGTGGTCGGGTCAGGAGTGGACTGCCGGGCCTCCTGAGGTGAGCTCCTTCCCAGGGTTATGCCGGGATGAGTCCTCGAGCCGTCGGATGTCTTTTTCGCTAGCGAATCGAGGTGAGATCTTTGCATTTAAGGAGGGTGCGCCGGTTCGTGCACTCAGCAGCTGAAGCGACGGTCCACGTGTCGAGCGCCAACCGGCTGATGTGACGTTCACAGGTCTGTGGCGTCTGACTGGACGTGGACAATCGTTGGGCTGCCACGTGGAGCAATCGGAGCCGCTGGGCGCAAGGGGCCGTTTCGGCGGGAGACGATAGGCGCCATTGGATGAGGCCGTATGCGGTAATAAATATGGGTGGGGCCCGTCCTGGGGCCCTTACTCTCTCATATTCCTCACTCTCAGGCCCCAGCTGCTCGGCGCTCGTCTCCCCTCTCTCGTTCTCAACCCTTAAAGAGTTTCCTTCCCAGGTTAGATGTCTTCCTCTGTAGAATCAGTACACGTCGTAGGAGTAGATGTTAGGGTTCCTTTAGATGTGTCAGAGTCCCCTCCAGGAGCGGGGGCTGGGCCCTCTCCCTGAGGCCGTGAGGCGGGGGCCGCCTCCAGGGAGGAGGCGGTAAATGTAGCCCCCAGTACCCCGTGCTGGGTGAGGCATGAGGAAGAGCTCACCAATGCTCGAGCTCGCTTCCACATTCCCCGCGTTACGCGCTTCGTCTGGCCGAGGAAGGAGAGAGGGTAGACCAGGTACGGGGCAGGGAGATTGCCTTGTATTTGGAAGTTTTTTGGGGCGGAATGCGTTTGCCCTTCTCTCCTGAGGTCGTCGCCGCTCTAAATTTCTTCGGCTTGGCCCCCGGCCAGTTAGTGCCGAACCCGTGGAGGATCCTCTTTGGGTTCCTGATCCGCCTGAAGCTGCAGGCGGTCCCTTTCAGCCCTTCCCTTCTCGATTCCTCTCTTGCTGTTAAGAGTCATCCCGGCGGTCGAGCTGGCGACCCGAGGTGGGTTTATAATACTTTTAGGAAGCGGCCCGGGGTCGCTGCCAGGGCTGGGATCGTGGCCTTGCCCTCTTCCATTCACGACTGGAAGAAGAAGTTTTTCTTCGTCTCCCCTCCCGAGGGCGAGGACTGACCGGTGCCCACCAAGAGGTCGAGGGTGAAGAGTCTGCCGGGGAACCTATCCGATGACCCCGCCGCGGTGAGAGTAGCGTCGTGGGAACCTATCCCTCGATACGACGTGCTGCCGTCCGAGAGGGTTCTGAGCTGGGCTGGGCTTAGCCCCGTCGAGTTCGTTGGTGAGTTAGGCTTGCTTTCTGGGTTTATGCTTTACTCGCGTTGCTGATAAGTGGGGTGTTTGTTTTGTGCAGGATCCATGGACTTCAGCGTTCTCTGAAATGCTATGCGCCAGTCGAGGCAGCCTACTAGGGCTGGGGGCATCAGCTCTTCCCGGGCGCAGGCCGCCCCCGCTCCCGCCGCCCCGGCGGTGGTGCCCCGAGGACGCTTGGCGGCGGATCCCGCCCCGGGCCCCAGCAGAGTGTCGGGCTGTAAGCGGGCCCTGATTGTGGAGGACATGGCCTCGGAAGAGGAGATCGGCTCCCCCTCGGAGCTGCTTAAGAGGAGTTCCCGGAAACTTTCCTGGGGCCGGTCTTCACCGACCGTGGTGGAGGAAGGGGGCTCCGGTTCAAGGTTCCATCCGGGCTGTCGGTCGCGGACAGCCTCCTCCACGAGATAGAGACCTCGGCCGGGGGTCGGGTTCCCGGGGGAACCTTCAAGGCTCAGCTGGCGTCGATCGCCCAGTAAGCCGTGCGTGCAGGTAAGCCCCCAGTGCACGGCAAGATTTAGTGTTTTCCTTCATATTTCTTATCCTTCCCCTTTTTATGTCTTCCCAGACTCTTCAGCACGTGGCCCTCGCCCTTCGCATGGAGACCGAGGTGGTCGCACCGACGGTAGAGGCCGCGGGACAGCTCGTCGCGTTGCAAGAGAGCTCCAGACGGGAGCAGGAGGCGATGTCGGCGAGGATCGCCGTCCTGGAGGGCGAGGTGAATGCCGGAAAGAGGGAGGTCGCCCAGCATCGCGAGGCTGCCGCAATCGCCGAGGGCAAGTTCGAGGACTCCCAAGTGCTCGCCGGCAACCTTAAGAAGACGGTGAAGACCCTCTGGAAGGAGCTGGGGGCAGCGGCCGAGGCCTGTAAGTCGGCGGAATCGAGGGCCGTGGCGAGCTATAAGGGGTCGAGGGACTTTTATGACGACCTGGCCATGGCCACGACTCGCATTTGGCACGACGCCCTTGATGCCGTCAAGTCTAGGTTACCGGAGTTCTACGACGCGGATCTGCGGGTCGAGTTCCCCCTCGCGGGCGTTGACGAGCAAGGGGGAGAGGCTTCCGGC
Source organism: Agapanthus africanus (assembly GCA_030015575.1). Taxonomy (NCBI): domain Eukaryota; kingdom Viridiplantae; phylum Streptophyta; class Magnoliopsida; order Asparagales; family Amaryllidaceae; genus Agapanthus; species Agapanthus africanus. The sequence continues at coordinate 256,889,522 of JASDDO010000006.1, read as the reverse complement.
GGGGAGGGGGCCAAGGACCCAGTGCCCCCAGTGGTGGAGGTTGAGGACCTCGAGGTCGTGTCTGGGCCCGAGACGTAGAACCCCCGCTCTCCTGTCTTCATCTTGTTTTTATTTTGAATTTTGTAAGGCTGAGGAGCCAGAGAATACCTTTGTAAAAAAACTTTTGTTTGGCAGTAGTAATAAAGTTTTTCTTCTTCTGCTGTGATAAAGTTTTCCTTTCTGCCATCTGTTTGCGAAGAATACTCGTTTTGGGATATTTATCTTGCGCCGTCGTGCTTTCATGTTAGGTTGACCCTCTGTCTAACGATCGTCCGTCGAGTTGACTGCGATCGCTTGCCGACGAGCGTTTCTGAGGAGGTATCTCTCTGGGCCCCGGAGTCGAGGGGAGATCGTTTAGACTTGGACAGCCCTGACCTCTGTTTCTAATTTAGAGTATCGGCCGCCATCTGGGGGTGACCGGGCAGGGTAGCTGCGCCGTCATCTCCTGCTAAGGCTTCATGCATCTGTTTCGGGGTTAGGGGGGTTACCCGCCAAGGGTAGCCGAGCAGGGTAGCTGATTGGTCGTCTCTTTCGAAGGCTTGGTTTGTTAGAGTTGTGTGTAGGCGACTACCAGCCTTAGGGGGTTGAGCGGGGTAGCCGCTCCGTGCTTCCTGTGAGGTCTTATGTTCCCTGGCGTAGAGGGTTGGAGCCGGTGTTTGACCGAGCAGGGTACCTGCTCGGGTGCCTCTGTATGAGGGCTTTTTGATCCCCGGCATTGTGGCATGGGAGCTGCCCGCCGGGGATAGCCGAGCGAGGGAACCTCAGGCCTAGACTGCCTCTAGGAGGGCTTTTTGATCCTTCAGGACGGGGACCGAGCAGGGTTACTTGCCAGTGCCTCTTGGCGAGGACTTTGATCCCTGTCGGTTGTGGTAGGAAGCTACCAGCCGGGGATAGCCGGGCAAGGACCCGACTGCCACTGGGAGGACTTTGGCCCTTGGCGCGAGGAAAGCTATAAGGCTATAGGAAGCCCACCAAAGACCCTTGGCCGGGTAGGGTTACTGCCCGGTGCCTCTTGGCGAGGGCTTTTGTCCTGAAAGATAGCCGAGGGTTGGAACCCCGTGCCTCGACTGCCTCTGGGAGGGCTTTTTTGATCCCCGGCGTTGTGGCAGGGAAGCTGCCCGCGGGGGATAGCCGAGCGAGGGAACCTCGGCCTCGACTGCCTCTGGGAGGGCTTTTTTGATCCTCGGCGTTGTGGCAGGGAAGCTGCCCGCGGGGGATAGCCGAGCGAGGGAATCTCGGGCCTCGACTGCCTCTGAGAGGGCTTTTTTGATCCCCGGCGTTGTGGCAGGGAAGCTACCTGCGGGGGATAGCCGAGCGAGGGAACCTCTGGCCTCGACTGCCTCTGGGAGGGCTTTTTGATCCCCGGTGTTGTGGCAGGGGACCTGCCGGCTGGGGATGTTTGAGCAGGGGCGGCTGCTGAGTTGAATCTTTGATGAGGTGCAGCCTGGTCGTTCGGCTGTAGCTGCGGGGAAAGGGAACTGTCACGCCCCGCTTCCCAGAGTACGCTAGATTGGGCACGTGACATAGCCAACCATGCTACCTGTGGGTAGGAAGTATCCATCCACAGTCACATTACGGCTGTAGAGATATCAAGAACAAGATAAAACTATCTAAAACATGTCCATAAACCAGAATAACAGGAGTCAATAATAAACAAATGCGGAAGCAAATGATCCAATACAAATAACTGAAAAGTATGTCCCATAATGCGGGCTCACATCAGAAAATAAATGCAGGAAATAAAACTAACTACTACTGAACTCACAGCTCAGCCTGCTGGCTGAAGTACTCCTGCTCGGACAGCGACAGTGGTAAAGAATCTGGGCCATGCAAAACCCAGACGTCAGCACGTCAAGTCATCAAGTAATATAATATGAACAGTGTAACAGGAAAGGCAGAAATAAACATGAATAAAGCAATAGTATGAAACAAGCTGTGCAGGGTAGTGTGCAGTGGGTAACTAAACTGTTCTATCAGGTTTTCTAGTCTAAAGTCTTTGAAATCAATTTGAGTAATCCTCCATGTAACTCAAAGGATATGTCACGTTACCCCCCGGGACCACGGATCAGGAATATGTGAACCAATAGTGGTTCTGTCCCGTTACCCCCCGGGACCACGGATCAGGAAAATGTAAGAGTCACGAATGGCTCTGTCCCGTTACCCCCCGGGACCACGGATCAGGAAGATGTAAGAGTCACGAATGGCTCTGTCCCGTTACCTCCCGGGACCACGGATCAAGTAATACCTTTTGAAGTTACACTTTAGTTTACACTTTTGATTTCCCCATACCCCCAAGTTATGTGTATCAGGTCAGGTATTCAGTAATCAAGAACTAATGCCAACACAGGATCAGGTAACAGCAGGTTTTGTCTGGATAGACAACAGGAATGGTCCATGAGGACTACATGTCGGGTTTGTTGGCATTAGGCACGAGATCAGGTAACAGGTCAGGTCATGGTACATCAGGTCAAGTCAACAGTAAACGGTACCATGTCAGGTGTATCAATATATATCATGTGTAACAAAGTCAAGTCAAGATGTAACAATATCGTGGGTGTGCTCACAACAAATATATAATTAAACAGGGGATTAACAGCAGGAAATAAGCAATAGATTAAACAACAATAAGCAGTTCATTCAATCACAATAGTGCATTAATATAGTGCAGCCGTTTTATTATATTAACAGGTTTTGAGCATACTTAGCGGTGCAACAGTTTAAATGATGATGCAATACAGCTATATCAAGCCTTTGAATACGAATATCCGAATGTAATATAACTGCATGGGAAAGTGCTACAATCTATTAAACAGTAAAATGTGATTAACAGGTAAACTTGGTTCTTAGGTTAAAAGTGGCAAATTGTAATTTCTATGTTAACTTTAAAATGATATATGTCATATCGCAACCAAATGAGAAAATAACTGTACCGAGTTAAGTTTTGCAGGTTTAATGAGTCAAACATATATAATTGTATAGTATAGCATGTAGCAAGTGATACTTGCCTCGACGGGTCGCGAACCGGGAAAAACGGAACGTAATGTCGGCGGGGGAAACTCGCGACGGACGCACGGTTCACGGATTGAACCCAAACAACGAACAATGGAACCACGCGGATCGGGGAACCTCGCTGGAACGTCGGGACACGTCACCGGCATCGTCGGATTCCGGCGAAAAAGCGAACAGTGAAACATCAAGTTGTGCAAACAAGAATACAAAGGAACCAGATAGAAAGGAAGGAGGAAAAAGAGTAGAAGGCTTACAGGGGTTGCAGAGGGCGTGACAACGATGGGGTCGACGGCGGTGGGGAGCCGGCGAGGAGGTCGCAGGCGACGGCTAGGGCTGCAGGTATGGAAACAGTGAAGAAAGTGGAGATGGAGAGGGGCTGGTCGGGTCTGGAGTGCGCAAGTGGTGAGGAGGCGCTGAAGGTGGCGCGGGTGACGACGACGAAGGTCGCCGGCGACGTCCCCGGCCGTACAGAGAAGGCACGGGGTTGGCCGGGTCTCTGCTACGGCGCCGTGCACACGGGGAGAAGGAGGGGATGTCGAGGTTGGAACGAGGAGGCGGAGACGAAGGCAACGGTGGCGCCGGCGTCGGAGCTGCGGCGGCGACGGCGACGAGTCGGCTAGGGTTAGGCCGTAGGGTTTTCTCGCGATGGGTTAGTTCACGTGCTGGGAAAAATATGAGGGGAGGACGTAAATAAATAGGGAAGAGAGAGAGAGGGTTAGAGAGAGAGAGAGATAGAGAAATTAAAGAGAGAGAGAGTTACGTTAGAGAGAGAGAGAGAAAGGGAAATAATGGAGGGGCCCACGGGGTTAAAAACCCTCGTGATTGGCCAGAGGAGATTTAAGAGGTTAAAAATTTATTTAAAAAGATTTCCAAACTTTATTTTAACAGTAGGATTAGATTATAAATATAGTTTCGAATATTTTATTAATTTGAGATTTTGGCGCTAAATGAAACATTTCCAAATCGCGCCGGTTGGGTCCAAAATTCGAAATTCAAATGATAGAATTTTAAGCGGGTTCCAAATTTTAAAATGAAATATTTTATGATTAAAAAGCATACCCCCAAGTCGGACACCTGTACGCGCGCGTAGTCGTCCAAACTCGCCCGTTTCACCGAACGGGACGAGAACTCGATGCACGGACGCTACCACGCGGCTAGGGGTGACGAGTAGGCCAAGATAGATATTTTTAATTTTATTTTAGGTGCTAAAATTTGTTATATGCAGAAATGACTTAGCCAGATAAAATTTTACAGTAAGACCCAAACCAGCAAGATAAATGAAATGAGTAATATCTAATGCTCAACCAATAACAGAAAATAGTAGTATTGGGCTCGGGTGTTACATTATACCCAACTACAAAAAGAATTTCGTTCTCGAAATTCCAAGAATACAAGATAGAAACTACAGGAAAAGGTGAGGAAAACTTCTGCCGGATCTCATCTTCTCGCTCCCAAGTGGACTCTCCATGCGATCGATTTCCCCAAGAAACGAGCACAAGGGAATAACCTTGTTCTTAAGAACCTTTTCCCTTCGATCCATGATTTCAACCGGTCGCTCCTCAAAAGTCAGATCCTCCCGTACTGTTAACTCCGAATGATCCAAGACGCGTGTTTCATCTCGAACATACCTTCGTAGTTGAGATACGTGAAACACATCGTGCACACCCGCTAAGGACTGCGGTAACGCCAAACGGTACGCTACCTCTCCAACGCGCTCCAATATCTCGAAGGGTCCAACGAATCGAGGACTAAGCTTCTCTCGACTCCCAAAATGAATCACCCCTCTAGTCGGTGATATCTTCAAGAATACCAAATCACCCACGGTGAACTCTAAAGGTCTTCTTGACGTGTCAGCCCAACTTTTCTGTCTGTCTTGAGCTGCCTTCATGTGCTTTCTGATAGTGTTAACCTTCTCGACTGTCTGCACCACCAAATCTGGTCCCAATTATCTTCATTCACCAACATCATCCCAACAAATAGGTGAACGGCACTTACGACCATACAAATCTTCAAACGGAGCCATCTGAATAGTTGCTTGGAAACTATTGTTGTAAGAAAACTCCACCAAGTGTAGATGATCCTCCCATGAACCCTTGAAGTCCAACTTGCATGCTCTCAACATGTCTTCAAGAGTTTGGATCGTTCTCTCCGACTGACCATCAGTTTGAGGATAATAAGCTGTGCTAAACTTCAATCGAGTCCCCAAACTTTCCTGTAAGCTCCTCCAGAAGTGTGATAAGAACCGAGTGTCTCGATCGGACACGATGCTCACCGGTACGCCATGCAATCTTACAATCTCCTGCATGTACCGTTCTGCCAGAGTCTCCGTTGATTGACCAACCCGGAAAGGGATAAAGTGAGCTGCCTTGGTCAACCGATCAACAATCACCCATACTGCATTGTTGCCCTTTGGACTCCGCGGTAAAGCCGTCATGAAATCCATGGTTATATGTTCTCACTTCCACTGAGGAATCGGAAGTGGTTGCAATAAACCAGCAACCCTTTGGTGTTCAGCCTTGACTTGCTGACACACCAAGCACTTAGCCACGAAGCGAGCAATCTCCCGTTTCATGCCTTCCCACCAGAAATGCTGTCGAATATCTCGGTACATTTTTGTGCCTCCTGGATGTACAGAGTAAGCTGAACTGTGTGCCTCCTTCATAAGCTCTTCACGAACATCTCCCTTTGGAACACACAAACGGCTACCATACCTCAACGAACCATCTTTGTGGACCAGTAAATCTGTTCGTAGTCCAGCTTCAACATGCTCTCGAAACTTTTGCAGTCTAGGATCCTGCGATTGTGCCGCTTTAATCTTCTCAACCAAGGACGACTGTACCTGCAACTACATCAACTGTCCCGTAGAACGCGGTAGCACAACTTCCAAGTCAAATTTTCGAAAATCTGCAATGATCTCCCTCTGTGTAGTTAACACCTGAATTGCTGGTAACCGACTAAGCGCATCCGGCACGACGTTAACCTTTCCCTGATGGTACTTAAGATCAAGGTCGTAGTCGGCCATCAGCTCCAACCATCTACGCTGCCTCATGTTCAACTCCTTCTAAGTGAACACATACTTCAAACTCTTGTGATCCGTAAAAACTTCGACTCTCTCACCCAAAAGGTAGTGTCTCCAAATCTTCAAAGCGAAGATCACAGCCGCAAGCTCCAAATCATGAGTTGGATAATTCTTCTCATGGGTCTTCAGTTGTCTTGATGCGTATGCTACGACCTTCCTATGCTTCATCAAAACACATCCCAATCCTTTGCCAGATGCGTCGCTGTGAATCACCAATCCTCCGGAATTGTCTGGTACGGTCAGAATAGGGGCGGTTATCAACTTCTGCTTCAACGTCTCAAAAGCTAACGCACATTTATCCGTCCATACAAAAGGTACCTCCTTGCGCGTAAGCTTGGTTAGCGGCTCTGCCAGACGAGCAAAGTTCTCTATAAATCTCCTGTAGTATCCGGCTAATCCAAGGAAACTTCTTATCTCAGCAACATTCTTTGGAATCGGCCAATCTCGAACTGCTGCAATCTTTTCTGGATCGATGGCAATGCCATCGCCAGACACAACATGCCCCAAAACTTCACTTCTTCCAGCCAAAATTCGCACTTACTCAACTTCGCATAAAGCTTTTACTGTCTGAACATCTGCAGTGCGATCTTTAAATGCTCAGCATGCTCCTCAAAACTCTTCGAGTAAACCAGAATATCGTCAATGAATACCACAATAAACTGGTCCAAGAACGGTGAAAAGATTCGGTTCATCAAATCCATGAATATTGCCGGCGCATTCGTTACTCCGTAGGGCATCACTAAGTACTCATAATGTCCGTACCGAGTTCGAAACGCCGTCTTGCAAATATCTTCTGCTTTCACTCGGACCTGATGATATCCAGATCGCAAATCCAATTTCGAGAATACCCTCGCGCCACTACGTTGCTCAAAAAGTTCTCCAATGCGAGGGATCGGGTACTTGTTCTTGATAGTCACCCGGTTTAATTCTCGATAGTCGATGCACATCCTTCTTGTGCCATCCTTCTTCTTTAATAGAAGAACTGGAGCTCCCCAAGGCGAGTTACTGTTTCGAATCCAACCTTTTTTAAGCAATTCAGCAACCTGTTTCTTTACTTCTTCCAACTCTACTGGCGCCATTGGATAATACGCTTTAGATACTGGCGTTGCACCAGCAATAAGATCAATTGCGAACTCCACGTCTCTCCACGGCGGTAAACCCGATATATCTTCAAACACATCCATAAAATCGCGAACAACCGCCGGCTCTTCATTACTATCAACATCCATTGATGTAAGGATATTGTTTGTCGGCCTAGCCCTAAACTCGACTGGCCCGACAGAACTGCTTCCTTACCGCAACTGCTGTCTGCTGTGAACTCCCAATTTTCCCGATATGCTCTGCTGTTCCCGAGCTGCCGTAAGAACTTGTGAGAAAGTGGTCAAACCCAGGGAGACGGTCTGCCTTTGGATGTCCACATCCAAGCTGCGCATGGACCTTCGTGCCCTGTCTGCATCGTTGGCGACTAAAGGTCCAGCGAAACTGCTGAGTCTCATCCACTCCACTGCATGTACGTCCACGGGTGCTCCATTCTGCCTCAGCCCAATAAATTTCTCTTCCATTTCCTCCCGTGCAGTTCGCGGGAAGAACTTCTCCAGGAAACTCTTGGAAAACTCCGCCCAACTGATCGGCTTGGGCAAGCGGGTCTCTTCCACAGGCCACCACTCTCGGGCGTAATCCACTAGCTGAATGCGCACCACATCAACTCTTTTGTCATCTGGAATCTGTGCCGCAATCAGCAAATTCTCCGTGTCAACTAGCCACTGCTCAGCCGGCAACGGCTCCTCCAAACCAGTGAATGTAGACGGACCCAAATGTCCGAAATCTGCCACGGTCCCTACTCGGTAACTGGTTTAGCTCCAACGTTGTTTACAGACTGCTGAACGATCTGCAAACCTTCCTGGAACGAGTCTGGTTACTGCTGGATCAGCTCGGTCTGCCTCTTTTGATTCTCTAGCATTCTCCTTATCACTCCAATCATGACGGCTTCGTCCACACGCCTCTGGTACGTCTTCAAATTCTTACCTGCCATAATCCTGAACTCAAAACACCCAACATTAGCATGATGATAGATTCTGAATATGGATCAAGGCTAGAACTCCAAGATACTTAAATAGAGTACCGTATTGTAACTATGCCGCGGTATCATAGCCACAATTACATAACTCCACCCAAGTCGCCTAAGTCCTAGAGATAACAAGGAATCAGGTTTTCGAATCGATATGCAAAGGAAGTTTGCACATCGAAAAGATATAATCAAGAAGAAGGTGATTCAAGAATGGTAAAACGGTCAAGGTGGCAGGACATGTTTCCTAAACACGGGTATTCTGATTCGTGTATTGGGTACAATACCCAACTACAAAAGAATCAACCCGACTATCCTATGGCTCTGATACCAAAAGAACCATGTCACGTCCCGCTTCCCAGAGTACGCTAGATTGGGCACGTGACATAGCCAACCATGCTACCTGTGGGTAGGAAGTATCCATCCACAGTCACATTACGGCTGTAGAGATATCAAGAACAAGATAAAACTATCTAAAACATGTCCATAAACCAGAATAACATGAGTCAATAATAAATAAATGCGGAAGCAAATGATCCAATACAAATAACTGAAAAGTGTGTCCCATAATGCGGGCTCACATCAGGAAATAAATGCAGGAAATAAAACTAACTACTACTGAACTCACAGCTCAGCCTGCTGGCTGAAGTACTCCTGCTCGGACAGCGACAGTGGTAAAGAATCTGGGCCATGCAAAATCCAGACGTCAGCGCGTCAAGTCATCAAGTAATATAATATGAACAGTGTAACAGGCAAGGCAGAAATAAACATGAATAAAGCAATAGTATGAAACAAGCTGTGCAGGGTAGTGTGCAGTGGGTAACTAAACTGTTCTATCAGGTTTTCTAGTCTAAAGTCTTTGAAATCAATTTGAGTAATCCTCCATGTAACTCAAAGGATATGACCCGTTACCCCCGGGGACCACGGATCTGTTAGTGTATATGCCCTAGAGGCCATTACTGTATCATACTAGTTTGTATATTACTTAATGGAAGCTTGGGATATTCACCTTGTATAAACAATCTTGCTCAATATAGTAGTATGCTACTTGGTTTGTTTCTACTTCAATGTGTACTTGTGTTTATTTTAGTATATCACTTATACGCATTAGTGGAGCCCTTAGGATCTTTGTTTGATTACCAGCGTTGTGATGGCAGTCACACTAGTAGGGGCTGGGTAATCTATAAGCACATCCTTATACAGGTCCCTAGTCGCAGGACTATCGAGACAGGGCATCGATACTCCGGAGTAGACTAGCGTATGCGCTTCTCATCCCAGTGTGGGAGATGGTCTGTCCCACAGCCATCAGTACGTCGTACTGGAGATAGTATACGGGTGCTCGTTGGGTTACGAGTACACTGGACATGACTCGTCGGGAACTGACAGGTTGGTATTATACCTATCGTCAGTTATCAGTTCCCAGGTGACATGAGTACAGCTTAGTCCGCTGACTTGACACTGGCACTTCGCCTCGAGTGTGTTCCCACTGCGTTTTGATCACTACCCTACCACGGCTCAAAGGAGTCGTGCAAACAGGTAATGGTTGGGTGCAGTCCCGAAGCACTTGGAGGCAGTGACGGTTAGACAGGATTCGTCTCTCCCGGTATTGGGGGTTGACATCGCGCTGTGTCTAGGAGAGCCATTACACGAGTAGTCCCTGGTCAGGGCAAGCGAGATATACTGGTAGGCTTCCAGTGTTATCTCAGGGTGTTTTAGGCTTCACTCCGACACGACTTGTACCGCTATTAGGGGACTGACGTTTACCGCCCCCTAGGCCCGACATGCGATGTATCAGACGAACAGACCGGACTGTACGGAGACTGTCACATTCAGACTCAGTAGGAGTTCAGATGAGGTTCACCTCGTCAGCCTTCTTGTCGGCATCTACCTGGGGACCGTTACGCACAGCTAGTGCCGCTTGCGGTCTGTGGTTAAACTCACTGCCAGCGTAGTGTCAAGTCTTTAGAGTCCCATACAGAGGGTATTCGCCTCTGGGCAAAACAGAGTAGAGGTCGCATGGTTTTGCGACAGGGTTCGTTCTCATCCGCGCACTTGTGCACGTTTGGAGTCCGGACGGATATTACTGGCTGGCTCTGGTTTGAGTCAGATACTGGTATATGTTTTGGGGTTGCTTTTATCTCTCAGTATTCATGTTCCTCGGAACAAGAATGCAAGTGTGTATGCACAGTTGTTTGAGGAGGAGGAAGAGGATTTTCATTAGGGTTTCGGAACGGGTGCGTATGCACAGTTGACAGTCGTCTTTTTCCAAACCCTAATGGATTTATGTTATATCAATTAATAATATTAATAAAATGAAATTGTGTCATGGTTGGTTTTTGTTGACTAGTTGATCATGGTTGACTTGTTGACCATGGTTGAAGTTTTGACCATCATCATTACAAAAGAAAGATGCTTTTTGATTCTTGCAAAACCATTTAATATTTGAAATGATAATGGTCATTCCTAAACCTTCCATCAACTATTTCATTTTCATTATTATTATTAATTTGATAATTCTTTTTCTTTTGTCATATGGTTGCAAGAAAGAAAAAGAGAGCTCATTCTATCATTTTAGCTTCTCTCTCCTCACTTGATCTTCTTCTTCCTCTAGCAAAAGGAGAATCCTTCTCATGTGTTGAGAATCCCTCTCCTTAAAAGAAAAGCACCCCTTAGACACTCTCTACTCACTCTAGGATCAAAGGTTTGGCAAGCCGAAGATTCTAGTTCTCTCAAAGTTCGAGAAAGAGCCCGAAGGTTGAACCCTCAGGTGGATCCATCTTTGACGGAAGAAGGCAACGAGGAAGAACCATCAACCTCTACAAGTTTTCAAGAAGAAGGAGTTCAAGTTAGGTATAACCATCTTTCCGAGTAGCTAACTCTCTTTAGCTTGTTTGCTAGTTTAGTTTAGAAAAGATCCCGACTTTGTTAGTCCATGTTGCCCCATGCGCTAAAAATTTGATTTTTATACCGTTTCCGCCTCCCCGTAAGAACCGGGGGTCGCAACGTGGACTTACAGTGGTATCAGAGCCTAACTAAACTTAAACTAGCTTGGTAGTGAAGTGTAACGAAGTTCGGAACCGAAAAATCCAAAAACCAAACTTTTCAAAAACCCTAGTTTCTTTTAAAAATTTTTTCTGGTCAAAACAAAATTTGTTATACACCTAAATTCGGCTCAGGGTTTTGTGTGAACACCCAAGAAAAACGATCCCCTGATTCCTTCAAACCGCCGCGGTTCCGCGGCAATAGGTATGCATTCGCCGCGGAACCGCCGCCGTTTAGGGTCCTCTCGTGATCGGGTTTTGTGCAGTGTTCTTCTGGTAGGGTTTTGGGATTTTTCAAATATATTATATGTGCCCAGATTTTCCAGAATAGAAATTTATTTTTGGGGGCCTATAATTCCGTATTTTTTTCCGAACTTCACTACACTTGGACTATATTGGTTATATCTGTGATGTTTGTATGTATTGAACGTCGGCTAATCGCTATAAGTCGATTAGTCGGGGTTATACATCTCTGTGTTCCGTGTTTGATATTGGAATGTGTATATGAATGTGTTGGACTGTCGTGGGTGAATAGCCGGGGTGGATGTGAGATGAGCTTTTGTTTTTCTTTCATTCATTTGTAATATGTAAATTGATATAATAATATTATTTGTATGGCCGCACAACCGGGTCAGGGTTGTAGCCGTCATTGTATAATTCTTTTTACTGTTTTTGCTCCTAGGATAGACCCATGGAGGGGTGCACAAACTGCCGAGTACTTGGCGGGTAGTTTGCCGCACCCGTAGGGGTCTTGGGTGGGGTATTGGCTATTCACCGCGACCGTGTAATCCGCTTTTCGTTGCAGGCTCGAACGGATTGCGGATTCCTAGTATATCCAATGTATTCATCTGTGATCTGTAATGTCTATCATTGCTATATTTATAACTATTTAGGCGTTGCTTATGTTTTACAGCCGCGCTAGCCCAGCCCCCGCTCTGTCGTTAGTTAAGTAACCTAACGGGTGATGACGGGGCCCCGTGGCGAATGCGAATGGCATAAGCGTACGTCATATTTTGGTTGTTTTCTGCAATGGTAGGATTTAAATGATGGGACGCATTAAAAGAACTAATGCAAGAATATCATGCATTAAAAGAACTAATGCAAGATAATAAACCAAGCTAAAGTCGTTGGAACACTTTCGAAAAACCACTCGGTTCTTTTCAAAACCAACTTTTAAATGCGGAGCTTGAGCCACTCCTTTTAAAAGCTATCCCGTTCCAATCGATTATATCAAGTTCACTACGTTCACGGTTTCGCCAAAACCATTCGTAGCCCTCCATCATTTCAGTTAAATGTACGGTAGTATTCAAGCTATGTATTTTGACCTCACGCCAAGGCATAGTGATTGGTAGCTACCGGATATTTATCTGTTGCATAGATAGAATGCGTTGTTTTGGGACAACCGTATCACCATTTTGGCCTACGTCAAGGGTAGGTACGGCTGGGTTCAAATCAACCGGGATAATGATGGGAAGAACTTGACATATGACTTATGACATTTTGACCTCACGCCAAGGTCATAAGAGCATGGGGCAAAAATCTACATCGGGAGTTTCATAAGTACTGAAACTTGCTAGATTTGCATACCATTTGGAGTGTGGTGATTCTGGTAGGATTCCTTCAGTTTCGTCACGCAATGATATTTGGATCCCGATCCTACTGTGAGTATATGCTATTCCTCGGGAAATTTCTCACTAAACGATCAATGCTATAAACCTAGTAGGTGCCTAGAAAGGTGTTAGCGGGGCTACGCCCCCAGGGAAAAGAGGTTATTTAATTAAGGAACTTCGCGAAAGCGTTGGAAAACCTCCCTCGAAGTACCGACACTGGCCTGGATGAACAGTTAAGCAAGTATTGTGCGGTGGGATTGATCCCGACTAGTTCTTCCTTTATGGTTTGAGGAGGGATTCGAGAGACAGTGGGAGCCATCCTGTTTAGAAAAACTAAAAACCATTCTAAACTTGCAAGAGCATCGTGCTAAAAGTGTTTCTTCTCTCTCTCCTAATTGCAGCGACCAATCGACATGACTGGACTTAAGTTACTTCTAGATAAAAACATACTGACAGGGCCAAACTACAAAGATTGGCGCAGGAATGTCAAAATGGCAATCACTTACGACAAGCTGGGATATCTTCTTACCACCAAAGCTCCCCCCGTCCCAGGTCCCACCTCCAGCGTCGCGGATAAGGAAATCCGTAAGACTTGGGAGATTGATTGCGCGAAGGCCAGGTGCCTCGTGCTTGCCTCTATGGACAACGAACATCAGAGGAGGCACGAGAATATGGATTTGGAATCCATATTTCTTCATACAAAAGAACTGTATGGAGAGCAGTCTCGTATCGCAAGATACGAAGTGTCGAAGAAGTTGTTTTCGGCAAAGTTGGCCGTCGGATCATCGGTAGCGGACCACATGCTTAAGATGATTGGCTACATTGAGGAGCTCGCGGAACTTGGGACTACGTTGGAAAGTGAACTCTATACGGATTTAATTCTCCAGTCCCTTCCATCCACTTACGCCCAGTTTATTCTGAACTTCAACTTACAAGAAAAGGAAGTTGAACTTTCAGAACTCCTTAACATGCTGAGGAGCGCAGAGGGCACCCTACAGAAAGGTAGGGAAACACCCGCTTTATTTGTAGGAGGATCTTCTTCCTCTAGGTCCAAGGCAAAAGCCAAGGGAAAGAGGAAGAAAGCCCCCGCCAAACCAAAAGGCGGTGTTAGTAAAGTGGGTACGAAGGGAAAGGAAAAGGCAACAATGATTGCGGGGAAGCTTATGGGAAAGGAGGAATGCTTCTATTGTCATAAGAGTGGACACTGGAAGAAAGATTGCAGGGCTTGGAAGGCCAAGACACAGGAACTGAAGCAGGTTGCGGCTTCAGCTTCAGGTGTGTATGTTATTGAAAACTGTCTTTCGATAAACTCTACTTCTTGGGTATTGGATACTGGATCAGGATCTCATATCTGTAATTCTTTGCAGTCGTTGAGAAACCGTAGGGTTTTGAAGGCAGGTGACATGACCCTCAGAGTTGCAAACGGAGCTAGCATAGATGCTAAAGCCGTGGGGGACTATCACCTGGGAATGTCAGATGGGCATGTTTTGGTTTTGCGTAATTGCTTTTTTGTACCCAACGCAACTTGTAATATCATTTCTGTATCTTTGGTTTCTAAAGAAGGTTATGAATTTGCGTTTGTAAGTAATGTTGTAAACATTCACCTTAATCAAGTTCTGATTGGGTCAGGTACACTGAGCAATGGTATATACGTATTAAACCAACCACAGATTTTCAATGTCCAGAATACACACAAAAGAAAGTCTCCAGATATCAATCAGGCTTTCTTGTGGTATTGTAGACTGGGTCACATAAATGAGAGAAGGTTGACTAAGTTACATACAGAAGGGTATTTGAATCCGTTCGAATATCAATCGTATGCCGCTTGTCAATCCTGTCTCAAAGGAAAGATGACAAAGACTCCGTTCACTGGACACGGAGTAAGAGCGAGCGAGCTCTTGGGGCTCGTACACAGCGACGTGTGCGGTCCAATGTCTACACATGCGCGAAGCGGTTTTTCTTACTTCATTACTTTTACGGATGATTCTTCAAGGTTCGGACATGTCTTCTTAATGAAACATAAATCCGAAACCTTTGGAAAATTCCAGGAATATAAGAATGAGGTAGAAAAACAAACCGGCAAAAGTATCAAGATTCTAAGATCGGATCGAGGTGGAGAATACTTGAGTGCCGAGTTCCTGAACTACTTAAAAGAGAATGGAATTCTCTCTCAGCTTACTCCTCCATACACTCCGCAACATAACGGTGTATCGGAGAGACGGAACCGCACCCTATTGGATATGGTACGGTCCATGATGAGTAACGCTGAGTTACCGCGATCATTCTGGGGGTATGCGCTAGAATCAGCTGCGTACCTTTTGAACCGAGTTCCCACTAAGACTGTGTCTACCACACCATATGAATTATGGAGTGGGAAGAAACCCTATCTTCAATATCTGAAGATCTGGGGATGTCCGGCTTTTGTCAAAAAGCAGCATGTGGACAAACTCGAGGCACGCTCAGTACTGTGCAAGTTTGTGGGATACCCAAAGAACACTAGGGGGTATCTTTTCTACTACGCAGAGGAACAAAAAGTCCTTGTTTCTCGTAATGCCCACTTTCTAGAACACCAGTTCTTAGAAAAGGAAATAAGTGGGAGCGCAGTAGAACTGGAAGAAATTCCAGAACCACAGACTATTACTGAAAGCTTAGTGGAACCAGAGGGTTCGAATGAACAGGACATTCCTACGCCACTCCGCAGGAGTAGTAGGCAGTCTCATCCGCCCGAGAGATACTACGGTTTTCTTATAGACGGGGATAGAGAGGATTGCATCATAGATTATGATGAGCCTACTAGCTTCCAGCAGGCCGTTCAGAGCGTTGACTCAGTAAAATGGCTGGATGCAATGCGGACCGAAATGGAGTCCATGTACACCAACAAAGTATGGACATTGGACATTGCTCCAGACGGGGTAAAACCCGTAGGATGCAAGTGGATCTTCATAAGGAAGATTGGTGTAGATGGACAGGTTGAGACCTATAAAGCTAGACTTGTAGCAAAAGGTTTCCATCAAAGACCTGGCTTGGACTATGACGAAACCTTTTCTCCAGTGGCTATGCTGAAATCCATTCGGATCCTTCTTGCCATTGCTGCCTTCCACGATTATGAGATTTGGCAGATGGACGTAAAGACCGCTTTTCTAAATGGAAATTTAGAGGAGTGTGTATATATGGATCAGCCAGAGGGTTTCATTCAGAGTGGGAGCAGCGGAAAGGTGTGCAAGTTGCTTAAGTCCATCTATGGACTAAAGCAGGCATCGCGGAGTTGGAACATCTGTTTTGATGAGACGGTCAAGGAATTTGGCTTTATCAAAAATCCAGATGAACCATGCATCTATAGTAGATTTGTAGCGAGAACTGTAGTATTCCTCGTTTTATACGTGGATGACATTCTCTTAATAGGAAATGACATTCCTATGCTACAATCTGTCAAGGGGTTCTTGTCGCACAGGTTCTCCATGAAAGACCTGGGTGATGCCTCATATATCCTGGGGATCCGGATCCATCGTGATAGATCCAAGAGGATATTGGGACTTTCTCAGTCCAGGTACATCGACACCATATTGAAAAGATTCAGTATGGAAGATTCCAAGCGCGGTAACCTACCGGCTTGTCACGGGATCACCCTCTCTAAAGAGATGTCTCCCAAGACTAATTTGGAGAGGGATCGCATGTCTATTATACCCTACGCTTCTGCGGTAGGCTCTATAATGTATGCGATGTTGTGTACCAGACCGGATGTAGCTTATGCACTGAGTGTAGTAAGCCGGTATCAGTCAAACCCTGGGGAGAAACACTGGATAGCGGTAAAGAACATTCTCAAGTACCTGAGAAGGACTAAGGAGATGTTCTTGGTGTATGGTGGAAAAGACCTCCAGATCGAGGCCTTTGCTGACTCCAGCTTCCAGAGTGACAAGGATGATTCCAAGTCCATGTCGGGTTTCGTCTTTACCCTCAATGGAGGGGCGGTGTGTTGGAAGAGCTCCAAACAGGAAACCGTTGCAGACTCGACTATGGAAGCGGAATATATCGCTGCATCTGATGCCGCAAAAGAAGCTGTCTGGATGAGGAAGTTCTTGAAAGAACTTCAGGTGGTTCCGTCCATTGTTGACCCAATACCTCTGTATTGCGACAACAACGGGGCTATAGCTTTAGCGAAGGAACCCAGGTCCCATCAGAGATCCAGGCACATCTTGAGGCGGTATCACCTGATCAGGGAGATCGTGGATCGCAAGGAGATCGAGGTTCGGAGGGTTGCTTCAGAAGAAAACACTGCAGATCCATTCACCAAGGCCTTACCCCAGACTCAGTTCGAGCTGCTGATCGAGATGATAGGTCTTCGATACGCCAGTACATGGCCTTAGTGCAAGTGGGAGATTGTTAGTGTATATGCCCTAGAGGCCATTACTGTATCATACTAGTTTGTATATTACTTAATGGAAGCTTGGGATATTCACCTTGTATAAACAATCTTGCTCAATATAGTAGTATGCTACTTGGTTTGTTTCTACTTCAATGTGTACTTGTGTTTATTTTAGTATATCACTTATACGCATTAGTGGAGCCCTTAGGATCTTTGCTTGATTACCAGCGTTGTGATGGCAGTCACACTAGTGGGGGCTGGGTAATCTATAAGCACATCCTTATACAGGTCCCTAGTCGCAGGACTATCGAGACAGGGCATCGATACTCCGGAGTAGACTAGAGTATGCGCTTCTCATCCCAGTGTGGGAGATGGTCTGTCCCACAGCCATCAGTACGTCGTACTGGAGATAGTATACGGGTGCTCGTTGGGTTACGAGTACACTGGACATGACTCGTCGGGAACTGACAGGTTGGTATTATACCTATCGTCAGTTATCAGTTCCCAGGTGACATGAGTACAGCTTAGTCCGCTGACTTGACACTGGCACTTCGCCTCGAGTGTGTTCCCACTGCATTTTGATCACTACCCTACCACGGCTCAAAGGAGTCGTGCAAACAGGTAATGGTTGGGTGCAGTCCCGAAGCACTTGGAGGCAGTGACGGTTAGACAGGATTCGTCTCTCCCGGTATTGGGGGTTGACATCGCGCTGTGTCTAGGAGAGCCATTACACGAGTAGTCCCTGGCCAGGGCAAGCGAGATATACTGGTTGGCTTCCAGTGTTATCTCAGGGTGTTTTGGGCTTCACTCCGACACGACTTGTACCGCTATTGGGGGACTGACGTTTACCGCCCCCTAGGCCCGACATGCGATGTATCAGACGAACAGACCGGACTGTACGGAGACTGTCACATTCAGACTCAGTAGGAGTTCAGATGGGGTTCACCTCGTCAGCCTTCTTGTCGGCATCTACCTGGGGACCGTTACGCACAGCTAGTGCCGCTTGCGGTCTGTGGTTAAACCCATTGCCAGCGTAGTGTCGAGTCTTTAGAGTCCCACACAGAGGGTATTCGCCTCTGGGCAAAACAGAGTAGAGGTCGCATGGTTTTGCGACAGGGTTCGTTCTCATCCGCGCACTTGTGCACGTTTGGAGTCCGGACGGATATTACTGGCTGGCTCTGGTTTGAGTCAGATACTGGTATATGTTTTGGGGTTGCTTTTATCTCTCAGTATTCATGTTCCTCGGAACAAGAATGCAGGTGTGTATGCACAGTTGTTTGAGGAGGAGGAAGAGGATTTTCATTAGGGTTTCGGAACGGGTGCGTATGCACAGTTGACAGTCGTTTTTTTCCAAACCCTAATAGATTTATGTTATATCAATTAATAATATTAATAAAATGAAATTGTGTCATGGTTGGTTTTTGTTGACTAGTTGACCATGGTTGACTTGTTGACCATGGTTGAAGTTTTGACCATCATCATTACAAAAGAAAGATGCTTTTTGATTCTTGCAAAACCATTTAATGTTTGAAATGATAATGGTCATTCCTAAACCTTCCATCAACTATTTCATTTTCATTATTATTATTAATTTGATAATTCTTTTTCTTTTGTCATATGGTTGCAAGAAAGAAAAAGAGAGCTCATTCTATCATTTTAGCTTCTCTCTCCTCACTTGATCTTCTTCTTCCTATAGCAAAAGGAGATTCCTTCTCATGTGTTGAGAATCCCTCTCCTTAAAAGAAAAGCACCCCTTATACACTCTCTACTCACTCTAGGATCAAAGGTTTGGCAAGCCGAAGATTCTAGTTCTCTCAAAGTTCGAGAAAGAGCCCGAAGGTTGAACCCTCAGGTGGATCCATCTTTGACGGAAGAAGGCAACGAGGAAGAACCATCAACCTCTACAAGTTTTCAAGAAGAAGGAGTTCAAGTTAGGTATAACCATCTTTCCGAGTAGCTAACTCTCTTTAGCTTGTTTGCTAGTTTAGTTTAGAAAAGATCCCGACTTTGTTAGTCCATGTTGCCCCATGCACTAAAAATTTGATTTTTATACCGTTTCCGCCTCCCCGTAAGAACCGGGGGTCGCAACGTGGACTTACAGGATCAGGAATATGTGAACCAATAGTGGTTCTGTACCGTTACCCCCCGGGACCACGGATCAGGAAAATGTAAGAGTCACGAATGGCTCTGTCCCGTTACCCCCCGGGACCACGGATCAGGAAGATGTAAGAGTCACGAATGGCTCTGTCCCGTTACCTCCCGGGACCACGGATCAAGTAATACCCTTTTAAGTTACACTTTAGTTTACACTTTTGATTTCCCCATACCCCCAAGTTATGTGTGTCAGGTCAGGTATTCAGTAATCAAGAACTAATGCCAACACAGAATCAGGTAACAGCAGGTTTTGTCTGGATAGACAACAGGAATGGTCCATGAGGACTACATGTCGGGTTTGTTGGCATTAGGCACGAGATCAGGTAACAGGTCAGGTCATGGTACATCAGGTCAAGTCAACAGTAAACGGTACCATGTCAGGTGTATCAATATATATCATGTGTAACAAAGTCAAGTCAAGATGTAACAATATCGTGGGTGTGCTCACAACAAATATATAATCGAACAGGGGATTAACAGCAGGAAATAAGCAATAAATTAAACAACAATAAGCAGTTCATTCAATCACAATAGTGCATTAATATAGTGCAGCCGTTTTATTATATTAACAGGTTTTGAGCACCCTTAGCGGTGCAACAGTTTAAATGATGATGCAATACAGCTATATCAAGCCTTTGAATACGAATATCCGAATGTAATAGAACTGCATGGGAAAGTGCTACAATCTATTAAACGGTAAAATGTGATTAACAGGTAAACTTGGTTCTTAGGTTAAAAGTGGCAAATTGTAATTTCTATGTTAATTGTAAAATGATATATGTCATATCGCAACCAAATGAGAAAATAACTATACCGAGTTAAGTTTTGCAGGTTTAATGAGTCAAACATATATAATTGTATAGTATAGCATGTAGCAAGTGATACTTGCCTCGACGGGTCGCGAACCGGGAAAAACGGAACGTAATGTCGGCGGGGGAAACTCGCGACGGACGCACGGTTCACGGATTGAACCCAAACAACGAACAATGGAACCACGCGGATCGGGGTACCTCGCTGGAACGTCGGGACACGTCACCGGCATCGTCGGATTCCGGCGAAAAAGCGAACAGTGAAACATCAAGTTGTGCAAACAAGAATACAAAGGAACCAGAGAGAAAGGAATGAGGAAAAGGAGTAGAAGGCTTACAGGGGTTGCAGAGGGCGTGACAATGATGGGGTCGACGGCGGTGGGGCGCCGGCGAGGAGGTAGCAGGCGACGGCTGGGGCTGCGGGTATGGAAACAGGGAAGAAAGTGGAGATGGAGAGGGGCTGGTCGGGTCTGGAGTGCGCAAGTGGTGAGGAGGCGCTGAAGGTGGCACGGGTGACGACGACGAAGGTCGCCGGCGACGTCCCCGGCCATACAGAGAAGGCACGGGGTTGGCCGGGTCTCTGCTGCGGTGCCGTGCACACGGTGAGAAGGAGGGGATGTCGAGGTTGGAACGAGGAGGCGGAGGCGAGGTCAACGGTGGCGCCGGCGTCGGAGCTGCGGCGGCAACGGCGACGGCGACGAGTCGGCTAGGGTTAGGCCGTAAGGTTTTCTCGCGATGGGTTAGTTCACGTGCTGGGAAAAATATGAGGGGAGGACGTGAATAAATAGGGAAGAGAGAGAGAGGGTTAGAGAGAGAGATAGAGAAATTAGAGAGAGAGAGAGAGTTACGTTAGAGAGAGAGAGAAAAGGAAATAATGGAGGGGCCCACGGGGTTAAAAACCCTCGTGATTGGCCAGAGGAGATTTAAAAGGTTAAAAATTTATTTAAAAAGATTTCCAAACTTTATTTTAACAGTAGGATTAGATTATAAATATAGTTTCGAATATTTTATTAATTTGGGATTTTGGCGCTAAATAAAATATTTCCAAATCGCGCCTGGGTTGGGTCCAAAATTCGAAATTCAAATAATAGGATTTTAAGCGGGTTCCAAATTTTAAAATGAAATGTTTTATGATTAAAAAGCATACCCCCAAGTCGGACACCTGTACGCGCGCGTAGTCGTCCAAACTCGCCCGTTTCACCGAACGGGACGAGAACTCGATGCACGGACGCTACCACGCGGCTAGGGGTGACGAGTAGGCCAAGATAGATATTTTTAATTTTATTTTAGGTGCTAAAATTTGTTATATGCAGAAATGACTTAGCCAGATAAAATTTTACAGTAAGACCCAAACCAGCAAGATAAATGAAATGAGTAATATTTAATGCCCAACCAATAACAGAAAATAGTAGTATTGGGCTCGGGTGTTACAGGAACGGTCGGGACAAAGACGCGTGCATCTAGTGCATTGAATGCCGGGGGAGGTGAAGCGACAAGGATGCGTTGTTTCATTTCCACCGGGTAACGTTCGATGGACGCCACATGGCGCGTCGCCTTGTTTCGACCGGGCGACGCTCGATGGACGCCGTGTGGCGGCCGTTGGGCTGCACGGCGAGGTATATAAGGGGTACTAGTTCTTCCCCCTTCGCAGATAGGCCATCGAAAATGGAGGATTTCCCGTTCACTATCCCCGAAATCAACAGTTCCCTGAAGGGCTGCCGGCTTGGGCTTCACAAGTTCTCCCCGCCCTTAGTGGCAAAGTCTTCGGTGGTAGGGCCTTGGGCCTTGACGCCGACGATGAAGTGGCTGAAGTAAGCCTCCGGGCAGTTTGTAGGGCTGGGGGCCCCCCAAAGTACCCTTTGTAAAGATCTTGATTTTGGCAATAAAAGAAAAGAAAGAACCCTTGATTCGTCGGTTTGTATTTTTTCTCTTCTCTTTTTTGTGTGAAGGACGTTCGTAGGATGTCCTTGTTTGTATTGTTGTGTTTCCGTGTAAGATTGGCCATATGTCCGGCGATCTCCTGTCGAGTTTGCCAGCCGGCGAGGGTGCCAAGCGCTGCCGTAGAGGTATCCTCGTGCACCCCTTAGGTCGATGGGGAGATCGTTCAGATTCGGATGAACCGGTCGTCCTTCCGGGTGTCTCAGATCCTTAAACGCGGCCACAGGGCAGTGGGCCGTCGTTTGGTTGCCGCTTGGAGAAGGATCTGATCTCTGGCGTCGTGGGTAGGCATACCAGCCGGAGTTTTTGACGAGCATGGTAGCTGCTCGGTCGCCTCTCGCGGGCCCTTTGATCCTTCAGGACGGTGGTAGGAAGCTACCAGCCATCGATGGTTAGGCAAGGACCCGACCGCTTCGGGGAGGAATTTTGATCCTCGGCGTGTTGTAGGGAAGCTGCCCGCTGTGGATAGCCGAGCGAGGGAACCTCAGGCTCGGCTGCCTCTGGGAGGGCTTTCAGATCCTTCAGGACGGGGACCGAGCAGGGTTACTGCTTAGTGCCTCTTGGCGAGGACTTTGATCCCTGTCGGTTGTGGTAGGAAGCTACCAGCCGGGGATAGCCGGGCAAGGACCCGACTGCCTCTGGGAGGACTTTGGCCCTTGGCGCGAGGAAAGCTATAAGGCTGTAGGAAGCCCACCAAAGACCCTTGGCCGGGCAAGGTTACTGCCCGGTGCCTCTTGGCGAGGGCTTTTGTCCTGAAAGATAGCCGAGCGAGGGAACTTATGGCCTCGACAGCCTCTGGGAGGGCTTTTTGATCCCCGGCGTTGTGGCAGGGGAGCTGCCCGCGGGGGATAGCCGAGCGAGGGAACCTCTGGCCTCGACTGCCTCCGGGAGGGCTTTTCGATCCCCGGCGTTGTGGCAGGGAAGCTGCCCGTGGGGGATAGCCGAGCGAGGGAACCTCGGGTGTCGACTGCCTCTGGGAGGGCTTTTCAATCACCGGTGTTGTGGCAGGGAAGATGCCCGCGGGGGATAGCCGAACGAGGGAACCTCGGGCTCGGCTGCCTCTGAGAGGGCTTTTGATTCCTGGCACTGTGGCAGGGAAGCTGCCCGCTGGGGATAGCCGAGCAAGGAAACCTCGGGCCCGACCATCTCTGGGAGACCCTTCTCGTTGTATAGGGGGAACCCTACCGGGAAAGAAGATTCGAAAGTTTCTTTATTCGTATGGATAGGAATTTTAGACATCGCTATACACCATCATTTCAAAGGGGGATTTTGAGCGGTAGCCGGGACACGGCGCTTTGCTAGTTTTGACTTCATAGGTATAGCTTGAGCTTCTCCGCGTTGTAAGGCCGAGGCAGCTTCCGTCCGTTCGCATCTTGCAGGCGGTAGGCTCCGCCGGGGTGCACTTCGAAGACGAGGAAGGGACCTTCCTACTTTGGGGGAGAACTTGTGAAGGCCCTAAAAAGAGCTCCATCACTTTGGGGAAAGAAAAAGGATAGGTACAGGTTAAAGGATGACTTGGTCGGTGTTCAGTTGATAAAACTGCACATTTGTTATTATATTTTTCCTACCATTTCGATATTAAAAAAGGTCTTTATTATAATATATCATACATATGAGGGTTTATCTGTAAAAATACTATTTTCCATGTGTTGATATATTATAATTAGCATTTGGTAGGAAAATGTATGCAAATAATATCATTGACCAAATCTTAACTCTACTAAATATTATTTGAGTTGTTGTGCAGAATTTTCAGGACTAAAATCAAGGAAATCAAGTTGTTAAAGCAAACCTGCCTAATTAAGAAATCAAAACTTAAAAATCAAGTCTGGCAGCAATTACGAGAAGATTTCCAAGTTCCAAAGGTTCCAAGGATCGCCAAATGTCACACAGATAAAGCCTCAGAAAAATGATCAATTGATTTCCACCATTGGCCGCGGATCCATGGCCAAACCCCCCTGTTGGCTACGGATCCGCGGCAAGATTGAAGAGTTAGAGGCTGCGCTTTTTTTGGGTGAATCTTTACTGTTATCTTCCTAATTTGGAAGCAAGGGTTCTGGCTTTTAGACTATAAATAAAGATCGAGAGCCTCTTGGAAAAATTATCAAGCCGACGAGATCACGAAGTCCAAGACGGCTCACGCATCCAGGCTGATCATCAACTGTTCGTCTACCTCCTTAGAAGAGATTGAGAAGCAACTAGAAATTGTAATCATTTTCTAAGGAATCAAAATTTAATGAATATCGTTGATTAATAAAGGTAGCTTTCTTTTTCTTATTCTATTTCTTCGTAGTTTAATTATGCAATTTCTCTCCATCTCTTTTTCTCCCAACATGCGCGAGTAATTTTTGACGAGTAGGGCTGTTGACGCTCCGGCTTGTCCTCCCGAGTCCTTTTCTTCTGGTCGGGCCGATCCGCCCGGGGAAGGTTAGCATTCACTTCAGATTCCAGCTGGACCTCGCGCTCGGTCCACGCCTTGACTTCGGCCATGGTCCTAGGTTGAGCCAGCGCAAAAGAGCGCAACCATTCTTTGTGCCTCAGACCAGATCTGAGTGCCGTTATGACGGTCTCTTCCCGGTGCTCGGGCACCTCGAGGAGGGCGTTGTAGAAGCGGGTAATATAGGCCTTGAACGTTTCCTTGTCCCCGCTCTTAACCGTGAAAAGATAGTCGACCGTGCGCTTCTGTCGACGGTTCCCCACGAAATGGCCGAGGAACTGGGTAGCCAGCTCGTCGAAGGTCGAAATTGAGCGGGGCTCGAGCCCCCGAAACCAGTCCCAACCCGCGCGAATGAGGGTGGCCGGGAAGGCCCAGCACTGGGCGGCGTCGGAGTGATCTTGGAAGCTCATTCCCGCGGTGAAAGCGTCCAAGTGGTCCTTCGGGTCGGTTTTCCAGTCGAATAGAGAAACCTTCGGGGGCTTATTACGCGAGGAGATGCGCACGGCGAGCAGTTCCTCGGTGAATGGCTTCGTGAGCGAGTCGGAGGCATACTTAGCCCCGTCGCTCGAGAAGTGAGCTTCTCGGAGCATGCTCTCGATCTTCTTCTCGAGGGCGTCGAGCCGACCGTGGTACCTCGAGGAATCGGCGCCTCGGGATTCCCGGGCCCCGCTGCGGGTGGACTGCGTCTGGGAGCGGCCCCGGTTTCTCTCGATGAGGTGCCTCAGGTCCCGGGATGGGGTAGCTCTTGAGTCGCCGGGGCGGACCCCTTCTGTGCGTTCCCGCCGATCATGGTGGGGTCGGTCACGCTCGTGGATAGGAGAGGTGACCGACATTTCCTCAGGGGGGTAAGGGTCGCGAGGAGGTTCGGGGCGAGACCCCCTGGCAGCGAATCTCGGCGTGGAGCCCTGGGGTGCCCAGCGGGCCTCAGGGAGCACCGGTTCGAGGGGCCCGGCGGCGAGGGGATGCAGCCTGCTGGTGGTTGGCCATCCAGGCAGGGACAGAGTCTTCTGGAGGCGGTGGAGCAACGATCTGGGGCCCGGGCGCGGCCGTTTGGACGCGGACGAGGGCCTCCATGAGTGATTGCAGGCGATCTATCCGGCATGCGAGGGAGTTGATGACGGTCATGGGGGGAGGTTCATCCCCGCCTTCGGTGAGTGGAAGGTGGCGGCTGGTACTGGGATCCCCAGGATGGTCGTCCTCCATGAGAAAGGAGATAGGAAGGCTAACTTTGTATTTTGTGGAATTTAATTTCCCAAGACGACGCCAACCGATGGAGCTCCTTTTCGGACCTCCTTCGGATGTTGTCTTCCGTAGATCTCGCGATGAACTTAGCTGATTGCTATTCGTCGCGTGTGGGTCTTAATGGGTTTTTGGAGGAAGATGTGAGGTGTGGAGGCTATCGCCGAGTACTTACAAAGAAGTCCCGGGGTGGTTTGGTACCACCAAGGACCCTCCGACGCTCAAGTTAGTAATAAGACCCGAGCAGAGTAACGGCGTAAAGTGTCAAGAATGGCCTACTTGACCCCTCTGTGATGGGGATTTATATAGCGGTGGTGGCACGCAGCAGCGGGCGCGAGAATCTCGCCGGCAGTTACGCTCCCGATATCACGCCCGCGCAGAGAGCGGATCGCCCATTAATGGGGATTGTGATGGCGTAGAACGTGGGATGTTGTTGGCGTAGAATCTGCGCATGGCGAGATTCGCGGAGCGGCGGTTACGCCTGTGAGTGGTGGAGTTGGTCGGAGGGCCGAGAAAGACGGCCTCGGCCGGGGGCTCGGGGACGAGCGAGGAGGCCGATGAGTCTTGGTCCTGTGGCAGCTCGGGGTGAGTTGAGGGGCCGAGGAGGCTAATTTGCAGGGGGCCCCGAGGAGGGCCAGTTTGCGCTTGCAGGTCAGGCACAGGGTGGCCTGGTCGGCCCCTGTGGGTCCTTTCTTCTGAGTCTTGGGACACGTCATATGCCACGTGTCCTGATCTTGGAGGTCGCCAATATCGAGCGTCATCATGATGTGTCAAAAAATTGTAATTTTAATTTATATTAAACTTGAAATAAAATAAAAAAATATGAGGATTTTGGAGTTATTGTTGCTATTCATGCATAACTTTTCATAACCGAAAAATTTTAGGTTCTCATCATCTCTGTAACTATTATCATTTTCTCGTTCTCATCTCTCAAACTAATTTTTTAAAAATCTTTGTAATATCAAAATATACAAATATGTATCACACATACAACATGCTAGTAGATTTAATGGTATGACAATTAGATTTGAATTTGTCCTTTGACTTGGATTTACACTGGTCCTTTGAACAATTTGTATTATGAAGCTTTTAATGTAAAGCCACAGGGGTTTTGTCTTCGTTAACTCAAAAAAAAATAGTATTATGCGGTGAATAAATTTTAGGATAGTTTTAGGGTAAATTGACAAAAAAGCCCGGACAGCTCCTAGTGGTCTAAAACCTCAAATATTTTCAAAATTGTTGCGAAAGACCTACTGTTCAAAATCTTTGTGAAAAAACCTCTGGGCCGCATTTTATTTAGGCATTTATTCCCTCCAATTGCTCAGATATTATAGACCGCCGTTCAGATATTACAAACAACCTTTTAGATATCATAGGCCACTAGTATAAATGAGTTTTTAATTGGGCCTAGAGCCTAGGGTTTGTACCCAAGTTTGAAGCGGGCCGTGGGCATTCTAACGATTTACCCTATTTTCTATAACATGGAAATATTTATTATTTATTGTTATAAATGAGTAAAGTTGGTCTAAAATATTTTATATTTCAAAAATGAGAGGAATCGATTCTTTTAGTTAGAAATATTTTATTAGCAATTCATGATAACCAATAAAATTAATAATTAATTATTTATCAATAATTATATATAATTAATTAAGATGAAAATGAGATGAGATCATTCATAAAAACTAAAAAACTATGAGTTTGAAAGAGTTGAAGTCCAAGAACAAGAAAATGTTGAAATATAAAATTTAATCTATAAAAATTAGATTAAACAAAAATATTTTTATTGCTTGAGAGAGTTAATGAGAAAATATGAAAATCCAAGCATCCAAAAAAAAGCCCCATATATAATTTAATGATTTGGAGTGTAATCCTTGACTAGTTCCAGCAAAATAGAAATCTAATCTGGAACGTTTCCGATGAACGTGTGACCAAAGTCGACGCATGATCGAATGGATGTAAGCTGGGGATGGACCCGACATGAATTGATCCTCCAGTTGAAGGAAAGAATTTATACTTTGAGTACTTCAGG
Source organism: Agapanthus africanus (assembly GCA_030015575.1). NCBI lineage: Eukaryota > Viridiplantae > Streptophyta > Magnoliopsida > Asparagales > Amaryllidaceae > Agapanthus > Agapanthus africanus. Next base: position 256,861,707 of record JASDDO010000006.1, on the reverse strand, counting down.
ATGTGACAATGAGAGAGTTAGCGTGGAGTGGATGTTTGATCTGCACATAAGATATTCGCCCGGTGAAAATGGCCCGAATGAATTCTAGACGTTCGAAGAATTGGTGTTCGATCCGGCATAAGGTGACCCGATGCAAGAGTAGGCATCCGGAAACTTGGAGTCTGATCCTGTCAAAGACGGATCGATCGAGAATTAGGGGTCCGAAGACTTGGATTGCGGTTTGGCGTAATGGAGGAAAGATGGCGATTTTGACACACATGGATGCTATAGGTTCAGAGAAGGCTAATAGAAGAGATATAACAAGACACAGAACGAACATTTGTGAAGGACGGATTTGGGGATTCGATGGTGTTTGTGTTCATTTTGATACTAAATCCAGCCTGAGAGGAGCCCAAGAACCGGCCCAATTCGAACCCAGAACAGAGCCCAGCAAGACCCAATAGTCAAGAGCCCGCAATCCAGTGGGCCCGAGATTTGAGGGAGAAAGACAGGTTTTATGGAAAGATTTGGCTTATGGGGTTTTGGGTATATCTCGTGTAATCTTTACTCTAGTGGAAACTCTCATTGCGAAGGCAAAATTAGGTGAGCTTTATTCCAACGGTCCAAGACACCTCACAAGTCAAAACTACCTTAACTTTAAGAAATGGAGATCTAATATGACGATGGGCTTCCCTAACTTAAGCCCCACTAATAAAGGGCCTCAAGAGGTGCAAAAGGGCGTCCAAATGTGTCTGGATATGGACTGCTGACTTTAAACACAATTTTGTTATATGGTACTAAAAGAACCAAAAAAAGAGTCTCAAATACTAGAACACCCCCCCACCCCCACCCCCACCCTAATGTTTGGCCCAAAACTGGAAAATCCCTCTTTAAACGAGAATCTGCACCTTGCTTATTTCACTTAATTTCAGTTAAATTTTTCATCTAGCATTGTTGTGACTTGACGTAAATATTCTTGGCTTACTCTAAATGTTATTTTTGTTCTTTCTTGTTTTGTAGGCATTTTAGTCGGGGTATATAATTTTTGGATGTAAATTCTAGCAAGATGGGGTTTTTTAAACCTTAAGAAGGTTTTCTGTTTTTTTCCCGCTAGATGTAAGGAGAGTTTTCACAATTTAAGCCAATAAAAATTGAGCTCCTATTTCTTATTCTACTATGTGGTTTGAGTGAAGATTTTTGGTCGAAGATGGATATTCACCATTCATCACCATAACAAATCAAGAGAATCAACGGCTGATGTCATTCACTTGTATTTTTAAGAGATATATAGATTTAAGGAAGAATTTGCAAATGGAAATATATAATATCAGCTATTGGTTCAGTTGATTTCCTGTAATAATGAGAAGTGGACATCCATTTTTTGACCAAAAAACTTGCAAGTAATGAAGAATATCCCTACTTCAAGGGCAGACATTTCCATGTGCAGAGTATTTTATGAAAAACTAGGCGCCAACAACACTCTTGGAAAAGTTGAATATGCAATATATAATACTGCATGGGGCAGCTCAAACTTTATCAACAACTGTGTGTGTGTAGAAGCAGCGAGAGAAATTTTCTTCAAGCTGCGCCTAGGAAGCCAAGCTCGGCGTTGCAGAAAGGCACCAGAAAATGCAAAAAGCTCCGATCGGGTCGACGTGGTCGGTCCATTGTTACGGATGAGGAAGTGCATATTTTTGGCGATGAGTGGAGGCTATTGAAACCCTCAACAATTCGAAAGCCAAATCATAATTTGATTTGCAACACCCAAATTAACAAGCATGATCCGCGAGGCAAAGATATTCTGCAATGGCTGCCTGAAAGAAGAGGTTTATTCTCAACTCGATCAGCTTGAAACTGAAAGCTCGACGGTTATGGCGGGCCTCAAACTTTATCAACAACGATGATGATTATGATAGATATAAGGGAGGTACTTGAAAAATGGATAAATGGAGCATATGCACCTGATAATTCATTCAAAATTGGTTCTTTGTACATGCGGTTGATATGAAAAGCCTGATGCAAGCAGGGTTTTGAGTGTACCCCATTCTCGATTGATTGATACAATCCTTGCACAAGCTCTGGCATCATTTCAATGTATTCAATATTATCCCGAGAATACCCAAATTGGCAACCTTTCCCATGCAACAAAACAAATCTTGGTCAATTTATTTATACACAAACCAATGAGGCAGTTATATATTTACTTATATATAAGGGTATACATGAGTTTTCGACCATCCAATAAAACTTGAGCCTTATGAAGTTTTGTCCCCATTTTATACCAAATACAGATCTACCATTCATAATTTTTTTCAACATGGGACCATGTTATCCAGATATCTTAACACTCCCCTCACGTAGATTGTATAACACATATTTGCAACATAGGATTATATTACTATGTTATCCACATATCTTAACACTTCTCCTCATGTGGATCGTACAACACATATTTCCAACGTGAGATTATGTTATCCACATATTTTAACACTCCCTCTCACGTGGATGGTGCAACGCATATAGAGGCTAGTCTTTCAGAGTTCAAGTAGTTTTTCCTACGTACGTGGGGCTATGTTATCCACATATCTCAACGCTCCACATTACGTGTAATATGATTGTCACGTGGATCGTACAGCCTCTTAAAGATGCATCACGGCATAAAAATGCTAGTCTATTAAAGGCATGAAGACGGCTCCCTCAGAGGTGCTATTAAAGTATGTACTCCAATAATGTTCAACATGGGTCTGACACCATATTAAGTTTTTTTAATATACACGAACAAGGGGCCGATTATAGGGTATATACGGGCTTACGACATAAGCGAGTTCCTTCCAATAAAACTCAAGCCTTATGGAGGTTTGTCTCATCTTATATATTATATACATGTAGCTCTAATAGTTTTTCCAATATGATACCATATTATCCACATATCTCAATCGCTAACCCAATCCTTTTGTGGTGGATCCCTCATATTATAATAAAAGCTACGGCCTCCTATAGAAAAAAAAAAATCATATCCTCGCATTTAGAAAGTTGCATTTTGGAAAGAATGTTCTTTATAGCCCTGACAAGGTTGCCTTTCATAGTGATGCAAATCGATGTATTTTAATTAGAATCAATCAAGTTGCAAATCTTTTAGAGCAATGCGCGTATCCTATTTTCTGATGGTATGTTACAGACATTCTGTCATTCCCAAAATTTGAGATCAATTATATAAAAGCTTAAGGAAGATAAAATCAAAGGTCAAGTTAGAATCAATATGGTATGCATAATATAATTTTTTTTAATGGATTTTTGAAATTGTTTTGATATGACGTTCTTATCAAATACATGCATCACAAAGTGCAAAATACTCGTATATTCTTAATAACAGGAAGGAGCTAACTGCTCCAATTAACCTGGATTTATTTCTTGAAATTAAGCAGACGTTACATTACATTACACAAGGAGTGGCATATGTAGAAACGAGCGCAAACAGACACCTACATCACACCGATATCAAACTTAAGGCAAGTAGATAGCTGACTCCGGCTATATATATAGCGCCTGTAAGTACATATATAAGCATCTTCATCATATTTCAGGCTTGTGCGACCAGCAGATGCACCTTAGGATCCTGAGGAAAAAGTAGCTGAGAGAAGAAAAAAAGAGGCAAAATCTAATCAAATCTATATATAAATAAAGAAATAAATAAATCAATTAATCTATTTAATTAAACCTTCCCAACGTTAATTTTTTTCCTAAAAAAATGTGTAAGATAATTAATGCGAAATTAGACATAAACTAATTACCTTGCTTTTGCAAGTGACGGGAGGTAATGGATTAGGCGGCGGCAACTCACGACGTCGGTATATGATCCCAAACCTGTCCCGCAACTCAGAATGTGTATCTGGTCTGTTTTTCCCATCCTTATCGACCATTGGACGCACGAAAGTAGTGGGATCAGAGTCGGCTTTAATCACCCTCGTCGAATAATCATTCCAATTAAGGATCAAATTATCCACCATATATGGAAGCAATTTATTAGTATTAGCCAGAAGCCCATTGGCAATCCGGTTCTCAATATCAGCGAACCTGGTCGCTTCGGCGATCATCAGACACAGACTAAGAATCCCCTTTGCCCTCTCTTTCCAAACGGTCGTATTGGAGAGCTTCACCACCGTATTTTTGAGTTCCTGTCTGGTCATTAATAAATTGTCCATTTTCACTTCTCCGACACCTTCCAGATCTTGGTAGTTTTCGCCGAAGTCTAGGAAAACGGAGCCTATAATATTATGCTGTTGGCCCTCCTTGCCTAGCTCCAGCCATGTCCCGTTGCTCATCTGGTAACCGATCACGTAGAGGTTGTCTCGGCGGAGTTTGACTTTTAAGGTGACCGCATCTGCTTTGAGCGGCACGTCGAAGACCTCAGGCTTTGTCGTTTCCTTCGCAATGGGCAGGATGGGGACTTTGAATGAACATGTTTCTACCACTTGATCACGGATCTGATTCAGAAACTTTCTATATGCCGTTGCCGTTAGACTTACAATATCGACATCACTGATGATAACCGGAGCTTTAAGTCTATCCTCAGTACTGGAAAGAGCAGTAGCAAAAGCTGATTCTGTACGCACAGTAACGAAGGCATATTCAAATGATTAGTTTATGACTTTCATATGTTAGGATCGGTTGTGGAGAAAAAAGTGGAAAGTTAAAGTTAACGGAAGAGTCAAACAACCGGTAAGGACGAAACCGGGCCAGGATGAGTGGAATTCTCATTAAACGGTAACAGGTTTTGGGTTTCACCCAATTATTAGATACAAATTATTACTGCCTCCCTGGTTTGATTTAAACCAATATTCTCACTTTTTCCCTAATAGCCTCCAATCTTTTTATCATAAACATAAAACCCCAATATGGGGCTTATAACAGAGGATATGGGTTTACATCATATTCTAATATCCAAATTAAATACCTAAACAAATTGGTGAATGGGTTATCATTTATATTTTATCTCCCTTGTTATTCCTGATGTGGGATTATTCCAACATTAATTCTTGTTACCTTTACATTTATAACTATTCCAATAAAAACAGGGTCAAATAATTATTTTTATTTTTATCTTTTAATAGTCAATATGAAAAGTGTAGATTATCATGAACCGTTTTATAAATATTTTTTGTTCTCCATAGAATTACACTTAGCTTAATTATCATAAGTCCGATCAGTTTCTAGTTATCAGATAAGCTCCATGGATATAAACGTAAAATTTAAAGGGAGGAGGGAGGGGGGACATATCTATGATGACGTAAACACAATGTTTGATCGAAATAAAACTGAAGAAAAGAAGGAAAGAATATATACATCGAGTGCTAGCTAGATATTTACCAATGACGAAAAGAAATATGAATGTAACCACTAAGAACTGGTCTTTTTTTTCTTTCCTTTTGGGATTTGACTATGGTTGCAATCTAAAGCATTGTGTCAATTTATAGGAGAAAACCAAGACCATGTGATCACTCAATTATGCATTATTCCAAACACGTTTAAAACGACTTGGCCAATCCTTCATTATCATTCATTATACTGATACAAAACCATATAGCAAGTGTTATCCTTAAAATATCCATAATAATACAAATTTTCTTTAGATCTTTTTGCAAAAAATATGGTAATTTTATAAATTCTAAGATTTTGGTGAGGGTATTTTAGATAGTTCAAGACAAAGTTTTGCCAACTTCTCATTAATTACAACTTTGTCATCGTTTCAACTTCTCACCATTTACAAATGTGCCATTAGTCCAAAAAAATTTCAATAATTATATGCCATTAATTCAAAATCCCAATATGTTATTCTTAAAATACCATGAACTTTCAATGTTATATACATAAATACTATTAGATTTTTATTAAAATATGATAAACTTTCGGTATTTTCAAATAAATACCATGAGTTTTGTCCATAAAAAAATAATATAAATATCCAACGTTTTCCAGATAATACCATGGGTTTTGTCCATTACAAATAAATATTGTTAGTTTTCAACGTTTTTCAGATAAATATCATGGATTTTTTCCGTTACAAATGAATAGCGTTGATTTCGTCATTTTTTAGATAAATACCATAGACTTGCTCTGTTTACAAACAAGTAACATAAACTTTCAGTGTTTTATTAGCTAGATATTCATTAGAATGCGATGAACTTTCCCTCTTTCAAATAAATACCTTGAGCTTTGTCTGTTATAAAAAAATACCGCGAACTTTGTCTGTTACAAAAAAAATATCAATAAATTTCAAAATTTCTTAGATAAATACCGTGGTTTTGTCCGTTACAAATAAATAACATTAAATTTCAATATTTTTCGGATAATGATGATGCTCACAAATGGGAATTCCCCAGATCATGACACGTGACGGATGACGTGTCCCGGGGCTTACGGAGCTGGAGTAAGCGCGATACTTTGAGGACGTTCTTTGGGACCTCGTCCTGAGAATTGATCCGACCTATCAAATACTTCTCAGGATGCATCTATATTCGCCTTACAAACAACCATCAACTCGCCTCTGATCCCTCCTACAGGCTGAGCTTCCTCGGCCTCCAGGCTCGTCTCCGAGCTTTTGCAGACCCGAGCCTCCTCGGCCTCCCAGCTCGCCTCCGAGTTTCCTACAGGCCGAGCCTCCTCGGCCTCTAGGCTCGTCTCGGAGCTCTTGCAGGCCCGAGCCCCCTCGGCCTCCCAGCTCGCCTTTGAGCTCTCCTACAGGCTGAGCTTCATCGGCCTCTCGCTCGTCTCTGATCCACCCGCCGAGCTAAGCCTTTCCGGTTCTCCCGACCAACCGAGAATGCAGAGCCCAAGCGTCTCCGCAACGGCTCCGCGTATCTCGCCAAATACGAGATATCCGCCGTCCCACGTCCCCCGCTGATGTGCTCCCTCATTAATGAGAATATCTCGCCATTAATGGGCGGATCCCGACATTAACGCGGGAGTAACGTAAAGGCGTAACTGACGGCGAGGATCTCGTACCGGCTAACTCCATGCGACCACTATAAAAAAAACCTCTATCAGACGATTCAGGTAAGGTAATTTGATTCCAATAGGCCGCTACCCTGCTCATTTTCCTCGGCACTAACTTGATCGTCGGAGGGTCTTACGGTGGTCATCCATCCCGGGACTTTTTTGCAGGTAGCTCGGCTTCCACATCCAACACCACCCATTGAGATCCACATGCTCAACAACAACCTTCGGATCAATCTCAACCGTCTAAAAACACTCGCTACAAATCGACGGAGGACAACATCTTAGTGAGATCCCAACCTCCATCAGTTGGCGCCGTCAGTGCGAACACAACAGTTTCTTCCACCTATCAAAAGTTGATCTTCCGCCTTAGACCCGATGGCAAGCCAGAACCGTGATGATCTCAGTACCGGCCGCCGCCTCCCCTACAACGGAGGCGTGGACGTTTCTACTCCTCATCCAAACCTCATCAATGCCTTATCGTCCCGGATCGATAGGCTCACGTCGATGGTCGGCACTCTCATCCTCGTTCAAGCGGCAGGACCGGCCCTCCAAATAGCAGTTCCCCCTCCCAGGGATCACGACATCTGCAGAAGGGCGGATAACATTTCTCCCCTAAACGCTACCGAACAACGACGTGCCAACTCTGGCAACCGCGGCTCCCACACGGTGATTGATTCAATGACCCACTGTGTGCTGCACAGCTCCATGCCACGGTCTCAGAAAGAGGCCATCGCCCCGACGCCCGCCATGCTCCTGCGTCACCTAAGAAGGTGTCAGTCAGCTCGCCTGCTTCCAGGCATGACCGACGCCCTCACCCTCGCCGGGACCGCGCAAACAGCTCGTCTCAAGGCTACCCAAGAAGGACCTCACCCAAGAATCTAAGAAATTTGATAGAGCGGAATTGAAGCCGCACTGCCGCGCACCAACACTCCGGCTGTACTGAATCCTCGGGGTATCACAACCGCCTTGAAGCCCTCGAAAAGAAAATCGAGAGCATACGGCAGGAGGGTCATTCACCGGTAAAGGAGCCAGGTACTTCGCTGACTCACTCACAAAGCCCTTTACGGAGGAGCTGCTGGCCAAGCACATCTCGTCTAGGAATATGCCGCCCAAGGTGGCCCTCTTCGACGGGAAGTCCGACTCGAAGGATCACTTGGACGCATTTACGGCGGGAATGAGCTTCCAGGATAACTCGGACGAGGCTCAATGCCGAGCTTTTCCCACCACCCTCATCCATGCGGGTCGGGACTGGTTCCGGGGTCTGGCACCACGCTTTATCTCGACCTTTGATAAGTTGGCCATTTAGTTCCTCGGTCACTTCGTCGGCAATAGGGGACTAAAGAGAATAGTCGACTACCTGTTCACCATAAAGAGCGGGAACAAGAAATCCTTTAAGGGATATGTCACTCGTTTCTACAACGCTCTCCTAGAGGTCCCCGAGCACCGGGATGAAACTGTCATCACCGTACTAAGGTTGGTTCTTAGGCACAAAGAGTGGCTCTGCTCTTTTGCATTAGCGCAGCCTAAGACCATGGCTGAGGTAAAAGCTTGGACCAAGCGGGAGATCCAACTCGAGTCAGAGGTGAACGCCAACCTGACTCGGGGCGACCAAGCCGACCACAAGAAGAGGGGCAGAGAAGAGAAGAAGAGGGCCGACCGACCAAAACCATAATCCCGAAGTTTCAGGAGTACACTCCTCTTAACATCTCCCAGACCGAGCTGTTGGAGGAAGCGAAAAGCGAGAGATTGTTCAAGATCCCGCCAGTCACTCAAAGAGTGGCTAAGTGTCTCCGGGGCCTGTACTGCGCCTTCCATAGGTCGCAGGGCCACTCGACCGAAAACTGTAAACAACTCCGTGACTATATCGAGGAGTTGATCCGTTCTGCCCACCTGGCGAAGTACCTGCGGGACTAGCAGCAGGACGACCGGAAGCAAGAAAACCAGCCCCCTCTCGGGGGATTAACGATCGGACAAATCATGGTCATCACCTCGGATCCTGCTCGGGAAGCTGGCGAAAACCACTGCCTACTACCAATCGAGGGTGTAAGGGATCCACCCCAGAAGAAGTGCAGGACAGCCGAGCTGGGTTTATTTTTCGTTTAAAAAACATAAGGGTGGGGTGGCCGGGTCAGGAGTGGTAGTCGTTCCTTCTTCTATCCATGAATGGAAGGAGAAGTTCATATTCGTCGGGCCGCCTGAGGGCAAGGATTGGCCTGTGCTTACACAGTGGCACAGGGCCGATTGCCCGAGGATGAAACAGTTGTCCACACCGAAGGCACATGTGGTGTCCTTATGGGAGCCAATCCAACAGGCCGATGTTCTACTTTCCGAGCAGGCTTTGAGCTGGGCCGGGATCAGCCCTGCGCGCTTTCTGGTAGACGATCTATTTAGGCTTTAATAAATTTTGCTCGCCCTTTTCAGCATCACTAACTCTTTTTGTGTACTCTCCTTTTTGCAGAGGAAATGGACTGATCCAAGTTCCTGGCTGCCATGGTCGTAAAGGCCCAGAAGAAGACCGGGGGCGGAAGCTCGTCCAGACCCAGTCCGAGCTCGGCCCCGAAGCCAACACCACCGGCAAAGCCTTCCGCTGCAATTCCTCGGTGGGTGACCATGAATCCGAGGAACTTCCCACTGGACTCCGAACACACACTTAGCTGGACTCAGCTTCATTTTGTACTTGCGTAGAACATCGAATGTCTCGCCTAGGTCTTTAGTGTGTCTGGCCGACGAGATGGATTTTACGAGCATGTCGTCGACGTAGACTTCCATGTTCCTCCCAATCTGTGGTTTGAACAGTTTATTGACCAAATGCTGATATGTGGCCCCAATATTCTTGAGTCCGAAGTGCATCACTTTGTAGCAGTATACCCCCCGATCTGTGATGAACGCGGTAAGTTCTTCTTCAGACGGGTTCTTCCGGATCTAATTGTAACGGAGAAAGCATCCATGAAGCTCGGTAACTCGTGGCCGGCCGAACTGTCCACTAGATGGTTTATCCGAGAAAGTGGATAGTTGTCTTTAGCGCAAGCCTTGTTCAAGTCCGTGAAATCGACGCATATGTGCCATTTCCTATTTGCCTTCTTGACCATGACCATATTCGCCAGCCAATCTAAGTAGTCCAGATCCTTGATGAAGTTGTCTGCGAGCAATCGATCCACCTCGTCTTCTATCTCCTTTTGTATAACCGGTGCAAAACTCCTCTTCTTCCGTCGGACTGGCCGGGCTTGCGAGTCGACCCCGAGCTTATGAGAAATCACCTCGGGGTTGATCCCAGGCATGTCTGCTTGAGTCCAGGTGAATACGTCCAAGTTATCCCGGAGGAACCGTATCAAGTCTTCGTAGTGGTCCCCTGTCAAAAGAGAGCCGATTTGGATTATACGGTCATTGATTCCTTCTACGAGGGGAACTTCCATCAATGCTTCCATCGGGGCACCTTGAACTTCATTTTGGTCGTCGCGCGTATCTAAATACCCCTGGAAATCATCCGGGTCCTCCAGATCATCGCCCTGCTCTCTGGCGGAGGACATCGAGGTGAAGTGTGACGGTTTGCTGGTTCCCGTAGGCCCGGCCTATCCCCCTTGATCCAAAAGGAATTTGATCGCAAGGTGATAAGTCGAGATTTGAGCCCGGAGGGCGTTTAACGTAGGGCGTCCCCGGAGAATGTTGTAGGATGAAGGGACCTTAGCAATGAGGAAGTTCACCGATATGGTTCGCATGCTGCCCGCCTCCCTAATATTGAGGAGGATGGTGACCGATCTCTCGGCAGGGACGGAATGGTTTGTGAACCCAGAGAGGACATGGGAGTTCGGCTGAAGGTTGGACGGTTCTAATCCCATACGCTGGAAACAGTCGTGAAACAAGATATCCACCGAGCTTCCTAAATCGACTAAGTTTCTCTGTACTTCGTAACGGTGGACTCGGGCCGTTATCACAAGAGGGTCATTGTGAGGAAGTGATATGCCGTGGAGGTCTTCATCGGTGAAGATGATCGGTTCGTCCTTCCGGTACCTTTTGCGGGGTGGATCGCTTACACCCTCGACTGGGAGGAGGCGGTGGTTCCCCCTACTTTCCCGAGCTGGATCCGAGATAACGACCATGATTTGCTCGTTTGTTAATTCCCTGGGAGGGGTCTGGTCCTTTTGCCCCCGTTTCGCCTGCCGCTTGTCCGTAAGTATTTTCCCAGGTGGTCGGAATGGATCAACTCCTCGATGTAGTCATGGAGTTGTTTGCAGTTCTCAGTCGGATGGCCTTGCGACCTGTAGAAGGCGCAATACGGGCCGCAGAGACGCTTGCTCGCCCTTTGGGTAACTCGGGGAAGCTTAAAGAATCTCTCGCCCTTAGCTTCCTCCAGCAGCTCGGTCTGAAAAATGTTCAGAGGAGTGCACTCCTGGAACCTCGGCGAGTAAGGCTTCGGATGATCGACTTTCTTTTTCTCTTCCTTGTCCCTTTTCTTGCGGTCCTCTTGGCCGTCTCGGGGCAGGTTTGAGTTAACCTCGGACTCGAGCTGGATCTCTCACTCGGTCCAGACTTTCACTTCGGCCATGGTCTTAGGATGCGCTAATGCAAAAGAGCGGAGCAAATATTTGTGCCTAAGGCCCAACCTCAACATGGTGATAACTGTTTCATCACGATGCTCGGGATCCTCCAGAAGGGTATTGTAGAAGCGGGTGACGTACCCCTTGAAGGATTCCTTATCTCCGCTCTTGACAATGAACAGGTAATTGACCATCCTCTTCTGTCGTCGGTTTCCAACGAAATGTTCGAGGAATTGGGTAGCCAGCTCGTCAAAGATGGAGATGGAGCACGGCGCAAGCCCCCGGAACCAGTCCCGGTCAGCTTGGATTAGGGTGATGGGAAAAGCTCGGTATTGAGCCGTGTCCGAGTTGTCTTGAAAGCTCATGCCCACCGTAAATGCGTCTAAATAGTCCTTCGGGTCGGACTTCCCATCGAAGAAGGCCACTTTGCGTGGCTTGTTCCTGGATAAAACGCGCTCGGCCAGTAGCTCTTCTGTAAAGGGTTTGGTGAGCGAATCGGCGGAATTCGTGGCCCTTTCGCCAGTAGCTCAATAATGAAACTATGCATTATTCCAAACACGTTTAAAACAACTTGGCCAAACCTTCATTATCATTCATTATACTGATACAAAACCATATAGCAAGTGTTATCCTTAAAATATCCATAATAATACAAATTTTCTGTAGATCTTTTAGCAAAAAATATGGTAATTTTATAAATTCTAAGATTTTGGTGAGGGTATTTTAGATAGTTCAAGACAAAGTTTTGCCAACTTCTCATTAATTACAACTTTGTCATCGTTTCAACTTCTCACCATTTACAAATGTGCCATTAGTTCAAAAAATTTCAATAATCATATGCCATTAATTCAAAATCCCAATATGTTATTCAAAATACCATGAACTTTCAATGTTATATACATAAATACTATTAGATTTTTATTAAAATATGATAAACTTTCGGTATTTTCAAATAAATACCATGAGTTTTGTCCATAAAAAAATAATATAAATATCCAACGTTTTCCAGATAATACCATGGGTTTTGTCCATTACAAATAAATATTGTTAGTTTTCAACGTTTTTCAGATAAATATCATGGATTTTTTCCGTTACAAATGAATAGCGTTGATTTCGTCATTTTTTAGATAAATACCATAGACTTGCTCTGTTTACAAACAAGTAACATAAACTTTCAGTGTTTTATTAGCTAGATATTCATTAGAATGCGATGAACTTTCCCTCTTTCAAATAAATACCTTGAGCTTTGTCTGTTATAAAAAAATACCGCGAACTTTGTCTGTTACAAAAAAATATCAATAAATTTCAAAATTTCTTAGATAAATACCGTGGTTTTGTCCGTTACAAATAAATAACATTAAATTTCAATATTTTTCGGATAATGATGATGTTCACAAATGGGAATTCCCCAGATCATGACACGTGACGGATGACGTGTCCCGGGGCTTACGGGGCTGGAGTAAGCGCGATACTTTGAGGACGTTCTTTGGGACCTCGTCCTGAGAATTGATCCGACCTATCAAATAGTTCTCAAGATGCATCTATATTCGCCTTACAAACAACCATCAGCTCGCCTCTGATCTCTCCTATAGGCTGAGCTTCCTCGGCTTCCAGGCTCGTCTCCGAGCTTTTGCAGACCCGAGCCTCCTCGGCCTCCCAGCTCGCCTCCGAGTTTCCTACAGGCCGAGCCTCCTCGACCTCTAGGCTCGTCTCGGAGCTCTTGCAGGCCCGAGCCCCCTCGGCCTCCCAGCTCGCCTTTGAGCTCTCCTACAGGCTGAGCTTCATCGGCCTCTCGCTCGTCTCTGATCCACCCGCCGAGCTAAGCCTTCCCGGTTCTCCCGACCAACCGAGAATGCAGAGCCCAAGCGTCTCCGCAACGGCTCTGCGTATCTCGCCAAATACGAGATATCCGCCGTCCCACGTCCCCCGCTGATGTGCTCCCTCATTAATGAGAATATCTCGCCATTAATGGGCGGATCCCGACATTAACGCGGGAGTAACGTAAAGGCATAACTGACGGCGAGGATCTCGTACCGGCTAACTCCATGCGACCACTATAAAAAAACCTCTATCAGACGATTCAGGTAAGGCAATTTGATTCCAATAGGCCGCTACCCTGCTCATTTTCCTCGGCACTAACTTGATCGTCGGAGGGTCTTACGGTGGTCATCCATCCCGGGACTTTTTTGCAGGTAGCTCGGCTTCCACATCCAACACCACCCATTGAGATCCACATGCTCAACAACAACCTTTGGATCAATCTCAACCGTCTAAAAACACTCGCTACAAATCGACGGAGGACAACATCTTAGTGAGATCCCAACCTCCACCAGTTGGCGCCGTCAGTGGGAACACAACAGTTTCTTCCACCTATCAAAAGTTGATCTTCCGCCTTAGACCCGATGGCAAGCCAGAACCGTGATGATCTCAGTACCGGCCGCCGCCTCCCCTACAACGGAGGCGTGGACGGTTCTACACCTCATCCAAACCTCATCAATGCCTTATCGTCCCGGATCGATAGGCTCACGTCGATGGTCAGCACTCTCATCCTCGTTCAAGCGGCGGGCCCGGCCCTCCAAATCGCAGTTCCCCCTCCCAGGGATCACGACATCTGCAGAAGGGCGGATAACATTTCTCCCCTAAACGCTACCGAACAACGACGTGCCAACTCTGGCAACCGCAGCTCCCACACGGTGATTGATTCCATGACCCACTGTGTGCTGCACAGCTCCATGCCACGGTCTCAGGAAAGAGGCCATCACCCCGATGCCCGCCATGCTCCTGCGTCACCTAAGAAGGTGTCAGTCAGCTCGCCTGCTTCCAGGCATGACCGACGCCCTCACCCTCGCCGGGACCGTGCAAACAGCTCGTCTCAAGGCTACCCAAGAAGGACCTCACCCAAGAATCTAAGAAATTTGATAGAGCGGAATTGAAGCCGCACTGCCGCGCACCAACACTCCGGCTGTGCTGAATCCTCGGGGTATCACAACCGCCTTGAAGCCCTCGAAAAGAAAATCGAGAGCATACGGCAGGAGGGTCATTCACCGGTAAAGGAGCCAGGTACTTCGCTGACTCACTCACAAAGCCCTTTACGGAGGAGCTGCTGGCCAAGCACATCTCGTCCAGGAATACGCCGCCCAAGGTGGCCCTCTTCGACTGGAAGTCCGACTCGAAGGATCACTTGGACGCATTTACGGCGGGAATGAGCTTCCAGGATAACTCGGACGAAGTTCAATGCCGAGCTTTTCCCACCACCCTCATCCGTGCGGGTCGGGACTGGTTCCGGGGTCTGGCACCACGCTTTATCTCGACCTTTGATAAGTTGGCCATTTAGTTCCTCGGTCACTTCGTCGGCAATAGGGGACTAAAGAGAATAGTCGACTACCTGTTCACCATAAAGAGCGGGAACAAGAAATCCTTTAAGGGATATGTCACTCGTTTCTACAACGCTCTCCTAGAGGTCCCCGAGCACCGGGATGAAACTGTCATCACCGTACTAAGGTTGGTTCTTAGGCACAAAGAGTGGCTCTGCTCTTTTGCATTAGCGCAACCTAAGACCATGGCCGAGGTAAAAGCTTGGACCAAGCGGGAGATCCAACTCGAGTCAGAGGTGAACGCCAACCTGCCTCGGGACGACCAAGCCGACCACAAGAAGAGGGGCAGAGAAGAGAAGAGGAGGGCCGACCGACCAAAACCATAATCCCGAAGTTTCAGGAGTACACTCCTCTTAACATCTCCCAGACCGAGCTGTTGGAGGAAGCGAAAAGCGAGAGATTGTTCAAGCTCCCTCCAGTCACCCAAAGAGTGGCTAAGTGTCTCCGGGGCCTGTACTGCGCCTTCCATAGGTCGCAGGGCCACTCGACCGAAAACTGTAAACAACTCCGTGACTATATCGAGGAGTTGATCCGTTCTGCCCACCTGGCGAAGTACCTGCGGGACTAGCAGCAGGACGACCGGAAGCAAGAAAACCAGCCCCCTCTCGGGGGATTAACGATCGGACAAATCATGGTCATCACCTCGGATCCTGCTCGGGAAGCTGGCGAAAACCACTGCCTACTACCAATCGAGGGTGTAAGGGATCCACCCCAGAAGAAGTGCAGGACAGCCGAGCTGGGTTTATTTTTCGTTTAAAAAACATAAGGGTGGGGTGGCCGGGTCAGGAGTGGTAGGCGTTCCTTCTTCTATCCATGAATGGAAGGAGAAGTTCATATTCGTCGGGCCGCCTGAGGGCAAGGATTGGCCTGTGCTTACACAGTGGCACAGGGCCGATTGCCCGAGGATGAAACAGTTGTCCACACCGAAGGCACAGGTGGTGTCCTTATGGCAGCCAATCCAACAGGCCGATGTTCTACTCTCCGAGCAGGCTTTTAGCTGGGCCGGTATCAGCCCTGCGCGCTTTCTGGGTAGACGATCTATTTAGGCTTTAATAAATTTTGCTCGCCCTTTTCAGCATCACTAACTCTTTTTGTGTACTCTCCTTTTTGCAGAGGAAATGGACAGATCCAAGCCTGGCTGCCATGGTCGTAAAGGCCCAGAAGAAGACCGGGGGCGGAAGCTCGTCCAGACCCAGTCCGAGCTCGGCCCCGAAGCCAACACCACCGGCAAAGCCTTCCGCTGCAATTCCTCGGTGGGTGACCATGAATCCGAGGAACTTCCCACTGGACTCCGAACACACACTTAGCTGGACTCAGCTTCATTTTGTACTTGCGTAGAACATCGAATGTCTCGCCTAGGTCTTTAGTGTGTCTGGCCGACGAGATGGATTTTACGAGCATGTCGTCGACGTAGACTTCCATGTTCCTCCCAATCTGTGGTTTGAACAGTTTATTGACCAAATGCTGATATGTGGCCCCAATATTCTTGAGTCCGAAGTGCATCACTTTGTAGCAGTATACCCCCCGATCTGTGATGAACGCGGTAAGTTCTTCGTCAGACGGGTTCTTCCGGATCTAATTGTAACGGAGAAAGCATCCATGAAGCTCAGTAACTCGTGGCCGGCCGAACTGTCCACTAGATGGTTTATCCGAGAAAGTGGATAGTTGTCTTTAGCGCAAGCCTTGTTCAAGTCCGTGAAATCGACGCATATGTGCCATTTCCTATTTGCCTTCTTGACCATGACCATATTCGCCAGCCAATCTAAGTAGTCCAGATCCTTGATGAAGTTGTCTGCGAGCAATCGATCCCCCTCGTCTTCTATCTCCTTTTGTATAACCGGTGCAAAACTCCTCTTCTTCCGTCGGACTGGCCGGGCTTGCGAGTCGACCCCGAGCTTATGAGAAATCACCTCGGGGCTGATCCCAGGCATGTCTGCTTGAGTCCAGGTGAATACGTCCAAGTTATCCCGGAGGAACCGTATCAAGTCTTCGTAGTGGTCCCCTGTCAAGAGAGAGCCGATCTGGATTATACGGTCATTGATTCCTTCTACGAGGGGAACTTCCATCAATGCTTCCATCGAGGCACCTTGAACTTCATTTTGGTCGTCGCGCGTATCTAAATACCCCTGGAAATCATCCGGGTCCTCCAGATCATCGCCCTGCTCTCTGGCGGGGGACATCGAGGTGAAGCGTGACGGTTTGCTGGTTCCCGTAGGCCCGGCCTATCCCCCTTGATCCAAAAGGAATTTGATCGCAAGGTGATAAGTCGAGATTTGAGCCCGGAGGGCGTTTAACGTAGGGCGTCCCAGGAGAATGTTGTAGGATGAAGGGACCTTAGCAATGAGGAAGTTCACCGATATGGTTCGCATGCTGCCCGCCTCCCTAATATTGAGGAGGATGGTGACCGATCTCTCGGCAGGGACGGAATGGTTTGTGAACCCAGAGAGGACATGGGAGTTCGGCTGAAGGTTGGACGGTTCTAATCCCATACGCTGGAAACAGTCGTGAAACAAGATATCCACCGAGCTTCCTAAATCGACTAAGTTTCTCTGTACTTCGTAACGGTGGACTCGGGCCGTTATCACAAGAGGGTCATTGTGAGGAAGTGATATGCCGTGGAGGTCTTCATCGGTGAAGATGATCGGTTCGTCCTTCCGGTACCTTTTGCGGGGTGGATCGCTTACACCCTCGACTGGGAGGAGGCGGTGGTTCCCCCTACTTTCCCGAGCTGGATCCGAGATAACGACCATGATTTGCTCGTTTGTTAATTCCCTGGGAGGGGTCTGGTCCTTTTGCCCCCGTTTCGCCTGCCGCTTGTCCGTAAGTATTTTCCCAGGTGGTCGGAATGGATCAACTCCTCGATGTAGTCATGGAGTTGTTTGCAGTTCTCAGTCGGATGGCCTTGCGACCTGTAGAAGGCGCAATACGGGCCGCAGAGACGCTTGCTCGCCCTTTGGGTAACTCGGGGAAGCTTAAAGAATCTCTCGCCCTTAGCTTCCTCCAGCAGCTCGATCTGAAAAATGTTCAGCGGAGTGCACTCCTGGAACCTCGGCGAGTAAGGCTTCGGATGATCGACTTTCTTTTTCTCTTCCTCGTCCCTTTTCTTGCGGTCCTCTTGGCCATCTCGGGGCAGGTTTGAGTTAACCTCGGACTCGAGCTGGATCTCTCACTCGGTCCAGACTTTCACTTCGGCCATGGTCTTAGGATGCGCTAATGCAAAAGAGCGGAGCAAATATTTGTGCCTAAGGCCCAACCTCAACATGGTGATAACTGTTTCATCACGATGCTCGGGATCCTCCAGAAGGGTATTGTAGAAGCGGGTGACGTACCCCTTGAAGGATTCCTTATCTCCGCTCTTGACAATGAACAGGTAGTTGACCATCCTCTTCTTTCGTCGGTTTCCGACGAAATGTTCGAGGAATTGGGTAGCCAGCTCGTCAAAGATGGAGATGGAGCACGGCGCAAGCCCCCGGAACCAGTCCCGGCCAGCTTGGATTAGGGTGATGGGAAAAGCTCGGTATTGAGCCGTGTCCGAGTTGTCTTGAAAGCTCATGCCCACCGTAAATGCGTCTAAATAGTCTTTCGGGTCGGACTTCCCATCGAAGAAGGCCACTTTGGGTGGCTTGTTCCTGGATAAAATGCGCTCGGCCAGTAGCTCTTCTGTAAAGGGTTTGGTGAGCGAATCGGCGGAATTCATGGCCCTTGCGCCAGGAAGATAGCCATCTCGTCGTATACCGTCAATTTTCATTTTGAGGGCTTCGAGCCAGTGGTGGTACCCCGACGATTCAACGCAGTCGAAGTGGTGACTATTGCCGCTCCTGTTCCGCACGGCGGTACGACTTCGATTCCGCTCTATCAAATTTCTTAAATCCTTGGATGAGAATCATCTTGAGTAGTCTCAATGTTCGCCGTTTGCGCGACCTCGACAGGAAGCGGGCGAACTGACCGACACCTCCTCAGGAGGTGTGAGCGTGTGGCGGACGTCGGTGCGATGGCCTAGTCTACCCCGAGACCGGGGTGTGGAGTTGTCCGGCGCTATCGGGACCTGGTTCTTGCTCAAGGAACAAAGTGCCACACGGAACAAAATGCCATGCTAAGTGTCATATTTAAGTGGGCGGGGGCCACCTCTTGAATCCGTGGGGGCCACCTCTTGAGTCCGTGGGACCCACTGTAGAATAATGGGGAATTTTCGGAATACATTCCGAAAGAGGGCAGATTTGTACTATAAATGGAATGATACCACTCTTCAATACAGAGACGCATTTTAAGTGAACTGGCACTACAGGAGTTTGAGAACTCCGTAGTTAAGCGTGCTCGGGCCAGAGAAGTCCTGGGATGGGTGACCTGGGAAGTGGCCCCTGGTCGGGTCCGATTCGCTCCGAAAGACAAAACCGTGCGGTTTCGGCCAGAACGGACAATACTCTCTGTATTGGGGGTGGGGTATGACGGAATGGTATCAGAGCTGCTCCCTCAATAGTAGGTCTGTGGTTCGAGGACGAACCATTGTTCAAAGGTGGGGAGAACGTCGGGACCCGTTCTTTCTCACGGAACAAAGTGCCACGCCAAGTGTCATGTTTAAGTGGGCGGGGGCCACCTCTTGAGTCCGTGGGACCCACTGTAGAACAATGGGGAATTTTCGGAATACATTCTGAAAGGGGGTAGATTTGTACTATAAATGGAATGATACCACTCTTCAATACATGGCGCCTTTTCTTACAGTACCAGATAATTCAGGTGGGTTGGTGAACATAGCGATGCTTCGGGGAAAGGCTTAGGCTACGTCCTGATACAGCTGTTCCCCTCCGAAACGACGGCAATGACGGCGTGAGAGACGTCTTGCCTGAGATTTGGGGCAGATACTATTTGGTTTTATCCATCCACCTCTCCGAAGATGCCAAGTTGATTTATGGCACCGTGTATCGGAGGTTAAAACGGATGCGACCAATGTAGCAGACTTCGTCAGATTCCCCCTCGCTTGAGGGGTGTTTGATTGTGGGGACGCTCTTCCCTACAGGCGCAAGCCCCTGCAGTTAATTATGCTACCGCATCGCGGTAACAACTTTCTCCTTCTCCATAATTTCACTTCGTGTCGTGGGTGTTTGTTTTGTTTGTTGTTGCCCGTGGATTGTATACGGAGACTAATTTATGTCGTCGCCCGTAGGACGTGGATTTTTCCAAATCCGTATTTTCTTAAATTTGGGTTTGGTGTTTTAGTTTAAGGATACGTTAGCCATATTGAGGCTAAGATCAACTTAAACGTTCGTTAAGGATACATTAGTCTGATTTGAGACAAAGATCAACTTAACGTGGTGATCCATTTAATATGTAGCCGTCGGGACCCGTCACCTCTCTGACGTCGTTGAAGGATTACAACGATAGGTGTCAGAGGAGTTCGGAGATGTACCCTTGAACCAAAGTTGTTTGGAGGATCTATAGTCCAATTTGGGACTAAAGTCTGTTTGAAGGTTTAAGGACACGTTAGCCATAGTTGAGGCTAAGATCAACTTAAACGTTTGTTAAGAATACGTTAGTCCAGTTTGAGACTAAGATCAACTTAACGGGATCGTTTAGATCCGGCAAGAGAGCATTTGGGCTCTATTGTTCCAGTTTAGGGACATAGTGGTCCGTTTGACATATGGTCGTCGGGACCCGTTACCTCTCTGACGTCGTTGAAGGATTACAACGATAGGTGTCAGAGTAGTTCGGAGATATACCCTCGAACCAAAGTTGATTAAGGGATCTATAGTCCGATTTGGGACTAAAATCTGTCTGAAGGTTTAAGGATACGTTAGCCATTTTTTAGGCTAAGATCAACTTAAACGGGATCGTTTAGATCCGACAAAAGAGCGTTTGAAGGCTCTACTGTTCCAGTTTAGGGACGTAGTGGTCTATATTCCAGTTTAGGGACATGGTGGTCCATGTTCTAGTTTAGGGACGTGGTGGTCTATGTTCTTGTGGCCGTCGGGACTCATCACCTCTTTGACATCGTTGAAGGATTACAATGATAGGTGTCAGAGGAGTTCGGAGATGTACCCTTGAACCGGATGTAAATTGACTTAAGAGAGCAGCCGTGCTCAGTCAATTTAATTTGAGGACTTACGGCCATGATTGGGCTAAGTCCAGTTGAAGATGTTCAACGTTTTTTTATCTGTGGCATGTTAGGCCTGTGCTTGGGCTTTGCCCTTTGTTTAATAATGCAGTGCATTTTGTCTGGCCTGTTAGGCCCCTTTTTAATTGGGCTATGCCCTTTTTAAATGATGTACAACATCTATTTTGAGCCTGACAGACCTTGGTTTGGGCTTTATCCCTTTTAATAGTGCATAGCACTTTGTTTGGTCTGATAGACCTTTCTTTATTGGGCTTTGATAATGCATTGCATTAATTAGTCTGACAGAGTGCCATATGGCTTGTTAGGCGCTTTGCGCCAATTGAGGAGCGCAAGACGCAAGTCCATGGGGAGGTGACACGTGTCACGCTCTGGTGAGCGCAAGCGCAGTGCGCTGCGCCAGTGCACTGCGTTGTTGCGCTTCTGACACGTGGCGCGCTCTGGTGGGTTGCGCCAATTCATGAGAGCAGTGCTCTACTTTAAAAGCGCATAGCGCAGATCATTCTGGAGCTGACACGTGGCGCTCTCTGGTGGCTTGCGCCAACCCAGGAGCTCAACAGTGCAGTTTTTGTAAGTGCAAGGCACTGTTTTAATAACTTGATCCAATTTTGGATTCAAGAAAAGAATCTTTAAGATTCCAGAATAAAAAAGTGCAAGGCACTGTTATTATTATTTTTTTTAATATTGAAGATCATTGATCTTGTTCTTAGATCAATGATCTAGTCAGAGGAGATTCTTCTCTTTTATAAAGGTTTTTACCTTTTTCTTTTTTGTTCTTGAATTCTTCTCAAAATTCTTCAGAGTTCTCTCTCTGTTTTTGTTGTTTTTGAAGTTCTTGATGATCTTGATGATTTTGAATTGGGGTCTAGGGGCCTTTATATGGTACCCATAAATTTGTTTAAGAGATCTTTCTCTGAGTGATTTGGGGAATTTTCCCCACCGTTGGATCTTTGATCCAAGGGCTTCTGTTTTACAGAAGACAATCTTCTTGTTTTAATAAGAACAAAAAGATCTTACTGGAATTTAAGTCTGTTTGGCGCAAACGTCCCAGCGCTTGACACGTGTCGCGCAGCGCAACTGCGCTGCCATGTATAAGCGCGACTGCACTAGCGCAGAGCGCAGCGCAACTGCGCTGCCACATGGCGCGCAGCGCAGAGCGCAAGTCAGCTGAAGCGTTGCTTCTTTTATTTTAATTTTAATTTTCAAAACAGAGCTTTGCTCTAATTGGGGGAAACAGAAGCGTTTTTTCATTTCCCGTCTTGGAATTTGAACAGAGCTTTGCTCTGATTGGGGTAAACAAATGCCCCCCCACCGTTGTGCTTACATGACCCCCAAACGTGAGCGCAGCGGTGGCAGAATTCCAACCGTCGCGTCAACTTTTGGAAGTTGAAAGGGCATTTGATGCCTATAAATAGGACCTTTGGTCCCTTAGATGATTTTCATCTTCAAAATTTTACTTTCAGAACTCAGAGCCCTGCTCTTTATTTTCAAGAACTCCAAGAGTTAAACTCTTAAAACTTTTAGGTGAAAATTTTAATTTAAATTAAATTAAATTAAATTAATTTTCATTGACAGAGCCTTGCTCTCAATAGATCCCTGATCTAAAGAAAACCCATTTAGGGTTTCACTTAGCAGAGCTTTGCTCTATAGGTCTAAAGGGATCTAAAGAGAACTAAAGGGGATCCTATTAGGGTTCCATTAATAGAGCTCTGCTCTCTAAAAGATTTTCCTTGGATTTTCTTAATTCATTAATGGAGCTTTGCTCCTTCCAAATCATATAGAAGAACTCTTAAGAGTTTTTCATTGCCCTTGGAAGTTAAAGATGGAATTTTATTTTTCATGAATTATGCCATCTTTTTAGAGCAAAGCTCTCAATGTTCTTAAGGGATTTTCTTCAAATTCTCCTCATAACTGATTTTGGCAGGTGTCACTCCTGTCTGTAGAGCATTGCTTTCAAGGAGTTTAACTCCCTGTCTTTTTCTCATTGCTAATCCTCCAATGATATTTCCTTTCAGGCATTATGGCTGTTCATCTATACAGTCTGCACGAATTCATCACCTACGAGGATATCCGTATACAGGGTCGTCAACAGGACCAGGAGTTTACAGATGCCCGGTGTGCGGAGGTTATGGGTCGTCTGAACGCACGCGTTGGTTGGCTGCTCCTTCGCCGTTCTGCTCTCTTGAAAGTCGTGCTGGGAGCAATTTGGAGAGCACTCCCGGGGTTCCACGAGGCCATGCCGCTCAATGCGCTGGACGACACCGAAGACAAGGTGCATTCAGTGCACCTGTCGGGGCTGATCTCAAAGAAACGGTGGGATTGCCTCGTCGACATTCTTCATCAAGTTTTTCAGCAGACGACGATAATCGCTTCTTATCAAAGGATAGGGGGCCTTGCCGAAGATCTTGACACGCGTGAGCGCGAGAGACTGCACACGAGAATAATCAGAAAGGCTAGAAGAACTCTATATGGCCTTACTTTTGAATTCCTCAATCCGTGCCCTGGATCTGAGGTTATACCATTGTATTAATTTGAGTAATGTTTTGCTTATTTCTCTATGATTGTAAGAACCCTTTGCAATGAAAAATTTCTCCTTTCAGCTTGTCTTATTTCTCGTTCTGAGTCTTTTGCACATGCATGAATGAGTGTGTCTTGAGTGCTTGATCAAACACCAATCAGATGTTCTTTCTGTCGCTTTCTTCTTTCTTTTATTATCCGTATGTTACCTTAGTGAACATGGTTGACAGATAACAGAGTAAGCACCTTGGTTTCTTTAAGAGATAGCGATGGCTTAGGCCGCAGGTTCAGATCTGTTGCCTAAGACTTTTCAATTCTATGAGTCGTGAGGGTCTCATAGAGATTTTTCTCCCTACGGATCAAGAGGATCTCGTAGGTGGATTTTCTCCCTAGGGATCGTGAGGATCCCTAAGTGTGTTCTCTTCTTACAAGTTGTAAGGATCTTATAAGAGAATTATCCTTTCTTACGAGTCGAGAGGACCCGTAAGCGGTTGTTTCCCTCCTTGTCGAGGTTCAACTTTGGAGAGTGTGGCCCGTGGATAGTATGCAAGAGACCGTTTTGGGCTGACTTGCAGGGTCCCAGTGCTTAGGAAACATGTTTTTTAATCCCTACTGCCTAAGGCTTTATCTCACGTGTCGAGACGAATCGAGAAGTTCTCGCAAAGACATCAATTTCTTCACAAGTCGAAACGAATCGAGCATTTCTCGCAAGAACATCCTAACGTCACAGTTAACCTCTGCTCTTTACGAAAGAAGTCCGTTAGGGTCTGTGGTACTTAGGGCTTTGGCCGTCGTACCGTCGCATAAGCTGATATATTCCTCGATAGGCAATCGTGCTGTTCGAGTAGCCCCGCGACTGCCGTGTCTCTGATCCCTTCGGGGGCTGGACAAGACGTCTTCAAGCAATCTTCCTAGGCAGTTTGACCGTCGGAAGAGCAAGCGTTAGGAATTTGCCATGCCGCTTTTTACTTGAGGTTAGGCTCATTTTGGAGAGCCCCGATAAGTCATAACCACTCCGCGCTGGTGTGGGATGATCTCCGATAATCTTTCAGGTTTTATGTGAGTTGCCGTCAAGACCCTGAAGCTAAGAATTTGGCTTTTACTTCGTTTGCTGGCATCGCGTCTGCTGTATCGAGACGAATATCGCGATTGTCTCTAGGTTGCTGGTGAACCGTCGAGGTTTGGAACTAGGGATTTTGCCGTGGCTCCGTTAGTTTGATTGTCGCGTCTGAACCCTGCTGGAGGAAGGACGCTGGGTGACAACTCGTCTGCCGTATCGATACGAACGTCGCGGTTGTCTCTAGGTTGCTGGTGAACCGTCGAGGTTTGGAACTAGGGATTTTGCCGTGGCTCCGTTTGTTTGATTGTCATGTCTTAATCCTGCTGGAGGAAGAACGCCGGGGTGACAACTCGTCTGCCGTATCGAGACGAACGTCGCGGTTGTCTCTAGGTTGCTAATGAACCGTCGAGATTTAGAACTAGGGATTTTGTCGTGGCTCCGTTTGTTTGACTGTCGCGTCTGAACCCTGCTGGAGGAAGAACGCTGGGGTGACAACTCATCTGTTGTATCGAGACGAACGTCGCGGCTGTCTCTAGGTTGCTGGTGAACCATCGAGATTTGGAACTAGGAATTTTGCCATGGCACTATTTGTTTGATTGTGTTGCGTCTGCTGTGTTGAGATGAACGTCGAAGTGGTGACCATTTCGCGCTGGTGTGAGATGATCTCCAGTTGTCTTTCAGGCTTTATATGAGTTGCCGTTAAGACCTCGAAGCCAGGAATTTGGCCTTCGCTTCGTTTGTTTTGTCATGTCCGAATCCTGTTGGAGGAAGGACACTGTTGTGGACATTGCGTCTGCTGTAACGAGACGAATGCTGAGGTGGAGCTGAGATTTTTCCGTCACTCCGCCTTACTGGCCATAGGGCTTTTCGTTGGCATTGTATCTGCATCTTGATGAACTGCGAAAGAACGTCGTTGTTAACATCTCGTCTGCTGTATCGAGACGATTGTTGAGATGAAGCTGGGATTTTGCCGTCGCTTCGTTTTGTTTTGACTGCGAGGTCTTTTGTTGGCGTTGTATCTGCATCTTGATGGACTGTGAAGGAACGCCTTTGTTAACATCTCGTCTGCTGTATCGAGACGATTGTTGAGATGAAGCTGGGATTTTGCCGTCGCTTCGTTTTGTTTTGACCGCGAGGTCTTTTGTTGGCGCTGTATCTGCATCTTGATGGACTGCGAAGGAACGCTTTTGTTAACATCTCGTCTGCTGTATCGAGACGATTGTTGAAATGAAGCTGGGATTTTGCCGTCGCTTCGCTTTGTTTCGACCGTGAGGTCTTTTGTTGGCGTTGTATCCGCATCTTGATGGATTGCGAAGGAACGCCTTTGTTGATTCTTAGACCGTAGATATTGCCGTTAAGATTTGGAACTAGGGACTATGTCGTGGCTCCATTTCATTGTGACTCTGAGGTCGGTTGTTGACGTCAAGACGCTGAAGCTAGGGATCCTCCTTTTGCTCCATTTGTTGACATTGTGCCTGCAATATTGCGACAAATGTCGAGATTGTCTCTAGGTTTTCTATGAACCATCGAGATTTAGCTTCGCTTTCTGGTGGAGCCAGTTGGGAAGGTATGGTTCCCTCTTTGTTTGTGCCCCTGGATTGTATACAGGGATCGATGTGATCTCACCTGTAGGGCAAAAAGTTTCATTCTTTCATCATTTTTTTATTCTTTCCACGATGCTCTATCATTTCAGCTTTTTATATCGCGAAAATCGTGATTGCCCAATCATTTAGGCTATTTTTCGCGGTGCCCAATCATTTCGGTTATTTTTCTTTTTACTCGCTGCTTTTTTTTATTGCGAGTTGCCCAATCATTTCGGCTGTTTATTTTATATTTACTCGCTGCCTTTTATTTTTATTGCGAGTTGCCCAATCATTTCGGCTGTTTATTTTATATTTACTCGCTGCTTTTTTTATTGCGAGTTGCCCAATCATTTCGGCTATTTTACGTGCATACGTTTTTACTTGCTGCTTTTTATTGCAAGTTGCCCCATCATTTCGGCTATTTCGTATGCATGTGTGGCTTGCTGGCTTTTCGCTGTAAGCCTGGAATTGGACACCGATTTCGGCATCAGCACCGCTACAACTGGGATATTGCCAGGAGCGAATCATCATTTGCCTCTATCGATGTCGAACAAAGGTGGCTTAGTAAACAGGGTTAAGGTCCTGTCGACTAAGGCTTTTGACTTCATGAGCCGTAAGGATCTCACGAAGGTATTTCTCCTTACAAGTCGTGAGGATCTCGCAGGTGTGTTTTCTTCTTAGGGATCGTGAGGATTCCTAAGTGTATGTTCCCCTGTAAGTCGTAAGGATCTTACAAAAGGGTTTTCTCCTTATAAGTCGAGAGGACTTACAAGGATTGTTTACCGTATGGACATATCCCCAGTCACGGATGGGACTTGGTTAGGGAAATGTTTATTTGCGTCCGTGGATTGTATACAAGGGTCAGCATGAGCCGCTTGTAGGGCAATATCGAAGGCTGTGGGAGTTGCTTAAGAACAGGTTCAGGTCTCTGTAACTTAAGACTTTCAAATCTTATGAGCCGTGAGGGTCCCATAAGAGAGTTTTCCTTACGAGTCGTGAGGATCTCGCAAGTGTATTTTCTCCTTAGGAATCGTGGGGACTCCTAAGTGTGTTGTTCTCTTGTGAGTCGTAAGGATCTCATGCGGATGGTTTCTCCTTACAAGGTCGAGAGGACCCTGTAAGTGTCTCTTAACGAGCTTGCGCCCTTTCAGGTTTTCACAAACACTCGCCGGTAGCCCTGCTGTTTTTACTCACGGAGCCCTTTCGGGTTTTCATCCGTGCTCATTTTGCTTATGGACATACCGTTTTTTTTTCTTTTCTTTTTTTCTTTTATTTTTTTTATTCTCTTTTTTTTAACGAGGTCGCGCCCTTTCGGGTTTTCACGAACACTCGCCGGTAGCCCTGCTGTTTTTACTCACGGAGCCCTTTCGGGTTTTCATCCGTGCCCATTTTGCTTATGGACATACCGTCTCTTTTTTTTATACTTTTTTTTATTTTATTTTTATTCTCTTTTTTTTATCTCGTCAGCCTGAGGATGCTGCGGTAGTAATTTAAAGACGTTTCGGTCGTCAACTAGTTTTAGGACGTAGTGGTCCGTCATTAGTTTAAGGACGTTCCGGTCCGTCATCGCCGTATTTGAGGCGAATCTCTAGTTTACTAACTTTTCGGTCTATTATCGCCGTATTTGAGGCGAATCTCTAGTTTAATGACATTTCGGTCTATCGTCGCCGTATTTGAGGCGAATCTCTAGTTTAATGACATTTCGGTCTATGGGGTTTTCCTTATGAATGAGCATGATGCCCCCAGCGTATCCATCTTTTTCAGAGCGTGCGGTTGTGGCTGGTTCACCCTCCAGTTTTCGGAGATGACGAACTTGCCTTGTTGGTATTGGTCTTCAACCCAGTTTTTGAAGACGTAACAGTTTTCGATCAGATGGCCCAATACTTGGTGGTAAGGGCAATAATTAAAACTGTTGACATCATCCAGTTGTAGTTGGTGTTTCGGCTCCGGTAAAGTGATAAGCTTGTTATGCACTCCTACTTCGAATAGCCTCCTTGTTTCATCCTGGGGAAATGAGTAAGGACGTCTTAGCCTCTCCTCGAGGGATATGCATGGACGCATATTGTTTTGACGACACAACTGGTCTAGGGCCACTCGACTGTTGTTGAGTGTTGGCGACGAAGGTCATTTTCCCGTTTCCTTTATCCTTTTTGCTCGATCCTTTGTTTACGGGACCGAGATTTTTTTCGAGTAGCGTACGATTGCACGTCTGAACATTCTCGCAACTCCTCAATTTCTTCATTTTTGAAATAGATTCCTTAAGTAGAGGGTTGAGGGCAGCTTCTTCGTCAGAGTCGCTTCCAAAGGTGATAATTTGCGATCCCTTGGAATCAGCTATATGACAGTTGTCGGCGACTCTTTTGCGCTCATCTATCGCATTTTTCCGATGTCTACGAGCTTCACACTTTGTCCTGTTGATGTATTGCTTTTGAGCGACGTATCCTTGCCACCAACACTTAAAAGAGTCGTAGTCTTCGGTAGGATGTATGATCTTCTGATGACATAAGCAGAAGTTAGGATGCATCTCTACTCTACCGAGAGTATTTTCTTCAGAGGGCGGTAGCTTCATTCCCACTGATAGGGCTTTGGCGAACCTTTTCCTCGTCTTGAATTTGTTTTTATCCGCAGCGGATGACTTTTGATTCGACGGAAGTGCCTCAACTCTTTGGTCTAGTAGTCGGTGCTTGGCTCCTTCCGGTATGGCCATCTCACGCTCTTGATTGGCTTTAACTTTCAGACGAATTTCATTCAGGAAGACATCGATCAACTCGTCTGACGGCCGCAGAATTTCTGGTTCAGGGTTTGCCCTCTCTTTCCTTGAGCAAGGAGCCTCTTCATCATCCGCAAACGAGTGAGAGATCACATGACAAGTCGCTACGTAGTCTTCGGATTCATCTGATGAGTCTTCCCCATCGTTTTCGTCCCCGACAAAAGAACAAGTTGCCTCCATCGTGTCCGTCTTCTTTGGAGTGTGCGGCTGTGGTGGGTTTACCTTCCAGTTTTCAGACAACGCGAACTTGCCTTGTAGGTACTGATCCTCGATCCATCCCTTAAAGATAAAACAATCTTCGATCGGGTGACTTACTGTTTGGTGTTAAGGGCAATAATTGGGATTATTGAGATCGCCTGGCTGTGACAGACATTTTGGACTCGGCAGATTGATGAGTCTGTTGCGCATTGCCAGCTCGAACAGTCTTCTCATTTTATTCTGAGGAAACGAGTAAGGGCGTCCCAGTCTCTCCTTGAGGGATGGGCGTGGACGCACGTTATTTTGGCGAACGACCGGCTTTGAGTTGCTCGGCTGTTGTTGAGCATTGGCGACGACGGTCGCTTTCCCTTTCCCTTTCTCATTTCGAGAGTCTGGTTTTGGAGGAGACGGTCCATGGCCCATCTGGTCCATTTGGGCTAATTTTTCAATCAAGGCCTGGAAGGTGGTCGGCCTGAAGAACCTCATGAATTGCGAGATGGTCGCTTGCGGATCAAGAGTGCCCACGAACATACCTACCGCAGGTGCATCTTCTATGCGTTGTTTGCATTTTGACCATAGGTTCCGCCATCGTGTTCCGTATTGGATCCACGTTTTGCCGGGCCTTATCCGGGCTTTAATCAGTGCTGTTATCGGGGTGCGTCCACTAGCACCCGTGAATCTTTGGGTAAACAGTAGCTCCATTTTCGCAAATGTTTTAACAGAGTCATTAGGTAGCTCTGAATACCATTCAAAGATTGTTTCCGCTAAGCTGCCGACGAATTGGCGAAGCAGCAATTTGTCATCGCCTCCAGTATTTCCACATAAGGTCCTGAATTGAGCGACATGCTGATGCGGATTCCCTGTCCCCTTATATACGTGGAACTTAGGGATCGTATATCCTGGCGGGTAACTGATTTGGTCATACCAGCTTGGATAGGGTCATCCGGTTCTAACAATTTGCCCAGCCTCTTCATTCGCCTGATGAGTCCGTATTTGCTGAGCTATATAGTCATCTAGTGCGGTTTTGGAAATTGTCTCCTTCTTGGCTGTTGAAAGGGCAGGAGGAGGATTAGATGTTTCCCCTCCATCGTTTCCGACAATGATTGGAGGGTCTTTAGCTGGAGGGTCTGGCTGTAACATCATCCCTACCATATCTTGGAAGAGGAGCACCATCTGTTTTATGTTAGCCACTTGCTCTGCGGCTTCCTTGTCCTTCTTTTCGAAGACTCTGCGTAAGAAATCAGCATCAGTCTCCTGTTCGTGACGCTGTTCTGATGATGCCTCCGAGCTCTCTTTCGGCCCGGTAAGCGCAGCCATTGCAGTCATCATTTCCTGAAGCTTCTGTTGCTGCTCCTGGGCTTTTGTCACGGATCGAGTGAGCGGCCGGTGACCCATCGAAGCACGGCTTTCCTCCTTTCCGGAAGCCATATAAACAGTGTGCACTACCATGCCCCCAGACTTTGGGCGTTTAGATTCAGTGTCTTTGCGATTTGCCAAAGACACAGAGGCTTTTTGCAGCCTCCTTTTCTTTTGAGTGACTGACATTGAGGGAGCCGTTGCAGTGGGCACCCAGCAAGCTGTTGCTTTTTCTAGCTTGAGAGAGTAGTCCTTCTCTTGCCGAACCTTCATCTTTTCCTGTCGGCGGTGATAGTCTTGATCAACAACTGAGTCTTGGACTTGACGCCAGACTTTGTAAATTTTAGAGGACAGCCGCTGAGGGGCTGCTCCAGCTTCTTCTCTGGAGTATTCTCTACAGGTGAATGAGTTCTCTTCAGCACCGCAGTAGGAGAGTTTCTGCGCACCTTGTTGACCAATTCAAAGCTGTTCCCGGTCGGAACAACATCATCGATCCCCACCGTTGGAGCTGGCGGAGTTATCCCGGATGAGGAGTTGCCCCTAACCTTCCTCACTCGGCGCCAGTGGCGACGTCGAGCATGTCTTGCGGATGGAGTTGTTTCAGCTATAAGGGTGACTTCGCCATGCCTTCTTTGGGCAGGGGAAGCAACTTTGAGGATCTCGCCTGGAGCAGCAACCGGAATAGCCAGCCTTGTAAAAACTGACTTCCTGGAAAGAGGAGCCTTTCCATTGATTTCGTCTGCTTGAGCCGGGATAGCTATCCGCTTTGGGATGGCTGCTTCGGGTATCACGGGCTCGTAGACGTTCTGGCCTAGTCTGTTGGAAACTGAGGTATTGAAGTTGAGCGACCCGTTGAGAGGGGCCGCGGTAGCTGTGAGCCGATCAAAGACCGACTTCTTTGGAGCTTCTTGCGATGTCATTGGGGCATTGAAGCTCATCGGTGGGAGCAGGGTCTCGAAGAATAGTCCAGCGGTGGCTTGAGTCACCAGCTCCACTGGCATTTTGAAAAGGGAGGCCGCTTGGGGCCCATAAGTCACTCCTCCAGCAAGGACGGAGTGAGAGTTGCAGTTGCAGGCAGTGCAGTTTGAAGCCATTGATCTTCTATTTTCTGCACGGAGTAAGACACCAAATCTAAGTATCTTGAATTCACAGGCAACCACAGCAAACCGCGATTTGTTCGCGAACACGACACACGAAGTGTGGAGTGGAAAGAGGAAAAGGTCCCACCGGGCGTGCCAGAATCTGTTCCCCTCCGAACGACGGCGATGACGACATGAGAGACGTCTTGCCAGAGATTCGGGGCATACGCTATTTGGTTTTATCCATCCACCTCTCCGAAGATGCCAAGTTGATTTATGGCACCGTGTATCGGAGGTTTAGACAGATGTGGCCGATGTAGCAAACTTCGTCAGATTCCCCCTCGCTTTAGGGGTTTTTGATTGTGGGGACGCTCTTCCCTGCAGGCGCAAGCCCCTGCAGTTAATTACGCTACCGCATCGCGGTAACAACTTTCTCCTTCTCCATAATTTCACTTCGTGTCGTGGGTGTTTGTTTTGTTTGTGGTTGCCCGTGGATTGTATACGGAGATTAATTTATGTCGTCGCCCGTAGGACGTGGATTAGTCCAAATCCGTATTTTCTTAGATTTGGGTTTGGTGTTTTAGTTTAAGGATACGTTAGCCATATTGAGGCTAAGATCAACTTAAACGTTCGTTAAGGATACGTTAGTCTGATTTGAGACTAAGATCAACTTAACGTGGTGATCCATTTAATATATGGCCGTCGGGACCCGTCACCTCTCTGACGTCGTTGAAGGATTACAATGATAGGTGTCAGAGGAGTTCGGAGATGTACCCTTGAACCAAAGTTGTTTGGAGGATCTATAGTCCAATTTGGGACTAAAGTCTGTTTGAAGGTTTAAGGACACGTTAGTCATAGTTGAGGCTAAGATCAACTTAAACGTTTGTTAAGGATACGTTAGTCCAGTTTAAGACTAAGATCAACTTAACGGGATCGTTTAGATCCGGCAAGAGAGCATTTGGGCTCTATTGTTCCAGTTTAGGGACATAGTGGTCTGTTTGACATATGGCCGTCGGGACCCGTCACCTCTCTGACGTCGTTGAAGGATTACAACGATAGGTGTCAGAGGAGTTCGGAGATGTATCCTCGAACTAAAGTTGATTAAGGGATCTATAGTCCGATTTGGGACTAAAATCTGTCTGAAGGTTTAAGAATACGTTAGCCATTTTTGAGGCTAAGATAAACTTAAACGGGATCGTTTAGATCCGAAAAAAGAGCGTTTGAAGGCTCTACTGTTCCAGTTTAGGGACGTAGTGGTCTATATTCCAGTTTAGGGACATGGTGGTCCATGTTCTAGTTTAGGGACGTGGTGGTCCATGTTCTTGTAGCCGTCGGGACCCGTCACCTCTCTGACATCGTTGAAGGATTACAACGATAGGTGTCAGTGGAGTTCGGAGATGTACCCTTGAACCAGATGTAAATTGACTTAAGAGAGCAGCCGTGCTCAGTCAATTTAATTTGAGGACTTACGGCCATGATTGGGCTAAGTCCAGTTGAAGATGTTCAACGTTTTTTTATCAGTGGCATGTTTGGCCTGTGCTTGGGCTTTGCCCTTTCTTTAATAATGCAGTGCATTTTGTCTGTCCTGTTAGGCCCCCTTTTAATTGGGCTATGACCTTTTTAAATGATGTACAGCATCTATTTTGAGCCTGACAGACCTTGGTTTGGGCTTTATCCCTTTTAATAGTGCATAGCACTTTGTTTGGTCTGATAGACCTTTCTTTATTAGGCTTTGCATTAATTAGTCTGACAGAGTGCCATATGGCTTGTCAGGCGCTTTGCGCCAATTGAGGAGCGCAAGGCGCAAGTCCATGGGGAGGTGACACGTGTCACACTCTGGTGAGCGTGAGCGCAGTGCGCTGCGCCAGTGCACTGCGCTGTTGCTCTTCTAACACGTGGCGCGCTCTGGTGGGTTGCGCCAATTCATGAGAGCAGTGCTCTACTTTAAAAGCACATAGCGCAGATCATTCTGGAGCTGACACGTGGCGCTCTCTGGTGGCTTGCGCCAACCCAGGAGCGCAACAGTGCAGTTTTTGCAAGTGCAAGGCACTGTTTCAATAACTTGATCCAATTTTGGATTCAAGAAAAGAATCTTTAAGATTCCAGAATAAAAAAGTGCAAGGCACTGTTATTATTATTTATTTTTATTAAAGATCATTGATCTTGTTCTTAGATCAATGATCTATTCAGAGGAGATTCTTCTCTTTTATAAAGGTTTTTACCTTTTTCTTTTTTGTTCTTGAGTTCTTCTCAAAATTCTTCAGAGTTCTCTCTCTGTTTTTGTTGTTTTTGAAGTTCTTGATGATCTTGATGATTTTGAATTGGGGTCTAGGGGGCTTTATATAGTACCCATAAATTTGTTGAAGAGATCTTTCTCTGAGTGATTTGGGGAATTTTCCCCACCGTTGTATTTTTGATCCAAGGGCTTCTGTTTTATAGAAAACAATCTTCTTGTTTTAACAAGAACAGAAAGATCTTACTGGAATTTAATTCTGTTTAGCGCAAACGCCCCAGCGCTTGACACGTGTCGCGCAGAGCGAGGAGCAGCGCAACTGCGCTGTCACGTGGCGCGCAGCGCAGAGCGCTGCGCAACTGCGCTGCCACGTGGCGCGCAGCGCAGAGCGCAAGTCACCTGAAGCGTTGCTTCTTTTATTTTAATTTTAATTTTCAAAACAGAGCTTTGCTCTGATTGGGGGAAACAGAAGCGTTGCTTCGTTTCCCGCCTTGGAATTTGAACAGAGCTTTGCTCTGATTGGGGTAAACAGCAGCACGGTCGGGTAGTTTCTTATGCCTCACGACCGCTGAAGAATCACAAGAGAAACTATCCAACACACGACTTGGATTTAGCTACAGTGGTTTTTGCATTGAAGATCTGGAGACATTACTTGTTGGGCGAAAAGATGGAAGTGTACACTGATCACAAGAATCTGAAGTACGCATTCTCTCGGCTAGAATTAATGGCGGACTACGACTTGGACTTACAGTATCATCCGAGGAAGGTAAATGTCGTACCAGACGCTCTCAGTCGCAAGCCAGCAGTAATGATGTTGACCAGTCAGAAGAGCATCATTAAGGATTTTCAGAAGCTCGAACTAGAGGTTGTTAAACCGAGTGCAATCAGGCAGTTCTGCCAGTTACAGGTGCAGTCTTCTCTTGTAGATCGCATTAAGGCTGCGCAGGCCGATGATCCTCGATTGAAAAAGTTCAGAGAGCAGGTGGAAGCCGGGCTGAGGACGGACTTACTCATACATCAGGATGGTTCTGATTCAGTAGCAGACTCTGCGTCCCTAAGAGAGATGTTCGAGAAGAGGTATTAGCCGAGGCTCATAGTTCGGCTTATTCTGTGCATCCGGGAGGCACAAAAATGTATCAAGATCTAAGGCAACACTTTTGGTGGAACGGGATGAAGCGAGAGATTACACGGTTCATATCCAAGTGTTTGGTATGCCAGCAAGTAAAAGCAGAGCACCAGAGAAAGCTAAACTGTTGCAACCGCTTCCGATACCTGAGTGGAAGTGGGAGCACATCACTATTGATTTTGTGACTGCCTTACCACAGAGCCCAAGGGGAAACAACGCGTTTTGGGTTATCGTCAATCGTCTTATGAAAGCTGCGCACTTTATACCCTTCCGTGTAGGACAGTCGACAGAGTCGCTTGCGGAGAAATACATGCAGGAGGTGGTGCGACTTCACGGGGTTCCAGTCGGTATAGTGTCAGATCGAGACACCAGATTTGTTTCCCACTTTTGGAAGATCTTACAGGAGAGTCTGGGTACACGTTTCAAGTTCAGCACGGCTTATCATTCCCAGACGGACGGACTGTCCAAGCGTACTATTCAGACACTCGAGGACATGTTGAGGGCATCCATGCTAGAATTCCAGGGATCTTGGGAGGATCACCTTCATCTAGTGGAGTTTTTTATAACAACAGTTTCCAAGATAGCATCCAGATGGCTCCATTCGAAGCACTTTACGGGCAGATATTTCGATCCCCTGTTTGTTGGGATGACGTGGGAGAACGGAGATTATTTGGCCCCGAACTTATTATTCAGACGGTAGACAAAATACAGATGACCAGACAGCGCATTATGACGGCTCAGGACCGACAGAAGAGTTGGGTGGATGCCAGCAGGAGAGCGCTAGAATTCGAGGTCGGAGATCATGTATTTCTGAAGATTTCTCCTACCCGCGGTGTTATCAGGTTTAGAGGTCATGGGAAACTCAGTCCGCGATTCATCGGACCTTTTGAGGTGCTAGAGCGAGTTGGAGAGGTGGCTGTTCAGTTGATAAAACTGCACGTTTAATATGACATTTTTCCTATTATTTCGATACTAGAAAATGTGTTTATTATAATATATGATACATATGAGGGTTTATCTGTAGAAATACTTTTCATGTGTTTATATATTATAAATTAACATTTAGTAGGAAAATGTAAGCATAAATACCTTTGACCAAATCCTAATAGTGAAATTAATATCTCAATAAAACAAACTCTACTAATATTATTTGTTGTGTTGTTGTGCAGAATTTTCAGGGCTAAAATCAGGAGAATCAAAGTTGTTAGAGCAAACCTGCCTAATTAAGAAAGCAAACTAAGAAATCAAGTCTGGCATTAACTACGAGAAGATTTTCAGTTTCTTGAGATTCAAAATATCGCCACATGTCACACAGATGAAGCCCCAGAAAAAACTAACAAGAGATCTCACTGTTTGGCCGCGGATCCGCGGCCAAACCCACCTGTTGGCCGCGGATCCGCCGCGTTCCAGAAGACTTGGGAGTTGGGATTTCTTCTGTTAGATCTTAACCTCTGGCTTCCAATTTAAGAAGCTGGGGTTCTGGCTTTGGGACTATAAATAAAGACCGAGAGCCTCTTGGAAAAATCATCAAGCTGAAGAAATCACGAAGTCCACGACAGGCTCAAGCATCCAGGCTGATCATCAACGGTTCATCTACCTCCTTAGAAGAGATCGAGAAGCAAACTAGGCTTTTGTAATCATTTTCTAAGGAAACAAAGTGTACTTGATCTTGTTGATTAATAAAGCTAGTTTTATTCTATTGCATTCTATTTTCTTCATGATTTCTATCTCTTCTTATCTCAACATGCGCGAGTAATTCTTCGCTTGTTAGGGTTCATAGGATTAGGGTAGATTAATAGATGATGAAGATCCTTAAACTCTTTTTAAATCCTATAAAGTTTAAAAACTTTATCAAAAGAATAGTTAACATCCTAATCGGGCGCGCTATCAATTCAATTCTAGTCTCGACCGCGATTAGAGATTAGATTAACAATTGTTTTGGTAAAGGCTAGATATGAACGGAGTTCCATGTCGAGATAGGAGTTAAGAGTGGGAACCCTTTTCCCTCCAGAAACCCTAATCTACATGCATCACTGTCGTTCTAGTTTTAAATCTATTAAAGGATAAAAAGAGTAATTTTTAATTAACCATTCATGACTACTAAATCTTAATGAACCCTACAAGCCCCCTTTTAATATTAAACTTACATCCGTGGTTAATCTAGATCTATATTTTACATCCGTGTTTAACGTAGATCTAGATCCTACAATCATTCTTCACCATTCTTTATTGTCCCTCCTCTCCTAATCAACACGCCTAAAGTAAGAATAAAAGGTTCCACGTTTCCCAGAGGACGACCCGTACTCATCTCGGTCTAGCTACACGCGACACCGTTATTGATTGCAGTTAACTACTACACATACAAAAATACAGATCAATCAAATGGCGCCGTTGCCGGGGATACATGGATCTGGAGTCACAGACTTGAGGAAACAGGAGACAGAGACATTCATTGAGATCCAGAGGAGTACAGAAGGCCACAGAAAAAAATTCATCAACTGATCTCTCTCTCTTGCGGCGGATCCGCGGCAGGAGGTGCATATTGGCGGCAGAAGCGCGGTGGTTTAAACGATCTAGGGTTCCACACTTCTCTGGTAAGATTCTCAACTCTTTCTCTCTCCTCTCAAATCCAATAAAATATCTTTTCTGCAGGATTCTTTGCAAAAATATCGCCGCTCAAAAATCTTTTTGTAAAGTTTTGTGATTGGTTTGTTTTGCATATTTTAATACGGACTTTAAGGGGCAAAGACCAAATCCAGGTTAGGTGGGGATTTCATCACCCTTCCTAAGCCCCACAAATCATAAACCAAGCATCTGCATCAACCCTACATTAATTTAAAAAATATCTAGACCAGACTCTAAGGACTGTCGCGCTCATTAAGGACAGAGGAAGGTCATGGGTAATCTATCGCTTATCCGCATTACTTTTGTGGTGACTAGGTAAGTGTGTCTACAGCAAGTGGTTACTTAATTAGGCCCACTACTTACGTAGTGGATACTTCCCACTTACCTGGCACTTACCTGGCCACAAGAGTAGCAAAGAGGTGATAGAGGATTGATCCTACGGCTTGTCCTTTGGAAGTCTAGGAGCGGTCTAGAGACTGGACCTAGGTAACCATAGTCTAAGGTTGTTTGTGCATTTTTGTGTGATTTGTCTAAGTCCAACACACTTTTCAAAACAGACTAATTTTAAATCACACACACGCTGCCACTTGCGCTAAACCCGCTTAGTGCATGCTTGGCTGGACACGGGATTCTAGTGTCTGTCTTGTCCGCGTTCCTGCTATCGACTCCGAAGTCGGTACCTCTTCATCTTCTTTTCCCCCACCACATACCACATCGACCGAGATGGACATTACTCCATCAGATTATAACACCATGCTGCCACCGCCCGTAGGTGTGCAGAATCCACCGCACATCTCTCTCCAAGAGAGATGATATCCTATCCGTGGTCCACTTCCTACTTGTCTATCTATTCCACCAGTTAACGGGGATAATTTTGAAATTAAACCCCACTACATCAATCTGTTGCCCAAATTTCATGGGTTTGAGTCTGAAGACACGTACGTTTTCATCACTAAATTCGAAAACGTATGCGCAATGATGGGTACTTCACAACTGACTGTGGATGCTATGCGCTTGCGTCTTCTCCCATTCACTCTGTGCGACTTGGCAGAAAAATGGCTTTATAATACTGCCGCACACTCTATCACTAACTGGGATGAATTCGTAATTGCATTTCTTAAGAAGTTTTACCCAAACCATAAGACCGCCCATATTAGGAGCGAGATCAACCAGTTCACCCAGCTTCCCAATGAACCATTTTGGAAGTACTTTGAACGTTTCAAGGATCTACTTGTCCAATATCCTCATCATGGAATACAAAGATGGGATTTGTGCCGAATTATATATGAGGGCATTAATCCAGGGACAAAGCAGATGCTTGAAACAATGTGTCAATGTAATTTCATGTCCAAAGACGACGGCGAAGCTTGGAAATATCTGGAAGATCTCGCTGAAAACACTTTACAGAGGGAAAGCGTAAGACCACCTTCATCTAGGGGAGGTATTCACCAGCTCAATGTTTCCATCGCAGTAAAAGCCGAAATGGCAGCGATGCAGAAGAAACTCGACGCTATTGGGAACAAATTCTCATTAGCCTCCCTAAACCAGGTTACGCTTCCCAAAACCGTGTGTGGTTGCTGTTCAGATCCTTCACACTTGACGGAAGAATGTCCTATGAATGCATCGTTTCAAGGTCACGAGCAAACTAATGCTGCTTTCGGCAGCGACCTAGAAACGATCCTTATTCTTCTACGTACAATCAAGGATGGAGGAATCATCCTAACTTTGCTTGGAACCAAAACCAACCCCAAAATCAAAATCAGTTCCAAAGCAATTATCAAAGATCTCCTCCACAGCAACCACAACCACAAAGTCAGCACCCCTTTCAGTCACAAAATTTTCAAAATCCGGCCAACACTTCTGTACCGCAATTGGCCGGTACTGATAATTCTTCACTCGCACAAACTTTGGATTTGTTTATGAAACATTCCATGCAAATGTCAGCTGATATGAAGTCTTCTATTGATACCCTAAAGAAAGACCCCGCCTCCCACGGTGAGAGTATTAAATCAATAGAAAACCAAATTGCACAGTTGAACGCCGTAATGAGTGCGAGAGAGAAAGGGAAACTCCCATCTCAACCCCTACCAAATCCTGGCCACTCACAAAGTTATAATGTGAGTGCCGTTACTACGTTGAGATCGGAAAAAGTGCTGAATAACCGAGTGAGTGAGCAATGTGATGATGTTAGTGACACCAATGATATCCCAGCTTCTACTTCCTCCCCTAATTCTTCTAGTCTCCCATCTACTTCCGAGCCTATTCTCCATTTTCCCTAAGGCTCGAACACTTCCACAAATCTATCTAAAACGATCTCCACTCCAATTCTGGGATCCATTCCATCCCCACAATCCTCTCCAATGTTGGACCCAACCCTTATTGATAAAGCACCTTATCCAAACAGGTTAAGGGGCAACAGACCAAGTCCACAAATGGAGAACATTGTAGAAATTTTTAAGCAAGTTAACATAAACATTCCTCTCCTAGATACTATTCAACAAGTTCCATCTTATGCGAAAATCCTAAAGGACTCGTGTACTAGGAAGAGAAAAGTTCAAGTACCTAAAAAAGTTTTCCTTGCGAGTAATGTGAGCACTGCTTTTACACAACAACTACCTAAGAAACGAAAGGACCCCGGATGTCCTACAATTTCTATTTCTATTGAGCGTAAAAATATCAATCGTGCTCTACTCGATTTAGGTGCTAGTGTTAACTTGCTTCCGTATTCTGTTTATGAGAAATTAGGGATCAAAGAGTTAAAACCGGCGCATTGCACTCTTCAGATGGCCGATCGATCTATCACCCAATCTAGGGGTGAGCTAGAGGATGTGTTAATCAAAGTTGGGGAATTTATATTTCCTGTGGACTTTATCGTTATTGATACACAACCTGTAGCAAACCCACGAAACCAAATTCCGGTGATTTTAGGTCGACCTTTTCTTGTTACTTCCAATGCAGTAATCAATTATAGAAACGGCTCTATGACCCTATCCTTTGGAAAGAAGTCAATTGAGCTTAATATTTACAAGTTGGGAAATGAACCCTTCGAACCCTATGCTCATGTGTGTTCTGTCGAAACAATAGTTTTCGACAGCAGCGAAATTGAAGAGCTTCACGATACTGATCTCGACTCCGCTATTACATTGTTGTCCGGGTCAACATCTCACGCTGAATATGGACCTTTTATGGAGTCCGAGTATCATCCCGTTCTTTCCGATGAGAATATTATTCGGGATATCGATGAAAGTTTTGAGTAAATTTTCGCTGACGAACTCGCATTCTTAGAAAATATGGGTGTTGTGATGAATCAACCTCAACACAAGGAAGTTGAATTATCACCATTTCTTCCTATCAACAACAAGAATGCGAGTAATCCGCCTTCATTGTTTCGTCTCTACAAACCGAGACGTAAACCCATTCTTTACCACCTCCTATCTCCCTACTTCTTCAAATCTCTGATTTTCCACCAACCAGTACGTTTCATCGTTAAAATTTTTGAATGGTTGGTGTTGACTTTTGGTCTTTGCAAAGCTTGCATTGACCAATAACTTTAACCCCCCAATAATTTTAATTGCTTAATACCATTTAACTTAAGTTTGGGGGGGGGAGAATATTTTGGCTCTTGAAAGAATTTTTATAAGATTATGAGCCAAAAATAAGTTTGGGGGAGGATTTTACTTGCATTATTTCTTGTCTCCTTTTTCCACCCAAGTCTATAGGTTTTTGAGCTTAACAGATGACATCAGTGAGGACACTGCTGTAAACAGGTTTGGGGGAGTTTGTGCTTATTTACGCATCAATTTGCATCATATTTTGCATAAGCACAATATTTTAAAAAAATTTAAAAATTTTCTTTTATAATAAAAGATTAGAAAGTGAAAAATTATATTTAAAAGATAGGAATAGTTCAGGAAAACCAAGAAAATTAGAAGTTTTCTTAAACGAACTAGTAATAAGTAGTTATGAGTCGTTGTCCTAAGGGTTAGTAAGATGAAGGAAGTCACTAATCTGAAGATAAAAATAAGTCTGAAAAATAATTCCTATTCTGGAAGCTAAACATTTGAATGTTGATACCCTACTTTATGCACTTACACATGTCTTGAAACTTAGGATAGTAGAGAATACCTTGAAATGCTCTTGTCTAAAAGCCAAAATATGAAGGAAATAAAAAAAATGAATAAAAAAATATAAAATGGTGAAAAGAGAAAAATGAACACTAGTTTTGTTATCGCCAAGGCAGCAATAAAAAAATATAGCGATGGTGTTTAATCACCTAGTGCCTTAGACCAACTGGTCTGGGAGTCACTGCTAAGCCTTAGGTGGTGCAAGACGAGGAAAAATACCAATACACCGTATAAGCAAGTACATGAGTAATCGGTCGGTTAGTACCTTAAGAAGTATTAACGGTCGCATGAAAATGTGTGAGCAAATCCATATA
Source organism: Agapanthus africanus (assembly GCA_030015575.1). Lineage (NCBI taxonomy): Eukaryota > Viridiplantae > Streptophyta > Magnoliopsida > Asparagales > Amaryllidaceae > Agapanthus > Agapanthus africanus. The sequence continues at coordinate 256,819,732 of JASDDO010000006.1, read as the reverse complement.
AATATTCATCAAATTAAAAAGTACTGAGGCAGATGGACAAGAGTATGATAGCTTGAATTGAATTCTCCAAGTGTAGGGATGTCTATCACACACACGTAGGGTTATATGATCGATGTTTGGATGAAAGGTAGGAATGAAGAATAAAGACGATGTTTTATTGAGAGATGATGTGATTTCTAACATCTTTTCATGACTATTAAGATAGGGCTCATGACAACTGAAAAGCTAGTGTAGTTGGAAACTCTAAGTTTTCAAAGTCTTTCTTTTATTGGTTCTTATCTTTATATGTAACATTCACGGTCTTTCTTTTATTATGGGATTTTGTGGGTGTAATCCGCTGAAAACCCTCAGGAGACAACACTCCTCCTACTAGGGACACCTAGAGGTTTAATGGCTTGTTGCACGTGCTCAGTGCAATTGTGTTGCCTACGAAAGTGTGCTTAGTTTTCTCCTTTCTTTTTCTCCGTCTCTTGAATAAACTAGTTTACTCAGGACGATCAAAGATAAGTTTGGGGGTATTTGTTCAGTTGATAAAACCGCACATTTAATATGTCATTTTTCCTACTATTTCTATACTAGAAAAGGTGTTTATTATAATATATGATACATATGAGGATTTATCTGTAAAAATACTTTTCATGTGTTTATATATTATAAATTAACATTTGGTAGGAAAATGTAAGCATAAATACCTTTGACCAAATCCTAATGGTGAAATTAATATCTCAATAAAACAAACTCTACTAATATTATTTGTTGAATTGTTGTGCAGAATTTTCAAGACTAAAATCAAGGGATTCAAAGTTGTTAGAGCAAACCTGCTTAATTAAGAAAGCAAACTAAGAAATCAAGTCTGGCATTAACTACGAGAAGATTTTCAGTTTTCTGAGATTTAAAAGATCGCCACGTGTCACACAGATGAAGCCCCAGAAAAAACTAACAAGAGATCTCACTGTTTGGTCGTGGATCCGCGGCCAAACCCACCTGTTGGCCGCGGATCCGCCGCGTTCCAGGAGACTTGGGAGTTGGTATTTCTTCTGTTAGATCTTAACCTCTGGCTTCCAATTTAGGAAGCTGGGGTTCTGGCTTTGGGAGTATAAATAAAGACCGAGAGCTTCTTGGAAAAATCACCAAGCTGAAGAGATCATGAAGTCCACGACAGGCTCAAGTATCCAGGTTGATCATCAACGGTTCATCTACCTCCTTAGAAGAGATCGAGAAGCGAACTAGGTTTTTGTAATCATTTTCTAAGGAAACAAAGTGTACTTGATCTTGTTGATTAATAAAAGTAGTTTTATTCTATTGCATTCTATTTTCTTCATGATTTCTATCTCTTCTTATCCTAACATGCGCGAGTAATTCTTCGCTTGTTAGGGTTCATAGGATTAGGATAGATTAATTGATGATGAAGATCCTTAAACTCTTTTTAAATCCTATAAAGTTTATAAAGTTTATCAAAAGAATAGTTAACATCCTAATCGGGCGCGCTATCAATTCAATGCTAGTCTCGACCGCAATTAGAGATTAGATTAACAATTGTTTATGTAAAGGCTAGATATGAACGGAGTTCCATGTCGAGATAGGGGTTAAGAGTGGGAACCCTTTTCTCTCCAGAAACCCTAATCTACATGCATCACTGTCGTTCTAGTTTTAAATCTATTAAAAGATAAAAAGAGTAATCTTTAATTAATCATCCATGACTACTAAATCTTAATGAACCCTACAAGCCCCCTTTTAATATTAAACTTACATCCGTGGTTAATCTAGATCTATATTTTGCATCCGTGTTTAACGTAGATCTAGATCCTACAACCATTCTTCACCATTCTTTATTCTCCCTCCTCTCCTAATCAACACGCCTAAAGTAAGAATAAAAGGTTCCACGTTTCCCAGAGGACGACCCGTATTCATCTCGGTCTAGCTACACGCGACACCGTTATTGATTGCGGTTAACTACTACACATACAGAAATACAGATCAATCAGTGGCCTATCGACTTGTCTTACCTTCATCGCTAGCTGGTGTACACAACACTTTTCATGTTTCTCAGTTGAGGCGCTATGCCCAGGATGACAACCATATTCTGGATCATTCGAAGTTAACTTTGGGCACTGATCTGTCTTACGAGGAGCATCCCACCACCATTCTCGATCGTCGGGAAAAAGTGCCGAAGAACAAAATGATTCCCCCGGTTCGAGTTTCTTAGGGTGGTCATTTTCCAGGGGAGTGTACCTGGGAACGCGAGGAGGACATCTGTGCACGTTTTCCGCATCTGTTCTTATAGTGTGTTGTTCCGTTGTTTTGTTTTAATTTCGAGGACGAAATTTTTGTAAGGAGGGTATGATGTAAATCGCCAGTTCCGAATATAATTTTCCGTATTTTTCAGATTTTATTCTGAATTTATTTCATTTTTATACATATTTTATTATTTTATTTAATTGATCCTAAAACTAAAACCCAATCCTATTCTACCCGACCCATGCCCGACCACGACCCGACTCGCTTCCCCCTCTCCTTCTTCCTCGCACTCTTTCTTTTCCCGCCACTTCCTTGTAACGTCTCTTCCCTCGACTCCCCGTGTCTCGCGCCCACGCCCGCCTCTCGTGCTCGCCACGACGACCACGCCCCTCGCATCACCCCAACGACTCCCCCTTCTCGCACTCGACCCGCTCACTCCCCAACGACTCCAAATCCCCAACGACGTCCCCACGACTCCCCGCTCCTCGCGCTCACGTACAAACCGGCCATCTCCAGCAGCCATGACTCCCCTCTTCTCTCCAGCACCGCTTTTTCCATCTCCATCTCAATCTCTTTGTCTTTCTCTCTAATTCTCTTTACCCTTCAACCCAAAAATCACTGAGCTCCTCACTGCCCTCACCGCCGTAGAACCATCGCCAACAAGCCGCTCTCTATTTCGTCCTCTTTCTCATTCTCCTCCAAACCAAACCACCTTGCCACCATCATCATCGTGGCCACCACCAGCTCGATCCCCGCCTCTTTTCTCCTCTACTCACCGCCTCCGGCCACGAGCTCCGAGCACCCTAACACCGAATACAACTCCCTCGTCCCTGCACCCTCGCCTGAGCACTGCCGTGACCGAGCTCCCCAACTCACCACAACACCCCTCTCCATCGACCCCATCTTCAACCCCGACTCTATCAACACCGACCGCAGCCGCCTCGCCCAGCGACCCGCAGACATCGATCTTCCTCCTCCCGCTCCATCTCGCCGACCATCTCTGAGCCACTCCCCTGCTCACCATCTTCGAGCACCAACCCCGAACCCAAGCCGCTGCACCCAATCGAAGCTCCCCAATTCACCAGCTCCAATCCCCAGAGCCACCTAAGCTCACTGCCGGCAGCCCCTCTGCATCCGAGCTCTTCAACGGAGTCGCTGGAAACCCCCTGCCATGGCCGTCTCCACGCCAGTGCTGAGCCCGAGTACTCCGATCTAGCCAAGTCGAGCACGCATCGTGCAGTGATCGTGCCCGTGTCACGCCGTTCGCCGTCGTCCATCGTCGTATCGTCGTCTATCGCTAGGCAAGTGGAACACTTTTCCCTTGCTTATTCATGCTAAAAACCGTAGTAGTTGATTAAATTAACAAGGTTACATACTCCGGTGTAAATGTTTATGTGTATAGTGACATCGATGTCTAACCGTCAACTTAGTTTTGTAGCCGACCACGTCGTTCAATTATATTAAGAGATACCATAATGGAGAAATTTACGAGCTTCGAAACCCTTTTAGGATAACAGATAGCTCATGAGAATTCGAGGGAAAATAATTGTTTCCACCACTATGAATGATACCCCCGCCTATTGGTTACGTCAAATCTGAAAATCACCGCAACCATCACATTGTAAAATTAGTAGTTAATTAAATATAAATCTAATAATGGTGTTACAGGGCTCGTATCGAAGCTAACTAGATAACCTATAACCCCATGTAATTAGTTTTGGAATAATGCAATTTCATGACCCTGAAAAGTGAGGAGAAATGCAATTCTGTACTGCAGTCCGGGGTAGCATTCTACGGGGGAAACTGAATTCTAAGCACCTGTACATACCTACTTAAAACTAAAAATGCACGGAGCCCCATATGGTCGCGTAGATAACTTAATTGTCTAACACGTGAAATTGGTCCCGTGCATTTTTACGGTCGTTTGGTATTTAAACTGTATTTTATAATGTCATTGTGTTCTGCAGTTTCTGCAGAAATGTTCCTTACATTGGCACATTAATCTGAACAAAACTTCTGATGTAGAGGTGTGATTGATAATCCGTTTAGTGCGTTAGAAACTTAACTGGCAGAAATAAATTTTATTTAACTAGGGAAATAGCTGAATCTGAACACAATTACTGGTAAAATGCGTGCGAAGTTAGGATTCCAGTTCTGAAACTGGAATCCCAGAAATTGATCGCTGCCTTCGAATGATGATAATTCCCTAATTTGAACTCCGATTGACCTGAAATAAATTTTATTGTTTAGATAATCAAGTGTGCTTCATACTCCCTTTATATTGTTTTGGTCGATTCTATGCGTATGATTTACCGTGAATTTATCAAGTTATATGGTATTAGTCGTTATAGAATAATGAATACCTGTTCAGTACATTTCTGCATATTTTCATGCTTGAGTTATACCTGCTGCATAGTGATCATATGCATTATCGATATATTAATGTTAGTAGTTGGGTTGTGGCAAATACGACAGTGATATTGATAAGTGGAAAAGCGATTGAAAACGACAGTGATACGTATTTGTCCACAACCTATCTAATACATGAATGCATACCATAACCTGGGGAATGGGGAAATCAAGGTGGAATTGAACTCGTATTTAGCGACGTACAGTGATTTAGAGGATGATCATTCACTATCAGTGATATATATATATATATATATATATATATACATACATACATACTTTAGGTCGTGGGCCTAGCGGCACGGCTGACAGGGTTATGTCCCGGGCACAATGGACCGTACTCTCGGGCATGCACGAGACGCTTGTTAAACACGAGCATCCTCTCCACCACTTGATTTCATTGACTTAGTGACCGTTAGATAGTGACATATGCATTGCCTAGTTCACTGACATGATACTCATATTGCACTATTCATATTCGGTTGACGTTATTATACACATGTTTTGCAATTCATTGTACTTCTCATGTTTACTAATACTGAACGCCCATTATATACATTTATTTCTATATGTGTCGCCCTGACGACCTGAGTGTGCATGCTCAGAGGACGGAGTGGATCCAGCCCAGGAGCGGGACTTATCCTTCGAGATCGTGGAGATCTAGACTGCATCACCATCGCCATTTTCTTTGATCTCAGCACTTGTTTATTTGGTTAGTTATTTATTCTGTGAAATAAATGTACCTCGAACTCTTTTGAATTGCAATGTAATAAATTTATGAACTGTGATTTTCCTTTACTCAAGTACTGTTTACTGACTACCATGTAATGCTAGAATCCGAAATGCGACTACGGCGAGATTATTCCCTGATCGTAGGAGCATGGCTGGCCTAGTCATCACTCGTATCTCGTATTTTGGGAAGCGGGTCGTGACATGGTTTTGTTGGTATCAGAGCTGATCCCTCAATAGTAGGTCTGTGGTTCGATGACGAATCCTTATTCAAAAGTGGGGAGAATGCCGGGACCCGATTCTTACTCACGGAACAAAATGCCACGCCAAGTGTCATGTTTAAGTGGACGGGGGCCACCTATTGAATCCGTAGGGGCCACCTCTTGAGTCTGTGGGACCCACTGTAGAACAATGAGGAATTTTCGGAATACATTCCGAAAGAGGGTGTTCCCCTCCGAACGGCGGCCGAGACATGGGCTGTCTCGCCTGAGGTTCAGGACAGATGCTAATTGGTGCTATCCGTCCACCTCTCCGAAAATGCCAAGTTGATTTATGGCACTGTGTATCGGAGGTTTAGACGGATGCGACCGATGTAGCAGACTTCATCAGATTCCCCCTCGCTTGAGGGGGTTTTGATTGTGGGGACACTCTTCCCTGCAGGCGCAAGCCCCTGCAGTTAATTACGCTACCGCTTCGCGGTAACAACTTTCTCCTTCTCCAGAATTTCACTTCGTGTCATGGGTGTTTGTTTTGTTTGTGATTTCCCGTGGATTGTATACGGAGACCAATTTATGTCTTCGCCCGTAGGACGTGGATTAGTCCAAATCCGTGTTTTCTTAGATTTGGGTTTAGGGTTTTGGTTTGAGGATACGTTAGCCATATTTGAGGCTAAGATCAACTCAAACGTTTGTTAAGGATACGTTAGTCCAGTTTGGGACTAAGATCAACTTAACAGGATCGTTTAGATCCGACAAAAGAGCAATCGGCTCTATTGTTCAGTTTAGGGACATAGTGGTCCATTGCATGTATGGTCGTCGGGACCCGTCACCTCTCTGATGACGTTGAAGGATTACAACGACAGGTGTCAGAGGAGTTTAGAGATGTACCTTTGAACCAAGGTTGATTGGGGGATTTATAGTCTAATTTGGGACTAAAGCCTGTTTGAAGGTTTAAGGATACGTTAGCCATATTTGAGGCTAAGATCAATTTAAACGGGATCGTTTAGATCCGACAAAAGAGTATTTGGGGGGCTCTATTGTTCCAGTTTAGGGACATAGTGGTCCATCTCCAGTTTAGGGACATGGTGGTCCATGTTCCAGTTTAGGGACATGGTGGTCCATTGCCAGTTTAAGGACGTAGAGGTCCAATGCCAGTTTAGGGACATGGTGGTCCAATACCAGTTTAAAGACGTGGTGGTCTATCACCAGTTTAGGGACATGGTGGTCCGTTGCCAATTTAGGGACATGGTGGTCCATTTTCCAGTTTAGGGACGTGGTGGTCCATAGGTAGTTTAAGGACGCATAAGTCCGTGGGTTTAAGGACCCCACAGTCCGTATTTTAGTTTAAGGACGCATAAGTCCGTGGGTTTAAGGACCCCACAGTCCGTATCTTGGTTTAAGGACGCATTAGTCCATGAATTTAAGGACCCCACAGTCCGTATTAATGTGTGGTTGTCGGGACCTGTCACCTCTCTGATGACGTTGAAGGATTGCAACGACAGATGTCAAAGGAGTTCAGAGATGTGCCCTTGAACCAATGAGTTTGTTGAAAGAGTAGATGTGCTCAGTTTAAGATGATTTGAGGACTTATGGCCAATTTGGGCTAAGTCCAATTATGTTTGAAACATTGACCCTCTGTTGGTCCATTGAAGGAGAGGCTTTGTCTCTGAAACTTAGCCAATTGGGCTAAAACTAGTGTTAAACACTAGAAACCAACAGTGTTGAACACTGGGAATAAGATTAGCAAGTTAGTGTTAAACACTAAAAGATAATCAATGTTAAACACTGGCAACAGAGTTTTCACATGAGTGTTAAACACTAAGCAAATCAGTGTTAAACACTGCAAATAGAGTTTTCCAAATTAGTGTTAAACACTAAGAAAATCAGTGTTAAACACTGAGGACAAAGTCTTCAGATTAGTGTTAAACACTAAGGAGAGAGGGGTCACGTGTGGACACGTGAGAGCGCCCTGATTCCCCTTATTTTATTCTGCAGGTAAGTGTTTAACACTTTAGTTCTGGCGGCCATCATGTGCGAGCACGTGATGAAAGCCCATGCTCTGTGCGTTATAATGCTCACTAGGGGTCACGCGGTGACACGTGAGGGCGCCCTAGAGCTCTTTTCTATTCCTTGTGCTTCAGAGGTCACGTGGGGCACGTGAGGTGCCTGAGATTGGGCCGAAACTCCTTTCTTTGTTCTGCCATCAAGTGTTAAACACTTTTTCATCCTTTGAGCATCACGTGTTGACACGTGACGGTGATTTATGCGCTGACTGTTAAAGCGTTTGCCAAGGGGTCACGTGTTAACACGTGAGAGCGCCCAAAGCTTTCATTTCCTTTGATCTTTCTTTCTGCGTTTTGGGAGTCACGTGGAGCACGTGAGGTATTGCCTCCGTGATTTTTCCTTCTCATTTCTGGAGATCTTTTCAGGGGTCACGTGGGGACACGTGACCTTGGTCTTTTGCATGCATGGAGATCTTTTAAGTCTCTTCATTTTATTTTGAGAATTTAATTCTCTGTAAGATTAAGAATTAAATTCTTATTTAGGGTAAAACCCTAATTTTATTTTAAAGGAATTAAATTCCCAAATGTGTAAAAGAATTAAATTCTTATATAGGGTTAAACCCTAGTTATGATTTTGGAGGAATTAAATTCCTATTGTTAAAGAATTAAATTCTTATTTAGGATAAAACCCTGATTTCTTTTCAAGGGAATTAAATTCCCAGATCTGTAAAAGAATTAAATTCTTAATTAGGGTTAAACCCTAGTTTTGTTTTAGGAGAATTAAATTCTCAAAACTCAATTCCCCGTCTAAGTTTAGGATCTGCATGGCAGGATCTCGACCCGATGAGAATTAAATTCTCAACTTATGGGGAGATGTGCTCTGTGCAGATCTTCAACCAGAAGAAGAACTAAGTTCTTTTCTTTATGTAAGAGTTAAACTCTTTTAAGAATTAAATTCTCTTTTGAAGCCTCTCGTTACTTACCTAGGGTTTTTCTTTTGCAGAGAATTAAATTCTCCCCTCTTTTCTTTTTTCTCTTGAGAATTAAATTCTCCTCTCTCTGTTTTTTCTCTCAAAAAAGTAGATCCTCTTCTCTTCTTTTCTTGGCTCCTATTTATAGGAGAAGGAAGAGAATCAATTTGTTTAGCAAATCTCTCATTGAAAGATTTGATTTGATTTTATAATTAATATGATCCTTTAGATCATTCAGTGAATTTTATTCACCGTTGGATTTTAAATCCAAAAGATATTCTGTTTGTTATTTCAGTGAGATTTGAGGAAATCTTTCCAAGTCCAAGATTTTTCCATAAATTGGTGATATTTAATCACCTTTGGATTTTTAATCCAACGGTTCCCATAATCCTTTTCCATTTGGAAAGATTTAGAGAAATTTAGAATTTTAATTCTATTTCGAAAGATTTTTAGAGAAATTTAGAATTTTAATTCTATTAAACTGTAAGACTTTCAAAGCCTGTCACGTGCTGGCACGTGACCCTTGGTCACGTGTGAGCACGTGACCCCCAAATTGGTTCCTTTAACAGCCGCTTGTTCATATTGTTGTTTTAACCATCACGTGTCAACACGTGACCATTGGTCACGTGTGAGCACGTGATATCTCATGAGGTAACTTCTGATTTTTAATCAGGGAACAAATTTTAGAATTTAATTCTATTCATTATTTTAGAGGCCTTAAGAGCCCATCACGTGTCTGCACGTGGCCCATGGTCACGTGTGAGCACGTGATACCCCATTGGGGTCTTTTCTAAGTTTTTATTATCTCTTTTAACTCCTCCAGCGGGTTCTTAAAAGCCCATCACGTGTGGACACGTAATGCCTCATAACTTTTGATCCCGGATGAATTATGAAGCCCATAATATATCAAATTGAAGGGTTTTTCGAGATGCTTTCGATACAATCAGAATTTATCCGTTTCTCATTCGGGAGTTTGTCAAAAAACAGCCTGGAAAATACTGGTTCGTATTTCCTTAAGCATATCGCTACCATTTGATACCTTGGACTCTTTTGCACAGAAATTTTTGGCGGGAACAGAGGGTAGATCTGTACTATAAATGGAATGATACCACTCTTCAATACAGAGGCGCCTATTAAGTGAACTGGCCCTACAGGAGTTTGAGAACTCCGTAGTTAAGCGTGCTCGGGCCAGGGAAGTCCTGGGATGGGTGACCTCCTTGGAAGTGGCCCCTGGTCGGGTCCGATTCGCTCCGAAGGACAAAACCGTGCGGTTTCGGTCAGAACGGACAATACTCTCTATATTGGGGGTGGGGCATGACAGAATGGTATCAGAGCTGGTCTCTCAATAGTAGATCTGTGGTTCGAGGACGAACCATTGTTCAAAGGTGGGAACAACCCTAATTTTCCTATATAAATTTTTTCAAATATTTTTCCATAAAGGGGTATTTTAGCCTGAGCACAAGATATAAGTAATTATTTTGCTTTTTAATTACAAGTTAAAAGAATGTAACAACTCCATTTTTAGTGTACAAAATTTGCTTAAAAATTAATGTATACTTGGGGTATTTACATTTATTGCTATTATTTTAAGTAATTAATTAGCTCCATAATTTCAAGAAAGAGCTCATAGCTCATTGGTAATACCTTGCACTGCTGAACCAAGCCACCATAGTTCAAATCCTATACCCCATATTATTTTTAATATAAATTTGTTTTGAATTTTTTAGAATACCAACAGTTACACGTGCATTTGTCACAAAAATCCCACTACACATAGAAAAGTAAATATTCCAGAGGCTACATGAGATGACCCTACACCTCCCGACCCCTTGACTCGGGCCGGCGCCGTCGGCTGGACTCGGCCGGACGGCCGAGCCCCCAACATGGGAGTTGTGTCTCTTCCTCTCCCCCACCCCCTGCACACTCCATTTAATTAGATCGGTTGCAGAGAGCTCTTAATACCCAATTTACTCCATTTTTTTAATAAATTTTAATATATTTTTACATTTTTTCAATTTAAACTCTTCATCTACCCTAATCCTAGCCTAACCCTATAAATACCACCCTCATAAACTACCTCCTCACCCGAAAACTCTGATCCAACTCTCAAGAAATCTCTAGAAACCTTAGTGTGCAATCGAAGTGAGCGAAAGGCGAAGCTTCGGCGAATTCTCCGGCGGAAATTATGACGACGACTGTAGGAGCTCCCGGCGACGAAACAACGCACCTGCGACTCCTCCCGATCCTTCTACCTCTCCCGGTGGTCCTAAACTCGTTAGTCCCAATTCTATCTTCCTTATTCTTTTCTAAAATACGGAATTACAAAACCTGACGGAATCGGAACAAATCCGATTTCCGATTCGGTTTCTTTATAAAACTTCACTTTCCTTTAATACAATTATGCTTGAACCTTTTCATGTTGACTATTAAATACTAATCAACTATATTGATCAAGTTTCATAATAAAAAATAATTGCTATTTCATTTTACCGTATTTTTTTCATTTAAATACCACATAGTTTCAATTCTACACTTAATATCATAAAACTTGCTATACATTTAAGTAGATCACGAGGTAATGACCTACCTCCTCACACACTCATATACAACATAGCACAATACCCTTGGGAATATAGAATACGGGAAAACGACTTCATTGCAAATAAATACCATTTACTTAATAAAACCATTTTCTAAAGGATTTAGTATTTATACAATCTTTGCAAAGCGCCGCTACAACCCATTTTGGGGAACCCGTTCGGGGTGGTGCGGATTATCGTACATCCTCGGGCTTAGTAGTGCGAGATGTAGACCTCCGCAAGGAGCATTCGGTCTCGAAAGATTTAAAATACGACATTTTAAGAAAAACGAGATTTCTAGAATATAATATATATATTAAATTTATTTTCATATAAATATATGTATATATAACATTAAAATATCTATTTTGTAATAATATAAATATTCCAACTCTTTTCAAAAAATCACAAGAATCGGTTTACTTTAAAATACCATGAATTCAATACAAGATCAATATTACAAGTTAATACCATATATTATGGAAATTAGGTCATTCTTACTAGAAATGCCACATGTATAAAATCTACATTCATGATAACTTCAAAGACGATAACTAAATACTTGGGAAGTATTTTGAAAAGTATATAAAAGTATTTTTACATAAAACCCCTTCAAGTTTTATAAATTACCCTAAGGACCCTAGTAAACATAGGTTTAAGCGGGACCAATCTCTTGAGCCTCAGGGAGACGGAGAAGTGGGTGCTTGCCTATCTAAGGTAGACAATTAACAAACGGTGTTATCAACATGGTAATCGTCTTTGAAAAAGACACAAATCCTGCCGTCCATGTGCAGCGGTTACCGATAACATCAAAACAATCAGGACTTCAATTTACTTTTCTAATTGTCTGACTCAGATTGAGTCTCATTATAATCTGACTTGAATATGATTCAAGTACAATCTACAATCTACAATTTACAATATTACAATTCAATATGAATTCATGAATCCAATTATCAATCTATACAACTTGACTGGACCGAATCATTGATATACATTCCATTTACATGATTATACAGTTACATCCATGATTCTATAGTTACATACATGATTCTCCAGTTACATCCGTTTACTGATATCATGGTTTCGGTCAGTAATCCAATTATACAATCTATACAGTTTACAATACAATACAACAATACAATCAAGTTAACACGGGGTTTAAGGGGTAGACTGGTACGGAATATGTTAAAGGTGGCACGAGGTGGTCACTTAAGACGTAATTACATCCATGCCGTTGTTCCGTGGTATTATCGACGGAGCCTTGTACTACGGGTTACCAAAGTCTCCGCTGTAAGTGGGACTCCTCTCGTATACACTGGCATCTTCTGTACCAAGCTACAAACAATAGCGTTAACATCATAATATAATACAACTTTAAAAGTTACCTTCTTATTTTGTCTATCCTACTTCTCTCTTATCTTTGGGACTTACCGAGCGATTTGTTCGCTGACGATATTATCTTTCTTTTTTCTTTGAATGTCGTCAGGTGATCTGGACATTCCTAAGATTGAGCCCTCTGCTGAAGACTTGGACCAGTTCAGTGAAGACCCGAGCTCTAGTTCATTGTACACTTTCCATTCAGTACTTTTTCATTTCTGTTATGCCATTGTTTAAGCATTGTTTTTTTTATCAGTTGTATTTACTTTCCATGCATTGTACAGAAAGAATGTGAATAAATAAAGTTGTTGTTTTTAATTATATTTTGTCCCTTGTGCTTTACTTTAATATTGCTTAGATATGCTTAACGTATTTACTTCATAGTAAATACGTAGCGGCCTCGTCCCGTCCCCTTCGCCGTATACCGGGAAGCGGGGCGTGACAGGTTTTGTTGGTGGCCCATGCAGGTCAGAACTGTATGAAATCCTATCATGCAGTTCTGTTCTGCGTGAACAACCTACGTAATATAACACAAGAACCAGCAACTAAAACATTCTTCACAATTTATATTCCTTGAATCTTACAATTTCATAATTCTTGAATTCTATCATTTCATGTATTTGAATCTGTCCTAACCTAAATTTTTCAAGGTTATGGATTCCTCAACTAACACAAGCACCAACTTCAACAACACTCCACCTCCACCACCAATCGTACCTACTATCCCTGCTCCACCCACCGAGCAAACAGTTCTGTTTGAGGCGATCCGCAGCCTCCTAGAGGGATAGCAGCAGCTCTTGAACCGTCCCGAGACTGAAGCACCTGGGGTAAAGAAATTTAGGGCTTTACATCCCAAACAGTTATCCGGAAAGGGAAGCCCACTTGAAGCTGAGGAATGGGCACAAAGCATAGAAGATGATCTGGCAGTGGCACAAGTGCCAGATATAGCTTGGGTTCGTGTGGCAAAATTATAACTCACGGACAATGCACGGAACTGGTGGAAGGCGGAAGAAAGTCATCTTGATCAGCCCATTGAATGGAAAACTTTTCGCGATAAGTTCGACGCGAAGTACTTTCCTGTGACTGCCAAGTTTGCCATGGAACAACAGTTTATTCATCTACAACAAGGTTCTATGTGGGTCAAGTCAGTAGATGAGTATGACGCTGAGTTCACCATACTCAGTCGGTAAGATATGTCACAGTATTTCAAATTTTTAATATCACATACTACACAGCTAACACAAGACCGTAACAGATTTGCGGTGCACCTGATAACGACGGATGAGATCAGAGCCCATCGATTTCAACAAGGTTTAGACACGGAAATCCAGGCTGCATTAGCCACAGGGAAATTTCCAACTCATGAAGATGCTCTGGAAGCTTGCCGCAGTTATGAGGCAGTGATAAAGGCAAGGGGCAGACCTCAGTCTGCAGGAGTGCAATGCCCTGCCACTCAAATGGCAGGAGGGGCACCTTCAAGGCCAGCTGTTGAACTCAGAAGACTGGAAGAAGCCAATGATCAGCCAAGACCCAATTTTTGCTTTTATTGCAAGATAGAAGGACACTTGTGGAAGGACTGTAGGCGCGCAAAAGTCCTAAACTTGGTTTGTGGCGTCCAATCACGGAATTGGAAACTGTCCTTATAAACGCAACCCAGCTCACACACCCGTCAACTACCCGCAGCAGCCAGCTATTCAGGCTTCTGCAACTCGTCCTGCACTCCCAGCACCACCTCCACGTGGATTTCCTACTCAGCCAAATCGCAATTCCATCCGGCACTGAGAAACATGCCTCGAGTACAGGGGAATATGCCTCCAGCTATGAGGAACGTGCCATGGCGACAGGCTTACACCTTAGCAGCCATAGAAGCCAAGACAGTTGACCAAGGTAACACTAGTAAAACTCTTCCACATTTTTAAACACTTGCACCACCTTGTTATTTTTCATACACTGTTAGTACTTTAGTCACCAAACTTTTCTTGAATCTGTTAAACTTTCTTTTTACAAATTTCGAGGACGAAATTTTTATAAGGAGGGTAGAATGTAACCCTAACTTTCCTATACAAATTTTTTCAAATATTTTTTTTCCATAAAGTGGTATTTTAGCATGAGCACAAGATTAAGTAATTATTTGCTTTTTAATTACAAGTTAAAAGAATGTAACAACTCCATTTTTAGTGTACAAAATTTGCTTAAAAATTAATGTATACTTGGGGTATTTACATTTACTGTTATTACTTTAAATAATTAATTAGCTTCATAATTACAAGAAGGAGCTTGTAGCTCATTGGTAATACCTTGCACTGCTGAACTAAGCCACCAAAGTTCAAATCACATACCCCACATTATTTTTAATATTATTTTGTTTTGAATTTTTTAGAATACCAACAGTTACACGTGCATTTCTCACAAAAATCCCACTACACATAGAAAAGTAAATATTCCAGAGGCTACATGAGACGACCCTACACCTCCTGACCCCTTGACTCGGCCGAGTCGGCGGCGGACCGGCCGACTCGGGCCGGCGCCGCCGACCGGACTCGGCCGGACGGCCGAGTCCCCAACATGGAAGTTATGGCTCTTCCTCTCCCCTACTCCCTGCACACTCCATTTAATTAGATCGGTTTCAGAGAGCTCTTAATACCCAATTTACTCCATTTTTTTAATGAATTTTAATATATTTTTACATTTTTTCGATTTAAACTCTTCATCTATCCTAACCCTAGCCTAACCATATAAATACCACCCTCACACACTACCCTCTCACCCCGAAACTCTGATCCAACTCTCAAGAAATCTCTAGAAATATTAGTGTGCAATCGAAGTGAGCGAAAGGCGAAACTTCGGCGAATTCTCCGGCGAAAATTCCAACGACGACTCTAGGAGCCCCCGGCGACGAAACGACGCACCGGCGACTCCTCCCGATCCTTCTCCCTCTCCTGGTTGTCCTAAACCCGTAAGTCCCAATTCTATCTTCCTTATTCTTTTCTAAAAATACGGAATTACAAAACAGACGGAATCGGAACAAATCCGATTTCCGATTCGGTTTCTTTATAAAACTTCAATTTTCTTTAATACAATTATGCTTGAACCTTTTCATGTTGAATATTAAACACTAATCAACCATATTGATCAAGTTTCATAATAAAAAATAATTGCTATTTCATTTTACCGTATTTTTTTCATTTAAATACCACATAGTTTCAATTCTATATTTAACATCACAAAACTTGCTATATCTTTAAGTAGATCACGAGGTAATGATCTACCTCCTCACACACTCATATGCAATATAGCACAATACCCCTGGGAATATAGAATACGGGAAAACGACTTCATTGCAAATAAATACCATTTACTTAATAAATCCGTTTTCTAAAGGTTTTAGTATTTATACAATCTTTGTAAAGCGCCGCTACAACCCATTTTGGGGAACACATTCGGAATGGTGCGGATTATCGCACATTCTCGGGCTTAGTAGTACGAGATGCAGACCTCCGCAAGGAGCATTCAGTCTCAAAAGATTTAAAATACGATATCTTAAGAAAAACGAGATTTCTAGAATATAATATATATACATATTAAATTTATTTTCATATAAATATATGTTATATAACATTAAAATATATATTTTGTAATAATATAAATATTCCAACTCTTTTCAAAAAATCACAAGAATCGATTTACATTAAAATACCATGAATTCAATACAAGATCAATATTACAAGTTAATACCATATATTATGGAAATTAGGTTATTCTTACTAGAAATGCCACATGTATAAAATCTACATTCATAATAACTTCAAAGACGATAACTAAATACTTGGGGAGTATTTTGAAAAGCATATAAAAGTATTTTTATATAAAACCCCTTCAAGTTTTATAAATTAACCTAAAGACCCTGATAAACATAGGTTTAAGCGGGACCAATCTCTTGAGCCTCAGGGAGCTGGAGAAGGGGGTGCTTGCCTATCTAAGGTAGACAATTAACAAATGGTGTTATCAACAAGGTAATCGTCTTTGAAAAAGACACAAATCCTGCCGTCCATCTTCAGCGGTTACCGATAATATCAAAATAATCAGGACTTCAATTTACTTTTCTAATTGTCTGACTCAGATTGAGTCTCATTATAATCTGACTTGAATATGATTCAAGTACAATTTACAATATTACAATTCAACATGAATCCATGAATCCAATTATCAATCTATACAACTTGACTGAACCGAACCATGGATATACATTCCATTTACATGATTATATAGTTACATCCATGATTCTACAGTTACATACATGATTCTCCAGTTACATCCGTCTACTGATATCATGGTTTCGGTCAGTCATTCAATTATACAATTTATACAGTTTACAATACAATACAACAGTATAATCAAGTTTACACGGGGTTTAAGGGGTAGACTTGTACAGAATTTGTTAAAGGTGACATGAGGTGGTCACTTAAGACGTAAGTACATCCATGCCGTTGTTCCGTGATATTATCGACGGAGCCTTGTACTACGGGTTACCAAAGTCTCCGGTGTAAGTGGGACTCCTCTCGTATACACTGGCATCTTCTGTACCAAATTACAAACAACAGCGTTAACATCACAATATAATACAACTTTAAAACTTACCTTCTTATTCTGTCTATCTTACTTCTCCTTTATCTTTGGAATTTACCGAGCGATTTGTTCGCCGACGACATTCTCTTTCTTTCTTCTTTGAATATCATCGGGTGATCTGGACATTCATGAGATCGAGCCTTCTGTTGAACACTTGGACCAGTTCAGTGAAGACCCCGAGCTCTAGTTTATTGTACACTTTCCATTCAGTACCTTTTCATTTCTGTTATGCCATTGTTTAGGCATTGTTTTTTTTATCAGTTGTATTTACTTTCCATGCATTGTACAGAAAGAATGTGAATAAATAAAGTTGATGTTTTTAATTATATCTTATCTCTTGTGCTTTACTTTTATATTGCTTAGATATGCTCAACGTATTTACTACACAATAAATACGCAGCGGGCTCGTCCTGTCCCCTTCGCCGTATACCGGGAAGCGGGGCGTGACATCGGGACCCGGTTCTTGCTCACGGAAGAAAGTACCACACGGAACTAAGTGCTACGCCAAGTGTAATGTTTAAGTGGGCGGGGGACACCTCTTGAATCCGTGGGGGCCACCTCTCGAGTCTGTGGGACCCACTGTAGAACAATAGGGTATTTTCGGAATACATTCCGAAAGAGGGCAGATTTGTTCTATAAATGGAATGATACCACTCTTCAATACAGATGCGCCTTTTAAGTGAACTGGCTCTACAAGAGTGTGAGAACTCCGTAGTTAAGCGTGCTCGGGCCATGGAAGTCTTGGGATGGGTGACCTCCCGGGGAGCAGGAACTGCTGTTTGTTAGGTAGGGCCTACCGCTTAAACGCGTACGAGTGCATCCACCAGCGATGCGAGTCTGTCGATCCGAGCAGATAAGGCTTCGATGATGTTAGGATGTGGGGTAGAACCGCTCCCGCCTTTTAAGTGAACTGGAACTACAAGAGTTTGAGAACTCCGTAGTTAAGCGTGCTCGGGCCAGGGAAGTCCTGGGATGGGTGACCTCTTGGGAAGTGGCCCCTGGTCTGGTCCAGTTCGCTCCGAAGGGCAAAACCATGCGGTTTCGGCCAGAACGGACAATATTCTCTGTATTGAGGGGGGGGCATGACAGGCGCCCAGCGGGTCATGGAATCATTCGCTGCATACGGGACATGGTTGCCGGAGTCGGCACGTCAACGCTCAGTGACGCTGAGATGAGTATCAGTGAGGTCGAGGACCTGAACAGGTCCCTCGGTCCTTCGGCGGATGTCGTTATCCCGGGGAGCAGGAACTGCTGTTTGTTAGGTAGGGCCTGCCACTTAAACGCGGACGAGGGCATCCACCGGCGATGCGAGTCTGTCGATCCGAGCAGATAAGGCTCTGATGATGTTAGGAGGTGGGGTAGAACCGCTCCCGCCTCCGTTATGGGGGGTGTGGCGGCTCGTATAAGGATTGTTGTGGTTGTTTCTCGCTATTGGGTCGAGAGCGGAAGATCAACTTGATTGGTGCAGAAGTTTTTAGTAGCTTCTCACAGACAACGCCAACTGATGGAAGTCAGGATCTCCCTCAGATGTTGTCTTCCATCGATCTGGTAGCGAGCGGTTTTGAACGGTTGAGATTGGATATGAGAGTTTGTTGAGCATATGGATCTCAATAGTTTGGTATGGTTATTGACGCCGAGCTACCTGCAAGGGAAGTCCCGGTATGGGTGACCACCGTAGGACCCTCCGACAATCAAGTAAGTGTCAAGGAATATTGGCAGAGTAGCGGCGTATTGAAATGAATTCAAGTTACCTGAGTTGTCTGAAAGAAGGGTTTATATAGTGGTCGTATGGAGCGAGCCGGTGCGAGATTCTCGCCGTCAGTTATGGCCCTACGTTACGTCCGCGTAAATCGCGGGATCTGTTCGTTAATGGCGGGATACACTCATTAATGGAGGGACGTGCCAGCGTGGGATGCGGAACGTGGGGCGGCGGATATCTCGTCTTGGCGAGATACGCAGAACTGTTGAGGGGGCGTTTGGGCTCCGTATTTTCGGTTGATCGGGAGAGCCGAGGAAGCTCACCTCGGTGGATAGCTCGGAGACGAGCAAAAGGGGGTGCTAGTTCGGCTGCTGGATTGCTCGAGGGCAAGAAGTGGGGTGTAAGCTTGGATACGAGACCCCGAGGAAAATAACCAAAGCATCATATCGATTCTACCCCCGTAGCTCCCAGAAGCCTACAGGGCTTACACGGATGACACGTCATCCGTCACGCGTCGTGATCTAGGAAATTTCCACTTATGAGCATCATCAATCTCCATTCTCAAATTTGTCTATACCCCAAATTTCATATGATTACATAACCATTTCACTGTTGATTTAACAATGTAAAAAGTTCTATTGTCAGTAAACCGTTAATTTTGCACCCACTAAATCAACGGTAAAAAGGTGTTAGAATCACTTGAAATATGGTGTATCGACATGTTAGACGATAAAGATTAAGATGGCCAGTGCCGATCGTCGAATAAAATAGTGGAGAACGTGATTTGTACCGCCACCTAACGCAAAATGGCTCATAGGATCTCTTTCCTCCATTATTCTCATATATATATATATATATATATATATATATATATATATATAGAGAGAGAGAGAGAGAGAGAGAGAGGTTAATGGAAGAAAAGTGCCATGGGAGGGAATTTTCTCCTACGGCGTCGGAAAAATACACCCTTCATGATTTTTTTCGACGACCAGTATACATCATCTTCATTTTTATCATCTAAGATGTGGATACACCAAATTTCATATGATTATACCATTTTTTTACCGTTGATTTAGTTTGTGCAAAATTAATGGTTTACCGACAATAGAACTTTTTTACGTTGCTAATTCAACGGTGAAAAAATGGTGGAATCACATGAAATTTGGTGTATGCACATCTTAAATGATAACGATAATGATAATGGAAGCCGATCGTAGGAAAAAATGGTGTATATATATATATAAACTCAGGCAATAATTGAGAGAGCTATGTGAATCGATCACGTAAATGGATGGCGTCCTTCAGGAAGAAAAGACAAGGAAGCACTGAATTGAAAAGGAGTTCTTGCTAATTAATAATAATGCGATGCGCATCTTTTACCACTAAACCGCGTATGACAAAACTTAGCAATAATAGGCCATGCATATATATATATATATATATATATATATGACAAAACTTAGCAATAATAATAATAGGCCAATGCATATATATATATATATATATGAGATTAATGGAGGAAAGAGGCCATAGGAGGGAATTCCCTCCTATGGCGTCGAAAAAATACCCCCTCCACCAATTTTTCCGACGATCGGCCCCCATCATCTTCATCGTCATCATTTAAGATGTGGGTACACCAAATTTCATGTGATTCTACAACTTTTTCACCGTTGATTTAGTGGGTTCAAAATTAACGGTTTACCGACAATAGAACTTTTTACATTGCTAAATCAACGGTGAAAAAGTTGTAGAATCACATAAAATTTGGTGTACCCACATCTTAAATGATGACGACGAAGATGATGGGGGCCGATCGTCGGAAAAATTGGTGGAGGGGGTATTTTTTCGACGCCATAGGAGGGAATCCTATGGCATCTTTTCTCCATTATTCTCTCTATATATATAAATATATTTTAGGGAAATAATTGAGAGAGCTTTGTGGATTGCTCACGTGAATGGATGGCGTCCTTTAGCGAGAAGGACACACGTGGTACCAAATGTTCACGTGTGTACCAAATGGATGGCGTCCTTTAGCGAGAAGGACTCACGTGAATAGGGGTTTTTTCACAAAGGGATCCTAAAATTCCAAATCATCCATCCAAACATAAAATTATGGATCCCACTTAATCCTGCAATCAAACAGTCCCGAAGCAATCAGCCACTCACAGCCACTAAAGAGTGACTCAGCAATGCAGGACTCCAAAAATGCATGATTGATCTTGAATTCCAAAGTACAACTAGAATAATTGTCTCCTGGGGACAATTTCTTTGTTTTAGATTTGGGCTTAGATTCTCGTATTAGATTTGGATATTACCATCTAGTATTAACACCAAACGAAGGGTGAACGTACGAAGAATACAGTCGGTATTATTAAACTTGAAATAAAATAAAAAATATGAGGATTTTGGAGTTATTGTTGCTATTCATGCATAATTTTTCATAACCGAAAATTTTTAGGTTCTCATCATCTCTGTAACTATTATCATTTTCTCGTTCTCATCTCTCAAACTAATTTTTTTAAAATCTTTGTAATGTCAAAATATACAAATATGTATCACACATACAACATGCTAGTAGATTTAATGGTATGACAATTAGATTTGAATTTGTACTTTGACTTGGATTTACACTGGTCCTTTGAACAATTTGTATTATGAAGCTTTTAATGTGAAGCCACAGGGGTTTTGTCTTCGTTAACTCAAAAAAAAATAGTATTATGCCGTGAATAAATTTAGGATAGTTTTAGTGTAAATTGACAAAAAGGCCCGGACAGCTCCTAGTGGTCTAAAACCTCAAATATTTTCAAAATTGTTGCGAAAGTCCTACCATTCAAAATCTTTGTGAAAAAACCCCTGGGCCGTATTTTATTTAGGCATTTATTCCCTCCAATTGCTTAGATATTATAGACAATCGTTCAGATATTACAAACAAACTTTTAGATATCATAGGCAACTAGTATAAAGGAGTTTTTAATTGGGCCTAGAACCTAGGTTTGTACACAAGTTTGATGCAGGCCGTGTGGATTGTAACAATTTACCCTATTTTCTATAACATGGAAATATTTATTATTTATTGTTATAAATGAGTAAAGTTGGTCTAAATATTTTATATTTCAAAAATGAGAGGAATCGATTCTTTTAGTTAGAAATATTTTATTAGCAATTCATGATAACCAATAAAATTAATAATTAATTATTTATCGATAATTATATATAATTAATTAAGATGAAAATGAGATGAGATCATTCATAAAAACTAAAAAACTATGAGTTTGAAAGAGTTGAAGTCCAAGAACAAGAAAATGTTGAAATATAAAATTTAATCTATAAAAATTAGATTAAACAAAAATATTTTTATTGCTTGAGAGAGTTAATGAGAAAATATGAAGATCCAAGCATCCAAAAAAAAGACCCATATATAATTTAATGATTTGGAGTGTAATCCTTGACTAGTTCCAGCAAAATAGAGATCTAATCTGGAACGTTTCCGATGAACGTGTGACCAAAGTCGACGCATGATCGAAGGGATGTAAGCTGGGGATGGACCCGACATGAATTGATCCTCCATTTGAAGGAAAGAATTTGTACTTTGAGTACTTCAGGATGTGACAATGAGAGAGTTAGCGTGAAGTGGATGTTTGATCTACACATAAGATATTCATTCGAAGAATTGGTGTTCGATCCGGCGAGTTCGATCTGGCATAAGGTGACCCGATGCAAGAGCAGGCATCTGGAAACGTGGAGTCTGATCTTGTCAAAGATGGATCGATCGAGAATTAGGGGTCTGAAGACTTGGATTGCGGTTTGGCATAATGGAGGAAAGATGGTGATTTTGACACACATGGATGCTATAGGTTCAGAGAAGGCTCATAGAAGAGAAATAACAAAGAAGACACAGAAAGAACATCTGTGAAGGACGTATTTGGGGATTCGATGGTGTTTGTGTTCATTTTGATACTAAATCCAGCCTGAGAGGAGCCCAAGAACCGGCCCAATTCGAACCCAGAACAGAGCCCAGCAAGGCCCAATAGTCAAGAGCTCGCAATCTAGCAAAAATAATACGGTTGAAATTTCTGGATTTGGTAATTCGTTGTTTGGTTGGTTTTGGATTCCTAGTATTGGATTTGTAGATCCTTATAATCTTTGTTTGGTTGGTGGAAAAAAATAGGATTTGGATTTGAGGATTTTAGAGAGAGATAGAGAGAGAGGGCATTGTTAAATAAATAAAGTACATGAGCCCCATCTAAAAGTATAATGAATAGTGCCAAATCCTTGAGAATTCTTGAAAATTTTTAGGATTCATGAATCCTTCTTTTGTGGTGGGCCCCCCATACAAAACAAAGGAATCCTAGAAATCCTAATCTTGCAACCAAACACAAAATTGTCGAATCTTAGGATTCCACAATCCAAAATCCAAATCCAAACTCATAATGGTGAAACCAAACAGGCACTTAGCGTATTCCCTCAAAAAATTTAAAAAAAATGATAAGGAAGTACAAATGCGGATCTTTTGTTGGGGATTTCAATGCGGAGGCAAGCATCTATTTCCTCAAATCATAGTCGTACCTGCAACACAACAGCCTAAAGCTGTAGGCGGACTCGGATTCCAAAGCATGAATCATGTCAATTTAAGCATTTTTATGAACATCGGCTTGGAAAATTATGATGATACAAGGGAGGTACTCGAAAAATGGATAAATGGAGCATATGCACCTGATAATTCATTCAAAATTGGTTCTTTGTATATGCGGTTGATTTGAAAAGCCTGATGCAAGTAGGGTTTTGAGCGTACGCCATTCTTGATTGATACTGATGGATGCCAGATCGCGTCAAGATATTACTTTTCATAGATCTTCTGGGAGCGACAGTGGACGGCTGGGATTAGGGTTGGAGGTTGCCTCCTGGTCCGTGTGGATCTCAATGGGTTTGAGATTGTTGGGGCCGAGCTACTTGCAAGGAAGTCCCGGGGTGGTTGTATCACCGAGGACCCTCCGACGATCAAGTTAGACCAGTTATTTGAGCAGAGTAACGGCCTAGTGGGAAAAAGACTTACTTGAACCGTCTGAAGGGAGGGTTTAAATAGTGGTGGCAGTAGGCAGGCATGCGTGAGAATCACGCCGGCCGTTACGCTCCAGACGTCACGCCCACGTGATGGGCGGGAATCCCGCATTAATGGCGAGACATGCTCGTTAATGGGGGATCGTGATGGCGTGGAACGCGGGACGTGGCCGGCGGATATCTCGCGCATGGCGAGATTCGCGGGAGTGAGGCGGTTGCGCCTGCGAGTGGTGCCGTTGGTCGGTCGACGAGACCGAGTAAGATGAGCTTGGCGGGAGAGCTCGGGGACGAGCGGGAGGCCGAGCTATCTTGGTTCTGCTAAGACCCGGAGGTGAGCTGAAAGGGCCGAGGAGGCCAATTGTGCAGGGGGCTCGAAGGCGAGCCCACGGTTGGTTGTAGGACGGGCATAGGAGTGGCCTGGTCGGTCACGGTAGGTCCTTTCTTGCAATCTCCGGGACACGTTATCTGCCACGTGTCACGATCTGGGAGATCACCGATATCGAGCATTATCATTATTACCCTACTCTCGTCCTGACCTGTTCACGGGTCGGGTCGAGAGTGGTCTGCCGGGTCATCCGAGGTGAGCCCCTTTTCGTAGATATCGTGAGCGTGCGTTCCCGGGCAATCAGATGTATTTTCTTGATGACATCAGCGGATCAGGGGCCAGATCTTGCATTAAAGAAAAAGCGCCGGATCAGGCGTACGTTCGTCGAAGCGACATCCCACGTGTTAGGCATTTGTTGGCCGACGTGACGGGCCGCAGGTTTCCCGCGCCCGATGGGATGCGACCAATGCGTGCGCGATAGGTGGAGCAATGGTGGCCATCGAATGCGATGAGTCGTTTTGGCGGGAGATGACTGTCGCCGTTGGATGTGTATGCCGGCAGTTATAAATTGAGGCGGGTCCTCTTCAGGACCCACACTTCATCGTAATTTTCCTCGTCCTTGACCTTGTAAGCTCTGCGCTCTCCTCTTTAGGTCGGGATTTCCGTGTTTTCTCTTCCGAGGGCTCATCTGCTCTATCAGGTTAGATGTCTTATTCTGAAGAGTCTGTAGATGTAGTTCGGGTAGAGTCTGGGGATCCATCCGTAGATCCTTCCTCTT
The DNA here is from genome assembly GCA_030015575.1 of Agapanthus africanus. NCBI lineage: Eukaryota > Viridiplantae > Streptophyta > Magnoliopsida > Asparagales > Amaryllidaceae > Agapanthus > Agapanthus africanus. The sequence continues at coordinate 256,794,719 of JASDDO010000006.1, read as the reverse complement.
CTTCCTCTTCTTCTTCTTCTTCGGAGTCGGAGTCCTCCCGGGGAGTTAGGGTCAAATCTTTTTCCCGGGATCGCTCGACGGGGGCGGCCCCCCGAGCGGAGGTCGCGGATGCACCTGGTGTGTCATCCGTAGTGAGGTATAAGGATGAGCTCGCCACCGTCCGGACTCGTTTCCACATTCCTTCTGGCTATACCCTGCATTTGGCCGAGGAAGGGGAGATGGCAGATCAAGTACGGGGTAAGGATATTGCCATGTACCTGGAAGCTTTTTGGGCCGGAATGCGCCTGCCCTTCTCTTCCGAGGATGATAGAGCGCTAAATCATTTTGGGCTAGCCCCGGGCCAGCTAGTGCCGAACTCCTGGAGGATTATCCTTTGGTTCCTGATCAGTTTGAAGTTGCAGTTGATCCCTTTCAGGCTGGCCACCCTTGTCTCCTCTCCCATTTATAAAGGCCACCCCGGCGCTCGTGCGGGCGAGCCGAGGTGGGTTTACATCTCCTTTAAGAAACAACGGGGAAGCGCTGTCACGTCGGGAGTCGTCGTTGTACCTTCTTCCATCCACGATTGGAAGAAGAAGTTTTTTTTGTTGGGCCGCCAGAGGGTGAGGACTGGCCCGTGCCCACCCAGTGGTCTAGGGATAGGTGCCGGCGGGAGAGTCACTCTATCTATCCCGACGCGGTGAAAGTGGCGGAGTGGGAGCCCATTCCTCGGGCCGATGTACTACTTTCTGAGCGGGCTCTTAGTTGGGCTGGGCTCAGCCCCGTCCAGTTAGCCGGTAAGTTAGGAGTTTACAAGCGATCTGTTAGACTTACGTTTATTTTTATTTCCACCTGTGTTGCCGACTCTATTGCACCTTGTCTTGTGCAGGACCCATGGACTTGAGCAGACTTCGATCGGCCATGCACGCACCGAAGAAGGGATCGAGGGCTGGAGGTGCCAGCTCCTCCCGTTCGGCGTCGGCCCCGGCTCCCCCGGTAACCGCTCCACCAAGGTGTTCGAGTGCGGCCCGTGCTGCGGAGCCCAGCCAGGCACCGAGCCGAAAGCGGGTCTGGGAACAAGAGGCCCGGGCTTCGGAGGTAAAGACCTGCTCCCCGGTGTCGTCTCTCAAGAGGTTCCGCCGGACGGTCCCGCTCTAAGTTGCTCGTCGGCACCCTGAAGAAGTCGGCGAGCATCCTCCGAAAGGAGCTGGAGGCGGCGATAGAGGGGATTAAGCGAGCCGAGCTCAGGGCGGCGAAGGCGGTGGAGAACTATAAGAAGTCTGACCATTTTTATGCCGACCTAGCCGCAACCACTACCCTCATCTGGCACGATGCCCTCGACGCCGTTAAGGCTCGGATGCCAGAGTTCCCTGATGAAGAGCTCCGGAATAAATATCCTCACGGGGATGGCGCGCAGGGGAGTAACCCCGGAAGCACTGCCGGGGAAGAGGTTCCCGGCGAGGACGGCGCCAAGACTCCTGCGAAGGGTGCTGATCCTCAAGATGCAGCCCCAGTCGTGGACATTGAGCTCCCCGGGGTTGCGCCCGGCCCTGAGGCTTGAAACCCCTCGTCCTCTTATATCTATGCTTTGCTCTGAAATTTTGTAAGCCTCCGGGCACTTTTGTTAGGCTGGGGATCCCATAATACCTTTGTAGAGACTTTGTGAATAAATTCTTTTTGCAGTAGTATTTGCACGCATATTTTCCTTTGTCGGTGAACACTTGTATTTGCACAGTATTGCCTTCGTGTTATGCCTGTCTTTCGTTTGGAGATCACACATCGAGTTGAACCTGATCATTTGCCAAGTGTGCAAAGACCAGTGGGAGGACGGTATCTCCATGGCCCCGAAGTTGAGGTGGAGATTGCTCAGACGTAGGTAGACCGGATACCTCTTGTTGGGGGCTTTGTTCCTTAGCGTGGGAGGCACAGAGAGGCACGCTAAGGATAGGCCAAGCAGGGGTGCTGCCCGGTGCCTCTTGGCGAGGGCTTCGATCCCTGACGTTGCGGGGTAAGGAACTACCAACCAGGGATAACCGAGCAAGGACGGGCCCGGTTGCCTCTTGGTGAGGGCTTCGATCCCTGGCGTTGTGAGGTAGGGAACTACCATCCAGGGATAACCGAGCAAGGGCGGGCCCGGTTGCCTCTTGGTGAGGGTTTCGATCCCTGGCGTTGTGAGGTAGGGAACTACCGGCCAGTGATAACCGAGCGAGGGCAGGCCCGGTTGCCTCTTGGTGAGGCCTACTAAGGACGGGCCGTAAGAGGCCTACTAAGGATGGGCCGAGCAGTGTTACTGCCTGGTGCCTCTTGGCGAGGGCTTTGATCCTTAAGGACGGGCCGTGCAGGGTTGCTGCCCGGTGCTTCTTGGCGAGGGCTTCGATCCCTGGCGTTGTGGGGTAGGGAACTACCAGCCAGAGATAACTGAGTAAGGGCGGGCCCGGTTGCCTCTTGGTGAGGGCTTTGATCCTTAGCGCGGGAGGGGCCGTAAGAGGCCTGCTAAGGACGGGCCGAGCAGTGTTACTGCCCGGTGCCTCTTGGCGAGGGCTTTGATCCTTAAGGACGGGCCGGGCAGGGTTGCTGCCCGGTGCCTCTTAGAGAGGGATTTGATCCCTGGCGTTTTGGGGTAGGGAACTACCAGCCAGGGATAACCGAGCAAGGGCGGGCCTGGTTGCCTCTTGGTGAAGGCATCGATCCCCTGCGTTGTGTGGTACGGAACTACCAGCCGGGGATAACCGAGCAAGGGCGGGCTCGGTTGTCTCTTGGTGAGGGATTTGATCCTTTAGGATGGGCCGAACTGTTAGTGTATGTTGCATGCTCCCATAACTCTTGTGGCGCGGCGGAAGCGGTGAATGAAAATTTTCTTGGCATACAACACGCACTTAACCGAAGATCTTGTCTAAACCACAACTAGAAAAACCTAACTAGAGATCTTATCTACTTGTTAGGGATTATACCTCAATGATACGGTCCTTCGGGTCTTCTCTTAGATGAACTCCTTAGCTCCTTTAGATGTTGCCGATGTCTTCGATCTCCGGCCACCCAAGACCTAGATGATCCACCCGAGAGTTATCGTGCGAGCTAGAAACTCTTCATAGGAGTTTAACCTAGAGATCAATTTTGCTAGAATAGGTCACTAGGATTATGTAGAGATGAATGTATTGTATTAGCTTGAAATCTATAGCATTTCTTTCTCTTAACCTTCTCTTGATTCACCTCTCACATTCACATCTCATGTGAAGCTATTTATAAGAAGAAGGAGAAGGAGGAGATGAGAAGGAGTAAGTGTTTATCATAATGAAAGTGTTCAAGCATGATGAATAAAGATATAGCACTAAGAGAAAAAATTGAAGCATGCATTATATAAATTAGTATCATGCTTCAATAGTAATTCCATAACAACAACCTCATCATGCTTGTACCTTTTAATTTCCACCTCATTTTATTTTCATAAAATAAATGATGCCATTATTATGTCATTATGAGGTGGCACCTTCTAGAAGGTATTCTTGTAACAATTACAAAAATACCCCTCCTCCGTATACCGTATACCGTATACTGTATACCCGCATCCGAATTGCGAAAAATACGAATACCATTAATCCAATAATATAATACCGGTATCCGGCTTAAACCAAAGCCCACCAGTATTATCCTTCCGATTATTATTCCTGTAACAATTACATGAACAAAATCAAACCCCTGCCGTAACAGCTTACGGCTGCCATAACAACTTACAGCCTCTACATATTTCGCCTGAACGAGGGAACTCTCTGTGTGGGACTCTAAAGACTCGACAGTACGCTGGCAGTGGGTTTAACCACAAGCACGTCAGCGGCACTAGCTGTGCGTAACGGCTACCCAGGTACATGACGAAAAGGTGGCCAACGAGCGAACTCATCACAACCCTTACGAGCCTGCAAGCAACACTTACCGTACAGTCCGGTCTCTTCGTCTGATACGTCGCATATGAAGTCTAGGGGTGGTAAATATCAGACCCCAGTAACTTTATAAGTCTTGCTGATTTATGGCTCATAACAGTTCGAGAAACTACTGATAACACTTATCAGTAAACCTCGAGAACCCTGGCCAGGGATTTAGGTGTTATAGCCGATCAAACATAGCGCGACATCAACTCCCTATATCGGGAGAGACGAAACCCCTCCTATCGCTCACTGTCTCCATATGATTCGGGACTGTACCCAAAATCCACCTGTTTGCACGACTCAATAGAGCCATGGTAGGGAGGAAATTAAAGTACAGTGGGAATCACACAAGACTCTATGACGATCTCGGGTCTACAGACTAACCTGTACAAGTGTCGCTAGAGAACTGCTATCTGACAATAGGTATATATACCATCTAGGAGTTCTCAGCGAGTCCTGTTCGGTGTACCCATTCTCCAATGAGCACCTGTGTACAATCTTTGATGTCAAACATCAATGGTTGTGGAATCAACCATCGCCCCCACGGTCAAGAAACGTACACACTAGTCTAATCTGGTAATACCGATGCCCTGTCTCGATATACCCTCGACTAGGAACTATTGAAGGATATGCTTGTAGACTGCCCAGGTCCCACCAGTATGATCTCATCATAATCCTGGTAGTCAAGCATAGTCCTAAGGGCTTCATCAACACATCACATGTTATGATAAAGATAAACCAGATAGCATACTATCATTTCGAGCAAAGATTCTTTCTGTACATATACATGCCTAGTATCCTATACAATACAGGCCTCTAGGGCATACATATCCAACAATCTCCCACTTGCACTAAGGCCTGTAATTAATGCAATAAGTACCGGCTAGAACCAGTTTCCGGCGTACCGCATGCCCAACAGCTCAAACAGTTTCTCAAACTGTACTTGAGGGATAGCCTTAGTGAATGGATCTGCTGTGTTGTCTTTCGTGTCTATTCTCCGTACCTCGATGTCCTGGCGATCCACTATCTCCCTGATGAGGTGATACCGCCTCAAGATATGTCTGGATTTCTGATGGGACCTTGGTTCCTTTGCCAAAGCCATGGCTCCATTGTTATCGCAATACAGAGGTATTGGATTAGCAATGGATGGAACCACTTGAAGTTCTGAAATGAACTTCCTCATCCAGACCGCTTCTTTTGCGGCATCATTATCAGCAATATACTCAGCTTCCATCGTGGAGTCAGCGACGGTATCTTGTTTGGAACTCTTCCAACATACCGCCCCTCCATTTAGAGTAAATACAAACCCTGAGATGGACTTACTATCATCCTTGTCGCTCTGGAAGCTGGAGTCGGTAAAGCCCTCCATTTGGAGATTTCCGTTACCATACACCAAGAACATTTCTTTAGTTCTTCTCAAGTACTTTAGAATGTTCTTCACAGCAGTCCAGTGTTTCTCCCCTGGGTTGGATTGATACCTGCTTACTGCACTTAGTGCATAAGCTACATCTGGGTGAGTACATAACATCGCATACATTATAGATCCTACTGCCGAAGCATAGGGTATAATGCTCATGCGAGCCCTCTCCTCATCAGTCTTTGGAGACATCTCTTTGGAGAGGGTGATCCCATGACAAGCGGGTAAATTACCCCTCTTGGAATCTTCCATACTAAACCTCTTTAGTATGGTGTCAATGTATCTCGATTGGGACAATCCCAATAATTTCTTAGATCTATCTCTATAGATTTTTATCCCCAGAATGTAGGAGGCATCGCCCAGGTCTTTCATGGAGAACCTCTGCGATAAGAATAGTTTGACCGATTGTAGCATAGGAATATCATTTTCTATCAAGAGAATGTCGTCCACGTACAATACGAGGAATGTAACAGTACTCTCTACAATCCTTTTATAAATACATGGTTCATCCACATTTTTGATAAAACCAAACTCTTTGATTGTATCATCAAAGCAGATGTTCCAACTCCGTGATGCCTGCTTTAATCCATAAATGGATTTAAGCAGCCTGCATGCTTTTCCGCTGCTCCCACTATCAATGAAGCCCTCTGGCTGATCCATAAAAACGCATTCTTCTAAATCACCATTTAGAAATGCCGTTTTAACATCCATCTGCCAGATCTCATAATCATAGTAAGCAGCTATAGCAAGCAAGATCCGAATGGATTTAAGCATCGCGACTGGTGAAGAAGTTTCATCATAGTCCAAGCCCGGTCTTTGACGAAATCCTTTTGCTACCAGCCTAGCTTTATAGGTCTCCACCTGACCATCCACACCAATCTTTCTTTTAAAGATCCATTTGCACCTATGGGTTTTACTCCAGAAGGTGCAGCCTCCAAAGTCCATACTTTGTTGGTGTGCATGGATTCCATTTCGGATCTCATGGCATCCAACCATTTCACTGAGTCACCACTCGTGATAGCTTGCTGAAAACTAGTAGGGTCATCATCATCTATGATGCAATCTTCTCTATCGCCGTCAATTAGAAAACCGTAGTATCTATCAGGTGGGTGAGAAGTCCTACTAGATTTACGGAGTGGCTGAGGTATGTCAGGTTCTATTGAAACCCTAGGTTCAATCAAATCATCGGTAATGGTTTGTGCATCTGGAACTTCTTCCAGTTCTACCGTATTTCCAACAGTATCATTTGTAAAAAATTTATTTTCTAAAAATGTGGCATACTGAGAAACAAACACCCTTTGTTCCTCCTTGTGGTAGAATAGATATCCATACGAGTGTTTTGGATATCCCACAAATTTACACAAAACCGATCGTGTCTCAAGTTTGTCTGGATTCTGCTTTTTCACATAAGCCGGACAACCCCATACCTTAACTCTTTTAAGAGATGGTCTCTTCCCATACCATATCTCATATGGAGTGGTAGACACGGTTTTGGTCGGAACCCTATTCAATAGATAAATCGCAGTCTCCAATGCGTGCCCCCAAAATGATATTGGTAACTCAGCATCACTCATCATAGATCGTACCATATCTAATAATGTGCGATTCCTCCTTTCCGATACACCGTTGTGCTGTGGTGTATACGGAGGAGTGAGCTGAGAGAGAATCCCATTCTCTTTTAGGAAATCTAGAAACTCTGAGCTTAGATACTCACATCCACGATCCGATCGAAGTTTCTTGATACTTAAGCCTGTTTGTTTTTCTACTTCAGATTTATACTCCTTGAACTTTTCAAAGGCTTCGGACTTATGTTTCAACAAGAACACGTGCCCGAATCTCGATAAATCATCAGTGAAGGTTATGAAGTATGAAAAACCACCTCCAGCATGTGTAGACATTGGTCCACATACATCACTATGTATGAGGCCTAAGAGTTCAGTAGCTCTCTCTCCGTGTCCAGTAAACGGAGTTTTGGTCATTTTACCTTTGATGCAAGATTGGCAAGTCGCATAAGATTTATATTCAAACGAGTTTAAATATCCATCTTTATGTAGCTTGGTTAGTCTTGTTTCATTAATATGACCAAGTCTACAATGCCAAATGAAAGCTTCATTTATGTCTGAAACCTTTCTTTTGTTTCCGTGTTGTATATAAAAAACTGTATGCTGATTTAGGATGTATATCCCATTATTTAATGTTCCATACCCAATCAACTCTTGATTAAGGTTAATGTTCATAACATTAGATTGCAATACAAAATTATATCCAGCATTGTCCAACAACGATACAGATATAATATTACATAACATCGAAGGTACAAAATAACACGGGTTCAAAATCAATATAGAACCCGATAGCAAACCAAGATGATACTCTCCCACTGCAGTAGCATGTACTGACGAACCATTCCCAACCCGGAGAGTGTGATCACCTTTCTTCAACAACCTGCTATTTCTCAACCCCTGTAAACAATTGCAGATATGAGATCCTGATCCAGTATATAATACCCAGGAAGCAGAGTTAATTGAAAAACAGTTTTCTGTTACAAACACACCTGAAGTGGAAGCATCACCATGCTTCTTCTTCTGGAGGTCGGCCAAGTATTTAACACAGTTTCTTTTCCAGTGCCCAGTCTGGTGGCAGTGGAAACATTCCCCACGACCTGTCGCAGCAGCCCCTTTCTTGTCCCTTCCCGATGCCTTTTTCACTCCGCCTCTCTGCTTGATGGGATTCTTCTTCTTCTTATTTCCCTTGGCCTTGGCTTTCGGGATGGAGGAAGAAGATGGCCCAGCAATAAGAGCGGGAGTTTTCGCTACCTTTAGCGTGCTCTCTGCACTCCTCAACATATTGAGGAGTTCTGGTAAAGACTTCTCCATTTTGTGCATGTTGAAGTTTACAATGAATTGAGCAAAGGCAGGGGAAAGGGACTGTAGAACAATATCAACATATTGCTCATTCTCCATGGTCCAACCCAGGTCCTCAAGTTCTTCGATAAGTCCAATCATCTTCAATACATGGTCACCTACAGACGTGCCAGCAGCCATCCGCATCTGAAACAACTTTCGAGATGCCTCGTATCGGAGAGTACGAGATTGCTCTCCATACAACTCCTCTGTATGGAGAAAGATGGATTGGACATCCATCTTCTCGTGCTGCTTCTGATGTTCATTGTTCATAGAAGCTAGCGCGAGGCACTTGGCTGTTGCGCAGTCTGTATCCCATTTCTTGCAGATTTCTTTATCCGCAACTGAAGAATCAGGGCCTGGGCTAGGAGGGGCTGGAGTAGTCAGGACGTATGCGACCTTATCATATGTCAGGGCAATATTCACGTTCCTTAGCCAATCTTTGTAATTCGGTCCAGTGAGTTTGTTTTTGTCTAATAAAAGTTTAAGTCCCGACATTGGTATCTGCTATTAGGAGATAGAAAAGAAGTCATTCAGCGATTGCTCTTGCATAATTAGATTGGTTATTAATCTTATCTAATTGTTGTCTCCCACTGCTTTTTATCAAATTTTCCTTCAAACCTAAAAAGAAAACTAGCCAGGATAAATTGCAATCTACAAGTTCGCTAACCGAAAAGTGCAAAATTCTCCCGGGAGTAACTTTTACTCATAGTGGGATCGGGATCCAACTATCATATAGAAGGTATGCAATCTCATTGCAAATCTCAACTCTTGAAATTCCCGATATGATTTTTACCCCTAGTGACTTATGACCTTAACTATGGTCAACAAATCATAAGTACTAGTCAAGTTCAACCCGCCATTTCGTGATTGATTTAGACCCACCCACATGACCCTTAACTATGGTCAACAAAGTCATGAGAATGCCCTAATCGATCGCATTTAATGCTTTGTAAGAATTCACCACTTAGCTACCGTACACCACGCCTTAACTATGGTCAACAAACGTGGCACGAATACTAAGTACTCTGCTTCCTAAAATGGCAGAGGGCAACGGATGGTTTTTATGAAAACCTTTAACGTTTTGAACTTGATATCGTTGTAGAATCGAGTGGGAAGGAGTGGTTTAAGCTCTAGTTTTAAAAATCGAATGGTTTTGTAGTATCTTTCTAATTTTGCTAAAGAGGTCACTCCCGGTGAAGGGATCTCGGCTCTTTCCTTATCGAATAAGGTGCTGGATATGAAAATACCACGATGCAAAGCAAAGTTAGATCAACTATAAAATCAAATCGAGTTCTTTGTAACATTTTCCAGTTTCGCTAAAGGGGTCACTCCCGGTGAAGGGATCTCGGCCCTTTCCTCATCGAATGAGGTGCAGGATATTCAAGAATACCGCTATGCAAAACAAAAGCTAGAGTTACCCTTTTCTTAAAAAATTTGATTCTACAACATCTTTAGGTTTCTTTCTCTTATCATTAATCATATTAATGTAGTTCCATCATTTACGTTTCCTAAACATCACAGAAAAGAAACGAAAAAATAGAACGTACGCTTATGCCATCCGCATTCGTCACTGGGTCCCGTCATGCACCGTTAGGTTACTTAACTAACGGCAGAGCGGGGACTGGACTAGTGCGGGTGCAAAACATAAGCAACGTTTATTATATATCTCATATATAAATATAACCATTTCAGATCACGGATGAATGCATTGGATATACTAGGAATTCCGTATTTCATTCAAGCCCTTAATGGAAGACGGATTCCACGGTCGTGATGAATAGCCAACCCCCCCTAGACCCCTACGGGTGCGGCAAACTACCCGCCAAATTCCCGAAGTGTAGTAACCTCCCTCAACAATTGAGTAGGCCACTCGGCACTTTGAAAACCCGATAGTTTGTGCACCCCACCTTGGGTCTATCCTAGGAGAAAAAACAGTAAAAAGAAATTATACATCGGTGGCTATAACCTCATCCCGGATGTATCCGTTAAAACAATATTACATGGCTTTTTACAAATTATATGGAATGAAAGAAAAGAAAAAACGCTCTTCTCACACCCCCCGGCCATTCATCACGACGATCCAACACATTCATATACACATACCATCTCATGATATCCATATGTGCAACCCCCACTAATCGTCATATAGCAATTAGCGGACGTTTCAAATACATATCACAAAAAACGAAAAACCCGATTAGCCAAACACTATTAGAATTTCGATCGATAATTTTAAACCATGCCAACACTTGACATGTTCCTGTACAAACACCTCTGTAAAATTCTTTATATCCCAGAAACCCTAATTCTTCAATATATGAGCACTGTAGAAAACCGAGTCGACGCGGCCCCAACTCGGCGGCGGATCCGCAGCGCTTTAGTTGAGTTAGAACTCCGGATTTCTACAGTGTTCTTAGAAAACCCTGCTTGTATTTTTAAGACATGTTAAATTAATTTTGGAACACTTTCAAAAACTGACAGCAGCAAGGGCAGAATACGAGTTTTCGGGAGAAAAAACTGTCGATCGAGCTTCTAACTTTTGGCTAACATCTAATTGTGGTTTAGTTAGGCTCTGATACCATGTTAGTGTATATTGCATGCTACCACAACTCTTGTGGCGCGGCGGAAGCGGTGAACGAAAATTTTCTTAGCATACAACACGCACTTAACCGAAGATCTTGTCTAAACCACAACTAGAAAAACCTAAATAGAGATCTTATCTACTATGTTAGGGATTATACCTCAATGATGCGGTCCTTCGGGTCTTCTCTTTGATGAACTCCTTAGCTCCTTTAGATGTTGCCGATGTCTTCGATCTCCGGCCACCCAAGACCTAGATGATCCACCCGAGAGTTATCGTGCGAGCTAGAAACTCTTCATAGGAGTTTAACCTAGAGACCAATTTTGCTAGAATAGGTCACTAGGATTATGTAGAGATGAATGTATTGGATTAGCTTGAAATCTATAGCATTTCTTTCTCTTAACCTTCTCTTGATTCACCTCTCACATTCACATTTCATGTGAAGCTATTTATAAGAAGAAGGAGAAGGAGGAGATGAGAAGGAGTAAGTGTTTATCATAATGAAAGTGTTCAAGCATGATGAATAAAGATATAGCACTAAGAGAAAAAATTGAAGCATGCATTATATAAATTAGTATCATGCTTCAATAGTAATTCCATAACAACAACCTCATCATGCTTGTACCTTTTAATTTCCACCTCATTTTATTTTCATAAAATAAATGATGTCATTATTATATCATTATGAGGTGGCACCTTCTAGAAGGTATTCTTGTAACAATTACAAAAATACCCCTCCTCCGTATACCGTATACCGTATACTGTATACCCGCATCCGAATTGCGAAAAATACGAATACCATTAATCCAATAATATAATACCGGTATCCGGCTTAAACCAAAGCCCACCAGTATTATCCTTCCGATTATTATTCCTGTAACAATTACATGAACAAAATCAAAACCCTGCCGTAACAGCTTACGGCTGCCATAACAACTTACAGCCTCTACATATTTCGCCTGAACGAGGGAACTCTCTGTGTGGGACTCTAAAGACTCGACAGTACGCTGGCAGTGGGTTTAACCACAAGCACGTCAGCGGTACTAGCTGTGCGTAACGGCTACCCAGGTACATGACGAAAAGGTGGCCAACGAGCGAACTCATCACAACCCTTACGAGCCTGCAAGCAACACTTACCGTACAGTCCGGTCTCTTCGTCTGATACGTCGCATATGAAGTCTAGGGGTGGTAAATGTCAGACCCCAGTAACTTTATAAGTCTTGCTGATTTATGGCTCATAACAGTTCGAGAAACTACTGATAACACTTATCAGTAAACCTCGAGAACCCTGGCCAGGGATTTAGGTGTTATAGCCGATCAAACATAGCGCGACATCAACTCCCTATACCGGGAGAGACGAAACCCCTCTTATCGCTCACTGTCTCCATATGATTCGGGACTGTACCCAAAATCCACCTGTTTGCACGACTCAATAGAGCCGTGGTAGGGAGGAAATTAAAGTACAGTGGGAATCACACAAGACTCTATGACGAGCTCGGGTCTACAGACTAACCTGTACAAGTGTCGCTAGAGAACTGCTATCTGACAATAGGTATATATACCATCTAGGAGTTCTCAGCGAGTCCTGTTCGGTGTACCTATTCTCCAATGAGCACCTGTGTAATCTTTGATGTCAAACATCAATGGTTGTGGAATCAACCATCGCCCCCAGGGTCAAGAAACGTACACACCAGTCTAATCTGGTAATACCGATGCCCTGTCTCGATATACCCTCGACTAGGAACTATTGAAGGATATGCTTGTAGACTGCCCAGGTCCCACCAGTATGATCTCATTATAATCCTGGTAGTCAAGCATAGTGCTAAGGGCTTCATCAACACATCACATGTTATGATAAAAATAAACCAGATAACATACTATCATTTCGAGCAAAGATTCTTTCTGTACATATACATGCCTAGTATCCTATACAATACAGGCCTCCAGGACATACATATCCAACACGAACATCGGTGCTGCCTGGTGCCTCATGGCGAGAGCTTCGATCCCTGGCGCTGTGGGGTTGGGAACTACCAGCCAGAGATAACCGGGCAAGGGCGGTGTAACAACTCCAATTTTTGTATACATAAATTTAATTTAAATTTTAAGTAACTTGGAGTATTTAATGTTGCTGATATCATTTTAAGTATCTATTTTCCTACAATAATTACAAGAAGGAGCTTGTGGCTCATTGGTAATACCTTGCACTGCTGAACCAAGCCACCAGAGTTCGAATCCCATGCCCCACATTATTTTTAGATTATTTTTCTTTTAAAATTCTTGGAAGTCCAACAGTCCACAGGCCATAACTCCCAAAAAATGAACTGAACCCTAAAAATGGAGTATGCCAAAGTCTACATCAGAGAACTCCGCACCCGACGGTGGCCGGACTCGGCCGGGATCGGCCGAGTCGGCCGGCCGGACTCGGTCGGCCGGCCGAGGTCCCAAAACCAAAAATGTGGCTTTTCGTCTTCTATAACCCCCTGTTTCCTCCATTTTAATAGTTCGGTTCCAGAATTTTAAATACACCCTAATTACTACAAATTTTAATGATTTTCTTTAAATTTTTACAATTTTTTTTAATAAAGAAAACCTTTCACCTACCCTACCCTAGCTACCCTATAATAGACCTCTACCCTCTACCCTCTCATCCCAAAACTCTAGGTTTACTTTCTCAAAATTTCTACAAGAAAGGTGTGCTTTGAAACCGAGTTCACGACGAAGCGCTGACGGATTTCCGGCAACGTTCTTTGAAACAACCGGCGACGAAACAAAGTCTCGACCACTCACCTTATTCCTCTATACTCTTTAGTATAGATCGAAGCCTATAAGTCCCGTTCTTTCTTCTTTCTACTTCTTAAAAATACGACTTTTTAAAACCCGACGGAAATCGGAACAAACCGATTTCCGATTCGGTTTTTCTACAAAATCTCACTTGTCACCCATACCATAATACCTAAACATATTCATGATGACCATTAATCACATAACAAATAATTTGGACAAAATTTCTCACATGAAATGATAGCTTTCTTGTAATATCGTATTCTTTTCACAATAATACCAAAATGTTTATTTTTCTTCTTCTAATCAATTCCATCATTCCTAAACATGTTCATCTTGATCACTAAACTTGTAAAAATCAATTTGAATGAGTTTTCACACATGAAATGATAACTTTTGCAAATACCGTATTCTTTCACCTAAATACCCTCATGTTTAATTTATCATATTTAACCCCTAAACTTCACTATACCTTAAAATAAGTCACGAGGTAATGACCTACCTCCACACATACGCAAATACAACCCTAAAATGATATCATCAAAACTTAGAATACGATAAAACGAAATTTTCATTAAAATACCATAATCTTCATAAAATCATTCTTAAAGGTTTTAGATTGTTACACTTTTAGGTAAATACTTCTTATTAGGAAAATACGATAAGTTGTGGACATCGATCGTTTATCTAAACTGACTTTGTGGTGTCTAGGCTAGGCAAGTGAGCTTGGGTAACTTTAAAAGGCCCGCCTCACGATTCGTGAGCGGATCCCTCCCTCCTCACTTGTACTTACCTGGCCACAATTGGAGGTGATGAGGCGATTTGAGTCTTCTAACGACTTGTCGTTCAGACCTTTAGAAATAGGCTAGTTGGTTCAGGGAACCCTAGAAACTAAAATACGGAAATTTACATCCTTTACAAATAAATATCTTATCTTTATTAAACCATTTTTCTAAATGACCAGTATTTATTAAATCTTTGCAAAGCGTCACTACAACCCACCTTTGGGGAACTCGTTAGGGATTGTAAGGTTTATCGTGCACCCTCGAGCTTAGTAGTGCGAGATTCAGACCCCCGCAATGAGCATTCGGTCTCGAAAGGTTTAAAATACGACATTTAAGAAAAATGAGATTTTTGGAAAATAAAATATTTATATAAAATTATTCTTGTATTAACATATGTATATTTATCATTTAAACACCTATTTTATTATAAGATAAAGATTCCACCTTTTTCTAAAAATTACAAGATTAAAAGTTATATTAAAATACCATGAATTTCAAATAAATCAATATTATAAATTAATACTTTTATTAGGATATATTTACTAGAATAACACAAATAAAATTTACACTCATTATAACTATAAAGACGAATAATAAATACTTGATGTGTATCTTGAAAACTATACAAAAGTATTTTTACATAAAACCCCCTCAAGTTTTTATAAATTACAATAAGGACCCTAACAATTATAGAACTTCAAATTACCTTTCTTTTAGTCTGACTCGGGTTAGAGTCTGACTATTTCTGACTTGAATATAATCCAAGTCAATCTATATTCTTAATAATCCAACTCAATATGAACACATGAATCCCTGAATCCAGTTAACAACCTATTCAACTTGACTGAATCAAACCATGGATATACATCCATTATTCCAATTACATGATACAATCCGTTTACTGATATCATGGTTTTGGTCAGTCATCCAACTTACATAAAACAATACAACAATACTGTTAAAAAACTACGGGGTTTAAAGGGGTAGATTGGTACGGAAGGTGTTAAAGGTGGCACGAGGTGGTCAGATTAAGACACCTAACCTATATTCCGTTGCTGTTGTACCGTGGCTTAACGGTTCCTTGTACTTTCCGTTTGCCCTGGTCTCTAGCATATAGAGACCCCCCTCGTATACACTGGCATCCTTCTGTACCAAGCTACAAACAACAGCATTGACATAACATTACAACAATAGCTTACACTTTAAAATATATCTTCTTATGCTGTCTTCTCTATTTCTCTCTTACCATTGGGACTTACCGAGCGATCTGTTCGCTGACGACATTCTATTTCTCTCTTCTATGAATGTCGTCAGGTGACTTGGATCCGGCAGAAGTTGAGCCATCACAAGAAGACTTGGACCGGTTTACCCAAGACCCTGCAGTATAATTTCATTGTACACTTTTCTTTTCAGTACCTTTCATTTCCTGTTATGCCACTGTTTAGGCATCTTTATTTCAGTTGTATTTCCTTTTCATGTATTGTACAAAGAATGTTAATAAATAAAAGTTGCTGTTCCTTTTATTTCTTATCTCTCGTGTATTTATTTTATATTGCTTAGCTACGCTTAGCGTATGTACTTCTGAGTACATACGTAGCGGACCTCATCGCGTTCCCTTCGCCGTACACTGGGAAGCGGGGCATGACAGGTTTTGTTGGTGGCCCATGCAGGTCAAAGCTGTATGAATCCCTGTCATGCAGTTCTGGTCTGCGTGAACAACCTAAGCAATATAACACAAGAACCAGCAACTAAAACATTCTTTACAATTCATGTTCCTTGAATCTTGCAAATTTCTATTCCTTGAATCTTATCATGTATTTGAATCTGTCCTAACCCAAATTTTTCCTTTAGGGTTATGGATTCCCCGAACAACACCAGCACCGACGTCAACAACACCCATTCAGCACTACTTCTTACACCAGCTGTTCCTGCACCACCCACTGAGCAAACGATGCTATTTGAGGCGATCCACAGTCTTCTCGAGGGACAACAACAACTTCTGAACCAATCCGAGACTGACGCACCGGGAGTAAAGCAATTCAGGGCTTTACATCCCAAGCAGTTCTCTGGTAAAGGAAGCCTTCTTGAAGCGGAAGAATGGGCACAAAGCATCGAGGACGATCTGGCAGCAGCTCAAGTGCCAGACAACGCTTGGGTCCGTGTAGCAAAACTACAGTTCACAGATAATGCTCGCAACTGGTGAAAGGCGGAAGAAAACCGTCTGGTACAGCCGATTGAATGGAAGACCTTTCGCGAGAAGATTGACGCGAAATACTTCACTGTGACTGCCAGGTTTGCAATGGAGCAGCAGTTTACTCATCTACAACAGGGTTCAATGTGGGATAAATCAGTAGATGAATACGATACTGAATTCACCATGTTAAGCCGGTAAGATATGTCACAATAGTTCAATTTTAATTATCACACACTACACAGCTAACACAATCTTTAAACAGATTCGCGGCACACTTGATACCGACGGACGATATCAGAGCCCGTCGCTTTCAACAAGGTTTGGACACAGAGATTAAGGCTGCTCTAGCCACAGGAAAGTTCTTGACTCATGAGGATGCTCTAGAAGCTGCCCGCAGTTATGAGGCAGTGATAAAAGAGAGGGGCAGACCCCAGTCTGCAGGAGTCAAATGCCCTGCCAACCAGATGGCAGGTGGAGCCTTGTCCAGACCACCTTTCGTGCCAAGGCGACCCGGAGTACCAACCCATCATCCTAGCCCAGCCTTTTGCACCTACTGCAAGAGACCTGGACATATGATGAAGGACC
This sequence comes from Agapanthus africanus, assembly GCA_030015575.1. NCBI lineage: Eukaryota > Viridiplantae > Streptophyta > Magnoliopsida > Asparagales > Amaryllidaceae > Agapanthus > Agapanthus africanus. The sequence continues at coordinate 256,777,571 of JASDDO010000006.1, read as the reverse complement.
GCCGTCGAGCCAACCGCCTTTGCTTAGTCTGCGGCTCAGCTACTCACGATATTGGGTCTTGTCCTCAAAGACAGAACCCAGTTGCTGCACCCAGGCCAGCGATTACCTATCCGCATCGACCAGCTCTTCAGGCACCTGCTCCCAGACTTGCACTGCCTGCACCACCCAGGGGACCACAAGCTGCACCACCTCCTCGTCAGTTCCATCAAGCTCAAAGGAACGTTCAGAGGAATGCTCCTCAGGCCAGGAGGAATGTGCCAAAGCGCCAGGCTTTCATGATGTCTGTGGAAGAAGCTGAGGCCACTGGCCAAGTCATTACTGGTAAATTTCCTTCTCAAACTCATATTTTAGTCTTGTTTACCTACACACTTTCTCTATACCTAAAACATATCCCATATACCTTAGGTACAATCCTAATAGCTTCACTACCTGCACTTGCACTGTTTGTTACTGGAGCATCCCACTGCTTTATGTCGCAACGGTTTGTCCGAACCCATGCGATTCCAGTCTCACCGCTTGTATCCAGCTGGAATGTCAGTTCCGGAAATGGTGTTCTAAAGGAAACTATGGGATACAGCCTGTGTCCAGTCGTCGTCTGCAATCGGGAGTTTTATGCTGACTTCAAAGTACTGGATATACCGAACTTCGATGTGGTTCTAGGAATGGACTGGCTTGGAACCTTTTATGCTACCATCGACTGTCGGCAAAGGAGGGTAGTATTCGAGATTCCAGACCATCCGGTCTTCTATTTCAAGAGTGGAGACCGTACACTGGAGCCAAGTACCTACAAAGCGAAGCCAAGAGAAGCAGTAGCTGCAGCAGCTTAAGCAGAGGAAGAATCAAGACCAGAGGTAGTTCGAGAGTTCGACGATATATTTCCTGACGATATATCAGGTTTGCCTCCCGATCAAGCTCTTGAATTCAGTATTGAGTTAGTACCAGGAGCACAACCGGTGATCAAAGCACCTTATAGACTAAGTCCGGAAGGATTGTAGGAAGTCCGAACACAATTGGACGAATTACTGGCGAAAGGATGGATTCATCCCAGCACTTCAAGTTAGGGAGCACCTGTGTTACTGGTGAAGAAGAAGGAAGGTTCATACAGAATGTGCATCGATTATAGGGCCCTGAACGAAGTCACTATAAAGAACAAGTATCCACTCCCGCGCATCGATGATTTATTCGATCAGCTAAGTGGATCTTGTGTTTTCTCTAAACTAGATCTTCGTTCAGGTTATCATCAGGTGAAGGTCAAGGAAGCTGATATTCATAAAACAGCTTTCAGAACTCGCTATGGACATTACGAATTTCTAGTGATGCCATTTGGAGTGACCAATGCACCAGCAATATTCATGAACCTAATGAACCAAGTTTTCCGGGAGTATTTAGACAGGTTTGTTGTCATTTTTATCGACGACATCCTGGTATATTCTAAGAATCGGAAAGAGCATGCAGAGCATCTACGAATTGTCCTGGAAACTCTTCGACAACATAAGCTTTATGCCAAGTACAGCAAGTGCGACTTTTGGCTAAATTAAGTTGGTTTTCTTGGACATATCGTATCAGGAGAAGGAATTTCTGTAGATCCAGCCAAAGTTTCAGCAGTTAGCGAATGACCTACACCAAAGTCAGTGAAGGACATTTGGAGTTTCTTGGGTTTAGCTGGATATTACAGAAGGTTCATTGAAAGATTCTCAAAGATAGCAACACCCTGACCAAGCTCACACGAAAAGATGAAGAATTTGTGTGGTCAGAAGCATGCGAGCAAGCTTTCGTAGAACTCAAGTCAAGACTGACATCTGCACCTATTCTCGTAATACCGGATCAATCTGGGGGATTCGAAGTGCATTGCGATACATCCGGTAAGGGATTAGGATGTGTTCTACATCAGCACGGTAAGGTTGTGGCTTATGCTTCAAGACAACTGAAGACTCATGAGCGCAATTATCCGACGCATGATTTGGAGTTGGCAGCCGTCATCTTTGCTCTCAAGATTTGGCATCATTACCTACTCGGTGAACGAGTGAATATCTACACAGATCATAAAAGTCTGAAGTATGTGTTTACTCAGAAGGAGTTGAATATGCGGCAGAGAAGATGGTTAGAACTCATGGCGGACTTTGACATCAACTTGCAATATCACCCAGGAAAGGTGAACGTAGTACCTGATGCTCTTAGTTGCCAACCATTATCATTGAATCTCACCGCTCAGTGGAAGCTTCAGCAAGACTTACATCAAATGGAGATTGAAGTAGTCATGCCAGGTGATACTTCAAGTTTGATGAATCTACAAGTTCAATCAACCATTGTCAATCAGATCAAAGAAGCTCAAGCCAGCGATGCTAAGTTGCAAAAGATCAGAGAACAAGTGGAGAATGGACTCAGAACAGATTTCATCATCCATGAAGACGGATCTTTGAGATACGGAAGCAGATTGTGTGTACCAAAAGGTCCTGTTCGGGAAGAGTTAATGAAAGAAGCTCACAGCTCTCCCTATTCAGTACATCCTGGAGGTACCAAAATGTATAAAGATCTACGTCAGAATTATTGGTGGCATGGAATGAAGCGTGAAGTAGCCAGAAGCGTCGCAAAATGCTTGGTGTGTCAGCAAGTAAAGGCTGAACATCACAGGACTGCTGGACTACTTCAACCGTTACCAATTCCAGAATGGAAGTGGCAGCACATCACGATGGACTTTGTAACTGCTCTTCCTCGCAGCACAAAGGGTAACGATACGATATGGGTCATTATGGATCGACTCACAAAGTCGGCTCACTTCATCCCATTTCGAGTTGGACAATCAACTGAGACACTAGCAAAGAAGTACATGGAGGTAATAATCTAATTAAGATTTAAACACTTCATAATGTACTATCTCTGATACCCATGAACTCATACAGGAAATTGTGAGACTTCATGGAGTACCGGTCTGCATTGTCTCCGATTGTGACACCAGGTTCCGATCGCAATTTTGGCAGAGTCTGCAAGGTAGCTTGGGAACAAGTCTGAACTTCAGCACGGCTTATCATCCATAAACAGATGGTCAGTCGGAACGAACTATTCAGATCTTGAAAGATATGCTCAGAGCATGTATGCTCGACTTCAAAGGATCGTGGGAAGATCACCTGCATCTTTTGGAGTTCGCGTACAACAACAGTTACCAAGCAAGCATAGGAATGACACCTTTTGCAGCATTATATGGAAGGAAGTGTCGATCACCATTAAGTTGGGACGACATCGGAGATAGGGAACTTCTTGGACCAGAGATGATAGTAGCAACTGTTGATGTGGTTCGTACTATCAGGGAAAGGATGCGCATAGCCCAAGATAGACAGAAACACTGGGCTGATGCAAAGAGACGACACTTGGAGTTCCAGCCAGGAGATCATGTATTCCTGAAAATATCTCCGAACCGCGGAGTGATCCGATTTGGAAGACGGGGTAAGCTAAGTCCGAGATATATTGGACCGTTCGACATACTCGAACGAGTCGGTGAAGTGGCATACCGTTTAGCGCTTCCACCCTCATTGGAAGGAGTGCATAACGTGTTCCACATATCCCAACTCAGAAGGTATGTGAGTGACCCCAGCCATGTACTTGATCATTCCGAGCTCACTATACAGCCCGACTTGTCTTGTGAGCAACAACCTGTGGAGATCCTAGACAGGAAAGTGAAGACACTCCGGAACAAGAAAGTTAACTTGGTCCGGGTAATGTGGAGAAAGGACACTCTAGGAGAATCCACGTGGGAAAGGGAAGATGAAATGCGTGCAAGATATCCTCACCTTTTTGTAAACTAGTGCTCAAATAAGAGTTGTAAATTTCGAGGACGAAATTTTTGTAAGGAGGGTAGATTATAACAACTCCAATTTTTGTATACATAAATTTAATTTAAATTTGAAGTATACTTGGAGTATTTAATGTTGCTGATATCACTTTAAGTATCTATTTTCCTACAATAATTACAAGAAGGAGCTTGTAGCTCATTGGTAATACCTTGCACTGCTGAACCAAGCCACCAGAGTTCGAATCCCATGCCCCACATTATTTTTAGATTATTTTTCTTTTAAAATTCTTGGAAGCCCAACAGTCCACAGGCCATAACTCCCAAAATATGAACCGAACCCTAAAAACGGAGTATGCCAAAGTCTACATCAGAGAACCCCGCACCGACGGTGGCCGGACTCGGCCGGGATCGGCCAAGTCGGCCGGCCGGCCGGACTCGGTCGGACGGCCGAGGTCCCAAAACCAAAAATGTGGCTTTTCGTCTTCTATAACCCCCTGTTAACTCCATTTTAATAGTTCGGTTCCAGAATTTTAAATACACCCTAATTACTACAAATTTTAATGATTTTCTTTAAATTTTTACAATTTTTTTTAATAAAGAAAACCTTTCACCTATCCTACCTTAGCTACCCTATAAATAGACCCCTACTCTCTACCCTCTCATCCCAAAACGCTAGGTTTACTCTCTCAAAATTTCTACAAGAAAGGTGTGCTTTGAAACCGAGTTCACGGCGAAGCGCTGACGGATTTCCGGCGACGTTCTTTGAAACAACCGGCGACGAAACAAAGCCTCGACCACTCACCTTGTTCCTCTATACTCTTTAGTATAGATCAAAGCATGTAAGTCCCGTTCTTTCTTCTTTCTACTTCTTAAAAATACGACTTTTTAAAACCCGACGGAAATCGGAACAAACCGATTTCCGATTCGGTTTTTCTACAAAATCTCACTTGTCACACATACCATAATACCTAAACATATTCATGATGACCATTAATCACATAACAATTAATTTGGACAAAGTTTCTCACATGAAATGATAGCTTTCTTGTAATATCGTATTCTTTTCACAATAATACCATAATGTTTATTTTTCTTCTTCTATTCAATTCCATCATTCCTAAACATGTTCATCTTGATCATTAAACTTGTAAAAATCAATTTGAATGAGTTTTCACACATGAAATGATAACTTTTGCAAATACCGTATTCTTTCACCTAAATACCCTCATGTTTAATTTATCATATTTAACCCCTAAACTTCACTATACCTTAAAATAAGTCACGAGGTAATGACCTACCTCCACACACATGCAAATACAACCCTGAAATGATATCATCAAAACTTAGAATACGATAAAACGAAATTTTCATTAAAATACCATAATCTTCATAAAATTATTCTTAAAGGTTTTAGATTGTTACACTTTTAGGTAAATACTTCTTATTAGGAAAATACGATAAGTTGTGGATATCGATCGTTTATCTAAACTGGTTTTGTGGTGTCTAAGCTAGGCAAGTGAGCTTGGGTAACTTTAAAAGGCCCGCCTCACGATTCGTGAGCGGATCCCTCCCTCCTCATTTGTACTTACCTGGCCACAATTGGTGGTGAAGAGGCGATTTGAGGCTTCTAACAACTTGTAGTTTAGACCTTTAGAAATAGACTAGTTGGCTCAGGGAACCCTAGAAACTAAAATACGGAAATTTACATCCTTTACAAATAAATACCCTATCTTTATTAAACCATTTTTCTAAATGACTAGTGTTTATTAAATCTTTGCAAAGCGCCACTACAACCCACATTTGGGGAACTCGTTAGGGATTGTACGGTTTATCGTGCACCCTCGAGCTTAGTAGTGCGAGATTCAGACCTCCGCAAGTAGTATTCGGTCTCGAAAGGTTTAAAATACGTCATTTAAGAAAAATGAGATTTTTGGAAAATAAAATATTTATATAAAATTATTCTTGTATTAACATATGTATATTTATCATTTAAACACCTATTTTATTATAAGATAAAGATTCCACCTTTTTCTAAAAATTACAAGATTAAAAGTTATATTAAAATACCATGAATTTCAAATAAATCAATATTATAAATTAATACTTTTATTAGGATATATTCACTAGAATAACACAAATAAAATTTACACTCATTATAACTATAAAGACGAATAATAAATACTTGAGGTGTATCTTGAAAACTATACAAAAGTATTTTTACTTAAAACCCTCTCAAGTTTTTATAAATTACAATAAGGACCCTAACAATTATAGAACTTCAAATTACCTTTCTTTTAGTCTGACTCGGGTTAGAGTCTGACTATTTCTGACTTGAATATAATTCAAGTCAATCTATATTCTTAATAATCCAACTCAATATGAACACATGAATCTCTGAATCCAGTTAACAACCTATTCAACTTGACTGAATCAAACCATGGATATGCATCCATTATTCCAATTACATGATACAATCCGTTTACTGATATCATGGCTTTGGTCAGTCATCCAACTTACATAAAACAATACGACAATACTGTTAAAACACTACGGGGTTTAAAGGGGTAGATTGGTACGGAAGGTGTTAAAGGTGGCACGAGGTGGTCAGATTAAGACACCTAACCTATATTCCGTTACTGTTGTACCGTGGCTTAACGGTTCCTTGTACTTTCCGTTTGCCCTGGTCTCTAGCATATAGAGACCCCCCCGTATACACTGGCATCCTTCTGTACCAAGCTATAAACAACAGCGTTGACATAACATTACAATAATATTTTACACTTTAAAATATATCTTCTTATGTTGTCTTCTCTACTTCTCTCTTACCTTTAGGACTTACCGAGCGATCTGTTCGCTGACGACATTCTGTTTCTCTCTTCTATGAATGTCGTCAGGTGACTTGGACCCAGCAGAAGTTGAGCCATCACAAGAAGACTTGGACCAGTTTACCCAAGACCCTGCAGTATAATTTCATTGTACACTTTTCTTTTCAGTACCTTTCATTTCCTGTTATGCCACTGTTTAGGCATCTTTATTTCAGTTGTATTTCCTTTTCATGTATTGTACAAAGAATGTTAATAAATAAAAGTTGATGTTCCTTTTATTTCTTATCTCTTGTGTATTTATTTTATATTGCTTAGCTACGCTTAGCGTATGTACTTCTGAGTACATACGTAGCGGACCTCGTCGCGTCCCCTTCGCCGTACACTGGGAAGCGGGGCGTGACAGGCGGGCCCGGATGTCTCTTGGTGAGGGCTTCGATCCTTAGCGCCGGAGGGACCGCGAGAGGCCTGCTAAGGACGGGCCTAGCAGGGTTGCTGCCCGGTGCCTCTTGGCGAGGGCTTTGTTCCTTAAAGGAGGGCCGAGCAGGGTTGCTGCCCGATACCTCTTGGCGAGGGCTTTGATTCCTGGCGTTGTTGGGTAGGAAACTACCAGCCAGAGATAACCGAGCAAGGGTGGGCCCGGTTGCCTCTTGGTTAGGGCTTCGATCCTAAGCGGGAAAAGGGCCGCGAGAGGCCTGCTAAGGACGGGCCGAGCAGGGTTACTGCCCGACCTTCTCAGTGCGGGCATCGGGAAGAGGGACAGTTGCAGTGACACGTGCCATGAACCCGTTGGGGAGGTGAAGCGCCGGAGCCGCGTCGCTTCGGCTTCGCTGAGAAGGTTTGATGTATGCTGCGTGGCGGCACAGTTGTGTGTGAAATGAGCGACTGTTGGTTTCCCTAGGCGCTGTGGGCTATAAAACGGAGGGAGTGCTAATTACTCCTTTCCCTCACACTCAAAACGTAAGAATGGAGGACTTCCCTTTTACCATCCCCGACATCGTAAACTTTGTGGACGTGTACCTATATGATCAGCACTGTACCGAGGACACGGTGTGGTTAGTGATAAGCCGCCTTGAGGATCATTTTGGCCGACTGCTTCCCCTGCGCTCTTCCCTGCTCCAGCTGTTGATGTACTCTATTTGGAGGGCATCTGTAGCATCGTGAAAAGTCGTTTTGGTGTTTTCCTGAAATTCGGTGAAAATTCGGTATTTTTCCGAAAACCGTCTTTCTCGTTATTTTGCAGTTTAGGGCTAATTATACCTAAAATGGATAGGTAATTTCTTGTTTTTAGTAGCTAATGAGTTACTTATGAAATTCTGGTCGTTTAAAAATTTTCCCTAATTTTTCAATTTTTTAATATTATTTTAAGCCGGTAGGAAAATACATTAATTTAGCGATAAATACAAATTTTTCCGGGCTAATTTTAATCTTTAAAATTATGTTAATTAAAATCTAGTTGTAACATAAATTTTTAGTATTTTATTTTGATTTTTAACAAATTTTTATGATAGGAAACGAATTTATTGAATTTTAAGCTAAAACTTGCAATTTTTGACTTGTAGGGGGCCTTTTTGCATAAAATTTCTTTTGTAAAACCCCTCTCTCTTTTCCCTCAGCCCTAGGACAGCCCCACCTTGTGCAAGTCCAGAAATTTCTGACCTCATTACTTGTTTCCTTTCTTGAGTTGAATTAGTTAGTTTATTGATTTATTTTAAAAATAGTTGATAAAGTATGGTGCTTTGACTTTTGTGGAGTTGACCCTTGACTTTCCCACTCACCCACACCCCTCCCCCTCACCTCATACTGGCCGAAACCTGCACCTCCCTCTTCTTCATCTCTTTTCTTTTCATTTTCTTCAAATTTCTTCAAGAAAACACATCAAAATTTCAAATTAAAGCTTGCAAATTAAAACCATCCTTCATCTTTCTTTTCCTTCACCTCCCGAGCTTGGATCTTGATGCTTGAGGCCATCATTTGGAGCAAATCTATTCTTACTAGATCTCTAGTGAGGTATAATCCCTTGCTAATTAAATTCTTTTGATTAAGTTTCTTAAGTTAGATTGTTGTAGTGTTAATTTAGTGTAGTTCTAATCTAGTTTTTCTTAGGTTATGGTTGAAAAATTTAGCTAGGGTTTTTGAAGCCATGATAGTTAATTAAATTGTTTTGTAGTTAATCTAGTTGTTACTTCACTAATCTTTATGGTTACCTTGCTTAAGCGGCTTCCTATTAACCTAATCTATGTTAAACTTGGATGAAATTGCTTTAAGTTAGCTAATTTACCGAAATCTAGAAAGGGGTTAGTGTATGGAAGTGGGTTGTGAAGCATGATTAATGAGTTGATTTAAGGTTTAGAAACCATTATTTAGTTGTTTAGATCTAATTTGTTATCTAGTTGTTTTGCTAACCTAATCTAGAAGGTTAACTTGCTAATTGAGTTATAAATTAGTGTTAATTTAAGGTTTTCATATAAAGTTTGGATTAAGAATTGCTAGGTTTTATAATTCAAGTAATGGTTGTTTATGGAAAATAGGTTTTGAATCTTTGCAAATGTGTTGTAATTATAGTGTTTGTAGATTGCTTGTTGTGTGGTTGGATTGTGTTAACCGTATCGCTAATTTTAGATATTTGCACCAAAATTTGCTAGTTTGGTGCTTACTAGATTTTTATAAAAATTATGTGATGGATTATTTTCGACATCTTGATGATTGTGTTGGCTTATCCTATGACGTTTAGGATGCGTGTGTGCGGATTTTTGAGTAGTCGGGTTTTAGTTTTGCCGGGCGACCAAATCGGCGTTTTTTGGCAGTTTTTGCGAATTTCGCGTGTGTTCCGCGGACCCTGTGCACGTTGTACCTAGCTAGTGAACTTTAGTAGTTTCGTTGGGGTTTTGCGTCGTTCTTAATATGTAACCTTATGTTTGGTATTGATGTAAATTCCAGGTTCGGTCGCGGAGACGTTAGACGCGGCGCGAAAGGGGAAAGCGGTGATTGGACACAGCTAGCCAGGGATTCCGGTGAGTAGATGTAACATCTACGGGGGACTATCGTTGGATGGCGCAAGCCGCCCGTTAGTTTTAGTAACTTACAAGACCCTTAGTGATGTTAGTAATTAGGGGTGAAATACTTAGTTGACTATTTGCTGCATCCATGCATTATATTGACATACCTATACGAAACCATTTTATAGGACACCTGCACCATTGCCAGGGTTTTTATATGCAGCACGAGCACTATTCGTGCTTACACACACACCCTGGTAATTGCCATGCCACCACACTAGATAACATTTAAATTTAAACCTTTTACTAATTGATACTTAAACTGGTGCTATTGTCTTTAATTCCTTAAAATGAAACCGTAGGACTGCTATTCATGTGCATGTACTTCATCATATTAATTGTTCATGCCTAATCCATTAATTACACATCGCAACTTGATTATTGACACCATATGCATTCATTATCATTGATATATGTACTTATGAGGACTTCTTGAGATTTTATGATATTTCTGGATTTCGGGGGAAAGCCGCAAAACTTCTAAACTTATTATATTTTTAAAACATGTAAATTGCGGTTTTCTAGTGATGTAAGTGTCGTCCACCATGAGTTTGCTGTGGTTTTTGGAGACCCGTTTCGAGTAGTTGGATGAACCGTTTCGGGTACATGGTGGGCCCGGTAGGGTACCCCGGGGCAAGAAGCTCGTGGTGCCGACGATGAGCCTGGCAGGGGACGGATTACCTACCGGTGACTTCATTGGGCACGGCGGATATCCAGAGGATACCGACCGGGGCCGCGAGGGGATGAGATATTGATATTGAGATGGGTCAGCCGGATGGCTGAGGCCAGAGACACTATGACATGGATTTATGAGATTTGAGACAGCTTTGGGGTGTCGTTGCTGGACACCGATTTTCGTCGATTCATTGACTTTATGCTGGCATTCTAAAAGAGCTTCAAAAACAAAAAGAGATAAAATCTTTCTTATATATACCTATTGAGACCTCAGATATTCATGTTGCATACATATTCGTACACTGATGTTGTATACACACCTGCTAGTGCATCCAGTCATACCTGTATTTTAGATTCTAGGATGCTTGTGTGCATGCATACGATAGCCTTTGTAGGTGTTATTTATTACTCACGAGTTGGCAACTCACCCCCGTTGTGCCACAGTCTTTTGCAGGTCCGCTCCGTCAGTTCAGTAGCGGCGGGCGCACTTGTTCTTTTACCTCCTTTGCCTGGACTCGAGGTTTTGCTCCTAGGTGGGTTATATTACTATTTTGTACCACCTTGTATATTCTTTGTATCTAGTGTACTCCATCTACTGTTTCTACCAGTATTATTGTATATTGACCTAGAGATGAGACTGTGAGGTTTGTGGACTTTTATGCTGTGTTTTGGGTCGAGCTCACTTGAGTCGACATGCTGTTTTCTTATGCTTCATTATGATTATTATGCTTGTTGTCATTTTATATTGCGTGGGATTTGTGACCGCCTTGTGGCGAAGAGCTAGCTCCCGCTTAGGGATGCCCTATTTTGTTGGATTCATATATATTTTGTTGTACCCATTTTGAGGGCCAGTATTTACAAAGGAGACTCTGCCGCAATTTTCGGAAAAATTGGTATTGTTTTTAAAAAGGGTTTTACATGACTTATTTGTTAAACTCGCTTTCAATTGATTGGGTTTTCTTCACTCTTTGCTTAATGGGTTTTGTTTTCTGGGCTTTGGCATACTTACTTTACGGACGTCTTTAGACGTTTCGTAAACTTAAGTGCCAGTCACGTTCCGTACCCTTCGGGTCGTGACAGCATCGCCGGAGCTCTACAACCCCTTGTCCGAACAGCCGAGGGACGAGGCGATTGGTAAGCTGAAGTCTCTGTGGCACTTCGTCCTGATCTCCGAGGCTCGGCGGGATCGCTCGGCGGCGCTCATCCTTAAGTGCTACCAATTGAGGCACGGTGCCGACGTTCACGGGCGGCATCGGGGGCAGAGGTCCGAGGCTGCAAGGGTTCGGTTGGCGGAGCTATCTTTGGAGTACCATGAGCAATGTTCTCTGCACCCCCATCTCCCGCTATTGTAATTTTTGTTTTTCGATGTACGGCTGATGAGCCTATAGTACCCTTTTGAATAAACAAAACCCTTCTTTTTGCAGTGTTTATTGGCCTCTTCTTATTATATAGACAGAAGGATCTTGAGAGAAAAGTTTACATTGCATCAGTCAAAGAAGTACACGCTAGTAGATGTTATTTTTATTGGTACGGTTTGATCTCCTTGGCGGTGTAAGGCCGTAAAAAAACGATCGGATCGATCTCCCTGGCCTTCATCCACGGATGGTTGTTGGCTTCCACGACCGGCGTGGGGTGAGCCTTGCAGGTAACCGACGTACCCTTCGCTGTCACGACCATGATTTGACCAATTGTCAACTCGCCGGGAGGGGGACGCTGCTCCTGCTCGCGGTCGGCTTGCCGCTTATCCCGCAAGTACGCTGCCAGGTATGCCGAACGGATGAGCTCCTCGATATAGTCTCGGAGCTGCTTACAGCTCTCCGTGGAGTGGCCCTGCGACCTGTGGAAACCGCAGAAGGGGCCCCGGGTGCGCTTCGCCGCCATGCGCGAGACCGGGGAAAGCTTGAAGAACCCCTCGTCCTTAGCATCCTCTAGCAGCACCGTCTGGGAGACGTTGAGCGGAGCGTACTCCTGAAACTTCGGGGAGTAGGGCTTTGGCCGTTCAAGTCTCCTTCTCTCTTCCCTCGCCCTTTTCTTTTGGTCGGTTTGCTCTGCTCCAGGGAGATTTGAGTTTACCTCGGACTTGAGCTGTGGATCTCACGCTCGGTCCAGGCCTTTACCTCGACCATGGTCTTAGGTTGCGCTAATGCAAAGGAGCATAACCACTCCTTGTGCCTAAGACCAGACCTGAGTGCTGTAATGATCGTCTCATCCCGGTGCTCTGGGACCTCGAGAAGGGTATTGTAGAAGCGGGTGACGTACCCTTTGAATGCTTCCTTGTCCCCGCTCTTTATTGTGAAGAGATGGTCGACGGTTCGTTTTTGCCGTCTGTTCCTAACGAAGTGGCCGAGGAATTGGGTGGCCAGCTCGTCGAAGGTTGAGATCGAGCGTAGCGCGAGTCCTCGGAACCAGTCTCGTCTGGAGTGGATGAGAGTGGCCGGGAAAGCTCGGCATTGGGCGGCGTCAGAGTTGTCTTGGAAGCTCATTCCTGCGGTGAATGCGTCCAAGTGGTCCTTTGGGTCAGACTTTCCGTCGAAGAGAGAGACCTTTGGGGGCTTGTTCCGGGAGGAGACATGGACGTCGAGCAGCTCCTCGGTGAAGGGTTTTGTGAGTGAGTCGGCGGCGTACTTAGCCCCGTCGCTCGTGTGATGACCTTCCCGAAGCATACCCTCGATCTTCTTTTCGAGGGCGTCGAGTCGGCCGTGGTACCCCGTCGATTCGGCACATTCTGATCTTTGGCCTTTGCTGTTGGAGGCCAGGACCTGGCCACGGCCCCGGTTCCTTTCAATGAGATTCCTTAAGTCTTCGGGCGAGGTGGTCTTCGAGTTGCCGTGACGAGTCCCGTCCGCGCGCCCTCGTCGAGGGAGGAGGTTTCGGTCATATGCCTTGGAGCAGGCGAGCTGACCGACATCTCTTCGGGAGGGACAGGGGCACGAAGGGGCTCGGGGCTGGGCGCTCTGGTGATGGACCTTGGCGTTGAAATGTGGGGCGCCCAGCGGGTCGCAGAATGTATTGGCCCGGGAGATCAGCTGTCGTGGGAGGTAACGAGGCGGTGGTCGGCAGCACCGACGCGAGCAGAGTCTTCTTTCCCTCTGTAAGGGTCCCGGTCCCGAGGTAGGGGAGCAGCGACCTGGGGATCTTTCCTTGCCATTTGGACGCGGATGAGCACCTCCATGACGGACGCGAGTTGGTCTATTTGGCCGGCCAGAGCGTTGATGGCGTTCGGGGGAGGAGCTTCGTCCGCGCCTCCGTTGAGGGTGAGGCGGCGGCTAGTGCTTGGATCGTCGGGATGATCTCTTGCCATTGGATGGAGATCGGAAGATGAAATTTTGTTTTAGTGGAATCAAGAATTTCCCACAGACGGCGCCAGCAGACTGATGTCGGATCGCGTCAAGATATTACCTTCCGTAGATCTTCTGCGAGCGACAATGGACGGCTGGGATTAGGGTTGGAGGTTGCCTCCTGGTCCGTGTGGATCTCAATGGATTTGAGATTGTTGGGGCCGAGCTGCCTGCAAGGAAGTCCGGGAGTGGTTGTACCACCGAGAACCCTCCGACGATCAAGTTAGACCGATTATTTGAGCAGAGTAACGGCCTAGTGGGAAAAAAGACTTACTTGAACCGTCTGAAGGGGGGTTTAAATAGTGGTGGCAGTGGGCAGGCAGGCGCGAGAATTACGCCTGCCGTTACGCTCCCGACGTCACGTCCGCGTGATGGGCGGGATCCCGCATTAATGGCGAGACATGCTCGTTAATGGGGGATCGTGATGGCGTGGAACGCGGGACGTGGCCGGCGGATATCTCGCGCATGGCGAGATTCGCGGGTGTGAGACGGTTGCGCCTGCGAGTGGTGTCGTTGGTCGGTCGACGGGACCAAGGAAGATGAGCTCGGCGGGAGAGCTCGGGAACGAGCGGGAGGCCGAGCCATCTTGGTTCTGCTAGGGCCCGGAGGCGAACTGAGAGGGCCGAGGAAGCCAATTGTGCAGGGGCCTCGGAGGCGAGCCAACGGTTGGTTGTAGGACGGGCATAGGAGTGGCCTGGTCGGCCACGGTAGGTCATTTCTTGCAAACTCCGGGACACGTCATCTGCCACGTGTCACGATCTGGAAGATCACCGATATCGAGCATCATCAGATACAATTGATGCACAAGCTCTGGCATCATTTCAATGTATTCAATATTATCCCGAGAATACCCAAATCGGCAACCTTTCCCATGCAACAAAACAAATCTTTGGTCTAAGGCGAGTCAATGGTGTCTAAAATTTAATGTGGATGGCGCAGTCGGAAATCTTACTGCTAGTGCTGCAGTCCTGGCGAGGGATCATGAAAGAATTTTTTTTAATGTCGGGTTGGAGCCATTAAAGCAGCCAGATTTAGAAATTTCGGAGGCATGTGCGGCAAGAATGGGTATATTGCAAGTCCAAAATTACACCGAGATAAAGTGCATTACTGAGTATGGCTAGTTAAATATTATGCATTAGATCTATTCAATTTATTTATACACGAAGCACGGAGGCAGTCATATATTTATTTATACGAGGGTAAACACAAGTTTTCGACATAAGCGGGTTCCATCCAATAAGACTTGAGTCTTATGGAGTTTTGTCTACATTTATATCTTATACCGATGTAGCTCTCATAGTTTTTCCAACACGAGACCATGTTATCCATATATCTTAACACTTCCCCTCACGCAGATTGTACAACACATATCTCCAACGTAGGATTATATTACTATGTTATCCACATATCTTAATAACCCCCTCCTCACGTGGATCACACAACACATATTTCCAATGTGGGATTATGTTATCCACATATTTTAACACTCCCTCTTACGTGGATCGTACAACATATATAGAGGCAAGTCTTTCAGAGTTCATGTAAATTTTCCTACGTGGGACTATGTTATCCACATATCTCAACACTCCACATTACGTGCAACGTGGTTGTCACTTAGATCGTACAGCCTCTTAAAGATCACCATGGCACAAAAATGCTAGTCTATCAAAGGCATGAAGACGGCTCGCTCTCAGAGGTGCTATTAAAGTATGTACTCTAATAATGTTCAACCTAGCTCTGACACCATATTAAGTTTTTTTAATATACACGAACAAGGGGCCGATTATAGGGTACATATGGGCTTACGACATAAGCGGGTTCCTTCCAATAAGACTCAAGCCTTATGGAGGTTTGTCTCATCTTATATCTTATACACATGTAGCTCCTATAGTTTTTCCAATATGATACTGTATTATCCACATATCTCAATCGCTAACCCAATCCCTTTGTGGTGGATCCCTCATATTATAAATGAGTGTCGTCAATATTTGTCTTTTATAATAAAAGCTACGGCCTCCTATAGAAGAAAAAAAAAATCATATCCTCGCATTTAGAAAGTTGCATTTTGGAAAGAATGTTCTTTATAGCTCTGACAAGGTTGCCTTTCATAGTGATGCAAATCGATGTATTTTAATTAGAATCAATCAAGTTGCAAATCTTTTAGAGCAATGCGCGTATGTTACAGACATTCTGTCATTCCCAAAATTTGAGATCAATTATATAAAAGCTTAAGGAAGATAAAATCAAAGGTCAAGTTAGAATCAATATGGTATGGATAATATAATTTTTTTAATGGATTTTTGAAATTTTGTTTGATATGATGTTTTTATCAAATACATGCATCACAGAGTGCAAAATACTAATATATTCTTAACAACAGAAAGGAGCTAACTGCACCAATTAACCTGGATTTATTTCTTGAAATTAAGCAGACGTTACATCACACAAGGAGTGACATACGTAGAAACGAACGCAAACAGACACCAACATCACACACAGGAACCTAAATACATAAACACTAAACACTTGGACGCCGAGGACAACGATATCAAACTTAAGGCAAGTAGATAGCTGACTCCAGCTATTTATATATATATAGCGCCTGTACATATATAAGCATCTTCATCATATTTCAGGCTTGTGCAACCAGCAGATGCACCTTAGGATCCTGAGGAAAAAGTAGCTCAGAGAAGAAAAAAAGAGGGCAAAATCTAATCAAATCTATATATAAATAAAGAAATAAATCAATTAATCTATTTAATTAAACCTTCCCAACGTTAATTTTTTTCCTAAAAAAATGTGTAAGATAATTAATGCGAAATTAGTCATAAACTAATTACCTTGCTTTTGCAAGTGACGGGAGGTAATGGATTAGGCGGCGGCGGCTCAGGTTGTCGGTACATGATCCCAAACCTGTCCCGCAACTCTGAATGTGTATCTGGTCTGTTTTTCCCATCCTTATCGACCATTGGACGCACGAAAGTAGTGGGATCAGCGTCGGCTTTAATCACCCTCGTCGAATAATCCTTCCAATTACGCATCAAATTATCCACCATATATGGAAGCAATTTATTATTACTAACCAGAAGCCCATTTGCAATCCGGTTCTCAATATCAGCGAATCTGGTAGCTTCGGCGATCATAAGACACAGCCTAAGAATCCCCTTTGCCCTATTTTTCAGAACGATCGTATTGGATAGCTCCACCACCGTATTGTTGAGTTCCATTCTGGTCATTAATAACTTGGTCATTTTCACATCTCCGACGCCTTCCAGATCTTTGTAGTTATGGCCCAAGCCTAGGAAAACGGAGTCTGTAATATTATGCTGTTGGCCCTCCTTGCCTAGCTCTAGCCATGTCCCATCCCTCATCTGGTAACCGATCACGTAGAGGTTGTCTCGGCGGACTTTGACTTTTAAGGTAACCGCATCTGCTTTGAGCGGCACGTCGAAGACCTCGGGCTTTTTTGTTTTTTTCGCAATGGGCAGGATGGGGACTTTGAATGAACATGTTTCTACTACTTGATCACGGATCTGATTCAGAAAATTTCTGTATGTCGTTGCCGTTAGACTTACAACATCGACATCACTGATGATAACCGAAACTTTAAGTCCATCCTCAGTACTGGAAGGAGCAGTAGCAAAAGCTGATGCTGTACGCAAAATAACGAAGGCATATTGAAATGATTAGTTTATGACTTTCATATGTTAGAATCGGTTGGGCAAAAAGAAGTGGAAAGTGAAAATTAACGAAAGAGTCAAACAACCGGTAAGGGTGAAACCGGGCCAGGACGAGTGGAATTCTCATTAAACAGTAACGGGTTTTGGGTTTCACCCAATTATTCGATATAAATTATAACGTATTTATTGGTAAACATACAAAAGCTTCATAAAATATTGTCAAAAAATTACATAAACCATAAATTTAGGCAAGTTACAACATTTTATAACCTCCCACTTTTTCCCAAATATCCTTAACTTGATTTAACCAATATTCTCACTTTTTCCCTAATAGCCTCCAATCATTTTATCATTTATATTTTATCTCCCTTGTTATTCCTGATGCGGGACTATCCAACATTAATTCTTGTTACCTTTACCTTTAGAACTATTCCAATAAAAACAGGTTAAAATAATTATTTTTATTTTTATCTTTTGATAGTCAATATGAAGAGTGTAGATTATCATGAACTGTTTTATAAATATTTTTGGTTCTCCATAGAATTACACTTAGCTTAATTATCATAAGTCCGATCAGTTTCTAGTTATCAGATAAGCTCCATGAATATAAACGTGAAATTTGAAGGGAGGAGGGAGGGGAGGCATATTCATGATTACGTAAACACAATGTTTCTTCGAAATAAAACTGGAGAAAAGAAGGAAAGAATGTATACATAGAGTGCTAGCTAGATATTTACCAACGACGAAGAGAAATATGAACTGAGGAAGGGTGGGCATTGTAGTGGCCATATTGCTAGTGAATGTAACCACAAAGAACTGGTCTTTTTTTCTTTCTTTTTTTGAGATTTGAGTATGGTTGCAATCTAAAGGATTTGTGTCAATTTATAGGAGAAAACCAAGACCATGTGATCACTCAATTATGCATTATTCCAAACACGTTTAAAACAACTTGGTCAATCCTTCATTATCATTCATTATACTTATACTGATACAAAACCATATAACAAGTGAAAATTTGATGCTATCCTTAAAATATCCATAATAATAGAATTTTTCTTCAGATCTTTTTGCAAAAAATATGGTATATTTATAAATTCTAAGATTTTGGTGAGGGTATTTTAGGTAGTTCAAGACAAAGTTTCGCCAACTTCTCATTAATTACAATTTTGCCATAATCTTAACTTCTCACTATTTACAAATATACCATTAGTTCAAAAAATTTCAATAATTAAAGGTATGCCCATCAATTCAAAATCCCAATAGGTTATTCTTAAAATACCATGAAATTTCAATGTTTCATACATAAATGCTATTAGATTTTTATTAAAATATGATAAACTTTCGCTGTTTTCAAATAAACACCATTAGTTTTGTCCATAAAAAAATACTATAAATACCTAACGTTTTCCAGATAAATACCTAATGTTTTCTAAACTCGTCTCTGAGCTCTTGTAGGCCCGAGCCCCTTCGGCCTCCTAGCTCGTCATTGAGCTCTCCTACAGGCTGAGCTTCCTCGGCCTCTCGCTCGTCTACGAGCCACCCGCCGAGCTAAGCCTTCCCGGTTCTCCCGACCAACGGAGAATGCAGAGCCCAAGCGCCTCCGCAACGGCTCCGCGTATCTCGCCAAATACGAGATATCCACTGTCCCACGTCCCATGCTGATGTGCTCCTCATTAATGAGAATATCTCGCCATTAATGGGCGGATCCCGACATTAAGGGGCGTAACTGACGGCGAGGATCTTGTACCGGTTCGCTCCATGTGACCACTATAAAAAAACCTTCTCTCAGACGATTCAGATAAGGCAATTTGATTCCAATAGGCCGCTACCCTGCTCATTTTCCGCGGCACTAACTTGATCGTCGAAGGGTCTTACAATGGTCATCCACCCCGGGACTTCTTTACAGGTAGCTCGGCTTCCACATCCAACACCACCCATTGAGATCCACACGCCCAACAACAACCTTAGGATCAATCTCAACCGTCTAAGAACGCTCGCTACAGATTGCTGGAAGACAACATCTGAGGGAGATCCCAACCTCCATCAGTTGGCGCCGTCAGTGGGAACACAACAGTTTCTTCCACCCATCAAAAGTTGATCTTCCGCCCTAGACCCGATGGCAAGCGAGAACCGTGATGATCCTGTTAGTTGTATATATGCCCTAGAGGCCATTGTTGTACATATGATGTATATTATAGTGGATACTTGGATATATATGGAGAGGACTTTCTTGCTCGATATGATAGTATGCTATCTGGTTTCACTTTGTCTAAACATGTTGACTTGTATTAGTTTACTGTCTTGCTCTCACATATTGATAAAACCCTTAGGATATGTACTCGACTACTAGGACTATGATGCAGATCATACTAGTGGGGCTAGAGTAGTCCAAGAGTACATCTTATAACCGTTCCTAGTCGAGGGTGTATCGAGACAGGGCATCGATACACCAGAGTAGACTAGCGTATACGCATCTTGACCCATATGATGGACGATGGATGATCCATATCCATTGGTGTTTGACATCAAAGATGTTGTACGGGTGCACAGTGGAGACTGGGTACACTGAACGGACTCGCCGAGAACTCCTAGATGGTATTATACCTATCGTCAGATAGCAGTTCTCTGGTGACACTAGTACAGGTTAGTCTATAGACCCGAGATCGTCATAGAGTCTTGTGTGATTCCCACTGTGCTTTGATTTCCATCTTACCACGTTCAAAAGAACGTGCAAAACAGTGGCTTTTGGGTACAGTCCTGAATCACATGGAGGCAATGAGCGATAGGAGGGGTTTCGTCTCTCCCGGTATTGGGGGTTGATGTTACGCTGTGTTCGATTGGCTATAACTGGAATTCTCTGGCCAGGGCTGATATGGAGATATACTAGTAAGTGTTATCAGTAGTTTCTCGACCCGTTATGAGCCTCACATCGACACAACTTATCAGTTACTGGGGTCTGGCGTTCACCACCCATAAAATGGATATGCGACATATGAGACGAAGAGACCGGACTGTACGGTAGTGTTACTGATTGGCTCGACGGGAGTTTTGACAGCTTCGCTGGTTTTCTTTTGATCGCTCAATACCCGGGTGGCCGTTACGTTTAGCTGACCGCTTGCGGCTTGTGGGTGTTTGATATGATCATCACCCACTGCCGGTGTATTGACAAGTCTTAGAATCCCACACATGAGTTTCCTAGCTCAGGCGAAACGATGTGGTGTGCATATGAGATATGCGCGGGACCCGATTGAATGCGAGTATGTGATACCGTATATTAATCGGACGTTTTTCTATTGGTCAGGTCGTATGTGATATGATCGGTTTGTTAAATCAAGTGTTGATTTAATATTTGACTTTTAGTTTAATTCTTTATTTAAACCCTTTTCTTTGTTGAAGATGTATGCATGCATGTATGCACATGTTGATGTGCATGGACACATATATGTATACATGGATAGTTATCATGGTTGATGATACACTATATGGTGGCAATGCAAGACTCACATGGTAGTTAATATACATACATATTTATTTTTGAGTTATGTTTAAAGATAATTCACCCATGGTTAATGTTTATCTTGCTTTGACTTTTTGACCATTCTTGACCTAACTTTTAACCATGAGTTAATTCTCTTTTGTCTATTTAACTCAATGTAAAATATCTAGATATTAACTAACCATGGTTTGAGGAGAGAAGGATTTAATATGATTATTTCATTCTCATCTCAATTTAGTTTGATTATTCATCAAAAAAGCTTTTGAGCTTGAGCTTAGCCATCATCTTCTTCTTCCTCTCTCTCTTGAGTTTTCATTTGAGTGAGTTAGTTAAAAAGAAAGGTTTTGATTAGAGAATACAAACCACCTCATCATTCTACACACATCTAGCCCATTTGTGTAGGGTGTTTGCCACATTTCTTCCATGGATCAAGTAAAGCAAGGAGCTTTGGGCAAAGGGACTTCGGGTGGA
Organism: Agapanthus africanus; assembly: GCA_030015575.1. NCBI lineage: Eukaryota > Viridiplantae > Streptophyta > Magnoliopsida > Asparagales > Amaryllidaceae > Agapanthus > Agapanthus africanus. Next base: position 256,756,243 of record JASDDO010000006.1, on the reverse strand, counting down.
TCATCGTGGACAAAGAAGGTTGCTAACGATCCGTTCCAAACTCTCAAAGGTCCAAGGAGTTACCAAAGAGAGACTACAAAGGTTGTAATCTCTACTCTTAGTGATAGATTGTTCTTTGTATGTGATACAAAACTTGTTACCCTAAATATTCTAGTTAAGATTCATGGTTTGTTTGCTTTGCACCTCTCTAAATTTTAAAGTGGCATGAGTGATGCTACCAAACCCTAGACTAGGTGCAAAGGAAACCCAACAGTGGTATCAGAACCAATCTAGAATTTTAGACACGGTGTTAAAACAAATACGAAAACGAAACCGACTCCGAAAATACGGTATTATGAAACCCTAAAATTGCTTTATGGAAATTTTCTAAAAAGTCGTTTAAAAAATTTTCAAACAGGTGCAGAACATTATATAGGAGAACCTAAGAACATGGGTGAAATACGGGGAGTGGTGCTCGGATTTTGGCCGAGCACCAGGCCTGAAATTCCGGCCTGGTCGACCCCCTTACCCCCTCTGCACTCCGTATTTCTCCTGTGCTCTTCTCTTCTGTATTTGGGGTTTCTAGTATTATTTGCTTAGCCCAATTTTCATGTGATGATTATTTTGACCTGGGGCTATTTCGTAGTGTTTCGTGGTCGTATAATTTAACACTATATTGGTAACATTGACAATGTTTAGCAGTTCGAACGAACTTCGAACACCACATTTTGTACCCCGCTGAAATTTCCAAGTGTTGTGATTTTCCTTAGTTGATTGTATTCGTAAAATCGTGCAAGTACCCCAATGGACCCTGTTCATATCAGAATTTTGCATTATTATATCGCCCATTCTTAATCATATTACAAATAAATAGGTTCTTGTGATCCATGTCTGCTAAATAGTTGCAGGTTACAGGTTCTCAGATCATTACAGTGAAATGCCTTGAAAAGACGCTACAAATGTGAGACTACGACCAATAATAGATGAATCCGTATGATGCCGCCTAACAGTTCAAGGAACAAATGAAGATCAGTAAACAGTTCAATGCACAAAGCACAAGGGTAGCACAAGATACAAGACTTCAAAGCGAAGCTCACGGTAAAAGTTCACATAATTTTGCACTGTTGGAAATCTGGAAGAAAGTAGAAAAGATTCTTAGGAACCGAGTGAAGAAAACAGAAGGAAAAAGCAACATGAAACAGCCCTGAGAAGTTGAACTTAAGACCCCACTATATGGCCGCGGAACCGCGGCCAAACATGACATTCTGTCGCGGTTCCGCGGCCATGCAGTGCACGTGTCGGTGGGTGTCGGTGCTTTGACCCGGCTTTCTTAGAGTAATTCTGTAATTTCGTGTATGGATCAAATGTAAAACCTAGTGTTTCTCTTATCTATAAATAGGAAAGCCAGAAGCCTAATTAGGCATGCCTCTTTTTAATTCTAGATCTAAATTTTTTAATTCCTTTGTATTCGTCAAGAGTGCATCAATAAAGTAAGACTTTTTATCTGAATTTAATTCTTGCAATTTTTTATCTGTCTTTTATTATCTGCAATTTAGTTAGTCTATTAAATAAAATTTATAAAAATGAATTTCAGTGTTAACTCCCTAATGAGTGAGTAATTCCTTACTTGTTAGGGTTATGATAGGGAAGGTTTGAGAGAAGGAAATCTCTCTCACTCCTTTCCTTGCCCCTATAATTTTAATTAATACGGACTCTATTTAAATGAACCACACACCGCTCACTACGGCACCCTATCTTACAAGATAGCGGTGATTCCCTAGTTAGACCGGTTGTGGTTGATTTAAATAGAGGTTATGGCTAAGAGTTAAGAAAGTATGGACAAGGACCAAAAGGAAGAAACTAAGTTTCTTCCTAGTCGTGCTAATCCCTTTTGTTGACTATTACCCTAACACCTATATTCTTAACTAGGGCAAAGAAAACAGTGAGTAGAATCCATATTCTAAAACTAACCTAATCATAACCCTAGCAAGCCTTTAAATCAATTGAATCTCATTCTTAGATACTAAAACAAAACCACCATTCTTTTGGACTTAACTCGTTAGAATTTAAAGAAAGAACACATTTTCCCTGTGGACCGACCCATACTCAACCGGCTAGCTACCAAGCGACAACGTCTTGATTGCGGTAATCTTTAATCTAAAATGCACACGCAAAATCACGAACAATCAAATGGCGTCGTTGCCGAGGAAACGGTAGTTATTTCTTTTTTTTAATTTCGGGTTAATTAAATAAAAAATATAAAAACTGAATTTTTTTTTAAAAATACATAAAAAATCATCTTGTTATTTTTGAGGGTTTTTTGTGTGAATTGTGTAGGAAAAGAAGACGGACTGATTCAGATCTGGAGCAAGCCCAGTGAAGAAATCAAGAAACAAAAGATCTGAACTGACAGGAGAGAACAAAATCAGAACAGAGAAAATTTTTGAAGCTCTGAACCGACTGATCCACCGCGGAACCGCCGCAGTTTTGAGCATCTAACCGCGGATCCGCAGCCGTTTGCTGACGTCAACAGTCCAAATTCCTCTGTGAGTATTTTTGTCTTCTCCTCCTACCCCCTGAACTCCACTGAATTTTTTTTCCTGCAGGTGTTCTTTGCACAACAACTTCTTCTCCTTCTCCAATAAATTGTTTTTGTGCAGGATTCTTTGCGCTGCCAAATAAAAAAAAATTGCAAGTGTTTTAGATTTTTGGTGTGTTAACTGCTTTGCATAATTAATACGGACTTTTAAGGGGCTATAACACTAATTCAGATTGGGTGGGGATTTCATTACCCTTCCTAAGACCCAAAAATCACTAAAAGCATATGCATCACCTTTGAAATAATTAAAAAAATATTTAGACTCAGCTAATTAAGGACCGTCGCGCTCATTAGGACAGAGAAAGGTTGTGGGCATTCAGTTGTTTATCTAAACCTGACTTTGTAGTGCCTAGGCTAGACAAGTGAGAAAGGTAACTTTAAAAGACCCGTCTCACGGTGATTCGTGAGCGGAACTCTCCTTTCTTCACTTGTGCTTACATGGCCACAATTGGCGGTGAAGAGGCGATTTGAGGGATATCTCACAACTTGTCGCTTTGGACCAGTTAGGAGCAGTCTAGTTGACTTAGGAGACCCTAGATCTAGGATTGATTGTACATGTTTAACTGTGGTTGATTGAAATTAATTCCGTACAAATCTTTGCACACAAATCTTTATAAAAAAAAATTTATAAAAACTTGCCATTTGTCGCTCAAATTCCATCGCACCCACTCTTCATTCACATTTCCCCATTGACGTTTTCTTACCCTCACATTCTGCTTTTTGACTACACTTAAACTCGTTTAGTGTATGTCCGGTTGGACTAGGGACACTAGCGCCGCTTAGTCCGTGTCTCGTTAGTCGTTACCGACGACGCGTTTGACTCCGAAGTCGAAATTTCCTCCACTCCTTTTTCATCTTTACCCTCTTCTTCACATTCATCATTTTCTAAAGAGATGTCAGGATTTAATCTTAACAACCCTTTACCTACCTCGGGACTGATTCCACCCTAACTGGGTCCGAATAACCTGCAACCTCATCCTGTCAAAGCGCCACAGCGAATTGCGCTCCAGGATCGTTTCTATCCCACCCGCTCCGCACTTCCTACATGTCTTTCACTTCCGCCGGCAAATGGGGACAACTTCGAAATTAAGCCCTACTTCGTCAATATGTTGCCCAAATTTCACAGGCTGGAATCCGAAGATGCCTATATCTTCATTAAAAAAATTCCAGAATGTTTGTGGCATGATGAAGACCACCCAACTGTCCGACGATGCTATATGGCTACGCGTCATTCCTTTTACCTTGTGTGACCTAGCTAAAAAGTGGTTGTATAGCACCACATCACATTCTATAAACAGTTGGGAAGAGTTTGTTAAAGCTTTTCTTAAAAAGTTTTACCCACATCACAAGACTGCGAGAATTCGTAATGAAATTAACCAATTTTCCCAGCTTCCTTCCGAACCTTTTTGGAAGTGTTTCGAAAGATTCAAAGACCTTCTTGTTCAGTGCCATCATCACGGTATTAAGAGATGGCAAGTTTGCCAAACTTTATACGAAGGACTGAACCCAGCAACTAAACAGTTGTTGGAAACCATTTGTCAAGGTCACTTCCTAACCAAATCTGACGAGGAAGCTTGGCAATTTCTCGACAATCTTGCTGAACAAACACTTCAGTGGGAAAGCACTAGACAGACCACTTCGTCCACTTTATCTACTTCATCTGGTCAATCTAGGGCAGGCGTTCATCAACTCGATATGTCAATTGCAATGAAAGCCGAAATGGCCGCAATTACACGAAAACTAGAGGCAATTGAGGGCAAATTCTCATCGTCTTCTCCTGCCCCTGCTTTACCCCCTCGCACTATATGCGCTTGTTGTTTGGATCCGTCCCATTTGACTGAAGAGTGTCCTTACAACCCACCTGCTCAGGGACAGGATCAAGTCAATGCTGCCTTTCAGCAAAGACAAAGAAATGATCCATACTCTTCAACTTACAATCCTGGTTGGAAGAACCACCCCAATTTTGCTTGGAATCAAAATCAACAACAATTCCAAGGCAACAACAACTTCCAGAGGGCTCCTCCTCAACAACAAGCTCCTCAACAAACTCAATATCAGCAACCGTTCCAACCCCAACCTTACCAAAATACAGCGAACAATTTTGCACCAAACAATTCTTATCCTCAAAACAATTTTGTTCAGCCAAATAACGATAAGGTCTCTTCGCTAGAACGAAGTCTGGATGCGTTTTTAAAGCAATCAACTCAATCCTCCATCAATATCCTGTTTTCCATTCAGTCTTTGGTGCAACACACTGCTTCACATGATCAAAGCATCAAAACAATTGAAGCCCAAATTGCACAACTGAATGTTGCGTTAAGCGAGCGAGAAAAGGGAAGGCTCCGATCTCAACCATTGACAAATCCTGGTCACACACAAAATGCACAAGTTGCTCTTGAACAACAAAATCATAATGTAAGTGCCGTAACCACGTTGAGATCCGGTAGAGTGCTGCAAAACAACATTGGCATAAATGATGAAACACCGGCCGTTTCTTCCTCTTTCGCTACTTCTTCTTCTTCTTCGTCTTCAGAGCCTGTTCTCCATTCTTCACAAGGCTCTACTTCTTCTACTGCTCCGAACGGACCCACATCTCACTCGATGAAAACACCAGCATTAGGATCCGTTCCAACTCCGCAATCTTCTCCACAAACATTGGACTTAACTAATTTTCAAAATGTTCCATTTCCAAACAGGTTGAGATCCAATAAACAAACTCCACAAATGGAGAAAATTGTGGAGTTATTTAAACATGTTAGCATTAACATTCCCCTCTTGGATGCCATCCAACAAGTCCCTTCTTACGCTAAAATCTTGAAGGACTTATGCACCAAAAAGAGGAAATCACAGGTACCTAAGAAAGTTTTCTTAGCTAGTGCAGTAAGTGATGCTCTTACCCAACCTTTACCTCAAAAACGAAAGGACCCTGGTTGTCCTACTATTTCAATAACTATTGGGGATAAGAACATCAGCCGCGCACTTTTAGATCTTGGTGTCAGTGTTAACCTACTTCCCTATTCAGTATATGAGCAACTAGGCGTTGGAGAGCTGAAACCCACACATTGTACTCTCCAAATGGACGATCAATCCATCACCTATCCTAGGGGTGAGTTAGAGGATGTGTTGATTAAAGTAGGGGACTTCATATTCCCCGTTGATTTTATTGTTATGGACACACAGCCTGTAGCTAACCCCCTGAGTCAAATTCCGGTGATACCCGGTCGACCATTCTTTGCAACTTCTAATGGGGTGATCAATTGTCGAAATGGTTCGATGAACCTATCTTTTGGAAACATGACAATTGAACTCAACATTTTTAAGTTGAGGAATTAGCCCTCCGAACCTGATGCTAATATACTTGATGTTTGCTCGATCCAAGAGATCACCCAGGAGGACTGTGAGCTCGAAAAATTTCTGTTCGATCACAGCAACTTTGACGCCACTAGTGCGTTCCTCCTTGAATCTGATACTGCTTTCACACCAGATAATGACTATGAGTGTTTCACTTTCTCGAATGATCTTGAACCATCACCACCCGAGTTTGAATCCTTTGAATTTTCGGATGAGATAATTGAACCATCCGACTCGGTTGCTTACACTCGTTTTGAACCTCTGTTGGAATCCTTCGAGTTTGAGACAATTTCACCAATTTTACCTTCAATTGTTTCGCCTCCAACACTCGAACTCAAGCTATTACCGTCTCACCTTAAATATGCTTACTTAGGTGAGAATGAGACCCTTCATGTTATCATCTCGGCTTCTCTAGCTCTCGAGCAAGAGAAAGCCCTTTTAATGGTCTTACAAAGCAATCGACAAGATTTTGGCTGGATGGCGGACATCAAGGGGATTAGTCCCCTAATAGTTGAACATCATATTCATCTGATGGATGATTCCAAATCAGCAAGGGATCCACAGAGACGCCCCAACCCAATCATGAAGGAGGTTGTTAAAAAGGAGATTGTAAAATGTCTTGATAGTGGTATCATTTACCCTATCTATGATAGCCAGTGGGTTAGCCCCATTCACGTTGTCCCAAAGAAATCGGGGATAACAGTCATAACCAATGAGGAGAATGAGTTAATACCTACTCGCACCCAAACTGGGTGGCGAGTATGCATTAATTATAGAAAACTCAACGCCGCGACACGGAAAGACCACTTTCCATTACCTTTTATTGACCAAATGCTAGAACGGTTGGCTGGGCATGAATTTTATTGCTTTTTGGATGGCTACTCCGGCTATAATCAAATTCCCATCGCCGAAAAGGACCAAGACAAGACCACATTCACTTGTCCTTTCGGTACGTTTGCTTACCGTCGCATGCCCTTTGGGTTATGCAATGCACCCGCTACCTTCCAGTGGTGTATGATGGGGATTTTTTCTGACATGGCGGAATTTTTTTTGGAGATCTTCATGGATGATTTCTCCATTTTCGGCGACTCCTTTGATGATTGTTTGCTACATTTAGACGCAGTCCTTACCCGATATAAGGATAAGAACCTTACTTTAAATTGGGAGAAGTGCCACTTTATGGTGCGAGAAGGTATTGTCTTAGGACATATCATCTCGCAAAATGGCATTGTGGTAGATAAAGCTAAGATTGAAGTCATTTCCAATCTTTCTCCTCCCAAATGCGTCTGAGACATTCGAGCCTTCCTTGGCCATGCCGGTTTCTATAGACGGTTCATGAAGGATTTTAGCAAGATAGCTAGACCCTTGACTCTTTTGTTGGCCAAGGACACTACTTTTGATTTTGACTCGAGCTGTATGAAGGCGTTCGAGTCATTGAAAAACTCGCTTACTTCTGCTCCCATTCTTTCGTCTCCTGACTGGACGCATCCATTTGAAATTATGTGCGATGCATCTAATTTTGCTAATGGCGTTGTCCTTGGACAGCACATCGAGAAGATGCCGCACATAATTTATTACGTTAGCCGAACCTTGAACGAGGCTCAATTAAATTACACAACAACTGAGTAGGAATTCTTAGCTGTTGTGTTTGCAATAGAAAAGTTCAGGCCCTATTTAATCGGCTCTCCAGTCATCATTTACACTGACCACTCAGCTCTTCGCCATCTTTTTGCGAAGGACGCTAAATCTCGGCTAATACATTGGATCCTTTTACTACAAGAGTTTGATCTTGTAATCAAAGACAAAAGAGAATGTGAAAACGTAGTCGCCGACCATCTTTCACGCCTACCTTCTTCGCCTACACTTCACTTTTCTATAAAAGACGTTTTCCCAGATGAGTAGCTCTTGACTGTGTCATGCGAACCTTGGTTCTCAGATATTGTCAATTATTTAGCCACCAGACTTATACCTAATGATTGGTTGAATCAGGACAGACTCCGATTTCTATCCTAAGTAAAACATTTTTACTGGGATGAACCGTATTTATTCAAATACTGTCCCGACCAAATTATTCGTTGGTGTGTCCCCGACAATGAGTTTAAGAGCGTGCTATCTTTTTGCCACGATCAAGCGTGTGGCGGGCATGCATTTTGGCCCTAAAAAGACAGCCGAAAAGATCTTGCAGTGTGGTTTCTACTGGCCACAACTTTTTAAAGACGCTCATGATTATTGCAAGACATGCTCCGGTGTCAACACTTAGGCCGGATATGTAGGAGAAACGAAATGCCGCTCCAACCGATATTGGTTGTTGAAATTTTTGATGTTTGGGGAATAGATTTTATAGGGCCGTTTCCAAATTCTTTTGGGAACGTGTATATTCTCCTCGCTGTTGACTATGTTTCTAAATGGGTCGAGGCAGTGTCCAGCCGGACTAATGACAACAAGGTTGTCGTTAGATTTCTCAAAGAAAACATTTTTTCTCGGTTTGGGCACCGCCGCGCAATCATCAGCGATAATGGAACTCATTTCTGTAATAGGACTTTCGAGTTCTTAATGCGGAAATATTCCATTAATCACAAGCTATCAATGCCCTATCATCCCCAAACTTGTGGGCAAGCCGAGATTTCAAATCGGCAAATTAAAAAAATATTGGAGAAAACGATTTCCAAAAACCGTAAGGATTGGTCGTCAAAACTTATTGATGCCCTTTGGGCATTTCGAACTGCATATATGACCGATCTTGGCATGTCTCCTTATAGACTAGTTTATAGAAAGGCTTGCCACCTTCCAATTGAAATAGAGCATCGCGCATTTTGGGCGATAAAAGTGCTGAATCTTTCTATCGGAGATGCGGGCAGCAATTGAAAGATGCAATTAAATGAATTGAACGAGCTTCGGGATAAAGCTTACGAGAACACGGTGGTCGTCAAAAATCGAAAAAAGGTGTTTCACGATAAACACCTTATGCACAAAACTTTCAAACTTGGTCAACAGGTTTTACTTTACGACACCCGGCTACATTTCCATCCCGGCAAGTTCAGATCTCGATGGAGAGGGCCATTTTTGGTACGCACCGTATATCCGCACGGTGCGGTCGACTTAGAGAATCCGGAGGACGGTTCACTGTTTAAAGTGAATGGACATAGACTTAAACCGTTCCTCACCGCGGACCCTTCGGAGGAGCTCCAGCTGTTGCAGGAGCCGATATACATTGACTGATCTTCCTCCATCTACCCCTAAATTTTGGTTATCCAGCCATAAACAGTGGAAACACTGTTTCAAATAATTTTGGGGGTATGTACCACTTGTAATTATATAAAAACAACATAAAAATATAAAAAATAAAAAATAAAAAAAATTCAAAATTTTGGGGGTGTTTTTTTAGATTTCAGTTTTAATAAATAATAATAAAAAAAGAATAATAATAATAATAAATAAAAATTTACAAATAAATTCCTCTTTAAAAGAGGGCCTTTTTGTAAATAACCAAGAATACCCCTATAAAAAGAAAACGACCCCTTCTCTGATTTCCACCAAACCCTAATTTTTCCTCTCCTCAAACCCTAGCCGCCGCAGCAGCCAGAGCAAGGAGATTCCGTCACATCGCCGCGCTTCCGCCGCCAAAGACCCCTTTGTGCCGCGCAACCGCCGCCGCCTGCAGTCTTCTCCCTCTGAAAACTTCAGAGGAGGTTTGCATTCTCTGTCTCTCTCTGTTAAATTTTTTAGAAATATTCTGCACTTCTCTGATGGCACCCACTTTGCAATTTGAGAGGGAGTTCGCAAAATGTTTGCACACACGGTCTACGATAGTAACTTCGGTGAAGAGATCCGAAGGCGCGGATGGAATTTTTTACTGTTTAACCATCCGAATGCCTTCGCGCTTCCAGATCTCGTCACCCGATTTTACGAGTGCATGGAGGATGGTTGCCTCTCACAACACGGATACATTAGGCAAATTTGGGGGGATAGGGAAATCATAATCGATAGGGACTTCATCCATGAAGTCATCTTAATACCTAGACTACCTACTCATGACCAACCCCTCCAATTCGAGAATTACCTACCCTTGATGGGTAATGATTGTTCGATGGATCCACGTAAAGGCATCCAGTCTAGAACCCTCTTTGCGAACGTATTAACTGTGTGCCGTTGGGCACAAAATAACATTTTTGGTAGTTCGCACAATACGACATTTTTCACACCATCCTTTCATATTGTGCACACCTTGATGACTAAGAACCCAAGCTATGATATGTGCACGGTATTACTTCATTCGATTGGTGCGGGCAAAAGGGCTGCCAATTATCCTGCCCTATGTTGGTGACACAACCGTGTCGCCATTTCCTCCCTGTGGAGGAAATCGAGTTTTATATGCATGGAGGGATCCCTATTAGACCTCTTATTAAAGGCGTATCCACGTCCTACACACGCTTAAATGATGTATAGTCGCGCACTGAGCCGAACGAGGACGTACCCGCCAAGACGCCCCGCTCCAGCTCGACCGCGAGCGAGGAAGAGCTTACCCCTGCAGCACAAGCACGTTTGCTTAGAAGAACCGTTAGAGGGATAGACAGATTGGTAGGGATGGTGACCAACCTGGATCATCGAGTGAAAGAGATAGAGCACGGCATGACCATCCTGCTGGCGAGAGAGGAACGTTCCCGTTCACGTTCGAGGGGACGACGAGGCTTTGAGCAGTGAGGACACTGCTTTTGATAAGTTTGGGGGTGGAGCTGGTTTGTAAATAGTTATCTTTGTATTGCATTTGCATATTTTTTTTGTATTTTTTGTACATATTTGTTTCTTTGCATATTTAATTCTGCATTGCATCTTTACAAAAAATATATATAAAAATTAAAAAAAATTATAAAATATAAAATCAAATAAAAATTGAAATTTTTTAAAAAATATATAAAAATTGAAATATTCAATTTTGGCCATGTTTTGACTTAAGTTCAACATGATGGTTGACTGGTTAGGAAAAACTAGATCCTAAACTCGGTAAATTAAAAATCCTAAAAATAACCTCTCTTAAAGTTTAATTATAGAAAATATATGTCCTTGCAATTTATTTAGAAATAGGCAAATTTTGAGTTCAGTTCTTGGGATAAGTCAAAAAAGGGAAAAGTATTGAAATCTTTATTTGAAGTATAAGTCTGAAAAATAATTCTGAACCTTAAGTCTAAATTCTGAAAATATATACCCTACAACTTGCACTCACACATATCTTGAAACTTGGAATAGTAGAGGATACCTTGAAAGGCTCTTGTATAAAATCCTTAGTATGAAGGAAAATAAAAATAAAATATAAATGGTGAATTAAGAGACATAAAAAAAATAAACACTGGTTTTGTAATAGCTTAAGGCAGCATAAATAAAAAATATAGCGAGGGTGCTTTATCACCTAGTGCCTTAGACCAACTGGTTTGGGAGTTACTGCTAAGCCTTAAGTATTACAAGACGAGTAATTACGCTTAAATACGCAAGCACATTTTGTAATCGGTCATTTAGTACCTCAAGAAGTATTAATGGTCGCATGAAGGATGAGTTAGCAAATTTTATCTAAAAAATTCACCAACTAAAAGTACTTTGGACATGGACAAGAGTATGATAGCTTGAATTGAATTTCCAAGTGTAGGGGTAAAAATTACACACACGTAGGGGTATATGATTGGGGTTTGAATGAGAGATATGAATGAAAGATAGGACTTACACCTTCAGTAGAGATGATAAAAATTCCTAAATTGATATGGAACCTTAGAAGGAAAATTCAAAAGATGCTGAAAGCTTAATAAATTTGCATAACATACACGATCTTAAGTTAAATGATACGTGAGTGTGAAAAATATGGGTTGATGATTTCTAAGTTGAAGATAATAGAATTTCTTGCTAGAATAACAAATTGAAGAATGAAAGTCAACATGCCAAATTGAACGGATTTTGTGGGTAGTATCCGCTGAAAACCCTCATGAGACAACACTCCTCCTATTAGGGACACCTAGAGGTTTAACGGCTTGTTGCACGAGCTCAGTGCAATCGCGTTCCCTGCGAAAGTGATGTTAGGATTTTTCGAGAATAAAATGGTTTTACTCGGGACGAGTAAAAGATAAGTTTGGGGGTATTTGTTCATATCAGAATTTTGCATTATTATATCGCCCATTCTTAATCATATTACAAATAAATAGGTGCTTGTGATCCATGCCTGCTAAATAGTTGCAGGTTACAGGTTCTCGGATCATTACAGTGAAATGCCTTGAAAAGACGCTACAAATGTGATGCTACGACCAATAATAGATGAATCCGTATGATACCGCCTAACAATTCAAGGAACAAATGAAAATCAGCAAACAATTCAATGCACAAAGCATAAGGGTAGCACAAGATACAAGACTTCAAAGCGAAGCTCACGGTAAAAGTTCACATAATTTTGCACTGTTGGAAATCTGGAAGAAAGTAGAAAAAATTCTGAGGAACCAAGTGAAGAAAACAGAAGGAAAAAGCAACATGAAGCAGCCCTGACAAGTTGAACTCAAGACCCCACTATATGGCCGCGGAACCGTGGACAAACATGGCATTCTGCCGCGGTTTCGCGGCCGTGCAGTGCACGTGTCGGTGCACGTGTCAGTGGGTGTCGGTGCTTTGACCCGGCTTTCTTAAGGTAGTTCTATAATTTCGTGTATGGATCAGATGTAAAACCTAGGGTTTCTCCAATCTATAAATAGGAAAGCCAGAAGCCTAATTAGGCATGCTTCTTTTTAATTCTAGATCTAAAATTTTTAATTCCTTTGTAATCGTCAAGAGTGCATCAATAAAGTAAGACTTTTTATCTGAATTTAATTCTCGCAATTTTTTTATCTGTCTTTTATTATCTGCAATTTAGTTAGTCTATTAAATAAAATTTATAAAAATGAATTTCAGTGTTAACTCCCTAATGAGTGAGTAATTCCTCACTTGTTAGGATTGGGATAGGGAAGGTTTGAGTGAAGAAAATCTCTCTCACTCCTTTCCTTAACCCTATAATTTTAATTAATACGGACTCTATTTAAATGAACCACACACCGCTCACTACGGCACCCTATCTTACAAGATAGCGGTGATTTTCTAGTTAGACCGGTTGTGATTGATTTAAATAGAGATTAGGGCTAAGAGTTACGAAAGGATGGACAAGGAACAAAATGAAGAAACTAAGTTTCTTCCTAGTCGTGCTAATCCTCTTTGTTGACTATTATCCTAACACCTATATTCTTAACTAGGGCAAAGAAAGCAGTGAGTAGAATCCATATTCTAAAACTAACTTAATCCTAACCTTAGCAAGCATTTAAATCAATTGAATCTCATTCTTAGATACTAAAACAAAACCACCATTCTTTTGGACTTAACTCGTTAGAACTTAAAGAAAGAACATCTTTTCCCTGTGGACCGACCCGTACTCAATTGGCTAGCTACCAAGCGATACCGTCTTGATTGCGGTAATCTTTAATTTAAAACGCAAACGCAAAATCGCGAACAATCAGACCCTCTAGAAGAACATACTAACCTTAACTCGATTCTATGCCCACGGAACCGCGATCGAACCCTAGGGTTTGCCGTAGTTTCGAGGTGTCATAGGTGAGGCATTGGTTGACTCCTTCTACAGCTGGTCCATGGACACCGTGGCATGGTTTTTGAGTATTTTTTACTTTGCTCAAGTGTTGAGCTCACGGGGTAATTTATGAGTGTATGTTGATTCGATCGAAACGTTAAACATTGTCTTGATATATCTATAATGTGATACAATATGTGGAATTTATAGAATTAGGCATGAAATCCGCAATATGTGATATTTCGGGTTTACGATGTCTAAGATGATTTTGGATTCCAAATATTATAGTTTTTCACTTTTCTTTTCTGCGACCGTAAGTGTAGTATGTGGTGTATCGCCGGCTTCGTTGCTATACATCAACGACAATTGGGATACGCATACTTGCTTACGTTGATGATATGAGATATTATGTGTTGCTGTGATATGTTATATTGGATCGTCGTGTTCTGAATAGCCGGGGGTTTTATGTGAGATGAGAGTTTTAATTTTCATTCATGTAAAATTCATTGTATGTAATATTCTTTTATTGGGGCACTTCCGGGTTGAGGATGATGTCACCATTGTATATTATTTACTTTTCCGCATTAGAATAGACCCAAGGAGGGGAGCACAAGTAACAAGGTTCTAGGGTCCAGTGGGAGGCCATCTCGAGGAGTCGAGACCGGGTCTCCTAACCCTAGAATTGGCAGCGTTACTTGCCGCTCTCGTAGGGGTTTAGGGATGTGGATTTGGCTATTCATCGCGACCGTGGAATCCGTGTTTTATACGGGCTCAAAATAAAACACGGACCTCCTAGTATATCCAATATTTCATATGATTCTTCTGTTGCTGATATACTGTGATATGATCATATTATATGCGTGAGACGGATGCTTTATTATTGTATATACGATATATAATAAACGTTGTTTATGTTTTACAGCCGCGCTAGTCCCGCCCCGCTATGCCGTTAGTTAAGTAACCTAACGGCGCATAACGGGACACTGTGGCGAATGCGGATGGCATAAGCGTACGTTGTATTTTCGTTTCTTCTGTGATACTTTGGAAGCTTAAGTGATGGGATTCACTAATGAGATTAATGAAAGAAAAAGAAACTTAAAAGATGTTGTATAATCAAATTTTATAAAAAGGGTAGCTCTAGTTTTTGCTTTGCATAGTGGTATTCCTTGCAGAATATCCAGCATCTTATTTGATAAGGAAAGAGACGAGATCCCTTCACCGGGAGTGACCTCTTTAGCGAAACTAGCAGATGCTATAACTCACTCGGTTTTGTTTTTGATTGCGTCTATAGTTCTTGCTTTGCATAGTGGTATTTATGAAATATCCATCACCTTATTCGATAAGGAAAGAGCCGAGATCCCTTCACCGGGAGTGACCTTTTTAGCAAAACTAGAAAAAGCCTAAAAAACACTCCTTTTCAAAATCACTTGTTTCTACAACGATATCAAGTTCATTACGCAAAAGGTTCTCATAAAAATCTGTCGTAGCCCTCCGTTATTTCAGATAACTACTACTTAGTATCCGTGCTACGTTTGTTGACCATATTAAGGCGTAGTGTGCGGTAGCTAATCAGTGCTTATCTTCTAAAACATGTGATGTGATTTGATTAGGGTAGTCGTACGACTTTGTTGACCATATTAAGGGTCGTACGGATGGGTTTAATTCAATCGGGAAATGACGGGTTGAACTTGGCTAGCGCTTATGATTTGTTGACCATGTTAAGGTCATAAGTTGCTAGGGACAAAACTATTATCATGAATTTCAAGTGTTGAAATTTGCAATGAGATTGCATACCTTCTATGAGATAGTTGGATCCCGATACCCACTGCGAGTAAAAGTTACTCTTGGGAGAATTTTACACATGACAATTAGCCGATCAAGTAGGTGTCTAGAAAGGTGTTAACGGGGTTAAGCCTCTGGGAAAACGAGGTTTATTTTAATTAGGTCCGTACGAAAGCACGGGGAACCTCCCTCAAAGTACCAACACTGACCTGGCCGAAAGATTGGCGAACTTGTAAGGTGTAATTAATCCCGGCTAATCTTACCTTTTAGGGTTTGAAGGAAGATTTGATGAAAACAGTGGGAGCCATCCTGATTAGATAAGATAATAACCAATCTAATCTTGCAAGAGCATACGCTAAAGTGTTTTCTTCTCTCTCTCTCTCCAGGTAGCGAGGCCTTAATCAAGATAATAAAATGGATGTATTGGCTGAACCCGCTTATTATACTGAGCAGGGGAACGTTGGTCCCTCTCCAACTTATAATTGTTATAAATCCGAGTATGCCGTTAGTTAAGTAACCTAACGGCGCATAACGGGACACTGTGGCGAATGCGGATGGCATAAGCGTACGTTGTATTTTCGTTTCTTCTGTGATACTTTGGAAGCTTAAGTGATAGGATTCACTAATGAGATTAATGAAAGAAAAAGAAACTTAAAAGATGTTGTATAATCAAATTTTATAAAAAGGGTAGCTCTAGTTTTTGCTTTGCATAGTGGTATTCCTTGCAGAATATCCAGCATCTTATTTGATAAGGAAAGAGACGAGATCCCTTCACCGGTAGTGACCTCTTTAGCGAAACTAGCAGATGCTATAACTCACTCGGTTTTGTTTTTGATTGCGTCTATAGTTCTTGCTTTGCATAGTGGTATTTATGAAATATCCATCACCTTATTCGATAAGGAAAGAGCCGAGATCCCTTCACCGGGAGTGACCTTTTTAGCAAAACTAGAAAAAGCCTAAAAAACACTCCTTTTCAAAATCACTTGTTTCTACAACGATATCAAGTTCATTACGCAAAAGGTTCTCATAAATATCTGTCGTAGCCCTCCGTTATTTCAGATAACTACTACTTAGTATCCGTGCTACGTTTGTTGACCATATTAAGGCGTAGTGTGCGGTAGCTAATCAGTGCTTATCTTCTAAAACATGTGATGTGATTTGATTAGGGTAGTCGTACGACTTTGTTGACCATATTAAGGGTCGTACGGGTGGGTTTAATTCAATCGGGAAATGACGGGTTGAACTTGGCTAGCGCTTATGATTTGTTGACCATGTTAAGGTCATAAGTTGCTAGGGACAAAACTATTATCATGAATTTCAAGTGTTGAAATTTGCAATGAGATTGCATACCTTCTATGAGATAGTTGGATCCCGATACCCACTGCGAGTAAAAGTTACTCTTGGGAGAATTTTACACATGACAATTAGCCGATCAAGTAGGTGTCTAGAAAGGTGTTAACGGGGTTAAGCCTCTGGGAAAACGAGGTTTATTTTAATTAGGTCCGTACGAAAGCACGGAGAACCTCCCTCAAAGTACCAACACTGACCTGGCCGAAAGATTGGCGAACTTGTAAGGTGTAATTAATCCCGGCTAATCTTACCTTTTAGGGTTTGAAGGAAGATTTGATGAAAACAGTGGGAGCCATCCTGATTAGATAAGATAATAACCAATCTAATCTTGCAAGAGCATACGCTAAAGTGTTTTCTTCTCTCTCTCTCTCCAGGTAGCGAGGCCTTAATCAAGATAATAAAATGGATGTATTGGCTGAACCCGCTTATTATACTGAGCAGGGGAACGTTGGTCCCTCTCCAACTTATAATTGTTATAAGTCCGAGCAGGAAATAGGAGAATATCCAGATTCTCACGCCGCCCAAACGAAGAATAAGCATGCTGATGCATCTTCTTCGGGTGTGTTAGTAATCGAGAACTGTTTCTCAGTTCACTCTACGTCCTGGGCATTAGATATCGGATCGGGATCCCACATATGTAATATGTTACATGGGCTACGGAAAGGTAGGGAACTGGGAGAGGGTGATCATTCCGTAAGAGTAGGGAATTGTGCAAATGTTGCAGCCAAAGCAGTTGGCGAATATCACCTTGTATTACCAAATGGTAATACATTGATTCTGAACGAATGCTATTACATTCCGACCCTGATATGCAATCTTATATCAGTTTCTTTATTGAGTAAAGAGGGATATAATTTTGTAGTACAAGATAATGTTATGAACATCTTCCTGAATCAAAAGTTGATTGGATCAGGCTCGTTAAATAATGGCATGTACGTTCTCAATCAAACTACAGTACTTAATGTGCAAAACACACACAAGAGGAAGAGTTCAGAAATGAACGAATCGTTCTTATGGCATTGTAGACTGGGTCATATCAATGTGACACGACTAGCTAAGTTATATAAGGATGGATATTTGAATCCGTTCAAATTTTCATCTTATGACACTTGCCAGTCATGTCTCAAAGGCAAAATGACCAAAACTCTGTTTAGTGGATACGGAGAAAGAGTTACAGAACTCTTGGGACCGATACATAGTGATATATGTGGTCACATGTCTACACAGGCCAGGAATGGTTCCTCATAATTTATTACATTCACTGACGATCTCTCATGATACGGACATGTGTTCCTGTTGAAACACAAGTCTGAAGTTTTTGAGAAATTCAGAGAATATAAACACGAAGTCGAGAACCAAACGGGTAAAAGTATTAAGATCCTTCGATCTGATCGAGGAGGAGAATACTTGAGCAATAAGTTCCTGGACTATTTAAAAGAGAATGAGATTCTCTCTCAGCTTACTCCTCCACATACACCACAGCACAACGGTGTATCGAAACGGAGGAATCACACCTTATTAGATATGGTGCGCTCTATGATGAGCACCGCTGAGTTACCTATTTCCTTTTGGGGTTATGCGCTTGAGACAACAGCATACATATTGAATCAAGTTCCATCTAAATCAGTGCCTTCAACCCCATATGAGATATGGAGGGGAATGAGACCATATTTTAAACGATTTAAGATATGGGGTTGTCCGGCCTATGTCAAAAGGCAAAATCCGGACAAGCTCGAGGCACGATCAGTTCTTTGCAAGTTTGTGGGATATCCAAACAATTCTCAAGGATATATTTTCTACCACGCTGAGGAACAAAAAGTGTTTGTTTCTCAATATGCCACCTTTTTAGAAAAAGAATTTCTTGCAAAGGAAATTAGTGGCAAAGAGGTAGAGCTGGAAGAAGTTCCAGCGGCACAAACTGCAACTGAAGATTTAGTGGAACCAGAGGATTCGATAGTTCTCGACAAACCCCAGCCGCTCCGCCGATCTAGTAGGGGTCCTCATCCACCTGAGAGATACTACGGTTTTCTCATAGACGGTGGGAGCGAGGATTGCATCATGGAAGATGATGACCCGACTAGCTTCGAGCAGGCCATCACGAGTGGAGACTCTGTGAAATGGCTGGATGCATTGCGATCAGAATTGGAATCCATGTACACCAACAAAGTATGGACTTTGAAAGTTGCTCCTGAAGGGGTAAAACCCATTGAGAGCAAATTGATCTTTAAGAAGAAACTTGGTGTATATGGAAAAGTTGAGACTTTCAAGGCTAGACTTGTTGCAAAGGGTTTTCGTCAACGACCAGGTGTGGATTATGACGAAACCTTTTCTCCAGCGGCTATGCTTAAGTCCATTCGGATCTTACTTGCCATTGCTGCATACCATGACTACGAAATCTGACAAATGGATGTTAAGACCGCCTTTCTAAATGGTGATTTAGAGGAGTGTGCGTACATGACTCAGCCAGAGGGCTTCGTAGACAGTGGGAGCAGCGAAAAGGTGTGCAAGCTGCTTAAATCCATCTACGGGTTAAAGCAGGCATCGCGGAGTTGGAACATCTGCTTTGATGTGGTAGTCAAAGAGTTTGACTTCATCAAGAACGTAGATGAACCTTGTATCTACAAGAAGGTTGCAGAGAGTAAGGTTGTCTTCTTCGTATTGTACGTGGATGACATACTCTTGATAGGAAATGATGTTCCTATGCTGCACTCAGTCAAGCTCTTCTTATCACATAGATTCTCAATGAAAGATTTAGGTGATTCCTCCTGTATTTTGAGAATTAAGATCTATAGAGATAGATCTAAAAGGATACTGGGATTGTCCCAATCCAGGTACATTGACACCATACTAAAGAGGTTTAGTATGGAAGAATTCAAGCGTGGGAACCAACCCACGATTTCTGAACTCACTCTCTCCAAAGAGATGTCTTCTAAGACAGATTTGGAGAGAGCTCGCATGCAAGGGATACCCTATGCTTCGGCAGTAGGCTCTATCATGTACGTGATGCTATGTACCAGACCCGATGTAGCATACTCACTAAGTGTAGTGAGTAGGTATCAAGCAGATCCTGGAGAGAGTCACTGGACAGCTGTGAAGAACATTCTCAAGTACTTGAGAAGGACTAAGGAGATGTTCTTGGTGTATGGTAACGGAGAACTTCAGGTGGAGTCCTTTACCGATTCAAGCTTCCAAATTGATAAGGACGACTCTAAGTCGCACTCGGGATTTGTCTTTACCCTGAATGGAGGGGCGGTTTGTTGGAAGAGTTCCAAGCAAGAAACCGTGGCAGACTCGACGATGGAGGCTGAATACATCGCTGCCAACGATGTTGCAAAAGAGGCTGTCTGGATGAAGAAGTTCATCACTGAACTTGGTGTGGTTCCGTCCATTAAGCATCCAATACCTTTGTATTGTGATAACAATGGAGCTGTGGCTTTGGCCAAGGAACCCAGGTCCCATCAAAAGTCCAGAAATATTCTGAGGCGGTATTACCTGATCTTAGAGATAGTTGATCGCCGTAAGATCGAGGTCAGGAGAGTTGACACGAAGGACAACACTGCGGATCCACTCACGAAGGCCATACCCCAGATACAATTTGAGAGACTTTTCGGGATGTTGGGTATGAGATACTACAACAGCTGGCCTTAGTGCAAGTGGGAGATTGTTAGTTGTATATATGCCCTAGAGGCCATTGTTGTACATATGATGTATATTATAGTGGATGCTTGGATATATATAGAGAGGACTTTCTTTCTCAATATGATAGTATGCTATCTGGTTTCACTTTGTCTAAACATGTTGACTTGTATTGGTTTACTGTCTTGCTCTCACATGTTGATAAAGCTCTTAGGATATGTACTCGACTACTAGGACTATAATGCAGATCATGCTAGTGGGGACATGGTAATCCAAGAGTACATTATATAACTGTTCCTAGTCGAGGGTGTATCGAGACAGGGTATCGATACACCAGAGTAGACTAGCGTATACGCATCTTGACCCATATGATGGGCGATGGATGATCCCATATCTATTGGTGTTTGACATCAAAGATGGTGTACGGGTGCTCAGTGGAGACTGGATACACTTAACGGACTCGGCGAGAACTCCTAGATGGTATTATACCTATCGTCAGATAGCAGTTCTCTGGTGACACTGGTACAGGTTAGTCTGTAGACCCGATATCGTCATAGAGTCTTGTGTGATTCCCACTGTGCTTTGATTTCCATCTTACCACGTTCAAGAGAACGTGCAAAACGGTGGCTTTTGGTTATAGTCCTGAATCACATGGAGGCAATGAGCGATAGGAGGGGTTTCGTCTCTCCCGGTATTGGGGGTTGATGTTGCGCCGTGTTTAATTGGCTATAACTGGAAGTCCCTGGCCAGGGCTGATATGGAGATATACTGGTAAGCGTTATCAGTAGTTTCTCGACCCGTTATGAGCCTCACATCGACACGACTTATCGGTTACTGGGGTCTGACGTTCATCGCCCTTAGACTGGATATGCGACATATGAGACAAAGAGACCGGACTGTACGGTAGTGTTACTGATTGGCTTGACGGGAGTTTTGACAGCTTCGCTGGTTTTCTTCTGATCACTCAATACCCGGGTGGCCGTTACGTTTAGCTAACCGCTTATGGCTTGTGGGTGTTTGATATGATCATCACCCACTGCCGGCGTATTGACGAGTCTTAGAGTCCCACACAGGAGTTTCCTAACTCAGGCGAAACGATGTGGTTTGCATATGAGATATGCGCGGGACCCGATTGAATGCGAGTATGTGATACCGTATATTAATCGGGCGTTTTTCTATTGGTCAGGTTGTATGTGATATGACCGGTTTGTTAAATCAAGTGTTGATACCGTATCTAATACGCACGTCACATCATATTTTGCCCGGACAAACATTTTCGTTGCGGGACTCTAAAGACTTGTCAATACACTAGCAGTATGTTAAACATGATTATATTCGATTGAATTCGAAACACTTTCAGATTCAATCCTTTCACGGGTTAACTCACATGCTCGTCAGCGGTACTAACTGCACATAACGGCTACCTAGGTATGAGCAAAATAACGGCAGGTTGACGAGTGAACTCATCTGGACCCGACAAAGTCTATAAACAACGAATACCATACAGTCCGGTCTTTTCGTCAAAGAGTATTATATACCGGGTCTGGGGGGTGGAATCTGTTAGACCCCCATTAATCCGATAAGTCGTGTGACATAGAACTCATAACCTAAATTATACGCATTTTGAACTTTAACATTATTTATCCAGCTATGAGTACATTATTTACTAAATCATAAGATTATTTATCGAATCATAACATTGTTAATCAAATCGTTACACTATTTATCATAATATAATTGTATCCATCAAATCGTAACATATATTTCATGAAATATTTAAAGTGTACTATGACAATACATACACAAATACGTATACAAATCAATATTTAGGCTTAGAAGAAACTCAGTACGTAACATATTTTGGATTTTTCATAATTTTGAAAGTTTTTGGGTTTCGAAATAAATCAAGTTAAAAAACTGGGCTATGAAACAATTTCTATTTTTTGCAATATGTTTCTAGTGTTGCCTTTGATGACTCGAGTCTGAAATATTCTGGTGCCTCTTTATTGGTGCCTCTTTATTTGTCTCACCTTGTAGCAAAGTAGAATGTCTCTCTTAATTTTCTACACAAATGAAACAAGGTTGCTGTCAGGACTTAATATATTTCACCCACTTGACCAATGATTCTTGCATTTGGTATGGATAATTTAACCAAACTACATAAAACTAATTTTTTTCATAATTGTTATGTGATGCATTTTACATCTTTATATGGAACTCTTTTTAATTCTCTCTCTCTTTTGTACACCTTTATAATTATGTTTTATTCAATTTTGCACTTATTTTTTTTAAAATGCTTATATCATGTTACATATAGAAAATGCCTTTTATTCAGTTCTCAACCACAAAGACAAATGAACAAAGTTTATGGTCATTTTTATAAATGATGCGATGCCTTGTTGTTCAAGCTGATATAGAGGATGTTATTGAAGAATTTTTGGAACTTTAGATTGAGAATAAGTGGAAACTAAAATAAAAGAGAACCGACGTTTTTAGATCAACTTTCAAAATCCATAAGCTTGAGCCGACTAGTTTTGGTCCATGTTCGGTCTGTTGAACTTGTCTAGCTTGTGTTGAGCCCTAGCCGAGCTCGGTCGAGGAGGAGGAGATCGAGCTTCAATTGCCGGCGTCCAAGTCAAGCCCAAGTCAAGTTTCGTGTTGTTCCCTCTTCATAGATTTACAGTGGCGAAGATGAATCAATAAGGGGGCAGTGACATTTGATGAGGAATAGGTTTGAGAAGAATCACGAGCTACGAGAAGAAAAGGATGAGGTTAATGTTTTATATTCAAAATCCTAATAAAATTTCATATACATTCTTGTTTTATAAATGTTCATAAGAGTTAATGAGAAGTAGGTATGGTATACCATACATTTAACATTTTTTTTTAAGTACGTGTAATGAGCCGATATCGAACGAGCCTCTCTAATCTCAAGTTCGGCTTGTTTAATAAACGAGTTGAGTTTTTTGGCTCAAGTTCGGCTTATTTATAAACGGACCGAGCTTGAAAGACATGTTATTAATACGAATCATAACCGAACCCGAGCTGGCACGTTCAATTACCACCCCTAGTTTAGATAAACAGGAAGAAGATATAGAGGTTACAATGTTTAAAATTTTAATTCAAAAAATTCAATTAAAATATTTAAATAGGATAATAACGTGGATATTGAGAAATAGATCGAATGGTTTCTCTCTCGCGCGCGTACACACAAATAACACCTTGTGGATTCATATTTCGGATGGGGAAAATTGTCTTCAAAATGCGCACTGCTCAGTTTACCCAATAAGCACAATTGTTAGCTTCTCTAACCATATCATAAATCCTCCATCCTCACCATCTTTGCATCATTTGATAGGACAACCCGTTCCTTTGAGATTTTATTAATGAGGAACGGATTATCCGCTAGTAGCTAATATTAAACCGTCCAATCCGATGGTCTCCGTTCTGGCTATCTTGTTTTACACATGGAGTGATCAATATGTCTGAAATTTTAATTAATATAATGCATTACAAGTGATGGATCAAGCATCTAAAGATTGGATGTCTTTTAATCATAATAAAAATGTCATAAATCGGAAACACTTGATGGAGAACATACAAGGTGTCCAATCGATTGAAATTTCACACGCAAAGATCACTCCACGTGGCTTTTAATCATAATACAAATATCTTGGTATTTGTATCTTTTCTTGGTGAAAGAGAATTATAAAAAATCATATAGAAGATGAGCTCTATTCCAACGGTCCAAAGTAAGAAATGGAGGTCTAATATGAAGATGGGCCTCTCTAACTTCCCTAACTTAAGACCCACTTTAAAGCCCATTAATAATGGGCCTCAAGAGGTGCAAAAGGGCGTCAAAAGCGTCTCGACATGTCGACATGTTATGGTTACTAAAACAACAAAAAAAAGGCTCAAATACAGGAAACCCTCCCTAATGTTTGCCCCAAAACTGGAAAATCCCCCTTCATATGAGAATCTGCGCTTTTCCTCTTTCACTTAATTTCAGTTAAATTTTTCATCCAGCATTGTTGTGACGTGATGTAAATATCCCTGGCTTACTCTAAATGTAATTTTTGTTCTTTCTTATTTTGTAGGGGCATTTTAGTCAGGTCATATAATTTTTGGGTGTACAATCTAGCAAGCAGGAGGTTTTTAAACCTTAAGAAGGCTTTCTATTTTTTCCGCCAGATGTGAGGAGAATTTCCTGAATTTAAGACAATAAAAATTGAGCTCCTATTTCTTAACCTACTAATTGGGGTGTGGTTCCAGTGAAGAGTGTCTTTGAAGATTTTTGACATAAGCGGATGTTTAAAATTTAATATGGATGGTGTCTGAATAGAATCTTGGTTCCTTTTTATGTCGGGTTGGAGCCATTAAAGCGGTGAGATATAGAAATTTCCGATGTATGTGCGGCAAGAATGGGTATATTGCAAGTCCAAAATTACATTGAGATAAAGTGCATTATTGAGTATGACTCATTAAATATTATGCATCGGATCTATTCAATTTATTTATACACGAACCAAGGAGGCATTTATATATTTATTTATACGGGGGTATACACGAGTTTTCGACATAAGCGGGTTCCATCCAATAAGACTTGAGCCTTATGGAGTTTTGTCTCCATTTTATATCTTATACCGATGTATTTCTCATAATTTTTCCATCATGGGACCATGTTATCCATATATCTTAACACTCCCCCTCACGTAGATTGTACAACACATATTTCCAACGTAGGATTATATTACTATATTATCCACATATCTTAATAACCCCCGCTCCTCACGTGGATCATACAACACATATTTTCAACGTGGGATTATGTTATCCATATATTTTAACACTCCCTCTCACGTGGATCGTACAACATATATAGAGGCAAGTTTTTCAGAGTTCAAGTAATTTTTCCTACGCGGGACTGTGTTATCCACATATCTCAACACTCCACATTACGCGCAACGTGGTTATCACGTGGATCGTACAGCCTCTTAAAGATCACCACGGCACAAAAATGCTAGTCTATCAAAGGCATGAAGACGGCTCTCTCACAGAGATGCTATTAAAGTATGTACTCCAATAATGTTCAACCTAGCTCTGATACCATATTAAGTTTTTTTAATATACACGAACAAGGGGCCGATTATAGGATACATATATATGGGCTTACGACATAAGCGGGTTCCTTCCAATAAGACTCAAGTCTTATGGAGGTTTGTCTCATCTTATTTCTTATACACATGTAGCTCTTATAGTTTTTCCAATATGATACTATATTATCCACATATCTCAATCGCTAACCCAATCCCTTTATGGTCGATCCCTCATACCATAAATGAGTGCCGTCAACTTTTGCAAGATAATCCACACGGTTCAATCAAGAACATCAGAAGGTGTCACGTCCCACTTCCTAAAAGAAGGTGAAGAGTGGCGTAGCACGGTCCGCAACCTAACTGTATTGAAGAAGGTATATTCAATACAGTTACGTTAAGCGTAAGAATGAATCATAGTGAGCAGGGTTGTGTACAAAAATAAAACAATAAAGCGAAAAGCATTTATTTCCATTAACCAATTTTATTACATTCCAGAGAAAGAGCAATACAAACTAATTGGTTTAATTACATCAAAGAAAACAAAGCCCTAAACAAGTGGGCAACAAAGTAAACTAATCAATCCTCCGATGCCAACTCTACATAATCTTCATTAGTCGGTTCCTCACCTAGATTTTCATCATAAAACTCATTCCCATCTAACGGACATTCTAAAAAGGGTAAAAGAGAGAAAGTTCGTCAGCGAGTTATACTCGGGTAGAATTGCCTCATAATAAAGTAAAGGTATAGAAACGAACATGTGTATATAATGAATATGATGTACAATTGTGCAGACATAAAGTAAGGGGTGTAAATGTTTGAAATGAACAAACTTAAGACATTTTGGTAAGAGGTATTTATGAGCATGAGTATGTTGTAAGTTATATGTAGGAAGTATAGGTGAATGTAAAAGTTTGTATTAGTTTGTTAAATAAGGGTCCAGATACTCGCGATTATTCCGTTGTGGCCACGGAACAATAACTGGGGAAGTGAAATATAACGTTTCACTTCTCGGGATCATGATCAAGTAGTAGGGGAATCCGAGTTCCGAATTATCCTTGCCTAATCAAACTACCTATACCCGCTATTCAGTATATAGGTTCGGACGAATTAGAGTTAGTGCGTATACTTCTAGGCATGGAATTTCCACATTGTATAGTCGCCCATATATTGGACTGTTCATCCAGAATATCGGGATCTTCATATTTGTATAGTCGTCCACACTTTGGACTGTTTATGTCACGCCCCGCTTCCCAGAGTACGCAAGATTTGGGCACGTGACATAGCCAACCATGCTACCTGTGGGTAGGAAGTATCCATCCACAGTCACATTACGGTTGTAAGGATATCAAGAACAAGATAAAACTAATCTAATACATGTCCAAATCCATAATAACAAGAATCAATAAACAATAAGTTTGGAAGCTAATGATCCAATACAATGAATAAACAGTATGTCCCGTAATGCGGGCTCACATCTGGAAATGAAATGACATAAATAAACTAAACTCTAAGGAACTCACAGTTCAGCCTGCTGGCTGAAGTACTCCTGCTCGGTCGTAGACAGTGGTACGGGATCTGGGCCATGCAAAACCCAGACGTCAGCGCGTCATGATATCAAGAATACAGTATAAACATGGTAATAAACAATGCAAGCATGAACAGGAATACAGCAGTAATAAGAAGTAACAAGCAGGGTAATGTGCAACGGTGACTAAACTGTCCTATCAGGTTTTCTACTCTATAGTCTTTGAAACCAATTGATGAATCGTCGATGTAACTCAATAGTATCCCGTGCGTGCCCGGGACCACGGTCATGACCTTCGGGGCTGAATCCGAGACGTGCCGCTAAGCAGTAAAAGGTAGTAGGATGGACGAGTGATGTCAGCATCAACACTCCGGAGCTGGCCAAGCCCGTAAGACTGATCAGAACAATGTATCGAACTGTTGAGTTACAAGTCGATTTCACCTTTGATTTCCCCATACCCCCAAACTATGTATGTCAGGTCAGGTATTCAGTAGTCAAGGACTAATGCCAACACAAGGTCGAGTAAAAGTAGGTCTGTCTGGATCGACAGCAGGAATGGTTAGGTTTGTCGGCATTAGGCATGAAATCATGAAACAGGTAATATCATGGTACAACAGGATGAGTCGGTATGTATGTATACGTCAGGTGTAGCAGGGTCAGGTCAATATGTCGTGCAATCGGGTAAGTGCTCACAACCGGTAAACAATCAATAATGAACAACAGCAGGAAACAGTATTTAACCACAATATTCCATATAACTACAGTGATGTTTATATTCTCTTATTAACATGTTCAATCATCTTTAGGGTGTAATAGCCACAAGGTAAAGCAATATTCACAATTATAAATTAAGGAACTACATGAAATTATACTAAATGTAATAATTGTCTCAAGAATGGTTTAACAGTTCAAGCAGATATGATTCAGTCGTTTTATTTAGTTAAAGCATGGATTGATGTGGGTTAATTAATTACGAGGAACGGTTGTAACGATTCCATTATGAGGATAACAGCAATATTACGATATCAAATGCCATCATTAAGTTACGGTATTAAATAGTTTGAATTAAATTGCGTTGCAAGACTAGATCTCGCACGCTAGCATGTTCAAGCAAGTATTCAGATACTTGCCTCGACGGTCTGCAAACTGGAACACGGATGCGATGTCGGTAGAAACCACGATAAGATAGCACGGGCCACGGATCGAGTCCCAACAGAGGTCAACGGGATCACACGGACCAGGGGGCTTCGCTGGAGC
The DNA here is from genome assembly GCA_030015575.1 of Agapanthus africanus. Lineage (NCBI taxonomy): Eukaryota > Viridiplantae > Streptophyta > Magnoliopsida > Asparagales > Amaryllidaceae > Agapanthus > Agapanthus africanus. Next base: position 256,728,086 of record JASDDO010000006.1, on the reverse strand, counting down.
GTCGGGTTCGCCAAGACGGCACGGTCGGGTTCCGGCAACGACAAAAGGGAGCGAAGTTAGCAAAACGATGGGATACAAGCGACTACGACCAGCAAGGGGAATGATTTGCACAAAGGAAGGAAAGGGGACACTTACAGAGAGGTATACCAGGTGACCCCGGCGAGCTCGACGGCGCTGGAACGCCGGCGAAGCGACGGCAGCGGCTGCAGCGAGGGTTGAAGGCTTCGGGGTGCGCGGGATAGGGTGCTGCGGCGAGCTGGAGGAGAGGGGGTCGGCTCTGGTGGTCGAGGGGAAGAAGTAGGTGGTCGGAGGTGGCGTCGACGAGGTCGCCGGCGCGCTTCTCCGGCGAACAGCGGAGGTTAGGCGAGGGGTTATGGGCTCGGGTTGGTGGTCCGGCGAGGGGAGGAGGGAAACGACGACGAGGTCGGGACGAGGAGGGTGAGAGGGAGTCGCGGGAGTCGTCGACGACGAGGGGTGGCGTCGACGGCGAGGTCTGCGATGGTGGAGGCGAGGTCTGCGTTGGGTGCAGGCGCGGGAGTCGTCGGGAAACGGGAGGAGGAAGGCGCGGCGGTCGAGGAGGCGTTGCTGGCGGTGACGGCGAGGTCGCAGTGGCGATGGTGGCTGCGCGAGTACGAGGCTAGGGTTAGGGTTTGTTGGGTTCTCGTGGTGGGGAGGAAGATGGTTGAGGCGGCTGCATGCATGGGTATTAATATAAGAAGAGAGAGAGAGGGATAGGAGAGAGAGAGAGATTGAGAGAATATTGAGAGAAGAGAGAGAGAGAGATGGGGAAAACGAGGCGGGTCCCACGAGCTCGATTGTGAGCTCGTGATTGGCTGGGCGGTTAAAGAGAAAATACTTGGTTAAGGATTTGAGGAAAATAACTGTTAGGAATATATTCGCAGGTATATTTTAGTTTTATATATATATTAAATTGAAACGGGCCCTTTTTGGCGCGAAATGAAACATTTCCAAATCGCGCCCGGGTTGCTCCCAAATGTTACAAATTCAAATTATAGGATTTTAAGCGGGTTTTAAATTTTGAAAAGAGGTGTTTAATGATTAAAATGCATGCCCCCAAGTCGGACACTTGCACGCGCGCGTAGTCGCCCAAACTTGCCCGTTTAGCCAAACGGAACGGAATCTCGACACGCGGACGGTACCACGCAACTAGTGGCGACGAGTAGGCTAACAAGGACATCTTAAATTTTATTTTCGGAGTTAAAATTTGTTATGTGCCAAAATGACTTAACCGGGTGAAATTTAGCAATAAACACCAGAAAATCAGGAAAATTGGAAATGAGCAAACCACAACCCTCAACTTGTAATATAAATAGTATTATTGGGCTCGGGTGTTACATCATACCCAACTACAAAAGAATTTCGTCCTCGAAATTCCAAGAATACAAGATAGCTAACTACTGGAAAAGGTGAGGGAATTTCTGTCGGATCTCGTCTTCTCGCACCCAAGTGGATTCTCCATGCGATCGGTTACCCCAAGAGACTAGCACAAGAGGGATAACCTTGTTCTTAAGAACCTTTTCTCTTCGATCCTTGATTTCAACTGGTCGCTCCTCGAAAGTCAGATCCTCTCGCACAGTCAACTCCGAATGATCCAAGACATGAGTCTCATCACGAACATACCTCCGTAGTTGAGACACATGAAACACGTCGTGAACTCCTGCTAATGACGGCGGTAATGCCAACCGGTACGATACCTCTCCAGCACGCTCCAATATCTCGAAGGGTCCAACGAATCGGGAACTAAGCTTTCCCCGACTTCCAAAGCGAATCACCCCTCTAGTCGGTGATATCTTCAGGAATACCAAATCACCCACGGCGAGTTCTAGAGGTCTTCTTGACGTGTCGGCCCAACTCTTCTGTCTGTCTTGAGCTGCCTTCATATGCTTCCTGATTGTATTCACCTTCTCGACTGTCTGTACCACCAAATCTGGTCCGAGTAACCTTCGTTCACCAACATCATCCCAACAAACAGGTGAACGGCACTTACGACCATACAGTGCTTCAAACGGGGCCATCTGAATAGTTGCTTGGAAGCTGTTGTTGTACGAAAACTCCACCAGGTGTAGATGATCTTCCCAAGAACCTTTGAAGTCCAACATGCAAGCCCTCAACATATCTTCAAGGGTCTGGATCGTTCTCTCCGATTGTCCATCATTTTGAGGATGATAGGCTGTGCTGAACTTCAATCGAGTCCCCAAACTTTCTTGTAAGCTCCTCCAAAAGTGCGACAAGAACCGAGTGTCCCGATCGGACACGATGCTTACCGGTACTCCATGCAATCTGACAATCTCCTGCATGTACCGCTCTGCCAAAGTCTCTGTCGATTGACCAACCCGGAAAGGAATAAAGTGAGCTGCCTTGGTCAACCGATCGACAATCACCCATACTGCATTGTTGCCCTTTGGACTCCGCGGTAAAGCCGTCACGAAATCCATGGTTATATGTTCCCACTTCCATTGAGGAATCGGAAGTGGTTGCAACAAACCAGCAACCCTTTGGTGTTCAGCCTTGACTTGCTGACACACCAAGCACTTAGCCACGAAGCGAGCAATTTCCCGTTTCATACCTTCTCACCAGAAATGCTGTCGAATATCTCGGTACATCTTCGTCCCTCCTGGATGTACAGAGTAAGCTGAACTGTGTGCCTCCTTCATAAGCTCTTCACACACATCTCCTTTTGGCACACACACACGGCTACCATCTCAACGAACCATCTTCATGGATCAGTAAATCGGTTCGCAGTCCGGCTTCAACCTGCTCTCGGAACTTTTGCAGTCTAGGATCCTGCGATTGCGCCGCTTTAATCTTCTCAACTAAGGACGATCGTACTTGCAACTGCATCAACTGTTCTGTAGCACGCGGTAGTACAACCTCCAAGTCAAATCTCCGAAACTCCTCAATGATCTCTCTCTGTGCAGTCAATAAATGAATTGCTGGTAACCGACTTAGCGCATCTGGAACGACGTTAACCTTTCCCGGATGGTACTTAAGATCAAGGTCGTAGTCGGCCATCAGCTCCAACCATCTGCGTTGCCTCATGTTCAACTCCTTCTGAGTGAACACATATTTCAAACTCTTGTGATCCGTAAAGACTTCAACTCTCTCGCCCAGAAGGTAGTGTCTCCAAATCTTTAGGGCGAAGATCACGGCTGCAAGCTCCAAGTCGTGAGTCGGATAGTTCTTCTCATGAGTCTTCAGCTGTCTCGATGCGTAAGCGACGACTTTCCCATTCTGCATTAAAACACATCCCAATCCCTTTCCAGATGCGTCGCTGTGAATCACCGATCCTCCTGAATTATCTGGTGCGGTCAGGATCTGGGCGGTTATCAACTTCTGCTTCAACGTCTCGAAGGCCAATGCACATCCCTCCGTCCAAACAAACGGTACCTCCTTACGCGTAAGCTTGGTTAACGGCTCAGCTAAACGAGCGAAGTTCTCCACAAATCTTCTGTAGTATCCGGCTACTCCAAGGAACTTCTTATCTCAGCTACATTCCTTGGAATAGGCCAATCTCGAACTGCTGCAATCGTTTCGGGATCAACGGCGATTCCATCGCCCGACACGACATGCCCCAGAAACTTCACTTCTTCCAGCCAGAATTCGCACTTACTCGTCTTCGCGAATAATTTCTCTTGTCTCAGCGTCGGCAGTGCGATCCTTCTTCTTCACTAAAAGAACTGGAGCTCCCCAAGGTGAGTTGCTGCTTCGAATCCATCCCTTCTCGAGTAATTCACCCACCTGTTTCTTAACTTCCTCCAATTCCACCGGTGCCATCGGATAATAAGATTTTGACACTGGCACTGCACCGGGAATAAGTTCAATCGCAAACTCCACTTCTCGCTTCGGCGGTAAGCCCGAAATATCTTCAAACACATCCATAAAGTCGCGGACAATTGCCGGCTCTTCATTACTCTCCACTACTATAGCCGTAAGAACATTGTTCGTCGGCCTAGCCCTAAACTCGACTGGCCCGACAGAACTGCTTCCTCCAATGAAAGTAAACTTAGGATGTCCGGGAATCTGGAAATTACCTTCCTTGCCCTACAGTCAATGTGGGCGTGGAAAGTGCCAAGAAAGTCCATCCCCAAGACAACCTCATAACTGCCCGTATCTATCACCAAGAAATCTGCAAAAAGCTCCCGTCCGCAAACAACAACTGTACAATCTCTACCTTCCTTACTAGCTATGATTTTCCCATTCCCAGTGTGTATGTCCCAGAAACTAGACAGGGTCGTGCAGGTGATCGAGTGTGTAGTTATAAATTTGGATGACATAAACAATGGGATGCTCCGAAATTAAGTAATGCCAAAGCGGGAAAACCATGAACGAGTAAATTACCTGAAACCACTTCTCCCGATGCCTTAGCTTCTTCAGTTGTCAACACGAACGCTCGAGCCTGCTGTGGTCCTTGAGTAAGCGGTTCCTGTCCTTGGAACGGTCCCTGCGGAGACTTCTGTGTATCATCCTTTGTGCGAGGCTTCGACGGACAAGCATCAACGGTGTGATCTGCCGCTCCACATCTAAAACAGAGTCCCAGCCTCATACGACACTTCTTTCGCACATGTCCGGGTTTATGGCAGTATCTACAGATCACTCTCCCCTTCCGATCACCCATACTTGTTTTTTTCATTGGTGCCACGCTGTGCCTGTTCACTGGAATACTTCTACGTACGGACGTGGGGTCCAGTGCAAATGCTGGTTCCAGCTCGAGTTGTTCCTTTAGTTTCTCCAGCAATCCCCTTATCACTCTTTGCCTGGCGGCTAAGACCGCATGCCCTGGGTCCATCATCAAATTCTGACCGGCCATATTCCTGGAAATCAAAGTACCCAACATTAGCATGATGATAGTTTTCGAGTATAGATCAAGGCTAGAACTCCAAGATACTTAAATAGAGTGCTGCATTGTAGCTATGCCGCGGTATCATAGCCGCAATTACTTAACTCCACCCAAGTCGCCTAAGTCCTAGAGATAACAAGAGATTAGGTTTTCTAGTTAACAATGCAAAGTAAGTTTGCATGTCGACATGATCTGGAAGAATGATTCAAGGACGGTAAAACGGTCAAGGTGGCAGGACATGTTTCCTAATCACGGGGATTATGATTCGTGTATCGGGTGCAATACCCAACTACAAAGAATCAACCCAATTAACCTATGGCTCTGATACCATAAAACCATGTCACGCCCCGCTTCCCAGAGTACGCAAGATTTGGGCACGTGACATAGCCAACCATGCTACCTGTGGGTAGGAAGTATCCATCCACAGTTACATTACAGTTGTAAGGATATCAAGAACAAGATAAAACTAATCTAATACATGTCCAAATCCATAATAACAAGAATCAATAAACAATAAGTGCGGAAGCTAATGATCCAATACAATGAATAAACAGTATGTCCCGTAATGCGGGCTCACATCTGGAAATGAAATGACATAAATAAACTAAACTCTAAGGAACTCACAGTTCAGCCTGCTGGCTGAAGTACTCCTGCTCGGTCGTAGACAGTGGTACGGGATCTGGGCCATGCAAAACCCAGACGTCAGCGCGTCATGATATCAAGAATACAGTATAAACATGGTAATAAACAATGCAAGCATGAACAGGAATACATCAGTAATAAGAAGTAACAAGCAGGGTAATGTGCAACGGTGACTAAACTGTCCTATCAGGTTTTCTACTCTATAGTCTTTGAAACCAATTGATGAATCGTCGATGTAACTCAATAGTATCCCGTGCGTGCCCGGGACCACGGTCATGACCCTCGGGGCTGAATCCGAGACGTGCCGCTAAGCAGTAAAAGGTAGTAGGATGGACGAGTGATGTCAGCATCAACACTCCGGAGCTGGCCAAGCCCGTAAGACTGATCAGAACAATGTATCGAACTGTTGAGTTACAAGTCGGTTTCACCTTTGATTTCCCCATACCCCCAAACTATGTATGTCAGGTCAGGTATTCAGTAGTCAAGGACTAATGCCAACACAAGGTCGAGTAAAAGTAGGTCTGTCTGGATCGACAGCAGGAATGGTTAGGTTTGCCGGCATTAGGCATGAAATCATGAAACAGGTAATGTCATGGTACAACAGGATGAGTCGGTATGTATGTATACGTCAGGTGTAGCAGGGTCAGGTCAATATGTCGTGCAATCGGGTAAGTGCTCACAACCGGTAAACAATCAATAATGAACAACAGCAGGAAACAGTATTTAACCACAATATTCCATATAACTACAGTGATGTTTATATTCTCTTATTAACATGTTCAATCATCTTTAGGGTGTAATAGCCACAAGGTAAAGCAATATTCACAATTATAAATTAAGGAACTACATGAAATTATACTAAATGTAATAATTGTCTCAAGAATGGTTTAACAGTTCAAGCAGATATGATTCAGTCGTTTTATTTAGTTAAAGCATGGATTGATGTGGGTTAATTAATTACGAGGAACGGTTGTAACGATTCCATTATGAGGATAACAGCAATATTACGATATCAAATGCCATCATTAAGTTACGGTATTAAATAGTTTGAATTAAATTGCGTTGCAAGACTAGATCTCGCACGCTAGCATGTTCAAGCAAGTATTCAGATACTTGCCTCGACGGTCTGCAAACTGGAACACGGATGCGATGTCGGTAGAAACCACGATAAGATAGCACGGGCCACGGATCGAGTCCCAACAGAGGTCAACGGGATCACACGGACCAGGGGGCTTCGCTGGAGCGTCGGGTTCGCCAAGACGGCACGGTCGGGTTCCGGCAACGACAAAAGGGAGCGAAGTTAGCAAAACGATGGGATACAAGCGACTACGACCAGCAAGGGGAATGATTTGCACAAAGGAAGGAAAGGGGACACTTACAGAGAGGTATACCAGGTGACCCCGGCGAGCTCGACGGCGCTGGAACGCCGGCGAAGCGACGGCAGCGGCTGCAGCGAGGGTTGAAGGCTTCGGGGTGCGCGGGATAGGGTGCTGCGGCGAGCTGGAGGAGAGGGGGTCGGCTCTGGTGGTCGAGGGGAAGAAGTAGGTGGTCGGAGGTGGCGTCGACGAGGTCGCCGGCGCGCTTCTCCGGCGAACAGCGGAGGTTAGGCGAGGGGTTATGGGCTCGGGTTGGTGGTCCGGCGAGGGGAGGAGGGAAACGACGACGAGGTCGGGACGAGGAGGGTGAGAGGGAGTCGCGGGAGTCGTCGACGACGAGGGGTGGCGTCGACGGCGAGGTCTGCGATGGTGGAGGCGAGGTCTGCGTTGGGTGCAGGCGCGGGAGTCGTCGGGAAACGGGAGGAGGAAGGCGCGGCGGTCGAGGAGGCGTTGCTGGCGGTGACGGCGAGGTCGCAGTGGCGATGGTGGCTGCGCGAGTACGAGGCTAGGGTTAGGGTTTGTTGGGTTCTCGTGGTGGGGAGGAAGATGGTTGAGGCGGCTGCATGCATGGGTATTAATATAAGAAGAGAGAGAGAGGGATAGGAGAGAGAGAGAGATTGAGAGAATATTGAGAGAAGAGAGAGAGAGAGATGGGGAAAACGAGGCGGGTCCCACGAGCTCGATTGTGAGCTCGTGATTGGCGGGGCGGTTAAAGAGAAAATACTTGGTTAAGGATTTGAGGAAAATAACTGTTAGGAATATATTTGTAGGTATATTTTAGTTTTATATATATATTAAATTGAAACGGGTCTTTTTGGTGCGAAATGAAACATTTCCAAATCGCGCCCGGGTTACTCCCAAATGTTCCAAATTCAAATTATAGGATTTTAAGCGGGTTTTAAATTTTGAAAAGAGGTGTTTAATGATTAAAATGCATGCCCCCAAGTCGGACACTTGCACGCGCGCGTAGTCGCCCAAACTTGTCCGTTTAGCCAAACGGAACGGAATCTCGACACGCGGACGCTACCACGCAACTAGTGGCGACGAGTAGGCTAACAAGGATATCTTAAATTTCATTTTCGGAGTTAAAATTTGTTATGTGCCAAAATGACTTAACCGGGTGAAATTTAGCAATAAACACCAGAAAATCAGGAAAATTGGAAATGAGCAAACCACAACCCTCAACTTGTAATATAAATAGTATTATTGGGCTCGGGTGTTACAGTTTATCCGGAATATCGGGATCTTCATATTTGTATAGTCGTCCACACTTTGGACTGTTCATCCGGAATATCGGGATCTTCGTAAGTATTCCATACCTAGGTCCGCGCCTTCTAACCCTAACCGTAACATGTTTTGTATGTTGTCATAAATTGGAATTTAAAACGTATTGATCTCGTTTAATATGGCCTTCCACAACCACTCGTTTTATAGAATTTGTAAAGTACTTCGCGTTATCTTAGAGAAAGCTTAGTAAAAGAATAATAGTGTTTAAATAGCTTTTATTACTTCCAAGAAAACCATGATATTTAAGATATTTATTATTTTGGAAAAACATAATGTTTTACGGAAAATATCCTTTCGATAAAGGTTGTGGTATTTATTTGAAAATCTTTTGCAAGAGGTTTTTATTTGAAAATCTAGTCTGCTCCTAATATTCCAAAAGGACGAGTTGTGAGGCCCTCAAATTGCCTCTTCACCGCCAATTGTGGTCAGGTAAGCACAAGTAAGGAAAGGAGGGATCCGCTCACGAATCACCGTGAGACGGGCCTTTTAAAATTACATTTCTCACTTTTCTAGCCTAGGCACCAGAAAGTCTGGTTTAGATAAACGATTGATGCCTACAACCTTTCGTTTGTCCTAAATTGATGTTATTTTAAAATTACCTTTTAAAAGATATTAAATACTCCCTTTTAAAAAGATATCGTTATTTAAATTAAAAATTTTCTTCTTTAAAGGTTGAAGGGGTTTTTTAAAAATATTTGTAAGTAAAATATACGTATGCTGTATCTAAAATGGTTATTTCACATATCTTTATTTCTTATAGTTATTTAAACAAATATAACATTTCAATTAAACGTGGGTATCTTGTGGAAGTAACCTATTTCGAGATCGTTTTTATAGTATAGGTATGTCAGATGTGAAATGACAATTCATGGGTTATATCAGATTCCAGATATTATGGGTGTGCAATATACTTTTGTGTACAGAGGAAATTTAAACACCGTTTTAAATGGGGTTAACATTATCATTATTGAGAGTACAAGGAAAAATGTATACACAAATATAATAACAACTTTTTAAACAGGGCTTGATGATTATAAGTTGGAACTAGCTTATTGAGATAGAAGGAGGTGACAAGAAAAGGAGAGAGAGGCGGATCCTATCTTTATTTAGAGTTTGGACGTAAACAGTGGAAGACGTAGGCTGGTACAAAACTCCTCAAACGTTCCGTGTCCCAATTTTTCCTTGGTGATTGGGTGGAGCCGTAGCGTCGGCGTCGTCGATACGAAGGCACCGGTATTTTTTTCAGAATTTTTGGAGTCCCGGGGTGTGAGAAATTTAGGTTTGAAGGTGTCTATTTATAAGGTTCAAAAGGTAACAAGAAAATCCAAAAATCTGTTAAATCGCACGGAAAATCACGCCGGTCCATGATTGCGAATCATTTGCGCCCGCCGCCTCTCTTCTCAGCCCTTGGATTGAGATCCAACGGCTGAGATCGCACCGCCAAAGTCGCCACGTGTCGCGCGTGGGGAGACCATGCGTTTTCGTGTGGTCCCCACCATGTGGGCGCCGGCGTTGTGATCTGGGCCGTTGGATCTTGGATCCAACGGTCCAGATCAAAGGGATTTGTAATTATATATATATATATAATATTCTGTTTATTATTTAAAAATTGGATTTGGCTTTAAATAATTGTTAAAAATAGTTAAAAATATGGGAAAATTATGGAAAAATTTCAGAAAATATATTTTATTATTATTTTTAGTATAAAAATAGTTTTGGGCTAAAACTAAGTAATATAACTGTTCCTATGGTTTTAGCTAGTTACTAAAATTATATAATATCTAGTTTATCCTTTAAAATAATTTTAATTACGAATTAATTACTTCAATTGATGATAAAAATATGTAGATTATTTTAAGGCGTTATAAAATCTTACTAAAACATTCTAAGCCTATAAAAAGAACAAACAGATTTTAGAAAATCCTTTAATCATATTTCGATACTTTGAAAATTATTAACATTACTTTAAAAATTATTATTCTATAAAAGAAACACGTAAATAATCATTTGATAGTAGAAATTTAATTATATTTTATTAGGTATTAAAAAACACGGTCGTTACAGAAGGTCTACAAATAGAGCTACACACGATGTATTTTGATTAGAATCAATCAAGTTACAAATCTTTTAGAGCAATGCGCGTATGTTACAGACATTCTCGTTCCCAAAATTTGAGATCAATTATATAAAAGCTTAAGGAAGATAAAATCAAAGGTCAAGTTAGAATCAATATGGTATGGATAATATAATTTTTTTAATGGATTTTTGAAATTTTGTTTGATATGATGTTTTTATCAAATACATGCATCACAGAGTGCAAAATACTAATATATTCTTAACAACAGAAAGGAGCTAACTGCACCAATTAACCTGGATTTATTTCTTGAAATTAAGCAGACGTTACATCACACAAGGAGTGACATACGTAGAAACGAGCGCAAACAGACACCAACATCACACACAGGAACCTAAATACATAAACACTAAACACTTGGACGACGAGGACAACGATATCAAACTTAAGGCAAGTAGATAGCTGACTCCAGCTATTTATATATATATAGCGCCTGTACATATATAAGCATCTTCACCATATTTCAGGCTTGTGCAACCAGCAGATGCACCTTAGGATCCTGAGGAAAAAGTAGCTCAGAGAAGAAAAAAAGAGGGCAAAATCTAATCAAATCTATATATAAATAAAGAAATAAATCAATTAATCTATTTAATTAAACCTTCCCAACGTTAATTTTTTTCCTAAAAAAATGTGTAAGATAATTAATGCGAAATTAGTCATAAACTAATTACCTTGCTTTTGCAAGTGACGGGAGGTAATGGATTAGGCGGCGGCAGCTCAGGTTGTCGGTACATGATCCCAAACCTGTCCCGCAACTCTGAATGTGTATCTGTTCTGTTTTTTCCATCCTCATCGACCATTGGACGCACGAAAGTAGTGGGATCAGCGTCAGCTTTAATCACCATCGTCGAATAAGTATCCCAATTACGGATCAAATTATACACCATATATGGCTGCAATTTATTAGTACTGGCCAGAAGCCCATTTGCAATCCGGTTCTCAATATCAGCGAACCTGGTCGCTTCGGCGATCATCAGACACAGGTTAAGAATCCCCTCTGCCCTCTTTTGCCGAACGGTCGTATTGGAGAGCTCCAGCACCGTATTTTTGAGTTCCTGTCTGGTCATTAATAAATTGGCCATTTTCACTTCTCCGGCGCCTTCCAGATCTTTGTAGTTTTCGCCGAAGCCTAGGAAAACGGAGCCTGTAATATTATGCTGTTGGCCCTTCTTGCCTAGCTCCAGCCATGTCCCGTTGCTCATCTGGTAACCGATCACGTAGAGGTTGTCTCGGCGGAGTTTGACTTTTAAGGTGACCGCATCTGCTTTGAGCGGCACGTCGAAGACCTCGGGCTTTTCCCTTTTTTCCGCAATGGGCAGGATGGGGACTTTGAATGAACATGTTTCTACCACTTGATCACGGATCTGATTCAGAAACTTTCTGTATGTCGTTGCCGTTAGGCTTACAACATCGACTTCACTGATGTTAACCGGAGCTTTAAGTCTATCCTCAGTTCTGGAAAGAGCAGTAGCAAAAGCTGATGCTGTAAGCAGAGTAACGAAGGCATATTGAAATGATTAGTTTATGACTTTCATATGTTAGGATCGGTTGGGCAAAAAGAAGTGGAAAGTGAAAGTTAACGGAAGAGTCAAACAACCGGTAAGGATGAAACCGGGCCAGGACGAGTGGAATACTCATTAAACAGTAACAGGTTTTGGGTTTCATCCAATTATTCGATACAAATTATTACGTATTTATTGGTAAACATACAAAAGCTTCATAAAATATTGTCAAAAAGTTATATAAACCATAAATTTAGGCAATTTACAACATTTTATAACTTCCCACTTTTTCCCAAATATCCTAACTTGATTTAACCAATATTCTCACTTTTTCCCTAATAGCCTCCAATCTTTTTATCATAAACATAAAACCCCAATATGGGGACTTATAACAGAGGATATGGGTTTACATCATATTCTATCCAAATTAAATACCTAAACAAATTTGGTGAATGGGTTATCATTTATATTTTATCTCCCTTATTATTCCTGATATGGGACTATCCCATCATTAATTCTTGTTACCTTTACATTTATAACTATTCCAATAAAATCAGGTTCATATAATTATTTTTATTTTTATGTTTTAAGAGTCAATATGAAGAGTGTAGATTATCATGAACCGTTTTATAAATATTTTTTGTTCTCCATAGAATTACACTTAGCTTAATTATCATAAGTCCGATCAGTTTCTAGTTATCAGATAAGCTCCATGGATATAAACGTAAAATTTGGAGGAGAGGGGGGGGGCGGGGGCGGGATATTTATGATTATGTAAACACAATGTTTGATCGAAATAAAACTGGAGAAAAGGAGGAGAGAATATATACATAGAGTGCTAGCTAGATATTTACCAATGACGAAAAGAAATATGAACTGAGGAAGGGTGGGCATTGTAGTGGCCATATTGCTAGTGAATGTAACCACTAAGAACTGGTCTTTTTTCTTTCTTTCTTTTTGAGATCTGAGTATGGTTCCAATCTAAAGGATTTGTGTCAATTTATAGGAGAAAACCAAGACCATGTGATCACTCAATTATGCATTATTCCAAACACGTTTTAAACAACTTGGCCAATCCTTCATTATCATTCATATACAAAACTATGACAAGTGGAAATTTGATGTTATCCTTAAATATCCATAATAATAGAATTTTTCTTCAGATCTTTTTACAAAAAATATGGTATTTTTATAAATTCTAAGATTTTGGTGAGGATATTTTAGATAGTTCAAGGCAAAGTTTTGCCAACTTCTCATTAATTACAACTTTACCATCATTTTAACTTCTCACTATTTACAAATGTGCTATGAGTTCAAAAAATTTCAATAATTACAGGTATGCCATCAATTCAAAATCCCAATAGGTTATTCTTAAAATACCATGAACTTTCAATGTTTTATACATAAACGCTACTAGATTTTTATTAAAATATGACAAACTTTCGCTATTTTCAAGTAGATACCATGAGTTTTGTCCATAAAAAAATAATATAAATATCCAACGTTTTCCAGATAAATACTATGGGTTTTGTCCATTACAAATAAATATCGTTAATTTTCAACGTTTTTCAGATAAATATCATGGATTTTTTTTCCGTTACAAATAAATTTGATTTCGTCGTTTTTTAGATAAATACCATGGACTTGCTCTGTTCACAAACAAGTAACATAAACTTTCAGTGTTTTATTAGTTAATAGCACTAGATATTCATTAAAATACGATGAACTTTCCCTTTTTCAAATAAATACCATGAGCTTTGTCTATTATAAAAAAATACCGTAAACTTTGTCTGTTACAAAAAAACATCAATAAATTTCAAAATTTCTTAGATAAATACTGTGGCTTTGTCCGTTACAATTAAATAACATTAAATTTCAATATTTTTCAGGAAAATATCATGGATATTTTTTTCACAAATAAATATCATTTTCATATTTTATTCCAAAACATGCCGCATCGCGCGGGGTTTACCGCTAGTCCAATACCTAAAGAGATAAGAGAAGACTACAAAACACATTAGGAGCCTCTGCCAATTAATTAGTTCATGACCACAGATGAAAGATCAAAAGCCATAAATCCTTCGATCCCCTATTTTACCCACTCACTGATTACTATGCCTTGGATCTAATAGTTCCTAATAGCATATAAAAGTGATAGAATCCAGTTTTAAGAGATATAAATCAGTTTTTAATGCATTTATCTTTTCTTTGATTTCCTTAATATTATTGTCAATATTATTTCAAGAAAATACTGCTACCGTGTCTGGTCCAAATTCTCTCTTTCATAGCAATCATCGCCACATATGTTTCCAGATTTCGAAGACAAAAGTTAGATTGACGAGGCATGCTTACTTGATAGGATGCAATAGTTAGGAGTAAAAAGTGCAAGGGTTTTCTTATCTTTTTCTTTGGACAATTTTTATTAAACGAAGGCACGGTCACGTTTCATTAAAAGTTAATTAATTTAACGAAACTACATCATGATAGAGTTAGATTTTGTATTTTTTTTGGTTTTCTTATAATCTCCTGGTTGTTTGCAAATTACAAAAGCATGTTTAGAAATCATCTATAATAGCTCCAATCATTTCAAGAGCAACACCACAATTTCCAGTATCGATAAGCCGCTAGGGTTTGCGTAGCGAGGGCTCTGGGGCACGCCTGAGGTAGGGGATGCCCCCTCTCTACTCTATTCTTTTCCTTTTTTCTTTTTGGTTTGAAAAGGAAGGTCGAGGTGAGGATGAGGCCGAACTTGATGTTGTATAGTTGGATCCTGATAGTGCTCGATATTGGCGATCCCCAAGATCATGACACGTGGCAGGTGACGTGTCTTAGAACCCATGAGAAGGGGCCGCCCAAGCCACCCTGTACCCGACCTGCAAGCACAAGCTGGTCCTCCTCAGGGCCCCCTGCAGATTGGCCTCTTCGGTCCCGTGGCTCGCGCCGAGCTGCCACAGGGCCAGGATTCCTCGGCCTCCTCGCTCGTCCCGAGCTCCAGTCCGAGGCCGTCTTCCTCGGCCCTCCGACCGAGGTCGTCGCTCACAGGCGTAACCGCCGCTCCGTGAATCTCTCCATGCGCTGATTCTACGCCAGCAACATCCCACGTTCCACGCCATCAATCCCCATTAATGGGCGATCCGCTTTCTACGCGGGCGTAACGTTGGGGGGTGTAACCGCCGGCGAGATTCTCGCGCCTGTTGCTGCGTGCTCCATCGCTATATGAACCCCCATTACAGAAGGGTCAAGTAAGCCATTTTTTACTCTTTTAAGCCGTTACTCCGCTCGGATCTCATCACTAACTTGAGCGTCGCAGGGTCCTTGGTAGTACCAAACCACCCCGGGACTTCTTTCAAGGTACTCGGCAGCAACTTGCTCACTTCACCTCTTCCTCCAAAAACCCATTGAGACCCACACGCAACAGAAGATAATCAACCAAGTCCACCGCGAGATCAACGGAAGACAACATCTGACGGAGGCCTGAAAATGAGCTCCATCAGTTGGCGCCGTCTGTGGGAAACACAACTCCACAAAAACAAAAGTTGGCCTTCCGATCTCCGCCCACATGACAACCGGTTCCCCTGAAGATCCAAACGCCTGTTGTCGCCCCCTCGCAACGGAGACGCGGGCGAACCCTCGCCTAAGGTCGTCGGTGTCCCCACCGGCTGCCGTCTTACAGGCTCCGGCGACCGCCCGAGTAAACGGGCTAGGGGCCGAGAGCCCATCACCTTTGGCGACGAGAATCTCCACGGCATATCTGTGCCCCATAGCGACCCGCTGGTGATCATAGCACAAATTCACCGATACGAGGTCCACCGAATACTCATCGATTCGGGCAGCACGGCGGACATCCTCTTCCACGACTGCTTTCTGCGTATGGGGCTTGCCCCAGCAGACTTGAGACCGACCTCCCACGTCCTGTCGGGGTTCACCAACCACTCCATCCCGGCACAAGGGGTGGTCACCCTGCAGTTCACGATCGGGGAGCCCGGTTGCACGCCCACGCTGCCTGTGGACTTCATCATGGCGAGGGTTCCATTGGCCTACAACATCCTCCTCGGCCGGCCGACGCTGAACTCCCTCCAGGCCCAGATCTCGACATACCATCTGGCGATAAAATTCCCCCTCGATCAGGGCGGGGTAGGTCGGGCATACGGAAGCCGGCGGGTCGCGGAGGTAGGCCTGACAAAGGCATCTTCTCCCGAGCAGCACGCTGATAGCGCCGATGCATGCGGCGACATTAAGGGGTCCCTGGACACCCTGGACGATCGGAAGGAGGTCCGTGGAGCGCCGGTCGAACCTCTGACCGAGGTGCCCTTAGCGGAAGGAGAGCACGAAAAGACCGTCCAGGTCGGGTCACTCCTGATGGGAACTCAGCGGGATGACCTGATCGAGTTCCTCAGAAGCAACTCCGACGTCTTCGCCTGGGCACCAGCTGACATGCCTGGGATCGACCCCAAAATCATCTCCCACAAGCTCGGAGTTGATCCTACGGCCCGACCCGTCAGACAGAAGAAAAGAAGCTTCACCCCGGTCAAACAGAAGGCTATCGAAGAGGAATTCGACCGGCTCCTCGCCACCAACTTCATCAGGAATGTGCCCTACTCGGAGTGGTTGGAAAACGTGGTTCTGGTCAAGAAGTCGAGTGGGAAGTGGCGTATGTGCGTCGACTTCACTGACCTCAACAAGGCCTGCCCCAAGGACAACTTCCCGCTCCTCCGCATTGACCAGCTCGTCGACAGCTCGGCCGGGCACGAGCTTCTGAGCTTCATGGACGCTTTCTCCGGCTACAACCAAATCCGTATGAATCCTGACGATGAAGATATGACCGCATTCACAATGGACCGGGGAGTGTACTGCTACAGGGTGATGCCCTTCGGCCTCAAGAATGCCAGGGCCACGTACCAGAGGCTGGTCAATCGCATGTTCAAGCCACAGATCGGCAGGAACATGGAAGTCTACGTTGACGACATGATCGTCATGTCCGTCTCGTCGACTGACCATGCCAAGGACCTGGGCGAGGCATTTGGAATGCTCCACAAATTCAACATGAAGCTGAACCCCGCCAAGTGCGCATTCGGAGTCACCGGAGGGAAATTCCTCGGGTTCATAGTCACTTACTGCGGAATCGAAGTTGATCCAGAGAAGATCGACGCCATCCTGAGCATGGCCGCACCCAAGACCAACGTCGAGATCATGCGGCTCACTGGGCGGGTCACCGCTCTGAGCCGTTTCATGTACAGGTCGGGGGAGAAGTGCTTTCCGTTCTTCAAAGCACTGAGGAAAATTCCGAGGTTCGAGTGGTTGGAGGATTGCCAAGCCGCCTTCGACCAATTGAAGAAGCACCTCGCAACACCGCCACTGCTCACCCGACCCGTGGAAGGGGACGAGCTGTCGCTGTACCTGGTAGTATCCGACCAAGCAGCAGGCTTGGTGCTCGTCCGAGAGGCCGAGGGAGCAAAAAATCCGGTGTACTATGTAAGCCATGTGTTCAAGGATGCGGAGACGAGGTACCCCGCCATAGAGAAGATTGTCCTGGCCCTCGTGGTAACCTCGCGGAAACTGCGGCACTACTTCCAAGCACACACTATCATCGTCCTCACTGAGCGCCCGTTGGGAGCTATCCTGGCATCACCGGAATCCTCAAGTCATCTAGAGAAATGGAGATGGGAGCTATCTCAATTCAACATAAGGTATCGCCCGAGGCAAGCCATCAAGGCGCAGGCCCTGGTTGACTTCATCGTTGAATGCACCATCCCTAGCAGGAAGCCAGATTCCACGCCGGGGCCGCCTCATCATCCGGGGCCCAAACGAAGCTGAGATAGAGTATTCCTTGAGGCTCGGTTTCAAAGCGTCGAACAATGCGGCAGAATACGAGGCCCTCCTGGCCGGACTGCGCATGGCCGTCGTGCTGGGGCTGAGGATTATTCGAATCCGTAGCGACTCGGCCCTAGTTGTCGGCCAAGTGACCGGCCGCTTCGAAGCTCGAGAGCCTCTAATGATGAAGTACCTGGACGAAGTGAGGAAGCTCCGAAAAAACTTCGACGAAGTCCAGGTCAAACAAATACCCAGGCAACTGAATGCTCAAGCAGATGCCCTGAGCAAGCTGGCTTCATCGTACTCGGCCAACAATAGGCGATCAATACTCTTCGAAACCTTGACCCGACCCAGCGTGGGAGACGAGACGGCGACACTCCACGTGTACACGGCGCAGGAGAGCGATCGGGATTGGAGGAAACCCCTTGTGGAATTCCTGAAGGACGGCATGCTCCCGGAGGACAGGGCGGCCGCCCGCCGCCTCTAGGCCAAAGCCACCCACTTCGTCTAGAGCAAAGGGAACCTCTACAAGAAGGCCTTCACCCAGCCCCTGCTCCGATGCGTTGACTCCCACGAAGCCGACTACGTCCTTCGGGAAATCCACGAAGGGGTGGGCGGCGCATACCAGAGGGCTCGAACCTTGATCTAAAAGGCATTACTCCAAGGGTACTACTGGCCCACCATGCACGAGGACGCCCTGAAGCTGGTCAGGAGGTGCAAGAGCTGCCAACTCCACGGCAGTATTCTCCGCCTCCCGGATACCGAGCTAACTTCCCTGACGTCCCCGTGGCCATTCGCCTAGTGGGAATTGGATATGATCGGCCAGTTCCCTACCGGAACTGACGGGCATAAATACGTCCTTGTCGCGGTGGACTACTTCACCAAGTGGATCGAGGCCGTCCCCATCAGGAAACCGGACGCCGCCACAACCATCAAGTTCCTGCAAAATAACCTGATACTTCGGTTCGGAATCCCGAGGTGCATTATCACCGACCATGGGACGAACTTCGAGAACGAAAAAGTAAGGGACTTCTGCAAAGAATACCATATCCTCATGAAGTTCGCCGCGGTCGCGCATCCCCAATGTAACGGGCAGGCCGAGGTCGCTAACCGAGACGTCCTCCGGAGTCTGATTAAATGATGTTTTGTCGATCAAAAATAATTACCGCAATCAAGAACGGCGTCGCTTGAAGCTAGCCGGTGAATACGGGTCGGTCCACAGGGATGTGTAAATCTTCTTTAAGTTCTTACGAGTTAATTCCAAATGGTGTTTGGAAGTTTAATTAAATCTAAAAATCGAAGTTGTATGAAGGTAGAATTAGAAACTTGCGAGGATTAGGTTTAGGGAAAATTTGGTAAATAAAGATTTACATCTCTTTCCATTGCCATCAATCAAATCAATCATATTAGAGTTATGGTAAATATTAACAAAGGGGATTAGGATGATTGGGAAGATTGATTCTTCCTCTAGATCCTTGTCCTTCCTTTCTTAATCTTCACCCTAACCTCCATGGAAAACCTTAAGATCCGGGCCTTTAGACTACGAAGTCACCGTTACCTTGAAGGTAATAGTGCCGTAGGGAGCGGAATCGAAAGGTATGCATGGAGTTCTAATGTTCATAAAAGTTTAGCGATGAAAAGAGATGAGAGATCTTCATCTCTCAAATCCTTCCCTATTCCTAACCCTAACAAGCGAGGAAACTACTCGCTCATTGAGGGGATGAAAGAAAACAAGAATTTATTAAGGAGAGAAAACATTGATTTCAAGTCAATAAAAACTAAACTAAAGCGAGAAAATAAGAACAGATATAAAAAAACTAAAATTATTGCAAGGAAAATAACCTACTTACTTTTGATGCACTCTAACTTCAAGAAAATAGAATTTTATTCATGAGAAAGAGGCATAAGAAAATACAAGGTCTTGGGTTCTATTTATAGGACATAGAAACCCTAGGGCTACAGATTGCACCGCATGTCTAAAGTTACAATTATACCCCTAAAAAGATCTTTCCAGAGCCGCCACACATTTTGGTAAAATTTCTGCGCATTAGGGTTTCTCTCCGCCGCGGAAGGGCGGTCTGGGTGGGCTTTGGGCCGCGGTTCCGCGGCCCAATGATGAGGTTACTTGCTCAATTTTTCTGGGTTGCTTGGTATTTCTCTGGGCTTCCAGGTTCTGTATTCAGATTATCATATGGGCTTCTACAGTGATACCAGATTTTCAACGAACACTTTGCAATGGATCTTTTAACCGTCTTTCTTGTAAATTTGGATCTTTTGTTGTCTTGTTGATGGTGAACCGTTCTTCTGCTGAGCTTTACTAAGATCTTCCTATTTGTTGGTCAAAAATCCTTCTTTTGTGTCGTCTTTTGTGTTTTTCACTGTTTTCGTGCCAAGAACCTGTAACCTGTAACATGTAGCAGACATGGGTCAAAAGCACCTGTTTTTATTCTTAAATGCATAAGAATGGGGCATACAAAATGCAATATTATGTGATAAACAAATACCCCCAAACTTATCTTTTGCTCGCCCTCGAGCAAACTTATTATTTAAAAATCTAACCTAGCCACACTTTCGCAGGGAAACGCGATTGCACTGAGCTCGTGCAACAAGCCGTTAAACCTCTAGGTGTCCCTAGTAGGAGGAGTGTTGTCTCCTGAGGGTTTTCAGCGGATACTACCCAAAAAATCCTATCAACTTGGTTTCTCGACTTTTGTTCTCCATTTAGGTCTTCTAACAAGGAAATCTATTATCGTCGACCCGCAAATTATCCACCCATATTCTTCACGCTTCCTCATTATTTAACTTAAGATTACATATATCCTGTAGAATTACCTAGCTTTCGGCATTTCTTAAGCTTTCCTCCTAGGGTTCCATCTCCACTTAGGAATTTCTATCAACTCTATTAAAGACACAAGTTCTATTCTTCATTCCTTTCTCTTATCTAAACTCTAATCACATATCCCCACGTGTGTGTAAATATCACCCCTACACTTGGAAATTCAAATCAAGCAATCGTACTCCCGTCCATTGTCCAAAGCACTTGTGAGACTTCGCTTTCACATCCTTCATGCGACTGTTAATACTTCTTGAGGTACTAACAACCGATTACCAGATGATTGAGCACTTTAAGGCGTACTTCCTAGTTTTGCAACACCCAAGGCTTTTAGCAGTAGCACCTTTGCTAAATATTTTTCTATATATATATATATTTTTTTTAGCCTTAAGTAATCACAAAAACCAGTGTCCATTTTTACTTTATCACTCTCTTTTCTTTTTCATTGTGCTAAGGACGTTAGACAAGAGTATTTCAAGGTCTCTTCTACTAATCCAAGTTTCAAGGTGCGTGTTTGTGCAATTTGTAGGGTATACATTTTCAGAATCTAGACTTAAGCTAGGAACTATTTTTCAAACTTATACTCTAATAAAAGTTTTAATACTTTCCCTTCGTTTCGACTTAGCCCAAGAACTGAACCCAAAATTTGCCTATTTCTAAATAACCTACAAAGACATATGCTTTCCACAGTTAAACTCTAAGGAAGGTTATTTTTAGGGTTTTTAATTTGCTAAGTCTAAGATTTAGTTTTTCCTAGCCAGTTAACCTATTTATCAAACTCAAGTCAATTAACCAGAATTGAATACATTAATTTTTATAATTTTCGAAATTTTCAATTTTTTATGGGTTTTTCTATTTTCTAATTTTTTTATTTTTTCAAAATTTTCAAATTTTTATGATTTTTTATATAAAGATGCAATGCAGAAATATACATATGAATGCAAACGGAAAACTTACCGAACATACCCCCAAACTTATAATGGACAGTGTCCTCACTGTCGTGCTGCACCAAATGGGTTGATAATATCGGCGAGTTCCTGCTTATTATTATATTGACATAGTATACACACCCCCAAACTTATTTGAAATAAAGTTTTGAAAAAAAAGAAATTCGAGGGTGAAGGTGGAGGAAAATCAATCGGTGTAAATCGGCTCCTGCAAGAACAGGAGCTCCTCCGAAGGGTCCGCTGAGAAGAACGGTTTCAAACGATGTCCATTTACTTTGAATAAAGTACCGTCTTCTGGATTCTCAAGATCAACCGCACCGTGCGGATAAACGGTGCGGACTACAAAAGGTCCTCTCCATCTAGAACGGAGCTTGCCGGGATGAAAGTGTAACCGAGTATCATATAATAAAACCTGTTGGCCCGGTTTAAATGTCTTTCGCAAAGGGTTTTTATCATGAAATACTTTAGCTCGGTTCTTGGTAATCACGGCATTATCATATGCCTCATCCCGCAGCTCCTCCAATTCATTCAATTGCAGCTTTCGATTGCTGCCCGCATCTCCTAGAGATAAATTCAGCTCTTTAATGGCCCAAAATGCCTTGTTCTCAATTTCTACTGGAAGGTGGCAGGCCTTCCCGTAAACAAGCCGGTATGGAGACATGCCAAGATCGGTCTTGTATGCAGTACGGAAAGCCCATAGTGCATCTATCAATTTTAGTGACCAATCCTTACGGTTTTTAGAAACCGTTTTCTCCAAGATTTGCTTAATTTGCCGATTCGAGACCTCGGCTTGCCTACATGTTTAGGGGTGGTATGGCGTTGACAGCTTATGTGTGATAGAGTATTTGCGCATTAAGGACTCGAAAGTCCGATTGCAAAAGTGAGAACCATTATCACTTATTATCGCGCGAGGATGCCCAAATCGAGAAAAGATGTGATCTTTAAGAAATCGAACGACAACCTTGTTATCATTCGTTCGACTAGGCACAGCCTCGACCCATTTTGAAACATAGTCAACAGCCAAAAGAATATACACATTTCCAAAAGAGTTAGGAAATGGTCCCATGAAGTCTATACCCCAAACATAAAAAATGTCTACAACCAAAATCGGTTGGAGCGGCATTTCGTTTCTCCGCGATATCCGGCCCAAGTGTTGGCACCGGGAGCAAGTTTTGCAGTATTCGAATGCATCTTTGAAGAGTCGTGGCCAATAGAAACCACACTGCAAAACTTTCTCGGCTGTCTTCTTTGGGCCAAAGTGCCCGCCACATGCTTGATCGTGGCAAAAAGACAGCACACTCTTAACCTCATTCTCAGGCACACATCGGCGAATGATTTGGTCGGGACAATATTTAAAAAGATAAGGTTCATCCCAGTAAAAATGCTTTACTTGGGACAAAAATCGTAGTTTGTCTTGTTTCGACCATTCATTAGGTATCAAGCCGGTGGCTAAGTAGTTTACAAAGTCGGCGAACCATGGTTCGCAAGAGACGGTCAAGAGTTGCTCATCGGGGAAAGCATCAGTTATAGGCAGTTCAAGTGTAGGCGAAGAAGGAAGTCGTGAAAGGTGATCGGCTACTACGTTTTCACATCCCTTTTTGTCCCTTATAACAAGGTCAAATTCTTGCAGCAAAAGGATCCAACGTATTAGCCTAGACTTAGCATCCTTCTTCGCAAAAAGGTGGCGAAGAGCCGAGTGATCCGTGTACACTATAACTGGAGAGCCGATTAAATAAGGCCGAAATTTTTCAAGTGCAAACACAACCGCCAAAAACTCTTTTTCTGTTGTTGTGTAGTTTAATTGGGCCTCATTTAATGTTCGGCTAGCATAGTAAATTACATGCGGCATCTTGTTAATATGCTGTCCAAGAACAGCACCAATGGCAAAATCTGATGCGTCGCACATAATTTTAAAAGGGTGCGTCCAGTCTGGAGATGAAAGAATGGGCGCAGAAATGAGTGAGTGTTTCAAAAACTCGAACGCTTTCATGCAAGTTGAGTCAAAAACAAAAGTAGTGTCCTTGGCCAACAAGAGAGTCAAGGGTCTAGCAATCTTGCTAAAGTCCTTGATGAACCGTCTATAAAAACCGGCATGGCCAAGGAAAGCTCGGATATCTTTGACGCATTTAGGAGGAGGAAGATTAGAAATGACTTCGATTTTAGCTCTATCAACCTCGATGCCGTTTTGCGAGATGACATGTCCTAAGACAATGCCTTCTCGTACCATAAAGTGGCATTTCTCCCAATTCAAAGTTAGGTTCTTTTCCCTACAGCGGGTGAGAACTGCGTCAAGATGTCGTAAACACTCATCGAAGGAGTCACCAAAAATGGAGAAATCATCCATAAAGATTTCCAAAAACTTCTCCACCATGTCCGAAAAGATCCCCATCATACACCGCTGAAATGTAGCGGGTGCGTTGCATAACCCAAAGGGCATGCGACGATAAGCAAAGGTGCCAAAGGGACAAGTAAATGTAGTCTTGTCTTGATCCTCTTTGGCTATGGGGACTTGGTTATAACCGGAATAGCCATCTAAAAAGCAGTAGAATTCGTGCCCCGCCAATCGTTCTAGCATTTGGTCAATGAATGGTAAAGGAAAGTGGTCCTTCCTTGTCGCGGCATTGAGTTTTCGGTAGTCGATGCAAACTCGCCACCCAGTTTGGGTGCGAGTGGGAATTAACTCATTTGCCTCATTGGTGATGACCGTGATGCCCGATTTCTTTGGCACGACATGAATGGGGCTAACCCATTGGCTATCCGAGATAGGGTAAATGATACCGCTATCAAGACACTTAACAATCTCCTTCTTGACCGCCTCTTTCATGATGGGGTTGAGGCGTCTTTGTGGATCCCTTGCCGGCTTGGCATCATTCATCAAGTGTATATGATGTTCGACTATGAGGGGACTAATCCCCTTGATGTTCGCCATAGACCAGCCGAAAGCTTGCCGATTATTGTATAAGACCGTTAAAAGAGCCTTCTCTTACTCAAGAGCTAGAGAGGCCGATATGATAACTGGTAAGGTCTCATTTTCACCTAGATAAGCATATTTTAGGTGCAACGGCAAAAGCTTTAGTTCGAGTTTAGGTGGTGAAACAATAGATGGTAACAATGGAGTAACTGTTTCAAACTCGAACGATTCCATCAAAGGTTCAAATTGAGTGTACGCTACCGAGTCGGATGGTTCAACTAACTCATCCGAAAAAGCAAAAGACTCAAACTCGAGTGGAGAGTCTTCAAGATCATCGACAAAGGTGAAACACTCATAATCTTTGTCCGACGTGAAAGCTGTGTCGGATTCTAGGAGGAACGCACTAGTGGCGTCAATAATACTGTGATCAAACATGAAATTCTCGAACTCACAGTCCTCCTCCGCGATCTCATCGATCGAGCACCCATCAAGTACGCTAGAATTAGGCTCGCAAGGCTGACTTCCTAACTTGAAAATGTTAAGTTCAACTGTCATCTTGCCAAAAGATAGATTCATTGAACCATTACGACAGTTGATTACTGCGTTAGAAGTCGCGAGGAATGGTCGACCAAGAATCACCGGAATTTGATTACGGGGGTTAGTGACAGGCTGTGTATCCATAACAATAAAGTCAACGGGAAAAATGAAATCCCCAACATTAATTAACACATCCTCCAACTCTCCCCTAGGGTGGGTGATTGATCGGTCGGCCATTTGGAGAGTGCAATGAGTGGGCTTAAGCTCTCCAACGCCTAATTGTTCGTACACCGAGTAAGGTAGCAAATTGACACTAGCACCAAGATCTAATAGTGCTCTATTGATGGTCTTGTTCCCAATTGTGATCGAAATAGTAGGACAACCGGGGTCCTTGTGCTTTGGGGGCAAAGAATTGACAAGAGCATCACTAATAGCACTAGCCACGAAAACTTTCTTTGGTACTTGTGACTTCCTCTTTTTGGTGCATAAGTCCTTTAAGATTT
Source organism: Agapanthus africanus (assembly GCA_030015575.1). Taxonomy (NCBI): domain Eukaryota; kingdom Viridiplantae; phylum Streptophyta; class Magnoliopsida; order Asparagales; family Amaryllidaceae; genus Agapanthus; species Agapanthus africanus. The sequence continues at coordinate 256,702,745 of JASDDO010000006.1, read as the reverse complement.
TTGCATATGAAGGAACTTGTTGGATTGCATCCAAAAGAGGGATATTTATGCTAACCTGTTTGAATAACTCTACAATCTTCTCCATCTGTGGAGTTGGTTTATTGGATCTCAACCGATTTGGAAAAGGAACATTTTGAAAAGTTGTTGAGTCCAATTTTTGCGGATCAGATTGTTGAGTTGGAACGGAACCCCGTGTAGATGTGTTCGTGTTGTGAGAAGAGGGTCCATTCGAGCTAGAAGAAGTAGAGCCATGTGAAGGATGGAGAATAGGCTCTAAAGAAGAAGAAGAGGAAGATGAAGAAGAAGAGGAAGATGAAGAAGAACCACCGGCAGAGGTGTTACGGTGCATACCCACATTGTTGTGCAGCACTTTTCCGGATCTCAACGTGGTCACAGCATTCACGTTATGATTCTGCTGTTCATGTGCAACATGTGCGTGACCGGGATTTGGGAGTGGTTGAGACGGAAGCTTTCCTTTCTCTCGCTCTTTCAATGCTGCGTTAAGTTGTGCAATTTGTGCCTCAATAGCTTTGATGCTTTGATCGTGTGAGGCACTGTTTTGCACCAAAGATTGAACAGAAGTTTCTATCCTAGCTGTGGATTGTTGTGATTGCACCAAAGATTGTGCAGATTGCTTTAGGAATGCTTCTAGACTTCTTTCGAGCGAGCTAACAGCATTTTGAGGGGGAACAAAATTGTTGGGAACAAAATTGTTCATCTGATTAGGGTAAGGTTGCTGTTGGGGCGGCTGCTGAAATTGAGTTTGTGGAGGTGCTTGTTGTTGTTGTGGAGGAGGAGCTCTTTGAAAATTGTTGTTTCCTTGGACTTGTTGATTTTGGTTCCAAGTGAAATTAGGGTGGCTCTTCCAACCCGGATTGTATGTTGAAGAGTATGGATCATTTCTTTGTCGTTGCTGAAAGGCAGCATTGACTTGATCTTGTCCTTGGGTGGATGCAGTGTAAGGACACTCTTCAGTGAGATGTGATGGATCCGAACAACAAGCACAAATAGTTCGTGGAGGCACAATAGGGGCAGGAGAAAGTGCTGAGATTTTGGTCTCAAGCGCTTCTAGCTTTTTCGTAAGAGCGGCCATCTCGGCCTTCATAGCAATTGACATCTCTACTTGATGTATGCCTGCCCTAGGTTGACCGATAGAAGATGATGATGATGTGGTCTTAGTGCTCTCCCACTGAATCGTTTGCTCACTAAGATCCTCAAGAAACTGCCACGCTTCATCACTAGATTTGGACAGAAAGTGACCTTGACTAATGGTTTCTAGCAACTGCTTCGTTGCCGGGTTCAATCCCTCGTATAATGTTTGGCAAAGTTGCCATCTTTCGATTCCATGGTGAGGGCATTGAACGAGAAGGTCTTTGAATCTTTCAAAACATTTCCAAAATGGTTCGGCAGGAAGCTGTGAAAATTGAATGATTTCATTACGGATTTTTGCAGTTTTGTGATGAGGATAGAACTTTTTAAGAAAAGCTTTCACAAACTCGTCCCAATTTCTAATTGAGTATGATGCAGTGCTGTATAGCCACTTCTCGGCTAGGTCACATAAGGTGAAAGGAATGACCCTTAGCCTTATAGCGTCATCACTTAATTGGGTAGTTTTCATCATGGCGCAAACGTTTTGGAATTTGTTAATAAAGATATATGCATCTTCGGATTCCAAGCCATGAAACTTAGGCAGCATGTTGATAAAATGGGGTTTGATCTCAAAGTTGTCCCCATTAGCCGGTGGAAGGGAAAGACAAGTAGGAAGGGCGGTGCGGATGGGGTAGAAAAGATCCTGGAGCGCGACTCGTGCGGGCGCTTCGACTGGCGGAAGATTCGGGTTATTCGCACCTGGCGGAGGTGGAATCCTTCCCGTCTGTAAGGTGTTGTTAGGATCGTATCCCGACATACCTTCGAAAGAATGTGATGGTGAAAGTGAAGAAGTGGACAAGATTTCGACTTCGGAGTCGAAAGGTTCGTCGGTCGGTACCAACGAAACACGGACTAATCGGGTGCTAGGGTCCCTAGTCCAGCCGGACATACACTAAAAGGGTTAGTGTAGTCGAGACAGAATGTGAGTGCAAAGATTCTTTAGCGACAAGTTGCAAGTTTTGAAAAGATTTTCCTTTTTCTTTTTAAGTGTGCTTTTGCAAAAAGATTTTGAAAAGAGACTAGTGACACAACTGCAATTAACCACACATGCACAATCAGGCCTAAGTCTAGGGTTGCCTAGGTCAGCTAGACAGCTCCTAACTGTTCCAAAGGGCTAGAAATAGGACCTCAAACCGCCTCTTCACGGACAAGTACGGTCAGGTAAGTGGGAAGGAACCACCACTACAGTGGGCCTAATTAAAAACCACTAGCCTAGTCACCGCAATGTCGGTTAGGATAAACGGCCGATGCCTATACTAGTCCTCTGTCCTATTGAGCTCGACGTCCTTAGGGCTGAGTCTAATATTTTTTAGATTAAAAGTGGTCAATGCAGATGCTTTAAGTGATTTCTGGGGTCCTGGGAAGGGTAATGAAATCCCCACCCAATCTGAATTGGTCAATAGCCCCTTAAAGTCAGATTAAAGTATGCAAAGCAGTAAATCACTTGCAATCAATTTGCTTTTAAGCGCGGCGCAAAGAATCCTGCAGAAAATCAATTATTGGAAGGGGGAAGAAGATTTTTAGCGCGAAGAATCCTGCAGAAGATTTGACAGAGATATATGGAGATTTGTAGAGGGGAAGAATAAGGAAACAAACAGTTCAAAAATTTCGCAGAGAAGGCTCCAGGTTGCGGCGGAAGCGCGGCTCGAGGTACGGTGATGCGGCGGAAGCGCGGCGGGTTGGAGGCTTCAGGTCTCTGGATTTCTTCAGCTGCTCTGTACTTCCAATCTCCTCCTGTTCTGATGTATTGTTCTCTGTTTCCCTTCCTGTGTTGTTTCAGATCCGTCAAACCTGCAAAGATTCACAAAAAGAACCCTTCAAACAATAAAAGATGATATATTTTTTTTATTTTTGATTTTTTTCAAATTTTTATGATTTTTTTTTTTAGATTAACCCGAAATTACAAAAAGAAAATTTTACGCCATCCCCGGCAACGGCGCCATTTGATTAAATGATGTTTTGTCGATCAAAAATAATTACCGCAATCAAGAACGGCGTCGCTTGAAGCTAGCCGGTGAATACGGGTCGGTCCACAGGGATGTGTAAATCTTCTTTAAGTTCTTACGAGTTAATTCCAAATGGTGTTTGGAAGTTTAATTAAATCTAAAAATCGAAGTTGTATGAAGGTAGAATTAGAAACTTGCGAGGATTAGGTTTAGGGAAAATTTGGTAAATAAAGATTTACATCTCTTTCCATTGCCATCAATCAAATCAATCATATTAGAGTTATGGTAAATATTAACAAAGGGGATTAGGATGATTGGGAAGATTGATTCTTCCTCTAGATCCTTGTCCTTCCTTTCTTAATCTTCACCCTAACCTCCATGGAAAACCTTAAGATCCGGGCCTTTAGACTACGAAGTCACCGTTACCTTGAAGGTAATAGTGCCGTAGGGAGCGGAATCGAAAGGTATGCATGGAGTTCTAATGTTCATAAAAGTTTAGCGATGAAAAGAGATGAGAGATCTTCATCTCTCAAATCCTTCCCTATTCCTAACCCTAACAAGCGAGGAAACTACTCGCTCATTGAGGGGATGAAAGAAAACAAGAATTTATTAAGGAGAGAAAACATTGATTTCAAGTCAATAAAAACTAAACTAAAGCGAGAAAATAAGAACAGATATAAAAAAACTAAAATTATTGCAAGGAAAATAACCTACTTACTTTTGATGCACTCTAACTTCAAGAAAATAGAATTTTATTCATGAGAAAGAGGCATAAGAAAATACAAGGTCTTGGGTTCTATTTATAGGACATAGAAACCCTAGGGCTACAGATTGCACCGCATGTCTAAAGTTACAATTATACCCCTAAAAAGATCTTTCCAGAGCCGCCACACATTTTGGTAAAATTTCTGCGCATTAGGGTTTCTCTCCGCCGCGGAAGGGCGGTCTGGGTGGGCTTTGGGCCGCGGTTCCGCGGCCCAATGATGAGGTTACTTGCTCAATTTTTCTGGGTTGCTTGGTATTTCTCTGGGCTTCCAGGTTCTGTATTCAGATTATCATATGGGCTTCTACAGTGATACCAGATTTTCAACGAACACTTTGCAATGGATCTTTTAACCGTCTTTCTTGTAAATTTGGATCTTTTGTTGTCTTGTTGATGGTGAACCGTTCTTCTGCTGAGCTTTACTAAGATCTTCCTATTTGTTGGTCAAAAATCCTTCTTTTGTGTCGTCTTTTGTGTTTTTCACTGTTTTCGTGCCAAGAACCTGTAACCTGTAACATGTAGCAGACATGGGTCAAAAGCACCTGTTTTTATTCTTAAATGCATAAGAATGGGGCATACAAAATGCAATATTATGTGATAAACAGAGTCTCCGAACCTGCCTGGAAGGGAGACAAGGCAGTTGGGTCGAAGAGCTACCCCGAGTCTTATGGGCCCTGCGCACGTCAAAAAAGACTCCCACCGGGGAGACCCCTTTCAGCCTCTACTACTGGACCGAAGCGATGGTCCTAGCGGAGATCGGGCTACCCAGTCACCGGGTCGAGCATTTCGACGATGATGCAAACACAATGGCACTACGGACCAACCTCGACATACTGTTGCAGAAAAGGGATCGGGCCCAGATCAGAGCCGCCGCCTATCAACAGCAGACGGCCCGATACTACAACGCTCGGGTGAAATACCGCTCCTTCAAGACCGAGGACCCAGTCCTGCGGCGGAACTAATTCATCGACCAAGGCAGGCTTCATAAGTTATAAAAGTGGGAAGGTCCTTTCCTCGTCTCTGAAGCGCTCCCCGGCGGAGCCTACCGCCTACAGGACGCGGACAGACGGAAGCTCCCGCGGCCTTACAACTTCGAAAAGCTCAAGCTATACCAATGAGGTCAAAACAAGCGAAGTGTTTCACCCTAGCCACCCCTCGAGATTTCCCTTTAACAAAGATGGTGTAAAGCGTTGTTTGAAATTCCTACCCATACGAATAAAGAAACATCGAATCCTTTTCCCCCGGTAGACTTCCTCCTTTACAACGAAAAGGCCCTCGCCGCGAAGCGGACGAGCAACCTACAGGCCCTCGCCACGGGGCGACCGTGCACCCCACTGCCCGGATAAAAAATAAAAAACAGAAAAAGCCCTCCCAAAGGCGGTCGAGCCCGAGGATACCTCGCTCGGCTATCCCCTGCAGGCAGCTTCCCTGCCGCAACGCCGGGGATCAAAAAGCCCTCCCAGAGGCAGTCGAGCCTGAGGTTCCCTCGCTCGGCTATCCCCTGCGGGCAGCTTCCCTGCCGCAACGCCGAGGATCAAAAAGCCCTCCCAGAGACAGTCGAGCCTGAGGTTCCCTCGCTCGGCTATCCTTCAGGACAAAAGCCCTCGCCAAGAGGCACCGGGTAGTAACCCTGCCCTGCCAAGGGTCCTTGGTAGGCTTCTGCAGCCCCTCCTGCACTAAGGACCAAAGTCCTCCCAGAGACGGTCGAGTCCTTGCTCGGCTATCCCCAGCTGGTAGCTTCCTACCACAACCGACAGGGATCAAAGTCCTCGCCGAGAGGCACTGGGCAGTAACCCTGCTCGGTCCCCGTCCTGAAGGATCATAGCCCTCACAAGAGGCAACCGAGCAGCTACCCTGCTCGGTCTACTCCGGCTGGTAGCTCCCTACCCTCGACGCCAGGGATCAAAGGCCCTCACAAGAGGCACCAGAGCGGCTACCCCGTTCATTCATCCCAGGCTGGCAGTTGTCTACCCACGACGCCAGAGGTCAAAGCCCTCGCCAAGAGGCAACCGCACAGCTTCACTGCCCGGTCATCCTTAATGGCCTTTTGGAGCCCTTCCCGCGCTAAGGACCAAAGTCCTCCCAAAGGCGGTCGAGCCCTTGCTCGGCTATCCCCGGCCGGTAGCTTCCTACCACAACCGACAGGGATCAAAGCCCTCGCAAGAGGCAACCAAACTACCACCTGTTCGGTCAAGCCTGGCTGGTAGCTCCCTACCCCAACGCCAGCGATCGGTAAGACCGCGCAAGAAGCACCTGCCCAACCCCCACGGCTGGGAATCGATGCTCAAAGACGCCCTATGGCCAGCAGAGGATCCAAGACACCCGGGAGGGACGTCAGGTTCATCCAAGTCTGAGCGATCTCTCATCGACCTCGGGGGCTCTGGGGATACCTCCGCGGCAGCGCTGGACATACGGCTAGTGATTGAAGTCAACTCGACAGGAAATCGCCAGACAAATGACCAACCTGACATGAAAACACGATAGTACAAGCAAAGATATCCTGCGAACATCCTCTACACACAGAAGATGAAATGCAAACCAACGAAACAAAAATTTTCTCTTATCACCAAAGCAAAGTTTTTACAAAGGGTATTCTGGGCCTCCCCTACCCTACAAACTGCCCGAAAGCTTACTCCGATCCCTTCATTGCTGGCATCTTGGCCCACCGGGGGCTCTACCGCTGGATATCTTGCCGCCTGGGACGCGCCCTGCTCACCTCGCCACTGGAAGCGGAGCCCGAGCGCGGAGCTCACCATCATCGAACTCAGGAAGCCGTTCCTTCACGGCGTACAGGGCATTGTTCCATGCGACTGTAGAATACTCCCCGAGCTCGGCGTAAAACTGCTCCGAGGTCTTATAATCGGCCACAGCTTTCTTAGCCCGAACCTTGGCAACCCGGGCCTCTATAAGGGCCGCCTCAGCATCTCTTCTGCTAGCGTCCCTCTCTTTTTCCACGGCCGTGCAGCGTTCGGCCATGTCTGCCAGCTTCCTATCGGCAATTCAGAGAGACGCATTTAGAAGATGAAGGGCACCCCGAGTCGCTGAGTTGGCGAGTTCCGCGGCTCCGCCCGGCCCGCCACAACGTCAGCCCTTGCCCTCTCCTAGCGCAGGCCGCGTTGCAAAATCTCGACCTCCGAAGGGAACACCTCTACTGGCCTCGGAGCGTAGAATGCCCCCTCGGCCTCCATGCGAGTGGTAAGGGCGAAGTGTTGAAGAACCTGACGGAAAGACGATGAGAAACCAGGAGGCCCCCGAGCCAAAGGAAGGAATACCAAGACAAATACACGTAAAGGGATTCGTACCTGGACCGCCCCCTGGGCTATGGCCTCCAATTGATTCCTCAAGGAGCCGTACGGAAGCTTTCCCCCAGCCGACTCCTCCATCCTGGCGAGCAGGCCAGCGGTGATAGAAAGTCCAGATGGAACCGTGGAGACGGTGCCCCCCTCCCGCATGGGAATTCCCTCAGGGACCCTCGACGACAGCGCGTGAGAAACCGTCCTCTTCCTCTTGAGAAGGGGCCTGCCTTCGCCCTTCCCTCTGTCCCCCGTCTGGGACTCGGGTAACTGTGGATGACTCTGGCCGCTGCCGAAGAAACCACCAGATGCCGTCGACGAAGTGGACGGCCCTGCCGTCGGCAGAGAATCCGGCGGGGGTCACGGGCTAGCCAGGGGCTCAGCCATGCCACTAGATTCCTTCTGGGAGCGAACCATGTATTTAAAAGGAAGAAGAACGTTGAATGGCGGCGACTCAAGGAAGAAGGGAAATGAAAGATTGGGGGGCCTGAGGCGGACCCCACCCCCGTTTTATCACTACGTACGACCACATCCAACGGCGCCCGTCATCTCCCGCCGAAATGACTCCTTGCGCCCAGCGGCCCCGATTGCTCCACGTGTCGGTCCTGCACTGAACCGCATCCCATCGGGCGCCACAGGCCCGCATATGTCGTGCCGACCAATCGTCACTTGACATGTGGACCATTGCTTTAGTTACAGAGTGCACGAACCGGCACACCCTCTTTAAGATGCGGAGATCTCTCCTTGATTTGCAAGCGGGAGAGACAACCGACGGCCCAAGGACTCGTCCCGACGAAACCCCAGGAGGGATCTCACCTCGGGAGGCCTGGCAGTCCGCTCCTGACCCGACCCGCTAGCTGGTCGGGACAAGAGTGGGGGGCTAATGATAGTGCTCGATATTGGCGATCCCAAAGATCATGACACGTGGCAGGTGACGTGTCCTAGAACACATGAGAAGGGGCCCACAGGGGCCAACCAAGCGACCCTGTACCCGACCTGCAAGCACAAGCTGGCCCTCCTCAGGGCCCCATGCAGATTGGCCTCCTCGGTCCCGTGGCTCGCGCCGAGCTGCCACAGGGCCAGGACTCCTCGGCCTCTTCGCTCGTCCCGAGCTCCAGTCCGAGGCCGTCTTCCTCGGCCCTCCAACCGAGGTCGTCGCTCACAGGCGTAACCGCCGCTCCGCGAATCTCGCCATGCGCTGATTCTACGCCAGCAACATCCCACGTTCCACGTCATCAATCCCCATTAATGGGTGATCCGCTTTCTACACGGGCATGACGTCAGGGGGCGTAATCGCCGGCGAGATTCTCGCGCCTGCTGCTGCGTGCTCCACCGCTATATGAACCCCCATCACAGAGGGGTCAAGTAAGCCATTTTTTACTCTTTTAAGCCATTACTCTGCTCGGATCTCATCACTAACTTGAGCGTCGGAGGGTCCTTGGTGGTACCAAACCACCCTGGGACTTCTTTGCAGGTACTCGGTACCAACTTCCTCACTTCACCTCTTCCTCCAAAAACCCATTGAGACCCACACGCAACGGAAGATAATCAACCAAGTCCACCGCGAGATCAACGGAAGACAACATCTGACGGAGGCCTGAAAAGGAGCTCCATCAGATCCAATGATATGGGATTGGATGTAGCATGAAAAGCCCGTGTTTTTATATGAATTTGATATGAATAGGTTTCTTAAGCTTTGCCTTCTTTTTCATTGAGGGTTTAAAGACATCAAGGCCTTAGTGGCCAGATTTGGCCAAGAGATTTATAAATCGGGTGATTTGGTGGTCGGAACCCATCAATGGTGATCGGATCCCATCGGTGCGTGGCCCAGTTCTGGTCACGAGGTCATTGAATCTAGTGGTAGAGGGTTGGATTTAATGATTTGAAGTGTAATCCGTGACTTGGTCCAGCAAAATAAAGATCGAATAAAAAACGGTTCCGATGAGCGTGTGATCGAAGTTGACGCATAGTCAAATGGGTGTAAGCTGGGGATGGATCCGACATGAATTGATCTTGCTTTTAAGGGAAATAATTTATACTTTGAGTACTTCATGATGTGACAATGAGAGAGTTAGCATGAAATGGATGTTTGATCTGCACATAAGATATTCGACCGGTGAAAATGACCTGAATGAATTCTAGACGTTCGAAGAATTAATGGCTTGTGGATTTTCATAATCCTATTATTTAGTTTTGATGATATTACATAATATTAATAGATTTATACATATGTTTCATATTGCATATTTCATAACACTACATATGAGCTTGATCGTGTTTGAGAAAGATTTCAGGTTATCAAACGACATAAGCCTGGGATGGAGGATGGAGGATGGAGGGTGAAATAAATTGAGCTAAAACAGCAAATCTATTGCAGATTGGAGTATAATGGACTAGAGCCTCTCAAAATTCATATTCAAGCTTCAAGAGGCTGAGGAGCCAAAGCCCAAGTTTAAAAAATTCAAGAATCGAAGAAATCAAAGAATTCAAGAGTTCGAGCTAAAAGTGCAAAATCTTTAGGAAATCATTGTAAGTATTTCATGACCTATGAGATTATCTAATAAGAGCTCAAGCATACATACAAAATCTTGCATGAAACATTTGGTTTATACCTTGCATGGTTTTATCGTTCAAAAGGCAAATTTTCCAGGTTTTTACACTTCAGACATCTGCCCTCTCTGCTTCAGACGCATGGCCTCTGTAGCCATTGAAATATCAGAAAGTGTACAGGTTTCTAGACGTATGAAGGTCATTTATGGCAGACGTCTGAAGGTATTTCAATATTGCATGTTTTTTGAACTTCATACGTCTGCTTATTGAACTTCAGACGTCTAAGGTACGCTCTGTTCTTTAAAGACCTTTTGCTAGACATTTGAAGGTCCTTTTTGGCAGACGTCTAAAAGAATTTTTGTAGGGTTGCGTAACACCACCATAAGGTTTAGGAAGGCATCACACATGCCATATTGAAAATTTTTGGGGTGCTATGAAACCCTAACCAAGATCTTAATTAGAGAATTAGGGTTAACTTTGCATGTAAACAACTTTACATCTAAAAGAGAGGGATTGCAATCTTTGTAGTCCATTCCTTCGCTTCATAAGCTCCGAGTAGTGGTCCCTTCGCTGCGATCCATGAACTCCCGGACTCTAAAGAAGCTCCATAAGTCGAATGATCCATGCTTGCTTGAAAACTTCGAAATCCAAGATGATCTACTTCGAGGAAACACGAACTCAAGCTATGACTTCACTAATTATGAATTAGTGAAGCTAACACACTAATCTATATGGCTAGTATAGAAGAGGATGATGAAGTAGAAATTTTGCTCACTTTATTATTTAATTTCTCACTATTTTCTTCTTGATCTCAAAAGCTAGAAAGCAAAATGAGAATGAGGAAGAAGAAGAAGAATGAAATGAGATTGAGGTTAGAAATGCAACCATGGGTCAAGTATATCATCCTTAACCACTGTAGAGAGTTAACCATGGTTATGTGTCATGGTTGGGTTAGAAATATCAAGGGCAAAACATAAAGGGTGGACTTGGTCAATGGTAATCTACAAGCTTCATCCATGACTCATTTCCACAATTTGAATTACTTAGATATTTAAACCCAAACATTACATATAGTATGGTATAATTCTCATACATACATGTTGCATGTATAACCTAACATGCTACAATATTATATATCACATATATAATATTTATGTAACAAAAGAAAACAATACAATAAACATATATCACATATATGTTAAATGTATCACAAGTGAGAATAATAAATATATAAGTCAGCACATAATATATATATATATATATATATATATATATATATATATATTTAATTAAATCAACACTTGATTCGATAACCCGGCTATATCATATATAACCGGCCGATATCACATATCGCAAGAATCGAATACGGTATTACATACACGTATCAATCTCGATCCCGCACATATCACATACGTGCTCCTACTCCATTTTGCCTGAGCCAGGAAACCTCTATGTAGGACTCTAAAGACTCGTAAATACGCCGGCAGTAAGTGATGATCATATCAAACACCCACAAGCTGCAAGCGGTCAGATAAACGTAACAGCTATCCGGGTATTGAGCGACCAGAAGATCAACAAGCAAGCCTGTACATCTCCTGCGAATCCAATCAGTAACACTACCATACAGTCCGGTCTCTTCTTCTGATATGTTGCATATCCAGTCTAGGGGTGATAAATGTCAGACCCTAGTAACCGATAAGTCGTGTCGATGTAAGGCTCATAATGGGTCGAGAAACTACTGATAAAACTTACCAGTAAATCTCTATATCAGCCCTGGCCAGGGACTTCCAGTTATAGCTAATCGAACACAGCGGAACATCAAACCCCAATACCGGGAGAGACAAAACCCCTCCTATCGCTCATTGTCTCCATGTCATTCGGGACTGTACCCAAAAGCCACCGTTTTGCACGTTCTCTTAAATGCGGTAAGGTGGAAATCAAAGCACAGTGGGAATCACACAAGACTCTATGACGATCTCGGGTCTACGGACTAACCTGTACCAGTGTCACCAGAGAACTGCTACCTGACGATAGGTATAATACCATCTAGGAGTTCTCGGCGAGTCCGTTCAGTGTACCCAGTCTCCACTGAGCACCCGTATACCACCTTTGATGTCACACACCAATGGATATGGGATCATCCATCGCCCATCATATGGGTCAAGATGCGTATACGCTAGTCTACTCTGTAGTATCGATGCCCTATCTCGATACACCCTCGACCAGGAACAGTTATAGGATGTACTCGTGGACTAGCATGGCCCCACTAGTATGATCTCATCATAGTCCTAGTAGTCGAGTATAAATCCTAAGGGTTTTATCAACATGTGAGAGCAAGACAGTAAACTAATACAAGTCAACATATTTAGACAAAGTGAAACCAGATAGCATACTATCATGTCGAGAAAGAAAGTCCTCTCTATATATATCCAAGCATCCACTATAATATACATCATATGTACAACAATGGCCTCTAGGGCATATACATAACTAACAATCTCCCACTTGTACTAAGGCCAGCTGTTGTAGTATTTCATACCCAACAACCCGAAGAGTCTCTCAAAATGTATCTGGGGTATGGCCTTCGTGAGTGGACTCGCAGTATTGTCCTTCGTATCAACTCTCCCGATCTCGATCTCCTGGCGATCAACTATCTCCCGGATCAGGTGATACCGCCTCAGAATATGCCTGGATCTCTGATGGGACCTGGGTTCCTTGGCCAAAGCCACAGCTCCATTTTTATCACAATAAAGAGGTATTGGATGCTCAATGGATGGAACCACACCAAGTTCAGTGATGAACTTCTTTATCCAGACAGCCTCTTTGGCAGCATCATTCGCAGCGATGTATTCAGCCTCCATCGTCGAGTCTGCCACGGTTTCCTATTTGGAACTCTTCCAACACACCGCCCCTTTATTGAGGGTAAAGACAAAACCCGAGTGCGACTTAGAGTCATCCTTATCATTTTGGAAGCTCAAATCAGTTAAGGACTCCACCTGGAGTTCTCCGTTACCATACACCAAGAACATTTCTTTAGTCCTTCTCAAGTACTTGAGAATGTTCTTCACAGCTGTCCAATGATCCTCTCCAGGATCTGCTTGATACCTACTGTAACATTTCCGAAAAATAAAATATTATTTTTGGGAAATTTTATAATTAAATAATATTATATTGAATATTTTAATAAGACGGTATAATTAAATACCGATAAATTGGGGAAAATTTAGAAAATTACAGAAATTACTGAAATGAGGGTGCTTTATTGGATTTAAGCAAATTATGAAATTTTATGATTTATTACACACTATTTTAATGCTAATCGCGGTTAAATATCGCTAATCGCGCATTAAGCTTGTTTTGTGCAAAACATGCACCATATCATTTTTACACTTGTGTTACATTTTCCTACATGGATTTTCTTTATTCCTTCATGCATGTTTTGGGTTTATTAAGAGAGAAGAAAAGAAAACAAAACAAAAGAAAAAGAAAAAGGGAAATATTAAACAATGGAGGGATGTGTAAGAGAGAGAGAGTGAGGTGAGGGGTCTCTTTGACTAAGAGCCATTTGTATTCATTCATCATCCTCATTATTCTCTCTTCCCTTTTCTTTCACCATGGCAGCACCTCTTTCCCCTCCTCACTACACCCCTATTTTCACATCCAAAAAACTCATCAAAAGTCCATCCCTCTTCACAAAAAATGTGCTCAAGCTCACAAGCTTCACTTTAGACCAAGAAAGTTTGCATTTTGGTGCTTTAGGGGATTCATGAGAGCTAAATGAGGTATTCTCTTAGCCATTAGCATAGTTTTTCCATTTCTTTTACATCCATATTTGATTAGAACCGATTTAGTGTTGTTTAGTGAGGGTTGGAAATTTCTAGTTAGGGTTTGAAGAACTCTTGAGTTGTGATGTGTAATGGAGATTAGTAGTGACCTTAAAACCCCTCTAATGATATCATTTTGGACTAAAACCTGAGACTTAACTCCCACATACGAACTTTGAAATCTGCAGATATTGGAAATTGTGGGAAATGTGATGGTTTTTGGTAATCTGCTAACACCCAGGTGACCTGAATTTTTTTTAGCAAAGACAGTGATACATTTAGGCAATCTAGAACCCCCACTGAAACCCTAGCCCCTAAGCCCTCACCATGGCCGCAAATATATCCCTTCTGGCCGCAAATTGCGGCCAGACCTAGAGCAAATTGGTTCGTATTGGTTCTGTGGCTTTATCTTCAGTAAAATGGACCCTCCACATATGAAAATTTGCTGATTTGACCTAGGGTAAAATCTGGGACTAATTTCATAAGTTGCTGTTTTGATTCGGGGTTATATTTTTCGTATTTTGGATTATGGATTTTAGTATTTGTGTTTAACCTCGATCACTTGACGTTTGTATGACGATATCGAGGGTTGTTTGTGTAAGTCCACGTTGCCCACCCCGGTGCTTGCGGGGAGGCGGAAAACGGAATAAAAATCAAATTTTTATCAACTTAGGCAACATGGACTAGACAAAGAAGGATCTTTGCTAAACAAAAACAAACAAAAGCTAACTAGAAACTAGCTAAGTGTTAGAAAGGTTATACCTAGGGCTTTATGTCCTTCTCTCCTTGCTCCTTGGAGTAGTGGAAAGAGGTCACCTTTGTCGTCTTCTCACGTCGAAGAAAGATCCACCCGAAAGCCTCAACCTTTGGCTTCAACTCCAAGCTAGAAGTAACTAGGGTGCAAGAAGTGCTAATCCTTGAACCCTAGATGAGAGTAGAGATTATCAAGAAGGGGTTTTTCTCAATCTCAAGTGTTTCTCAACACATGAGAGGGGAGAGCTTGGGGGAGAGGAAGAACAAGAGAGAGAAAGTAAATGATAGAATGAGAGAATAATAACCATTCTCACATATATGTGTGAATTACTTTAAATTGATAATTAGCTAGATAATTGTCATGGTTAATCATGACATGACCATTATCATTTCATATTTAATGCTAATTGCAAGGATCAAAGAGCATCTTTTATATGGAATGATGATGGTCAACATGTCAACAAAGGTCAACAAGTCAAGATAGTCAAATGGTCAACAACCATAACCATGCACAATTATATTAAACTAATATCAATTAACCATAATACACACATAAGCATTAGGGTTAATAAAATGACAATAGTCATTAACCCTAATCAAAGTCCTCTCCCTCTGTCTCAAGCAACTGTGCATACGCACCCGTATTCGTGATCCGAGGAACGCGAATACAATGAGAAAAACCAATCCCAAATCATATACTAGGATCCGGCTTAAACCAAAGCCCACCAGTATAAGCTGCCTGGACAGCAAACGTGCACAAGTGCGCGGATGTGAACGAACCCTGTCGCAAAACCATGCGACCTCTACTCATTTTTCCTAAAGGCGAATAGCTCTCTGTGTGGGACTCTAAAGACTCGACACTACGCTGGCAGTGGGTTTAACCACAGACCGCAAGCGGCACTAGCTGTACGTAACGGTCCCCAGGTAGATGTCGATAAGAAGACTGACGAGGTGAACCCCATCTGAACTCCTACTGAGCCTGTATGTGACATTCTCCGTACAGTCCGGTCTGTTCGTCTGATACATCGCATGGCGGGCCTAGGGGGCGGTGAACGTCAGTCCCCTAATAGCGGTACAAGTCGTGTCGGAGTGTAGCCCAGAACACCCTGAGATAACATTGGAAACCTACCAGTATATCTCGCTTGCCCTGGCCAGGGACTACTCGTGTAATGGCTCTCCTGGACACAGCGCGATGTCAACCCCCAATACCGGGAGAGACGAATCCTGTATAACCGTCACTGCTTCCAAGTGCTTCGGGACTGCACCCAAAAACTACCTGCTTGCACGACTCCTTTGAGCCGTAGTAGGGTAGTAATCAAAGTGCAGTGGGAACACACTCGAGGCGAAGTGACAGTGTCAAGTCAGCGGACTAAGCTGTACTCATGTCACCTGGGAACCGATAACTGACGATAGGTATAATACCAACCAACAGTCCCCGACGAGTCCTGTCCAGTGTACTCGTAACCTAACGAGCACCTGCATACTATCTCAAACACGACGTACTGACGGCTGTGGGACAGACCGTCTCCCACACTGGGATGAGAAGCGCATACTCTAGTCTACTCCGGAGTATCGATGCCCTGTCTCGATAGTCCAATGACTAGGGACCTGTATAAGGATGTGCTTATGGATTACCCAGCTCCCACGAGTGTGAGCGCTATCACAACGCTGGTAATCAAGCAATAGTCCTAAGGGCTCTAGTAATATGTATATCAGCAATATGCTAAAAGAAACACATGCACATATTAAAGCAGAGACAAACCAAGTAGCATACTACCATTTTGAGCAAGATTGTATATACAACTGTGAATATCCCAAGCTTCCATTAAGTAATATACAAACTAGTATGATACAGTAATGGCCTCTAGGGCATATACACTAACAATCTCCCACTTGCACTAAGGCCATGTACTGGCGTATCGAAGACCTATCATCTCGATCAGCCGCTCGAACTGAGTCTGGGGTAAGGCCTTGGTGAATGGATCTGCTGTGTTATCTTCTGAAGCAACCCTCCGAACCTCGATCTCCTGGCGATCCACGATCTCCCTGATCAGGTGATACCGCCTCAAGATGTGTCTGGATTTCTGATGGGACCTGGGTTCCTTTTCTAAAGCTATAGCCCCGTTGTTGTCGCGATACAGAGGTATTGGGTCAACAATGGACGGAACCACCTGAAGTTCTTTCAAGAACTTCCTCATCCAGACAGCTTCTTTTGCGGCATCAGATGCAGCGATGTATTCCGCTTCCATAGTCGAGTCAGCAACGGTTTCCTGTTTGGAGCTCTTCCAACACACCGCCCCTTCATTGAGGGTAAAGACAAAACCCGACATGGACTTGGAATCATCCTTGTCACTTTGGAAGCTGGAGTCAGCAAAGGCCTCAATCTGGTGGTCTTTTCCGCCATACACCAAGAACATCTCCTTAGTCCTTCTCAGGTACTTGAGAATGTTCATTACTGCTATCCAATGTTTCTCCCCAGGATTTGACTGATACCTGCTTACTACACTCAGTGCATAAGCCACATCCGGTCTGGTACACAACATCACATACATTATAGAGCCTACCGCAGAAGCGTAGGGTATAATAGACATGCGATCCCTCTCCAAATCAGTCTTGGGAGACATCTCTTTGGAGAGGGTGATCCCGTGACAAGCCGGTAGATTACCGCGCTTAGAATCTTCCATACTGAATCTCTTCAGTATGGCGTCGATGTACCTGGACTGCGAAAGTCCTAATATCCTCTTGGATCTGTTACGGTAGATCCGGATACCCAGAATGTATGAGGCATCACCCAGGTCTTTCATGGAGAACCTGTGTGACAAGAACCCCTTGACAGATTGTAGCATAGGAATGTCATTTCCTATTAAGAGAATGCCATCCACGTATAAAACGAGGAATACTACAGTTCTCGCTACAAATCTACAATAGATGCATGGTTCATCTGGATTTTTGATAAAGCCAAATTCCTTGACCGTCTCATCAAAATAGATGTTCCAACTCCGCGATGCCTGCTTTAGTCCATAAATGGACTTAAGCAACTTGCACACCTTTCCGCTGCTCCCACTCTGAATGAAACCCTCTGGCTGGTCCATATAGACACACTCCTCTAAATGTCCATTTAGAAAAGCCGTCTTTACGTCCATCTGCCAAATCTCATAATCGTGGAAGGCAGCAATGGCAAGAAGGATCCGAATGGATTTCAGCATAGCTACTGGAGAAAAGGTTTCGTCATAGTCCAAACCAGGTCTTTGACGAAAACCCTTTGTAACC
Organism: Agapanthus africanus; assembly: GCA_030015575.1. NCBI lineage: Eukaryota > Viridiplantae > Streptophyta > Magnoliopsida > Asparagales > Amaryllidaceae > Agapanthus > Agapanthus africanus. The sequence continues at coordinate 256,685,197 of JASDDO010000006.1, read as the reverse complement.
AGTCTAGCTTTATAGGTCTCAATCTGTCCATCTACACCAATCTTCCTTTTGAAGATCCACTTGCATCCTACGGGTTTTACCCCATCTGGAGCAATGTCCAACGTCCATACTTTGTTGGTGTACATGGACTCCATTTCGGTCCGCATTGTATCCAGCCATTTTACCGAGTCGACGCTCTGAATGGCTTGCTGGAAGCTAGTAGGCTCATCACAATCTATGATGCAATCCTCTCTATCCCCGTCAATGAGAAAACCGTAGTATCTTTCGGGCGGACGAGACTGCCTACTACTCCTGCGGAGTGGCGTGGGAATGTCCTGATCTTTCGAACCCTCTGGTTCTACTAAGCTTTCAGTAATAGCTCGTGGTTCTGGAATTTCTTCCAGTTCTATTGCGCTCCCACTTAATTCTTTTTCTATGAACTGGTGTTCTAGAAAGTGGGCATGGCGAGAAACAAACACCTTTTTTTCCTCTTCGCAATAGAAGAAATATCCCTTGGAGTTCTTTGGATATCCCACAAACTTGCAATGTACTGAGCATGCCTCGAGCTTGTCCGCATGCTGCTTTTTTACAAAAGCTGGACATCCCCATGTCTTAATATGATTAAGATAGGGTCTCTTCCCACACCACATCTGATATGGTGTAGTAGGCACAGTCTTAGTTGGAACTTGGTTCAAAAGGTATGCAGCTGATTCTAGCGCATATCCCCAGAATGATCGCGGCAACTCAGCGTTACTCATCATGGACCGTACCATATCCAATAGGGTTCGGTGCCGTCTCTCCGATACACCGTTATGTTGCGGAGTGTATGGAGGAGTAAGCTGAGAGAGAATTCCATTCTCTTTTAAGTAACCCAGGAACTCGGCACTCAAGTATTCACCACCTCGATCAGATCTCAGTGCCTTGATACTTTTGCCTGTTTGTTTTTCTACTTCATTCTTATATTCCTGGAATTTTTCAAAAGCCTCGGATTTATGTTTCATTAAGAAGACATAACCGTACCTTGAAAAGTCATCCGTAAAAGTAATGAAGTAAGAATAACCGCTTCGTGCATGTGTAGACATTGGACCGCACACGTCGCTGTGTACGAGTCCCAAGAGCTCGCTCGCTCTTACTCCGTGTCCAGTGAACGGAGTCTTTGTCATCTTTCCTTTGAGACAGGATTGACAAGTTGCATACGATTGATATTCGAACGGATCCAAATATCCTTCTGCATGTAACTTAGTCAACCTTCTCTCATTGATATGACCCAGTCTACAATGCCATAAGAAAGTTTTATTGATTTCTGGAGACTTTCTTTTGTGTGTATTCTGGACATTGAAAATCTGTGGTTGGTTTTATACATATATACCGTTGTTCAATGTACCTGACCCAATCAAAACTTGATTAAGGTGAATGTTCACTACATTACTTACAAATGCAAATTAAATAAAGATACAGAAATGATATTACAGGTTGCATTTGGTACATAATAACAACTACGCAAAACCAAAAAATGTCCATCCGACAATCCCAGGTGATAGTCCCCCACGGCCTCAGCATCCATGCTAGCACCGTTTGCAACTCTGAGGGTCATGTCACCTGCCTTCAAAACTCTACGTTTTCTCAACGCCTGCAAAGAATTACAGATATGAGATCCTGATCCGGTATCTAATACCCAGGATGTAGAGTTTATTGATTGACAGTTTTCAATAACATACACACCTGAAGCTGAAGCTACAACTCGCTTCAAATCCTGTGTTCTGGCCTTCCAAGCCTTGCAATCCTGTTTTCAGTGACCACTTTTGTGACAATAGAAGCATTCTTCCTTCCCCACCAGCTTTCCCGCTATCTTTGTTGCTTTTCCTTTTCCCTTCGTATCCACTTTACTGACACCGCCTCTTGGTTTGGCGGGGGCTTTCTTCTTCTTACCCTTGGCTTTCGCCCTGGATCTAGAAGAGGAAGATCCTCCTACAAACAAAATGGATGTCTCCCTACCTTTCTGTAGGGTGCCCTCAGCACTCCTCAACATGTTCAGAAGTTCGGAAAGTTCAACCTCCTTTCCTTGCATGTTGAAGTTAAGGATAAACTGGACGTAAGTGGAAGGAAGGGACTGGAGAATCAAATCAGTATAGAGTTCATTCTCCAACGTGGTCCCAAGGTCCGCGAGCTCCTCTATGTAGCCAATCATCTTAAGCACGTGTTCCGCTACCGATGATCCGACGGCCAACCTTGCCGAAAACAACTTCTTCGACACTTCGTATCTGTCGATACGAGACTGCTCTCCATACAGTTCTTTTGTATGAAGAAATATGGACTCTAGGTCCATATTCTCGTGCCTCCTCTGATGTTCGTTGTCCATCGAGGCTAGTACGAGGCATTTGACCTTCGCGCAATCTATTTCCCAGGTCTTGTAGATTTCCCTATCTACGACACTGGTTTTGGGACCTGGGACAGGGGGAGCTTTGGTGGTAAGGCCATACCCCAACTTGTCGTAAGTGATTGCCATCTTGACATTCCTGAGCCAATCTTTGTAGTTTGGCCCTGTCAATATGTTTTTATCTAGTAATAACTTAAGTCCGGTCATGTTGAATGGTCGCTGCAATTAGGAGAGAGAAAAGAAATACTTTAGCATGATGCTCTTGCAAGTTTAGAGTGGTTTTTAGTTTTTCTAAACTAGATGGCTCCCACTGTCTCTCGAATCCCTTCTCAAACCGTAAAGAAAGGATTAGTCAGGATCAATCTCACCGTACAATACTTGCTTAACCGTTCAGCTAGACCAGTGTCGGTACTTCGAGGGAGGTTTTCCAACGCTTTCGCGAAGTTCCTTAATTTAAGAACCTCTTTTCCCTGGGGGCGTAGCCCCGCTAACACCTTTCTAGACACCTACTAAGTTTATAGCATTGATCGTTAAGTGAGAGTTTTCCCGAGGAGTAGCATATACTCACAGTAGGATCGGGATCCAAATATCATCGCGTGATAAAACCGAAGGAATCCTACCAGAATTATCACACTCCAAATGGTATGCAGCGCTAGCAAGTTTCAGTACTTATGAAACTCCCGATGTGGATTTTTGCCCCATGCTCTTATGACCTTGACTTTGGCCAAAATATCATAAGTCACATGTCAAGTTCTACCCGTCATTCTCCTGGTTAATTTGGACCCACCCGTACCTACCCTTGACTTTGGCCAAAATGGCAGCACGACTGTCCCAAACCAACGCACCTATCTATGCTGCACATGAATACCCAATAGCTACCAATCACTATGCCGTGACTTTGGCCAAAATACATAGCTTGAATACTTTTTGACCATTCATGTGGAATGACGGAGTGCTACGAATGGTTTTGGCGAAACCGTGAACGTAGTGAACTTGATAAAATCGATGGAACGAGATAGCTTTTAAAAGGAGTGGTTCAAGCTCCGCGTTTAAAAGTTTAGTTTTGAAAAGAACCAAGTGGTTTTCAAAGTGTTCCAATCGACTTTTACTTGGTTTATTTTCTTGCATTAGTTCTTTTAATACGTCCCATCATTTAATCCTACCATTGCAGAAAACAACCAAAATATGACGTACGCTTATGCTATTCGCATTCGCCACGGGGCCCCGTCATCACCCGTTAGGTTACTTAACTAACGACAGAGCGGGGGCTGGGCTAGCGGCTGTAAAACATAAGCAACGCCTAAATAGTTATCATATATAAATATATAGCAATGATAGACATTATAGATCACAGATGAATACATTGGATATACTAGGAATCCGCAATCCGTTCGAGCCTGCAACGAAAAGCGGATTACACGGTCGCGGTGAATAGTCAATACCCCACCCAAGACCCCTACGGGTGCGGCAAACTACCCGCCAAGTACCCGAAGAGAAGCAACCTCCCTCAACACCGTGAGTAGGCCACTCGGCACTTCGAGATACCCAGTAGTTTGTGCACCCCCTCCATGGGTCTATCCTAGGAGCAAAAACAGTAAAAAGAATTATACAATGACGGCTACAACCCCGACCCGGTTGTGCGGCCAAACAAATAATAATTACATCAATTTACATATTACAATGAATGAAAGAAAAAGAAACACTCATCTCACATCCACCCCGGCTATTCACCCGCGACAATCCAACGCATTCATATACACATACCATCATCAAACACAGATCACAGATATGTATAACCCCGACTAATCGACATATAGCGATTAGCCGACGTACAGTACATATAAACATCACAGATATAACCCTTATAGTCAAAGTGTATTGAGGTTCGATAAAAAATACGGATTTATAGGCCCCCAAAAACAAATTTCTATTCTGAAAAACCTGGGCACATATAAACCATCTTAAAATTCCTAAAACCAAGCCAGAAAAACACTGCACCAAACTCGACCCAGAGCCGAGCCAAGACGGCCGCGGTTGCGCGGCAATAGCTTGCTATTGCCGCGGAACCGCGGCTCTTTGGTCGAATCTCTGGATCGTTTTTGGTGGCTTTCTTCACAAAACCCTGAGATGATTTTTGGAGTATGATTTATTTTGTTTTGAACAGAAAAAATTTTAACAGAAACTTAGGGTTTTGAAAACTCGGTTTTTTCGATTTTTTCCGATTGAACTTCGATACACTTTACTACCTAGCTAGTTTATGTTTAGTTAGGCTCTGATACCACTGTAATTCCACGTTGCCCACCCCGGTGCTTGCGGGGAGGCGGAAAACGGAATAAAAATCAAATTTTTATCAACTTAGGAAACATGGACTAGACAAAGAAGGATCTTTGCTAAAAAAAACAAGCTAAAACTAACTAGAAACTAGCTAAGTGTTAGAAAGGTTATACCTAGGGCTTTATGTCCTTCTCTCCTTGCTCCTTGGAGTAGTGGAAAGAGGTCACCTTTGTCGTCTTCTCACGTCGAAGAAAGATCCACCCGAAAGCCTCAACCTTTGGCTTCAACTCCAAGCTAGAAGTAACTAGGGTGCAAGAAGTGCTAATCCTTGAACCCTAGATGAGAGTAGAGATTATCAAGAAGGGGTTTTTCTCAAGCTCAAGTGTTTCTCAACACATGAGAGGGGAGAGCTTGAGGGAGAGGAAGAACAAGAGAGAGAAAGTAAATGATAGAATGCGAGAATAATAACCATTCTCACATATATGTGTGAATTACTTTAAATTGATAATTAGCTAGATAATTGTCATGGTTAATCATGACATGACCATTATCATTTCATATTTAATGCTAATTGCAAGGATCAAAGAGCATCTTTTATATGGAATGATGATGGTCAACATGTCAACAAAGGTCAACAAGTCAAGATAGTCAAATGGTCAACAACCATAACCATGCACAATTATATTAAACTAATATCAATTAACCATAATACACACATAAGCATTAGGGTTAATAAAATGACAATAGTCATTAACCCTAAACAAAGTCCTCTCCCTCTGTCTCAAGCAACTGTGCATACGCACCCGTATTCGTGATCCGAGGAACGCGAATACAATGAGAAAAACCGATCCCAAATCATATACTAGGATCCGGCTTAAACCAAAGCCCACCAGTATAAGCTGCCCGGACAGCAAACGTGCACAAGTGCGCAGATGTGAACGAACCCTGTCGCAAAACCATGCGATCTCTACTCATTTTGCCTAAAGGCGAATAGCTCTCTGTGTGGGACTCTAAAGACTCGACACTACGCTGGCAGTGGGTTTAACCACAGACCGCAAGCGGCACTAGCTGTACGTAACGGTCTCCAGGTAGATGTCGATAAGAAGACTGACGAGGTGAACCCCATCTGAACTCCTACTGAGCCTGTATGTGACATTCTCCGTACAGTCCGGTCTGTTCGTCTGATACATCGCATGGCGGGCCTTGGGGGGCGGTGAACGTCAGTCCCCTAATAGCGGTACAAGTCGCGTCGGAGTGTAGCCCAGAACACCCTGAGATAACACTGGAAACCTACCAGTATATCTCGCTTGCCCTGGCCAGGGACTACTCGTGTAATGGCTCTCCTGGACACAGCGCGATGCCAACCCCCAATACCGGGAGAGACGAATCCTGTATAACCGTCACTGCCTCCAAGTGCTTCGGGACTGCACCCAAAAACTACCTGTTTGCACGACTCCTTTGAGCCATGGTAGCGTAGTAATCAAAGTGCAGTGGGAACACACTCGAGGCGAAGTGACAGTGTCAAGTCAGCGGACTAAGCTGTACTCATGTCACCTGGGAACCGATAACTGACGATAGGTATAATACCAACCAACAGTCCCCGACGAGTCCTGTCCAGTGTACTCGTAACCTAACGAGCACCCGCATACTATCTCAAGCACGACGTACTGACGGCTGTGGGACAGACCGTCTCCCACACTGGGATGAGAAGCGCATACGCTAGTCTACTCCGGAGTATCGATGCCCTGTCTCGATAGTCCGACGACTAGGGACCTGTCTAAGGATGTGCTTATGGATTACCCAGCTCCCACGAGTGTGAGCGCTATCACAACGCTGGTAATCAAGCAATAGTCCTAAGGGCTCTAGTAATATGTATATCAGCAATATGCTAAAAGAAATACATGCACATATTAAAGCAGAGACAAACCAAGTAGTATACTACCATTTCGAGCAAGATTGTATATACAACTGTGAATATCCCAAGCTTCCATCAAGTAATATACAAACTAGTATGATACAGTAATGGCCTCTAGGGCATATACACTAACAGTTTGGTGGTTTGAAAGGCGTAGTCCGTAGGTTCTAACCTATAGGCTTTTAGCGTGTCGTTTTGGTTTTGAATTGGGTTTTAATGCGATACGATATGTTGTGACATGTAGGTACCCCCATGAGGATTTCGAGATGACAAGCAAGCGCGTGGCGACGTCGGCAACGGCAAGCGAAGAGCAAAGTGAGTAGATACACATCTACGGGGGAAGTCGGGTGGATGACGTATAGCACCCCCGCAGTTCGTAGTGTAATTGATGATATGTTATATATTTACAGATGTGTTGTGAATTTGGATGATAGTGTCGTGGTTGATTTCTTAGTCGCGAACCATAGAATAAGTTTGCACACACACACACACCTCCTTGCATGCATTATTGTTATTACTTGTGCGTATATGGGGATACGTATACACACACACACACATCGGTATGGGACTAGGCATATATATACACACACACACACACACACACACACACACATACATATACCTACACATGGATGATGAGGATTGTATATGGTATTTGGAGATGAGTCGATGAGATTGGGCATGATGCCATGAGACCGGTGATATGTTTAGATTCGTATTATGAGATATGACATGAGATTTTAGCGGGCCCTTAGGCGTGTGTTTTCATACATGCATATATATGCATATGGTATCAGTTTGTACTAGACTTAGATCAGTACCCCCAGTTCATGAGATATGATGATAATGGTACCAAATGAATAATAAGATGAATGTGATATTTGACCCATACCCAGATTTGGGGATGCCGTACGACGGATTTACGTACGAGTTATATATTGATGATAGATCCGCACTCTTGACTCGAGGATGTCATAATATATATATTGTATCGTATGTGATACTATTGAGGCGGGATCACCGACTATTATATTTATATGTATCGACTCAGATTTAGGTGGTTTTCTTACCTTTCGATTAGTCCTGTTGTTTACTTATAGATGTAAGACAAGACTTGAGGCACACCAATTTCAAAACTAACGAATCGTGAGTATTTTAAAGACAGGCCAAGGGATTCTACGGATATTTTCAAAAGACGCATCTTTTCTTAAAAACACTATAGCCCCTATTTTTTTCTAAACACCATGATTCGTGTAATTTCAAATGGCAAACTGTATGATATATATATATATATATATTGATGTGGATTCTTCACCGTCGCATCTATTATTCATTTTTCCGCGTATTCTTGCTATTCGCATTGCATTGCATGTTTAAATGTATTTATGGTTATATTAAACCCATGCTGTCAGGACACCAGCACCATTATCGATGATGCGTATGTTCCACGTACACCTGCTTGCCGGCTCACACACTTCATCATCGATAATTGCCATGTCACTACACAGTAGGATTGCTGACATCAGGATATGACTCCTTGCATTATATACTTACGTACATACATATTGTACACTCATACTTGCATACATACATTTTTGCACATACATAGCTGATTCTGGCTCGATTTTGGAGATTTGGGAACCACATGATATATTTTTAAACCGGATTCATTTAAAAGAGCGGTTTTCCCTCGATATGTGCATATTACTGTTTTATGTTGCATGATATACTGATATGTTTACATTTCTATTATATGTCGCATATATCATGCTTTATGATTTTACGCATTGAGATATGTTGTTTCCATGATATTTCTGGATTGAGAACCGTTGTTATTTCAAAAGAAAGTATGTATTGTTTTAAAAACCCGGTTTCTCTTGATATGATATTTCAGTGCGTCCACCATGCGTTTTCTCGGTTCTGAGACGTGTGATATGTGATACCCGATTCGAGGAGGCGGATGATCCGTTTGCGGGTTCATGGTGGACCCGGTATGGTTCCCCGGGGCTAGAATGTTTTTCGTGGAGTAAACGATGAGCCTAGCAGGGTAGCGAGTACCTACCGGTGATTTGGTTAGACCTGGCGGTTATCCGGAGGATACCGACCAAAGTCGAGAGATGGATATGGGTCGACCCGTTCTGCCGGAGCCCGCGGGCTGATCCTGCAGACGGAGCCCGAAATATATGAGGATTTACGTGTCGATGCTGGACACGGGTTTCATGATGTTTCGAGAGTCGATGCTGGACACTCAGGTGTCATGATTTTGATGTGTCACGAGGGACACATGTTGATTTATATCCTTATACTTTCATGCATATACTTTATGATATTTACATGCATGATGTTTTGTGTCATTGGTTGACCCGTGGACGAGATCCACACGCATACATGCATTGATTATATTGTTGGATGATATCCACATACTTATAGACTTGATGCTATAGTTGGCACTGATTTCATTGATGATACCTCATGTTTATGATATGTTGCTACCTGAGGCATTGATACGAGCACTTGGTATTACACTTATTTTAGATCTTTACCCTTGCCACCTTATCATGCTTTAGACTTTATCATATTGAGAATATATATTACTGATCGTTTGACCTAGGATTGAGTCATACATACTATTTCTTCTCTGTGATATTTTCTACTTACGAGTTGGCAACTCACCCCCGTTGTGCCACAGTTTCTTGCAGGTTTTGCCGTATAGGTTTCTCCTTGGCGGCTTTATTGGCACATTACTTCATTCCGGGTGATTGCTTTGGTAGGTGGGTTCACTCGCATCGTGACCACCATTGTACTTATTTATTTTCAGTTGTATCTAGTAAAATTCTATCAACCAGACATGTATATGTATTAGACTTAGAAAACCAGTTGTTTATTCTTTTGACCTTAGAGTCGCGCGTTGTATTATTTTGGATTTTCTTGTTGATTTGAGTTTCCTTTTCAGTTTTGATCCTCGCCCGTTGGCGTTGTATATTATATGGCTTGCGTGGTTGTGACCGTCGATTGATGAAGAGCTAGCTCCCGCTTGAGAATGCCTTTTATCATTGTGCATATATTATTCATGTTGTACCCCGTTTAGGGCCAGTATTTACAAAGGAAACTCTGCCGAAATTTTCAGAAAAGACTTAAGATTTTAAAATGCATATTCGGCTTATGTTATTTAAAAACCCTTGTTTTAAAATATGTTTTCTTCACTTCATAATTTTAATGGTTTAGATTTCTGGGATTTCTTGGCTTACTTGAATTAGATGGGGTCCTATAGACTTCATATGATTCAAGTGCCAGTCGCGTGCCATTTCGGGTCGTGACAAAGTTGGTATCAGAGCGCTAGGTTAACCTTGGTTCGAGTCTAATTTTGACCATGCGGAGCCTAGAGCGTTTGTATATATTCGGAACTTAGGCTTGACCTTACGGAGCTTAGACTTAGTCGAGGGGGGAATTAAACCCGAACTTTCGTCGCATAGGTTGACCTTGGTTGATAGAGTAGGTGACTTAAGTAGAGTGACGTACCGTGTGTATGTTCCGCGGCATACTTACGATACGCTACTCCGCTTAAGGAGCCTTAGGATGTACATTTCCTTGCATAGTATTATATTCATTCCTATGATCTATCCTCAACGATATTGGTTTATGATTTTGCTGCCACGATTACACGGGCAGAGAGAGCTACGGCTAGAGTTGCGTCAGCACGAGCTCGTCACGGACGAGTACTGACCAGGGCGTGATTCCAGGGACATACGATTGCATAGAGGCGCCGTTTTTTTTGTGTTTTAGCGCCAAGAGCATTTGATGGATCGCTTTTATGAGATTACTCGGACGTGCAGATCAGCACCAGAGGATTGAGCCACTGATAGAGGCCAGCCAGAATGTGATGACCATTAATGTATCGCTTATTCATGAGGATCGAGGCACTGTTTAGTGTGCAGACGAATGAGCCAGTTGCTGCTGCGAATGACGAGGTATCGCCCCAGATGTTGGAGCTACTGCAGCATGAGTATATACTCAGAGATATGATAGAAGGTCGCTAGTCGTCCGAGGATGAATGACTAGGACATGTGGTTTGTTCGCTTACCCCGATGCGAGGTCATCAGATTGATTGATTCCAGCTAGAGACGACTTCACGCAGGTACGTTGGGAGTCGATAGAGACGATCGAATGTCAGAAGCCCATTTTCCAAGTTTAAAATATTCAGAGACAAATGCAAGTAATGCTATGGACCCTCTAGAAGAAGGAAACCCTAACTCGACATAATGACCATGAGAACGCTTTGAAACCTTAGGGTTTGCGGCAGTTCAGTTGTGCCATTAGTGAGGCTTGGATTTGCCTTTCTACTGTTGGTCCACAGGTGCTGTGGCATGTACTGGAATACTATTAAACTGTACCAAAGATGTTGAGCTCTTAGGGGATTATGGAACTTTGACGAATCGATCGAAAGGTTCGACATCATTCAGATATCATGTGATGGGATACATTGCTTAGGAGAGACTTAGACAGAACCTTTCTGGAATACTGTACGAGAAGACTTGGACCCAGGAGCGGTCATTTTACGCACACCCAGTAGGCCAGAGTTCGGCATCGTCGACGAGATAGTTGGCCAGAGATCTTTAGAGGATTTGCCAGAGCGGGACTGTTTCCGTCGTCATTCCACATTGGGCCGTTGAGCCAAGGAGCTATATATCTAGCAATTCGCAGTGAGAGACAAGAGCCTAAAAGCACCAGGCTCCAGACCATGAACAGGAGGCAAGTAGATATCTTGCTCTGCTATCTTTGGATGCGCCGATACCTTCTCGACTGCAAAGGAAGGACATATCGACGACGGTATTTATGATTTGTGATTTGGTGATTCGATTATCACGTATCCGTCACCTTGAATCTCGGTATTTTGGATGATTTATTTGCGTGACTGAGATTTTGTGCACCACAGTTGCACCAGACTTCGATTCGATATCAGTCGAGAGGTTGATTTTGATTTCATGTCTATGATATGCATATAATTTGACTTGTGCTTTCGGCATAGTTTCCATGCACTTTTAGTGTTTTGATTTGATTTGTGCACGCTGATGCACACGGTTGTGAGATTATATACCACGGTATACCTGATTTGGATTGAGATTTATTGTATACCGTCGATTTCGATTTTGATATTCGAAAATTGTTTTCATACACTTTATTTGGATTCTTGCGCATGCTTGGGCGCTTGATGCGATTTTGGTGCACACTAGATGCACTAAATCGAGATCCTTCGTGCATATCAGATGCACCTGATATTGTTGTCAGGCACACCCGTTGCCTTTGACAGGTGTTTCGTGGACACCCGTTGCACTTAGATGTTGTTTCTGTGCACATGTATGGCACATTCATGGATTTCGATTTCCGTGCGCACCAGACGCACAGGGTATTCTTATATATATTTTGGGATTGATTTCTTATGGAGCAGTACGTTTTTATGATATTTACTGTTTGGTATAGTAGCTGAGCAGGACTAATCCGAGGACAGTACCTGACTATATTTTTGCATACATTGATAGTTATCGAAGGGATTTCCAAAAAGGAGCTATAGCCTCAGTATTTACTTACGTGTCTGAGATTACACGAAACATTTTATAAAGGAAAACCCTTCTAAATTATTTTCAAAAACGGCGGGACGTACATATTAAACAAGGGATAAGTATATATATAGTTATTTTCATACAATAGGCGTCCGCCACTGTGCCGCAATACGCGCATCGCACAGCAACATGAAAGGTTTGGCATGCATTTCTTTCAGATATTTACATGTATAGTTTTGATGTATATTATATTGGTTTTCGTATTGGATTTGACATTTATGTCTTCACATGACTCCGATGATTGCGGGATGTGTTCCCCTCCGAAACACGGCCGAGACTGAACGTCTTGCCTGAGATTCGGGACAGATGCTAATTGGTTTTATCCGTCTATGTAACACCCGAGTTCATTTATACCAATTCCAGTTTCCGTATTTACTTGTCCTTGGTCTGTTCTGATTTATCGTGTTTGGGTCGAATGGTATTTTACATGTTACTGGGCATTCAACCCGACCCGCTTGCTTGAACCTGTTTAACTCTTGTTATAGATTGCCTTGACTGGTTGCATGGACTGGTGCACCTCAAAATTCAGTATACTGGTATTTTATCCTATATCGCATCTTTTGCATATAACAGTTTAAATCATGTAAAATAAATTAAGATTGCATTTCATGGCCTTCTCGATACCCCTAATCTTGTGCTAGCGTCCTTGCATCGTGCTCTCGTCCCGTTCAGTGAAACGGACGCGTTTGGACGGCTACGCGCACGTACGTGCGTCCGTATTTGGGGGTATGCTTTTCTATGACAAAATCTTTCATTTTAATTTTTTTTTGGAGTTTGCCAATAATTTTCATAGTTCAAATTCAAATTCTTGGACCCAACCCGGCGCGATTATGAAATATTGTGTTTTCCGCCAAATTCTATTTATTTCAAAATTCTTAAATCTGTTTGAAATATTTTCTCTTCAGCCTATTAAAATTCTTAACCAACCGTAGTTTTTTTTTTAAAAACCTATAAATCTTTTGATAACTTTCCCCAACAGTTTGCATGCCCAAATCTTTCCCCTAAAATTTCTTTCCACCAATCACAATCTCCTTTTCTAACCCCTGGGCCCCCCACGAGCACTCTCTTTCCTCCCTCTCTCTTCTTTTTCTTCTTCTCTCTCTCACCCCCCGCTAACGTCCAACTTTCTCTCTCCTCTCTCTCTATCTCTCTCCTCTCGCATCGCTATCTCTCTCTTCTCGCGGTGAGCATGAGTCTCGTCACCGCCTCCTCGGTTAGCGTCACCTCCCTCTTCTTTCCTTCCTTTTTTTTTGGAACCCATGCACCTCGCGACGAGATCATAAGAACCTCACCCTAGTCTCGTCGCCATCGTCGCCCCGCCCCGACCACCATCTCCTCCACCTTTCTCTCCTCTCCTCCTCTACCACCTCCTCGTCGTCGCCTTCGCTTCTCTCCTACACACCCACCGTGACAGATCCAGGAAACTTAACCCCTTGTCATCATCGTCGCCGTCGCCGATCTCGTAGTCGCCTCCCCCACTTTCTCCCATCACCGTTGTCACCACCGCAACCATCACCTCCTTCCCGAGACCACCCTAGCCTTATGAGCCGCCGCCTTCTCCTTCTTCTTCATGCTCGTGCTCGTCCTGAGCACATCATCGCCCATCACCCTTCTTAATCCCCAGCGCCTTGCCTTCGTCGCCTCCTCCTAACCGCAGTCGTCTTCCTGTCGCCAACAACCCAGAAACCCAACATCTTATCGTCGACAGCAGCAATCATCCTCGCCTCCAGCCATCTCCTTCACAGCACCGACCGCCTCGTCAGCCTTAGCTGCAACTTTCTCCTGATTCCTCCTTAAACATCCGGCCACCTTCATCGTCACCTCCGCCATCATCGACTTCTCTTCTTTCCTGTTCAGCAACTGAGCCCGTCCAGCGACGAGACCTTCCTCCAGCCATTGCCTTCTTATTCTCCATCATCGCGGCCGCTGCAACGTCTTCACCGCAACCGTGAGTGTAACCCCAGTCGACTTCGTCGAGCGCTGCTCCATCTTCATTGTGCAGTGAGCCGCCGTAGCGTCCCAGTCCCTATCGCCGTCAGCGGACGAATCATCTCGCCTCCATGTTGTATCCATCGTTGTCGCGATCGTCGTTTCGAGCAAATGTCTAGCCGAGCACAACTTTTAATCGAGCCAAAGTCTAGCCGTGATCGTGCATCAGCAGTGTTGTGCTTCATGTCTGCATTACTGTTCCGTTCCCGAGGCAAGTTAACCTTGCTACATGCTATTTGAATCATTCTATACCTATTCTATATATATAACATACCTGTAGTTTGAATTTAGCACCCCTGCATCGTTTTATAACATTTCGATGTTCCGTTGCATCTGTTTATATTATTTCAGATCTAGAACTTGAAAGGTAACCATTGAATTTAGTTTACTAAGCCTACATAATCACATTTAAATGTTAAATCACATAATCACAATTGTTTATTAGTTATATTACCCTTTTTGTAGTTTTGCCCTATCGGACGACCAATTGCATATCTTTAGCTTTATTCACATTCAATTGCATCTCTAGATTGTTTCAATACATATTAATATGATTTTATCATCCACAAGTGTTATACCGCATTCTCTGAAACGTTAAAAGTATTCCTTAAGCCAAACTGATAACTGTGCAACTGAGAAGTTTAATCCGCACCTATTGCTATCATGTTACTGTGCCCGTTTATTGCTCTGATAGTACCATGCTTGTTTATTCATAATCTTGTTTATGTTAGTTTGATTGTGAGTACCCACATGACATCTTGTGCTCCCGACATGACCTGATGCACTGCCTACTTGATATGACATGGTACCGTACACTCCTAACATGACATGACACCTTTATACATTACCTGGCTTGACCTGATGTACCATGGCTTGACCCGTTACCTGATCTTGTGTCTAATGCCAACAAACTTGACATGTAGTCCTCACGGACCGTTCCTGTTGTCTATCCAGACAAACCTTCTCTTACCTGATCCCGTGTTGGCATTAGTTCTTGATTACAGAGTACCTGACTTGACACATATAACTTGGATACTGGCCCCCAAAATGGGTACAACAAGAATATATATAAATCCAACAAATAAGGCTTCCCCAAGCGGGAGCTAGCTCTTCGCCACAAGGCAGTCACAAATCCCACGCAATATAAAACAACAACATGCAAAATAATCATAAAGAAGCATAAGAAAAACCGCATGTCGACTCAAGTGAGCTCGACCCCAAAATACAGCATAAAAGTCCACAAATCTCACAGTCTCATCTCTAGGTCAATATACAACAATACTGGTAGATACAGTAGATGGAGTACACTAGATACAAATAATATACAAGGTGGTACAAAAATAATAATATAACCCACCTAAGAGCAAAACCTCGAGTCCAGGCAAAGGAGGCAAAAGAAGCAAGTGCGCCCGCCGCTACTGTACTGACGGAGCGGACCTGCAAAAGGCTGTGGCACAACGGGGATGAGTTGCCAACTCGTGAGTAATAAATAACATCTACACAGGCTATCGAAAGCATGCACACAAGCACCCTAGCATCTAAAATACAGGTAAGGCAGGACATAATAGCAGGTATGTATGCAATATGAATATACTAGCAGGTATGAATGCAATGCGAATCAACTCATGATCTGAATGTGTAAGTATAAGAATCATGTTTTTCCTTTATGAATCTCTTTTGAAATACCAGCACAATACCAATTGAATCAATAAGAACCTGTGTCCAGCAACGACACCTCAAAACTATCACAAATCTCATATATCCATGTCATAGTATCTCTGGCCTCAGCCATCCGGCTGACCCATCTCAATATCAATATCTCATCATCTCGCGGCCACGGTTGGTATCCTCTGGATATCCACCGTCCCCAACAGTCACCGGTAGGTAATCCGTCCCCTGCCAGGCTCATCGTCAGCAACACGAGCTTCTTGCCCTGGGGTACCTTACCGGGCCCACCATGTACCCGAGACGGTTTATCCAACTCCTCGAAACAGGTCTCGAAAACTACAGCAAACTCATGGTGGACGACACTTACATCACTAGAAAACCGCAATTTACATATATAAAAAATTATAATAAGTTTAGGAATTTTGCGGCTTTCCCCCGAAATCCAGAATATCATAAGTGCATATGTCAATGATAATGAATGCATATGGTATCAATAATCAAGTTACGATGTATGATTAATAGACTAGGCATGAACAAATAATATGATGAGGTACATGCACATGAATAGCAATCCTACGATTTCATTTTTAAGGAATTAAAGGCAATAGCACAAGTTTAAGTATCAATTATAGTAAAAGGTTTCAAATTAGGTTATCTAGTGTGGTGGCATGGCAATTACCAGGGTGTGTGTGTAAGCATGAATAGTGCTCGTGCTGCATATAAAAACCCTGGCAATGGTGCAGGTGTCCTATAGAATGGGTTCGCATATGTATGTCAATATAAGGCAGGAATATAGCAAATGATCATACAAGTATTACACCCCTAATTACTAACATTACTAAGAATCTTTTTAAGCTACTAAAACTATCGGGTGACTTGCACCATCCAACGATAGTCCCCCGTAGATGTTACATCTACTCACCGGAATCCCTAGCTAGTCACGTCCAATCACCGCTTTCCCCTTTCGTGCCGCGTCTGACGTCTCTGCGACTGAACCTGGAATTTACATCAATACAAACATAAGGTTACATATCAAGAACGACGCAAATCCCAAACGAAAATACCATAGTTCACAAGCTAGGTACAACGTGCACGAGGTGCGCGGAACACACGCGAAAATCGCAAAAACTAACTAAAATCGTCGATTTGGTCGTCCGGCAAAGCTAAAACCCGATCACTCAAAAATCCGTACTCACACATCCTAATTATCATAGGATATGCCAAAAATATCATCAAGATATCGCAATTAATTAATCACACAATTTTATCACAAAACTTGTAAGCACAAACATTCCAAAAAAACGACGCAACATCGCCGTTATGCGATAAAGTGCTCACAATCCAACACAAACATCTAAACTAACCCACTAGATAGCCACTACACTAATTTTAAACCTTTTACAAAGCATCAAACCATAATTCCAACACAAACCCCTTTCTTGATTTTTGTAATTAGCAATTACAATGAAAATTTCACACAAGTTTAACTTAGATTAGCATAATATGAAGCCACTTAAGCAAAGTAACCTTAAAGATTGGTTTAGTAAACAACTAGATAGCTAATTAGCTTTAATTAACTAAATAATGGTTTCTAAAACCCTAGTTTAATTTCAACCATGAACTAGAAAAAACTAGATTAGGATTTTGCTAAGCTTTTAACACTAAAACTATTTAACTAAAGGAATTTAACCAAAAGAAAATACAACAACAACAACAACAACAACTGAGCCTTTTATCCCAAGCATATGGGGTAGGCTACATGAACCAACATGAGAATCACGCCGGGTCCAGCACATGAATCCTCTGTCTCCACTCACTTCTATCGAACAATATACTTTCATTGAGTCCTTTGGCAACCATATCGTTTCGTATCACCTCCATCCATGTTTTCTTCGGTCTTCCTTTTGCCCTTTTGCCATTGCCCATATCGAGAGTATCTGTTCGTCGAACCGGTGCTTCCATAGGTCTGCGTCGCACATGACCAAACCATCTTAGCCGGTTTTCCCGTATCTTCTCCTCCACGGGTGCTACACCAACTTTTGCACGAATATCCTCATTTCGCACCTTATCTTTTCTAGTGTTACCGCACATCCAACGAAGCATGCGCATCTCCGCTACGTGCATCTTCTGTGTATGATGTTTCTTAGGAGCCCAGCATTCTGTACCATATAATAAGGCATGCCGAATAGCGCTCCGATAAAACTTCCCTTTCAATTTTAACGGAAAGTTACGATCACACAAAATCCCTGTTGCACTCCTCCATTTCAACCAACCAGCTTGGATCCTTTGATTAACATCACTATCGATCTTCCCATTCCTTTGGATGATGGAACCTAGATATCTAAACTGGTCGCTCGGTGATATCTCTTGCCCTTCCAATGTTATACCAATATGGTTTTGACTTCTCTGGCTACTAAATTTGCAGTGCATATATGCTGTCTTGGACCTGCTCAATCTGAATCCCCGAGATTCCAATGTTTGCCTCCATAATTCCAATTTGACATTAACCCCTGCTTTCGTCTCATTTACTAGAACAATATCATCAGCGAATAGCATACACCAAAGGACCTCATCTTGGATAGTTCTAGTAAGCTCATCCATCACGATGGTAAACAGGAATGGACTTAATGCAGATCCTTGATGTAAACCAATAGTAATCGGAAAATCACTTGTTAAGCCGCCGCAAATTCTGACATTTGCCACTACTCCGTCGTACATATCCTTGATTATGTCAATATACTTAACGGGGACCCCCTTCTTCATCATTGTCTCCCATAATACCTCTCTAGGTACCTTGTCGTACGCTTTTTCTAAATCAATAAATATCATATGCAAATCTCTTCTCCTCTCTCGAAAGCGTTCGACAAGTTGACGAAGCAAATGAATCGCCTCTGTCGTCGATCGTCTAGGCATGAACCCAAATTGATTCTCTGTTATCGTAATATCCTTCCTTAGCCTGTGTTCAATCACTCTCTCCCAAAGTTTCATGGTGTGACACATCAGTTTTATTCCACGGTGGTTTGAGCAACTTTGAATGTCACCTTTATTCTTGTAGATAGGTACAAGGATACTTTTCCTCCATTCATTTGGCATCTTTTTTGTCTGCCAAATCTTATTAAACAGATCTGTCAGCCATTTAACGCCTATTTCTCCTAAGCATCTCCAAATCTCGATAGGAATCCCGTCAGGACCAACCGCTTTTCTTAAACCCATTCTGTTCAAAGCTTCTTTAATCTCAGGAAGTCTTATTTTACGCATGAAATCACGATTTATATCTTGAGGTTGAATGACAAGTCCATCCAAATTCTTAGTAAAGCTCTCATTGAACAATTTGTCAAAATAATCTCTCCATCTTTCCTTGATATCCTCATCTCGAACTAAAACCTTCTGATTTTCATTTTTGACACACTTGATCGCACATAAGTCTCTAGTCTTCCTTTCCCGCATTCGAGCAATCTGGTATATATCATTTGCAGCCTCTTTAGTGTCAAATTTCTCGTACACCTCCTTGTAGACCTTAGATTTAGCTTTCCGAACAGCTTTCTTAACTTCCTTTTTAGCCATTTTGTACTTCTCAAATCTCTCCACATCTCTACTTTTCTTCAAATCTTTATAAGAATCCCTTTTAATTTTAATAGCAGCATTTACATCTTCATTCCACCATAATATGTCCTTAGATGGTGGAGCACCACCTCTCGACTCACCAAGTAAATCTCTAGCAAGAACAAGAGGCCTCCAAAGATGGTGGAAATTAATATGGTGGAAATTATACCTCAAGATCTATGGATCTAGCAAGAACAAGAGGCCTCCAAAGATGGCTTCATAGCACCATGATCCAAGCAAGAGAGGCTAAGGAGAATGGGATGAAGGATGGGGTTTAATTTGTGAGGTTTAAATTGCAATTTTGGAGCAAACTTGAAGAATTTTTGAAGAAGATGAAAAGAAAAATGATGAAAAGGGGAGGGGCTGCAGATTTCGGCTAGAGGAGGGAGGAGGGGAATGGTGGGGTGTGTGGGAAATGTCACCAAGTCAAACCCCCATCAAAGTCAAATACACCATACCTCCAAAATATTATATTTTAAAACCTACACTTTAACTCAATTCATCCCTAACAAAAGAGTTTTAAAACAAAAGAGAGAGGGAGAATTTTCTGCAGTTTGGGCCAACCAAGGGAGATGTGAGGATGTGTGTGTGAGAGTGCACAAAAAAAATTATGCAAAAAGACCCCCGACAAGTCCAAAATTGCAAGTTTAAGCTTAAATTCAATAAATTTCGTTTTCTATAATAAAAATTAGTTAAAACTTAAAATAAAATACTAAAAATTTATGTTACAACTAGATTTTAATTAACATGATTTTAAAGCTTAAATTTAGCCCATTTAAATTTGTATTTATCGCTAATTTAATGTATTTTCTTACCGGCTTAAAATAATATTAAAAATTGAAAAATTAGGGAAAAATTTTAAACGACCAGAATTTCATAAGTAACTCATTTGCTACTAAAAACTAGCAATTATCTAACCAAATTAGTTATAATTAGTCCTAAACTGCAAAATAAGAAAAAAGACGATTTACGGAAAAATACCACATTTTCACCGATTTTCGGGAAAACACCAAAACGACATTTCAAGACGCTACAGAATCGGCCTAACCCGACCTTTACACCTCCTGGGTTCGTCCAAGACGACAAGAGGGTGTCAACCATTGAAAAGGGGTTAGAAACTTTGATTAAAACCTCCATGCAGATTACATGTAGTCTGGCTACTTTCATGCAAACGTCTGGTCTTTGCATAGCACTAACACACAATCCATAGCCAGGCTAGAAATTCAAATTAGTCAACTCACTGCTGTAGTGAATGAATGAGAAAAGGGAATATTTCCTTCCCAACCGGTGACAAACCCGAGAGAACAGAGGAACCACATCGCTCATATTGTTCAACAGAAAAATGTTGAGAATGTGAATGCCGTCACCGTCCTAAGATCAGGACGCACAATTGACAACAAGATTGTCAAACCTAACGACTCATCTAAACGCGTGGTTGTCAATTTACCGGCAAATGTCTCATCGCCTGCTTCATCTTCCGATCCGTCCACTTCTTCATCTTCTTTACTGTCTTCTTCTTCACCTTCTTCTTCGTCGTCGTCGGCTGCAAATCCTTTGAAACAACCAGATTACCACCGCAAATTCGTCTAGCTGTTCCAACAAGAGCGCGCGCTCCTTCTACACCTACTCCATCTGCAAGTTCTTCAAACCAAATGTTTGAGCCCAAGGCTGCCTATCTTAATAGATTACAATCAAAGAAGCCCTCTGCAAGTATGGAAAAGGTGTTAGAAGTGTTCAAACGTTGTGAAATCAACATTCCGCTGTTGGACGTGGTCCAACAAGTCCCGGCGTATGCAAAATTTCTTAAGGATTTGTGCGTGCAGAAACGACACACGAATGTGCCCAAAACAGCCTTCTTGGTCCCCCACTTTAAGCTATGTCTTGTTTAAATCCATTCCGGTAAAATATAAGGCCCCTAGCTGTCCTACTATTTCTTATACTATCGGGGACAAGCAAATCAATTGAACCTTGTTAGACTTAGGGGTAAGCGTGACCCTGCTCCCTAACTCAGTTTACGAACAACCGGGTTTAGGAGAATTGAAGCCGGCCAAAGTGACTCTGCAATTGGCAGACCAATCCACAAAGATACCGAGGGGAGAGATCGATGACGTTCTGATTAAGGTCAGGGAATTCATATTCCCTGTAGATTTTATCATATTGGAGACTGAACCCGTCGCCAATCCCAGCGGTCAGATTCCAATCATACTATGGCAGCCTTTTCTAGCCCGT
Source organism: Agapanthus africanus (assembly GCA_030015575.1). Classification (NCBI taxonomy): domain Eukaryota; kingdom Viridiplantae; phylum Streptophyta; class Magnoliopsida; order Asparagales; family Amaryllidaceae; genus Agapanthus; species Agapanthus africanus. Next base: position 256,663,545 of record JASDDO010000006.1, on the reverse strand, counting down.
CCAACACATTGATCAATTGTCGTAATGGATACATGAAACACTTTTTGGAAATATGACGATTGACCTCAACATCTTTAGTTTAGGAAACCAAGTGAGTGATAAACAAGATGACACATATGAAGTCAACGTTGTACACGATATGTCTGAGGAGGAGACATTTGACTTCAACAATGAGTGTCTTGAAGAGACTTTTGAAGAACTGTTTTCTAAGGAACTTCTTCTGCTTGAGAAACTAAGTCCTGAGAAGGCTTCCTACGCACATTGGGGGCCCAATTCGAACCACTTTGTAATGAACCAACCCCCGAAGTGCGACCATCAGTGGAGGAGCCACCTAAACTTACCTCAAAGTTCTTCCTGACCACCTTAAGTATGCATACTTGGGCAATAACGAAACACTTCTAGTTATAATCGCAACCGACCTTGCGCCTGAGCAAGAGTCGGCACTCATGAATGTTCTGAGAAAGAACATGGAAGCAATTGATTGGTCGATGGATGATATCAAATGAATCAGCCCCGCTATCTGCCAGTACAGAATCCATATGACCGATGATTCCAAACCCTTCAAGGATCCTTAACGTCGGCTTAACCCGGTGATGAAAGAAGCGGTGTGGAAGTAAATGCTGAAGTGTCTTGACAATGGTATCATTTATCACATATCTGATAGCAAATAGGTAAGCCCCATTCATGTCGTACCAAAGAAATCGGGAATCACGGTGATTACGAATGAAGCAAACGAGCTAGTCCCAACCCGCACACAGACAGGTTGGAGGGTCTGTATTGATTACAGAAAGCTCAATGCAGCAACTCGTAAAGATCATTTTCTGCTGCCCTTCATTGATCAGATCTTGATAGCCTAGCCGGCCATGCTTACTATTGTTTTCTTGATGGATATTCCGGATACAATCAAATCCTAATCAATCCAGAGGATCAGGATAATACGACTTTTACTTGTCCTTTTGATACATTCGTCTATTGCAGCATGCCCTTTGGGCTGTGCAATGCATCTGCAACATTTCAGCGGTGCATGATGAGCATATTTTCTCATATGGTAGAGCGATTTCTGGAAGTGTTTTTGGATGATTTCTCCGTCTTTGGAGCTTTATTTTCTGAGTGTATGAAGCATCTTGAACTCGTAATGATACTATGCAAGGAAAAATATCTCACACTCAATTGGAAGAAGTGCCATTTCATGGTCAAACACGGCATTGTGTTAGGCTACATCATCTCTGAAAATGGCATCAAGCTCGATAAAGCAAAAATTGACGTCATTTCAAGTCTCCTACCCCACGGACTTGTTGGGATTTCCTAGCACCTTGACCATCTACCGTGGCTGTTGCGGAACAAAATTTTTTCAGGGTTTAGAACTGGCGCTAGAAATACCCGTCCAAGAATCTACCATAAACCTAAATTAGCAAGCAAAGAAGAGAGAGTTAACTACTATGATAGAAATGTCTCACCAAAAGACCAGTGTCCTTCGGTCTTCTATCCTCTTCGTTTGATCCTAGGGATCTCCTTGAACATGCTTGATCGTCTTTCCTTGCTCCTTGAGATCTCCTAGATCGAGCTTGATCACCGGTCTTCTTTCGTCGAAGATGATCCACCCGAGGGATGTAGTCCATGGCTCTAGATCCACACTAAGAGTCTAGTGGAGCAACTAGAGACTTTAGATTGCTAATCTAAAGTGTTTAGGATGTAGTGTATGGTTCTATGTGTGTTTCTATCTCACCTTCTCTCTTGATTCGCAACACATGAGATTGTAGAGAGGAGGTTGAAGATGAAGGTGGAGGAGCTCAAGAACTAGTGAGGAAAGTGAAGCAAATGGTGAGAATCAAAATCTTATGAGAGAGAAAAACTCAATTATGGTTTTGTAAAAAAATTTTTACAATATAAAAAACCAACCAAGCTTCAATAGTTTGCACAAATGAATTGAAAATTCATTTGTCAATACAATTGAAGCATGGCTCTCACCATACTCCCCTCACCTCTTTTTCCACCTCATTTTTCATTTAAAAATAAATGGATAAATCTAAAATGAGGTGTCCACCATCTAGAATGTTTTCCATATAAATACGAATTACACTCTACTGTATATACATACCTGTACTCGTATCAAAATACGAATACCCAAAGAGATAGAATAACAAAAAGAATATAATACTAGAATATACATTTCGAAATACATATATGTAAATTATTAAATCAATACCTGATCTAATAATCCGGCTCAATCCTGAGCCTGCTAGTATTATCAACAGTCCGGTCGAAAGTCCGGATAACTAGTACAAACATTCGATCGGAACCCTGCACGTATCCAATCGGCTACTACATCATTTCTCCTGCACTAAAGAAACCCTCTATGTGGGACTCTAAAGACTCGACAGTACGTCGGCAATGAGTTACTAGATAAATCTATAACCACAAGCACGTCAGCGGCACTAACTGTACATAACGGCTACCCGGGTACCTGTCGAAAAGGAAGGCCGACGAGCAAACTCATCCGGATCCCTACTGAGCCTATCTGTGACAATCTCCGTACAGTCCGGTCTCTTCATCTGTGAGTATCATATACCGGGTTAGCGAGTGGTAAACGTCAGACCCTAATAACCCGATAATTCGTGCTGATGTGGCTCGTGACCAATCCGGAAAACTATTGATCAATCTATCAGTAAATCCCAACTGCCTTGGCCAAGGTCTTATGGTGTTGGACAATCGAACACAGTGCGATATCGACTCCCTATACCAGGAGAGACGAATCCCCAACAATCGCTCACTGCCTCCATGTAGCTCGGGACTGTACCTAACTAAAATCTGTTTGAATGACTCAGTAGAGCCATTGTAGGGTAGTAATCAAAGTACAGTGGGAACTCACACGAGACAAATGACGATCTCAGGTCTGAAGACTAACCTGTACTCATGCCACCTGAGAACTGCTATCTGACGATAGGTATAGTGCCATCTAAAAGTTCTTGGCGAGTCCGTCCAGTGTACTCACCCCCAGTGAGCACCAGTATACGATCTTAGGCGTGAAAGACCAATGGATATGGTACCAACCATTGCCCTCATCGGGGTCTAGAAATGTATACACTAGTCTACTCCGGAATATCGATGCACGGTCTCGATATTCCTACGACTAGGGACACTTTAAGGATGTGCTTATCGACTACCCAGCTCCCTGTTCCCCTCCGAAAGACGCGGACGAAGACGTGTAGGTCCGTCTCGCCTGAATTTCGGGGCAGATGCTAATTGGTGCTATCCGTCCACCTCTCCGAAGATGCCAAGTTGATTTATGGCACCATGTATCGAAGGTTTAAACGGATGCGGCCGATGTAGCAGACTTCGTCAGATTCCCCCTCATTGACGAGGGTTTTTTAATTGTGGAGACGCTCTTCCCTACAGGTGCAAGCCCCTGCAGTTAATTACGCTACCATATTGCGGTAACAACTTTCTCCTTCTCCAGATGGTCACTTCGTATCATGGGTGTTTGTTTGTTTTTTTGGTTGCCCGTAGATTGTATACGGAGACTAATTTATATTGTCGCCCGTAGGGCGTGGATTAGTCCAAATCCGTATCTTCTTAGATTTGGGTTTGGAGGTTGGGTTTAAGGATATGTTAGTCTCATTTGAGACTAAGATCAACTTAAACGTTTGTTAAGGATATGTTAGTCCCATTTTAGACTAAGATCAACTTAACGGGATCGTTTAGATCCAACAGAAGAGCATTTGGACTCTAATGTTTAGTTTATAGACATTGCGGTCGATTACCAGTTTAAGGACATGGTGGTCCAAGGTTAAGGACATCATAGTCCGTGAGTTTAAGGACCCCACAGTACAAGGTTAAGGATATCATAGTCCATGGGCTTAAGGACCCCACAGTCCAGGTTAAGGACATCGTAGTCCGTGAGTTTAAGGACCCCACAGTCCAGGTTAAGGACATCGTAGCCCGTGAGTTTAAGGACCCCACAGTCTAAGGTTAAGGACATCATAGTCCATGGGCTTAAGGTCACCACAGTCCGATTTAGAGACATCGTAGTCTATAAGGTTTAAGGACATCGTAGTCCATGAGTTTAAGGACCCCACAGTCCGTGAGATATGTGGTTGTCGGGACCCGTCACCTCTCTGAAGACGTTGAAGGATTACAACGACAGATATCAGAGGAGTAAAGAGATGTACCCTTGAACCGGTGTGACTTGGTTGAAAGATCAGTAGCCCATTTTAGGACTAAGATCTGTTGAATATTCGTGAGCAGATGGGCTCAGTTCAATATAAGCTGAGGACTTATGTCCAGAATTGGGCTAAATCCAATTAAAATGTTTAACATTTTTAATTCTGGCTATTGAGCCTTTACTTGAGCTTGGCCCTTTTAGTAATGTTGAGCATTAGGACCTGACAATTTTTGTCTTGTATTGAATGCATAGAATTCATCATAACAAAGTGTGTTTTGACAGTGCGCCACGTGGAGCGTCAGGCGCTTTGTGCCAATTAAAGAGCGCATTGCGCTTCTGTCAGGTAGCGCACACGAAGGTGAGACGTGTCATGCTTAGCGCTAAGCGCTAGTTTATGAGCGCTTGCGCTGATTTAGGGGCGCACCAGTGAGTGACACGTGGCGTGCTTGGCGTCAAGCGCCAGCCCATGAGCGCAGTGCGCTATTTCAGAAGCGCAAAGCGCAAGTTGTCTCTGTGATTGACATGTGGCACGTTTTGGCGCCGAGCGTCGGTCCAAGGAGCGCAAAAACGCAGCTCATGAGTGCAAGGCACTGTTCAGTAGCGCAAAGCGCATCTGATCAAATTTATGATCAGAGAACAAGTTTATGTTCTTCTTTTAAAGGAGGCTTTGCCTCAAAATTCAAGAACAAAAGTTCTTGTTTTTGAAAGGGCTTTGCCTTTGTAGATCAAGGATCCGTGAATGAAGTAAATACTTCTGATTAGATCTTTTGATCTCTTTTATGAAAGAGCTTGGTCTCTGTAGATCTATGATCTTTTAAGAAGATAATTCTTCTTTTTATGAGATGATTTCATCTCTGTGTTCAAGAGTCATTCTTTTTTCCTTGAAGAAATGATCTTCTTTCAAGAGCTTGCTCTCTTTCTTTTGAGTTTTCTCAAAGTTTGTAGGTGGTTTTTTCTTATATCAGACTTGAAGTCTTGGGGCCTTTATATAGGGCAAATTGATTTGTTAAATCAGTTAAAGAGATCTTTCTCTGATTGATTTGGGGATGTTTCTTCACCATTGGATCTTTGATCCTGGGGCTTCTATTTTACAGAAGGCAATCTTCTTGTTTTTAACAAGATTGGAAAAATCTTTCCATGCAAAATTTATTCTGTCTTTGGTAATTTTTATTTAACATTGGATCATTGATCCAACGGTGCTCTGATTTACAGAGCACAATCTTGTTGTTTTGAAAGATTTTGAGGAATCTTTGCTTAACAGAATTTAGTTTCTAATTAATTAATAATTTATCATTATTATTAGATCTTTGATCTGACGGTGGGGAGCTTTTAGGTTCCAACGATTGCGCACCCGTGCTTTGCACGTGGTGCACTGCTTAAAAGGCAGCGCATATTGCGCTTGCACACCCGTGTTTGACACGTGGTGCGCTGCTCAGAGCGCAGCGCAGCCTGCGCTAGCGCACACATGCTTTGCACGTGGCGCGCTGTTTAGGGCGCAGCGCACTTGGCGCTGCATCTGAACCGTTGCTTCACAATGTTTAAACTCTTGGCTTTAAGGCATTTGTTACATTCTTTGCATGTGGAGTTTTTCCCTTCATTTTTTATTTTATTATTATTTTACATTATTATTTATTATTATTATTATTATTATTTATTATTATTATTATTTTTTTTATTTTTTATTTATAAGGGAACAGGTTGTGAGCCAAAATTTTGGCGGGAAAAAATGCCCCCCACTACTTTGCCCACGTAAGTATGTACGTGGGTGAAGTAGTGCAGAGTTATGCATGGCCACAGAATTGAGGGCTTAGGAGACAAGTTTAGGGTCCTTGTAGCCTAAGACTTTCTTCGTTCTTCATGGGCCGTAAGGGTCTCAAGAAGGTTTTTCTTCCTACGAGTCGAGAGGATCTCGTAGGTGCAAATTCTCCCTAGAAATTGTGAAAATTTCTATGTGTTCATTACTTCCGTGAGTCATAAGGATCTCACTCGGGTATTTTTCCTTACGAATCGTGAGGACCCGTATGTTGCTTCTTCACTTCAGCGGCAAATGTGGCTTTGGCAAATGTGGCCCGTAGATAATAAAGAACATTTCATCTTGAACTCTCCGAGAGGTAGTGATGGCTTAGGAAGCAGGTTCTGATCAGCTACCTAAGACTTTTCAACTTTATGAGCCATGAGAGTCTCATAAAGACTTTTCTCCCTACGAGTCATGAGGATCCTGTAGGTGTATTTTCTCCTTAGGAATCGTGAGGATTCCTAAGCGCGTTTTCTCTTGAGAGTCGTAAGGATCTCATAACAGAATTTTCCCTCCTACAAGTCGAGAGGACTCGTAAGCGGTTGTTTCCCTCCTTGTCGAGATTCGACTTTGGAGAGTGTGGCCCGTGAATAGTATGCAAGAGTCTATTTTGGACCGACTTGCAGGGCCCCAGTGCTTAGGAATCCGGTTCTTATCTCCATTGCCTAAGGCTTTTCCCTACGAGTCGAGACGAATCGAGAAGTTCTCGCAAAGACACTAATTTCCTTACGAGTCGAGACGAATCGACCAGTTCTCGCAAGAATATTCTATCATCACAGTTAACCTCTGCTCTTTACGACAGAGGTCCGTTAAGGTCTGTGGTACTAAGGTTTTGTCCGTCGTACCGTTGCGTTGGCTGATGTATTCCTCGATAGGAAATCTTGCTGTTCGAGTAGCCTTGCGACTGTCGTGTCTCTGATCTCTTCGGGGCTGGACAAGACGTCTTCAAGCAATCCTCCTAGGCAGTTTGACCGTCGGAAGAGCAAGCGTTAGGAGTTTTGCCATGCCTCTTTTTACTTAAGGTTAGGCTCATTTTGGAGAGCCCCGATGAGTCATAACCACTCCGCGCTGGTGTGGGATGATCTCCGATAGTCTTTCAGGTTTTATATGAGTTGCCGTCAAGACCCTAAAGCTAGGAATTTGGCCTTCGCTTCGTTTGCTGGCATTGCGTCTGCTGTATCAGGACGAATGTCGCGGTTGTCTCTAGGTTGCTGGTGAACCGTCGAGGTTTGGAACTAGGGATTTTGCCGTGGCTCCGTTTGTTTGATTGTCGCGTCTGAATCCTGCTGGAGGAAGAACGCTGTGGTGACATCTCGTCTGCTGTGTTGAGTCGAACATTGAGGTGGTGACCACTTCGCGCTGGTATGGGATGATCTCCAATAGTCCTTTAGGTTTTATATGAGTTACCGTCAAGACCCTGAAACTAGGAATTTGGCCTTCGCTTCGTTTGCTGGCATTGCGTCTGTTGTATCGAGACGAATGTCTCGGTTGTCTCTAGGTTGTTGGTGAACCGTCGAGGCTTGGAACTAGGGATTTTGCCGTGGCTCCGTTGTTTGATTGTCGTGTCTGAATCCTGCTAGAGGAAGAACGCTGTAGTGACATCTCGTCTGTTGTATTGAGATGAACGTCGAGGTGGTGACCACTCCGCGCTGGTGTGGATGATCTCCGATAGTCTTTCAGGTTTTATATGAGTTACCGTTAAGACCCTGAAGCTAGGAATTCGGCCTTCGCTTCGTTTGCTTTGGCGTGTCTGAATCCTGTTGGAGGAAGGACGCTGTAGTGACGTCTCTTCTGCTATATCGAGACGAACATCGAAGTGGTGACCACTCCGCGGTGGTGTGAGATGATCTCTAATGGTCTTTCAGGTTTTATATGTGTTACCGTCAAGACCCTGAAGCTAGAAATTTGGCCTTCGCTTCGTTTGCTTTGGCGTGTCCGAATCCTGTTAGAGGAAGGACGCTGTAGTGACATCTCGTCTGCTGTATCAAGATGAACGTCGAGGTGGTGACCACTCCGCGCTGGTGTGGGATGATCTTCGATGGTCTTTCAGGTTTTATATGAATTGCCATCAAGACCCTAAAACTAGGAATATTGCCTTTGCTTCATTTGCTGGAGTGTCCGAATCCTTTTGGAGGAAGGACGCTGTAGTGACATATCGTTTGCTGTATCGAGACGAACGTCGAGGTGGTGACCACTCCGCGCTGGTGTGAGATGATCTCCGATGGTCTTTCAGGTTTTATATGAGTTGCCATCAAGACCGTGAAACTAGGAATTTGGCCTTCGCTTCGTTTGCTTTGGCGTGTCCGAATCCTATTGGAGGAAGGATGCTGTAGTGACATTTTGTCTGCTGTATCAAGGCGAATGCTGAGGTGGAGCTGGGATTTTTCCGTCACTCCGCTTTGTTTTGACAATGGGGTCTTTCGTTGACGTTGGATCTGCATCCTGCTGGACTGCGAAGGAACGCCGTTGTCGACATTGCGTCTGCTGTAACGAGACGAATGCTGAGGTGGAGCTGGGATTTTGCCGTCACTCCGCTTTGTTTTGACCGTGAGGTCTTTTTGTTGATGTTGGATCTGCATCCTGTTGAACTGCGAAGGAACGCCGTTGTCGACATTACGTCTGCTGTAACGAGACGAATGCTGAGGTGGAGCTGGGATTTTGCCGTCACTCCACTTTGTTTTGACCGTGAGGTCTTTTTGTTGACGTTGGATCTGCATTCTGCTGGATTGCGAAGGAACGCCGTTGTCGACATTGCGTCGGCTGTAACGAGACGAATGCTGAGGAGGAGCTGGGACTTTTCCGCCACTCCGCTTTGTTTTGACCGTGGGGTCTTTTTGTTGACGTTGGATCTGCATCCTGCTGGACTGCGAAGGAACGCCGTTGTCGACATTGCGTCTGCTGTAACGAGACGAATGCTGAGGTGGAGCTGGGATTTTGCCGTCACTCCGCTTTGTTTTGACCGTGAGGTCTTTTTGTTGACGTTGGATCTGCATCCTGCTGGACTGTGAAGGAACGCCATTGTCGACATTGCTTCTGCTGTAACGAGACGATTGTTAGTTATATGTATGCCCTAGAGGCCATTACTGTACATTGGATGTATATTGTAGTGGATGCTGGGACATATATAGGGAGGACTTTCTTGCTCGACATGATAGTATGCTATCTGGTTGCTCTTTACCTTAACATGTACACAGATTGTCTCTCTATTACATGTTGGTAAAGCCCTTAGGATGTGTACTTGACTACCTGGACTATGATGCGAATCATACTAGTGGGGACATGGTAGTCCATAAGTACATCCTTCAAAGTCCCTAGTCGTGGGTGTATCGAGACGGGGCATCGATATACCAGAGTAGACTAGCGTGTACCTTCTCGACCCATACAGATGGGCGATGGATGATCCCATATCCATTGGTGTTTGACATCAGAGATGATATACGGGTGCTCAGTAGAGACTGGGTACACTGGACGGACTCGCCGAGAACTCCCAGATGGTATTATACCTCACGTCAGATGGCCGTTCTCTGGTGACACTGGTACAGAGTAGTCTGTTGACCCGAGATCGTCATAGAGTCTTGTGTGGTTCCTACTGTGCTTTGATTTCCATCTTACCACGTCCAAGAGGGCGTGCAAAACGGTGGTTTTTGGGTACAGTCCCGAGTCACATGGAGGCAATGAGCGATAGGAGGGGATTCGTCTCTCCCGGTATAGGGGGTTGATGTTGCGCTGTGTTCGATTGGCTATAACAGGAAATCCCTGGCCAGGGTTGCTGAGATTTACTGGTAAGTGTTACCAGTAGTTTCTCGAATTGTTATAGACCTCATATCGACACGACTTATCGAGCTATTGGGGTCTGACGTTAACCACCCCTAGCAAGGTATGCGACATATCAGACGACGAGACCGGACTGTATGGTAATGTTACTGGTTGGATTCACTGGAGTGTGAGCGAGCTTGCTCGTCGATCTTCTGATCGCTCAATACCCGGGTGGCCGTTACGTTTAGCAGACCGCTTGCGGCTTGTGGGTGCTTGATATGATCATCATCTGCTGCCGGCGTATTGACGAGTCTTTAGAGTCCTACACAGAGGTTTCCTGGCTCAAGCGAAACGAAGTAGGAGCGCATATGAGATATGTGCGGGACCGAGAATAATGCGTGTATGTGATACCGTATTCTATTCTCACGATGAATGTATCGATTGGTTGTATGCGATATAACCTAGTTATCGAATCAAGTATTGATTCGATAAGCCGATACATAGGATACTAGTCGGTTATATGCGATATGACCGGATCGTTAAATCAAGTGTTGATTTAATGATTTAATGCATAATTATATATTTGATATATTAGTTTGCATCAACTAGTATCGGTTTACTTAAGATGGATTTTCTCACTCGGATGTACACATTGTATATGTGATATACTTTTGTGCACTTGATTGTATCATGTTTGATGATGCATGTTTGCTAGGGTTTTTGTGTAAAGATCAAACCATGGTTACATGATAATGATTAGGGTTTTGTTTTATTCACTTATTTATTTATTTTCTTTTTGGAAAATGAAAAGAAAAATGGTGGCTTTATTTGGATATATGTTGAAGCTTCATGAAGTTTTGACTTAGTCACCATTTTTGTCTTCATACCTAACCTAACCATTCACTTAACCTTAGTTTAGTCTCTACACTTTACCATGGTTGCATTATGATAAGTATTCAATTTATTTTCTATTTTGAATTAACTTATCATAACATTCTTCTTCTTCTTCTTCATTTCTTCATGGAAGAAAGCTTGCTCCATTAATGGCAAGTGATGATAAAGAGTGAGAAATCCAATTCTAAAGTGAACCCACTTCCTATTTCTTCATCCTCTACCTCTTGCCAAGTAGTATAGGGTGTTTCCTTCACATGTTTTCATGACTTGGTGAAGTGTAGCTTGATCTAGCGATGTCTCGACGTAGATCATCTTCGGCATAGACATCGACGACCTAGTTCGCCTATTCTCCGATGAAGCCGACGCTAGAGCCCGGGAATTCACTAGGACAGCGAGGGGACTTCGTTGCGGAGCTATGGAGGTGGAGCACCGGATCTACAAAGGTTGTATTTCCGTTTCCTTTTTGTTAAGTTGTTAACTAGATTTCATTTTCGCCTAGATTTCTAGCCAACGATCCGAAGAGTAGACGAAGTTTGAAACCCGATCGACCCGAAACCCTAACTTTTACATGCTCTCTGGACTTTTTATAAAATATGGGATTTTTCCAAATTAAAAATGCTTAAAAAATTCAGCAGGGTATTATATGAATTATCATGAAAGACGAGCCTCGCATTCCTCTACTTGACCGCGGAACCGCCGCGTTGACCCCCCTTTAGCGGCGGTTTCGCGGCACATTTAATGCATTATCGACGGTTCTTTGCATAGTAATTCATATCTCTGTTGTTTATATTTTCTGGGCATTTTTAATACAGATTATAGAATTGAGTGTTCTGGGGTTGTATTGGGGACTCGATGAATCGATCGGATTATTTAACTTTGTCTATTTGATTTTCCGGATATTTTTGAATATGTTAGAAAGTTCGACCGGATATAAATACCCACTTTTTTCCCTGTCGGGAAATTTCCAAGTGTTGGATTTTTCCATAGTTTAAAGACGTTCTAAGTAGTGCAAGTAACTCGATGGACCCTCTAGAAGACAACAAACCTTAACTCGATTATGTGACCGTCTTGAACTACCCTTTGAACCTTCGGGTTTGGGGCAGTACGGCATGCCACATGTGAGGCGTTGGCTTGACCCTTCTACGGCTGGACCGTTGGTACTGAGGCACGAACTGAATGTTTTTAGACTTGTTTCATGTGTTGATCTGTTACGGGAAAACTTGGGTGTTCGAATGTTCGATCGGAAAGTTTAACATTTTCTAATTATCCGGAATGGGATACAATAATTGGAATTCACAAAAGTTATGTGATAACTTAATGAATGTTATAAACATAGCAGTTTAGTCTCACTTGATCGGTTGCCACGGAATTTTGATGTGATCAAAAGTCCATCGCAATCACGTAGCGTACGCGGATACTCGCCGATAAACTTAATAGACAGCCTCACTCCATAGCCCCGACCAAGTGACTGTAGGAGAACCCCGTCGCCGAAAGCATCCGTTCGGGTGCTCGCGGCAGCGGTGTTCCGCCTTGGTGCACTTCGTCGACGGCGTCGGGGGTGCGGCCGCCTACTGAAGTTTGCGACGAGCATTCGATCAGGATGTCGGGAATCTTGTTGAATTGCCCGACTTGATGTTGAAAAGAGTTTTCGATAAATGAGACTAAAATGCGGGGTTTATAATTGTTAGGCATGCGATGTCTAAGTAATTCATTTGATTAGGCATGCGATGTCTATGCAGATTGCGGATTCCAACTGTTGTAGTTTTACATTTTCTTTTCTGTGACCGTAAGTGTAATATGTGATATCGCCGTTTTCGTTGCTATATGTCAACGACAATTGGGATGCGCATATTTACTTACGTTGATGACATGTGATGTTATGTGTTGCTGGATATGTTATATTGGATCGTCGTGTTCGAATAGCCGGGGGTTTTTATGTGAGATGAGTGTTTTTCATTTTCATTCATGTAAAAACTTGTATGTAATATTCTTTTATTGGGGCACTTCCAGGTAGCGGAAGTTGTCACCTTTTGTATATTATTTACTTTTCCGCACTAGGATAGACCCAAGGAGGGGAGCACAAGTAACCGGGTTCTGGAGTCCAGTGGGAGACCAACTCGAGGAGTCGAGTCCGGGTCTCCTAACTCCAGAATTGGTAGGGTTGCTTGCCGCTCTCGTAGGGGTCTAGGGGTGTGGGTTTGGCTATTCATCGCGACCGTGGAATCCGTGTTTTATACTGGCTCGTATTGAAAACACGGACGTCCTAGTATATCCAATATTTCATATAATTCTTCTGCTGCGATATCTGTGATGTGATCATGTGATGTTCTGTGATAGATACTGTATATAGTATATATGATATATTATATAGACGTTACTTATGTTTTACACCCGCGCTAGCCCTGCCCCGCTCTGCCGTTAGTTACCTAACCTAACGGTGCACGAGGGGACATCGAGGCGAATGCGGATGGCATAAGTGTACGTCATATTTATCTGTGATGTTTAGGTACTTAAATGATGGGAATTCATTAATGAGATTAATGAAATTAAAAGAAACCTAAGATGTTGTAGAATCGAATTTCAAAATAAAACAGGTAGCTACAGTTCTTGCTTTGCACAGCGGTATATATGATATATCCTGCACCTTATTCGATAAGGAAAGGACCGAGATCCCTTCACCGGGATTGACTCCTTTAGCAATAACTGGCAGATGCTACACCCTCGGTTTGTCTTTTGATAGCTTTTAAGTGTTTTTTCTTTGCACAGTGATATATATGATATATCCCGCACCTCATTCGACGAGGAAAGGACCGACGATCCCTTCACCGGGAGTGACTCCTTTAGCAGAACAAGAAAAGCCTCAAAAGCACTCCATTTTAAAATCATTTGATTCTACAACGATATCAAGTTCATTACGCAATAGGTTTTCAGAAAAACCTGTCGTAGCCCTCCGTCATTTCAGATAAGTACTAGTTAGTATTCGTGCTGCGGTTGTTTGGCCTCCGTCAAGGCGTAGTGTACGGTAGCTAACTAGTGCTTATCTGCTAGCATATGATGCGATTGGATTAAGGTATTCGTACGGCGTTGTTTGGCCTCCTTCAAGGGTCATGCGGGTGGGTTTAATTCAATCAGGAAATGACGGGTTGAACTTGTGGGTAGTTTGGCCTCCGTCAAGGTCATAGCACGCTAGGGGCAAAATATTATCGGGAATTTCAGGTGTTGAAATTTGCAATGAGATTGCATACCTTCTATGAGATAGTTGGATCCCGATACCCGCTGCGAGTAATTATTACTCCTGGGAGAGTTTTACACATTACAATTAGTCGATCAAGTAGGTGTCTAGAAAGGTGTCAACGGGGTTACGCCTCTGGAAAAACGAGGTTTACATTAATTAGGTTCGTGCGAAAGCACGGGGGACCTCCCTCAAAGTACCGACACTGGCCTGGCTGAAAGATTGGCGAACTTGTAGTGTGTAATTAATCCCGGCTAGTCTTTCCTTTAAGGGTTTGAAGGAAGATTTGATAAAAAGCAGTGGGAGCCATCCTGATTAGATAAAATAATAACCAATCTATTCTTGCAAGAGCGCACGCTGAGTGTTTTCTTCTCTCTCTCTCCTGGTAGCGACCATATCACGCCTTAATCAAGATAATAAAACGGATTATTGACCGAACCCGCTTGTTATACTGAGCTGGGGAACGTTGGTCCCGCTCTAACTTATAATAGTTATAAGACAGAGCAGGAAATAGGGGAATACCAAGATTCCCATGCCGCCCAAACGAAAAGAGTGCATGCTGATGCATCATCTTCGGGTGTGTTCATTACACAGAACTGTTTCTCAGTATCCTCTAAATCCTGGGTATTTGATACCGGATCAGGATCCCAGATATGTAAGATGTTACATAGGGCTACAAAAGGGTAGAAAAACTGAGAACGGGTGATAAGTTTCATGAGGCAGAAAACGGGGCAAGTGTTGCAGCCAAGTCTGTCGGTCACTGTCACCCTGTATTGTAATATATTGATTCTGAACGAATGTTATTAGATACCGAACCTGATATACAAAATCATATCTTTCTCTTTATTAGTAAAGAAACGATAAAATTTTGTATTGTTGGATAATGTTTTGAACATTTCCTATATCAAAAGTTGATCGGTTCAGGCACGTTATCTAAAAGCATTGATGTTCTAAATCAAACTACAGTTCCTAGTATACAGAACACACACAAGAGGAAGAGTTCAGAAATGAACGGTTCCTTCTTGAGGTATTGTAGACTAGGTCATATCAATGCGACCCGACTAATTAGAGTTACATAAAGATGCATATTTAAATTAGTTTGAATTTACATCCTGTGGAACTCGCTAGTCATGTCACAGAGATAAGATGACCATAGCTCTGTTTAATGGAAGCAGAGAAAGAGTTAGTAAACTCTTGGGATGATACATGTTGATGTATGTAGGTCCCCAGTCTACACATGCCAAGACCGGTTCTTTATACTTCATTACATTCTCTGATAATCTCTCGAGATTCAAACATATGTTCCTGTTGAAACACAAGTCCGAACCTTTTGAGATATTCACAGAATATAAGTTAGAAGTAGAGAACCAAAATACGGGTATAAGTATTATGTCCTTTGATGTGATCAAGGAGGAGAATACTTGGGCACGGAAATCCTGGACTATTCTAAAGGAGAATGAGATTCTCTCTCAGCATTACTCCTCCGTATACACCATAGCACGATGGTATGTCGGGGAAGAGCAATCACACCCTATATGATAAGGTGCGCTCTATGATGAGTACTACTGAGTTACCTGTTTCCTTTTAGGAGTTATGCACTTGAGAAGCTGCATACCTATTGAATAGGGTTCAAATCAAATCAGTTGCCTACCACTTCATATGTGATACGGAAAGGGAAGAGCCCATGTCTTAAGCTAGTTAAGATTTGGGGTTGTCCGGCCTATGTCTAAAAGCAAAATCCGGACAAGCTCGAGGCAAGGTCTGTAATGTAGAACTGGAAAGGTTCCAGCTATACAAATTACAGCAGATGATTTGGTAGAACCAAAAGATTCAGTAGATACCAATGAACCTCAGCCTCTCCGCCGATCTAGTAGGGTTCCTCACCCACCTAAGAGTTACTTCGGTTTCTCTATGACAGTGGGAGCGAGAATTGCATCATGAGATGATGACCCAACTAGTTTCGAGCTGGCCATCAGGAGTGAGACTCTGTAAGAATGGCTGGATGTTTATCGATCTGAGATGGAATCCTTATACACCAACAAAGTATGGACTTTGGTTGCTATATCTGAAGGGTTAAATCCCCATCAGGAGCAAGTATATCTTGAGAAGATTACTTGGTGTACTTGGAAAGGTTGAGACTTTCAAAGCTAGACTTGTTAAAGGTTTTCGTCATCAACCAGGCGTGGATAATGATGAAACCATTTCCAGTGCCTATGCTTAAGTCCATCCGGATCCTACTTGCCACGGCTACATACCATGACTACGATATCTGGCGGTTGGGTGCCATGACTGCTTTTCTAAATGATGATTTAGAAGAGTGCGTCTGTAAGTACACAGCCAGAGGGCTTCGTAAACAGTGGGAGCAGCGGAAACGTGTGCAAGATGTTTTATCTGATAAAGCAGGCATCGCGGAGATGGAACATCTGTTTTGATGGATTAGTCAAAGAGTTTGACATCATCAAAATGGTAGATGAACCTTGTATAAACAAAAAGGTAGTAGGGAGTATGGTGGCGATTCACGTAGAGTACGTGGATGACATACTCTTGATAGGGAAGTAGTTTCCTATGCTACGCTCGATCAATCTCCGATTATCACAAAGATTCTCGAAATAGGATCAAAGTGATACCTACTAAATCCTGGATTTTGGATCTATGAGATAGATCTAATTGGATGTTAGGAATCTCACCAGCTGTAGTGAGATGGTATCAGTTGATCCTGGGGAGAATCACTGGAAGTGTTCCAGGGTGATAAAGACGACTGAATGTCAGTCGCAGGCATTGTCTTTACCCTCAATCGAAGGACGGTATGTTGGAAGAGTTCCAAGCTAGATACCGTGACATACTAGACGATAAAGGCAGGATACATCGCTACTTAAGATGCTACCAAAGAGGCTGTTTGGATGTATAATGGTTCATGAGATGAACTATGTTCCTACCATTGTGAGACAATGGAATGGTGGCTTATGCCAAGGAACGCCGGTCCCATCAGTGATCCAGACTTATTCTAAGGCAGTATCACCTGATCATGGAGATGGTTGATTTCCAAGGTGATCGATGCAAGGAGAGCAGACTCAGAGGATAACACGGCGGATCCACTCACGAAGGCCTATTACCAGAGAGAGACTTTTATAGGATGGTTGAGTATGAGATACTACAACCACTGCTACAGATGGCCCTAGTGCAAGTGGGAGATTGTTAGTTATATGTATGCCCTAGAGACCATTACTGTACATTGGATGTATATTGTAGTGGATGCTGGGACATATATAGGGAGGACTTTCTTGCTCGACATGATAGTATGCTATCTGGTTGCTCTTTACCTTAACATGTACACAGATTGTCTCTCTATTACATGTTGGTAAAGCCCTTAGGATGTGTACTTGACTACCTGGACTATGATGCGGATCATACTAGTGGGGACATGGTAGTCCATAAGTACATCCTTCAAAGTCCCTAGTCGTGGGTGTATCGAGACGGGGCATCGATATACCAGAGTAGACTAGCGTGTACCTTCTCGACCCATACAGATGGGCGATGGATGATCCCATATCCATTGGTGTTTGACATCAGAGATGATATACGGGTGCTCAGTAGAGACTGGGTACACTGGACGGACTCGCCGAGAACTCCCAGATGGTATTATACCTCACGTCAGATGGCCGTTCTCTGGTGACACTGGTACAGAGTAGTCTGTTGACCCGAGATCGTCATAGAGTCTTGTGTGGTTCCCACTATACTTTGATTTCCATCTTACCACGTCCAAGAGGGCGTGCAAAATGGTGGTTTTTGGGTATAGTCCCAAGTCACATGGAGGCAATGAGCGATAGGAGGGGATTCGTCTCTCCCGGTATAGGGGGTTGATGTTGCGCTGTGTTCGATTGGCTATAACAGGAAATCCCTGGCCAGGGATGCTGAGATTTACTGGTAAGTGTTACCAATAGTTTCTCGAATTGTTATAGACCTCATATCGACACTACTTATCGAGCTATTGGGGTCTGACGTTAACCACCCCTAGGCAAGGTATGCGACATATCAGACGACGAGACCGGACTGTACGGTAGTGTTACTGGTTGGATTCACTGGAGTGTGAGCGGGCTTGCTCGTCGATCTTCTGATCGCTCAATACCCGGGTGGCTGTTACGTTTAGCAGACCGCTTGCGGCTTGTGGGTGCTTGATATGATCATCATCTGCTGCCGGCGTATTGACGAGTCTTTAGAGTCCTACACAGAGGTTTCCTGGCTCAAGCGAAACGAAATAGGAGCGCATATGAGATGTGTGCGGGACCGAGAATAATGCGTGTATGTGATACCGTATTCTATTCTCATGATGAATGTATCGATTGGTTGTATGCGATATAACTTAGTTATCGAATCAAGTATTGATTCGATAAGCCGATACATAGGATACTAGTCGGTTATATGCGATATGACCGGATCGTTAAATCAAGTGTTGATTTAATGATTTAATGCATAATTATATATTTGATATATTAGTTTGCATCAACTAGTATCGGTTTACTTAAGATGGATTTTCTCACTCGGATGTACACATTGTATATGTGATATACTTTTGTGCACTTGATTGTATCATGTTTGATGATGTATGTTTGCTAGGGTTTTTGTGTAAAGATCAAACCATGGTTACATGATAATGGTTAGGGTTTTGTTTTATTCACTTATTTATTTATTTTCTTTTTGGAAAATGAAAAGAAAAATGGTGGCTTTATTTGGATATATGTTGAAGCTTCATGAAGCTTTGACTTAGTCACCATTTTTGTCTTCATACCTAACCTAACCATTCACTTAACCTTAGTTTAGTCTCTACACTTTACCATGGTTGCATTATGATAAGTATTCAATTTATTTTCTATTTTGAATTAACTTTTCATAACATTCTTCTTCTTCTTCTTCATTTCTTCATGGAAGAAAGCTTGCTCCATTAATGGCAAGTGATGATAAAGAGTGAGAAATCCAATTCTAAAGTGAACCCACTTCCTATTTCTTCATCCTCTACCTCTTGCCAAGTAGTATAGGGTGTTTCCTTCACAAGTTTTCATGGCTTGGTGAAGGTGGAGCTTGATCTAGCGATGCCTCGACGTAGATCATCTTCGGCATGGACATCGACGACCTAGTTCGCATATTCTCCGATGAAGCCAACGCTAGAGCCCGGGAATTCACTAGGACAGCGAGGGGACTTCATGGCGGAGCTATGGAGGTGGAGCACCGGATCTACAAAGGTTGTATTTCCGTTTCCTTTTTGTTAAGTTGTTAACTAGATTTCATTTTCGCCTAGATTTCTAGCCAACAATCCGTAGTCGGGTTTCTCGGCACCTAGATTTTTTGAAATTGGCATGGTTGATGCCTTGTGAGACCTCCTTAGGGTGCCTAGGAACCCTACAGCGAATGCTGAGGTGGAGCTGGGATTTTGTCGTCACTCCGCTTTGTTTTGACCGTGAGGTCTTTTTGTTGGCGTTGGATCTGCATCCTGCTGGAATGCGAAGGAACGCCGTTGTCGACATTGCGTCTGCTGTAACGAGTCGAATGCTGAGGTAGAGCTGGGATTTTGCCATCACTCCGCTTTGTTTTGACCGTGAGGTCTTTTTGTTGACGTTGGATCTGCATCCTGCTGGACTGCGAAGGAACGCTGTTGTCGACATTGCGTCTGCTGTAATGAGACGAATGCTGAGGTGGAGCTAAGATTTTGCCGTCACTCCGCTTTGTTTTGACCGTGAGGTCTTTTTGTTGACATTGGATCTGCATCCTGCTGGACTGTGAAGGAACGTCGTTGTCGACATTGCGTCTGCTGTAACGAGACGAATGCTGAGGTGGAGCTGGGATTTTGCCGTCACTCCGCTTTGTTTTGACCGTGAGGTATTTTTGTTGACGTTGGATCTGCATCCTGCTGGACTGCGAAGGAACGCCGTTGTCGACATTGGGTCTGCTGTAACGAAACGAATGCTGAGGTGGAGCTGTGATTTTGCCGTCACTCCGCTTTGTTTTGACCGTGAGGTCTTTTTGTTGACGTTGGATCTACATCCTGCTGGACTGCGAAGGAACGCCGTTGTCGACATTGCGTCTGCTGTAACGAGACGAATGTCGAGGTGATCTCTAGGTCGTCTGTGAACCATCGAGGTTTGGAACTAGGGACTAAGCCGTGGCTCTGTTTGGTGATGTTGCGTCTGAGTCATGCTGGAATGAGGAGGAACGCTGTTAATGATCTCTAAGTTGTAGATATGGCCGTCGAGACTTAGCTTCGTTATCTGATGGAGCCTGGGAAGGAAAGGTGTGATTCCTTCTTTGTTTGTGCCCCTGGATTGTATACAGGGATTGATGTGATATCACCTCTAAGGCAAAAATTTCATTCTTTCAAACTTTTTTTTATTTGTTTCCACGATGCTCTATCATTTCAGCTTTTATATCGCGAAGGTCGCGATTGCCCAATCATTTCGGCTATTTTTCGCGGTGCCCAATCATTTCGGATTTTTATTTTATTTTTACTCGCTGCTTTTTATTGCGAGTTGCCCAATCATTTCGGCTATTTTGCATGCATACATTTTTTCTTGCTGATTTTGTTGCAAGTTTCCCCATCATTTCGGTTATTTCGTATGCATGCGTGGCTTGCTGGCTTTTCGCTAAAAGCCTGGAATTAGACACCAATTTCGGCATCAGCACCGCTACAACTGAGATATTGCCAGGAGCGAATCATCATTTGCCTCTGTCGATGTCGAACAAAGGTGGCTTAGAGAACAGGGTTAGGATCCTGTCAACTAAGGCTTTTGACGTCATGAGCCGTAAGAGTCTCATAAAGGTATTTCTCCCTGCGAGTCGTGAGGATCTCGTAAGTGAGTTTTCTCCTTAGGAATCATGAGGACTCCTAAGTGTATGTTTTCTTATAAGTCGTAAGGATCTTATAAGAGTGTTTTCTCCTTATAAGTCGAGAGGACTTACAAGGGTTATTTACCGTATAGACATATCCCTAGTCACGGATGGGACTTTGTTAGGGAAATGTTTATTCGCGCCCATGGATTGTATACAAGGGTCAGCATTGAACCGCTTGTAGGGTAGTGTTGGAGGTTGTGGTGGTTGCTTAAGAACAGGTTCATATCCCTGTAGCTTAAGACTTTCAAATCTTATAAGCCGTGAGGGTCCCATAAGAGGGTTCTCCTTACGAGTCGTGAGGATCTCGCAAGTGTAATTTCTCCTTAGGAATCGTGGGGATCCCTAAGTGTGTTGCTCCCTTGTGAGTCGTAAGGATCTCACGCAGGTAGGTTCTCCCCACAAGGTCGAGAGGACCTTCCAAGTGTCTTTAAACGAGATTGCGCCCTTTCGGGTTTTCACAAAACTCGCCGGTAGCCCTGTTGTTTTTAATCACGGAGCCCTTTTAGGTTTTCATCCGTGCCCATTTTGCTTATGGACATACCGTTTTCTTTTTTTTCCTTTTTTTTATTTTAACGAGGTTGCGCCCTTTCGAGTTTTCACAAAACTCGCCGGCAGCCCTGCAGTTTTTACTCACGGAGCCCTTTCGGGTTTTCAACCGTGCCCTTTTAGCTTATGGACATACCGTTTTTTTTAACACATCAGTCTGAGGATGCCGTGGGTTGGTTATAGTTTAACGACATTTCGGTCATCAGTTAGCGTACGATTATGCAGCTAGGTTTTGCCGCAAACCTTCACATGTTTTGTGTCGGAGGTGGATTCCGTGAAGAGAGGGCTGAGGGTGATTTCTTCGTCAGAGTCGCTTCCAAAGGTGATAACTTGCGATCCCTTGGTGTCGGCTATGTGACAGTTTCCAGCAGTTCTTTCGCGCTCATCTGCCGTGCTTTCCTTTTCCCGACGTGCCTTGCGCTTCACTCGTTGAACGTGTCGTCGATGGGCGACATATCCTTGTCACCAGTTTTTAAAGGCTATGCACTCCTCGGTAGGGTGTGCAATCCTCTGATGGTATAGGCAGAAGTTTGGATGTATGTGCGCTTCATCCAGACATATATTGCCAGGGGAATTTCCTTTGAAAGAGAGTAACTTCATTCCTATTGCCAGGGCCCTAGTGAATCGTTTCCTTACTTTAAGCTTGCTTTTGTTGACGATAGGGATACTTCGATCCGGTTGGGGTGCCTCGACCTTTTCATTCAATCGTCAGCGTTTGGCTATAACCAATTCATGCTCTCGATTGACTTTGCTTTTCTGACAGGTTTCGTTCAGTAGCAAGTCGATCATTCCGTCAGATGCTTCCAAAGGTTTCGATTTTGATCCTGCCCCCAGCTCTTTTGTGCTGTCTTCTATCGCCGAGTGTGTTTCTTCATTAGTTAATGCCGAATGAGAGATCATGTGGCAACTTGCCACATAGTCCTAAGATTCTTTTGAGGATCCATCCCTGTCGTTATTGTCGTCATCTCCGTTATCAAGGATATTGTTGAGAAATTCTTGGAGTGTGACTGGGGTCAGCACCTTCTGGTTTTATTCTTCCAGAGCGTTAATTTGTTTTTGCAGGTATGTGCTCTTGTTATCAATCTTCACGGGCTTTTTGGTCTTCTTCTTCTTCTTCGAAGACTTTGACGGTTGGGTGTGAGGGCTTTGACTATCACCACCAATTTTAGTAGTTGGGCGCGGTTCCAGCATTCTCTCGACGATCTCGGGTTCCATTGGATTTTTCCGCCTGATTGCCGGGCACGTTTGGAGATCCTTCAGCATTCTTTTCATCTTTGCCGAAAGAACAACTTCCAATGGGCTTCCCTTATAAATGAGCACGATGCCCCTGCTACGTTCACTTTTTTAGGGGCGTGAGGTTGTGGCGGGTTCACCTTCCAGTTTTCGGATAATGCGAACTTGCCTTGTTGGTATTGGTCTTCAATCCAGCCTTTGAAGACGAAGCAATCTTCGAGAGGATGGCTTACTGCTTGGTGGTAAGGGCAGTAATTAGGATTTTTGACATCACCTGGCTGCAACGGATGTTTTGGATCCGGCAATTTTATGAGCCTGTTGCGCACTGCCAACTCAAACAGTCTCCTCGTTTTATCCTTAGGAAAGGAGTAAGGACATCCCAGTCTTTCCTCGAGGGATGGGCGTGGACGCACGTTGTTTTGGCGAACAACCGGCTTTAAGTTGCTCGGCTGTTGTTGAGTAGTGGCAACGAAAGTTGCTTTTCCTTTCCCCTTTTCATTCCGAGGATCCGTTTTTGAAGGAGATGGTCTATGATCCATCTGGTCCATTTGGGCCAGCTTGTCAATCAAGGCTTGGAAAGTAGTCGGCCTGAAAAACATCATGAACTGGGAGATAGTCACTTGCGGATCAAGAGTGCCCACGAACATGCCCACCACCGGTGCTTCTTCAATGAGTTGTTCACATTTCGACCACAGATTCCGCCATCGTATTGCGTATTGAACCCATGTCTCCCCTGTCTTCACCCTGACATTGATCAATGCCGTTATTGGGGTGCGTTCACTAGCACTCGCGAATCGCTGGGTGAATAATAGCTCCATTTCTGCGAAAGTCTTGACATAGTGATTTGGAAGTTCAGAGTACCATTCGAACGCTGGCTCCGACAAGCTGCCAACAAACTGACAGAGCAAAAGTTTATCATCACTCCCGGTGTTGCCGCAAAGAGCCCTAAATTGAGCGACATGTTGATGGGGATTGCCTGTCCCCTTGTACACATGGAATTTGGGGATCGTATATCCCGGCGGGTAACTAATTTGGTCATACCAGCCCGGATAGGGTCGTCCAGTCTTGACAACTTGGCCAGCCACTTCGTTCGCTCGGTGAGCTCGTATTTGTTGAGCTATATTGTCATCCAGAGCGTCCTTGGAGATGGTCTCTTCTTTGGCTGCTGAAAGAGCCGGAGGAGGGTTCGATGTCTTTCCTCTGTCGTCTTCAATAATGATCGGAGGGTCTTTAGCTGGTGGATCCGGCTGTAACATCATCCCGACCATGTCTTGGAAGAGAAGTGTTATTCGTTTTATATTAGCCGCTTGTTCTGCTACTTCTCTGTCCTTCTTTTCGAGGACTCTGCGGAGGAAGTCAGCATCGGTTTCTTGTTCATGACGCTGCTCTGATGACGCCTCCAGGCTTTCTTTTGGCCCGGTGAGTGCGGCCATTTGCGTTAGCATTTCCTGAAGCTTCTGTTGCTGCTCCTGGGCTTTTGTCACGGATCGGGTGAGCGGTCAGTGACCCGTCGAAGCGCGGCTTTCCTCTTTTATGGAAGCCATGTAAACAGTATGCACAATTATACCCCCAGACTTGGGGCGTTTGGGCTCAGCGTCTTTGTGGTCTGTCGTAGTCACAGGGGCTTTCTCTGGCCTCCTTCTCTTTTGAGCAGTTGACGTTGAGGGGGCTGTTGCAGCGGGCACCCAGGTAGTTGTCGTCCTTTATGGATTGACAGGACGGTTCTCTTCCTGCTGAATCTTCACCTTTTTCTGTCGGCGAGAGTAATCTTGATCAATTACTGAGCCCTGAACCAGTCACCAGACTTTGTAAATTTTGGAGGACAGCCGCTGAGGGGATTGCTCCGGCTTCGTTTCTGTAACATTCCCCACGGGTGGAGGAGATCTTTTCAGTACGGCGGTGGGTGAATTCCTACGCATCCTATTAAGCAGCTCGAAGCTGTTCCCAGTTGGAACAGCAACATTGACTTCCACCGTTGGAGCTGGTGGAGTAAATCCAGATGGAGAGCTGCCCCCAGCCTTCCGTACTTGGCGCCAATGACGACGGTGAGCATGTCGCTCAGATGGTGTTGGTTCGGCTATGGGAATGGCTTTGTCATGCCTCCTGTTTTGAGGAGAGGCTGTTATTGGTGCTAGCCGGTCGAAGACTGACGCCCGTTGAGAGGGGATAGTCAGTCTTGCAAAGGCCGACTTTCGAACAGGGCAAGCAGCCTTCGTGACTTCGCATGGAATAGGAGCTGAAACGGACAATCTTGTGAAGACCGACCCTTTAGCAGGGGAAGTTGCCTTGACGACTTTAGGAGCAGGAATGGCTATCTGCTTCGGGATGGCCGCTTCAGGTATCGCGGGCTTCTTCACGGGCCCGCTTGAGCTTTGGCCCAGTTTGCTGAAAACCGAGGTATTGGACTTGGGCGACCCGTTGAGAGAGGCCGCGGTAGTTGTAAGCCGATCAAAGACCGACTTCTTTGGAGCTTCTTGCGACGACATTGGGGCATTAAAGATCATCGGTGGGGGCATAGTCCTGAAGAATAGCCCAGTGGTGGCCTGAGTCACCTGTTCCACCGGCATAGCGAAGATGGAGGCCGCTTGGGTCCCGTAAGTCACTCCTCCGGACGGGACGGAGCGAGAGTTGCAGTTGTAGTTAGTGCAGTTTGAAGCCATTGATCTTCTGTTTTCTGCACGGAGCAAGACACCAAATCTTAGTACCTCGAATCCACAGGCAACCATAGCAAACCGCGATTCGTTCACGAACACGACACACAAAGTGTGGAGTGGAAAGAGGAAAAGGTGCCACCGGGCGTGCCAGAATCCGTTCCCCTCCGAAAGACGCGGACAAAGACGCGTAGGTCCGTCTCGCCTGAATTTCGGGGCAGATGCTAATTGGTGCTATCCGTCCACCTCTCCGAAGATGCCAAGTTGATTTATGGCACCATGTATCGAAGGTTTAAACGGATGCGGCCAATGTAGCAGATTTCGTCAGATTCCCCCTCGTTGACGAGGGGTTTTTGATTGTGGGGACGCTCTTCCCTGCAAGCGTAAGCCCCTGCAGTTAATTACGCTATCGCATCGTGGTAACAACTTTCTCCTTCTCCAGATGATCACTTCGTGTCGTGGGTGTTTGTTTTGTTTTTTGGTTTCCCGTGGATTGTATACGGAGACTAATTTATGTTGTCGCCCGTAGGGCATGGATTAGTCCAAATCCGTATCTTCTTAGATTCGGGTTTGGGGGGTGGGTTTAAAGATACGTTAGTCTCATTTGAGGATAAGATCAACTTAAACGTTTGTTAAGGATAAGTTAGTCTCATTTTAGACTAAGATCAACTTAACTGGATCATTTAGATCCAATAGAAGAGCATTTGGACTCTAATGTTTAGTTTAAGGACATTGCGGTCGATTACCAGTTTAAGGACATAGTGGTTCAAGGTTAAGGACATCCTAGTCCGTGAGTTTAAGGACCCCATAGTACAAGGTTAAGGACATCATAGTCCATGGGCTTAAGGACCCCACAGTCCAGGTTAAGGACATCGTAGTCCGTGAGTTTAAGGACCCCACAGTCCAGGTTAAGGACATCATAGTCCGTGAGTTTAAGGACCCTACAGTTCAAGGTTAAGGACATCATAGTCCATGGGCTTAAAGACCCCACAGTCCGGTTTAGAGACATCGTAGTCTATAAGGTTTAAGGACATCGTAGTCCATGAGTTTAAGGACCCCACAGTCCGTGAGATGTGTGGTTGTCGGGACCCGTCACCTCTCTGAAGACGTTGAAGGATTACAACGGCAGATATCATAGGAGTAAAGAGATGTACCCTTGAACCGGTGTGACTTGGTTGAAAGATCAGTAGCCCATTTTAGGACTAAGATCTGTTGAATATTCATGAGTAGATGGGCTCAGTTCAATATAAGTTGAGGACTTATATCCAGAATTGGGCTAAGTCCAATTAAAATGTTTAACATTTTTAATTCTGGCTATTGAGCCTTTACTTGGGCTTGGCCCTTTTAGTAATGCTGAGCATTAGGTCCTGACAATTTTTGTCTTTTATTGAATGAATAGTATTCATCAGAACAAAGTGTGTTCTGACAGTGCGCCACATGGTGCGTCTGGCACTTTGCGCCAATTAAAGAGCGCATTGCGCTTCTGTCAGGTAGCGCACACGAAGGTGACACGTGTCGCGCTTAGCACTAAGCGCTAGTTTATGAGCGCTTTGCGCTGATTCAGGGGCGCGCCAGTGAGTGACACGTGGCGCGCTTGGCGTCAAGCGCCAGCCCATGAGCGCAGTGTGCTATTTCAGAAGCGCAAAGTGCAAGTTGTCTCTGTGATTGACACGTGGCACGTTTTGGCGCTGAGCACCGGTCCAAGGAGCGCAAAAGCGCAACTCATGAGTGCAAGGCACTGTTCAGTAGCGCAAAGTGCATCTGATCAAATTTATGATCAGAGAACAAGTTTATGTTCTTCTTTTAAAGGAGGCTTTGCCTCAAGATTCAAGAACAAAAGTTCTTGTTTTTGAAAGGGCTTTGCCTTTGTAGATCAAGGATCTGTGAATGAAGTAAATACTTCTGATTAGATCTTTTGATCTCTTTTATGAAAGAACTTGGTCTTTGTAGATCTATGATCTTTTAAGAAGATAATTCTTCTTTTTATGAGATGATTTCATATCTGTGTTCAAGAGTCATTCTTTTTACCTTGAAGAAATGATCTTCTTTTAAGAGCTTGCTCTCTTTCTTTTGAATTTTCTCAAAATTTGTAGGGTTTTTTTTCTTATGTCAGACTTGAAGTCTTGGGGCCTTTATATAGGGCAAATTGATTTGTTAAATCAGTTAAAGAGATCTTTCTCTGATTGATTTGGGGATGTTTCCCCACCATTGGAAAAATCTTTCCATTCAGAATTTATTCTGTTTTTAGTAAACTTTATTTACCATTAGATCATTGATCCAACGGTGCTCTGATTTACAGAGCACAATCTTGTTGTTTGGAAATATTTTGAGGAATCTTTGCTTAACAGAATTTAGTTTCGGATTAATTAATAATTTATTATTATTATTAGATCTTTTATCTGACGGTGGGTGTTCCCCTCCGAAAGACGGCGCACAAGACTACGAAGTCCTGACGCTGAGATTCGGGGCAGATGTTATTTGGTTTTATCCGTCCACCTCTCCGAAGATGCCAAGTTGATTTATCGCACCGTGTATCGGAGGTCTAGACGGATGCGACCGATGTAGTAGACTTCGTCAGATTCCCCCTCGTTTGAGGGGTTTTTGATCGTGGGGACGCTCTTCCCTGCAGGCGCAAGCCCCTGCAGTTAATTACGCTACCGCATCGCGGTAACAACTTTCTCCTTCTCCAGAATTTCACTTCGTGTCGTGTGTGTTTGTTTTGTTTGTGGATGCCCGTGGATTGTATACGGAGACAAAGTGATGCCGTCGCCCGTAGGACGTGGATTAGTCCAAATCCGTATTTACTTAGATTTGGTTTTGGTGTTTTTGTATAAGGATACGTTAGCCATATTTAGGCTAAGATCAACTTAAACGTTCGTTAAGGATACGTTAGTCCGATTTGAGACTAAGATCAACTTAACAGGATTGTTTGGATCCGACGAAGAGCATTTGGGGGCTCTATTGTTCCAGTTTAGGGACGTAGTGGTCCATAGGTAGTTTAAGGACATTGCGGTCCATATTCCAGTTTAGGGACGTGGTGGTCCATATTCCAGTTTAGGGACATAGTGGTCCATAGGTAGTTTAAGGACGCTTAAGTCCGTGGGTTTAAGGACCCCACAGTCCGTGTTTTAGTTTAAGGACGCATATGTCCGCGGGTTTAAGGATCCCACAATCCGTGTTGTAGTTTAAGGACGCTTAAGTCCATGAGTTTAAGAACCCCCAGTCCGTGTTTTAGTTTAAGGACGCTTAAGTCTATGAGTTTAAGGACCCCACAGTCCGTGTTGATGTGTGGTTGTCGGGACCCGTCACCTCTCTGACGTCGTTGAAGGATTACAACGATAGGAGTCAAAGGAGTTCGGAGATATACCCTCGAACCGGTCGTAAATTGATTTAAGAGAGCAGCTGTGCTCAGTCAATTTAATTTGAGGAATTACGGCTATGATTGGGCTAAGTCCAGTTTATTTCTCATTTTTGGTCTATTAGACCTGTGCTAAGGCTTTGCACAAGTTTAAATAATGCCTTGCATTACTTTTTATTTTTGTTTGGGCTCTGCCCATAAAGGATGCAGAGCATCAATTTGTTTTGGCTCTGCCCATTTATAAATGATGCAGAGCATCAATTTTACTTGGGCTCTTCCCTTTTATAAAAGATGCAGAGCATCAATTTTACCTGGGCTCTGTCCATTTATTGCTTTGCAATTTATTTTGGCCTACTAGGTCTTTTTGATTTGGGCCTGGCCCTTTAGCAAAAGAAATGCATTGCATTTGTCAGGCGCTTTGCGCCAATCAAAGAGCGCAAATGCTTGTGGTGATGACACGTGTCATGCAAGTGCAGCACACTGTGCCAGTGCGCTGCGCTTGCCCTGCTGACACGTGGCGCGATGTGGTGAGTTGCGCTAGTTTTTAAAGAGCAATGCTCTATTTCAAAAGCGCATAGCACAAATGGTTCAGATGCTGACACGTGGCGCTCTCTGGTGGCTTACGCCAACCCAAGAGCGCAACAGTGCAGTTTTGCAAGTGCAAGACACTATTAACTTGAGAATCTTTTAGATTCCAGAACCAATGGTTCATAAAAAAGTGCAAAGCACTGTTTGATTTCTCGATCTAATTTAGATTCAAGAAAAAAAGTATTTTCTTATTTTTTTTCTTGATCTCAGAGAACCAATGGTTCATAAGTGCAAAGCACTATTTTTATTTGTTTTTTATTGAAGATCATTTATCTTGTTCTTAGATCAATGATCTATTAGAAGAAATTCTTCTATCTTAAAGGTTTTTACCTTTTTCTTCTTGAAATTTCTTCAGAGTTCTCTCTGTTTGAAGTTCTTGATTTCTCACAATGTTGATACCTTTGATTTGGGGTCTAGGGGCCTTTATATAGTGCCCATAAATTTGTTAAAGAGATCTTTTTCTGAGTGATTTGCGGAATTTTCCCCACCGTTGGATCTTTGATCCAAGGGCTTTTGTTTTACAGAAGGCAATCTTCTTGTTTTAACAAGCACAGAAAAATCTTACTCGAATTTTATTCTGTTTGGCGCAAATGCTCCAGTGCATGACACGTGTCAAGCAGCGCAGAGCACAGCGCAACTGCGCTGACACGTGTCGCGCAGCGCAACTGCGCTGACACGTGTCGCGCAGCGCAACTGCGCTGACACGTGTCGCACAGCGTAACTGCGCTAGCGCATCTGCGCTGACACGTGTCGCGCAGCGCACGGCGCAGCGCAACTGCGCTAGGCAACGCTTCTGTTGCGCGGGCACTGTGCATCTGCGCTGACACGTGTCGCGCAGCCCAACTGCGGCAGCGCATCTGCGCTGACACGTGTCGCGCAGCGCATCTGCGCTGACACGTGTCGCGCAGCGCACGGCGCAGCGCACCTGCGCTTGTGCATCTGCGCTGACACGTGTCGCGCAGCGCAGTGCTTGCGCACCAGAAGCGTTGCCTCCTTTAATTTTATTTTAAATAGAGCTTTGCTCTGATTGGACGCGCTGGCTTGGGCGCTGCGCTCTCCGCGCTGGCGTGCCAGATTTCGACATGTGGCATCCTGCGCACAGTGTAGAGGATCTGAAGCGTTGCTTCATTTATTAAAATTTAAATTTTCAAAGTAGAGCTTTGCTCTGATTGGGGGAATCGGAAGCGTTGCTTCACTTGAGATGTCTTTTCATCTTCCCAAAAATTTCATTTCCCGGGTTTTGGAAATAATTCCACTGTGCACAGAATTTTCTGTGCTTGGCCTATATAACTCAAAGCCGAGCCTTTTCTTTTTTCATCTTCAGAGAACTTTTTCGATCATGGCTTGCAACCGTCCTCATGCCCGCTGACAACCATGGGAAGTGCCAATTCGAGACATCGTTCCCCGTTTTGCTGCGCTCTTGGTGGACCCTTCTCTTACGTACGAGCAGTGCGATGCTGTAATGTACGAGCTTTTGACTCGTATGGGGTCTCCTCTCCCTCCGCACTCCATTTAGCTCCGGATGATCCTTGCCTCGGTGCTCTCCGATCTTCCCCCTCCTCCAGTAGAGATGTTCTCGGCAATGCTTGACGCCGCCGAGGATAAGATCGAGTGCTTCTTTGAAGCGCACTTGATCACCAAAGCCCTGAGGGACTGCTCTTTCCACTTGCTGAGCCAGAAAGGGGCTCGCCGGGTTGTCATCGCCACCTTTTCTGACGAATGTGGCGACGATCGTTGGGCGTCTACCTCTCGAGAGGACTGCCGCTTCAACGTGGTGGAGAAGACAGAAAGGGAATTAGAGAATCTTCTTCTTATCTTTGCGAACCCTTGTCTTTCCGATCCCATATTTGGTGATCTTTTTTAAATGTAATAATAATAATAATAATGAACAAGTATTTTTCTTTTTAATCAAGTATTTCATTATCTGTTAAGGGTTCTTTTATTTTAGCTCTCTGTTATGCTTGTGCATCGTATGATTTAATTTGCTATTATTAGGTGCATGTGATTCTTGCAAGGATAAATTGCCTTTGGTGTTTAGTCTCTTTTATGTAGCAGTGCTTTACATTTCAGTCTTAGAAATAGAGTTTCGTTCTGATTGGGGAAAACAGTGGGGAGCTTTTAGATTCCAGCGCTAGCGCACCCGTGCTTTGCACGTGGTGCGCTGCTTAAAAGGCAGCGCACCCGTGTTTGACACGTGGTAAGATGCTCAGAGCGCAGCGCAGCCTGCGCTAGCGCACACGTGCTTTGCATGTGGCGCGCTGTTTAGGGCGCAGCGCACTTGGCGCTGCATCTGAAGCGTTGCTTCGCAATGTTTTAACTCTTGGCTTTAAGGCATTTGTTACATTCTTTGCATTTGGAGTTTTCCCCTTCATTTTTTATTTTATTATTATTTTATTATTATTTTACATTATTTATTATTATTATTATTTATTTTTATTTTTTATTTATAAGGGAACAGATTGTGAGCCAAAATTTTGGCGGGAACACTCCCACAAGTATGATCGCCATCACAACGCAGGTATTCAAGCAATGATCCTACAGGTTTTATCAACATGTATAAATGATACTTAATAACAAGTAAAACATATGCATATATTAAGATAAATACAAACCAGATAGCATACTATTATATCGAGCAAGTTTGTCCTGTACATACATATGTCCAAGCATCCACATGTATACATATTCAATAATGGCCTCTAGGGCATACAAATCCAACAATCTCCCACTTGCACTAAGGCCTTATATTGGCGTATTGAGTACCCAACGTCTGCACTAGGGCCAGTTGTTGGCGTATCGCATACCCAACATCTCAAATAGTCTCCTGAACTGTGCTTGAGGAAGGGCCTTTATGAATGGATCCGTCGTGTTGCTTTTTGTGTCCACTCTCCACACCTCGATCTCCCGGTGATCAACGATCTCCCTGATCAGGTGATATCGCCTCAAGATGTGTCTAGATTTCTGATGAGACTATGGTTCCTTCGCTAAAGCCATAGATCCATTGTTGTCGCAATATAAATGTATTAGATTAACAATGGATGAAACCACCTAAAGTTCAATAATGAACTTCTTAATCTAGACCGGTTCCTTTGCGGCATCGTTGGCAGCAATGTATTCAGCCTCCATCGTCAAGTCTATGACAGTGTCCTATTTGGAGCTCTTCCAACAGACCGCCCCTCCGTTGAGGGTAAACACAAAACCCGAGACAGACTTGTTGTCATCCTTGTCACTATGGAAGCTCGAGTCGGTAAAGAACTCCACCTGGAGGTCCTCATTACCGAATACCAGGAACAGTTCTTTAGTCCTTCTCAGGTACTTAAGAATGTTCTTCACTGCTGTCCAGTAGTTCTCTTCTGGGTTTGACTGATACCGACTCACCACGCTAAACGTGTAAGCTACATCTGGTCTGGTACATAGCATCGCATACATTATAGATCATGCCGCCGAAGCGTAGGGTATAGTGCTCATGCGAACCCTCTCGTCATCAGTCTTAGGAGACATCTCTTTGGAGAGGGTGATTCCGTGCAATGCGGGTATATTACCGCGATTGGAATCTTCCATACTAAATCTCTTTAGTATGGTCTCTATGTACCTGGACTGTGAAAGTCCTAATAATCTCTTGGATCTATCTCTGTAGATCTTAATCCCCAGAATGTACGAGGTATCACCCATGCCTTTCAGGGAGAACCTTTGTGACAAGAACAGCTTGACCGATTGTAGCATAAGAGTATCATTTCCTATGAAAAGAATGTTCTCCATGTACAAGACTAGGAATACAACAGTTCGTCCTACAATCTTCTTATATATACAGGGCTTATCCTCGTTCTTGATGAAGTCAAATTCTTTGATTATTTCATCAAAACAAATGTTCCAGCTCCGCGATGCCTACTTTAATCCATAAATGGATTTAAGTAACTTGCACACCTTCCCG
Source organism: Agapanthus africanus (assembly GCA_030015575.1). Classification (NCBI taxonomy): domain Eukaryota; kingdom Viridiplantae; phylum Streptophyta; class Magnoliopsida; order Asparagales; family Amaryllidaceae; genus Agapanthus; species Agapanthus africanus. Next base: position 256,630,520 of record JASDDO010000006.1, on the reverse strand, counting down.
CTGCTCCCACTGTCTACAAATCCTTCCGGCTGATTCATATAAACGCACTCTTCCAAACTTCCGTTTAGAAAAGTCGTTTTTACGTCCATCTGCCAGATTTTATAGTCATGGAAGGCAGCAATGGCAAGTAGGATCTGAATGGATTTGAGCATAGCTACTGGAGAAAAAGTTTCATCATAGTCCACAGCTGATCTTTGATGAAAACCTTTTGCAACAAGTCTAGCCTTATAAGTTTCCACCTGTCCATCTACACCAATCTTCTTTTTGTAGATCCATTTGCATCCAACTGGTTTTACCCCAGGTGGAGCAATATCCAAGTTCCACACTTTATTGGTGTACATGGACTCTATTTCGGATCACATAGCATCCAGCCATTTCTCAGAGTCCCTATTGATAATGGCCTGCTTGAAACTAATAGGATCATCTTCTTCCAAGATGCAATCCTCTCGATCCTCGTCTATGAGAAAAACGTAGTATCTCTCGGGTGGATGAGAAATCCTACTAGATCTGCGGAGTGGCTGAGGTTCGTCTGGGACTACTGAATCAAGCGGTTCTACCAAATCTTCAGTTACAGTTTGTGATTCAAGAATTTCTCCCAGTTCTACCGTACTCCCACTAATTTCTTTTCCAAGAAATTCCTTTTCCAAAATGGTAGCGTGGCGAGATACAAACACATTCTGTTTCTCAGTATGGTAGTACAGATATCCATAACCATTTTTTGGAATCCCACAAATTTACATAGAACTGACCGTGCATCTAGTTTGTCCGGATTATGCTTTTTAATGTAAACCCGACAACCTCATATCTTAAATTTTTTAAGATATGGTCTCTTTCCATTCCATATTTCGAATGGTGTTTTAGGCACTGATTTGGATAGAACATGATGCAACAGACGTGCCGCTGTTTGAAGCGCATATCCACAGAATAAAGGAGGCAACTTAGCACTACTCATGATGGAGCGAACCATATCCAATAGGGTACGATTCCACCGCTCCGATACACTGTGCTGTAGTGTATATGGAGGAGTAAGCTGAGAGAGAATTCCATTCTCTTTTAGGTATTCTAGGAATTCCGTGTTTAAGTACTCCCTTCCTCTATCAGATCAGAGGATCTTGATACTTTTGCCAGTCTAGTTCTCTATTTCGTTTCTGTATTCTTTGAATTTCTCAAGAGCTTCTGATCTGTGTTTCAAAAGATACACATATCCGAACTTAGAAAGATCGTCAGTGAATGTGATGAAGTATGAGAACCCACCCATTGCATGTATAGATATCGGACCACATACGTCACTGTGTATGAGTCCCAAAAGCTCTGTAGCTCTTTCTCCGTGTCTGGTGAACGGAGATTTGGTCATCTTTCTCTTGAGATAAGACTAACAAGTTTCATAAGATGAAAATTCGAACGTATTCAAGTATCCATCTTTATGCAACATACTTAGTCTTTTCTCTTTGAAATGACCAAGTCTACAATGCCACAAGTAGGATTCGTTCACTTCTGAACTCTTCCTCTTGCGTGTGTTTTGTACATAGAAAAATGTGTTTTGATTTAGAACATAGATACCATTACACAGTATACCTTCTGCAACCAATACCTTATCAAGGTAAATGTTCATGATATTTCTATCTAGAACAAAATTATATCCATCTTTATCAAGTAAAGAAACTGATATGATGTTGCAAACCATGGAAGGTACATAGTAGTAATTGTTCAAAATCATAGTATTGCCACTTGGAAATGCTAGGGGATATTCACCGATGGCAACAGTATCAACTTGTGTTCCATTCCCTACTCTGAGGGACATATCACCAGGTCCAACCATCTTACTTTTTCTCAATCCATGTAATAAATTACAGATTTGAGATCCTGATCCGGTATCTAGTATCCAGGAGGAAGGACTAACCGAAAAACGGTTCTCAATAACTAGAACACCTGAAGGAGACGCAATAGTATGCTTCAACTTCGTTGGGGTTATTAAGGAATTCATGCATCCTCTTTTCTTTGCTCATACTCATGACTATTGTCATAAGTTAGAGCCGAACCGACGTTCCCCAGCCCTGAATAAGAATTTAGATCGGTCAAACGATACATTTTATTATCTTGATTAAGGCATGAATTAGTTGCTACCTGGAGAGAGAGAAAAGAAACACTCAGCGTGCGTACTTACAAGATTAGATTGGTTATTAGTTTATCTAATCAGAATGGCTCCCACTGTTTTCTCGAATTCTCCTTCAAACCTTGAAAGGAGAATTATATGGGATCATTAACACCTTACAAGTTCGCTAACCGTTCAGCCAGGTGAGTGTTGGTACTCCGAGAGAGGTTCCCGATGCTCTCGCACGGACCTAATTAAAATAAATCTCGTTTCCGCAGAGGCGTAGCCCCGTTAACTCTTTTTTAGACACCTAATAGGTCGGCTAATTGTGAAGTGAAAATATCTCCCAAGAGTAATCCTACTCATCAGTGGGATCGGGATCCAACTATCATTGCATGATAAACTAGATAGAAGCCACTCTAGTCACCACACTCCAGAAGGTACGCAACACTAGCAAGTTTCATGTATATTTGAAACTCCCGATGTGATTTTTACCCCTAACGACCTATGATCTTGACAAGGTCAACAAATCATAAGTCGCTAGTCAAGTTCAACCTGTCATTATCTTGATTACCCTAGATCCACTCATATAAGCCCTTGACAAGGTCAACAAGGCTATATGACTGTCCTGGTTAATTGCAACATATGCTACGAATAAGCACCACTCAGCTACCGTACACTACGCCTTGACAAGGTCAACAAACGTAGCACGAATACTAAGTACTACTCGTAGGAAATGACAGAAGGCTACGACTGGGTTTTTGGCGAAAAACCCTTTAACGTAATGAACGTGATATCGTTGAAGGAACCGAGTAGTTTTGAAAAGAAGTGGTTTAGGCTCCGCTTTTAAAAACTTATGGTTTTGAAGAAAACCGAGTTATCTACAGTATAAACATTTGCTCAAGAGGTCACTGTCACGACCCGAAATGGCACGTGACTGGCATTTGAATCATATGAAGTCTATAGAACCCCATCTAACTCAAGTAAGCCAAAAGCCCAGAAATCTAAACCATTTAAAAGAGAGCGAAGGAAAAGTTCATTTAAAATTTAACATATAAATTTACTTTGAAAGTCGTAGTAAGCATTTTTAAAACGTCAAATCTTTTCCGAAAATTTCGACAAACTTTCCTTTGTAAATACTGGCCCCAAACGGGTACAAACATACATAATATAAAGGCATCCCCAAGCGGGAGCTAGCTCTTCGCCAATTGGCGGTCACCACCACGCAAGCAATATAATATACAACGCCGAAGCGCGAGGATCAAAACTCATCAAGAAAAGCAATATCCACCAGAAAACCATAATAATACAAGCGCAACTCTAAGGTTGAAAGAATAAACACACTAGTCTTCTAAGTGTACTAAATATACAAGTCTGGTTGATGGAGTTTTACTAGATACAACTGAATGTAAATACAAATACGAGGATGGTCACGATACAAGTGAACCCACCTACCAAAGCAATCACCCGGAAGGAAGCAGTGTGCTAGCAAAGCCGCCAAGAAAACCTGTACGGCAAAACCTGGAAGAAACTGTGGCACAGCGGGGGTGAGTTGCTAACTTGTGAGTAGAAAACATCACCGAGCAGAAATCGCATGTATGACTCAATCCTAGGTCATACGATGATGATATTCTCAAATATAATATAAACCTGAAATCATCTATACATAAGTGTAAATCAGGTGCTCGTGTCAGTGCCTCAGGTAGCAATATGTCACTAATATGATGTGCAAATGCATTGCAAATGAAAACAGAATACATCATGAATGGAAAACCGTTTTCTTAATTTAGTGAGATTTCTGTATATAAAATCGAGATATCATCAATGAAATCAACATAGAATCCTTGTCAAGTATCGACACAAAACATATATCTCAATATCTCGGGCTCCGGCAATCCATACTGGCCCTTATCATAAAATCTCAATGTCTCAATATGTCAGGCTCCGGCAATCCGGATTGGACCAAAAAAATCTCACGACTACGTCGGTATCCTCCGGATATCCGCTGTATCACAAATAACTGGTCGGTAGTGCTCCCCTACCAGGCTCAACGCCATCATCTACGACCATCTTGCCCCGGGGTACCGCACCGGGTCCACTATGCACCCGCAGACGGTTCCTCCTCCTCCTCGAATCGGGTGTATGATACCGCTTAAGAGCCGAGAAAACTCATGGTGGACATATCTCATATCATATCACGAGAAAACCGCAATTTCTATTTTTAAAAATGATAACCAGTTTATAAAATCCTTGCGGTTTTTCTAAATCCAGAAATCTCATGGAATCCGAAATCTCAAAATCACAATGTCAATAAACAGTGAATACTGGCATAAAGCTCCATAATATTGCATGACAAGGAATATATATATGCATGGGTATCTAAATACAGAATACAATATCTAAACCAACACAGTAATAATATATTAGAACTATCAGCTAGCAAGTTGTGTCAATGAAATAATATTCTCTAAAGTGTACGTGACATGGCAATTACCGATGATGATGTGTGTGAGCCGGCAAGCAAGTGTTCGTAGTCATACGCATCATCGGTAATGGTGCTGGTGTCCTGACAACATGGGTTTATAATACTAAAGGAAACACAGGTATAAGCATGCAATGCGATATGAACAACATGAATAAACGGAGAATGAATAGTAATCACAATAATGAAGAATATACATGTCCATATACGAGTCATACAGTTTGGCATTTGAAATGCCACGAATCATGGTTTTTAGGAAATAAGGGTTACGGTGTTTTTAAGAAAAGGTATGTCCTTTGAAAATCCGTAATGTCCCCCTGGTTGCCTTTTGAAAATACTCACGATTCGTAAGTTTCTGAAAATAGGTATGACTCGAGCCCGGTATAACATCTACCAAGTAACTGCAGGACAAAACTAAAAGACTAAACGAAAAGGTAAGGAAATCCACCTAAGTCCGAGTCGATATATCTAGTAGTCGGTGATCCCGCCTCAATAACGTCACGTACAATAAAATGTATATATAATGCGACATTCTCGAGTTAAGAGTGCGGATCAATCATCATAATTATACATCGTATGGTAAAATCTATCGTACGGCATCCCAAAATTGGGGTACGGGTCAATATCACATATACCTCATTATCTAACTGGTATCATTATCATCATATCATGAATTAGTGGTACTGATCTAACGTCTAGTACATTCCGATACCATCAACATATATCGCATGTGTATGAAAACACATCGCTCAACGATCCTCTAAAAAATCATGCCGTGTCTCATAGCACGACTTAAATCACGTCACCGATCTCACGGCATCATGCCCAATAACATCGACTCATCTCTAAGTATCATATACTATTCTCATCACCCGAGTATATGTACACGCGCACACATACACACATATATACATACTCACACACACACACACACACACACACACATATATATATATCCCTATATACGCACAAGAAAATCAAATGTATGCGTGTGTATGTGCGTGCGTGTGTGCTAAACTTTACTCTAGGGTTTCGTAACTAAGAATTTAACTAAAAATACTAACTTCTAATATTCTAACACTATCCCATGATCTCCTAAGGCCCTTATTACTATTTATCCATGTTTCACAAAAACACATATCATAACGCATTCGCGTGCTACACTACGAAACTGCAAGGGTGCTATACGCCATCCACCCGACTTCCCCCGTAGATATATATCTACTCACTTTGATCCTTGCATGCCGAAGCCGATGTCGCCACGCCTTTGCTTGTTGTCCCGAAGTTTACGCGGAGATATCTACATGTCATAACATAGCGTATCGCATTAAAATCCATTTCGAAACCAAAACGACACACGAGGTGCCTATAGGTTAGAACCTATAGCCTACACATGTTAAAGAACCAAACAACACCCGATATCGACGTATAAACGTCAAGTGATCGAGATTAAACACAAATGCCAAAGTTCAAGTTAACAAAATTCACAAACCGAAATCAGAAACTATGAAAAACACTTCCAGATTTTACCCCAAGTGAAATTAACCAATTTTGCATATGTAGATGGTCTAATTTATTGAAGATAAAGCCTTGGACCAAGCATGAACCAAAATGGAAGTACCCAGACCGCAAATTGCGGCCATGAGTAGTTTATTTGCGGCCATAAGGTAAGGTTGGGGTCTCGGTTCTTGGGTATAGGTTCTAGGTTGCCTGCACACTTCTCAGTAATTGCTAAATAATTTTCAGGACACCGGGTGAAAGCAGATCTCAAAACTACACCACAATTCCTCACAAAACCCGACGTTGGAGATTATAAGTTCATGTCTTGGGGTTAAATATCTGGTTTCATTCTATAAAACTAACACTACAGGGGTTTAAAGTCACTACTAAACCTCAATTGCACCATCTCAACTCAAATCAAACCCTAACCTCAACTTGTAATTTTCTAAGTTCACTAAACCTCACTAAAACACTTCTAAACATGTATATATGCTAAAGGAAATGGATTACTACACTAATGGTGAAGAAAATACCTCATTTGGCAACTCAAGAATTTTCTTGAGTTGCCCCAAGTGCTCAAAATCCAATTTTTCTTGATCTCCCATGTTTGTAGTGAGCTTGTGCATGTTTTTAATGAAGGGAATGAAGTGTTTTGATATATTTTGGTGGTGGTGTGAGGGGTTGAGGTGGTGGAGGAAGGAAGGAAGCCATGGGGTGAAGAGGGAGGAGAAAATGATGAAGAATGAAGGAAGAAACAAATGGGAGCCTTGGTCAAATGACCCCTCACCTCTCTCTCTCTTCTCTCTCATGCCCATACTCTTTTGTTTATTCCCTTTTCTTTTCTTTTTCCTTTTTCTTTTCTTCGCTTTTCTTCTCATCTCATTTAAAACAAATCCATTCATGAAAAATAAAGAAAATGCTATGGTAGAAAATGTAACAAATGTGTAATATGATATGGTGCATGTCACATGCACAAAACACCATCAATGTGTGATTAGATACTAATCGTGTTCAGTAATACTTACATATATACAAATCATTGTATACTACATTGCAAAATTCCCAATTTTCATAAATTCATTTAAAATCAGTAATTGATAAAATTTTCCAAATATTTCCCAATTTATCGGTATTTAATTATACCGTGTCATAAAAACTAATCTCCACATATTAAAATATTCATAATATTTATTATATTAATTATATAAATTCCAAAAAATAATATTTTATTTTTCTGAAATGTTACAGTCTTCCCCTCTTAAATAAATTCGGTTCCCGAATTTAAATTTAAACCCCTCAAATACTAAAACATTTCAGCAAAATGATCAAGTCGTCGGGGCTCCGAAATCATAAGTACATAAAACACATCGTAGCGCAATGCATGCGCATGAAAAACGAGTATATAACCAAAAATCAGAACTCCGTCAAGCATCACACAATCATCGGAGTTATGGGGAAGATACCAATGTCAAAATCCAATAAGAAAACCAGCATGATATACATCAAAACTATAATATGTACACAGTACGCATCATTGTAAACTCGTCAAAACATCTGAAAGAAATGCATGCCAAACCTTTTTTAAGTCGCTGTGCGATGTGCGTATCACGGCACAGTAGCAGACGTTTATTGTAAGAAAATAACTATATATATATATATATATAATTTTTATTTTGTTTAACATACACGTCCCGCCGTTTTGAAATTAATTTAGAAGGGTTTCCATTGTTAAATGTCTCGTGTCATCTCGGACACGTAGGTAAATACTGAGACTACAGCTCCTTTTTGGAAATCCCTTCGATAACTATTAATGCATGCAAAAATATATTGAAGTACTGTCCTCGGACTAGTCCTGCTCAGCTACTATACCAAATAGTAAATATTATAAAACATACTGCTCCAAAAGAAATCAATCCCAAAATGTGTATAAGAATGCCACGTGCGTCTGGTGCGCACGGAAATCGAAATCCATGAATGTGCCATACATGTAAACAGAAACAAAATCTAAGTGCAACTGGTGTGCACGAAAACACCTGTAAAAAGCAACGGTGTGCCTGACGACAATATCAGGTGCATCTGATATGCATGAATAATCCCGATTTAGTGCATCTGGCGTGTACCAAAATCGCATCAAGCACGTCAAGTATGAGCAAGAATTCAAATCAAGTGCACAAGGTGCACGAAAATAAATATCGAGTATCACAATCAAAATCGACGGTATACAACACATCTCAATCCAAATCAGGTATACCATGGTATATCATCTCACAACTACGTGTATCAACGTGCACAAAATCGAATCCAAATACTAAAAGTGCATGAAAATTATACCGAAGGAACAATTCAAATCACATACATACCCTAGGCATGAAATCAAAATCAACATCTTGAATGATATCAAATCGAAACCGAGTGCAATTGTGGTGCACGAGAACTCAATTATGCAAATAAATCGCCCAAATTACCGAAATCCAAAATGACGGAAACAGTCCCGCTCCGGCACATCCTCTAAAGAACTCTGGCCAACTATCATGGTCGCTCATAACATGTCTCGTCGAAGATGCCGAACTCTGGCCTACTGGGTGTGCGTAATACGACCGATCCTGGGTCCAAGTCTTCTCGTTTAGTATTTCCAGAAAGTCTCTATCGAGATCTCTCCCAATATTGTTTCTGCCGAACTGTCCGGAAGTTATCACCCTTTATTAAATCTATTTCTTGTTCCGGAATGGCTGCATACTCATCACGACTCCTTCTGGAAGATATATCCATATTTAACGCCTTTGCATGTGTATCACATCTCTGATGTCAAAGGAGTGGAATGTCATCTCGTTAAAATCCCGTACGAACCTCTTACTCCACTTTTCTCTAACGTCGACTGATTCGGACTCGTCTCTGCGTAGTTGTATGGACTGCGCTACCAACGGCGACACTCATATCTGGAGTCTCCCAAGTAATGTATCCCATCACATGATATCCGGATGTCGTCAAACTTTTCGATCGATTTGTCAAACTCCCATAATTCCCCGAGAGCCCAACTCTTGAGTACAGTTTAATAATATCCAGTACATGCCACAATACCTATGGAACAGCTGTAGAAGGGCAAACCCAAGCCTCATTAATGGCACCGCGGAACTGCCGCAAACCCTAAGGTTCAAAAGCGTTCGCATGGTCATTATATCGAGTTAGGGTTTCATTCTTCTAGAGGGTCCACAGAATTATTTGCATGTTTTTCCGAATACCTTAAACTTGGAAAAATGGGTTTCTGACATTCAATCGACTTCTATCGACTCTCAACGTACCTGCGTGAAGTCTTCTCAAGCTGGAATCCATCAATCTGATAACCTCGTATTGGGGTATGCAACGAACCACATGTCCTAGTCATTCATCCTTTGGTGACCGGCGATCTTCTATCATATCTCTAAGTATAAACTCATGCTGCAATAGCTTCAAACATCTCGGGCGGTATCTTGTCAGTCACAGCAACATTTGGCTCATTCGTCTGCACGCTAAGCAGTGCCTCAATCATCAAGAATAATGGTGCACTGACGGTCATCACATTCTAGCCGGCCTATAGCAGTGGCCCAATCCTCTGGTGCTGATCTGCACGTTCGATAAATTTTGTAAAAGCAATCCATCAAACGCTCATGGCGCAAAAAACGCAATAAAAAGACACATCTATGCAATCGTGTGTCACTGGAATTACGCCCTGGTCAGTCCCCGTCCAAGACGAGCTCATGCTGACCGCAACTCTAGCCGCAGCTCTCTCTGCCCGTGCAATCGTGGTAACACAAACCACAAATCGATATCGATGAGGTTAGATCATAGGAATGAATATAATACGGTGCAAAGAAATGTACATCCTAAGGCTCCTTAACCGGAGTAGCGTATCGTAAGTATGCCGTGGAACATACACACGGTGCGTCACTCTACATAAGTCACCTACTCCATCAACCAAGGTCAACCTATGCGACGAAAGTTCGGGTCTAATACCCCCTCGACCAAGTCTAAGTTCCGTAAGGTCAAGCCTAGGTTCCGAATATAAATATATGCCCTAGACTCCGCATAGTCAAACATAGACTTGAACCAAGGTTAAACACAACGCTCTTATACCAACTTTGTCATGACCCGAAATGGCACGCGACTGGCATTTGAATCATATGAAGTCTATAGACCTCATCTAATTCAAGTAAGCCAAAAGCCCAGAAATCTAAACCATTTAAAAGAGAGTGAAGGAAAAGTTCATTTAAAAGTTAATATATAAATTTACTTTGAAATTCATAGTAAGCATTTTTAAAACGTCAAATCTTTTCCGAAAATTTCGGCAGAGTTTCCTTTGTAAATACTGGTCCCAAAAGGGTACAAACATACATAATATAAAGGTATCCCCAAGCGGGAGCTAGCTCTTGGCCAATTGGCGGTCACAACCACGCAAGCAATATAATATACAACGCCGAAGGGCGAGGATAAAAACTCATCAAGAAAATCAATATCCACCAGAAAACCATAATAATACAAGCGCGACTCTAAGGTCGAAAGAATAAACCTTCTAAGTCTACTAAATATACAAGTCTGGTTGATGGAGTTTTACTAGATACAACTCAATGTAAATACAAATACGACGGTGGTCACGATACAAGTGAACCCACCTACCAAAGCAATCACCCGGAAGGAAGCAGTGTGCCAACAAAGCCGCCAAGGAAACCTGTACGGCAAAGCAGCCAAGAAACTATGGCACAACGGGGGTGAGTTGCCAACTTGTGAGTAGAAAACATCATCGAGCAGAAATCACATGTATGACTCAATCCTAGGTCATACGATGATGATATTCTCAAATATAATATAAACCTGAAATCATCTACACATAAGTGTAATATCAGGTGCTCGTGTCAGTGCCTCAGGTAGCAATATGTCACTGATATGATGTGCAAATGCATTGCAAATGAAAACATAATACATCATGAATGGAAAACTGTTTTCTTAATTTAGTGAGATTTCTGTATATAAAATCGAGGTATCATCAATGAAATCAACATAGAATCCGTGTCAAGTATCGACACAAAACATATATCTCAATATCTCAATATCTCGGGCTCCGGCAATCCGGACTGGCCCCTATCATAAAATCTCAATGTCTCAATATCTCAGGCTCCGGAAATCCGGACTGGCCCTTGGGCTCCGGCGATCCGGACTGGCCCAAACAAATCTCACGACTACGTCGGTATCCTCCGGATATCCGCCGTGTCACAAATAACCGGTCGGTAGTGCTCCCCTGCCAGGCTCAACGCCATCATCTACGACCATCTTGCCACGGGGTACCGCACCGGGTCCACTATGCACCCGCATACGGTTCCTCCTCCTTCTCAATCGGGTGTATGATACCGCTCAAGATCCGAGAAAACTCATGGTGGACATATCTCATATCATATCACGAGAAAACCGCAATTTCTATTTTTAGAAATGATAATCAGTTTATAAAATCCTTACAGTTTCTCTAAATCGAGAAATCTCATGGAATCCGAAATCTCAAAATCACGATGTCAATAAACAGTGAATACTGGCATAAAGCTCCATAATATTGCATGACAAGGAATATATATGTGCATGGGTATCTAAATACAGAATACAATATCTAAACCAGCATAATAATAATATATTAGAACCATCGGCTAGCAAGTTATGTCAATGAAATAATATTCTCTAAAGTGTACGTGATATGGCAATTACCGATGATGATGTGTGTGAGCCGGCAAGCAAGTGTTCGTAGTCATACGAATCATCGGTAATGGTGCTGGTGTCCGGACAACATGGGTTTACAATACTAAAGGAAACACAGATATAAGCATGCAATGCGATATGAGCAACATGAATAAACGGACAATGAATGGTAATCACAATAATGAAGAATATACATTTTTATATACGAGTCATATAGTTTGGCATTTGAAATACCACGAATCGTGGTTTTTAGGAAATAAGGGTTACGGTGTTTTTAAGTAAAGGTATGTCCTTTGAAAATCCGTAATGTCCTCGTAGTTGTCTTTTGAAAATACTCACGATTCGTTAGTTTCTGAAAATAGGTATGACTTGAGTCCCGTCTAATATCTACCAAGTAACTACAGGACTAAACTAAAAGACTAAACAAAAAGGTAAGGAAATCCACCTAAGTCCGAGTCGATATACTTAGTAGTCGGTGATCCCGCCTCAATAACGTCACGTACAATAAAATGTATATATAATGCAACATCCTCGAGTCAAGAGTGCGGATCAATCATCATAATTATACATCGTACGGTAAAATCCATCGTACGGCATCCCAAAATCGGGGTACGGGTCAATATCATATTTACCTCATTATCTAACAGGTATCATTATCATCATATCATGAATTAGTGGTACTGATCTAACGTCTAGTACATTTCGATACCATCATATCGCGTGTGTATGAAAACACATTGCTCAACGATCCGCTATAAAATCATGTCGTGTCTCGTAGCACAACCTAAATCACGTCACCGATCTCACGACATCATTCCCAATCACATCGACTCATCTCCAAGTATCATATACTATCCTCATCACTCAAGTATATGTATACATACATACATAAATACATAGATATATATATAAATACTCATATACGTGTGTGTGTGTGTGTCCCCCCATACATGCACAAGAAAATCAAATGTATGCGTATGTGTGTGTGTGTGCGTGTGTGCCAAACTTTACTCTAGGGTTTCGTAACTAAGAATTTAAATGAAAACACTAACTTCTAATATTCTAACACTATCCCATGATCTCCTAAGGCCCCTATTACTATATATCCATGTTTCAAAAAAACACATATAATATACAACATAACGCATTCGCGTGCTACACTACGAAACTGTGGGGGTGCTATACGCCATCGACCCGACTTTTCACGTAGATATATATCTACTCACTTTGATCCTTGCTTGCCAAATTTGATGTCGCCACGCCTTTGCTTGTCGTCCCGAAGTTCGCGCGGAGGTACCTGCATGTCATAACATAGCGTATCGCATTAAAAATCCGTTTCGAAACCAAAACGACACGCGAGGTGCCTATAGCTTAGAAGTTATAGCCTACACGTGTTAAAGAACCAAACAACACCCGATATCGACATAAAAACGTCAAGTGATCTAGATAAAACACAAATACTAAAGTTCAAGTTCACAGAATTCACAAACCGAAATCAGAAACTATGAAAAACACTTCCAGATTTTACCCCAAGTGAAATTAACCAATTTTGCATTTGTGGATGGTCTAATTTACTAAAGATAAAGCCCAGGACCAAGCACGAATCAAAATGGAAGTACCCAGGCCGCAAATTGCGGTCATGAGGAGTTTATTTGCGGCCATAAGGTAAGTTTGGGGTCTCGGGTCTTGGGTATAGGTTCTAGGTTGCCTGAACACATCTCAGTAATTGCTAAATAATTTTCAAGACCCCCGGGTGAAAGCAGATCTCAAAACTACACCACAATTCCTCACAAAACCCGACGTCGGAGATTCTAAGTTCATGTCTTGGGGTTAAATCTCTGGTTTCATTCCATAAAACTAACACTACAGGGGTTTAAGGTCACTACTAAATCTCAATTGCACCATCTCAAATCAAATCAAACCCTAACCTCAACTTGGAATTTTCTAAGTTCACTAAATCTCACTAAAACACTTCTAAACATGTATATATGCTAAAGGAAATGGATTACTACACTAATGGTGAAGAAAATACCTCATTTGGCAACTCAAGAATTTTCTTGAGTTTCCCCAAGTGCTCAAAATCCAATTTTTCTTGATCTCCCATGCTTGTAGTGAGCTTGTGCATGTTTTTAATGAAGGGAATGAAGTATTTTGATATATTTTTGGTGGTGTTGTGAGGGGTTGAGGTGGTGGTGGGAGGAGGGCAGCCATGAGGTGAATAAGGTGGAGAAAATGATGAAGAATGAAGCAAGAAACAAATGGGAGCCTTGGTCAAATGACCTCTCACCTCTCTCTCTCTTCTCTCTCATGCCCATACTCTTTTGTTTATTCCATTTTCTTTTCTTTTTCCTTTTTCTTTTCTTCTCTTTTCTTCTCATCTCATTTAAAACAAAGCCATGCATGAAAAATAAAGAAAAAGCCATTGTAGAAAATGTAACAAATGTGTAATATGACATGGTGCATGTCAGATGCACAAAACACCATCAATGTGTGATTATATACTAATTGTGTTTAGTAATACTTACATATATACAAATCATTGTATACTACATTGCAAAATTCCCAATTTTCATAAATTCATTTAAAATCAATAATTGATATAAATTTCCAAATATTTCCCAATTTATCGGTATTTAATTATACCGTATCATAAAAACTAATCTCCACACATTAAAATATTCATAATATTTATTATATTAATTATATAACCAAAAATAATATTTTATTTTTCTAAAATATTACAGTTACTCCCCGCGAAGGGATCTAGGCTCTTGCCTCCTAGAATGAGGTGCTGGATATTCATGACCGAATACCACTATGTAAAGCGAAAGAATATGAATATAATTTTTCGAAATTTGTCCCAACAATATCTTTTAGGTTTATTTTCTTGCATTAATCAAAATTAATGCGGCCCCATTATTTAATCTCTATTACACCAGAAAAGAACGAAAATACAATATACGTATATGCCATCTGCATTCGCCACGGGGCCCCGTCATACACCGTTAGGTTACTTAACTAACGGCAGAGCGGGGGCTGGACTAGCGCGGTTGAAAAACATATACAACATCTACTAGTTTATATAAATATATATATAACATTCGTCCCAGGCATGATAAAAGCAACATCAATAAGCAATACAGAATGGCGGATAATCTTGGAGTCTCGGGTTTCATTTGAGCCGCAAATGAGACCCGACATTCCCGGTCGTGTGGATAGCATGTGCAATAAAAACCTAGACCCCTACAAGTGCGGCAAGTTACCCACCAATCTCAGAAGTGAAGCAACCCCAATCAATAAAGTGAATGGGTCACCCAGCACTTCACGGAATCCGGTAACTTGAGCGCTCCTCCGTGGGTCATCCTATACCCCTACGATTGCGGCGAATAGCCCATCAATTCTAGAGTAAGGCCCCCTCCGTCTCAACGCTATAAGATACGGGCCCGTTGCTCTCTAGAACCCGGCTATTCGAGCACTCGACCGCGGGGTAATCCTAGTAAAGAAAAGAAAAGTATATGTACAATGGTGACATCGACCTCAACCTGGTCATGCCCCCAAAAAATAATATACAATCCGGCAGAAACGGCAGTCCACATGTCGGACGCTCATCCCGCAATAATGAATATACAAATGAATCCGAACTGTACTACTACCATTTCACCATAGTCTATCCACCATGACAATCCAACCACAATATCAGCACATTACAGAATATCAACGTGAATATTATGTTCGTAAACCCGTCTAATAGAACATATAGCAATTAGTCGGGTTATGCCGCAAAATGATATTCACGGTCGCAGATACTAACATGTGCCTACACATATTTTTAAGATACTCTGAATAATTTTTTGAACGCTTGTTAAAATCAACAGCAAGCTCAAAAATGGAATTGCAATTTTGAAAAATTTCGTCGATCGATATTTTAAACTTGTCTAAACTAGCTAGTTAAGGTTTATAGGGTAGCTCTGATACCATGTTGAGATTTCCTAGTGCCCTGACCATCTACCGTGGCCGTTGCGAAACAAATTTTTTTCAGGGTTTAGAACTGGGGCTAGAAATACCCGTCCAAGAATATACCATAAACCTAAACTATCAAGCAAAGAAGATAGAGCTAACTACTATGATAGAAATGTCTCACCAAAATACTCGTGTCCTTCGGTCTTCTATCCTCTTCGTTTGCTCCTATAGATCTCCTTGAACATGCTTGATCGCCTTTCCTTGCTCCTTGAGATCTCGTGGATCGAGCTTGATCACTGGTCCTCCTCCGTCGAAGATGATCCACCCGAGGGATGTAGTTCATGGCTCTAGCTCCTCACTAAGAGTCTAGTGGAGCAACTAGAGACTTTAGATTGCTAATCTAAAATATCTAGGATGTAGTGTATAGTTCTATGTATGTTTTTATCTCACCTTCTCTCTTGATTCTCAACACATGAGATTGTAGAGAGGAGGTTGAAGATGAAGGTGGAGGAGCTCAATAACTAGTGAAGAAAATGGTGAGAATCAAAATCTTATGAGAGAGAAAAACTCAACTATGGTTTTGTAAAACAATTTTTACAATATAAGAACCAACCATGCTTCAATAGTTTGCACAAATGAACTGACAATTCATTTGTCAAAACTATTGAAGCATGGCTCTCACCATACTCCCCTCACCTCTTTTTACACCTCATTTTCCATTTAAAAATAAATGGATAAATCTAAAATGAGGTGTCCACATTCTACAATGTTTTCCATATAAATATGGATTATACTCTACTGTATATACATACCTGTATTCGTATCAAAATACGAATACCCAAAGAGATAGAATAACACAAAGAACATAATATTAGAATATACATATCGAAATACATATATGTAAATTATTAAATCAATACCTGATTTAATAATCCGGCTCAATCCCGAGCCGGCTAGTATTATCAACTGTCCGATCGAAAGTCCGGATAACTAGTACAATCATTCAATCGAAACCTTGCACGTATCCAATACGGTTACTAAATCATTTCGCCTGAATCAAGAAAACCCTCTATGTGGGACTCTAAAGACTCGACAGTACACCGGCAGTGAGTTACTGGATAAATCGATAACCACAAGCACGTCAGCGGCACTAGCTGTACATAACGGCTACCCGGGTACCTGTCGAAAAGGAAGGCCGACGAGCAAACTCATCCGGATCCCTACTGAGCCTATCTGTAACAATCTCTATACAGTCTGGTCTCTTCGTCTGTGAGTATCACATACCGGGTTAAGGAGTGGTAAACGTCAGACCCTAATAACCCGATAATTCGTGCTGATGTGGCTCAGGACCAATCCGGGAAACTATTGATCAATCTATCGGTAAATCCCAACTGCCTTGGCCAAGATCTTATGGTGCTGGCCAATCGAACACAGTGCGTTTTCGACTCCCTATACCGGGAGAGACGAATCCCCAACAATCGCTCACTGCCTCCATATGGCTCGGGACTGTACCCAACTAAAATCTATTTGCACGACTCAGTAGAGCCGTGGTAGGGTAGTAATCAAAGTACAGTGGGAACTCATACGAGACAAATGACGATCTCAGGTTTGATGACTAACCTGTACTTATGCCACCTGAGAACTGCTATCTGACGATAGGTATAGTACCATCTAAAAGTTCTCGGCGGGTCCGTCCAGTGTACTCACCCCCAGTGAGCACCTGTATACGATCTTAGGTGTGAAAGACCAATGGCTGTGGTACCAACCATCGCCCTCGTCGGGGTCTAGAAATGTATACACTAGTCTACTCCGGAATATCGATGCCCGGTCTCGATATTCCTACGACTAGGGACACTTTCAAAATGAATTTAGGTATGTTTCCATAACGAATCATTTTTGGTAAAGCATGTCATTTTCCTGTTGAATTGGAACACCTTACATTCTGGGCAATTAAACAGCTCAATTTCGACCTAGAAAAGGATGGTAAGGTACGAAAACTTCAACTGAACGAGGTCGATGAGATACGCAATGATGCGTATGAGAATGCCAAACTCTACAAGGAAAAGACGAAAGTCTTTCATGACAGGACGATTCTCCGAAAAATTTTCACGGTAGGCCAAAAGGTTCTACTATACGATTCTAGACTTCATCTATTTTCAGGGAAATTGAAGTCACGATGGACTGGGCCATTTCTTGTGCGCATCATTTTTTCGCATGGTGCAGTCATTAATGAAGATCTGCAGTCTGGCAACACCTTTAAAGTCAATGGCCAGTGTCTGAAGCCATTCTTAGAAATGCCAGCGGAAATAGGGGAGCTCATGTTTTTGCATAAGCCGTGTTATATCGATTAATCACGTCCCCACATCTTGTAAATACAAGTTTTGTTTCTTTTTGTAAAAAATTTAGTTTTTTAATTACTTTTTGTGGGGGGCTTATATGAAAAATGCCATTAAAAACACCCCCACACCAGACCCGAGACTCCATCTCAATTTTTCCCCAAAACTCAAAACCCTCTCTTCCTCCCCGACTTCCTCCCCCAAGATCCACCCCCAAATCAACTCTTCGGCCGCCGAAAAAACCTCCTATGGCGCAATTTGCGGCCCGCACTTCCCCAATCTCGACGAGATTTTTCCCACTGTAAGATTCTATCCTTCGCTGTTCACATCCATACGTAAAATCTGTCAATTTTTAAGATGGTGGCTTTCGAGTGTGAAAAGAACTTTTTAGATTTATTCTCCGATGAAACTTACTGGGAGTATTTTTACGATGAAATTCGTTAAAAGGGGTGGGATTTTCTAGTTTATAACCGTGAGGGTGTTTTTTGCAATAAGAGAATTGGTTGAGGATTTTTACGATGCTTTAAGAAATCGCGAGTCGGAGTCAGGATATGAAGAGTTTTACTTTCAAGGAAGAAAAAGAATTTTTTAACCCGAAACAATCTCGAGGGTAACCAACATTCCGATGAGACCAGAAAATCAACAGCCAAACGATTTGGCAGTGTCTCGATCTCTATTAGGAGATTTCGTAGAATTGAAGGACAAGGAGTTAAACCCCGCGCAGATGTATCGGAATGTGCTTGCGGCTTGCCGATGGGCAAACCGCAACATCATGGGTATTAGCCGTGTTTTTTCCTTCCCGGCTGGAGTGGGGCATATCGTTCATTGCTTAATGGAAAAGGATCTCCACTTTTATGTTGTGACCCAATTGTTCAGTACGATCAAGGAGGGGTTGCTCAGAAGAAACCTCTACTTCCAGTCCTGGTGGCCCTCATTTGCAAGTACTACATAGCGAAGGAAGAGTTCAATGGGTACGCTGCTTCTTACGCACATTAGCCAGTTGAGAGAGCAGATTTCGCAAGGATATACATGCCACCACTATGAACAGAAGAATTGGATAAGGGAAAACCCTAGCGAGCATCTCGGACCGGAGGACTCTACGGTGGCGCTTCTTCACGAGCCTGAACCAGACAATAAAAAGGACTTGCAGCGCTTGACATTTCGAAGCATCCATCATATGATGAAGAAGCAACAAAAGATGCAGGAACAGCTAGATAGAATTGAAACGACACAACAAGCAGCACAGGAAGAAGCAACCGGCAGTAAAAAGGGAAAAGGGAAATCGAGAAGACAATGAGGACATTGCCCAGTTCCAGTTTAGGGGTAATGTGATGAGTTGGTTCATGTATATAGCTTGTAGTTGCATTTGCACGTTTCCTGGATTTTCGCACTTTCATTCCTGTATTTTTCCTTTATTTTCATGTAGTTTGCATTGTATATTTACTTTTGTACTGCATTTTGCTTATTGTACAAAAAAAATTTAAAATGAAA
This sequence comes from Agapanthus africanus, assembly GCA_030015575.1. Classification (NCBI taxonomy): domain Eukaryota; kingdom Viridiplantae; phylum Streptophyta; class Magnoliopsida; order Asparagales; family Amaryllidaceae; genus Agapanthus; species Agapanthus africanus. Next base: position 256,610,944 of record JASDDO010000006.1, on the reverse strand, counting down.
AAAAATTAGTGTTAAAATTTCCTTTTTCTGTTTGTAAATACAACAATCCAAAAAACCATAAAAATGTGAAAATTTTCTTTTAAAAAAATATAAAAACTTTGTCATCAAGTTAGCTAGTGGGAAAAACCTGGTTTCGAAGTATCGACGGTTTGTGTTTGACAAGTTTGAAACAACTAGATCCTATTTTTTATAGAATTGAAAACCCAAAATGATAACCTTTCTTTTAATTTAACTATAGATAAAATACGTCTTTTACATCACCATACACGTGTCGTAAGTTTTGAGAATTAGAGAACGAGTTTTGACATGTCATAAAAACTTTTAAAATCAATTAATCTCTTTAGGATCAAACAAGTTGTTTGGAAATAAGGAATATCAAGAATAGTTCATAAAGTAAAGTTCATATGAAAAGGTATTATTGAAGCTATAATAGAGACCAAGTCTAAAAAATAATCCATCTTGATCTTTGAGTGATTACACAACCAAATCCACACAAAACACGTCTTCTTTATCTTAAAAATAAAAAGAAAAATCAATTGTATCTCCGTTCGCATTGCTTTGAGATTTTCACGTATAAAATAAGTCTTTTTGATTTAGGGCATAGGTGACTTGGGTAATTAGGTCCGCCGGGGTGTTTTCACACCTAATGTCCTAAAACTATCTGCTTTGGGTGCATTGACCAAAACTCGCTAAGAAACCTAGAAAGTCCGTTTTAAAAAAAATTAAGCACGTGTTTTCTCCGAGTTAAAATTCCTCACAGTTCTTTGTGTGAGAATAATCTTGGTTTAAGACAAGTTTTACTTTAAAAATACTTTTTAACGGAGATATACAGATAAAAGACTATTGCGTGTTCACGAGAGTGTGTATGATACAAAATCAGGTAATAGGTGGAGTGAAGAATAAAGATTGGTCCTCTGTTGAAGATAATAGAAACTCTGATTTGAAACTAAGCTAGAGAATGAAACTTGAGCAAAAAGTTTAAGTCTTAAACAAACTAGTGTGGTCCTTCTTAAGTTTTTGGTCCATTTTTGACATAAAAACTCTAAATCAAAATTGTAACAACTCCAATTCTTATGTACATAAAATTGATTTAAAAGTTAATGTATATTTGGGGTATTTACATTTCCTGTGAGTACTATAAGTATTTAATTTACTTTTGAACGGCAAGAAGGAGCTTGTAGCTCATTGGTAATACCTTGCACTGCTGAACTAAAGCACCAGAGTTCAAATCTGATCAGCCACAATATTTTTTAATTAGTTTTTTTTAAATTTTTTTAGAAGCCCAAGAGTCTACACGTGCATCACACGTAAATTGAAGAGTCACAACTTACACAAACAATGCCAAGAGGTAGATCAAGAGGCAAGGGACACGTAACGTCAAGACCCGGCCTGAATCAGGCCGGCGGCGCGTCTAACTCGGCCGGCGCCGCCAGGTCAACTCGGACAAAATCCTAATTTTCTTCTTTTCTCTGTGACTCTTGAACTCCCCCATAACCCCTGTATGGTTTAATTTCCCTGCACATTTACAAAGCAATTTAAATCACACATTTAATCCATTTTAATACAATTTTTATCACCCCTTTCATTTACCCTAAACCCTAATTTTTCCTATAAATACCACACCTAAACTCACCCCTCCTCACTTCCAAATCTCTGTCCAAACTCTCAAGAAAAATTCCCTAGACTTTTTGTGTGCAAGTGGAGTTAGCGAAGGGCGAAGCTCCGACGAACTTCCGACGACGATTCGAGGAGATTCCGGCGACGAAACGACGCAACGGTGCATCCCACTTCTTCCTTTTCCTCTTCTCTACCCTATAATTATCAAGTCACTTATCCCCCTTCTCTTTACTATTATAAAAACTTAGAATTCTATAACCCGACGGAAGTGGAGTTAATCCGACTTCCGATTCGGTTTTTCCTTAAAAATCATATTTTTCTTTAACACAATAATACCAAACTCTCACATCATGATCATTAAACATTAACAAAATATATTGACAAGTTTCATATCAAAATAATTCATATTTTATTTTTTATAGCACTTTTATAGACAAATACCATATAGTTTAGTTTCGACATAAACATCATTACCCCTTGCTATACCTTTAGATAGTTCATGAGATAATGACCTACATCCTCAAAAGACACATCTCTATCATTGCACGATATCTTTTTGGAACATAGAATACGGAAATACGATTTTTACAAATAAATACCATAAACTACAAAACCTTTTTCTACAAGATATGTATTTTTAACAAATCATTGCAATGTGCCGCTATAACCCATTTAGGGAACCCGTTCGGAATGGTCCGGATTATCACACATCCTCGGGATTAGTACTGCGAGATGCAGACCTCCGTAAGGAGCATACAGTCTCGAAAAATTTAAAAATACAATTTTCTTTAGAAAATGTGATTTCTATTATAAATAAAATTTATATTTTTAATAAATAAATATATATGTAATTAATATCAAAATATCTATTTTTAGTATTTATAATATTCCAAATTTCCAAAATTCAAGAAAAAACATCTCATTTACAAGAAAATACCATGCAAATCCAATATTACAAATAAATACCGTATATTATGAAAAATAGGTTTTATTCACTAGAAATGTCACAATGATAAAATATACATCAATGAAAACTTTAAAGACGATAATAACATACTTGAGGTGTATTTTGAAAATTATACAAAATTATTTTTACAGAAAACCCTCTCAAGTTATACTAAATTACAATAAGGACCCTAGTAAACATAAGTTTAAGCAGGACCGGTCTCTTGAGCCTCAGGGAGCCGGAGATATGGGTGCTTGCTTATTTAAGGCATAAAACTTAACAAACGGTGTTATCAACACGGTAATCGTCTTTGAAAAAGACACAAATCCTGCCATCCATGTGCAGCGGTTACCGATAACACCAAAACCTAATTCATGATTCAATTTCTTTTCTAATTGTCTGACTCAGACTGAGTCTCAATATAATCAATCTGACTTGAATGAGATTCAAGCATATATATAACAATTCAATATGAATCCATATATTCAATCTGTTCAATTTATCAAACTATACAACTTGACCGAACCGAACCATGGATATACATCCATCTACATGATTCTTCAGTTACATCCATTTACTGATATCATGGTTTCGGCAAGTCGTCCATCTATACAATTCAAATTACAAGACAATACAATGCAACAATACAATTAAGATATCGCGGGGTTTAAGGGGTAGATTGGTACGAAAGGTGTTAGAAGTGGCACGAGACTGCAATCATTAAGACACCTAACTTGAATTCAATTGACGTTGTACTGTGGCTGAACGGTTCCTTGTATTCCATCCACTGTAGTCTCTGGTCTAACGAGACTCCTCTCGTATACACTGGCCTCTTCTGTACCAATCTGCAATCAACAGCATTAAATACAACATTATAACAATATAATACAACTTTAAAAGCTGCATTCCCTCTCTCTGTCTATTCTACTTCTCGCTTATCTTTGGGACTTACCGAGCGATTGTTCGCCGACGACATTCCTTCTCTTTCTTCTTTGGAATTTTGTTAGGTGGATCAGACCTTCAGGAGATTGAGCTCACCAACGAGGACTTGGATCAGCTAGCCTTCGACCCGGAGCTCTAGATACTTGTATATTTCATTTCAGTACTTTCCATTTCTGTTATGCCACTGTTTAGGCATTGCTTTTCATTCCATGTATTTCCTTTTCAAATGTATTGTAAAATGAATGTGAATAAATAAAGTTGTTGTTCATTTATATCTATTGTCTTTGTCTATTGTGCATTTTATTTATATTGCTTAGATACGCTCAGCGTGTTTACTTCAGAGTAAATACGTAGCGGGCCAGTCGCGCCCTCTGCCCGTACAGCGAGAAGCGGGGCATGACAGGTTTTGTTGGTGGCCCATGAAGGTCTGAGCTGTATGGAACCCATGCAGTTCAGTTCTGCGTGGACAACCTAAACAATATAACACAAGAACCAGCGACTGAAAACATTCTTTATAATTCATACTTCTTGAATCTTATAATTCCATATACTTTGAATCTGTCCGAACCCAAATTTTCTTTCAAGGTTATGGATTCCCCAAACAACACCAGCACCAACTTCAACAACACTCCACTTCCCCTACCGATTACACCTGCCTCGCTGCTCCGATCAACGAGCAGACGGTTCTGCTTGAGGCAATCCGCAGCCTCCTGGAAGGACAGTAGCAGCAGACTGATATCCTGATGAACCGACCAGAGGTGGAAGCACCTGGGGTGAAGCAATTCAGAGCTTCGCACCCCAAACAGTTTGCAGGAAAAGAGAGCACTCTAAAAGCTGAGGAATGGGCTCAGAGCATCGATGATGATCTGGCAGCGGCACAAGTGCCAGAGATAGTTTCTCACGGACAATGCACGGGTTTGGTGGAAGGCGGAAGAAAGCCGTCTTGATCAACCCATCAAATGGAAGACTTTCTGCGACATGTTCGACGCAAAGTACTTCCCTGAGACTGCCAGGTTCGACATGGAACAGCAGTTCATTCACTTACAACTGGGTTCGATGTGGACCAAGTCAGTAGATGAATATGACGCTAAATTCACCATGCTCAGTCGGTAAGATCTGTCTCAATAATTCAATTTTTTACATATCACATTCTACACAGCTAACACAAGTCCTTAACAGATTTGCGGCACACCTGATACCGACGGATGAAATCAGAGCCCGTCGATTTCAACAATGGTTAGACCCGGAGATCCAGGCTTAATTAGCCACAGAAGATTTTCCGACTCATGAATTGGCTCTGAAAACTATCCGCCGTTATGAGGCAGTGGTAAAGATGAAGGGCAGATCTCAATATGCTGGAGTTAAGCGCCCTGCCAACCAGATGGCAGGAGGAGCCTCATCAAGGCCATCTTTTGTGCCAAAGAGATCGGGAGTACGAATCAACCAGCCCAGCCCAGCCTTTTTTACCTACTGCAAGAGAGATGGACATCTGATGAAAGACTGTCGGCGTGCAAATCGTCTGTGTTTAGTCTGTGGCTCAGCTACTCACGATATTGGGTCTTGTCCTCATAGACAAAACTCGTATGCTGCACCCAGGCCAGCAATCACTTACCCGCAGCGCCCAGCCATCCAAGCACCTGCTCCAAGACTAGCTCTTTCTGCTCCACCACCTAGAGGACCACCGACTGCACCTCCTCCTCGTCAGTTCCATCAAGCTCAACGGAATGTTCCGAGGGATGCTCCTTCGGCCAGGAGGAATGTACCACGGCGACAGGCTGTCACGATGACCGTGGAAGAAGCTGAGGCCACTGGCCAAGTCATCACTGGTAACCCTTTCTTCTCAAGCTTTTCTTACATTCTTAATACCTATCCACATATTTTCCTATACCTAAAATATATCCCACATACCTTAGGTACAATCTTAGTAGCCTCACTCCCTGCACTAGCACTTTTCGACGCTATAGCATCTCACTACTTTATGTCGCAACGGTTCGTCCGAACTCATTCGATTCCAATCACTCCACTTGTATCCAGCTGGAATGTCAGTTCCTGGAACGGCGTTCTAAAAGCAACAATGGGATACGGCCTGTGTCCAGTAGTCGTCTGCAGCAGAGAATTCTATGCTGACTTCAAGGTGCTGGACATACCGAACTTCGATGTGGTTCTAGGTATGGATTGGCTAGGAACCTTCTACGCTACCAATGACTGTCATCAAAAGAGGGTAGTGTTCGAGATTCCAGACCATCCGATCTTTTATTTCAAAAGTGGAGACCATACCCTGGAGCAAAGTACATACAAGGTGAAACCAAAGAAGGCAGTGATTGCAGCAATTCAAGCGGAGGAAGGATCAAATCCAGAAGTGGTTCGAGAGTTCGACGATGTGTTTCCTGACGATATATCAGGTTTGCCTCCCGATTGAGCTCTTGAATTCAGCATTGATTTAGTACCAACAGCACAACCGGTGATCAAAGCACCTTATCGATTAAGTTCGGAAGGTTTGAAGGAAGTTCGAACTCAGTTGGACGAATTATTGGCAAATGGATGGATTTGTCCTAGCACTTCAAGTTGGGGATCACCAGTATTGCTTGTGAAGAAGAAGGAAGGTTCATACAGAATGTGCATCGATTATAGAGCCTTGAACGAAGTAACAACAAAGAACAAGTATCCGCTACCGCGTATCGACGATTTATTCGATCAGCTAAGTGGATCTTGTATTTTCTCCAAGTTATATCTTCGTTCAGGTTATCATTAGGTGAAGGTCAAGTAATCTGATATCCACAAAACGGCTTTCAGAACTCGTTATGTACATTACGAATTTCTTATGATGCCATTTGGAGTGACCAACGCACCAGCAATATTCATGAACCTTATGAATCAAGTTTTCCGGGAGTGCTTAGATAGGTTTGTTGTCATCTTTATCGACGACATCCTGGTGTATTCAAAGAGTCAGAAATAACATGCCGAGCACCTATGAATTGTCTTGGAAATTCTACAACAACATCAACTCTATGCCAGGTACAGCAAGTGTGAGTTTTGGCTAGATCAAGTTGGTTTTCTTAGACATATCGTATCGGGCGAAGGAATCTCTTTGGATCCAGCGAAAGTAGCAGAAGTAAGCGAATGGCCGACACCAAAGTCAGTGAAGGACATTTGAAGTTTCTTGGGTCTAGCCGGATATTACCGAAGGTTCATTGAAGGATTTTCAAAGATAGCAAAACCCCTGACCAAGCTTACACGTAAAGATGAAGACTTTGTGTGGTCGGAAGCATGCGAACAAGTTTTCGTAGAACTCAAGTCAAGGATGACATCAGCGCCTATTCTCGTTATACCGGACCAATCTGTAGGTTTCGAAGTACATTGTGATGCATCCGGTAAGGGATTAAGATGTGTTCTACATCAACACAGAAGAGTTATGGCTTATGCTTCAAGACAACTGAAGACTCATGAGCGCAATTATCCGACGAATGATTTGGAGTTGGTAGCCATAATCTTTTCTCTCAAGATTTGGCGCCATTATCTTCTTGGTGAACGAGTGAACATATACACAGACCACAAGAGTCTGAAATATGTGTTTACTCAGAAGGAGCTTAATATGCGGCAAAGACGATGGTTAGAACTCATGGCGGACTTTGACATCAACCTGCAATATCACCCGGGGAAGGTGAATGTAGTTCCAGATGCTCTTAGTCGCCAACCATTAGCAATGCATCTCCCCGTCCAGTGGAAGCTTCAGCAAGACTTGTATCAGATGGAGATTGAAGTGGTCAGGCCAGGTAACGCTTCAAGCTTGATGAATTTACAAGTTCAATCAACAATTGTCAATCAGGTCAAAGAAGCTCAAGCAAGTGATACTAAGTTGCAAAAGATCAGAGAACAAGTGGAGAATGGACTCAGAACAGACTTCATCATCCATGAAGACGGATCTTTGAGATACGGCAACAGATTATGTGTACCAAAAGGTTCTGTTCGGAAAGAGTTAATGAAAGATGCTTACAGCTCTCCCTACTCAGTACACTCTGGAGGTACAAAGATGTACAAAGATCTATGTCAGAATTACTGGTGGCATGGAATGAAGCGTGAAGTAGCCAGAAGCGTCGCTAAATGCTTGGTGTGTCAGCAAGTAAAGGCTGAGCATCACAGGACTGCTGGATTACTTCAACCGTTACCTATCCCAGAATGGAAGTGGCAACACATCACAATGGATTTTGTGACTGTACTTCCTCGCAGTACAAAGGGTAACGATGCGGTATGGGTTATTGTGGATCGACTCACAAAGTCAGTTTACTACATCCCATTTCGAGTTGGCCAATCAACTGAGACATTAGCAAAGAAGTACATGGAGGTAAGAATCTACTTAAGATTTAAACTCTTCATAATATACTATCTCTGATACCCATGAACTCATATAGGAAATTGTGCGACTTCATGGAGTACCGGTTTGCATTATCTCCGATCATGACACCAGGTTCCAATCACAATTTTGGCAGAGTCTGCAAGCGAGCTTAGGAACAAGTTTGAACTTCAGCACAGCTTATCATCCACAAACAGATGGTCAGTCTGAGCGAACTATTCAGATCTTGGAGGATATGCTCAGAGCATGTATGTTGGACTTCGGAGGATCGTGGGAAGATCACCTACATCTTGTGGCAGCTACCAAGCAAGCATAGGAATGACAACTTTTGTAGCACTTTATGGAAGGAAGTGTCGATCGCCATTAAGTTGGGACGACATCGGAGATAGAGAACTCCTTGGACCTGAGATGATAGTAGCAACTGTTGATGTGGTTTGTACTATCAGATAAAGAATGCGCATAGCCCAAGATCTATAGAAGCACTGGGCTAATGCGAAGCGACGTCACTTGGAGTTCCAGCCGGGAGATCACGTATTTCTAAAGATATCTCCGAACCGTGGAGTGATCTAATTTGCAAGACGGGGTAAGCTTAGTCCAAGATACATTGGACTGTTCGACATAATCGAACGAGTCGGTGAAGTGGATTATCGCTTGGCACTTCCATCTTCATTGGAAGGAGTGCATAATGTATTCTGCATATACCAACTCAGAAGGTATGTGAGTGACCCCAGCCACATTCTCGATCATTCCGAGTTCACTGTACAACCCGACTTATCTTATGAACAACAACCTGTCGAGATCCTGGACAGGAAAGTGAAGTCACTTCGGAACAAGAAAGTCAACTTGGTTCGAGTGATGTGGAGAAAAGACACTCCAGGAGAATCGACATGCGAAAGAGAAGATGAGATGCGTGCAAGATATCCTCACCTACTTTTAAACCAGTTCTTAAAATAAATTGTAAATTTCGAGGACGAAATTTTTATAAGGAGGGTAGACTATAACAACTCCAATTCTTGTATACATAAAATTGATTTAAAAGTTAATGTATACTTGGGGTATTTATATTTCCTGTGAGTACTATAAGTATTTAATTTACTTTTGAACATCAAGAAGGAGCTTGTAGCTCATTGGTATACCTTGCACTGCTGAACCAAAGCACCAGAGTTCAAATCCCATCACCGCATTATTTTTTAATTAGTTTTCTTTTAATCATTTTAGAAGCCCAAGAGTCTACACGTGCATAACACATAAACTGAAAAGTCACATCTTAAACAAACAAGATCAAGAGGTAAACCAAGAGGTAAGGGACATGTGGCGTCAAGACCCGACCTGACTCAGCCGAATCGGGCAGGCGCCGCCGGGTCAACTCGGCCGAAACCCTAATTTTCTTCTTTTCTCTGTGACTCTTGAACTCCCGCATAACCCCTATATGGTTTAATTTCCCTGCACATTTACAGAGCAACTTAAATCACACATTTAATCCATTTTAATACAATTTTTATCGCGCCCTTTCATTTACCCTAAACCCTAATTTTTCCTATAAATACCACACCTAAACTCACCCCTCCTCACTTCCAAATCTCTTTCCAAACTCTCAAGAAAAATTCCCTAGAGTTTTTGTGTGCAAGTGGAGTTAGCGAAGGGTGAAGCTCCGGCGAACTTCCGACGACGATTCGAGGAGATTCCGGCGACGAAACGATGCACCGACGCCTCCCACTTTTTCCTTTTCCTCTACTCTACCCTACAATCCAGTAAGTCCCTTCTCCCCTTCTCTTTACTATTCTAAAAACTTAGAATTCTAAAACCCGACGGAAGTGGAGTTAATCCGACTTCCGATTCGGTTTTTCCTTAAAAATCATATTTTTCTTAAACACAATAATAACAAACTCTCACATCATGATCATTAAACATTAACAAAACATATTGAAGGGTTTTATATCAGAAGAATTCATATTTCAATTTTTATAGCACTTTTACAAAAAAAAATACCATATAGTTTAGTTTCGACATAAACATCATTACCCCTTACTATACCTTTAGATAGTTTATAAGGTAATGACCTATCTCCTCACAACACACATCTCTATCATAGCACGATATCTTTTGGGAATCTAGAATACGGAAATACGATTTTTACAAATAAATACCATAAACTACAAAACCTTTTTCTACAAGATATGTATTTTTAACAAATCTTTGCAATGTGTCGCTAAAACCCATTTGGTGAACCCGTTTGGGATAGTGCAGATTATCGCACATGCTCGGGTTTAGTAGCGCGAGATGCAGACCTCCGCAAGGAGCATACGGTCTCAAAAGATTTAAAAATAAAATTTTCTTTAGAAAATGTGATTTCTATTATAAATAAATTTATATTTTTAATAAATAAATATATATGTAATTAATATCAAAATATCTATTTTTAGTATTTATAATATTCCACATTTCCAAAATTCAAGAAAAACATCTCATTTATAAGAAAATACCATACAATTCCAATATTACAAATAAATACCATATTTTATGAAAAATAGGTTTTATTCACTAGAAATGTCACAATGATAAATATACATCAATGAAAACTTTAAAGACGTTAATAACATACTTGAGATGTATTTTGAAAATTATACAAAATTATTTTTACATAAAACCCTCTCAAGTTATACTAAATTACAATAAGGACCCTAGTAAACATAGGTTTAAGCGGGACCGGTCTCTTGAGCCTCAGGGAGCCGGAGATATGGGTGCTTGCCTATTTAAGGCAGACAACTTAACAAACAGTGTTATAAACACGGTAATCGTCTTTGAAAAAGACACAAATTCTGCCATCCATATGCAGCGGTTACCGATAACACCAAAACCTAATTCAGTATTCAATTTCTTTTCTAATTGTCTGACTCAGACTGAGTCTCAATATAATCAATCTGACTTGAATGAGATTCAAGTATATATATAACAATTCAATATGAATCCATATATTCAATCTGTTCAATTTATCAATCTATACAACTTGACTGAACCGAACCATGGATATACATCCATCTACATAATTCTCCAGTTACATCCATTTACTAATATCATGGTTTCGGTAAGTCATCCATCTATACAATTCAAATTACAAGACAATACAATACAAACAATACAATCAAGATATCGTGGGGTTTAAGGGGTAGATTGGTACGAAAGGTGTTAGAAGTGGGACGAGACTGCAACCATTAAGACACCTAACATGAATTCAATTGCCATTGTACCGTGGATGAACGGTTCCTTGTATTCCGTCCACCGTAGTCTCTGGTCTAACGAGACTCATCTCATATACACTGGTCTCTTCTGTACCAAGCTACAAACAATAGTGTTAACACTAAATACAACATTATAACAATATAATACAACTTTAAAAGCTACATTCCCTCTATCTGTCTATTCCACTTCTCCCTTATCTTTGGTACTTTCTGAGCGATTGTTCGCAGACGAAATTCCTTCTCTTTCTTCTTTGGAATATTGTCAGGTGGATCGGACCTTCAGGAGATCGAGCCCACTAACGAGGACTTTGATCAGCTAGCCTTCGACCCGGAGCTCTAGATACTTGTACATTTCATTTCAGTACTTTCTATTTCTGTTATGCCATTGTTTAGGCATTGCTTTTCATTCCATGTATTTACTTTTCGGATGTATTGTAAAAAGAATGTGAATAAATAAATTTGTTGTTTATTTATATCTATTGTCTCTGTCTCTTGTGCATTTTATTTATATTTCTTAGATACACTCAGCGTGTTTACTTCAGAATAAATACGTAGCGGGCCAGTCGCGCCCTCTGCCCGTACACCGGGAAGCAGGGCATGACAAAATTTTTTGAAACAAAACGACGCCGCACAAGCACGAAAAGACGTATAAAATCTTGGTTAAATAAAAAGCGAGGAGTGAAATAGAGGGTTCGATATTTTTAACTTAGGATAATAGAATTTCTAAGTTTTGATACTAAACCTTAGTATTAGAGATGACAGTTACCCCACGGAAACTAGTTTGACGGGATTTTATGGGTGTAATCCGCTAAAAACCCTCAGGAAACAAAACTCCTCCTATTAGGAACATCTATAGGTTTAACGGCTTGTTGCATGGGCTCAGTGCAATCGTGTTCCCTGCGAAAGTGAGGTTAAGATTTTTTGTTTTGCTCGGGATGAGCAAAGGTAAGTTTAGGGTATTTGTTCATCATGTAAAACTGCATTTCAATACCGCTCATTCTCTATCAATTTTGTGATATATCGGTATTATTAACCCATGTCTGCTCAATAAGTACAGGGTACAGCTATTCGTGACAAAACACGAGAAATACACTCAAAATGAATGGATACAATATTGTGAGCCAACACTGCAACCAGAACGGAAAACCGATCGGAATTCAAGAAGATTTTTTGAAACAAATCAAAAGCGCACAAAACATTTTTCATGCAAATGATCCAACATGTCTACAAGTGTGAACACAAGAGTTTTTAGATGCATGCACCTTAGTAGCCAGAAATAATATGATGTGAACACACTTTTAACAAGTGGGCATGTAAGTGGGCTTGGAATAATGAGTGATTTTGAAAAGTGTTGATGTAATGGATTATCAAGATATGCATTTCTCCTCCAAGACTCCAGATTGTATTTTCTTAATATTTAAACAAATTTGCAAATACAAGGAGATGATTGTTGGGGTCAAAAATTACAACCTGATTGACCAAGTCAATGTCAGTCAACCCCCAGCCAAGCAGGCCGAAGCCCAAGTGATGTGGGCCCAAGCCCAAGTCAAGATCAAGTATGGAAGGGGCTGGCTCCATGCCAAGAATGAAGCAATAAATTAGTTCAATACAATTTTTTAGAAATAAATGTATGAAAAATGGGCAGAAAGATAAAATTTTGTAAACCCCATGGCTTATGTGCAAAAAAAATAAGCACATAAAGTATGGGGTGGCACAAATACCATTTGGCAAAGCCCAAGGGGCTATATGTAAAGTGTGTAGCCTATAAAGACAAACATGATGAAAAAATCGACAACGACTTTTCATTCTCTAAAAAAATTAGGGTTTTGTGCCTCGTTCTCCTTCCTCAAGGTTCTAAACCTTCTTCTCTTTTCTGAATTAAATCAAGAGTTTAACTCTTCTTTTCTTAAAAAGAAATAGTTTTTCACCATAAAACCCATGAAAGGGAGCTCAGATCTCCCATCAAATCACTAAAAGGGGAGATTTTTAAGTCCCGCCCTCTTTTCTCTAAGATCCAGCGAATAGAAAGGAAGAGGAAGGAGACTCATCTTCCAAAATCCCACTTTGGGGAAGATCCGAGGCTTAGGAGAGGATCCAGGGCCCAAGGAAGAAGAAAGGGGTCCCACTTGATCATCCCCGACGATTTCTGGGAGTTCAACTCCATTTGTTAAAATCTTTTGGAGTTTAACTCCATAAATAAAATCCTTTTGGGAGTTTAACTCCACTCAAAACCCTTTTAGGAGTTTAACTCCATAAATAAAATTCTTTTGGAGCTGAACTCCACAATAAATAATAAGAATAATAATCCTTTTGGGAGTTTAACTCCAGATCCCGGGGCTAAGCACACTTTTTCTGCAGGTGCCCAGCGCCCATGTGCCGGGCGCGTGAGGCACTGGCGCCCAAAGCTCATGCGCCTTGCACATGCCTACGAGCGCCCATATGCTGGACGCGTGAGGGGCTGGCGTCCGGCGCCCACATGCCGGGCATGTGAAGCGCCGGCGCCCAGCGCTCACGCGTCCTTAGGAAGCTACCCACCCCTCTTTTTCTCATACACTTCCCACTAAAAATGCTTCCCTCGTTAGAAAAAAAATTCTAACGGGGTGCTGTCCCGTATCCCGTAAGGAGGCTGCTAGCCCCTTGACCCCCAGCCCGCTATCCGGATAGCGGGACCCCCATAAACTCTGTGAGGCCCCCGATATTTCCAAACCCTTCAAAACACAATACACGTACACGGCACATTGAGGTCGCATGACCAGTTTGACCCGTCAATCGGAGGTTCTCTCGCTCCAAAAGCGAGGGGTATTAAACCCCATCCTACCCTAGGTAGAGGGAATCTGTATACGCTTGACAAGCGCGCGCATTCTCATCTCAATAGGGTGATGAAAAACACCCTACAGATTCTGGCACGCCCGGTGGGACTTTTCTCTCCTCCCATATCTCGGGTCAAGCATTCATGCGAACTCATTTAACATATATACTGATGTTTGTACTAAAATAATGCTTTTCCGTGCAGCAATCTACTTTCAACGACGATGTCCCCCAAGATGAGCTTCATTTCTGACGCGACTCTGATTCCCTACGTGGTCAAGATCAATTCCCGTGTGGTTTTCCCTGCGAGTCACAGCCGGCAATGGGAGGAGCCATCCCGTCAATTTTGTTCCGTCATCATCTACCCGGCTGGAAGCGCTCATCTGACGGAGGTCCCGGTAAACCAAGTGGCTAAACCGACCTCAAGAAGCAGGGGGCCGAATGTTGTGGTTGCCAAAGCATCCCACCCTGTAACGACTCTATTTTGATGGTACAAAAATTTTAAAGTTAATGTACAGAATGGAGTATTTACAGTCCTGAGTATATTTTAAATGTTGTTTTTAATTAATGAACAGCAAGAAACAACTTATAGCTCTTTGGCAAAGTCTTGCACTGCTGTGACGTAGCCTCTGCGTTCAAATCCTATCAGCCACATATTATTTTTAATGATTTTTCTTTTAAAATTTTCGGAAGCCCAAAAGTTTACACGTGCAATATACGTAAAATGAAAAGCCACAGAAAATCAAACATGTGCACAATGTTATATGAACCGACCTAGACAAGTGGCACAAATCCAGAGCCCAACCCTACCCAATGGCCGGCAAGATTCTCACTTGGGCCGGCGGCGCCGAGCTCCCCTGTAGCCAATGCCCCCAAACTCTGCACACTAGTCTTTTTTCCTACCCCGCTATCCCAGCACTGTTTGATTTTCCTGCATTTATCCAGAGAGTGTTAATTCACCTCTTTAATCCTATTTAATGCATTTTTAATTCTCTCTTCATTCTCAAAACCCTAATTTTACCCTATAAATACAACCCCATACCCTAGCTCTCTTCATTCTGAAATCTCTTGTTAAAAATTCTCAAAACTTTTCAAGTCAAAGAAGAGTATAAGTGGAGTTAGCACTAGGTCAAGTTCCAGCGAGAATTCGAGACGTTTCCGGCGACTTCGCAATGCCACAAAGACCTAAATCTCTTCCTCTCTCTTTTCTTAAACCAAACAACTAGTAAATCCCATCTCTATACTTCTTGTTCTATGATAAAACTTCATTTTTTTAAATCACATCGGTAAGTGGAGTTATACCGATCTTTAAATTCTATTCTCTTTAGAATTGCAATTTTTCTTAAGAACCAATCATCCAAATCATAAAACCCTTCTTGTTAATCATTAAACAATTTTTAGAAATAAGTTTCAATTTAAAACTTTATGTAAAAACAACTTTTATTAAGCTTTTACGCTTAAATACCATGAAGTTATGATATCGTTTAATCATTCTTTCTTATATTATCTTTAGAAAAATCTCATGAGGTAATGACCCACCTCTCAAAAACACGCATCTTGACATAGCACGATTCTCTTGAACAACAATTTTGTGGCAAATACGACTTTTACATCAAAATACCATAAACTATTAAAAAACTGTATTCTTTAAATTGTGTTATTTAAATTCCTTACAATTGTGTATCTACAACCCACTTTTGGGGAATCCGATTCGGTTGGTGCGGGTTATCACACATCCATTGGACTAGTAGGGCGAGATGCAGACCTCTTCACGAAGCATACGATCTCGATGGAATTTTTAATGCAATTTTTAAGAAAAACGTGATTTTCTATTTAATAAATAAATTTTATTTTTAATAATTATATATAAATATTATAAAACCATCTATTTTAAATATATAATAAATTTCATGTTTTTCTAAACAAAAGAAAAGAATTACAAGTTTCATGAAAATACCATCAAGAATCCATTCAAATCAAGTTTACATTAAAATACCTTGAACTATTCAAGCTAGGTCTATATATTCACTAGAATACTCACCTTTTAAAAGTTACATCCATGAAAACCCTAAATAAGATAAATAAATACTTGAGGTTTATTTTGAAAGTATACTAAACATATTTTTCATAAAACCCCCTCGAGTTATATTAAATTACAATAAGGACCCTAGTAAATATAGGTTTAAGCGGGACCAATTCTCTTGAACCTCAGGGAGACGGAGAAAGTCGGTGCTTGCCTATTTAAGGTATATAACTAAAATGGGGTTATCAAATGGTAATTGTCTTGGAAAAAGACACAAATCCTGCCGTCCCTGTGCAGCAGTTACCGATAACTCCAAAACCTAATTCATGACCCAAATCTGTTTAAGTGTCCGACTCAATCTGAGTCTTAGTCTAATCTGAATACAATCTAAATATGAATACAATCCAAACATAACTCCAACTCAACATGAATCCAATATATCAAAACATGAATACTTGAACTTGAACATGAATACCAGAGCTATACAAACATGCAACATGTCTTGACTTAACCAAACCATGGATATATCTTGAACTTGAATACATGACTATCCGTTTATATCCTGATCTGTTTACATAAACAATTTATACCATGGTCTTGGCAAGTCTTATATGTACAAACAATACAATATACATTACGGGGTTTTAAAGGGGTAGACTGGTACGGAATGTGTTAAAAGTGGCACGATGATGATCACTAAAAGACATCTACATGAACATCCTGTGCTGTTGTCCTATGGGTTTTGACGGGGCCTTATACTTACATGTTACCTTAGTCCACGGAGCAAGTTGGACTCCTCTCGTCTACACTGGCACATTCTGTACCAAGTTATAAACAACTAAGTTAGCATAACAAACATATAAATTAACTATTCTATTCTCTTACCTGTCTAATTCTATTCTACCTCTTGGAACTTACCGAGTGCTAGTTCGCTGATGGCATTCCCATTTCTTTTTTCTTTGGAATGTTGTCAGGAGGACCCGACTCTCCGGAGATCGAGCCCAGCCAGGACGATTTGGAGCAGTTCACTGAAGATACAGAGTTGTTGTAGATCTACTTATACTTACTTTACTTTCAGTTCATATATCATTATTTAGGTATCGCTTTCCAACATTGTATTTACTTTTCAGTTGTATGTAAAGAATGTATATCAATAAAAAGTTGTTTTATTACATCTCTTGTTTTTCTTGTGTTATTCATTTATATTGCTTATTTAAGCTTAACGTGTTTATTTCTGAGTAAATACGTCGTGGGCCTCGTCACGTATCCTTCTCCGTATACTGGGAAGCGAGGCGTGACAGACCCCAAATGCAAATCCGTAGTCGAATGGCTCTCCACTGTTCCGACTGGGGGCAAGGCCGTCAACACCAATGGAGCCACAAAGCATCTCCAGCAAGCTCAGATGGTGCCCTTGACAATCACGCGAGAGGCATATTTTCTGGACTCTCTGTCAATCGGTCTACGGTGTCTTCCCGAAGGGCCGAAGCTTGTCAAGTGCTCAAAATAGAAAAATTAAGGCAGAAGCGGCTCGATATAGACCCAACAAAAGGGCCAGGGCTCCGGCCAAGTTGAACCTTGTGAGGTTCCAAGAACAGGGTTACCCCGCAACGACAGCTGAGTCGGCCATAAAAGTCAGCAATTCCTTCGAACCTCTGAAATGGGTTCAGAAAAACGCCATGACCGCTAAAATCAAGAAGACAGCAACCCGAACAAAGTTACAAAGAGACGTGTCTCAGCCCCAACATAGAAAGCATGACACTATCTCTTCAAGAGTTTATCAGGCACTTTGTGCCATGCGAAAGCAGTGGGGCAAAGCCAGAAAAGAAGCACCAGCCCCACTCAAGAACCCGATCAGACCAGCCGTCTTCAATAGATTGTCCGTTCCCGAAATAGAAAGACCATGACAACCGTCCGTGAAGTCAGCCGCCGGTGCTGAAAAGATGGCCGGATGTGTTATCCACACGGTCTATATGGCAGGCACGCGTCCCGGCGGCAACTTGCGCAGCAAAAGTACGGATGGGCCACCACATCCCAAGCCCAATCTGGCTTGAATGTGGTTGCTATTTCCCAAGATCAGCAACCTCCGCTGGACGATGAAAACCCTTTTGAGGAGGCCGATAGGCAGAAGGACCCCTCAGTCCATACGGAATCAAGTTCGGACAGCGAAGAAGAGCCGACTTTCCGTCCCAGGACCGCAGAGCAAGAGCTGCTTCAGGAGCTTCGAAAACAGCTCAGGAACAAAGATAAAGAGATGTCTAAGCTCTATTCAAAAATTGATGACCTAACGAATGTTGTGATACAGCTCACGGATCAAATTGCTCGGGCGCCTTCCAATCAAGCACATGTCTGTACTCATGAGCCAGGCGATAACGGCCCGAAGCAACTGATGCCTGTCCCTTTAAGTCCAAGTATAGGCGAGCCGCACGAAATCCGGCCATATTCCATTTCTGGGGATGCCTTGGCCCCGAATGGCACTATCCCGCTAACACAAGTTCGGATAATGGATTTGGTCACCAGCAAAGTTAGAACATTGGTGGCCAAAGCCGAAGCTCAGAAAGAAATTGGCAGTAGTGGGCGGCCATATCCTGCATAGTATGATCTGATCAAGTTCCCCAGCGGTTACATCATTCCTAAGTTCGGAATATTTGATGGGATGGGAAACGCAAATTAGCACGTTGCCCACTTTAAAGCGTCTTGCGGAAATACAGGGGGCAATGATGCACTCATTCTTCGTCAGTTTGTCAACAGCCTGACCGGTGTCGCTTTCGACTGGTACCGGTGTCCACCTGATTGACAGATTTTCTGCGTGTTCAAGTTTAATTACCGCAATCAGGACGGTTTCGCTTTGCAGCTCGCCGGATGAGTACGGGTCGATCCACAGAGAGATGGGAGTCTTTTTCTTTTTGTTTTAACGAGTTAAGTCCAATTGTGTTGAGGTTTGTTTGAGATTAGCTAATTATAAATGAATGATAAGAGAACTTGTTAAGGGTAGGATTTGGTTGGTTTGAGTTAGGAGGTCGCTCACTTAAGTCATTTGCCACTTCTTGATATCGATGTTACGGTAATCGGCAACAACGGGGATTAGCACGACTAAAGAGAAAACTTGTGAGTATAAGCTAGGCTTTCCCACACTTCGTTTCCTCTTTTGGTCCTTGTCCGTCCGTTCTTGGCTCTTAGTCGCAACCTCAAGTTAATTCAACCACAACCGGTCTCACTAGGGTATCACCGCTATTATAAAGAATAGGGTGCCGTAGGGAGCGGATTGTGGGTCAATTAACGGGAGTTCAAATCAAGATATTTGTCAAGGAGAAAAGTGAGGGAGATTTCCGTCTTTCAAACTTTCCGTTTTCTACCCTAACAAGTGAGAAATTACTCACCCATTATAAAAGATATATGAAATGAAACAAGAAAGAGGGTAATAAGAATTGAGGTAGAAAATCACAACTAGCTATTTGGGACCTTACTTAGGCAAGGATCACACTAAGCATCATGGTTGTAAGGATAAAAGAAAATGGAAGAGAATTAAAAGCGAAATGATAACAAATAACAACAACTACTTTTAACAATTGAAATTACAAGCAACATAATAAACGAAATTACAAATCATGCATATAGAAAAAGAACACTTCTTGCATTCTTCAACACTCAATAAAACCTCTCACAAGCTTTAATGGAGGAAGATGGAGGAAATACTCTTTTATTAAAAACTAAACTAACTTAATACAAAAATTACACACAAAATTAAGCACCCTCCTCTTGGCTCTGTTCTGGGCTATTTATAGGCATTGTTCTGAAAGATTAGGAGTAAAATACAAGCCTATACACAATTACAGAAAAGACCCCAAAGTTTCATCAGATGGGGACACGTGTCAGCCGCGGATCCGCGGCCATAGTGGGGGTTTGGCCGCGGATCCGCGGTTGGTTGGTGGCCAAACCCTGTCGGGTTGATTTCTCTGGTCTTGTGCTCTTTTTTCCTGGTTCTTGAAGACTTTAAACTGCAATAATTTCTCTAGAGTATCTTCAGATTTCTGGTCCAAGATTGCTTCATTTCTTCTCTTTTGACTTTCATCTCCTTTGACTTCTAACTTGATTTAGTCACAAATGACAACTAGTTTCGTCTCATCTTCTGAACTGGTACTGAACGGATACTGGTCGAATACTGGAACCCGGCTTTTATCTGTTTGTGACAGATGTTCTGGATTTGGGTGTAACTGTGGAGATTTTGTCGGATTTGCATTCTTTTGGACTGGAAACCTGTATTCTATAACATGCAGCAAATACAGATTAAAAGTACCTACCTGTATGCAATGTGATCAAGAATGGGCGGTACTAATATACAAAATTTTGTGATGAACAAATACCCCCAAACTTATCTTTTGCTCATCCCGAGCAAAGCCATTTTATTCACAAAAAGTCTTAACCTCACTTTCGCAGGGAACGCGATTGCACTGAGCACGTGCAACAAGCCGTTAAACCTCTAGGTGTCCCTAGTAGGAGGAGTGTTGTCTCCTGAGGGTTTTCAGCGGATTACACCCACAAAATCCGATCAAATTGGCCGTCGACTCTAATCCTTTATTTCAGCATTCTAACCAAAAACTCTATTATCATCAACTTAGAAATCATTAACCCGTATTCTTCACACTTCCTTTTTATTTAACTTAAGATCCTATACGTCTAGCCAGTTTACCAAGCTTTCAGCATCTCCTGAGTTTTCCTTCTTAAGCGCAATCTCGAATCCGGAATTTTTATCAACTCTACTGACGAAATAAACCCTATTTTTCATTCTTTATCTCTCCTCCAAACTCTGATTATATACCCCTACGTGTGTGTAATTGTCACCCCTACACTTGGAAATTCAGTTCAAGCTATAATACCCTTGCCTTAATACCTAGCACTACTTCTTTTTATTAATGATGGACGGTTTTGCTCATACATCTTTCATGCGACTATTAATGCTTCTTGAGGCACTAACATCCGATTACTAAATGTGTGAGCTTTAAAGCGTAAATAGCAGTTTCCAGGTCTTGTATTTTATTCTCTTTTTTTTACTTTATTTTTTTCTTTTTCAAGACCGGATATTTCTTTCAATATGCACTTTTGGAGTTTAGCTTTAAATACCGTTTTTTCTTTCATACTAGGATTTCAGGCAAGAGTATTTCTAGGTATCCCCTACTATTCCGAGTTTCAAGGTGGTGTATGTGCGATTTGTAGGGTATATATTTTCAAAAATTTGGACTTAAGATTCAGAATTATTTTTCAGAATTACTCTTCGAATAGAGCTTCAATACTTTTCCCCCATTTTGACTTCGCCTGAGAACTAGACTCAAAATTTGGTTATTTCATAATAAACCACTGGGACGTATATTTTCTATAGTTATATTTCAAGGAAGGTTATTTTTAGGATTTATAATTATTAAGTTTAAGATCTAGTAGTTGCTAACTAGTCAACTGACATATTGGACTTGAGTCAGAAACAGTCAATAAAATTTTTGTTTTTATTTTCAAGATTTTTTTAAATTTTTTTTTTATATTTTTCATTTTATATTTTTTTTATATTTTTCATTTTCTATTTTTTTTATATTTTT
This sequence comes from Agapanthus africanus, assembly GCA_030015575.1. NCBI lineage: Eukaryota > Viridiplantae > Streptophyta > Magnoliopsida > Asparagales > Amaryllidaceae > Agapanthus > Agapanthus africanus. The sequence continues at coordinate 256,589,433 of JASDDO010000006.1, read as the reverse complement.
TATTTTCTATTTTTTTAATATATTTTTAAAAAAAAATTGCAATGCAGAAAATGCCATGTAGAATTTAAATATGCAAAGTAAAAACAAATATTTACATAAAAGATAAATAAAACGTGCAGATGCAATGCAAGGATAACTATTTACAACCCAATCCCTCCCCCAAACTTATTGATAGCAGTGTCCTCACTGCCCTTTGAGTCGTCTCCTAGACGATGCCTCACTCGTCCCTGCCTCACTACTCTCTGCCCTAGGGCCCCTGGATCGTGATCTTGATCTTTCCTCTCTTGCCAATAGGGTGGCCATTCCGTGTTCAAGGTTCGTTAAACGCTGGTCAAAGTTTGTTATCATCCCAATCACTCTTTCTACCCCCCTATGTATCCGTCGAATTAGGCGCGCTTGTGCAGCAGGGGTGAGCTCTTCGTCGCTCCCTGGAGAGATCGAGCTAGATGTCCTAGCCATTACATTCTCGGCCGGCTCGGTGCGCGACCATACATCGTGGAGTTGAGTATAGGATGTGGAAACACCCTTAAGAAGGGGTCTAATGGGTTGCCCAGCATGCATGTGTAGGTCAAACTCGTCAACAGGGATGAAATGGCGACACAGTTGTGTCACCAACATTGGGCACGGAAAATTGGTCGAACTTTTGCCCGCATCAATCGACTGAAGTAACACGGTGCACATATCATAACTTGGATTTCTAGTCATTAACGTGTGCACAATGTGTAGTGAAGGTATGAAAAACGTCGTATTGTGAGAACTGCCAAATATGTTATTTTGTGCCCATCGGCACACTCTCAACACATTTGTGTAAAGTGTACGCGCCTGAATCCCTTTTCTAGGCTCCCTATAACAATCATTTCCCATCAGCGGTGTGTAATCCTCAAATTGGAGGAGTTGGTCATGGGCGGGTATACGCGGTATCAATGTGACTTCATGAATGAAGTCCCTGTCTATTCTAATTTCTTGATCGCCCCAAATTAAGCGAATAAACCCGTATTTTTGAAAACTACCCTCCTCCATGTTATCAAAGAAACGTTCAACTAGATCCGGAAGCGCGAATGCATTCCGATGGTTATACAATAGGTAATTCCATCCGCGTTTCCGGATCTCGTCGCTGAAATAGCTACCATACATATTATGGTCAAACAATTGTGAAAAATTTCTCTCATACTGGAAATGTGGAGCCATTTTAAAAAATTAGGATTTCTACAGATCTGAAAAGAGAGGAGAAGAGATCAAACCTCCTCTGAAAAAATTCCAGAGGGCAAGTCGTCAGGGGGGCGGCGGATCCGCGGCGGGAAGGAGCTCCGGCGGCGCTTGCGCGGCGGAAGGAGACGATCGGCTGCTGGAATTCTTCTGGCGGCTAGGGTTTCTGTTGGGGACTTGATTGAGGCAGAAGAAAATCTGAAAAGGGTTAGAGAGGTATTTATAGGAGTTTTGGCTATTTGCACAAAAAACCCTCTAAAAAGAATAATGAAATAAAAGAATTGTGTACAAAGAATTTTTAGTATTAAATATATATATATATATATATATAATATTTATTTTTTTTTGAAATTTTTTTATTGGTTTTGTTTATTAGTGGAAATGTTCCAGGCACACAGGAAAAAAAATGTATTTACATACCTCCAAACTTATTTGAAAAAGTGTTTCCACTGTTTTTGGCTGGAAAATCGAAGTTCGGGTGTAAGTGGAGGAAGATTAGTCGACGTAAACCGGCTCCTGCAACAGCAAGAGCTCCTCTGATGGGTCAGCGGTGTGGAATGGTTTCAACCTGTGTCCGTTCACTTTGAATAGTGAACCGGCTTTTGGATTTTCCAAATCCACAGCACCGTACGGATATACAGTCCGTACCAAGAATGGTCCTTTCCAGCGAGATCTGAGCTTTTCGGGATGGAAATGTAATCTGGTGTCGTAAAGCAGTACCTGTTGACCAGGTGCGAATGTTTTGCGCAAAAGGTGTTTATCGTGAAACACCTTCGTTCGGTTCTTAAAGACAACCGCATTTTCGTAAGCCTCATCCCGAAGCTCGCTTAATTCGTTCAACTGCAGCTTCCGATGGCTGCCCGCATCTTCGAGAGACAAATTTAGCTCCTTTATCGCCCAAAATGCGTGATGCACTATTTCGACAGGCAGGTGGCAAGCCTTTCCGTACACAAGCCGATAGGGAGACATGCCAAGATTGGTCTTATAAGCGGTTCGAAATGCCCAAAGGGCGTCAGTGAGTTTCAACGACCAATCCTTACGGTTCTTTGAAACCGTTTTCTCCAGTATCTGCTTGATTTGCCGATTTGAAACTTCGGCTTGCCCACTTGTTTGGGGGTGGTAGGGCGTGGATAGCTTATGATTAATGGAATACTTCCGCATCAAGGCCTCGAAAGTCCTATTACAGAAGTGCGTTCCATTGTCACTAATGATCGCTCGGGGGTGTCCAAACCGGGAAAAGATGTTTTCTTTAAGGAACTTAACGACAACCTTGTTGTCGTTAGTTCGGCTTGGTACGGCCTCGACCCATTTAGAGACATAATCAACAGCCAGAAGAATGTACAGGTTCCCAAAAGAGCTGGGAAACGGCCCTATAAAATCAATTCCCCAAACATCGAAAATCTCCACAACCAAGATCGGTTGGAGCGGCATCTCGTTCCTCCTGGATATCCGGCCCAAGTGTTGGCACCGGGAGCAAGTCTTGCAATAGTCTTGAGCATCTTTGAAGAGTTGTGGCCAGTAGAAACCACATTGCAAGATCTTCTCAGCTGTCTTTCTTGGGCCAAAATGCCCGCCACATGCCTGATCGTGGCAAAATGACAGCACACTCTTGAATTCCTCGTCAGGGGCACTGGTAGTGTATATGCCCTAGAGGCCATTACTGTATCATACTAGTATGTATATTACTTGATGGAAGCTTGGGATATTCGCAGTTGTACAGACAATCTTGCTCAATATAGTAGTATGCTACTTGGTTTGTCTCTGCTTTAATGTGTACTTGTGTGTTTATTTATTATATCACCTATACGCATTAGTAGAGCCCTTAGGATCTTTGCTTGATTACCGGTGTTGTGATGGCGATCACACTCGTGGGGGCTGGGTAATCTACAAGCACATCCTTATACACGTCCCTAGTCGTGGGAGTATCGAGATAGGGCATCGATGCTCCGGAGTAGACTAGCGTATGCGCTTCTCATCCCAGCACGGGAGACGGTCTGTCCCACAGCCGTCGGTACGTCGTACTTGAGATAGTATGCGGGTGCTCGTTGGGTTACGAGTACACTGGACAGGACTCGTCGGGAACTGATGGTTGGTATTATACCTATCGTCAGTTATCAGTTCCCAGGTGACATGAGTACAGCTTAGTCCGCTGACTTGACACTGTCACTTCGCCTCGAGTGTGTTCCCACTGTTCTTTGATTGCTACCCTACCACGGATCTACTGAGTCGTGCAAACAGGTAGTAGTTGGGAGCAGTCCCGAAGCACTTTGAGGCAGTGACGGTTAGACAGGATTCGTCTCTCCCGGTATTGGGGGTTGACATCGCGCTGTGTCTAGGAGAGCCATTACACGAGTAGTCCCTGGCCAGGGCAAGCGAGATATACTGGTAGGTTTCCAGTGTTATCTCAGGGTGTATTGGGCTTCACTCCGACACGACTTGTACCGCTATTAGGGGACTGACGTTTACCGCCCCCCTAGGCCCGCCATGCGATGTATCAGACGAACAGACCGGACTGTACGGAGATTGTCACATACAGACTCAGTAGGAGTTCGGATGGGTTTACCTCATCGGCCTTCTTATCGACATCTACCTGGGGACCGTTACGTACAGCTAGTACCGCTTGCGGTCTGTGGTTAAACCCACTGCCAGCGTAGTGTCGAGTCTTTAGAGTCCCACACAGAGAGTTTCCCTGCACTGAGCGAAACGTGTAGAGGCCGTATGGTTTTACGGCAGGGCTGCGATGACTTACGTACACTTGTGTGCGTGTGGTGTTCGGGCAGGCAATACTAGTAGGCTTTGGTTTAAGCCGGATCCTAGTATTGCATGGATGGATTTGTTTTGTCTTCTGCGCATCCGCATTCTACGGAATACAGATGCAGGTGTGTATGCACAGTTTTCTGGAGCAATGAAGGAGGAGGTGCCTCATTAGGGTTTTGGCAGTTGGTTCGGCCAAAACCGCTATGTGGCAGGCTCATTAAGGTTTTGACAGTTGATTTGGTCAAAACCATTTTGAGGCGGACTCATTAGGGTTTCGACAGTTCGTTTGGTCAAAACCATAATGAGCCGGGGACATTATTTACTAATCCTTTCATTGATAATTTTGTTATGGCTAATTACATTGACCATTTGACCATCTTGACTTTGTTGACCATTTGACCAAAGTTGACTTGGATCTTCTTAGAAGATCTAAAGTATTCTTTGGTTTTCTTTTTCTTTTGTTATGATAATGGTCATGTCATTTGTAGCCATCACCTTTATCTTGATGGGATTAGTAATCATAGTGTTTGTCTATTATTGCAACCATGGTTAGCTTTTCTCTTGGTTAAGCATTTTCATTTGCTCATTCTCATTCTCTCTCTTGAAATGAGAAGCTCCATGGTTGCTAGAAAAACTCCTTCTTCTTCCTCCTCTTGATTTCTCCTTTGATCTCATGTGTTGAGAGAAAAAGGATTTCACTTGACAAATACATCCATACATCTTCTCTACACATCCTAGGGCTTCTAGATTAGCAATCTCCTTGCCCTAGTTACCTCAGCTTGAGGTGGAGCTCGGTGTACATCTCTCGGGTGGATCGTCTTCGACTCAAGGAGGCCGCGGAGGTGACCGAAGTCCGGATCAACCATTGAGCAAGCAAAGAGAAGAACAACAAGAAGAGAAGAACATCAAAGAAGAACTACAACAACAAGAGAAGGAGTTCAAGTTGAGGTATAACCCCTAACCGAGTAGATACAACTCATGTTAGGATGCTAGTGTATTGTTTAGCAAAGATCCGGCTTTTACGGTCCATGTTACAAAGATCAGAAAAAATTTTGTTTTACCGTTTCCGCAGCCCCGTAAGTACCGGGAGAGGTAACGTGGACCTAACAGTGGTATCAGAGCCTAACTAAACATAAACTAGCTTGGTGGTAAAGTATATCGAAGTTCGAAACGGAAAAATCGAAAAAACCAAGTTAAAAAAACCTGAGTTTCTGTTAAAATTTTTTCTGGTCAAAACAAAATTTGTTATACTCCAAAAATCATCTCAGGGTTTTTAGAAGAAAGCCACCAAACACGAGACAGCGAATCGACCAATGCGCCGCGTTTCCGCGGCAATAGCAAGCTATTGCCGCGGAACCGCGGCCAACTTGGTGAGTTACTGTGTCGTTTTTGGTGCAGTTTGTTTCTGACGTGGTTTTAGGATTTTTCAGATATATTATATGTGCCCAGATTTTCCAGAATAGAAATTTGTTTTTGGGGGCCTATAATTCCGTATTTTTCCGAACTTCAATATACTTTGACTATAAAGGTTATATCTGTGATGTTCTTATGTATTGAACGTCGGCTAATCGCTATATGTCGATTAGTCGGGGTTATACATATCTGTGATCTGTGATTGTTGTTGATGGTTTGTGTATATGAACTCGTTGGATTGTCGCGGATGAATAGCCGGGGTGAATGTGAGATGAGAGTTTCTTTTTCTTTCATTCATGTAATAAATTTGTAAATTGATGTAATATTATTTGTTTGGCCGCACAACCGGGTCGGGGTTGTAGCCGTCATTGTATAATTCTTTTTACTGTTTTTGCTCCTAGGATAGACCCATGGAGGGGGTGCACAAACTACCGGGTATCTCGAAGTGCCGAGTGGCCTACTCATGGCATTGAGGGAGGTTGCTTCGCTTCGGATACTTGACGGGTAGTTTGCCGCACCCGTAGGGGTCTTGGATGGGGTTTTGGCTATTCATCGCGACCGTGTAATCCGTTTTTCGTTGCAGGCTCGAACGAATCGCGGGTTCCTAGTATATCCAAAGTGTTCATCTATGATCTGGATTGGCTATCATTGCTGTGATATATAATAACTATTTAGGCGTTGCTTATGTTTTACAGCCGCGCTAGCCCAGCCCCCGCTCTGTCGTTAGTTAAGTAACCTAACGGGTGATGACGGGGCCCCGTGGCGAATGCGAATGGGATAAGCGTACGTCATATTTTGGTTGTTTTCTGCAATGGTAGGATTTAAATGATGGGACGCATTAAAAGAACTAATGCAAGAAAATAAACCTAAAAGACGTTGTTGGAACAATTTTTCAAAAAGCTGTTATTGCAAGGACGTTCATTTTTGTTTTGCATCGCGGTATTCGGTTATGAATGCCCAGCACCTCAGTCGACGAGGCAAGGGCCGAGATCCCTTCACCGGGAGTGACCCCTTGGACAAAAGTTTGCGTCAGGATAATAACTTCACTATAGTCGATTATTCTTGCTTTGCATCGAGGTATTCAATTTGGAATATCCTGCACCTCATTCGACGAGGAAAGAGCCGAGATCCCTTCACAGGGAGTGACCTCTTTAGCAAAAGTTTTCGCCACTATATTTTCAAAAAGGGTGCAATCATGTTCCTTCAACGATATCAAGTTCATTACGTTAACGGGTTTTTCGCCAAAAAGCCAGCCGTAGCCCTCCGTCATTTCGGATTAATGTTAGTTAGTATTCGTGCTGCGTTTGTTGACCTAGTCAAGGCGTAGTGAACGGTAGCTAAATAATATTTTTCTGTGGATTGCAAATGTGATTGGTTAGGACAGTCGTGCGGCCTTGTTGACCTAGTCAAGGGCACGTACGGGTGGGTCTAATGCAATCAGGATTATGACGGGTAGAACTTGTCTAACAGTTTGTGGCTTGTTGACCTAGTCAAGGTCATGAACAGTTAGGGGCAAAAACCACATCGGGAGTTTCAAAAGAACTGAAACTTGCAGATTTAGCATACCTTCTGGAGTGTGGTGACTAGAGTGGATTCCATCTAGGTTATCACACAATGACAGTTGGATCCCGATCCCACTGATGAGTTGGTTTACTCTCGGGAGATTATTTCACTTAACGATCAATGCTATAAACCTAGTAGGTGTCTAGAAAGGTGTTAGCGGGGTTACGCCCCCAGGGAAAAGAGGTTCTTTAATTAAGGAACTTCGCGAAAGCATTGGAAAACCTCCCTCGAAGTACCGACACTAGCCTGGCTGAAAGGTTAAGCAAGTATTGTGACGTGAATTAAAACCCGGCTAGTTCTTCTTTTAAAAAGGTTTTAAGAAGAATTTGAGGAAACAGTGGGAGACATCCTGGTTAGATAAATTAATAAACCAATCTAATCTTGCAAGAGCATATGCTGAGTGTTTCTTTTCTCTCTCTCCAGGCAGCAACCTTTTCACGCCCTAATCAAGATAATAAAATGTATCGCTTGACCGATCCGAATTCTTATTCGGGACTGGGGAAAGTTGGTTCAGCTCTAACTTGTGACAACAGTCATGAGTATGAGAATGGGAAAGAGGAAAGTATGGATTTCCAGAATACCCAGTTGAAGAAGAAGCATGGTTTTGCATCTACTTCAGGTGTTCTTGTAATTGAGAACTGTTTTACGGTCAGCCCTACCTCCTGGGTACTTGATACCGGATCAGGATCTCATATCTGTAATTTATTGCAAGGACTGAGAAAAAGTAGGAAAGTTGCACCGGGTGATATGTCGCTCAGAGTAGCGAACGGAGCACAAGTTAATGCGGCAGCCGTCGGTGAATATCACCTAGTATTGCCAAATGGCAAGACTATGATTTTGAACGATTGCTACTATGTACCCTCCATGGTTTGCAACATCATATCAGTTTCTTTACTCGATAAAGATGGATATAACTTTGTTCTTGAAAAGAATATCATGAACATTTACCTTCATAAGGTACTGGTTGCAGAGGGTACACTGTGTAATGGTATCTACGTTCTAAATCAGAATACAGTTCTCAATAAACAAAACACACGCAAGAGGAAGAATTCAAATACGAATGAATCCTACTTGTGGCATTGTAGACTTGGTCATATCGGAAAGAAAAGACTGAGTAAGTTGCATAAAGATGGACTCTTGAATGCGTTCGAGTTTTCATCTTATGGAACTTGTCAGTCTTGTCTCAAAGGGAAGATGACCAAATCTCCGTTCACCGGACATGGAGAAAGAGCAACCGAGCTCTTGGGACTCGTACATAGTGATGTATGCGGTCCGATGTCTATACATGCAAGGGGTGGGTTCTCGTACTTCATCATATTCACTGACGATCTCTCTAGGTTCGGATATGTGTATCTGATGAAACACAAATCTGAAACTTTTGAGAAATTCAAGGAATTCAGAAACGAAGTAGAGAACCAGACAGGCAAAAGTATCAAGATCCTCCGGTCTGACAGGGGAGGGGAGTACTTAAGCACGGAATTCCTAGATTACTTAAAAGAGAATGGTATTCTCTCTCAGCTTACTCCTCCTTATACACCACAGCACAACGGTGTTTCGGAGCGGAGGAATCGTACCCTACTGGATATGGTTCGCTCCATGATGAGTAATGCCGAGTTACCTCTTTTATTTTGGGGACATGCGCTATTGACAGCAGCATACCTATTGAATGATGTTCCGTCTAAATCTGTGCCTAAGACTCCGTTCGAGATATAGAATGGAAAGAGGCCATATCTTAAAAGATCTAAGATATGGGGTTGTCCGGCTTATGTTAAATCGCATAAACCGGATAAACTAGAGGCACGATCAGTTTTATGTAAGTTTGTGGGATATCCAAAGAATGGTTATGGATACCTATTCTACCACACCGAGAAACAGAAGGTGTTTGTTGCTCAGCATGCCGTTTTCTTAGAAACGGAGTTTCTTGCAAAAGAAATTAGTGGGAGCACGGTAGAATTGGAAGAAATTCAGCGACCACAAACTGAAACTGAAAATTTGACAGAACCTCAAGATTCAATAACCCCAGTCGAACCTCAGCCACTCCGCAGATCTGGTAGGATTTCTCATCCGCCCGAGAGATACTACGGTTTTCTCATAGACGGGGATCGAGAGGATTGCATCTTGGAAGAAGATGACCCTACCAGTTTCAGGCAGGCCATTATCAGTAGGGACTCTGATAAGTGGCAGGAAGCAATGCAATCCGAAATGGAGTCCATGTACGCCAATAAAGTGTGGACCTTGGATATTGCTCCACCTGGGGTAAAACCCGTTGGATGCAAATGGATCTACAAAAGGAAACTTGGTGTAGATGGGCAGGTGGAAACCTATAAAGCTAGACTCGTTGCAAAAGGTTATCGTCACAGACCTGGTTTGGACTATGACGAGACTTTTTCTCCGGTGGTTATGCTCAAATCCATTCGGATCCTACTTGCCATTGCTGCCTTTCATGACTATGAAATCTGGCAGATGGATGTTAAGACGGCTTTCCTAAACGGTTGTTTGGAAGAGTGCGTTTATATGGATCAACCAGAAGGTTTCGTAGACAGTGGGAGCAGCGGAAGGGTGTGCAAGTTGCTTAAATCCATTTATGGATTAAAGCAGGCATCGCGGAGCTGGAACATCTGTTTTGATGAGGCAATCAAGGAATTTGATTTCATCAAGAACGAAGATGAACCCTGTGTATATAAGAAGATTGTAGGACGAACTGTCGTATTCCTAGTCTTGTACGTGGACGACATTCTTTTGATAGGAAATGATATTCTTATGCTACAATCGGTCAAGCTATTTTTGTCACAAAGGTTCTCCATGAAGGACCTGGGTGATGCCTCGTACATTCTGGGGATCAAGATCTATAGAGATAGATCCAAGAAACTATTGGGACTTTCGCAGTCCAGGTACATAGAGACCGTACTAAAGAGATTTAGTATGGAGGGTTCCAAGCGCGGTAACATACCCGCATTGCACGGAATTACCCTCTCCAAGAAGATGTCTCCTAAGACTGACGAGGAGAGGGTTCGCATGAGCACTATACCCTACGCTTCGGCGGTATGATCTATAATGTATGCGATGCTATGTACAAGACCAGATGTAGCTTACGCGCTGAGCGCGGTAAGCCGGTATCAGTCAGACCCAGGGGAGGACCACTGGACAGCAGTGAAGAACATTCTCAAGTACCTGAGAAGGACTAAGGAGATGTTCCTGGTTTACGGTAATGGAGACCTCAGGGTCGAGTCCTTTACCGATTCAAGCTTCCAGAGTGACAAAGATGACAGCAAGTCTGTCTCGGGTTTTGTGTTTACCCTCAACGGAGGGGCGGTATGTTGGAGGAGTTCCAAGCAGGATACCGTCGCAGACTCGACGATGGAGGCTGAATACATTGCTGCAAGCGATGCCGCAAAAGAGGCGGTCTGGATAAAGAAGTTCATTAGTGAACTTCAGGTGGTTCCGTCCATTGTTGACCCAATACCTTTGTATTGCGATAACAATGGGGCTATAGCTTTAGCGAAGGAACCAAGGTCCCATCAGAAATCCAGGCACATCTTAAGGCGGTATCACCTGATCAGGGAGATCATTGATCGACAAGAGATCGAGGTGCGGAGAGTGGACACAAAGGACAACACTGCGGACCCATTCACGAAGGCTTTACCCCAGACTCAGTTCGAGCGGCTGATCGAGATGATAGGTCTTCGATACGCCAGTACATGGCCTTAGTGCAAGTGGGAGATTGGTAGTGTATATGCCCTAGAGGCCATTACTGTATCATACTAGTATGTATATTACTTGATGGAAGCTTGGGATATTCGCAGTTGTACAGACAATCTTGCTCAATATAGTAGTATGCTACTTGGTTTGTCTCTGCTTTAATGTGTACTTGTGTGTTTATTTATTATATCACCTATACGCATTAGTAGAGCCCTTAGGATCTTTGCTTGATTACCGGCGTTGTGATGGCGATCACACTCGTGGGGGCTGGGTAATCTACAAGCACATCCTTATACACGTCCCTAGTCGTGGGAGTATCGAGATAGGGCATCGATGCTCCGGAGTAGACTAGCGTATGCGCTTCTCATCCCAGCACGGGAGACGGTCTGTCCCACAGCCGTCGGTACGTCGTACTTGAGATAGTATGCGGGTGCTCGTTGGGTTACGAGTACACTGGACAGGACTCGTCGGGAACTGATGGTTGGTATTATACCTATCGTCAGTTATCAGTTCCCAGGTGACATGAGTACAGCTTAGTCCGCTGACTTGACACTGTCACTTCTCCTCGAGTGTGTTCCCACTGTTCTTTGATTGCTACCCTACCACGGCTCTACTGAGTCGTGCAAACAGGTAGTAGTTGGGAGCAGTCCCGAAGCACTTGGAGGCAGTGACGGTTAGACAAGATTCGTCTCTCCCGGTATTGGGGGTTGACATCGCGCTGTGTCTAGGAGAGCCATTACACGAGTAGTCCCTGGCCAGGGCAAGCGAGATATACTGGTAGGTTTCCAGTGTTATCTCAGGGTGTATTGGGCTTCACTCCGACACGACTTGTACCGCTATTAGGGGACTGACGTTTACCGCCCCCTAGGCCCGCCATGCGATGTATCAGACGAACAGACCGGACTGTACGGAGATTGTCACATACAGACTCAGTAGGAGTTCGGATGGGTTTACCTCATCGGCCTTCTTATCGACATCTACCTGGGAACCGTTACGTACAGCTAGTGCCACTTGCGGTCTGTGGTTAAATCCACTGCCAGCGTAGTGTCGAGTCTTTAGAGTCCCACACAGAGAGTTTCCCTGCACTGAGCGAAACGTGTAGAGGCCGTATGGTTTTACGGCAGGGCTGCGATCACTTACGTACACTTGTGTGCGTGTGGTGTTCGGGCAGGCAATACTAGTGGGCTTTGGTTTAAGCCGGATCCTAGTATTGCATGGATGGATTTGTTTTGTCTTCTGCGCATCCGCATTCTACGGAATACGGATGCAGGTGTGTATGCACAGTTTTCTGGAGCAATGAAGGAGGAGGTGCCTCATTAGGGTTTTGGCAGTTGGTTCGGCCAAAACCGCTATGTGGCAGGCTCATTAGGGTTTTGACAGTTGATTTGGTCAAAACCATTTTGAGGCGGACTCATTAGGGTTTCGACAGTTCGTTTGGTCAAAACCATAATGAGCCGGGGACATTATTTACTAATCCTTTCATTGATAATTTTGTTATGGCTAATTACATTGACCATTTGACCATCTTGACTTTGTTGACCATTTGACCAAAGTTGACTTGGATCTTCTTTGAAGATCTAAAGTATTCTTTGGTTTTCTTTTTCTTTTGTTATGATAATGGTCATGTCATTTGTAGCCATCACCTTTATCTTGATGGGATTAGTAATCATAGTGTTTGTGCATTATTGCAACCATGGTTAGCTTTTCTCTTGGTTAAGAATTTTCATTTGCTCATTCTCATTCTCTCTCTTGAAATGAGAAGCTCCATGGTTGCTAGAAAAACTCCTTCTTCTTCCTCCTCTTGATTTCTCCTTTGATCTCATGTGTTGAGAGAAAAAGGATTTCACTTGACAAATACATCCATACATCTTCTCTACACATCCTAGGGCTTCTAGATTAGCAATCTCCTTGCCCTAGTTACCTCGGCTTGAGGTGGAGCTCGGTGTACATCTCTCGGGTGGATCGTCTTCGACTCAAGAAGGCCGCGGAGGTGACCGAAGTCCGGATCAACCATTGAGCAAGCAAAGAGAAGAACAACAAGAAGAGAAGAACATCAAAGAAGAACTACAACAACAAGAGAAGGAGTTCAAGTTGAGGTATAACCCCTAACCGAGTAGATACAACTCATGTTAGGATGCTAGTGTATTGTTTAGCAAAGATCCGGCTTTTACGGTCCATGTTACAAAGATCAGAAAAAAAATTTGTTTTACCGTTTCCGCAACCCCGTAAGTACCGGGAGAGGTAACGTGGACCTAACAGACACACCGACGAATAATCTGGTCGGGACAGTACTTGAACAAATAGGGTTCGTCCCAGTAAAAGTGTTTTACTTAGGATAAGAAGCGAAGTCTGTCCTGACTTGACCATTCAGTCGGTAGTAGTCATGTGGCCAAATAATTCACAACATCTGCGAACCAGGGTTCGCAAGATACTTTCAAGAGCTGTTCATCCGGGAAAACGTCGTTGATCGGAATTGGAAGCGTAGGCGAAGAAGGAAGTCGTGAGAGATGATCGGCAACTACGTTTTCACATCCTCGTTTGTCCTTAGTGACAAGGTCAAATTCTTGAAGCAAGAGGATCCAACGTATTAGCCGAGATTTTGCATCTTTCTTCGCAAAAAGATGGCGTAGAGCAGAATGGTCTGTGTAGACAATGACTGGAGAGCCGATGAGGTAGGGCCAGAACTTTTCTAAAGCAAATACAACCGCCAAGAATTCCTTCTCAGTTGTTGTATAATTGAGTTGGGCGTCATTCAGGGTTCGGCTCGCATAATAGATTACGTGCGGCATCTTGTTGATGTGTTGTCCAAGGACAACACCAATGGCAAAGTCGGATGCATCGCACATAATCTCAAATGGGTGTGTCCAGTCAGGTGAAGAAAGAACGGGAGCAGAAGTGAGTGAGCTTTTCAATGACTCGAACGCAGTCATACAGCTCGAGTTGAAGTCGAATGTCGTGTCCTTGTCCAGCAAAAGAGTCAAGGGCCTAGCAATCTTGCTAAAGTCCTTGATGAACCGTCTATAGAAACCGGCATGGCCAAGGAAGGCTCGGATGTCTCTGACGCATCTGGGAGGAGGAAGATTGAAAATGACCTCAATCTTCGCTTTGTCAACCTTTATGCCATTTTGTGAGATGGTATGTCCTAAGACAATACCTTCGCGCACCATGAAGTGGCACTTCTCCCAATTCAAAGTGAGATTCTTTTCCTTACATCGGGTAAGGACAGCGTCAAGATCCAGCAAACACTCATTAAAGGAATCGCCGAAAATGGAGAAATCGTCCATGAAGATCTCCAGAAATTTTTCCACCATGTCTGAAAAGATTCCCATCATACACCGCTGGAAGGTAGCGGGCACATTGCATAACCCAAAGGGCATGCGACGATATGCGAACGTGCCGAAAGGACAAGTGAATGTTGTCTTGTCCTGGTCTTTTTCGGCGATGGGAATTTGATTATAGCCGGAGTAGCCATCAAGAAAGCAGTAGTACTCGTGTCCGGCCAATCGTTCAAGCATTTGGTCAATGAAAGGTAGCGGAAAATGGTCCTTCCGCGTTGCGGCGTTGAGTTTTCTGTAATCGATGCATACTCGCCACCCAGTTTGGATGCGAGTAGGGATTAACTCGTTCGCCTCGTTGGTAATGACCGTTATACCTGATTTCTTGGGGACAACATGAATGGGGCTAACCCACTGGCTATCAGAGATAGGGTAAATGATACCACTATCCAGACATTTTACGATTTCCTTCTTCACAGCCTCCTTCATGACTGGGTTGAGACGTCTTTGTGGATCCCTGGCTGGTTTGGCATCATCCATCAGATGAATATGATGTTCAACAATCAGGGGACTAATCCCCTTGATGTCCGCCATGGACCAGCCAAAAGCTTGCCTATTGCTGTGCAAGACCACAAGAAGGGCTTTCTCTTGCTCTGGAGCTAGAGAAGCTGAGATGATGACAGGGAGGGTCTCGTTTTCACCTAAGTAAGCATACTTAAGGTGAGATGGCAAAGGCTTGAGTTCGATCATTGGAGGTGAAACGATTGAAGGCAAGATTGGTGAAAAGGTCTGGAACTCAAAGGACTCCAGCAAAGGTTCAAAACGAGTGTAAGCGACCGAGTTGGATGGTTCAGGTAACTCATCCGGAAATTCGAAGGATTCAAACTCGGGTTTTGAGTGGCTTAGATCGTTTGAGAACGTGAAACACTCGTAGTCGTTCTCGGGCGCAGAAACAACAGCAGGTTCGAAGAGTAACGCACTAGTGGCGTCAAGGTCATCGTGATCAAACAGAAACTCCTCGAATTCACACTCTTCTGGGGTGATCTCCTGGATCGAGCAGACGTCTAGTATATGAGCATTAGGTTCGGAGGGCTGATTCCCCAACCTAAAAATGTTGAGTTCAATCGTCATATTTCCAAAAGATAGGTTCATAGAACCATTGCGATAATTGATCACAGCATTGGAGGTTACAAGGAATGGGCGACCGAGTATCACCGGAATTTGATTCCGGGGGTTAGCTACAGGCTGTGTGTCTAATACAATGAAGTCAATAGGGAATATGAAGTCCCCGACTTTGATTAACACATCCTCTAGCTCACCCCTAGGATGGGTGATCGATCGGTCGGCCATTTGGAGAGTGCAGTGCGTGGGTTTCAGCTCTCTTATGCCTAATTGCTCGTATACTGAGTACGGAAGCAGGTTAACACTGGCACCAAGATCTAATAGTGCGCGGTTGATGTTCTTATCCCCAATGGTAATAGAAATCGTAGGACAGCCAGGGTCCTTCCGTTTTTGTGGTAAAGATTGGGTAAGAGCATCACTTACAGCACTAGCCAAGAAAAATTTCTTTGGTACCTGAGACTTCCTCTTTTTCGTGCACAAGTCCTTTAAGATTTTAGCGTGGGACGGGACTTGTTGGACAGCATCTAAAAGAGGAATGTTAATGTTAACCTGCTTAAATAACTCCAGAATCTTCTCCATTTGGGAATTTTGTTTGTTGGACTTCAACCGGTTTGGAAATGGAATGTTTTTAAAATTGGTTGAGTCCAATGCTGGAGGAGGAGATTGTGGAGTTGGAACGGATCCCAGAACATGTGTTTTCGTGGAGTGAGAAGTGGGTCCGTTCAGAGCTGAAGACGAAGAAGAAGAAGAGCCTTTTGAAGAATGGAGAATAGGCTCAGAAGACGAAGAAGAAGAAGAGCCTTTTGAAGAATGGAGAATAGGCTCAGAAGACGAAGAAGCAGGAGAAGAAGAAGCGGCCGGGGTGTCGTCGTTGATCCGTGTGCCGATGTTATTCTGCAGCATCCTTCCCGATCTCAATGTGGTCACAGCACTCACATTATGATTCTGTTGTTCAAGAGCAACATGTACATTATGTGGGTGACCGGGATTTGGGAGTGGTTGGGACGGGAGCTTCCCCTTCTCTCGCTCGCTTAAGGCCGCATTCAGCTGTGCAATCTGGGCCTCGATGGTCTTGATGCTTTGCCCGTGAGCGGCAGTGTGTTGCACTAAGGACTGAATGGAAGACTGGATGTTGGCGGTGGACTGAGTCGATTGTTTAACGAACGCCTCCAGACTTCGTTCGAGCGAGGAAACCTTATCGTTGTTTGACGGAACAAAATTGTTTGGTGGAAAAGAATTGTTGGGTGCAAAGTTGTTTGTCTGATTTTAAAAAGGTTGGGGTTGGAAGGGCTGCTGAAACTGTTGTTGAGTTTGTTGTTGCGCTTGTTGTTGCGGCGGAGGGGCCCTTTGGAAATTGTTGCCTTGGAATTGATTTTGATTCTGATTCCAGGCGAAATTTGGGTGGTTCCTCCAACCGGGATTGTAGGTGGAAGAGTATGGATCATTCCTCGGTCTTTACTGGAATGCAGCATTAACCTGATCCTGTCCTTGCGATGGTGGATTGTAAGGACACTCTTCGGTCAAGTGAGAAGGATCGGAACAACATGCACAAATGGTACGAAGGGGAAGAACAGGGGTAGGAGCAGGAGAAGAAAATTTGCTCTCTATCGCTTCAAGCTTTCTTGTTATTGCAGCCATTTCAGCTTTCATCGCAATAGAGACATCAAGTTGGTGAATTCCTACCCTAGACTGACCGGTATAAGTGGATGTAGAAGAAGAAGAAGTCGGTCTGGTGCTCTCCGATTGTAGCGTTTGCTCCGCAAGGTCGTCAAAGAATTGCCACGCTTCCTCGTCAGATTTCGATAGGAAGTGGCCCTGACAGATGGTTTCCAACAACTGCTTCGTTGCTGGGTTCAGGCCCTCATATAAGGTTTGGCAAAGTTGCCATCTCTCGATACCATGGTGAGGACACTGAACAAGAAGGTCTTTGTACTGGTCAAAGCACTTCCAGAAGGGTTCAGAAGAAAGCTGAGAGAATTGGTTGATTTCATTGCGAATCCTTGCGGTTTTATGATTTGGATAGAACTTTTTGAGAAACGCTTTAACAAACTCGTCCCAACTGGTTATGGAGTGGAAAGCGGTGCTATACAGCCATTTTTCAGCTAGATCGCATAAGGTGAACGGAATGACCCGTAAACGTATAGCATCGTCCGACAGTTGGGTAGTTTTCATCATGGCACAAACGTTTTGAAATTTATTGATGAAGATGTAGGTATCTTCAGATTCAAGCCCATGAAATCGCGGAAGCATGTTGATGAAGTGTGGCTTAATTTCAAAGTTATCCCCATTGGCCGGTGGAAGAGAAAGACAAGTGGGAAGTGCATAACGGGTGGGATAGAAACGATCCTGGAGCGCGATTCGTTGCGGTGCTACAACAGGTGGTGGTGGTGGAATATTGGTCTCCATAGGAGGTGGAGCCAATCCAGGGATAGTCAAAGAGATGTTCGGATTAAATCCTGACATCGTGGAAGAAGAGGTTGGTGATGGTGAAGGTGAAGATGTATGAACAGAATTCCGGTCAACGTCGGTGTTGTCCGGCAAAGGTAAGGGTGAAAGAGGTGTGGACGGAGTTTCGACGTCTGAGTCGATCGCGTAGTCGGTAGCGACTAACGTAACACGGACTAGACGGGCACTAGTGTCCCGAGTCCAAGCGGACATATACTAAACGAGTTTAGTATAGTCAAAGCGGAGAAGCTGAGGGTAAGAAAACGTCAATGGAGAAATACGATGGTGGTGGGTGAAAAATGGATTTTTGGCGACAAAGGGCAAGTTTTTATAAAA
Organism: Agapanthus africanus; assembly: GCA_030015575.1. Classification (NCBI taxonomy): domain Eukaryota; kingdom Viridiplantae; phylum Streptophyta; class Magnoliopsida; order Asparagales; family Amaryllidaceae; genus Agapanthus; species Agapanthus africanus. The sequence continues at coordinate 256,571,617 of JASDDO010000006.1, read as the reverse complement.
GTTTTTGATTTTTTTTTTATTTTAGAAAGAGCTTTGCAGAAATATGTACGGACTTACGGTTTTAAGTAATCACAAACAAGATATGCACAATCACACCTAGATCTAGGGTCACCTAGGTCTGCTAGACAGCTCCTAACTGTTCCAGATGGCTAGAAATAGAACCTCAAACCGCCTCTTCTCCGTTAATTACGGCCAGGTAAGTGCCAGGTAAGTGGGAGGTTGTCCAACGCTTTCGCGAAGTTCCTTAATTAAAGAACCACTTGCCTTCGACACACTTGCCTGGACACCGCAAAAGTCAGATAGGATAAACGGCCGATGCCTGTAACTAGTCTTCTGTCCTATTGAGCGCGAAGTCCTTAGGGCTGAGTCTAGTATTTTTTTAATTAATAATGGTCAATGCATATGCTTTTGTGATTTCTGGGGTCCTGGGAAGGGTGATGAAATCCCCACCCAATCTGAATTGGTTTCAAGCCCCTTAAAGTCCGTATTAATAAATGCAAAGCAATAACAAATCAACTGTAAACAATTTTTATTTTTTTAGCACGGCGCAAAGAATCCTGCACAAGAACAGTTTATTGGAAGGGGGAAAAGAATTTGCGCAAAGAATTTGCGCAAAGAATCCTGCAGAAAACACAGTTCAGTGGAGTTAAAAGGAGTTGAGAAGATGGTTGGGATACTCACAGAGGATTTTTTGGTTTCACCTTGATCCGCCGCGGTGTAGCCGCGAGATATGGGTCTAACTCCCCACAACTTTGGCACTGAACTTGAAGTTCTCCTTGTCCTGCACTCTTGCACAAAGAATAATAAGATGATTTTTACAGTATATTTTTTTGTTTTGTTTTTGTTATAGTTATATTCACAAGTTAACCCGAAATTACACAAAGAAATAAACTACCGTCTCCCCGGCAACGGCGCCATTTGATTGACAGATTTTCTGCGTGTTCAAGTTTAATTACCGCAATCAGGACGGTTTCGCTTTGCAGCTCGCCGGATGAGTACGGGTCGATCCACAGAGAGATGGGAGTCTTTTTCTTTGTGTTTTAACGAGTTAAGTCCAATTGTGTTGAGGTTTGTTTGAGATTAGCTAATTATAAATGAATGATAAGAGAACTTGTTAAGGGTAGGATTTGGTTGGTTTGAGTTAGGAGGTCGCTCACTTAAGTCATTTGCCACTTCTTGATATCGATGTTACGGTAATCGGCAACAACGGGGATTAGCACGACTAAAGAGAAAACTTGTGAGTATAAGCTAGGCTTTCCCACACTTCGTTTCCTCTTTTGGTCCTTGTCCGTCCGTTCTTGGCTCTTAGTCGCAACCTCAAGTTAATTCAACCACAACCGGTCTCACTAGGGTATCACCGCTATTATAAAGAATAGGGTGCCGTAAGGAGCGGATTATGGGTCAATTAACGGGAGTTCAAATCAAGATATTTGTCAAGGAGAAAAGTGAGGGAGATTTCCGTCTTTCAAACTTTCCGTTTCCTACCCTAACAAGTGAGAAATTACTCACCCATTATAAAAGATATATGAAATGAAACAAGAAAGAGGGTAATAAGAATTGAGGTAGAAAATCACAACTAGCTATTTGGGACCTTACTTAGGCAAGGATCACACTAAGCATCATGGTTGTAAGGATAAAAGAAAATGGAAGAGAATTAAAAGCAAAATGATAACAAATAACAACAACTACTTTTAACAATTGAAATTACAAGCAACATAATAAACGAAATAACAAATCATGCATATAGAAAAAGAACACTTCTTGCATTCTTCAACACTCAATAAAACCTCTCACAAGCTTTAATGGAGGAAGATGGAGGAAATACTCTTTTATTAAAAACTAAACTAACTTAATACAAAAATTACACACAAAATTAAGCACCCTCCTCTTGGCTCTGTTCTTGGCTATTTATAGACATTGTTCTGAAAGATTATGAGTAAAATACAAGCCTATACACAATTACAGAAAAGACCCCAAAGTTTCATCAGATGGGGACACGTGTCAGCCGCGGATCCGCGGCCATAGTGGGGGTTTGGCCGCGGATCCGCGGTGGGTTGGTGGCCAAACCCTGTCGGGTTGATTTCTCTGGTCTTGTGCTCTTTTTTCCTGGTTCTTGAAGACATTAAACTGCAATAATTTCTCCAGAGTATCTTCAGATTTCTGGTCCAAGATTGCTTCATTTCTTCTCTTTTGACTTTTATCTCCTTTGACTTCTAACTTGATTTAGTCACAAATGACAACTAGTTTCGTCTCATCTTCTGAACTGGTACTGAACGGATACTGGTCGGATACTGAAACCCGGCTTTTATCTGTTTGTGACAGATGTTCTGGATTTCGGTGTAACTGTGGAGATTTTGTCGGATTTGCATTCTTTTGGACTGGAAACCTGTATTCTGTAAACATGCAGCAAATACGGATTAAAAGCACCTACCTGTATGCAATGTGATCAAGAATGGGCGGTACTAATATACAAAATTCTGTGATGAACACCACCTTAGTAGCGACTCTGAGGAAGAGTTATGTTTTCCCGAAGAGGACGAGGAGCCCGCCATAAAGGCCAACCAAATCCAGCTCAGAAGCGGCTTGGCTTTACCGCCAAATCAGGGCAACACCCCAAATGGAAAGGAAAAACAAGTCACTAATGAAGAAGATGGAGAAGCGCTGGCTCATAAAAACTCGAGTCCTTCTTCAGTGGATTATAATGTCTCGGCCCATCTCCGGAACCTTCTGTCTCTCCCGAGCATCTACGATGCCTTGGTCCTATCTAAGGAGCTTAGAGATGTTCTCATTCACGCTCTACAAAACCTCGAGCGGTACTAGGCTAGCTTTGCGGAAATTAATATGAAAGAAGCCCAGTACGCTCTGCATGCCGCCGCAATCATGTTTAAGGATGAAGACTTTCTAATGGGAATGGCTGAGCATAATCGGCCGCTTTACGTGACCGGGTACAACGACGGAGATCGGATTAATCACATATTGATTGATTCGGGATCCTCAGTGAACATCATGAACTTGGGGACTATGGAGAGTTTGTCAATGGACATCCGACACCTGTGAAGGGAAAGGATTATCATTCAAGGCTTCAATCAAAATTGCCAGCAAGTTCTGAGATCCATAGCTCTGCCGATCAGGTTCGGGGACCTACAAACTGAAGCCAAGATATACGTGATCGACGCCGACATGTCCTATATGATTTTCCTGGGAAAGCCATGGCTTCACGATTACGGCACCGTTCCATCAACTCTCTATCAGTGCATGAAGTATACCAAAAATGGATAAGAAATATGCATTGACGGAGATATCCAGTCATTCAGTGTGCATGAAATCCGATATGAAGATTCTCGGTACTTTGTGAACCACCAAAATGCTGAGCCACAGCTAACAAAAGACAGAACAGCCCCGAAACTCAAAAGCAAATCTGAGCCGTCTGTCACTTTCAAAAGCAAAAACCCCAAGTGCGTCTGCATTTCAGCAGTGACATTGACGAGTCCGACATTGGAAGTCCGTCCGTCCGTAAAAACCGCCCTCATCTTGGTAGCGATACGGACGAGTCTGATATCGAAGACCCATCCGACAGCAAAATTCGCCCTTGTTTAGGCAGCGACACTGAAGAGTTGGAGGAAGAGAACCCGCCTTACAACAGCTATGCAGATTGGGCCCTCATGCAAAAAGCGAAGCTAAGAGAAACCTTCGAGATTACAGAAGGGTCCTTAGCTATCCAAGGGTGCCGGAACAGATGTGCAAGGAGCTAGATGCTTTGTCGGTCTCTACCGTGAACCAACTGCAAACTTTCTACGTTCCTGGAAGGAAAAGTGAACAGAAGGGCATTCTGTTTTATGGGTCAAATCCTGTCGTGCACCCGAACGATTTTTCTGTCATGTGCCTTACTTATGAGAGAGGCATAAAAGCCGTCCTCAATCCTAGATATTATGCGCCCGAGATGCGGGAATATTTTGAAAAGTGCGGATGCCGGTTATATCAAACGGAATCCGAAGCGAAGTTTTATGAGGGGCTATGGCATCCAACTCAGATCCGAGCACTCATCGATGGACGAATTCCCGATAGACGCGGCATAGGTTTCATTCAACCTGATTCCAAAGCATGCTACATGATCCATGTTGGTGAATCCAGCGAAAGGTCAAATGATGATGACGAGATAGCCACGCTAGAAGAGGCTCCTCGAGAGCTCGAAGATGGCAGAAAAGCAACCTTTGACGAGCTAACCGGGGTTGATTTGGGAACGCCCGATAATCCAAGACCGACCTACATCAGCTCACTCTTGTCAGAGAAAATGAAAGAGCAGATAGTCGCCCTGTTGCATTAGTTCGCCGACTGTTTCCCATGGATGTACAAATAAATGCATAGTCTCTTTCTTGAAGTTGTCGTGCATAAGCTGCCTATATCTCCTGATGCCAAGCCGGTCAAACAAGCTCCTCAAAGAATGAGAAGAGAACTCGAAGAAAAGGTCATCGAGAAAACTAAGAAACTTATCGATGCTGGCTTCATCAGAGAAGAGAAATATGCGGACTGGATCGCATCCATCGTCCCAGTGAAGAAGAAAAATGGGTAGATCCGAGTTTGCGTTGATTTCAGGGACCTCAACAAGGCATGCCCTAAAGACGACTTCTCGCTACCGGTCATGGAAATGATGGTCGACGACACCTTAAATTACAAGTTGTTCACCTTCATGGATGGCTCGTCTGGGTACAATCAGATCAAGATGTCGCCCGAGGATGAGAAACACACAGCATTCCGAAGCCCGATCAGAATATATTGCTACAAGGTGATGTCGTTCGGACTGAAAAATGCAGACGCCACATATCAAAGGGCAATGACCAAAATCTTTGATGACTTAATCCATAAGTCGTCGAATGTTATGTTGATGATTTGGTCATTAAGACTGAAGCCAAGGACGATCGCATCTAAGATCTCAGGACCGTTTTCACCGGACTGAGGGAACACGATCTGAAAATGAATCCTTTGAAGTGCGCTTTTGGCGTGTCGTCGGGAAAATTCTTGGGCTTTATAGTCCGACATCGGGGGATCGAAGTTGACCCATCAAAGATAAAGGCCATCATGGAGATGCTTCCTCCAAAGAATCCGACGCAGCTAAAATCCTTTCAAGGCAAGCTCGCCTACATACGAAGGTTCATTTCGAACCTATCGGGGAGATGTCGGCCTTTTCTCAAAAGTTATGAAGAAGGGTGATCCCTTTGTCTTGGTTGCACCCTCCAGTGCTTGTTGCTCTTATTCCAATTAAGCCATTTATTCTCTATACTGACGTGCTAGATGAGTCACTCGGTGTGCTCTTTGCCCAAAACAACGAGGGGGGAAAAGAAAATTCCCTCTACTATCTCAGTCGAACTTTAGTCGGGGCGGAACACAACTATTCCCCGGTCGAAAATCAACGCTTGGCTCTGATATTCACTGTGAAGAAGCTGAGGCACTATCTGCTCGCTCATCGGGTTATGCCGATCTCTAAAGTCGGCCCGCTCAAACACTTAATGACCAAAGTAAGCCTAGCCGGCAGAATGGAAAGATGGGTTGTCATGTTTCTTAAGTTTGAAATAATTTATACTCCTCAGAAAGCAATAAAAAGGCAAGCCCTCGCCGATTTCCTCGCAGCTCATCCCATACCAGAAGGGTCGCCGCTAAATTGTGAATTACCCGATGAACAAGTGCTGCACCTCGAGGATAGCGAGCCATGTTGGGAGCTCTACTTTGATGGAGCTTCATTAATAAGGACATCCAGTAAATCAAGTGTCCTGGAGATAAAAGCGGAGATAGGATTGGTGTTCGTCACGCCATCAGAAGAAACCCTACGACGTTCTTTCGCTCTCACTGAGCCTCGCACAAACAACGAGGCTGAGTACGAAGCTCTGATAGCTAGTCTGGAGCTCGCCATAGAAATGGGAATCCTTCAGCTATGGGTTTACGGTGACTCCCAGCTTGTCGTCAACCAAGTGAGCGGCGACTACAAGATATATAAGCCTAAGTTAGCTCGATATAGAAGTCGGGTGGTAGAACTCATGAAAAGGTTCACTTACATTGAACTAATGAGAGTCCCTAGGGCGTTGAACGGAAAAGTCGACGTACTCGCTCGCCTAGCCAAAGAGCTGGCTGATCCCGACATGGATGAAATTCTGATCACAGTCAGGAGCCAGTAAATTCTGCCCCAGGTCTCTTTACGAGAAGAGAAAAACGCAGAACAAAATAGCGATCCTGCCGAAGAAGTTCTAATCATTCAAGAGGAGCCCGATTGGAGAGAGCCCTTCATAGAGTACCTCCGATACGACAAGCTAACCGAAGAAAAATCTGCGAGGGTTCAGCTGAAGAAGAGAGTTCTCTGATACGTGTTTCTAAATAATACGCTATACCGCAGATCATATGACCAACTCTGGCTCAGATGTCTGTCATTGGCCGAAGCCCAAAAATTCATGAAAGAAGTTCACTCGGGCGTCTGTGGGGCTCAACAGTACGGCCCCAAAATGCGGCTTCAGATCACACGGCTTGAATATTACTGGCCCACCATGATAAGGGATTGCGAAGAGCATGCAAAGAAATGTCATATCTTCTAAATTCTCGGTGATTACATTCACAAGCATCCCAATCCGTTGCATCCTACGGTGGCGTCGTGGCCATTCGAAGTTTGGGGCACCGACATACTTGGCCCAATTGATCCTCCATCATCTAAAGGCCATCGATTCATATTGGCTGCAATAGACTACTTCTCCAGATGGGCTGAAAATGTCCTGCTAAAAGAAGCCAAGACAGAAGATATTCTGACATTCTTCCGGCATAATATTCTATACCACTTCGGTACACCAAAAAGAATCATTTCTGACAACGGGCCTTCTTTCAAGAGCATCAAAACCTCAAGGTTCACTAATCAGCACAAGATAAACTGGAGAAATACTCCTCCATCTATAATCTAAGAGTCAATAGGCTAGCTGAACCCTTCAATAAAACTTTATGCAAGCTCCTGAGGAAAAATTCTTCAACCAACAAGAGAAACTGGAATCTTAAACTTCACGAGGCGTTGTGGGCATATCGTACCACGCACCGTACTCCAACTCAGTACACTCTATACTCATTACTCTTCTGAGTGGAGGCGATCCTCTCCCTCGAAGTTGAAGTTCCAAACTTAAGAATGGATGTTCGGCACGAGTTGATTGAGGAAGAAAACATGCTCCTTCGGCTCGAAGAGCTCGACGCCCTCGAAGAAAAGAGGCTTGCAGTACAGAAAAATCTGGAGCTGTACCGAGCCCAAATGTCATGGGCCTATGAGAAGATGACCTATCTCCACGCTTTCAAGAAAGGCGAATTGGTAAAGTCCGATCATCCCCAATCGACATGCTAATAGAAAATTCGAGCCAAATTGGGAAGGGCCATACGTCATCGAGAAAGTGTTCGACGGAGGATCCTACCAACTAATAAGCGCCAAGGGAGAAAAGCCCAAGCCACCCATCAATGGCCGATATCTCAAGAAATATTATGCGTGAATGCTCTAAGTCACAGACAAATTGAGCATACCGGCCCTACGGTCTAGATCATACATCCTGTAAAACTGTATAAAATCCACGGGCATAAATGACCCATATCTCTCCCAAAGTTCTACCGGCGGGACTACATTTAAAGTCCTACCAGTGATGAAGCTAAAAAAAAGGTATGTCCACAAGCAAAACGGAAACGGAAGAAAACCCGAAAGGGCTCCGTGAGTAAAAATAGCTGGACTGCCGGCGAGTTTGTGAAAACCTGAAAGGGCGCAAACTCGTGAAAAGAGATAAAATACACTCGCAAAGTCCTCTCGACCTTGTGAGGAGAAAATCTCTGTGTGGGATCCTTACGACTCACAAAGGAGTAACACACTTAGAAATCCCTACGGTTCCTAGGGAGAAAATACACTTGCGAGATCCTCTCGACTCGTATGGAGAAAATGCTTTTATGAGACCCTTACGGCTCATAAAATTGAAAAGCCTTAGGTGATAGGGATCTAAACCTGTCTCCTGAGCCATCTCTCCCCAACGGGCAACAACAAATGATTAGTCGCTCCTAGCATTGCTTCAGTGTTAGCGGTGCTGATGCCGACCAAAAACCAAAATCCCAAGTCTTCCCAGGACAAATGATGAGTCGCTCCTGGCATTGCTTCAGTATTAGCGGTGATGATGCCGACCAAAAACCCAAATCCCAAGTTTTCCCAAAGGCAAATGATGAGTTGATCCTGGCATTATTCCAGTGCAGCAATGCTGATGCCAAACAAAATCCAAATTTCAAGTTCCTCTCAAAATCAAAAGTCCCGCCAAATAAGGCAGAAATAAATTAGATCAAATCAACGTCCCTCCCGGCAGTGCTTCTAAGCTCAAAAGTCCCGCTGGACGGGTAGGGAACTCCCAAAACAAATCAAATCCTGACACCGCAGAAAGCGGAGCAAGTCAAATCAAATTCCGACACCGCAGAAAAGCGGAGCAAGTCAAATCAAATTCCGACACCGCAGAAAGCGGACCAAGTCAATTTTAATCCTGACACCACAGAAAGCGGAGCAAGTCAAATCAAGCCTCGACCATCCACGTCCCAAAAAGGGCAGCACCGACCGTCCAAGTCGCAAAAAGGGCAGTATCGACCGTCTACATAGCAAAAAGGGCAGCACTGACCTTCAAAGTCGCAAAAAGGGCAGGATCGACCGTCCACGTCGCAAAAAGGGCAGCACCGACCGTCCACGTCGCAAAAAGGGCAGCACCGACCGTCCAAGTCTCAAAAAGGGCAGCCCCGACTGTCCAAGTCGCAAAAAGGGCAGCTCCGACCATCCACGTCGCAAAAATGGAAGCCCCAACCGTCCACGTCGCTAAAAGGGCAGCACCGAACGTCCACGTCGCAAAAATGGCAGCCCTGACCATCCACGTCACTAAAAGGGCAGCACCGACAGTCCACGTTGCTAAAATGGCAGCACTGACCGTCCAAGTCACAAAAAGGGCAGCATCAACCTTCCAAGTAGTAAAAAGGGCAGCACTGACCGTCCACGTCGCAAAAATGGCAGCCCTGACCGTCCACATCGCTAAAATAGCAGTATCGACCATCCACGTCGTGAAAAGAGCAGCATCGACCTCCACGTCGTTAAAACGGGAACCAAATCAAGTCAACCTCCACGCGAAAGAAAATCCATCAATTTCATGCACACGACCCATATATGTGGTGTGCATTTATTGATGGGGAGCACTTTGTTGGGTTCAAAAATTACAGCTCGGTTGACCAAGTCAAAATTAGTCAACCCCTAGCCAAGCGGGCCCAAGCCCAAGTCAAGACCAAGCATGGAAGGGGCTGGCTCCATGATAAGAATGAAGCAATAAATTAGTTTAATGCAATTTTTTAGAAATAAATGTATGAAAAATGGGCAGAAAATCAAAATTTTGTAAACTTCATGGCTTATGTGCAAAACAAATAAGCACATAAGGCATGGAGTAGCACAAGTGTCATTTGGCAAAACCCAAGGGATTATATGTAAAGTGTGTAGCCTATAAAGACAAATATGATGAAAAAATCTACAACAACTTTTCATTCTCTCAAAAAATTAGGGTTTTGTGTCTTTTTCTCCTTCCTCAAGGTTCTAAACCTTCTTCACTTTTCTAAATTAAATCAAGAGTTTAACTCTTCCTTTCCTAAAAAGAAATAGTTTTTCACCATAAAACCTACGAAGGGGAGCTCAGATCTCCCATCAAATCACTAAAGTGAGAGATTTTTAAGTCCCACCCACTTTTCTCTAAGATCCAGCCAACAGAAAGGAGGAAGTAGGAGACCCATCTGTTGGATATGTATGCCCTAGAAGCCATTATTGTATATGTATACATATGGATGCTTGGACATATATATGTACAGGACAGTTGATTGATTTGAAAGAGTGTGTTTTTGTAGTGTAACCGCAATCAGAACGGTGTCGCGTGTAGCTAGACCGAGGTGAGTATGGGTCGTCCTCAGGGAAACGTTGAATCTTTTACTCTTACATTAGATGTGTTGAAAAAGGAGGAATAAAGAATTTTGTGGAAAGGTTTCTAGATCCACGTTAAACATGAATGCAAAATATATAGATGTAGATTATTTTAGGTATGTAGTTAATATAATAAGAGGGCTTGTAGGGTTCGTTAGGATTTAGTAGTTATGGACGATTAATTAAAAGTTACCCTTTTTATCCTTTAATAGATTTAAAACTAGAACGACGGTGATGCGTGTAAATTAGGGTTTCTGGAGGGAAAAGGAATCCCACTCTTAACTCTTATCTCGACACGGAACTCCGTTCATATCTAGCCTTTACCAAAACAATCATTAATCTAATCTCTAATCGCGGTCGGAACTAACAAAGAATTGTTAGCGCGCCCGATTAGGATGTTAATGATTCTTTTGATAAAGTTCATAAACTTTATAGGACTTAAAAAGGGTTTAGAGATGTTCATCATCCATTAGCCTACCCTAATCCTACGAACCCTAACAAGCGGAGAATTACTCGCGCATGTTGGGAGAAAAAGAGATGGAGAGAAAATGCATAATTAAACTACGAAGAAATAGAATAAGAAAAAGAAAGCTGCCTTTATTAATCAACAATATTCATTACACTTTGATTCCTTAGAAAATGATTACAAAGACTAGTTTGCTTATCGATCTCTTCCAATGAGGTAGATGAACCGTTGATGATCAGTCTGGATGTGTGAGCCGTCTTGGACTTCGTGATCGCGTCGACTTGATGATTTTTCTAAGAGGCTCTCGGTCTTTATTTATAGTCCCAAAGCCAGAACCTTTGCTTCCAAATTAGGTAAATAACAGCATAGATTCTCCACAAAAATTTTCAGCAAATATATCATCAAGATTGTCGCGGATCCGCGGCCCAAGGGGGTATGGCCGCGGATCCGCGGCCATTTAATTTCGACCGTTCATCATTTTCTTGGGGCTCTGTCTTTGTGACGTTTGGCGATCCTTGGAACCTTTGTAACATGAAAATCTTCTCGTGGTTGCTGCCAGACTTGGTCTCCAAGTTTTGCTTTCTTAATTAGGCAAGTTTTTTTTAACTACTTGATTTCTTGGAAAAATTCTGCACAACAACTTAAATAATATTTGGTAGACTTTGTTCTACTAGGATTTGGTCAATGATATTATTTGCAAACAATTTCCTACCAAATTCTAATTATAATATATCAACACATGGAAAATAGTATTTTTACACATAAACCCTCATATGTATGATATATTATAATAAAGACCTTTTTTTAATATGGAAATAGTAGGAAAAATGTAATAACAAATGTGCAGTTTTATCAACTGAACAAATACCCCCAAACTTATCTTTGATCGTCCCGAGCAACCTAGTTTATTCAAGAGAAGGAGAAAAAAGAATGGAAAAAACTAAGCACACTTTCGTAGGTAGACACAATTGCACTGAGCACGTGCAATAAGCCGTTAAACCTCTAGGTGTCCCTAGTAGGAGGAGTGTTGTCTCTGAGGGTTTTCAGCGGATTACACCCACAAAATCCTATAACAAAAGAGAGATGGTGAAATTTACATATAAAGATAAGAACCATAAAAGAAAGACTTTGAAAATAAGAATTTTCAACTACTCTAGCTTTTCAGTTGTCATGAGCCCTATCTTAATAGTCATGAAAAGATGTTAGAAATCACATTATCCCTCAATAAAATATCGTCTTTATTCTTCATTCCTACCTTTCGTCCAAACATCGATCATATACCCCTACGTGTGTGAAATGGACATCCCTACACTCGGAGAATTCAATTCAAGCTATCATACTCTTGTCCATTTACCTCAATACTTTTTAACTTGATGAATATTTAGATTTGCTCACACATTTTCATGCGACCGTTAATACTTCTTGAGGTACTAACCGACCGATTACTCATGTGCTTGCTGATTCGGTGATAATATTTTCCTCGTCTTGCACCGCCTAAGGCTTAGCAGTGACTCCCGGACCAGTTGGCCTTAGGGCACTAGGTGAAGAGGCACCCTCGCTATATTTTTTATTGCTTCCTTGGCGATAACAAAACCAGTGTTCATTTTTCTTTTCACCATTTATATATTTTCTTCATTTTTTTTTCATTTCCTTCATACTTTGGCTTTTAGATAAGAGCATTTCAAGGTATCCTCTACTATCCCGAGTTTCAAGACGTGTGTAAGTGCATATAGTAGGGTATCAACATTCAAATGTTTGGCTTCCAGAATAGAAACTATTTTTCAGACTTATTTTTATCTTCAGATTAGTGACTTCCTTCATCTTACTAACCCTTGGGACAACAGCTCATAACTACTTATTACTAGTTCGTTTAAGAAAACTTCTAATTTTCTTGGTTTTCTTAAACTATTCCTATCTTTTGGATGTAATTTTTCACTTTCTACTCTTTTGTTATAAAAGAAAATTTATTAAAATTTTTAAAAATGTTGTGCTTATGCAAAATATGATGCAAATTGATGTGTAAATAAGCACAAACCTCCCCCAAACCTGTTTACAGCAGTGTCATCACTGATGTCATTCGTTAAGCTCAAGAACCTGTAGACTTGGGAGGAAATTATTAATGGGGGCAAGAATATATGAAAGTGAAAATCCTCCCCCAAACTTATTTTTGGCTCACAATTTTGTAAAGATCATCTTCTTTAAAGAGCCCAAAATATACCCCCCCAAACTTGAGTTAAATAATTTTAATCTTTTAAAATCACACGAGGGGGTCAAGGTTATTGGTCAATGCCAAGCTTTGCAAAGACCGAAGGTCATCACCAACCATTCAAAAATTTTATCGATGAAGCACCAAGGTTGGTGGAAGAACAAGTCACCTTTCGACGTGAAGAAGTAGGGAGGTGATAAGAGGTATAATGGAAAAGGATTGCGTCTCAATTTGGAAAGACGACATAGTGATTGTAATGATGGATTACTCGCATTATCATGATTGTCCAGAAGAAGGGGTGGAGGTTCAATTTCTTTATCTTGGAGTTGATTCATCTGAACACCCGTATCTTTTAAAAATGCGAGTTCATCAGCGAAAATTTCCTCAAAGCGTTTATTGATACCCCGAAGAATAATGTCATCAGGAAAAACAGGGTGATCGTCAGACTCTATAAAAATTTCCTCATCAACGTTAGATGTTGACCCGGATAACTCGGTGGAAGAGTACATGGTTGGGTCAAACAACAACATATGAAAAGAGTCAGTATCATGAGGTTGATCAAATTCGCTGCTGTCGACATCCATTAATTCGACAGAACACACATTAGCAAAGGGATCGTAGGGTTCACTTCCCAACTTGTAAATGTTAAGCTCAATTGACTTCTTTCCAAAGAATAGGGTCATAGAGCCGTTTCTACAATTGATTACTGCGTTGGAAGTGGCCAAAAAGGGTCGACCGAGTATCACCGGGATTTGATTGCGTGGGTTTGCCATAGGTTGTGTATCAATAACGATAAAGTCCACAGGAAATATAAATTCCCCGACTTTGATTAACACATCCTCTAGCTCACCCCTTGGTTGGGTGATAGATCGATCGGCCATCTGAAGAGTGCAATGCGCGGGTTTTAACTCTCCGATCCCTAATTGCTCATAAACAGAATACGGAAGCAAGCTAACACTAGCACCTAGATCGAGTAAAGCACGATTGATATTTTTACCCCCAATGGAAATAGAAATTGTAGGACTTCCGTGGTCCTGTCGTTTCTTGGGTAGTTGTTGTGTAAAAGCAGTGCACACATTACTCGCAAGGAAAACTTTTTTAGGTACTTGAACTTTTCTCTTCCTAGTGCACAAGTCCTTTAAGATTTTTGCATATGACAGAACTTGTTGAATAGCATCTAGGAGAGGAATGTTTATATTAACTTGCTTAAAAATTTCCACAATCTTCTCCATTTGTGGACTTGGTCTGTTGCCCCTTAACCTGTTTGGATAAGGTGCTTTATCAATAAGGGTTTGGTCCAACATTGGAGAGGATTGTGGGGATGGAGTGGATCCCAGAATTGGAGTGGGGATCGTTTTAGGTAGATTTGAGGAAATGGGTGAAGGGTTCGAGCCTTGGGGAAATCGGAGAATAGGCTCGGGTGAAGGTGGGAGACTAGACGAATTAGGGGAAGAAGAAGAAGCTGGGGTGTCTTGGGTGTCACTATCATCACATTGCTCACCCACTCGGTTATTCAGCACTTTTCCCGATCTTAACGTGGTAACAGCACTCACATTATAACTTTGTGAGTGGCCAGGATTAGGTATGGGTTGAGATGGGAGTTTCCCTTTCTCTCTCGCACTCATTGCGGCGTTTAACTGTGCGAGTTGGTTTTCTATTGATTTAATACTCTCGCCGTGGGAGGCGGAGTGTTTCTGTATGGTATCAATAGAAGACTTCATCTCAGCCGACAATTGCATGGAATGTTTCATGAACATATCCAAAGTTTGTGCGAGTGAAGAGTTGTCAGTACCGACCGCTTGTGGTGTAGAAGTGTTGGCCGGATTTTGGAAATTTTGTGACTGAAAGGGGAGCTGATTTTGTGGTTGTGGTTGCTGTGGAGGAGGTCTTTGATAATTACTTTGTTGGTTTTGGTTCCAAGCAAAGTTAGGATGATTCCTCCATCCTTGATTGTACGTGGAAGAATAAGGATCGTTTCTTGGTTGTGCTGAAAAGCAGCATTAGTTTGAACCGATGCAATCATAGGACATTCTTCTGTTAAGTGTGAAGGATCTAAACAGCAACCACATACGGTCTTGGGAAGCGTGACCTGATTTAGGGAGAATGATGAAAGTTTGTTCTCAATGGCATCGAGTTTCTTCTCCATCGCTGCCATTTCGGCTTTTACTGCGATGGAAACATCGAGCTGGTGAATACCTCCCCTAGTTGAAGGTGATCTTACGCTTTCCCACTGCAAAGTGTGTCCAGCAAGGTCTTCCAGATATTTCCAAGCTTCACCGTCGTCTTTAGACTTGAAATTGCATTGACACATTATTTCAAGCATCTGCTTTGTCGCTGGATTAATGCCCTCATATATTATTCGACATAATCCAATCTTTGTATTCCATGATGAGGACATTGGACAAGCAGATCCTTGAAACGTTCAAAGCACTTCCAAAATGGTTCATTGGGAAGCTGGGTGAACTGGTTGATCTCGCTCCTAACACGGGCGGTCTTATGGTTTGGGTAAAACTTCTTACGAAATGCTATTACGAATTCATCCCAATTAGTGATAGAGTGTGCGGCGGTATTATAAAGCCATTTTTCTGCCAAGTCGCACAGTGTGAATGGGAGAAGACGCAAGCGCATAGCATCGACAGTCAACTGTGAAGTACCCATCATTGCGCATACGTTTTCGAATTTGGTGATGAAAACGTACGCGTCTTCCGACTCAAGCACGTGAAATTTGGGCAGCAGATTGATGTAGTGGGGTTTAATTTCGAAATTATCCCCGTTAACTGGTGGAAGAGATAGACAAGTGGGAAGAGGACCACCGATAGGATAGCATCTCTCTTGGAGAGAGATGCGCGGTGGATTCTGCGCACCTACGGGAGGTAGCAGTGTGGTGTTATATTCTGATGGAGTGTCGTCCATCTCGGTCGTGGTATGTGGTGGGGGAAAAGAAGATGAAGAAGTACCAACTTCGGCGTCGATAGCAGGAACGCAGACAAGACGGGCACTAGGATCCCGTGTCCAGCCGAGCATGCACTAAGCGGGTTTAGTGCAAGTGGCAGCGTGTGTGTGATTTAAAATTGGTTTGTTTTGAAAAAGGTGGGACTCAAGACAAATCACTCAAAAATGCACAAACAATCCTAGAACTAAGGTCACCTAAGTCCAGTCTCTAGACTGCTCCTAGACTTCCAAAGGACAAGCCGTAGGATCAATCCTCTACCACCTCTTTACTACTCTTGTGGCCAGGTAAGTGACAGGTAAGTAGGAGGTACCCTCTATACGAATCACCGAAAATAGCGGGCCTAATTAAGTAAACCACTTGCCTTAGACACACATGCCTAGGCACCACAAAAGTAATGCGGATAAGCGATAGATTATCGACGACCTTCCTCTGTCCTTAATGAGCGCGACAGTCCTTAGAGTCTGGTCTAGATATTTTTTAAATTAATGTGGGGTTGATGCAGATGCTCGGTTTGTGATTTGTGGGGCTTAGGAAGGGTGATGAAATCCCCACCCAATCTGGATTTGGTCTTTTCCCCTTAAAGCCCGTATTAAAATATGCAAAACAAAACCAATCACAAAACTTTTGCAAAAAGATTTTTTTGAGCGGCGCTATTTTGCAAAGAATCCTGCAGAAAATAGATTTTATTGGATTTCAGAGGAGAGAGAAAGAGGTTAGAATCTTACCAGAGAAATGTGGAACCCTAGATCACCTAATGCGCCGCGCTTCCGCCGCGAATGCACCTCTTTTGCCGCGGTTCCACCGCGGAGTAAATGGATCGGTTGATGAAAATTTTTCTGTGGCATCCTGTACTCCTCTGGATCTCGATGAATGTCTCTGTCTTTCTGTTTTCTCAAGTTTGTGACTCCAGATCTTCTTGCAAATAATTCACGCACAAATCGTTAAATATGCAATTTGCAGTTTTGTTTTAATTATGATATGGATCGTATAAGAATTCAACACAAATAGTAAGAATAAAAATTTACGCACGTATCCCCGGCAACGGCGCCATTTGATTGATTCGAAAGAGTGTGTTTTTGTAGTGTAACCGCAATCAGAACGGTGTCGCGTGTAGCTAGACCGAGGTGAGTACGGGTCGTCCTCATGGAAACGTTGAATCTTTTACTCTTACATTAGATGTGTTGAAAAAGGAGGAATAAAGAATTTTGTGGAAAGGTTTCTAGATCTACGTTAAGAAAGAATGCAAAATATATAGATCTAGATTATTTTAGGGATGTAGTTAATATAATAAGAGGGCTTGTAGGGTTCTTAGGATTTAGTAGTTATGGATGATTAATTAAAAATTACCCTTTTTATCCTTTAATAGGTTTAAAACTAGAACGACGGTGATGCGTGTAAATTAGGGTTTCTGGAGGGAAAAGGAATCCCACTCTTAACCCTTATCTTGAAACGGAACTCCGTTTATATCTAACCTTTACCAAAACAATCATTAATCTAATCTCTAATCGCGGTCGGAACTAACAAAGAATTGTTAGCGCGCCCGATTAGGATGTTAATGATTCTTTTGATAAAGTTCATAAACTTTATAGGACTTAAAAAGGGTTTAGAGATGTTCATCATCCATTAGCCTACCCTAATCCTACGAACCCTAACAAGCGGAGAATTACTTGCGCATGTTGGGAGAAAAAGAGATGGAGAGAAAATGCATAATTAAACTACGAAGAAATAGAATAAGAAAAAGAAAGCTACATTTATTAATCAACAATATTCATTACACTTTGATTCCTTAGAAAATGATTACAAAGACTAGTTTGCTTCTCGAACTCTTCCAAGAAGGTAGATGAACCGTTGATGATCAGTCTGGATGCGTGAGCCGTCTTGGACTTCGTGATCGCGTCGACTTGATGATTTTTCCAAGAGGCTCTCGGTCTTTATTTATAGTCCCAAAGCCAGAACCTTTGCTTCCAAATTAGGTAAATAACAGCATAGATTCTCCATAAAAAATCTCAGCAAATATATCATCAAGATTGTCGCGGATCCGCGGCCCAAGGGGGGTATGGCCGTGGATCCACGGCCATTTAATCTCGGTCGTTCATCATTTTCTTGGGGCTCTGTCTTTGTGACGTTTGGCGATCCTTGGAACCTTTGTAACATGAAAATCTTCTCGTGATTGCTGCCAGACTTGGTCTCCATGTTTTGCTTTCTTAATTATGCAAGTTTTCTTTAACAACTTGATTTTTTTGAAAAATTCTGCACAACAACTTGGAAAAATTCTGCACAACAACTTAAATAATATTTAGTAGACTTTGTTCTACTAGGATTTGGTCAATCATATTATTTGCATACAATTTCCTACCAAATTCTAATTATAATATATCAACACATGGAAAATAGTATTTTTACACATAAACCCTCATATGTATGATATATTATAATAAAGACCTTTTTTTAATATGGAAATAGTATGAAAAATGTAATAACAAATGTGCAGTTTTATCAACTGAACAACAGTCTTGCTCGATATGATAGTATGTTATCTAGTTTGTCTTTATCTTAACATGTGCATGTTTTACTTGCTATTACATATCTCTTATACATGTTGATAAAGCCTGTAGGATCATTACTAGACTACCTGCATTGTGATGGCGATCATACTTGTGGGAGCTGGGTAGTCAGTACGCACATCCTTAAATGGTCCCTAGTCATGGGAATATCGAGATTGGGTATCGATATTTCAGAGTAGACTAGTGTATACGTTTCTAGACCCTGACGAGGGGCGATGGTTTGGTCCTACAACCATTGGTCTTTAGACCTAAAATCACATACAAGTGCTCACTGGGCGTGAGTACACCGGATGGACTCGCCGAGAACTTCCATATGGTACTATACCTATCGTCAGGTGGAAGTTCTCAGGTGACATGAGTGCAGGTTAGTCTTTAGACCTGGGATCGGCATTTTTCTCGTGTAAGTTCCCACTGTGCTTTGATCACTACCCTACCACAGCACTACTGAGTCGTGCAAACAGGTTTTGGTTGGGTACAGTCCCGAGCCACATGGAGGCAGTGAGCGATTGTCGGGAATTCGTCTCTCTCGGTATAGGGAGTCGATATCGCACTGTGTTCGATTGGTCAGGACCATAAGACCTTGTCCAAGATAGTTGGGATTTACTGAAAGGCTGATCAGTAGTTTCCCGGATTGGTCCCGAGCCGCATCAGCACGAATTACCAGGTTATCAGGGTCTGACGTTTACCACCCCCTAAGACCCGGTATGCGATACTCTCAGATGAAGAGACCGGACTGTACGGAGATTGTCACAGATAGGCTCAATAGGGATCCGGATGAGTTTGCTCGCTGGCTTTCCTTTTCGACAGGTACCGGGTAGCCATTACGTACAGCTAGTGCCGCTGACGTTCTTGTGGTTATGGATTTATCCAGTAACTCACTGCCGGCGTACTGTCGAGTCTTTAGAGTCCCACACAAAGGGTTTCCCTGGTTCAGGAGAAATGATGTAGTAGCCGTATTGGATACGTGCAGGGTTCCGATCGATTGATGTACTTTGTACCCGGACTTTCGATCGGACAGTTGGTAATACTATCCGGCTCGGGTTTGAGCCGGATAATTAAATCAGGTATTGATTTGATTATTTACATATATGTATTTCGATATGTATATTCTAGTATTACGTTCTTCGTGTTATTCTATCTCTTTAGGCATTCGTGTTTTTATCTGAATGCAGCTATGTATATACAACAGACTGTAATCTCTATTTTATTACAGATTACCTTCTAGAAGGTGGCCACCTCATTATGCTTTTTCCTTTTATTTGATAAATAGAAAATGAGGTGTAAAGTGTGAGGTATGGGAGGAATGGCAATAACCATGCTTCAAAATTTAACAAATGAATTTTTAATTCATTTGAAGTTACTATTGAAGTATGGTTGTTGATTGTTTATTGAAAGAATTCATACACAAAACCTTTGTGTTGAATTTCTCTCACTTGGATGCTTCATTATTTTCTTGAGCTCCCATTTTGCTTCACTCTCTTCCCTCCTCTTGAGTTTCCTTCACCTTCATCTTCTTCCACTTCACTACCATTCTCATGAGTTGAGAAACAAGTGAAGAGGCTAGAAAGAAATAGCAAACACATAGATCATCACACTACATCCTAGACTACTTGGTTTAGCAACCCAAGTTCTCTAGTTGCTCCAATTGATATATTGTGAGGAGCTAAAGTCATGGATCAAATCCCTCGGGTGGATCATCTACGACAAAGGAAGGCCGGATAACAAGCTCGATCCCGAAGGACCGATGGAGCCGGAAATAGAGATCAAGCATGTTCGAGGTGGCCACTAGGAGCACATGATGAGCAAAGAAGACCGAAGTACTTGGATCGTTTGGTGAGGTTTCTTTCATAGTAGATAGCACCACTTTTGTTTTGCTAGTTAGGTTTATGGTTAAGATCCAGTTTAGGTTTATTCTAGCGCCAAGTTTCGTATAGTTAGAAAAATTTTGTTCCGCATTTGGCCACAAGAGTTGGCCGGGGCACTAGGGTAACCCTTTATTGTATCCGAACCAGCCCATAAACCCTAGATTAGCAAGTTTAAACAATGTTAAAACAACGAAACCGAAACGACTCCGTAACATCGAAACTAAACTGCAGTTTCTGTCGATTTTTAAAAGGCTTCAAAAAAAATTTAAAACAACTGCAGAGTGATCCTTAGACTGTGAGATGTACCCAGAACAAAAACGATGCATTTATACCATGATATGTCCGGCCACAACCCCTCTAAAACCGGCCTCTTCGGTTCAAGTTTGGAGAAATAGGTCGAGTTTTGTTCTGGGTTCTTATCTCGAGGAGTTTGGTTGTCTGGTGTTGCTAGTTTTTTGCCCAAGTTTGATTTTCTGTTGTTTTTCTGTATGGGGTAATTCGGAGTGTTTCGAAGTCGTTATATTTGATATTGTTTAATGGTTTATAGTACATTCACTTTTATCTGCGACCGTGAATGTCATTTGATCGGTAAACTCGTCTGATTGCTATATGTTCTTTTAGACGGGTTTGCGAACGTGATATTCGCGTTGATATTTTGTGCTTGTGCTATGATTGTGGTTGGATAGTCGTGGAAGATAGCAAGTGGTGCAATGTTAGTGGTACAGTTTGTATTCATTTGTACATTTGTTATTGTGGGATGAGCGTCCGATATGTGGATTGCCATCTTTGCCAGGTTGTATATTATTTTGGGGCACGAACGGGTTGAAGTCGATGTCACCATTTGTACATATTATTTTCTTTTTCTGTACTAGAATTACCCCGCGGTGGAGTGCAAGAATAGCCGGGTTCTAGAAGGCAACAAGCCCGCATCTTATGGCGTTGAGACGGAGGGGGATTCATTCTAGAATTGGCGAGCTATTCGCCGCACTCATAGGGGCTATAGGATGACCCACGGAGGGGGCCCCAAGTTACCGGATTCTGTGAAGTGCTGGGTGGCCCATTCACTTTGTTGAAGGGGGCTGCCTCACTTCTAGGATTGGCGGGTAACTTGCCGCGCTCGTAGGGATCCAGGTTTTCATTTCACAGGCTATCCACACGACCGGGAACGTCGGGTTTTATTTGCGGCTCAAATGAAATCCGAGGCTCCAAGATTATCCACCATTCTGTATTGTTGGCTGAGATTCTGTGATGTTGATTATTATCATGCCTGGGACGAATATTGTATATACTTATATATATACTAGTAGATATTGTATATGTTTTGCACCCGCGCTAGTCCAGCCCCTGCTCTGTCGTTAGTTAAGTAACCTAACTGGTGATGACGGGGCCCCGTGGCGAATGCGGATGGTATATACGTACATTGTATTTTCGTTCTTTTTATGGTGTGATAGGATTAACAGATGGGACCGCATTAATTTTGATTAATACAAGAAAATAAACCTAAAAGATGTTGTTGGAACAAATTTTGAAAAACTACAGTTATATTTTTCGCTCTGCATAGTGGTATTCGGTCATGAATATCCAGCACCTCATTCTACAAGGCAAGAGCCGAGATCCCTTCACCAGGTGTGACCTCTTGAGCTAAAGTCTATACTATAGATTACTCGATTTTTTTTCAAAACCAGAAATTTTCAAAAAGGCGGAGCTTAAACCACTCTTTTTTTCAAAACTACTCAGGTTCCTTCAACGATATCAAGTTCATTACGTTAACGGGTTTTTCGCCAAAAACCCAGCCATAGCCCTCCGTCGTTTCTTACAAGTGTTGCTTAGTATTCATGCTGCGTATGTTGACTGTGTCAAGGCGTAGTGTAAGGTAGCTGAGAAATACTTGTTTGTGGCATATGATGCGATTGGTTAAGACAGTCGTGTGACCATTTTGACTGTGTTAAGGGTCATGCGGGGTGGGTCTAATGCAATCCTGGAAAATGATAGGTTGAACTTGGCTAGCCACTTATCATATGTTGACTGTGTCAAAGTCATAAGTCGTTAGGGGCAAAAACCACATCGGGAGTTTCAAACATACAGGAAACTTGCAGAATTTAGCATACCTTCTGGAGTGTGGTGACTAGAGTGGATTCCATCTAGTGCATCACACAATGATAGTTGGATCCCGATCCCACTGATGAGTAAGATTACTCTCGGGAGATTATCACACTTAACAATCAATGCTAAAAATCAAGTAGGTGTCTAGAAAGGTGTTAGCGGGGCTACGCCTCCAGGGAAAAGAGGTTATGTAATTAAGGAACTTCGCGAAAGCGTTGGAAAACCTCCATCGAAGTACCAACACTAGCCTGGCTGAAAAGTTAAAGCAAGTATTGTGACGTGCGATTAATCCTGACTAGTTCTTCCTTTAAAGGTTTGAAGAAGAATTTGAGGGAACAGTGGGAGCCACCATGATTGGATAAATTGATAACCAATCTAATCTTGCAAGAGCGCACGCTGAGTGTTTCTTTTCTCTCCCTCCAGGTAGCAACCATTTCACGCCCTAATCAAGATAATAAAATGTATCGCTTGACCTATCTGAATTCTTATTTGGGGCTAGGGAACGTCGGTTCGGCTCCAAACTGTGACAGCAGTCATGAGTGTGAGTAAGGGAAAGAGGAAAGCATGAATTCCTTGATGACCTCATCGAAGAAGAAGCATACTATTGCATCTCCTTCAAGTGTCTTGTAGTTGAGAACTGCTTTTCGGTCAGTCCTACCTCCTGGGTACTAGATAATAGATCAGGATCTCATATCTGTAATTTATTGCAGGGACTGAGAAAAAGTAGGATGGTTGGACCGGGTGATATATCCCTCAGAGTAGGGAACGGAGCATAAGTTAATACTGCAGCCGTCGGTGAATATCACCTAGTGTTGCCAAATGCCAATACTATGATTTTGAACAATTGCTACTATGTATCTTCCATGATTTGCAACATCATATCAGTTTCTTTACTTGATAAAGATGGATATAATTTTGTTCTTAATAGAAATATCATGAACATCTAACTTTATAAGGTATTGGTTGCAGAAGGTACACTGTGTAATGGTATCTATGATCTAAATCAGAACACAGTTCTCAATATACAAGACACACATAAGAGGAAGAGTTCAAAGCAGAATGAATCCTACTTATGGCATTGTAGACTTGGTCATATCGGAGAGAAAAGACTGAATAAGTTGCATAAAGATGGATTTTTGGATACGTTCGAGTTTTCATCTTATGAAACTTGTCAGTCTTGTCTCAAAGGAAAAATGACCGAATCTCCTTTCACCGGACATGGAGAAAGAGCAGCAGAGCTCTTAGGACTCATACACAGTGATGTATGTGGTCCAATGTCTATACATGCAAGGGGTGGGTTCTTGTACTTCATCACATTCACTGACGATCTCTCTAGGTTCGGATATATATATATATATATATCTTATGAAACACAAATCTGAAGCTTTTGAGAAATTCAAAGAATTTAGAAACGAAGTAGAGAACCAGACTGGAAAAAGTATTAAGATCCTCCGATCTGATAGAGGAGGGGAGTGCTTAAGCACGGAATTCCTAGAATAATTAAAAGAGATTGGAATTCTCTTTCAATTTACTCCTCCATATACACCATAGAACAACGGTGTATCGGAACGGAGGAATCGCACCCTATTGGATATGGTTCGCTCCATGATGAGTAGTGTTGAGTTACCTCTTTCATTCTGGGGATATGCGGTTCAAACAGCAGCACATCTTTTGAATCAAGTTCCATCCAAATCCGTGTCTAAAACTCCGTATGAGATATGGAGTGGTAAGAGTCTGTATCTTAAACGTATTAAGATTTGAGGTTGCCTTGCTTATGTCAAAAAGCAGAACCCAGACAAACTCGAGACACGATCAGTTTTGTGTAAGTTTGTAGGATACCCAAAGGACTCTAATAGGTATCTATTCTACCACGCAGGGGAACAAAGGATTATTGTTTCTCGGAATGCCAAATTTTTAGAATGGCAGTTTCTTGCAAAAGAAACCAGTGGGAGCGCAGTAGAACTGGATGAAGTTCCAGAAACACAAACTATAACTGAAGATTTGGTGGAACCGCTAGATTCAGTTATACCCGACGAGCCTCAGCCACTCCGCAGATCTGGTAGTATTTCTCATCCGCCCGAGAGATACTACGGTTTTCTCATTGACGGGGATCGAGAGGATTTGTCGCGCCCCGCTTCCCAGAGTGCGCTAAGTTCGGCACGTGATAGAGCCAACCATGCTACCTGTGGCTAGGAAACATCCTTCCACAGTCACATTACAGCTGTCCATAAGATATCAAGAACAGTAAAATCTATAAAAATAACTAGTACATGTCCATATGCCAGAATAAACGAGTCAAGAAATATAAATGTGCGGAAGCAATAAATCCAATAAGCAATAACATCTGGAAAGTACGTCCTAAATACGGGCTCACATCAGGAAATAAAAGTACGGAAAGAAACTAAACTAAACCGGATACTAACAGGATCCTCACTGCTCGGCCTGTCGGCTGAAATACTCCTGATCATCCTGCGAAAGAGATAAAGGATCTGGACCATGCAAAACCCAGACGTCAGTGCGTCATAATATCAAACAATAAAATATAATCAGGAGGTAACAAGATATGCAGGCATGAGTATGAACAGTAATAAGGGTATACCAGTAACACGAATATGGAACAGTGAAGTGTATAAGCACATGTGACGCGAGGTGAGTAATCTGAACTAAACTACTGGGTTAATTACTCTCAAGTCTTTGAAATCAATTTAATGAATCGTCGATATAACTCAATAGTATCCCGTGTATGCCCGGGACCACGGTTAAGACTCTCGGGCTGAATCCAAGACGTGCCAATAGGCAGTAAACAGGTAACATGTACAGACGAATGATGTCAGCAGCAGCATCCCGGGGCTGGCCTAACCCATAAAACTGATCAGTATAAGCATCGAACTGTTGAGTTACAATTCAGGTTTCATTATTAATTTCCCCTTACCCCCAAGTTATGTGTTCAAGTCAGGTATTGATAAATCGGGAGCTAATGCCGACACAGGATCAAGCAGGTACAGGTTTGTCTGAATAGACAACAGGATACGTCCATCGGGACAACAAGTCAGGGTTGTCGGAATTAGTAACAGATCAGGAATCAAGTCAAGCAGCGGTGTATCAGGTCATGTCAGGTGGTGTACAGTTTATCCAATGGATGTCCAACAGTAAAATGTAACTAGTATCGAATCATGGTAAAAGCACGGATGCACGAGTAGTAATCAGTGATAACATATACTGAGTCCATGAGTCATATAATACATACTAGCAAGTATGGTACATGAATCTAGCAGTAACATGAAGCAATCAGGTTCCTGCATGCAACTAATTACGTAATATACAGTACGAATATGAACGGGTATCGTAAAACAGTAAAACGATAACATAGGATGCATAACTAAACAATATGTAAAATTATCATTCGCATGAATGCAAAATATAGTAGTATAGCATGTAGCAAGATAAACTTGCATGCGACTAGAGATGCAATAAATGATACGGATACGAGCGACTACCCGAAAACAGTAAAACGGTAACATGGGATGCAATACAGTAAACATGTGATATTTTTATTCATATGGATGCAAAATATATATCATAGCATGTAGCAAGATAAACTTACCTGATCGGATCTCACGACGGGATGCGTACGCTGCGTATGACGTCGGACGGGGTAGGACCAGGCAAAGCAAGAACATGACCACGCTGTCTGGGGATGTCTATTGAGTTGCCCAGATCGTCGGCGACGGGTACGGCTCTGGCGATCACCGGAAAATACAAGATCAAGAAAAAAAAATAGAAGAAGAAAGAAGAAGAAGAAGAAGGAGAAGAGGATAGGCTCTCTGGGTTTGGATGCACTGGGATCATAGACGGAGGCGAGGGGGTTACGTCGACGATGAGCTGTCGACGGTGAAGATGCAGGCGAGGGTTTTCCGGCGATGGGCAGTGGATCGGGTTCTTGATCGTTGGGGTCAGAGTGTGCAGGGAAAAGAGCTCGAAATCTTTAGGGGGAAGAATAAAGGAGAGAGGAAGAAGAGGACGAGGGTGTGGAGTCGGCGACGAGGTCGGAGCTCCGGAGACGAGGGTGCTGGCGAGGGTTGCAGCGTCAGGTTCTTGGGTTCTCGTGAGGTTTGCAGCGGGGAGGAGAGAGAGGCAGGTGAGGTGGTCGAGGAGATGAGTGGAGGCGAGGTCGAGGATTAGGCGGCGATGGCGGTGAGGCGCGAGTGAAGGTAGGGTTAGGGTTTTGAGTTGAGGCAGGGCGGCAAAGAAAGAAGCAGACGATAGAGAAGAAGAATGTGGGTGTGAGGTTTAAATAATAAAGGGAAAATATATATAATAAATAAAGAAGAGAGAGACTGAGAGTTAGTTTAGATTAGGATTTGGTTTTAAATTTTAAAATATTTAAAACTTAAAATATAAACGAGTTAAGTAAAATATTATATGAATATAATATTAAATATATTTTGAGATTTTGGCTAGTACAAAAATTACTCCAAAATACGTCCGGGTTGGGTCTAAAATTACAGTTTGAAAATACGAATAATATACGTATCAACCAAAATCAAAATACGATATCCGGGTCATGAAAATGTATACCCCCAAGAACGGATGCACGTAGCGTGCACGTAGCTATCCAAACGAGTTTGTTTCACTGAACGAGACGAGAACACGATGTACGGATGCCACGACAGGGTTAGGGGTATGATGCAGGCCATGCTAGATATTTTTAAAATATATTATTTAATTATAACTGTATTATTAAAAAAATGCAGATGCTAGATATAATGCAAGTATGCAGGATATACAACATGAAAGTACACGGATCATCATAATTAGCTGAGATAAATCACAAACAGGAATCAAGACGGGTTTTCTAGTATGCGGGTCGGGTCGGATGCAAACACAGATACCAAAACACTATCCGCACCCAAAAGCGAATAAAACAAGAAATGACCATAAATAAATAAAATAATCAATTCGAACATAGTATAACCGAACCAGGGTGTTACAGGATTGCACCTTAGAAGAAGATGATCCTACTAGTTTCAGGCAGGCCATTATCAGTAGAGACTCTGATAAGTGGCTAGATGCTATGTGATCTGAAATGGAGTCGTACGCCAATAAAGTGTGGACCTTGGATATTGCTCCACCTGGGGTAAAACCAGTTGGATGCAAATGGATCTACAAAAGGAAATTTGGTGTAGATGGGTAGGTGGAAACCTATAAGGCTAGACTCATTACAAAAGGTTTTCGTCAAAGACCAGGTGTGGACTATGACGAAACCTTTTCTCCAGTGGCTATGCTCAAATCCATTCGGATCCTACTTGCCATTGTTGCTTTCCATGACTATGAGATCTGGCAGATGGACGTAAAAACCGCTTTTCTAAACGGAAGTTTAGAAGAGTGCGTTTATATGGATCAGCCGGAAGGTTTCGTAGACAGTGGGAGCAGCCGGAAGGTGTGCAAGTTGCTTAAATCTATTTATGGATTAAAGCAGGCATCGCGGAGCTGGAACATCTGTTTTGATGAAATAGTCAAGAAATTTGACTTCATCAAGAACGAGGATGAGCCTTGTATTTATAAGAAGATTGTAGGACGAACTGTCGTGTTCCTAGTCTAGTACGTGGACGACATTCTTTTGATACGAAATGACATTCATATGCTACAATCGGTCAAACTATTCTTATCACAAAGGTTCTCCATGAAGGACTTGGGTGATGCCTCGTACATTCTGGAGATTAAGATCTACAGAGATAAATCTAAGAGATTACTGGGACTTTCACAGTCCAGGTACATAGAGACCGTACTAAAGAGATTTAGTATGAAAGATTCCAAGCTCGGTAACATACCCTCATTGCACGGAATCACCCTCTCCAAGGTGATGTCTTCCAAGACTGACGAGGAGAGGGTTCGCATGAGCACTATACCCTACGCTTCAGCGGTAGGACCTATAATGTATGTGATGCTATGTACAAGGCCATATGTAGCTTATGCGCTAAACGTGATGAGCCGGTATCAGTCGAACCCAGGTGAGGACCACTGGACAGCAGTAAAGAACATTCTCAAATACCTGAGAAGGACTAAGGAGATGTTCTTGGTTTACGGTAATGGAGACCTAAAGGTCGAGTCCTTTACCGATTCAAGCTTCCAGAGTGACAAGGATGACAGCAAGTCTGTCTCAGGTTTTGTGTTTACCCTCAATGGAGGGGCGGTGTGTTGGAAGAGCTCCAAACAGGATACCGTTGCAGACTCGACGATGGAGGCTGAATACATTGCTGCAAGCGATGCCGCAAAAGAGGCAGTCTGGATGAAAAAGTTCATTAATAAACTTCAGGTAGTTCTTTCCATTGTTGACTCAATACCTTTGTATTGCGATAACAATGGGGATATAGCTTTAGCAAAGGAACCACGGTCCCATCAGAAATCCAGACACATCTTAAGGCGGTATCACCTGGTCAGGGAGATCGTAGATCGCCAGGAGATCGAGGTCCGGAGAGTGGATACAAAAGACAACACTGCGGATCCATTCACCAAGGCCCTTCCTCAAGCACAGTTCGAGAGACTTTTTGAGATGTTGGGTATGCGGTACGCCAACAGCTGGCTATAAAGCGGACGTTGGATACTCGGAACGCCAATATATATGTCCTTAGTGCAAGTGGAGATTGTTGGATATGTATGCCCTAGAGGCCATTATTGTATATGTATACATATGGATGCTTGGACATATATATGTACAGGACAGTCTTGCTCGATATGATAGTATGCTATCTGGTTTGTCTTTATCTTAACATGTGCATGTTTTACTTTCTATTACATATCTCTTATACATGTTGATAAAGCCC
The DNA here is from genome assembly GCA_030015575.1 of Agapanthus africanus. Taxonomy (NCBI): domain Eukaryota; kingdom Viridiplantae; phylum Streptophyta; class Magnoliopsida; order Asparagales; family Amaryllidaceae; genus Agapanthus; species Agapanthus africanus. The sequence goes on along the minus strand of JASDDO010000006.1, from coordinate 256,542,657 downwards.
GTAGGATCATTGCTAGACTACCTGCGTTGTGATGGCGATCATACTTGTGGGAGCTGAGTAGTCGGTACGCACATCCTTAAATGGTCCCTAGTCGTGGAAGTATCGAGACTGGCATCGATATTCCAGAGTAGACTAGTGTATACATTTCTAGACCCCGATGAGGGGCGATGGTATGGTCTCGCAACCATTAGTCTTTAGACCTAAGATCGTATACAGGTTCTCACTGAGGCTGAGTACAGCGGACGGACTCGCCGGAAACTTCCAGATGGTACTATACCTATCGTCAAGTGGAAGTTCTCAGGTGACATCAGTACAGGTTAGTCTTTAGACCTGAGATCGGTATTTGTCTCGTGTGAGTTCCCACTGTGCTTTGGTCACTACCCTACCACAGCTCTACTGAGTCGTGCAAACAGGTTTTAGTTGGGTACAGTCCCGAGCCATATGGAGGCAGTGAGAGATTGTCGGGGATTCGTCTCTCCCGGTATAGGGAATCGATATCGCACTGTGTTAGATTGGTCAGGACCATAAGAACTTGGCCAAGGCAGTTGGGGTTTACTGATAGGCTGATCAGTAGTTTGCTGGATTGGTCCCGAGCCGCATCAGCACGAATTACCAGGTTAATAGGGTCTAACGTTTACCACCCCATAAGACCTGGTATGCGATACTCTCAGATGAAGAGCCCGGACTGTACGGAGATTGTCACAAATAGGCTCAGTAGGGATCCGGATTAGTTTGCTCGTCAGCCTTCCTTTTCGACAGGTACCCGGGTAGCCGTTACATACAGCTAGTGCCGCTGACGTGCTTGTGGTTATGGATTTATCCAGTAACTCACTGCCGACGAACTGTCGAGTCTTTAGAGTCTCACACAGAGGGTTTCCCTGGTTCAGGCGAAATGATGTAGTAGCCATATTGGATACGTGCAAGATTCCGATCGATTGATGTATTTTGTACCCGGACTTTCGATCGGATAGTTTGGTAATACTAACCGGCTCGGGTTTGAGCCGGATAATCAAATCAGGTATTGATTTGATTATTTATATATATGTATTTCGATATGTATATTCTAGTATTACGTTCTTCGTGTTATTCTATCTCTTTAGGCATTCGTGTTTTTATCCGAATACAGGTATGTATATACAACAGACTGTAATCCGTATTGTATTACAGATTACCTTCTAGAAGGTGGCCACCTCATTATGCTTTTTTCTTTTATTTGATAAATGGAAAATGAGGTGTAAAGTGTGAGGTATGGAAGGAATGGCAATAACCATACTTCAATATTTAACAAATGAATTTTTAATTCATTTGGAGTTACTATTGAAGTATGGTTGTTGATTGTTTATTGAAAGAATTCATACACAAAACCTTTGTGTTGAATTTCTCTCACTTGGATGCTTCATTATTTTCTTGAGCTCTCATTTTGCTTCACTCTCCTCCCTCCTCTTGAGTTTCCTTCACCTTCATCTTCTTCCTCTTCACTACCATTCTCATGAGTTGAGAAACAAGTGAAGAGGCTAGAAAGAGATAGCAAACACTTAGATCATCACACTACATCCTAGACTACTTGGTTTAGTAACCAAAGTTCTCTAGTTGTTCACTTGACATATTGTGATGAGCTAAAGCCATGGATCAAATCCCTCGGGTGGAACATCTACGACAAAGGAAGGCCGGAGAACAAGCTCGATCCCGGAGGACCGATGGAGCCGGAAATAGAGATCAAGTATGTTCGAGATGGCCACTAGGAGAACATGATGAGGAAAGAAGACCGAAGGACTTGGATCGTTTGGTGAGATTTCTTTCATAGTAGATAGCGCCACTTTAGTTTTTCTAGTTAGGTTTATGGTTAAGATCCGGTTTAGGTTCATTCTAGCGCCAAGTTTCGTATCGTTGGAATATTTTTGTTCCGCATTTAGCCACGAGAGTTGGCCGGGACGCTTGGGTAACCCTTCACCATCTTCCAAAATCCCACTTTGGGGAAGATCCGAGGCTTAGGAGAGAATCTAGGGCTCAAGGAAGAAGAAAGGGGTCCTCCTTGATCATCCCCGAATATTTCTGGGAGTTCAACTCCATTTATTAAAATCTTTTGGAGTTTAACTCTATAAATAAAATATTTTTGGGAGTTTAACTCCACTCAAACCCATTTTGTGTGTTTAATTCCATAAATAAAATTCTTTTGGAGTTGAACTCCACAATAAAAAACAATAATAATAAAAATCCTTTTGGAAGTTTAACTCCAGATCCAGGGGCTAAGCCCCCTTTTTCTGCAGGTGCCCAGCGCACACGTGCCTGACGCATGACGCGCTGGCGCCCAGCGCTCATGTGCCTTGCACGTGGCCCTCGAGCACCTAGCGCCCACGTGTCGAGCGTGTGAGGCGCTGGTGCCCATGCGCCTTGCACGTGGCCCGCAAACACCCAGCACCCACGTACCGGGCGCGTGAGGCATTGGCGCCCGGTGCTCATGCGTCCTTAAGACCCGCTATCTCAGTAACTGCTCCGTGAAGGGTTTCGTGAAAGAGTCCACGGAATACTTCGCCAACCCGCCAGGCGAACAGATGGCAAGATGCATTTCCTCGATCTTCTTCTCGAGGACATCGATTTGCTATTGGTACCCTGAGAATTCTCCATAATCGGAGTTCCTTCTGTCCCTGCTTCTGGCTTGGGCGATGGAATAGCTTCGGCTTCGCTCTATCACGTTCCTCAGATTCTCGGGATGAACCCTTCGTTGCTCTTCCCGGCAAGTGCCATGTACACGACCTCGGTGATTACGATGACGTTGGTCTTCCCTGGAATCATGCGACCTAACCGACGTCACCTCAGAGGGCGAGGAAGCACGTCGAGCGTAGAAGCGATAGTTCTGTTGGTCCTGAGACCTAGGTGTTGGACTGTTCGGCGTCCAACGAGTCATGTAATCATTTCTCGTATAGGGGTCGTGATTGCCGGAATCGGCATGTCGGTGTTCCATGGTGTCAGGATTGACACGAGCGAGGCCGAGGACTTGAGCGCGTCTGTTCGCCGTCTCATGCCCGCCACAGTTCTGGAGAGCAGGGGTGGCGGTTCGCTGGGCATGGCTAGTAGTTTGAACACGAGCGAGCACATCCACCATCGCTGCTAATCGGTCGATCCGTGTCATTAGGATTTCGACCATATTGGGAGGAGGAGTGGAACCGCCCCTGCTTCCATTGCAAAGCACGGGATGGCTCATACTAGGATCTTCGTTGCAATGATTACTGGCCATCAAATCAAAGGCGGAAGATCAACTTTTTGGTGGAAAAAATTTCTTAGTTCCCAGAGACGGTGCCAGCTGATGGAGATCGGAATCTCCCTCAGATGTTGTCTTCCGTCGATCTTGTGACCAGCGAGGCTGAAGGGCTGAGATTTGTTATGGAAGATTGAGTGTGTGGATCATAATGGGTTCGCTGGTTGATGTCGACGCCAAACTACCTGCAAAAAATGTCACGCGGTAGGAAATCACCGTAGGACCCTTCGACGATTAAGTAAGTATCGAGGAATATTTAGGCAGGGTAACGGCGTAATAGAACGAGTTACCTGAATCGTCTGAGAGGGAGGTGTATATAGGGGTAGTCTGAGGGCGAGCCGATGCGAAATTCTCACCGCCCGTTTCGCCCGTGGGTCACGTCCGCATTGATGGAGAGGTATGCTAGCGTAGGATGCGGGACATGGAACGGTGGAGATCTCGTCGTGGCGAGATACACGGAGCCGTTACGAGGACGCTCGTACTTCATACTCCTGGCCAAACTGAGACGCTGAGGAATTTCAGTTATAGGATAGTTTGGAGACAAGTAAGGAAGCGAAGAAAGCTCAACTCTATGATTGCTCGGAGACGAGCTTTTGGCTTGTGGTTAGGTGAAGAGGGAACATACTCAGGGAAGGCCCCCAAAGATCGGATGCTGCCTCGGAGGCGAAGAGCCGAGAAATGTCCCCCTTGTATGGTACTTATATCAGCTTCATAGATTTTAAGCAGTTAGTTGATGCTCGTGGGAGACTTGACACCTGCTACCTGTGAGCACCATGAACTGGAGTATATGCCTCTCACCAAATTTATTAAAATCCATTCCAACAATCAGAATGTTACTTCTACTTTCACCTTTCAAACATATTCTTTTGAAACTTGAAGTCCCTAATAAAATAAATCATCTTTTTTGCAGTACTGTCTACAAGCATCCATATGCTCGCACACACCTCATTTATTTTACACATCTTTAGAAGTAAATAAATAAAAATAAATACTAAGCTAAACTAACATATCTATAATCGAGATAACACTTCAGCCCTCCGATTTCAATACTTGACTCCCGATGGATCTCCTTTTGTTCTCGTACCATCGAACAATGCATGTATGCATCAGTCTTTCCTCAACGAAGTCAAATTTCTTTCGGGGGCAAAACATTAAAACGAAGGTAGGAATTTGATTTTCCAACAATCATGATTCCTATTTTATAATTATTGTATTATAATTTCTTTAGACTTAAATGAAATTGACCTAAATTTGGTTAACCGCATCATTAATTAGGACTAACATAAACAAAAATTGTACAATTGTTTGAACAAAATTTGAATCACAGTTATTAATTCGGAAAGTAATTCAATTATGACGGTTGAAAAAGGGCCGGTTTGGGTCCTGAAGAACGTTCCAACCCGTTTTCGGTTTATCTCCGCCTCTTCAATGAAAAATTCTTGGCTTTGTCCATTATGATATAGGTTTATTTTATCTAATTGTTTTATTATTTAATTATTTCTCCAATTTTTTTGAAATTAGGGATATGACCAATGCTTTATATGAAAGGATGTAATTTATAATTTATAATTGTAGTTATATATAACACACACACCCCTAAAGAATTAAGTGGGGCTTATATAATAACTTGAGGATAACCATCGATAATTAAAGAAGTCAAAGGTAGTTTAGTTGTAAACACTGAAAGTTCAGGATAGTTAGTAAAATTTACCCATAAATTATAGTCATCCGATACAAAGGAACATCTAGGCCCCGTAACTTTTGACATATGGGTTTCTAAGAATATAATGATCAAGATAGATGATGCCTGAATAAAATGGACACGGAATTGGATTTTGACTGCCCCTCGACACATTTTTCACTTAAACCAGTTGATCCAGCCATTAATCCTTAGGAACACAAATAACATGGAAAAGATGAGGAAGCGCTGAATTGAAAAGGAGTTCTTGCTAATTAATAGTAATGTGATGCGCGTCTTTTTCCACTAGATCGCGTAGGACAACACTTAGCAAGAATAGGCCATGCATATATATAAACTAGGGCAATAATTGTGAGAGCTACGTGGATTGATCACGTGAATGGATGGCGTCCTTTAGCGAGAAGGATACACGTGGTACAAAATGTTCACGTGAAACCAGGCTCCCAAACTATTTACAAGGACGAGGCGTAGGGGTGACTCGACAATGCATGATTCTGCTATTGGATTTGGATTCGTAAGTACAACTAAAATAATTGTGACAGTGGGACAATTTCTTTGATTTAGATTTGGCCTCAGATTCTGCTATTGGATTTGGATTTGATCATCTCTACTGTATATTAATATGAGAGGTGTACTCAAACACGTGCAAAATTAACCTTTTTAATGTTTTACCGTATCAGCAATACAGATATGTAAAAAATTGATAATTTTAATTTATTTTGAACTTAAAGTAAAATATAAAATATGAGGATTTTAGGGTTATTGTTGTTATTCACGCATAAAAAAATTCTCATAACTGAAAATTTTTAGTTTAACACTTCTCATTCCCATGTTCTAATCTCTCAAACTAATTTTTTTTATTTTTTTTTTAAATCTTTGTAATGTCAAAATATACAAGCGTGTATCGGACGTGCACTTACTAGTGGATTCAATGGCATGACAATTAGATTTGAATTTGGACTTTTCACTTGGATTTACACGAGTCCTTTGAACAATTTGTATTATGAAGCTCTTGTTTCATTAATTGATCTTTCAATGGAAAGCCCGGTTAAATCCAAAAAAAATTTGTTGTACGACGTGAATAAATTTTAGGATAGTTTTAGGGTAAATTGTCAAAAAGGCCCCGGCCAGCTCGGCAGTTGTTTAAAACCTCTAATATTTTCAAAATTGTTGCGAAAGGCCTACCGTTCTAAATCTTTGTGAAAAAACCCTGGGCCGCTTTTATTTAGGCCTTTATTCCCTCTAATTGCTTAGATATTACAAACAACTGTTTAGATATTACATACAACTTTTTAGATATTATAGGCAACTAGTATAAAAGAGGTTTTAATTCGGCCGAGAGGTTTTTTAATAAGAGCAAAAAGCCTAGGGGTTCTTACACAAGTTTGAAGCGGGCCAGGGGCTTTGTAACAATTTGCCCTATTTTCTATTACATGGATAATTTATTATTTATTGTTATAAATGTGTAAAGTCGGTAAAAAATATGTTATATTTCAAAAATGAGACGAATCAATTCTTTCAGGTAGAAATATTTTATTAGCAAAAATTCATGATAACCAATAAAATTAATAATCAATTATTTATCGATAATTATATATAATTAATTAAGATGAAAATGAGATGAGATCATTCGAAAAAAAATGAAAAAACCATCTAGAGTCCGAAAGAGTTGAAGTCCAAGAACAAGAAAATGTTGAAATATAAAATTTAATCAATCAAAACATATATATAAATTAAATTAGATTTAGCAAAAACATTTTTATTGTTTGAGAGAGTCGAGGAGAAAATATCAAAATCCAAGCTTTCCAAAAAAAGTTGCAATGTATAATTTAACCAATCAGAACACAAGAATATTAGTTATATCCCGAAAATAGTTTAAGGGTATGAGAGAGTGATGAAACATCTCAAAGCGCAAGCACACATAAAAAGCTGTGATATGTAATTAAATCAATCAACTAAATGTAATTAGGGTGAGAGTAGAAAAGATTGGGTGCCATGGAGTACATAAAAATTTGAGCAGTCTCGTGTTACGTCGTACATACTTAACTAAACGTAAAAAAATAATAAAAAAGGACCAAAAATGAACCAGTGATAATAGAAGATTAGTAAGTGATGGAGGATGGAATCCCTTTCAGATGTTGCTTCCCGTTGATCTGCTCATGGCGGCGATGAGTAGCTAAGATTTGATCTAGAGACAGACTCCTGATGCGTGTGGATCTCAATGGGTTTGGAGTTGTTGAGCCGAGCTATCTGCAAGGAAGTCTCGGGGTGGTTGGACCACCGAGGACCCTCCGACGATCAAGTTAGTGGGGTAATCCGAGCAGAGTAACGGCTTAGTGGATTACAATTGGCTTATCTTGACCGTCTGAAAGTGGGGTTTAAATAGCGGTGGCAGCAGGTGCAGTAGGCGCGAGAATCACGCCGGCCGTTACGCTCCCGACGTCACGCCCGCGTGATGAGCGGGGCCTCCCTTTAATGGCGAGACAGGCTCGTTAATGGGGATCGTGGTGGCGTGGAACGTGGGATGTGGCCGGCGGAGATCTCGTGCATGGCGAGATTTGCGGGATGGCGGTTACGCCTGCAAGTGGTGTTGTTGATCGGCCAATGGACCGAGAAAGATTACCTCGGTGGGAGAGCTCGCGGACGAGCGGGAGAGCCGAGACCTCTTGTTTCTGCGGGAGCTCGGGAATGAGCTGTGAGGCCGAGGAGGCCTATTGTGCTGGGGCTCGGAGGCGAGCCAGCGCCTGCTCGGTAGGACGAGCATAGGGGGGGTTTGGTCGGCAGCTGTAGGTCATTTCTTGCATGCTCTGAAACACGTCATCTGCCACGTGTCATGATCTGGGAGATCACCGATATCGAGCCCCATCATTAGCCCCCCACTCTCATCCCGACCAGCTGACGGGTCGGATCGAGAGTGGTCTGCCGGGTCATCTGAGGTGAGCTCTCTTTCGAAGATATCGTCGGGCGTGTCCCCGGGCAATCCGTTGTCCTTTGCTGGATGATGCAGGCGAATCAGGGCGAGATCTTCTGCATTAAAGAGGGGCGCCGGATCATGCGCACTTTTGGCGAAGCGGCGGCCCATGCGTCGAGCGTTGGTTGGCGAACGCGACGTGCCGCAGGCCTCTGGCGTCTGATGGGATGCTGCTCAATGCGCGCGTGCCAGGTGGAGCGATCTGGCTCGTTGAATGCGAAGAGTTGTTTTTGGCGGGAGTCGACGGTCGCCGTTGGATGGGGGCGCCGGAGTCTATAGATAGAGGTGGGGCCTTCTTCAGGGCCCATCTCTCTTCATATTTTCTCGTCCCTAATCTTGTAAGCTCGGCACTCTCGTTTTAGGTCGGATCTTCTGCTTTCCCGAGGGCTTCTCAATCAAGTTTGATGTCTTCCCTTTTTCCTTCCTTCTGCTTCTTCTCCCTCTGAGTCGAGCCTCTTCTCCCTTTTGGCAGGGCGGATGGTTCGATCCTAGACTTTTGGTGCCTTCGGCGCTCAGTCCCGAAAGGGGGACGGCAGTGCGGCCTTGCCTCTGGCTGACTTGAGCCCTGCGCTGGATGTGCCCCCGACGGCGGGGTCACCTGCCCCGTCACGAGCTCTCGGTGATTGTTCCGGCGGCGGCCAAAGGCGTACACGGGTTCTCGACACTCAGACGAGGGATGCAGGAGATAGCGAAGACAAGGTCCCTCTCAAGCGGAAGAGGACGGTCTCTCACGCACCGCGGGCGGACACATTGGAGGGGACTCCCGTGCAGGAAGGGGATGTCCAGTTCATGGTCCCGTCGGGGCTCTTCGTTGCGGCCAGTCTTCTTACTGGTATGGAGGAGTCGGCCGGGGGCCGGTTGCCGCAGAGGACCTTGAGGGCCCGAATGGCCGCCATCGCACAGGAGGCGGTTCAGGTATGCTCTCCCTCATGTGTTGCTTCGAGCGACCTTTTCTTAGTTCGGGTGTCCTTAGGTTTCTCTGTCGTTTTCTGTCAGGTCCTTCAGCACTGTGCTCTTGTCACTCGTATAGAAGCCGAGGGGGCTATTCGGGGCGTGGGTTCAGCAGAAGAGTCTTCTTCGGAGGTTGAGAGTCTGCGACTCGAGCTGCATCTGGAGAGGGAGAGGTCGCTCGCCCTCAAAGCCCAGTCGGTGTTAGTGTGTATGTCGTAGAGGCCATTACTGTATCATACTAGTTTGTATATTACTTAATGGAAGCTTGGGATATTCACAGTTGTATAGACAATCTTGCTCAAAATGATAGTATGGTAGTTAGTTTGTTTCTATTTTAATATGTGCATGTGTTTCTTTTAGCATATCGCTTATACATATTAGTGGATCCCTTAGGATCTTTGCTTGATTACCAGCGTTGTGATGGCAGTCACACTGATGGGGGATGGGTAATCTACAAGCACATCCTTATACAGGTCTCTAGTCGTAGGATTATCGAGACGGGGCATCGATACTCCGGAGTAGACTAGTATATACGCTTCTCATCCCGGCAGGGGAGATGGTATGTCCCACAGCCATTAGTACGTCGTACTGGAGATAGTATGCGGGTGCTCGTTAGGTTACGAGTACACTGGACATGACTCGTCGGGAACTTTTAGTTGGTACTATACCTATCGTCAGATAACAGTTCCTAGGTGACAGGAGTACAGCTTAGTCCGTCGACTTGACACTGCTACTTCGCCTCGAGTGTGTTCCCACTGTACTTTGATTACTACCCTACCACGGCTCAAAAGAGTCGTGCAAACAGGTAGTAGTTGGGTGCAGTCCCGAAGCACTTGGAGGAAGTAGCGGTTAGATAGGATTCGTCTCTCCCGGTATCGGGGTTGATATCGCGCTGTGTCTAGGAGAGCCATTACACAAAGTCCCTGGCCAGGGCAAGCGAGAATTACCGGTAGTGTTTCCAGTAGTTTCTCAGGGTGTTCTGGGCTACACTCCAGCACGACTTGTACCGCTATTAGAGGTCTGACGTTTACCGCCCCCTAAGCCCGACATGCGATACTCATAGACGAACAGACCGGACTGTACGAAGATTGTCGCATTCAGGCTCAGTAGGAGTTCGGATGGGTTCACCTCATCGGCCTTCTTATCGGCATCTACCTGGGGACCGTTACGTACAGCTAGTGCCGCTTGCGGTCTGTGGTTAAACCCACTGCCAGCATAGTGTCGAGTCTTTAGAGTCCCACACGGAGAGTTTCTCTGCACTGGGCGAAAGGTGTAGAGGCCGTATGGTTTTACGGCAGGGCTACGATTACTTACGTGCACTTGTGCGCGTATGCTGTTCGGGCAGACAATGCTAGTAGGATTTGGTTTAAACCGGATCCTAGTATTGTATGGATGGATTAGTTTTGTCTTCTGTGCATTCGCATTCTACGGAATGCGGATGCGGGTGTGTATGCACGGTTGTGAGGAGCGAAGAAAAAGGAGGTACCTCATTAGGGTTTTGACCGTTGGTTCGGTCAAAACCATTATGAGGTGAGGAAAATATTTACTAATATTTTTAATGATAATTGTGTTATGGCTAATTGCTTTGACCATTTGACCTAATTGACCATTGTTGACTTGGACTTTTCTTGAGAGCACTAGATCCTTCTTTTGCTTTTGGCTTTGGATTAGATTTGAGATGATAATGGTCAAATCAATGTAGCCATCAACTTTATCATGATAAGAGATTAGTAATTATTTTTAAAATGCATCATTATTTTCTTCTCATTCTCTCTGTTCAAGTGAGAGCTCTCATGGTTCCTCCTTCTTCTTCCTCTCTTGAATTTTTCTATAGCTCTCATGTGTTGAGAAAAATAGAAACGAAATAGACAAACAAATCCACCATCATCTTCTACACCACCTAGGACTTCAAGAATAGCAAACTTGTTGCCCTAGTTACCTCGGCTCGAGGTGGAGCTCGGACTACAGACTCTCGGGTGGATCGTCTTCGACTCTAGGAGGCCGCGGAGGTGACCAAGATCCGGATCGATCCTCGGAGCTTGCATGGACGAGGAGTACAGCGGAAAGAAGACCCGAAGGACTTGTTGCATGAGGTATAATCTCCTAAGCATAGTAGATAGAACCTCTTGTTGTTTGTTAGCAATGGTTTAGCAAAGATCCTCAAGCTTTAGTCCATATTACCTTGTGTTAAAATTTTGATTTTTACCTATTCCGCCTCCCCGTAAGCACCGGGGTGGGTAACATGGACTTACAGTGGTATCAGAGCCTCGCTAAACCATTACTAACTTGTTAGCAAAGTGTTAGAAATTCGATCTCCGAAAAAAATCGCAAAACACGTCAAAAATTGCACTTTTCTGTCGATTTTAAAAACTGGTCCAAAACTTTTTCCAGGGACCTTAAAAATACGTGCTGGCTTTTTTAGGAAAACTGTAGAAATTTGGGCGCCTGATTCGCTCAGAAGACCGCGGCCGAGTCAACTCGGCTGCGTACCAAATTTCTTCTGGGGTTCTCTGTGAGTATTTTGTGATTTTTAAGATAGTTTGTTACTGCCCAGATTTTGCTGAGTACTGTGTTGTGCTTGGGGTAGTTTCAAATCAAGTTATCGATCGAAATTCTAAGTACTTTTGCTAATCGGATCTTCTGTGATGTGATATATGTACTGAACGTTCACTAATCGCTATACGTCGATTAGTGGGGGTTGTGCATATCTGTGATCTGTAATGTTGGTTTGTGTATATGAACTTGTTGGATTGTCGTAATGAATATCCGGGGATGTGAGATGAGAGTTTTCATTTTTCATTCAATGTAAAATTTGTAATTTGATGTAATATTATTTTATGGCCACACATACAGGTTGAGCTTGTAGCCGCCATTGTATATTATTTCTTTTACTGTTTTTGCTCCTAGGATAGACCCAAGGTGGGGTACTGAACGTTCACTAATCGCTATACGTCGATTAGTAGGGGTTGTGCATATCTGTGATCTGTAATGTTGGTTTGTGTATATGAACTTGTTGGATTGTCGTGATGAATAGCCGGGGATGTGAGATGAGAGTTTTCATTTTTCATTCAATGTAAAATTTGTAATTTGATGTAATATTATTTTATGGCCACACATCTAGGTTGAGGTTGTAGTTGCCATTGTATATTATTTCTTTTACTGTTTTTGCTCCTACGATAGACCCAAGGTGGGGTGCACAAACTACCGGGTACATTGAAGTGTCGAGTGGCCTACTCACATTGTTGAGGGAGGTTGCTTCACTTCGGATACTTGACGGGTAGTTTGCCGCACCCGTAGGGGTCTAGGGTGGGGTTTGGCTATTCATCGCGACCGTGTAATCCGTCTTTCGTTGCAGGCTCAAACGAAACGCAGATTCCTAGCATATCCAATGTGTTCATCTGTGATCTGGAATAGCTATCATTGCATCTGACGAATGTATATATCTATATATGATATCTAGTAGGCGTTGCTTATTTTGCATCCGCGCTAGTCCAGCCCCCGCTCTGTCGTTAGTTAAGTAACCTAACGGGTGATGACAGGGCCCAGTGGCGAATGCGGATGGCATAAGCGTACGTCATATTTTCGTTGTTTTCTGCAATGGTAGGATTAATTGATGGGACACATTAAATTAATGCAAAGAAAAAAAACCAAAGTTAAATCGTTGGAACAATTTCAAAACCACTCGGTTTTTCCCAAAACAGAAAACTTATAAAAACGCGGAGCTTAAACCACTCCTTTTAAAAGTTATCAGGTTCCTTCGATTATATCAAGTTCACTACGTTCACGGTTTCGCCAAAACCATTCGTAGCCCTCCGTCATTTCAGTTAAATGCTCGGTAGTATTCAAGCTATGTATTTTGACTTTCGCCAAGGCATAGTGATTGGTAGCTACTGAATATTTATCTGTAGCATAGATAGATGCGTTGGTTTGGGACAGTCGTACTACTATTTTTTCCTTCGTCAAGGGTATGTACGGATGAGTTCAAATTAACCTGGATAATGACGGGTAGAACTTGACATGTGACTTATGATATGTTGGCCTTCGTCAAGGTCATAAGAACATGGGGCAAAAATCCACATCGGGAGTTTCTAAGGAAATTGAAACTTGCTAGTGCTGCATACCATTTGGAGTTTGATAATGTTGGTAAGATTCCTTCAGTATTATCTCGCAATGATATTTGGATCCCGATCCTACTGTGAGTATCCGCTACTCCTCGGAAAACTTTTCACTTAACGATCAATACTATAAACCAAGTAGGTGTCTAGAAAGGTGTTAGTGGGGCTACGTCCACAGGGAAAAGAGGTTATTTAATTAAGGAACTTCGTGAAAGCATCGTAAAACCTCCCTCGAAGTACCGACACTGGCCTGGCTGAACGGTTAAGCAAGTATTGTACGGTGAGATTGATCCCGACTAATTCTTCTTTTATGGTTTGAGGAAGAATTCGAGAAACAGTGGGAGCCATCCTGTTTAGATAAACTAAAAACCAATCTAAACTTGTAAGAACATCATGCTAAGTGTTTTATTCTCTCTCTCTTAATTGCAGTGACCCAATGACCAGACATAGGTTACATCTAGATAATAAAATGACTGAATCTGACTGTTATGACTGGCAAAGGTCTGTCCAGATGTCCATTACCCATGACAAGCTGGGACACCTCTTAACTAATCAAATCCCTGCCGTCTCAGGACCAGTTTCCCCTGTCACGGATATTGATATCCGTAAGACATCGGAAAAAGACTGTGAGAATGCCAAGTGCCTCGTGTTGGCCTCAGTTGATGGTGCATACTAGAGGCAGCACGAGAAGAAGGACTTAGTTTCTATCTTCCTCCATAACAAAGATTTATATGGAGAGCAATCTCGTATCGCAAGATATGAGACCTCGAACGAATTGCTTCAAGCGAGGTTAGCTGTTGGGTCATCTGTAGGGGACAACGTCCTTACAGAGACTAGCTATTTTGATGAGCTCACGGACCTGAAGACCACGTTGAAGAACAAGTCAAATACTGACTTGATTCTACGGTCTCTACCCTCTACTTATACCCTGAAGGAAACCAGGGAAGAAGGAGGAAAGGGAAGGGCAAAAGTTTCGGGACTAGATGTAGTGAAAGAGGGACGTTCCTATTGTTACGGGAAAGGACATTAGCAGAAGGATTGCAGGGCTTTGAAAGCCAGTAGCCAGGATTCGAAGCATGTTGTGGCTTCGGCTTCGGGTGTGTTTGTAATAGAAATCTGTATGTCAATTAACCCTACTTCCTGGGTATTGGATACCGGATCAGGATCTCACATCTGTAATTCATTACAGGCTCTGAGAAACCGTAGAGTTATCAGGATAGGTGATATGACTATCAGGGTTGCCAACGGAATGAGCGTGGACACTGAATCCGTAGGGGAATATCACCTTGGATTGACAAGTGGGCAGCTATTGATTCTGCGTAACTGTTTGTATGTACCTAGTATGGCTTGTAATATCATATCTGTATCCATACTTTCTAAGGAAGGATATGATTTTACTTTTGTAAGCAATGTGGTCTACATCCACCTAAATCAAGTTCTGATTGGGTCAGGTATATTAGAAAACAGAATATACTTATTGAATCAAGCTCAGGTTTTCAATGTCCAGAACACACTTAAAAGAAAGTCTCTGGAATTAAATCGGGCTTTCTTATGGCATTGTAGACTGGGTCACATCAATGAGACACGGTTAACAAAGTTACATAAAGAGGGATACTTGAATCCGTTCGAGTATCAGTCTTATGATACTTGTGAATCTTGTCTCATGGGAAAGATGACAAAGACTTCGTTCACTGGACACGGAGTAAGAGCGAGCGAGCTCTTGGGACTCATACACAGTGACGTGTGTGGTCCAAAGTCTACACATGCGCGAAGTGGTTATTCATACTTCATTACTTTTACGGATGATTTCTCTAGGTATGGACATGTCTTCCTGATGAAGCATAAATTCGAGCCCTTTGAGAAATTTCGGGAATACAAGAATGAAGTTGAAAAACAAACAGGCAAGAGTATCAAGACACTGAGCTCTGATCGAGGTAGTGAATACTTGAGTGCCGAGTTTCTGGACTACTTAAAAGAGAATGGAATTCTCTCTCAGCTTACTCCTCCATACACACCACAACACAATGGTGTATCTGAAAGGCGGAATCGAACCCTATTGGATATGGTTCGTTCCATGATGAGTAAGGCTGAGTTACCGCGATCCTTCTGGGGTTATGCACTAGAATCAGCTGCATATCTTTTGAACAAGGTTCCCACCAAGACAGTGCCTACCACACCATATCAGATGTAGTGTGGGAAGAAACCCCATCTTCAATATCTGAAGATATAGGGATGTCCAGCTTTTGTTAAAAAGCAGCATGCAGACAAACTCGAGACACGCTCAGTACTGTGTAAGTTTGTGGGATACCCAAAGAACTCCAGGGGGTATCTTTTCTATTACGCAGAGGAACAAAAGGTTTTTGTTTCTCGTCATGCCCACTTTCTGGAACATCAGTTTTTAGAAAAAGGAACAAGTGGGAGCGCAGTAGAACTGGAAGAAATTCCAGAGGTACAAGCTATTACTGAAAGCTTGGTAGAACCAGAAGTTTCAGGAGAACCGGACATCCCAGCGCCACTCCGCAGGAGTAGTAGGCAGTCTCATCCGCCCGAGAGATACTACGGTTTTCTCATAGATGGGGATCGAGAGGATTGCGTCATTGAAAATGATGAGCCTACTAGCTTCCAACAAGCCATTCAGACCGGTGACTCGATAAAATGGCTGGATGCAATGCGGACCGAGATGGAGTCCATGTACACCAACATAGTTTGGACTTTGGACATTGCTCCAGAAGGGATAAAACCCGTAGGCTGCAAATGGATTTTCAGAAAGAAGATTGGTGTAGATGGGCAGGTTGAAACCAATAAAGCTAGACTTGTTGCTAAGGGTTTTCGTCAAAGACCTGGTTTGGACTATGACGAAACCTTTTCTCCAGTGGCTATGCTCAAATCCATTTGGATCCTTCTTGCCATTGCTGCCTTCCACGATTATGAGATCTGGCAGATGGATGTGAAGACGGCTTTTCTAAATGGAAATTTGGAAGAGTACGTCTATATGGATCAGCCGGAGGGTTTCATTCAGAGTGGGAGCAGCGGTAAAGCGTGCAAGTTGCTTAAGTCCATTTATGGACTGAAACAGGCATCGCGGAGCTGGAACATCTGCTTTGATGATACTGTCAAAGAATTCGACTTTATCAAAAATTCGGATGAACCATGCATTTACAGTAAGATTGTAAGGAGAACTGTGGTATTCCTCGTCTTGTACGTGGATGATATTCTCCTAATAGAAAATGACATTCCTATGCTACAGTCAGTCAAAGGATTCTTGTCACAGAGGTTCTCCATGAAGGACCTGGGCGATGCCAACTACATTCTGGGGATCCAGATCTATCGTGATAGATCTAAGAGGATGTTGGGACTTTCGCAGTCCAGGTACATCGACACCATACTGAAACGATTAAGTATGGAAGATTCAAAGCGCGGTAATCTACCGGCTTGTCACGGAATCACCCTCTCCAAAGAGATATCTCCCAAGACTGATTTGGAAAGGGCTCGCATGTCATCTATACCCTATGCATCTGCGGTAGGCTCTATAATGTATGCAATGTTGTGTACCAGACCAGATGTAGCATACGCATTAAGCGTTGTAAGCCGGTATTAGTCGGACCCAGGGGAGAAACACTGGATAGCAGTAAAGAACATTCTCAAGTACCTGAGAAGGACTAAGGAGATGTTCTTGGTGTATGGCGGAAAAGACCTCTAGATCGAGGCCTTTGCTAACTCCAGCTTCCAGAGTGACAAGGATGACTCCAAGTCCATGTCGGGTTATGTCTTTACCCTCAATGGAGGGGCGGTTTGCTGGAAGAGCTCCAAGCAGGAAACCGTTGCTGACTCAACTATGGAAACGGAGTACATAGCTGCTTGCGATGCCGCAAAGGAAGCTGTCTGGATGAAGAAGTTCCTCACGGAGCTTCAGGTGGTTCCTACCATTGTTGATCCAATACCGCTGTATTGTGACAACAACGGCGCTATAGCTTTAGCGAAGGAACCCAGGTCCCATCAGAAGTCCAGACACATTTTGAGGCGGTACCACCTGATCAGGGAGATCGTAGATCGCCGGGAGATCGAGGTGAGGAGAGTAGATTCGGAGAATAACACTGCAGATCCACTCACGAAGGCCATACCCCAGACTCAGTTCGAACGGCTGATCGAGATGATAGGTCTTCAATACGCCAGTACATGGCCCTAGTGCAAGTGGGAGATTGTTAGTGTATATGCCCTAGAGGCCATTACTATATCATACTGTATCATATTAGTGTATATGCCCTAGTGCCAGTACATGGCCCTAGTGCAAGTGGGAGAATAACACTGCATCCTTCTGTACCAAGCTACAAACAACGGCGTTAAACAATATTCCATAATATTCAACAACATAATACTTTAGAAAATACTGCTACTCTGCCATTCTCATTCTTCTTTTCTTTGGGACTTATCGAGCGACCTGTTCGCTGACGACATTCTATTTCTTTCTTCTTTGAATGTCGTCAGGTGCGTTGGACCAAGTTGAGACCGAGCCCACAAGTGAAGATTTGGAGCAGTTCCAAGAAGACCCAGAGCTCTAGATAATTGTACTTTGTTCTTTCCAGTATTTCCTTTTATTATTATGCCACTGTTTAAGCATTGCTTTTCCATTCCAGTTGTATTTTCATTTCATGCATTGTACAAAAAATGATATTAATAAAAGTTGCTGTTATTTCAATATCATTTGTCTCTTGTGATTATTTTATATTGCTTAGTTACGCTTAGCGTATGTACTTCTGAGTACATACGTAGCGGGCCTCGTCACGTCCACTTCGCCATACACTGGGAAGCGGGGCGTGACAGGTTTTGTTGGTGGCCCATGCAGGTCCGAGCTGTGTGAATCCCTGTCATGCAGTTCTGGTCTGCGTGAACAACCTAAGCAATATAACACAAGAAACAACAGCTAAAACATTCTTTACAATTCATGTTCTTTGAATCTTACAAGTCTTTATTCCTTGAATCTTATCATTTCATGTATTTGAATCTGTCCTAATCCAAATTTTTCTTCAGGGTTATGGATTCCCCGAACAATTCCCCGAACAACACCAGCACCAACGCCAACAATACCCCTTCAGCACTACCTCTCACTCCAGTTGTTTCCACACCATACACTGAGCAAACCATGCTATTCGATGTGATCCGCAGTCTGCTAGAGGGACAGCAACAACTTCTGAGTCGTCCTGAGGCAGATGCACCGGGAATAAAACAATTCAGAGCTTTGCACCCAAAGCAATTCTCGGGGAAAGGAAGCCCTCTCGAAGCAGAAGAATGGGCACAAAGTATTGAAGACGATCTGGCAGCAGCTCAAGTGCCAGATAATGCTTGGGTCCGTGTAGCGAAGCTACAGCTCACGGATAACGCTCGTAATTGGTGGAAGGCGGAAGAAACCCGTCTGGCACAGCCGATTGAATGGAAAACATTTCGCGAGAAGTTTGACGCGAAATATTTCCCTGTGACCGCCAGGTTCGCTATGGAGCAGCAATTTATTCATCTACAGCAAGGATCAATGTGGGAAAAATCAGTAGATGAATATGATGCTGAGTTCACTATGTTGAGCCGATTCGCGGCACACCTGATACCGACGGACGAGATCAGAGCCCGTCGTTTTCAGCAAGGTTTGGACACCGAGATCAAGGCTGCTCTAGCCACCGGAAAGTTTTTGACTCATGAGGAAGCCCTTGAAGCTGCCCGCAGTTACGAGGCAGTGATAAAAGAGAGGGGAAGACCTCACTCTGTAGGAGTCAAGCGCCCTGCCAACCAGATGGCAGGTGGAGCCATGTCCAGACCACCCTTCGTGCCAAGGCGACCCGGAGTACCAACTCATCGTTCTAGCCCAGCCTTTTGCACCTACTGCAAGAGAAAGGGGCATATGATGAAGGATTGCCGTCGAGCCAACCGCCTTTGCTTGATCTGCGGTTCAGCCACTCATGATATTGGATCTTGTCCTCAAAGGCAGAACTCGGTTGTTGCATCCCGGCCAGCAAATACTTATCAGCAGCGACCAGCTCTTCCGGCACCTGCTACCAGACTTGCACTGCCTGCACCACCTAGGGGACCACAAGCTGCACCACCTCCTCGACAGTTCCATCAAGCACAAAGGAACGTTCAGAGGAATGCTCCTCAGGCCAGGAGGAATGTGCCGAAGCGCCAGGCGTTCATGATGTCTGTTGAAGAAGATGAGGCCACTGGCCAAGTCATTACTGGTAAACCTACTTTCTCAAATTTATCTTTTAGTTTTGTTTACCTACACACTTTCCCTATACCTAAAACCTATCCCATATACCTTAGGTACAATCCTAGTAGCTTCACTACCTGCACTTGCACTGTTTGATACTGGGGCATCCCACTGCTTTATGTCGCAACGGTTTGTCCGAACCCATGCGATTCCAGTCTCACCGCTTGTATCCAGCTGGAACGTCAGTTCTGGAAATGGTGTTCTAAAGGCAACTATGGGATACAGCATGTGTCCAGTCATCGTCTGCAGTCGAGAGTTTTACGCCGACTTCAAAGTACTGGACATACCAAACTTCGATGTGGTTCTAGGAATGGACTGGCTTGGAACCTTTTATGCTACCATCGACTGTCGTCAAAGGAGGGTAGTATTTGAGATTCCAGATCATCCGGTCTTCTATTTCAAGAGTGGAGATCGTACACTAGAACCAAGCACTTACAAAGCAAAGCCAAGGGAAGCAGTAGTTGCAGCAGCTCATGCAGAAGAAGAAACAAGACCGGAGGTAGTTCGAGAGTTCGATGATGTATTCCCTGACAATATATCAGGTTTGCCTCCTGATCGAGCTCTTGAATTCAGTATTGACTTAGTACCAGGATCACAACCAGTAATCAAAGCACCCTATAGACTAAGTCCGGAAGGATTGAAGGAAGTACGAACACAGTTGGACGAATTACTGGCGAAAGGATGGATTCGTCCCAGCACTTCAAGTTGGGGAGCACCTGTACTGTTGGTGAAGAAGAAGGAAGGTTCATACAGAATGTGCATCGACTATAGGGCCTTGAACGAAGTTACTATAAAGAACAAGTATCCACTCCCGCGCATCGACGATTTATTCGATCAGCTAAGTGGATCTTGTGTCTTCTCTAAACTAGATCTTCGTTCAGGATATCATCAAGTGAAGATCAAGGAGGCTGATATTCACAAAACAGCTTTCAGAACTCGTTATGGACATTACGAATTTCTAGTAATGCCATTTGGAGTGACCAATGCACCAGCAATCTTCATGAACCTTATGAACCAAGTTTTCCGGGAGTATTTAGACAGGTTCGTTGTCATCTTCATCGACGACATCCTGGTATATTCTAAGAATCGGAAAGAGCATGCGGAGCACTTACGAATTGTCCTGGAAACACTTCGACAACATAAGCTTTATGCCAAGTACAGCAAGTGCGAGTTTTGGCTAAAACAAGTTGGTTTTCTTGGACACATCGTATCAGGAGAAGGGATTTCTGTGGATCCAGCAAAAGTTTCAGCAGTCAGCGAATGGCCTACACCAAAATCAGTGAAGGATATTCGGAGTTTCTTGGATTTAGCTGGATATTACAGAAGATTCATTGAAGGCTTTTCGAAGATAGCAACACCCCTGACCAAGCTCACACGAAAAGATAAGGAATTTGTGTGGTCAGAAGCATGCGAGCAAGCTTTCGTAGAACTCAAGTCAAGACTGACATCTGCACCTATTCTCGTCATACCGGATCAATCTGGAGGATTCGAAGTGCATTGCGATGCATCCGGTAAGGGATTAGGATGTGTTCTACATCAGCACGGTAAGGTTGTGGCTTATGCTTCAAGACAACTGAAGACTCATGAGCGCAATTATCCGACGCATGATCTAGAGTTGGCAGCTGTTATTTTTGCTCTCAAGATTTGGCGCCACTACTTAATTGGTGAACGAGTGAACATCTACACAGATCATAAAAGTCTGAAGTATGTGTTTACTCAGAAGGAATTGAATATGCGGCAGAGAAGATGGTTAGAACTTATGGCGGACTTCGACATCAATTTGCAATATCATCCAGGAAAGGTGAACGTAGTACCTGATGCTCTTAGTCGCCAACCATTAGCAATGAATCTCACCGCACAGTGGAAGCTTCAGCAAGACCTACATCAGATGGAGATCGAACTAGTCATGCCAGGTGATGTTTCAAATTTGATGAATCTACAAGTTCAATCAACTATTGTCAATCAGATCAAAGCAGCTCAAGCCAGCGATGCTAAGTTGCAAAAGATCAGAGAACAAGTGGAGAATGGACTCAGAACAGATTTAATCATCCATGAAGACGGATCTTTGAGATACGGCAGCAGATTGTGTGTACCAAAAGGTCCTGTTCGGGAAGAGTTAATGAAAGAAGCTCACAACTCTCCCTATTCAGTACATCCTGGAGGTACCAAAATGTACAAAGATCTACGTCAGAATTATTGGTGGCATGGAATGAAGAGTGAAGTAGCCAGGAGTGTCGCAAAATGTTTGGTGTGTCAGCAGGTAAAGGATGAACATCATAGGACAGCTGGACTACTTCAACCGTTACCAATCCCAGAATGGAAGTGGCAGCACATCACGATGGACTTTGTAACTGCTCTTCCTCGCAGCACAAAGGGTAACGATGCGATTTGGGTCATTGTGGATCGACTCACAAAGTCGGCTCACTTCATCCCATTTCGAGTTGGCCAATCAACTGAGACATTAGCAAAGAAGTACATGGAGGTAATAATCTATTTTAGATTTAAAAACTCTTCATAATGTACTTTCTCTGATATCCATGAACTCATACAGGAAATTGTGAGACTTCATGGAGTACCGGTCTGCATTGTCTCCGATCGTGACACCAGGTTCCGATCATAATTTTGGCAGAGTCTGCAAGCTAGCTTGGGAACAAGTCTGAACTTCAGCACGGCTTATCATCCACAAACAGATGGTCAGTCGGAACGAACTATTCAGATCTTGGAGGATATGCTCAGAGCATGTATGCTCGACTTCAAAGGATCATGGGAAGATCACTTGCATCTTGTGGAGTTCGCGTACAACAACAGCTACCAAGCAAGCATAGGAATGGCACCTTTTGCAACATTATATTGAAGGAAGTGTCGATCGCCATTAAGTTGGGACGACATCGGAGATAGGGAACTCCTTGGACCAGAGATGATAGTAGTGACCGTTGATGTGGTTCGTACTATCAGAGAAAGAATACGCATAGCCCAAGATAGACAGAAACATTGGGCTGATGCGAAGAGACGACACTTGGAGTTCCAGCCAGGAGATCATGTATTCTTGAAGATATCTCCGAACCGCGGAGTGATCAGATTTGGGAGACGGGGAAAGTTGAGTCCGAGATACATTGGACCGTTCGATATACTCGAACGAGTCGGTGAAGTGGCATACCGATTAGCGCTTCCACCTTCATTGGAAGGAGTGCATAACGTGTTCCGCATATCTCAACTCAGAAGGTATGTGAGCGACCCCAGCCATGTACTTGATCATTTCAGAGCTCACGATACAGCCCGATTTGTCTTGTGAGCAGCAACCTGTGGAGATCCTGGACAGGAAAGTGAAGACACTTCGGAACAAAGAAGTTAATTTGGTCCGGGTAATGTGGAGGAAAGACACTCCAGGAGAATCCACGTGGGAGAGGGAAGATGAGATGCGTGCAAGATATCCGCACCTTTTTATAAACCAGTCCTCAAATAAAAGTTGTAAATTTCGAGGACGAAATTTTTGTAAGGATGGTAGATTGTAACAACTCCAATTTTGTATACCAAAAATTTGCTTTAAAAATAGTGTACAATTGGAGTATTGTTGTTGTTGGAAACAACTTAAATATTTAATTCCTTACAATAATTACAAGAAGGAGCTTGTAGCTCATTGGTAAGACCTTGCATTGCTGAACCAAGCCACCAGAGTTCGAATCCCATACCCCACATTATTTTTAATATGGATTTTTTAAAAAACCTTTAGAATACCAAGAGTTTACACGTGCATATCTCATAAAAACCCCACTACACCCAAAGATGTAACACTTGCAGAGGGTAGATGAACCGTCGGGGGAGATCCAGGTCACCGGAATCGGTCGGGAATCGGCCAACTCGGCCTTGACTCGACCGACTCAGTGATCCGACCGAGTCACGGCCGAGTCACCCCCGATTCGGCCGATTCCGGCGAGGGTCACAACATGAAAGTTGTGTCTTTTGGTATTCCCTACGCACCTGCAAAGTTTCAGCC
The DNA here is from genome assembly GCA_030015575.1 of Agapanthus africanus. NCBI lineage: Eukaryota > Viridiplantae > Streptophyta > Magnoliopsida > Asparagales > Amaryllidaceae > Agapanthus > Agapanthus africanus. The sequence continues at coordinate 256,519,418 of JASDDO010000006.1, read as the reverse complement.
CCATACCACATTCAGAGCTCTTTAAAACCCCCAATTACTCCACTTTTAATACATTTTTATTACATTTTATCATATTTTTATTTTTAACTTTTCATCTACCCTAACCCTAGCCTAACCCTATATATACCAACCCTACACACTACCCTCTCACCCTCCAAAATCTTGAGCCACTCTCTCAAAAGTTTCCACAAGAGGTGTGCTTCGAAATCGAGTTCCCGGCGAAGCTCTGACGGATTTCCGACGACGCGTTTTGGAGCAACCGGCGACGTAATCACCCCTCGGCCTTCCTCCCTAGTTCTCTTTACTCTTTAGAAGAGTTTAAACCTGTAAGTCCCACCTCTTCTACCTTCTTTTTCTTTAATGTAAAAATACGAATTTCTGGAACCCGACGGAAATCGGACAAACCGATTTCCGATTCGATTTTTCTTTAAAATTCCACTTGTCACCTAATACATATTATCTATCCATATGCATGTTGACTATTAATCACCCTTAAACCAATTTAATCACACTTTTCCACATGAAATGATAAGTTCTTTACAAAACCGTATTTCTTTCATTAAAATACCATGAAGTTCATTTTTCTTAATGTAATCAAGTACCTCACTCCTAAACATGTTTATTGTGATAACTAAACTTGTTTCAATCAATTTGAATAAAATTTCACACATGAAATTATAACGTTTACGAATACCGTATTCTTGCACTTTAATACCTTTAGGTTTAACATAGCTTATTTCACCTTTAAACTTCACCAAAACCTAATATAAGTCACGGGGTAATGACCTACCCTTACACACACTCAATATAACCCTAAATGATAAATATCAAAAATACAGAATACGAAATTACAGGACTTTTCACTAAAATACCATAACCTTTATAACCTTTAGTTAAATCTTTAAATTGTAAACTTTTCTAAATAAAATCTTATATAAAATGAAAGCACGATTAGTCATGGACATCGATCGTTTATCTAAACTGTCTTGTGGGTCTAGGCAAGTGTGTCTAAGGCTAGTGGTTTTTAATTAGGCCCACGACTGTGGTTCCTTCCCACTTACCTGGCACTTATCTGGCCGCAATTGACGGTGAAGAGGCGATTTGAGGCTTCTAATGACTCATAGTTTAGACCATAGAAATAGGCTAGTTGGCTTAGGAAACCCTAATAACTAAAATACGGAAACTATACTCTTTTGCAAATAAACACCCTATATTTATAAAACCGTTTTTCCTAAATGAAAAGTATTTATAAAACCTAAGCAAAGTGCCGCTACAACCCATCTTTGGGGAACCTGTTAGGGATAGTACGGTTCATCATGCACCCGCAGGCTAGTAGTGCGAGATTCAGACCTCCGCAAGGAGCATTCGGTCTCGAAAGGTTTAAAATACGATATTTAAGGAACGTGAGACTTTTTGTAAATAAAATATTCATATAAAAGAAAATTATTTATGTGTTTAATTATATATAATTATCATTTAAACACCTATTTTGTTATAAAATAAAGTTTTCACTTTTTCCTAAAATTCAAGATTAAAAGTTACATTAAAATACCACGAATTTCAAATAAACAATTAATTCTTCTATTAGGATATATTCACTAGAATAACACAAATAAAATTCACATTCATTATAATAATAAAGATGATTATTAAATACTTGAGGTATATTTTGAAAACTATACAAAAGTACTTTTTACATAAAACCCCCTCAAGTTTCACAAATTACAATAAGGCTCCTAACTAATATTGAACTTCAAATTATCTTTCTTTTAGTCTGACTCGGGTTGGAGTCTGACTAATTCTGACTTGAATATAATTCAAGTCAACCTATATTCAATCATATTTCAATACAAATTTGAATACAAGAATCCCTGAATCCAGTTAACAATATATTCATTTTGACTGAATCAAACCATGGATATTCATCCATTATCCTGTTATTCCATTTTCCTGATTATACATTTACAACATGTTTACTGATATCATAGTTTTGGTCAGTCATCCAGTTTACATATTCCAATACTACAACACTGTTAAAACACTACGGGGTTTAAAGGGGTAGATTGGTACGGAAGGTGTTAAAGGTGGCACGGGGTGGTCAGATTAAGACACCTAACATGAATACTGTTGCTGTTGTACCGTGGTATAACGGTTCCTTGTACTCTCCATTTGCCATGATTTCTAGCATATAGAGATCCCCCTCGTATACACTGGCATCCTTCTGTACCAAGCTACAAACAACGGCGTTAAACAATATTCCATAATATTCAACAACATAATACTTTAGAAAATACTGCTACTCTGCCATTCTCATTCTTCTTTTGTTTGGGACTTATCGAGCGACCTGTTCGCTGACGACATTCTATTTCTTTCTTCTTTGAATGTCGTCAGGTGCGTTGGACCAAGTTGAGACCGAGCCCACAAGTGAAGATTTGGAGCGGTTCCAAGAAGACCCAGAGCTCTAGATAATTGTACTTTGTTCTTTCCAGTATTTCCTTTTATTATTATGCCACTGTTTAGGCATTGCTTTTCCATTCCAGTTGCATTTTCATTTCATGCATTGTACAAAGAATGATATTAATAAAAGTTGCTATTATTTCAATATCATTTGTCTCTTGTGATTAATTTATATTGCTTAGTTACGCTTAGCGTATGTACTTCTGAGTACATACGTAGCGGGCCTCGTCACGTCCACTTCGCCGTACACTGGGAATCGGGGCGTGACAGGTTTTGTTGGTGGCCCATGCAGGTCCGAGCTGTGTGAATCCCTGTCATGCAGTTCTGGTCTGCGTGAACAACCTAAGCAATATAACACAAGAAACAACAGCTAAAACATTCTTTACAATTCATGTTCTTTGAATCTTACAAGTCTTTATTCCTTGAATCTTATCATTTCATGTATTTGAATCTGTCCTAATCCAAATTTTTCTTCAGGGTTATGGATTCCCCGAACAATTCCCCGAACAACACCAGCACCAACGCCAACAATACCCCTTCAGCACTACCTCTCACTCCAGTTGTTTCCGCACCATACACTGAGCAAACCATGCTATTCGATGCGATCCGCAGTCTGCTAGAGGGACAGCAACAACTTCTGAGTCGTCCTGAGGCAGATGCACCGGGAATAAAACAATTCAGAGCTTTGCACCCAAAGCAATTCTCGGGTAAAGGAAGCCCTCTCGAAGTAGAAGAATGGGCACAAAGTATTGAAGACGTTCTGGCAGCAGCTCAAGTGCCAGATAATGCTTGGGTCCGTGTAGCGAAGCTACAGCTCACGGATAACGCTCGTAATTGGTGGTAGACGGAAGAAACCCGTCTGGCACAGCCGATTGAATGGAAAACATTTCGCGAGAAGTTTGACGCGAAATATTTCCCAGTGACCGCCAGGTTCGCTATGGAGCAGCAATTTATTCATCTACAGCAAGGATCAATGTGGGAGAAATCAGTAGATGAATATGATGCTGAGTTCACTATGTTGAGCCGATTCGCGGCACACCTGATACCGACGGACGAGATCAGAGCCCGTCGTTTTCAGCAAGGTTTGGACACCGAGATCAAGGCTGCTCTAGCCACCGGAAAGTTTTTGACTCATGAGGAAGCCCTTGAAGCTGCCCGCAGTTACGAGGCAGTGATAAAAGAGAGGGGAAGACCTCACTCTGTAGGAGTCAAGCGCCCTGCCAACCAAATGGCAGGTGGAGCCATGTCCAGACCACCCTTCGTGCCAAGGCGACCCGGAGTACCAACTCATCGTCCTAGCCCAGCCTTTTGCACCTACTGCAAGAGAAAGGGGCATATGATGAAGGATTGCCGTCGAGCCAACCGCCTTTGCTTGATCAGCGGTTCAGCCACTCATGATATTGGATCTTGTCCTCAAAGGCAGAACTCGGTTGTTGCATCCCGGCCAGCAAATACTTATCAGCAGCGACCAGCTCTTCCGGCACCTGCTACCAGACTTGCACTGCCTGCACCACCTAGGGGACCACAAGCTGCACCACCTCCTCGACAGTTCCATCAAGCACAAAGGAACGTTCAGAGGAATGCTCCTCAGGCCAGGAGGAATGTGCCGAAGCGCCAGGCGTTCATGATGTCTGTTGAAGAAGCTGAGGCCACTGGCCAAGTCATTACTGGTAAACCTACTTTCTCAAATTTATCTTTTAGTTTTGTTTACCTACACACTTTCCCTATACCTAAAACCTATCCCATATACCTTAGGTACAATCCTAGTAGCTTCACTACCTGCACTTGCACTGTTTGATACTGGGGCATCCCACTGCTTTATGTCGCAACGGTTTGTCCGAACCCATGCGATTCCAGTCTCACCGCTTGTATCCAGCTGGAACGTCAGTTCTGGAAATGGTGTTCTAAAGGCAACTATGGGATACAGCATGTGTCCAGTCATCGTTTGCAGTCGAGAGTTTTACGCCGACTTCAAAGTACTGGACATACCAAACTTCGATGTGGTTCTAGGAATGGACTGGCTTGGAACCTTTTATGCTACCATCGACTGTCGTCAAAGGAGGGTAGTATTTGAGATTCCAGATCATCCGGTCTTCTATTTCAAGAGTGGAGATCGTACACTAGAACCAAGCACTTACAAAGCAAAGCCAAGGGAAGCAGTAGTTGCAGCAGCTCATGCAGAAGAAGAAACAAGACCGGAGGTAGTTCGAGAGTTCGATGATGTATTCCCTGACGATATATCAGGTTTGCCTCCTGATCGAGCTCTTGAATTCAGTATTGACTTAGTACCAGGAGCACAACCAGTAATCAAAGCACCCTATAGACTAAGTCCGGAAGGATTGAAGGAAGTACGAACACAGTTGGACGAATTACTGGCGAAAGGATGGATTCGTCCCAGCACTTCAAGTTGGGGAGCACCTGTACTGTTGGTGAAGAAGAAGGAAGGTTCATACAGAATGTGCATCGACTATAGGGCCTTGAACGAAGTTACTATAAAGAACAAGTATCCACTCCCGCGCATCGACGATTTATTCGATCAGCTAAGTGGATCTTGTGTCTTCTCTAAACTAGATCTTCGTTCAGGATATCATCAAGTGAAGGTCAAGGAGGCTGATATTCACAAAACAGCTTTCAGAACTCGTTATGGACATTACGAATTTCTAGTAATGCCATTTGGAGTGACCAATGCACCAGCAATCTTCATGAACCTTATGAACCAAGTTTTCCGGGAGTATTTAGACAAGTTCGTTGTCATCTTCATCGACGACATCCTGGTATATTCTAAGAATCGGAAAGAGCATGCGGAGCACTTACGAATTGTCCTGGAAACACTTCGACAACATAAGCTTTATGCCAAGTACAGCAAGTGCGAGTTTTGACTAAAACAAGTTGGTTTTCTTGGACACATCGTATCAGGAGAAGGGATTTCTGTGGATCCAGCAAAAGTTTCAGCAGTCAGCGAATGGCCTACACCAAAATCAGTGAAGGATATTCGGAGTTTCTTGGGTTTAGCTGGATATTACAGAAGATTCATTGAAGGCTTTTCGAAGATAGCAACATCCCTGACCAAGCTCACACGAAAAGATAAGGAATTTGTGTGGTCAGAAGCATGCGAGCAAGCTTTCGTAGAACTCAAGTCAAGACTGACATCTGCACCTATTCTCGTCATACCGGATCAATCTGGAGGATTCGAAGTGCATTGCGATGCATCCGGTAAGGGATTAGGATGTATTCTACATCAGCACGGTAAGGTTGTGGCTTATGCTTCAAGACAACTGAAGACTCATGAGCGCAATTATCCGACGCATGATCTAGAGTTGGCAGCTGTTATTTTTGCTCTCAAGATTTGGCGCCACTACTTACTTGGTGAACGAGTGAACATCTACACAGATCACAAAAGTCTGAAGTATGTGTTTACTCAGAAGGAATTGAATATGCGGCAGAGAAGATGATTAGAACTTATGGCGGACTTCGACATCAATTTGCAATATCATCCAGGAAAGGTGAACGTAGTACCTGATGCTCTTAGTCGCCAACCATTAGCAATGAATCTCACCGCACAGTGGAAGCTTCTGCAAGACCTACATCAGATGGAGATCGAACTAGTCATGCCAGGTGATGTTTCAAATTTGATGAATCTACAAGTTCAATCAACTATTATCAATCAGATCAAAGCAGCTCAAGCCAGCGATGCTAAGTTGCAAAAGATCAGAGAACAAGTGGAGAATGGACTCAGTACAGATTTCATCATCCATGAAGACGGATCTTTGAGATACGGCAGCAGATTGTGTGTACCAAAAGGTCCTGTTCGGGAAGAGTTAATGAAAGAAGCTCACAGCTCTCCCTATTCAGTACATCCTGGAGATACCAAAATGTACAAAGATCTACGTCAGAATTATTGGTGGCATGGAATGAAGCGTGAAGTAGCCAGGAGTGTCGCAAAATGTTTGGTGTGTCAGCAGGTAAAGGCTGAACATCATAGGACAGCTGGACTACTTCAACCGTTACCAATCCCAGAATGGAAGTGGCAGCACATCACGATGGACTTTGTAACTGCTCTTCCTCGCAGCACAAAGGGTAACGATGCGATTTGGGTCATTGTGGATCGACTCACAAAGTCGGCTCACTTCATCCCATTTCGAGTTGGCCAATCAACTGAGACATTAGCAAAGAAGTACATGGAGGTAATAATCTATTTTAGATTTAAAAACTCTTCATAATGTACTATCTCTGATACCCATGAACTCATATAGGAAATTGTGAGACTTCATGGAGTACCGGTCTGCATTGTCTCCGATCGTGACACCAGGTTCCGATCACAATTTTGGCAGAGTCTGCAAGCTAGCATGGGAACAAGTCTGAACTTCAGCACGGCTTATCATCCACAAACAGATGGTCAGTCGGAACGAACTATTCAGATCTTGGAGGATATGCTCAGAGCATGTATGCTCGACTTCAAAGGATCGTGGGAAGATCACTTGCATCTTGTGGAGTTCGCGTACAACAACAGCTACCAAGCAAGCATAGGAATGGCACCTTTTGCAGCATTATATGGAAGGAAGTGTCGATCGCCATTAAGTTGGGACGACATCGGAGATAGGGAACTCCTTGGACCAGAGATGATAGTAGCGACCGTTGATGTGGTTCGTACTATTAGAGAAAGAATACGCATAGCCCAAGATAGACAGAAACACTGATGCGAAGAGACGACACTTGGAGTTCCAGCCAGGAGATTATGTATTCTTGAAGATATCTCCGAACCGCGGAGTGGTCAGATTTGGGAGACGGGGAAAGTTGAGTCCGAGATACATTGGACCGTTCGATATACTCGAACGAATCGGTGAAGTGGCATACCGATTAGCGCTTCCACCTTCATTGGAAGGAGTGCATAACGTGTTCCTCATATCTCAACTCAGAAGGTATGTGAGTGACCCCGGCCATGTACTTGATCATTCAGAGCTCACGATACAGCCCGATTTGTCTTGTGAGCAGCAACCTGTGGAGATCCTGGACAGGAAAGTGAAGACACTTCGGAACAAAGAAGTTAATTTGGTCCGGGTAATGTGGAGGAAAGACACTCCAGGAGAATCCACGTGGGAGAGGGAAGATGAGATGCGTGCAAGATATCCGCACCTTTTTATAAACTAGTCCTCAAATAAAAGTTGTAAATTTCGAGGACGAAATTTTTATAAGGAGGGTAGATTGTAACAACTCCAATTTTGTATACCAAAAATTTGCTTTAAAAATAGTGTACAATTGGAGTATTGTTGTTGCTGGAAACAACTTAAATATTTAATTCCTTACAATAATTACAAGAAGGAGCTTGTAGCTCATTGGTAAGACCTTGCATTGCTGAACCAAGCCACCAGAGTTCGAATCCCATACCCCACATTATTTTTAATATGGATTTTTTAAAAACCTTTAGAATACCAAGAGTTTACACGTGCATATCTCACAAAAACCCCACTACACCCAAAGATGTAACACTTGCAGAGGGTAGATGAACCGTCGGGGGAGATCCAGGTCACCGGAATCGGTCGGGAATCGGCCAACTCGGCCTTGACTCGGCCGACTCAGTGATCCGACCGAGTCACGGCCGAGTCACCCCCGATTCGGCCGATTCCGGCGAGGGTCACAACATGAAAGTTGTGTCTTTTGGTATTCCCTACGCACCTGCAAAGTTTCAGCCTCATACCACTTCCAGAGCTCTTTAAAACCCCCAATTACTCCACTTATAATACATTTTTATTACATTTTATCATATTTTTATTTTTAACTTTTCATCTACCCTAACCCTAGCCTAACCCTATAAATACCAACCCTACACACTACCCTCTCACCCCCCAAAATCTTGAGCCACTCTCTCAAAAGTTTCCACAAGAGGTGTGCTTCGAAATCGAGTTCCCGGCGAAGCTCTGACGGATTTCCGACGACGCGTTTTGGAGCAACCGGCGACGTAATCACCCCTCGGCCTTCCTCCCTAGTTCTCTTTACTCTTTAGAAGAGTTTAAACCTGTAAGTCCCACCTCTTCTACCTTCTTTTTCTTTAATGTAAAAATACGAATTTCTGGAACCCGACGGAAATCGGACAAACCGATTTCCGATTCGATTTTTCTTTAAAATTCCACTTGTCACCTAATACATATTATCTACCCATATGCATGTTGACTATTAATCACCCTTAAACCAATTTAATCACACTTTTCCACATGAAATGATAAGTTCTTTACAAAACCGTATTTCTTTCATTAAAATACCATGAAGTTCATTTTTCTTAATGTAATCAAGTACCTCACTCCTAAACATGTTTATTGTGATAACTAAACTTGTTTCAATCAATTTGAATGAAATTTCACACATGAAATGATAACGTTTACGAATACCGTATTCTTGCACTTTAATACCTTTAGGTTTAACATAGCTTATTTCACCTTTAAACTTCACCAAAACCTAATATAAGTCACGGGTTAATGACCTACCCTTACACACACTCAATATAACCCTAAATGATAAATATCAAAAATACAGAATACGAAATTACAGGACTTTTCACTAAAATACCATAACCTTTATAATCTTTAGTTAAATCTTTAAATTGTAAACTTTTCTAAATAAAATCTTATATAAAATGAAAGCACGATTAGTCATGGACATCGATCGTTTATCTAAACTGTCTTGTGGGTCTAGGCAAGTGTGTCTAAGGCTAGTGGTTTTTAATTAGGCCCACGACTGTGGTTCCTTCCCACTTACCTGGCACTTATCTGGCCGCAATTGACGGTGAAGAGGCGATTTGAGGCTTCTAATGACTCATCGTTTAGACCATAGAAATAGGCTAGTTGACTTAGGAAACCCTAATAACTAAAATACGGAAACTATACTCTTTTGCAAATAAACACCCTATATTTATAAAACCGTTTTTCCTAAATGAAAAGTATTTATAAAACCTAAGCAAAGTGCCGCTACAACCCATCTTTGGGGAACCTGTTAGGGATAGTACGGTTCATCGTGCACCCGCAGGCTAGTAGTGCGAGATTCAGACCTCCGCAAGGAGCATTCGGTCTCGAAAGGTTTAAAATACGATATTTAAGGAACGTGAGACTTTTTGTAAATAAAATATTCATATAAAAGAAAATTATTTATGTGTTTAATTATATATAATTATCATTTAAACACCTATTTTGTTATAAAATAAAGTTTTCACTTTTTCCTAAAATTCAAGATTAAAAGTTACATTAAAATACCACGAATTTCAAATAAACAATTAATTCTTCTATTAGGATATATTCACTAGAATAACACAAATAAAATTCACATTCATTATAATAATAAAGATGATTATTAAATACTTGAGGTATATTTTGAAAACTATACAAAAGTACTTTTTACATAAAACCCCCTCAAGTTTCACAAATTACAATAAGGCCCCTAACTAATATTGAACTTCAAATTATCTTTCTTTTAGTCTGACTCGGGTTGGAATCTGACTAATTCTGACTTGAATATAATTCAAGTCAACCTATATTCAATCATATTTCAATACAAATTTGAATACAAGAATCCCTGAATCCAGTTAACAATATATTCATTTTGACTGAATCAAACCATGGATATTCATCCATTATCCTGATATTCCATTTTCCTGATTATACAGTTACAACATGTTTACTGATATCATAGTTTTGGTCAGTCATCCAGTTTACATATTCCAATACTACAACACTGTTAAAACACTACGGGGTTTAAAGGGGTAGATTGGTACGGAAGGTGTTAAAGGTGGCACGAGGTGGTCAGATTAAGACACCTAACATGAATACTGTTGCTGTTGTACCGTGGCATAACGGTTCCTTGTACTCTCCATTTGCCATGATTTCTAGCATATAGAGATCCCCCTCGTATACACTGGCATCCTTCTGTACCAAGCTACAAACAACGACGTTAAACAATATTCCATAATATTCAACAACATAATACTTTAGAAAATACTGCTACTCTGCCATTCTCATTCTTCTTTTCTTTGGGACTTATCGAGCGACCTGTTCGCTGACGATATTCTATTTCTTTCTTCTTTGAATGTCGTCAGGTGCGTTGGACCAAGTTGAGACCGAGCCCACAAGTGAAGATTTGGAGCGGTTCCAAGAAGACCCAGAGCTCTAGATAATTGTACTTTGTTCTTTCCAGTATTTCCTTTTATTATTATGCCACTGTTTAGGCATTGCTTTTCCATTCCAGTTGCATTTTCATTTCATGCATTGTACAAAGAATGATATTAATAAAAGTTGCTGTTATTTCAATATCATTTGTCTCTTGTGATTATTTTATATTGCTTAGTTACGCTTAGCGTATGTACTTCTGAGTACATACGTAGCGGGCCTCGTCACGTCCACTTCGCCGTACACTGGGAAGCGGGGCGTGACAACCACACATCAATTTGGACCGAAACGTCCTTAAACTAACGATGGACCGAAACGTCCTTAAACTAATATTGGACCGAAACGTCCTTAAACTAACGATGGAACGAAACGTCCTTAAACTAATATTGGACTGAAACGTCCTTAAACTAATATTGGACCGAAACGTCCTTAAACTAATATTCGTCCCAAAATGAGAATGGTGGATCGAAACGTCCTTAAACTAATATTGGACCGAAACGTTCTTAAACTAATGTCGGACCACCACGTCCCTAAACTGGAATATAGACCACCACGTCCCTAAACTGGAATATAGACCACCACGTCTTCAAACTGGAATACGGACCATCATGTCCCTAAACTGGAACATGGACCACTACGTCCCTAAAACTGGAACAATAGAGCCTCCAAATGCTCTTTTACCGGATCTAAACGATCCCGTTTAAGTCAATCTTAGCCCCAAACACGGCTAGCATATCCTTAAACATTCAAATGGATTATAAAACTCACAATCAACTCTGGTTCGAAGGTACATCTCTGAGCTCCTCTGACACATGTCACTGTAATCCTTCGACGACATCAGAGAGGTGACGAGTCCTGACGGCCATATATTAAATGGATCACCACGTTAAGTTGATCTTAGTCTCAAACATGACTAACGTATCCTTAACGAACGTTTAAGTTGATCTTAGCCGCAACGCGACTAACGTATCCTTAAACTATAAACACCAAACCCAAATCTAAGTAAATACGGATTTGGACTAATCCACGTCTTACGGGCGACGGCATTACTCAGTCTCCGTATACAATCCACGGGCAACCACAAACAAAACAAACACACACGACACGAAGTGAAATTCTGGAGAAGGAGAAAGTTGTTACCGCGACGCGGTAGCGTAATTAACTGCAGGGGCTTGCGCCTGCAGGGAAGAGCGTCCCCACAATCAAAAACCCCTCAAGCGAGGGGGAATCTGACAAAGTCTGCTACATCGGCCGCATCCGTCTAAACCTCCGATACACGGTGCCATAAATCAACTTGGTATCTTCGGAGAGGTGGACGGATAAAACCAAATAGCATCTGCCCCGAATCTCAGCGTCAGGACATCGCAGTCTTATGCGCCGTCTTTCGGAGGGGAACAGATTCTGGCACGCCCGGTGGGACCTTTTCCTCTTTCCACTCCACACTTCGTGTGTCGTCTTCGCGAACCAATCGCGGTTTGTTAATGGTTGCCTTCGGATTTCAAGTTACTAAGATTTGGTCTTTTGCCTGGCGCAGAACTCAAGATTCAATGGCCTTCAACTGCACCAACTGCTCGAAATGCCACTGCAACGGACGCTCCACCTCACCAGGAGGTGTAGCATATGGGCCCCAAGCGGCTTCCTTCCTCGCTCTGCCGGTAGACCAGGTGACCCAGGCCACCACTGGCCTATTCTTCGGGACCATGATCCCACCTACAAGCTTCTCTAGGCCAATACCTGCACCGGAAGTGAACAAGAAGTCGGTCTTCGACCGGCTCACTGCTACGACGACCCCTGTCAACGGATCGCCCGCTACCAAACCGACAGCCTCTGTTTTCACCAGGCTAAATCAGAACTCTAAATTGGATGTCCCAAGAAAGGCAATAACTGCTGATCCAGAAGTCGTCAAGGCGGCTTCCCCTGTCAAAGAGTCAGTCTTTTCAAGACTGACGATTCCTGCTCCTATTCCTGCTCGAGGATCTGTCTTCGATAGGTTGGATATCACACCTCAGAAGAAAACCTCAGTCTTTAAAAAGTTAACACCGGCGGCGCCTCATTCAGACAGGGGGCAAAAAGAAGATATCTCAATCTCCGATCCAGTCCCAACGGCTCGTCGTGCTCGACGTCGCCATTGGCAACAAGTGAGGAAGGCAGGGGGCAACCCCCCTCAGGGCTAACTCCACCGGCTCCAGTGGTGGAAGTCAACGCTGCTGTTCCAACTGGGAACAGTTTTGAACTGCTGAGGAGAGTATGTAAGAATTCTCCAACCGCTATATTGAAGAGATCTCCTCCACCTGCGGAGAGAGCTCCAGAAACGAAGCAAGAACAGCCCCCTCAACGGCTGTCTTCAAGAATTTATAAAGTTTGACGAAAGGTTCAAGACTCCGTGATTGACCCAGGTCACTCTCATCGCCAGAAAAAGGCGAAGGTGGAAAAAGACAAAGACCATCCTATTGAACAGCAAGGGACAACAATCGCTAGGGTGTCCACTGCAATGGCCCCTTCAACCTCAACGGCCCACAAAAGAAGGAGGCCAGAGAAAACTCCCGCGTCAGCGGCAAAAGTTAAAAATGGTGAACCTAAACGTCCCAAGACAGGGGGCATAACAGTTCATACGGTTTACATGGCATCGGGAAAAGAAGACAGCCGTGCATCCACGGGTCATAGACCGCTTACACGGTCAGTGACCAAGGCTCAGGAGCAGCAACAGAAGCTCCAGGAGATGATGAACGCTATGGCCGCACTTACAGGGCCAAAAGAGAACCCTGAAACGTCCTCAGATGAGCGCCAGGAGGAAGAAACCGACGCCGAATTCCTTCGTCGGATATTGGAAAAGAAGGACAAAGAGGCTGCTGAACAAGCAGCCAATATACAGCGTATGGGCCTCCTCTTCCAGGACATGATAGGGATGATGATACAACAAGATCCCCTGACTGAAGAGCCCCCGATCGTCCTTGGTGACGATAGGGGAGAAACATTAAATCCTCCACCGGCTCTGTCGACGGCTAAAGAGGATACAATCTCCAAAGCTGATTTGGATGAGTACATCGCCCAGCAAATACGGGTTCATCATGCGACCGAAGCGGCCGGTCAGGTCGTAAAAACGGGGCGGCCATATCCAAGTTGGTACGATCAAATCAAGTACCCACCCGGTTACACAATTCCCAAGTTCCATGTCTACAAAGGGACGGGCAATCCTCATCAGCATGTTGCCCAGTTCAGGGCGCTTTGCGGCAACACCGGCGGTGACGACAAGTTGTTGCTTCGCCAGTTTGTTGGAAGCTTATCAGATATGGCGTTCGAATGGTACTCTGAGCTCCCGAACGACTCTATTAAAACCTTCGCGGAGATGGAGCTGCGGTTTACTCAGCGTTTTGCAAGCGCCAGTGAACGTACCCCGATGACAGCACTGATTAACGCCAGGGTAAAGCTAGGCGATACGTGGGTTCAGTATGCTATACGGTGGCGGAACTTGTGGTCGAAGTGTGAGCAACGCATTGAAGAGGCTCCCGCGGTGGGTATGTTTGTGGGGACCCTTGATCCGCAAGCGACCATTTCACAATTTATGATGTTTTTCAAGCCAACTACCTTCCAGGTCTTGATTGACAAACTAGCGCAGATGGATCAGATGGGCCATAAACCTCCTCTTCCAAGGCCGGACTCCCGAAATGACAAAGGGAAGGGAAAAGCGATCGTCGTCGCTAATGCTCAACAACAACCGAGCGACTCAAAGCCGGTTGCTCGTCAAAATAATATGCGCCCGTACGTACCCCTTGAGGATAGGATGGGACGTCCTTATTCCTTTCCCCGCGATAAAACGAGGAGGTTATTCGAGCTGGCGTTGCGCAACAGACTCATAAATCTGCCGGATCAAAAACGTCCGTTGCAACCAAGTGACGTCAACGAGCCCAATTACTGTCCTTATCATCGAGTACTAGGCCATCCGATCGAAGATTGCTACGTTTTCAAAAATTGGCTTGAAAACCAGTACCGACAGGGCAAGTTCGCGTTATCTGACAAATGGAAGGTGAATCCCCCGTAGCCCCACACCTCTAAGGGGACGAATACGCCGGGGGCAACATGCTCCGTCATTGAAGAAGCTCGTTGGGAGGTTGTATTATCAGCCAAGACAAAGAGGATGCTAAACGATCTTCAGACATGTCCAGCGATCAAGTGGAAGAACCCGTTGGAACCGCAGGTCATTGAAGGGATGTTGAAGCCGCGTCCGACTCCAAAGACCGATAGTGGTGGTTCAAGCACCTGCAGCCAGCCGTCAAAATCCTCGAAAAAGAAGAAGAAGAAATCTAAGAAGCCCGTGAAGCCTGGCGACAAGCGCACGGACTTACAAAAGCAAATTGATGCGCTAGATGAATACAACCAAAAGACACGGACTCCCATTACGCTCCAAGAGTTCCTCAATCACGTCTTCCAAGAGGAAGGTGAGGAAGAAAGTTCGTCAGATGGATCTGAAGGATGCGTGGCAAGCTGTCATATGATTTCCCATTCGTTCATGAACGATGAGGAGACTTCTTGTACTGAAAAGCTGGGGGCAGATCCTGAACCAAAGGTTCCGGAGCTATCAGTTGAAATGATTGACGCGTTCCTTAACGAAGCTCGATTGAAAAGTAAAGCTGATCGAGAACGCGAGACGGCTATATTTGAAAGGGCCAAGCACCAGCGACTTGATGAAAGAGCTAAGACGATCCCGCTGGAGCAAAACACCTTCGCTACCGACAAAATCCAATTCAAGATAAAGAAAAGGTTTGCTAAAGCCATATTAATGGGAATGAAGCTACCATCCTCTGATGGAAAAATTACTGGTGAAATAGAAATGCACCCCTCATATTGCTTATATCATCAAAAGGTTTCGCACCCCACTCAAGAGTGCAAAGCTTTCGATAAATGGTGGCAAGGATACGTTGCTCGTCGACAACGCTTTAAGCGGGAAAAGCGCAAAACTCGTCGGGAGCAAAGAAATACGACCGAAGGGCTTGAAAGAACTACCGGCAATTGTCGCATGGTTAACACTGGCGGGTCACAAGTGCCTACATTCGGGAGCGATTCTGATGAGAAGCTGGAACTCGCCCCTCTCTTTAAAGAGTCAACTTCCGGAAAAGAAGAAGAGCCGAAGGTCTGCGAAAATATTCGGCTGCGGAATCGGACGCTGCCTAAAAAGAACCTCGGACCCTCAAACAGAAAAGATAAAGGGAAAGAAAAGGTCTCTGAAGATATCGTCTTAGATGACCAAGTGGTGGAAGAGCTAAGCGCCAACAACCCGCCGAAGAAGAATAAGGTGGATTACAACGTCCTAGCGCATCTGAGGAAACTACCCTCACAGCTCAGCATTCTTGACGCCCTTTTGCTGTCAAAGGAGGCGAGAGATTCGTTGATCAAGGCACTACAAGATCCGGAACAATTCCAAGCATGCCTGGCCGAGGAAAAGATGAAGGATGAACTAGAGGAGGTGCACACGGCCGATATCACTTTCGGCGACGAGGACCTTCTCCTTGGGACGTGCGAACACAATCGCCCTCTCTATGTCTCAGGATACTGCCATGCTATAAAGATAGGCAAAATCCTGATCGATAACGGATCCTCCGTTAATCTCCTCAACGTGCGGGTGTTAAAAGAAATCTGCATGAGCGTCCAGCACCTTGCTCGTGACAAGATCACCATCTCCGGGTTCGACTCCCAGTCATCAAGAACTCTTGGGTCTGTGATACTGACGCTACTGTTCCCCTCCGAACGGCGGCCGAGACGCGGGCTGTCTCGCCTGAGATTCGGGGCAGATGCTAATTGGTGCTATCCGTCCACCTCTCCGAAGATGCCAAGTTGATTTATGGTACCGTGTATCGAAGGATTAAACGGATGCGGCCGATGTAGCAGACTTCGTCAGATTCCCCCTTATTTGAGGGGTTTTTGATTGTGGGGACGCTCTTCCCTGCTGGCGCAAGCCCCTGCAGTTAATTACGCTACCGCATCGCGGTAACAACTTTCTCCTTCTCCAGATGGTCACTTCGTGTCGTGTGTGTTTGTTTTGTGTTTTGTTTCCCGTGGATTGTTTACGGAGACCGAGTTATGTCGTCGCCCGTAGGGCGTGGACTAGTCCAAATCCGTATTATCTTAGATTTGGGTTTTGGGGTTTGGTTTGAGGATACGTTAGCCATACTTGAGGCCAAGATCAACTCAAACGTTTGTTAAGGATACGTTAGTCTGGCCTGAGACTAGGATCAACTTAACGGGATCGTTTAGATCCGACAAAAGAGCATTTGAGCTCCATTATTCCAGTTTAGGGACATAGTGGTCCATCGTATGTATGGTCGTCGGGACCCGTCACCTCTCTGACGACGTTGAAGGATTACAACGACAGATGTCAGAGGAGTTCAGGGATGTACCCTCGAACCAGAGTTAATTGGGGGAGATTCATAGCCCAGTCTGTTTGAAGGTTTAAGGATACATTAGCCGTCTTTGAGGCTAAGATCAACTTAAACGGGACCGTTTAGATCCGACAAAAGAGCATGCGGGGCTCTATTGTTCCAGTTTAGGGACATAGTGGTCCATTGCTAGTTTAAGGACATTGCGGTCCATCGTTAGTTTAAGGATGTTTCGGTCCATCGATAGTTTAAGGACGTTTCGGTCCATCGTTAGGGGAAGGCCGGCTGCTGCTTGTAAAGTCTGAGCTTAGGAAGATAGCGAGCGGACATAGTCGTCGTCATCTATCATTGACCCAGGCTGTGGCTCATTAAGCATAGTATTTCTTTAAGAAGCGGCCGTTTATTGGCCTGAAAGGCCTTTCACCGTGCATGTCCATGAGTAGATAGGCTCCACCCTGGTAAACCTTGTCTATGATGTACGGGCCTTCATAGTTTGGCTCAAATTTTCCCCGCTTGGCACGATTGGGGATCATAGGTCTTTTGACCACTAGTATGAGTTCGCCTTGGCGGAATGTCCTCGGCCTGGTCGATCTTTCGTACGAGCGCGTCATCTTTGCTTTGTAGGCTTCTAGATATTGTTGCGCTATGAGCCGGGTTTCGTCGAGGGCATCAAGCTCCTCAAGCCGAAGGTGAGCATTTTCTTCGTCCGTCAACTCGTAGTGGACTGCCACTCGTAGAGAGGGTAACTCTATCTCGAGGGGGAGCACTGCTTCCGTCCCAAATACCAACGCGTACGGCGTTGTGTTCGTAGCCGTCTTGAATGTAGTTCGATAAGCCCAAAGGGCTTCTTGCAGCCTCTCGTGCCAGTCTCTCTTATTCCGGGAAACGGTCTTTTTTATGATCTTCGTCAAGGTCTTATTGAAGGCCTCGGCCAGACCGTTAGCTCGTGGGTTGTAAACTGAAGAATATCTCCAGTCTATATTGTGCTGTTGCGCGAAGCGGCTAATCTTATGGCTTCTGTAGGCTGGCCCATTATCGGAGATAATCCGCCGTGGGGTTCCAAACCGATAGATGACGTGTGTCTTGAAGAAGTGGAGGATATTCTCCGTCTTCACTTCCCTCAGTGGTACTGCTTCTGCCCATTTGGAGAAGTAATCAGTTGTCGCCAGGATAAAACAATGTCCCCGGGACGATGCTGGCTCGATGGGGCCGACTATGTCAGTCCCCCACATTTCGAATGGCCAGCTAGCCACCGTTGGATGTAGTGGATTCGGATGTTGGTGGATAAAGTCTCCATGAATCTGGCACGAGTGGCATTGCTTCGCATACTCGAGGCAGTCCTGGGTCATCGTGGGCCAGTAGTAACCCATCCGTTTAATTTTTAACTTCATCTTTGGGCCTGCTTGGTGAGAACCGCAAAGTCCGTCGTGAACTTCCTGAACGACTCTTTCTGCTTCGTCAGGTCCTAAGCATCTCAGCCATAGAGAATCAAACGATCTCTTGTATAGAGTATCGTTAACGAAAGCGAAAGATAGAGCTCGTTTCATGAGCTGATGTCTTGAGGACGCTTCTTCGGGCATTCGGTGGGACCTAAAGTAGTCTATGAAGACTTCCCTCCAGTCCTCAGCCTTCTCACGGTCTTTTATTTGTAGGGTCGTCTGCTCAGTCGCTCCCTTTTCTTTGTATAATTCCGGAGATATTTCTGCCGGGGAGAGCACTCGACGGCTTTGTACCACGATTCTGACGTCATCGAGGTTCTCGTCAGCCAGTTCTTTAGCAAGTTTGGCCAACGCGTCTGCTTTGCTGTTTTCCGCGCGCGGTATGTTCTCCAAAGTATAGGAGGGAATTTGGGTCAATAGTTGTTGCACCTTTTCGCCGTACTTCACCAACTCTGGTTTGCACATTTGGTAGTCACCATTTACTTGACTAACGACCAATTGAGAATCTCCGTATATAAGGAGATTTTCGATTCCCATGTCGATGGCGATCGCGATCTCGAGGCCTGCTATCAGAGCTTCGTATTCAGCTTCATTGTTCGTCCTCGGCTCTGTTAAGGAGAAGGCGAAGCTCATTATCCCTCCTTGTGGAGTTGCGAAGATGAGGCCTACCCCCGATTTGATCATTGGGATACCTTGTTTCTGTTTCTTTACGGAGGATGCTCCATCGAAATAGAGTTCCCATCGGGTACTACCGCCGCCAATCGCATCAAATGCATGCTCGTCCGGCAACTCGCAGTTCAGAGGAGAACCGGCAGGTACTGGATGCTCAGCGAGGAAGTCGGCAATGGCCTGGCCTTTCACTGCCTTAAGAGGTCGATACGTTATTGAGAACTCCATCAGGAGTAGAGCCCATTTAGCGAGTCGACCCGTCAATATAGCCTTTGACATCAGATATTTAAGAGGGTCCACCTTCGAGATGATACGGACTTCATGTGCGAACGCATAGTGCCTGAGCTTTGTTATCGCGAAGATTAACGCCAAGCAATGTTTTTCAATGGGAGAGTAGTTGCTTTCTGCCCCCAGTAGAACTCGACTTAAGTAGTAGAGTGCTCTTTCTTTCCCTTGATCGTCCTCTTGTGCCCACAATGCGTCTAAAGAACCTTCGACGGCGGTTGTATAAAGAATGAGAGGTTTTCCCTTAACCGGAGCAGCCAACACCGGCGGGTTCTGCAGGTATTGCTTGATCTCGTCTAGCGCGCTTTGGCATTTTTTATCCTAGACGAATGGGGTTCCCTTCTTCATCAGGTGACTGTAAGGAAGGCATTTGCCTGAAAGATTAGCGATAAACCGCCGGATGTATACGAGCTTCCCTTGGAGAGACCGCAACTGTTTGAGGGTTCTTGGCGGAGGCATTTCCCTGATCGCCTTGATCTTAGATGGATCTATTTCGATACCTCGATGTCGGATGATGAATCCCAGGAATTTACCCGAGGAGACTCCAAACGCGCATTTGAGGGGATTCATTTTCAAATTATATTGCCGAAGGCGTTGAAAGACAGTCTCCAGATGCTTTAAATGCTCTTCGTATGACATGCTCTTCACTACAAGGTCATCGATATAGCACTCGACGATGTCATGTATGAGATCGTCGAAGATCTTTGTCATGGCCCTTTGATAGGTAGCACCGGCGTTCTTTAGACCAAAGGGCATAACCCTGTAGCAGAATATGCCCAAAGGGGTCCGGAAAGCGGTGTGCTTCTGGTCTTCGGGATGCATCTTTATCTGATTGTATCCTGACGAACCGTCCATAAAGGAGAAAACCTCGTGAGTGGACGTGTTATCTATCATTAGCTCGGTTACTGGTACTGGGAAATCGTCCTTTGGACAGGCTTTATTGAGATCCCTGAAATCCACGCATATGTGTACCGTCCCATTCTTCTTCATTACCGGGACGATATTGGCGATCCAGTTGGGATATTGGACTTCTCGGATAAATCCAGAATCGATCAGCTTCTTGACTTCGGCGTTGATGCTCATTTCAAGCTCGAGTCGCATCCTTCTTGGTGCCTGCTTGACTGGCTTGATATCCGGGGATATTGCTAATTTATGCACAGCAATCTCCGGATCTAATCCTGGCATCTCGGAGTAGTTCCACGCGAAGCAGTCTTTATGCCGTAGAAGCATGTTCTTTAACGCAGCCACCCTTTCTTCAGATAGCAGCTCGCTGACAAATGTCGGTCGCGGGTCATCTGCCGATCCCAACTCAATCTTCTTGAGGTTATCTGCAGTAGTATGTATACCATCTTCCAGTTCTTTCGGAGCTGGCGGAAATTCTGAGATCACCTCATCATCGCTATTCTCAAAGCACCGGGGAAGGTCATCTATGTTCTCGGGCTCTTCTTTTAATATCGTAATCGTATAACAGGTGCGAATCCGCTCCCAGGACTGAGGTGGATCCGGTTCTGCTCTTGCGGCCTTGGGTTCGTGCTTTTGTGGCGGCGTTACCCTCCAGCCGTTGGATAAAGCAAATCTGCCCTGTTGGTACTGGTCCTCAACCCAGTTCTTGAAGGTGAAGCAGTCTTCGATAGGGTGTCCTATGGCTCGGTGATAAGAGCAATAGCTCGGATGAGAAGCCTTGTTAACTTGCTCAGGGTGCTTAAGCTCTGAAAGCGCGATCATTTGATGTTTTAAAGCTAGCTTGAGTAACCTCTCCGTCTTGTCACGGGGGAAGGAGTACGCTCGACTCATCTTCTTCATGAGGAACAAATCCGAGCCGTGCAATACTCGATCACGTAACCCCCTAATCCTGCATCGTTGTTGTCGGCTCCTCTTTCCGCTTCTTGATTTATTTCCGTCTCTGCGTCGGGCCTTTCGTACAACGGGTTGACGAGGATGAGCATCTTTGTCTTTTGCAGCCTGTTGAAATAGACGTTGCGTCTTGGCCTTCTCGTAGATGGCCATCTCGCGGTTGTGGTCTTCCCGAGCTTTCTGACCCACTTTCCTGATAGGCTTGTCCATTCGTTCTTCAAACGACGGACTCGGCACTTCAATCGCGGTGTCTAGTTTTGATGAGGGGTTGGCGTCTCCTGACAGGGCGTCCTCTTCTTCATCAAAGGTATATATAGCGTAGCTGTTGTGGGCTCGTCCCCGTTTGCCGGTTCTCGCGTATCCAAGCCCAAGTGTTTCCATTTTCCCGTTGGGCAATTTGCGTTGAGTCCCAGGGACATCCCAAATCCTGTTGTAGAACCGAGCCTATCGAACAGTCTGTTTTAAGGGTACTCCTTGGCGTTTCAATAGCTTCTTTAATCCATTTGTATAGTTTCTGGGCAGACGGATGGGTTGGAGCTTGTCGAGTGTAGCATCCGCGCCATACCAGATCTCTTTCTTTACTTTCGACTCTGAGGATCGGTAGAATAAGATCACCTTCTCACCCCTTTGCCTGGGAGGGATGTAAAATGTTCGCAGGTCCTGCACATTGTGAGCTTGAAGTGTGTCGAGATCCTTGTAATGTTCTCGCGGTACCATGGTGATTTGCAAACTATAGTCATCGCCAGGGGGTGCTTGTATTGACAGCCGATTGGAGAACACGGCATTAACTTCATCTTCTGAATCACTTCCGAAGACCAACATGGGGGCGGGCGTCCCCAGGTTGTTGCGTTGAGATGGCCCTGCATAAACTATCTCTTCCTCTTCTTCGGTATCGCTCTCGAAAACAGGGATGGTGGCGGCGGTTTTGTTTTCCGGGTTGCGACACCTTTCTGTATCCTCGAAATCTGGCAAAAAGTACTTCGCATCTTCGTATTTGCGGACTTCGTTCACGGAAAATGAGTTCAACTCACCTGTTACGGTATACTCGAAACCATCCTTGAAGTACTTCATACACTGATGTTGCGTAGAAGGGATGATGTTGTACTCGTATAGCCAAGGACGGCCAAGCAAGGCGTTGTAGCAGGTCTTGGCGTCAATGACATGGAATTTGATGTCTGTGACGAGAAGTCCGAAGCGTAATGTTAGTATCACAGATCCGAGAGTCCGTGACGATTGTGAATCGAAACCGGAGATAGTAATTTTGTCACGAGCGAGGTGTTGCACACTCATGCAGATTTCCTTCAACACCCGAACATTGAGGAGATTGACGGAGGATCCATTATCCACCAGGATCTTGCCTATCTTGATATCATGGCAGTATCCAGAGACGTATAGGGGACGGTTGTGGTCGCACGTTCCGAGAAGGAGGTCTTCATCACCGAAAGTGATGTCGGCCGTATGCACTTCCTCCAGTTCATCCTTCATCCTTTCAGTGGCGAGGAAGGCTTGGAATTGCTCAGGTTCTTGTAGCGCCTTAATTAGTGAATCTCGGGCTTCTTTTGATAATAGGAGGGCATCGAGAATGCTAAGCTGGGAAGGTAGCTTCCTTAGGTGCGCTGGGATATTGTAGTCTACCTTACCCTTCCTGGGAGGGTCTTTGGTAGTCAGTTCTTTCATGACCTGGTCATCTAAAGTGATATCCTCAGTGACCTTTTCCTTTCCCTTATCTTTTCTATTCGTGGGCCCGAGATTCTTTTCTGGGAGTGTGCGATTACGCAGCTGAATGTTTTCGCAGGCTTCCGATTTCTCCTCTTTCCCTAAAACGGATTCTTTAAAGAGAGGGCCCAGAGCCATTTCTTCATCAGAGTCGCTCCCAAAGGTGAGAACTTGTGACCCCCCGGCGTTAACCATGTAACAGCTGCCAGTAGTTCTGTTGCGCCCGTCGACAGTGCTTCTTCGTTCCCGAAGAATCTTGCGTTTCATGCGCTTAAAATGTTGCCGACGAGCAACATATCCTTGCCACCATATCTTAAAGGCGTCGCACTCCTCTGTGGGGTGTGAAATTTTCCGATGATATGCGCAATAATCAGGGTGCCTCTCCACCCCATCGGGTGTGTTTCCTTCCGAAGGTGGTAGCTTCATTCCCATTGACATGGCTTTGGCAAACCTTTTTCTCGTCTTGAATATCTTCTTGTCTGCCTCGGATGCTTTTCGATCTGGCGGGAGCACTTCAACTCTTTCGTTCGGTCGTCTGCATTTGGCTCCTTCCGATGCGGCCATCTCACGCTCGTGATCCGCTTTACTCTTTAGACGAATCTCGTCTAGAAAGGCGTTGATCATTTCATCTGTTGGCCACGCACGCTCTCGTTCAGGCTCTGTCCCCAGTTTCTTAATGCCAGGAGTTTTCTCATCATCGGTAAACGAGTGGGAGATTACGTTACAACTCGCCACATACCCTTCGGATTCATCCGACGAGCTCTCTCCATCACTTCTCTCTTGAAAGATGTGGTTGAGGAACTCTTGCAGTGTGACAGGAGTTCGCGCCTCTTGATTATACTCTTCCAGCGCGTCGATTTGCTTCTGCAAGTTCGTGTGCTCGTCTCCAAGCTTCACGGGCTTCTTGGATTTCTTCTTCTTTTTCTTCGAAGATTTTGACGGTTGGGCGTGAGTATTTGGGCCCTTATCACGAGTCTTCGTAGTTGGGCGGGGCTTCAGCATCCCTTCGATAATTTGAGGTTCAAGAGGGTCCTCTCATTCGATCGCAGGGCACGCATGAAGGTCTCTCAGCATTCTTTTGGTTTTAGTTGATAGTACGACCTCCCATGGAGCTTCTTCGATAAAGGAACAGGTTGCCCCCAGTGTATCTGCTTTCTTAGGAGTATGCGGCTGTGGTGGGTTCACCTTCCACTTTTCGGACAGTATAAACTTTCCCTAGAGGTACTGATCTTCAATCCATCCTTTGAAGACGAAGCAATCTTCAATCGGATGACTTACCGTTGATGGTAAGGGCAATAGTTAGGGTTATTCACCTCAGTGGGTTGCGGCGGTCGCCTTAGATTTGGTAGGTTTATAAGTCTGTTGCGTACTGCCAGCTCGAATAACCGTTTCGTCTTGTCTCGTGGGAACGAGTAGGGACGTTTCATCTTCTCATTATAATACCGGCATCTTTCTTCCAGTTGATCTGTCGGTTTTGGGGCGTTAGGTTGCCGTTGGGCATTCGCGACAAAGGTTGCCCTTCCTTTACCCTTGTCGTTCCGAGGTTCCGACTTCGGGAGAGGTGGTCTATGACCCATCTGGTCCATCTGAGCCAACTTGTCGATTAAAGCTTGGAATGTGGTTGGCTTAAAGAACATCATAAACTGGGAGATAGTTGCGTGGGGGTCTAGGGTTCCCACGAACATGCCTACTGCGGGTGCCTCCTCAATGCGTTGTTCGCATCTCGACCACAAATTCCACCAACGTATAGAATACTGGACCCAGGTTTCGCCTGGTTTTACCCTGGCGTTAATCAATGCTGTTATTGGAGTGCGTTCGCTGGCACTTGCGAATCGCTGAGTGAATAACAACTCCATTTCAGCGAACGTCTTGATAGAATCGTTCGGGAGTTCCGAATACCATTCGAACTCTGTTTCTGATAAGCTGCCCACGAACTGGCGAAGCAACAGTTTATCATCACCGCCGGTGTTACCGCAGAGGACCCGGAACTGGGCAACATGTTGATGGGGATTGCCGGTCCCCTTATACACGTGGAATTTTGGTATTGTATAGCCCGGCGGGTATTTGATTTGGTCGTACCATCTTGGATACGGCCGGCCCGTCTTTACGACTTGACCAGCTGCCTCAGTCGCATGATGAACCCGGATTTGCTGGGCTATATAGTCGACCAAATCAGCCTTAGAGATTGTCTCCTCTTTGGCCGTTGAGAGGGCCGGTGGTGGATTTGACGTTTCTCCTCGGTCGTCTTCAAGAACGATTGGGGGATCCTCGGCGGGTAGGTCCTGCTGGATCATCATTCCTATCATATCTTGGAAGAGAAGGCCCATACGTTGTATGTTGGCCGCTTGTTCAGCAGCCTCTTTGTCCTTTTTCTCGAGCATCCGGCGAAGGAATTCAGCGTCGGTTTCTTCCTCCTGGCGTGCGTCTGAGGACGTTTCTGGGCTTTCTTTTGGCCCGGTAAGTGCGGCCATAGCATTCATCATTTCTTGGAGCTTTTGCTGTTGCTCCTGGGCTTTGGTCACCGACCGTGTAAGCGGTCTATGACCCGTGGACGCACAGCTGTCTTCTTTTCCTGACGCCATGTATACGGTGTGGACCATCATGCCCCCAGACTTAGGGCGTCTGGGCTTAGTGCTATTAGCTGTCGTTGCAGGCTGGGGGATCTTCTCTGGCTTCCTCCTTTTATGAGCCATGGAGGTTGAGGGGGCCGTTGAGGTGGGCGTCCAGACAGCCTTTCGGAGTTTGGCCTGGTGACCAGCTTCCGGTTGGATTTTCAGCTTCTTGTGCTGGTGGGAGAAGTTTGGATCGATGATCGAGTCTCGGGCCTGCCGCCAAACCTTATATATTTTGGAAGACAGCCGTTGAGGGGATCGGGGCTGTTCTGATTTTATTTCCACAACCTTTTTTAATGGGGGAGGAAACCTCTTTAGCACTGCAGTAGGAGAATTCCTTCGCACCTTATTTAGCATCTCGAAGCTGTTCCCCGTTGGAACAGCAGCATTAACTTCTGCCATTGGGGATGGTGGAGTTAACCCGGAGGGGGAGTTGCCCCCAGCCTTCCTTACTCGGCGCCAGTGGCGACGTCGAGCGTGCCGAGCGGACGGCATTGGTTCAGCGGTGAGAATAGCTTCGTCTTGCCCCCTGTGTAGGTGGGGGGTCGTTGCTGGTGTTAGCCTGTCAAAGACCGACGTCCTTTGGATAGCAGGAGCGGGAGCTGGAGCCGTCAATCTTGTAAAGACCGACTTTGTGGCAGGGGAAGTCGCTTTGATGACTTCAGGAGCAGGACCGGTCACTTTCTTAGAAGCGGCATTCTCTAGGATTGTAGGCCCCATGATGGGTCCACAGGATTTATGGCCCAATCTAGAGAAGATCGAGGCGCTGATGTTGGGCGACCCGTTGAGAGGAGCCGCGGCAGGGGTAAGACGATCAAAGACCGACTTCTTGGGAGCTTTCTTTGTCAGCACCGGCGCCGCGAAGCTTGTTGGTGGGAGTATAGTCCCAAAGAACAATCCGGTAGTGGCCTGAGTCACCTGGTCCACCGGCATTGTGAATAACGAAGCGGCTTGGGGTCCGTAGGCTATACCTCCTGGCGAGGCAAAGCGTTGGTCGCAATTGCAGTCTGAGCAGTTGGAGAATTTCACAGAAGTAGAAGCCATCGATCCTTTGCTTTCTGCAATAAGCAAGACGCCAATTCTTAGTATCCTGAAACCCAAGGGCAACCATTAGCGAACCGCGATTGGTTCGCGAATCACGACACACGAAGTGTGGAGTGGAAAGAGGAAAAGGTCCCACCGGGCGTGCCAGAATCTGTTTCCCTCCGAACGGCGGCCGAGACGCGGGCTGTCTCGCCTGAGATTCGGGGCAGATGCTAATTGGTGCTATCCGTCCACCTCTCCGAAGATGCCAAGTTGATTTATGGCACCGTGTATCGAAGGTTTAAACGGATGCGGCCGATGTAGCAGACTTCGTCAGATTCCCCCTCATTTGAGGGGTTTTTGATTGTGGGGACGCTCTTCCCTGC
Source organism: Agapanthus africanus (assembly GCA_030015575.1). Lineage (NCBI taxonomy): Eukaryota > Viridiplantae > Streptophyta > Magnoliopsida > Asparagales > Amaryllidaceae > Agapanthus > Agapanthus africanus. Next base: position 256,492,456 of record JASDDO010000006.1, on the reverse strand, counting down.
AGGCGCAAGCCCCTGCAGTTAATTACGCTACCGCATCGCGGTAACAACTTTCTCCTTCTCCAGATGGTCACTTCGTGTCGTGTGTGTTTGTTTTGTGTTTTGTTGCCCGTGGATTGTTTACGGAGACCGAGTTATGTCGTCGCCCGTAGGGCGTGGACTAGTCCAAATCCGTATTATCTTAGATTTGGGTTTGGGGGTTTGGTTTGAGGATACGTTAGCCATACTTGAGGCCAAGATCAACTCAAACGTTTGTTAAGGATACGTTAGTCTGGCCTGAGACTAAGATCAACTTAACGGGATCGTTTAGATCCAACAAAAGAGCATTTGAGCTCCATTGTTCCAGTTTAGGGACATAGTGGTCCATCGTATGTATGGTCGTCGGGACCCGTCACCTCTCTGACGACGTTGAAGGATTACAACGACAGATGTCAGAGGAGTTCAGGGATGTACCCTCGAACCAGAGTTAATTGGGGGAGATTCATAGCCCAGTCTGTTTGAAGGTTTAAGGATACATTAGCCGTCTTTGAGGCTAAGATCAACTTAAACGGGACCGTTTAGATCCGACAAAAGAGCATGCGGGGCTCTATTGTTCCAGTTTAGGGACATAGTGGTCCATTGCTAGTTTAAGGACATTGCGGTCCATGGGTAGTTTAAGGACATTACGGTCCATGGGTAGTTTAAGGACATTGCGGTCCAATGTTAGTTTTAAGACATCTCGGTCAAGGTTAAGGACGTCGTAGTCCATGGGTTTAAGGACCCCACAGTCCATTGTTAGTTTTAAGACATCTCGGTCGAGGTTAAGGACGTCGTAGTCCATGGGTTTAAGGACCCCACAGTCCATTGTTAGTTTTAAGACATCTCGGTCGAGGTTAAGGACGTCGTAGTCTATGGGTTTAAGGACCCCACAGTCCATTGTTAGTTTTAAGACATCTCGGTCGAGGTTAAGGACGTCGTAGTCCATGGGTTTAAGGACCCCACAGTCCATATCAATGCGTGGTCATCGGGACCCGTCACCTCTTTGAAGACGTTGAGGGATTACAACGCCAAGTATCAAAGGAGTGAAGAGATGTACCCTGGAACCGGAGTGGATTAAATAGTCTTTGGCCCAATTTGGGATCAAGACCAATTAATTATGGTATGAGCCCATTAGCCCAGTTAATTACGAATTGAGGACTTATGGCCAGCTTGGGCTAAGTCCAATCATGTCTGGAATATTGGCTTCCTGTTGGTCCCTTGAAGGAGAGGCTTTGCCTCTATCCATTTAACCAATTGGGCCAATGCCTAGTGTTAAACACTAAAGACCAATCAGTGTTGAACACTGGGAATGGGATTGATAAGTCTGTGTTTAACACTAAAAGATAATTGGTGTTAAACACCAGCAACAAGGCTTTCAAATTAGTGTTAAACACTAAAACAAATCAGTGTTAAACACTGTCAACAGAAGTCCCAAACTAGTGTTGAACACTAAGGTAATCTGTGTTGAACACTGCAAGTAAAGTTCTTTGCTTAGTATTGAACACCAAGACCAAACAATGTTTTAATACTGAATTCAGGGGTTCTAATTTAGTGTTAAACACTAAGGCAGGAGGGGTCACGTGGCAACACGTGAGAGCGCCCTCCCTTCATTTGTTCTTCTGAGACTATTGCATCTTCTAGAGCATCACGTGCCATCACGTGACGGGCATTAAAGCGCTTGTGTGTTAAAGCTTCTGTCAAGGGTCACGTGGGTCACGTGAGGCACTGCCTCAAAGGGGCTTTCTGTAGATCTTTTGGGGGGGTCACGTGGTGACACGTGACCCTTCTTTTCTGTAGTAGTTTAGAAGATCTGTTAATCCCTTTCAGGAATTTAATTCCTCATAGGGTTGAACCCTGACAATGATTTCAGAGGAATTAAATTCCTACTTCCTTTTGAAGATTTATATTCTGGAATAAAGTTGGACTCCAAATTTTCTGTTGGAATTAAATTCCTCATATATGAGAAGAACTCAATAGGGTTAAACCCTAATAAAAGCTTTAAGGAATTAAACTCCCACTCTCTGTTAAAGAATTATGATTAAGGGAATTAAATTCCCGTTGTTCAACAGAACTAAGTTCTTAACTAGGGTTAAACCCTAATTCTTTTCATTCTGAAGGAATTAAATTCCCATAACACAGGGTCAAACCCTAATTTTATTTTAAAGGAATTAAATTCCTATAGTTCTGTGAGAATTAAATTCTCGTGCTTCCATTCCCTCTCTATGCTTTGGATCTGCATGGCAGGATCTCAACCCATTTAGAATTAAATTCTCAACTTCAAGGGGAGATGTGCGCTTTACAGATCCTCTATCAAAGAGAGAAGAAATATGTTCTTCTGTTTTACATCAGAGTTGAACTCTGTTGAGAATTAAATTCTCTTTTCTTTCAAGGAGCCTTCCCTTTCTTACCTAGGGTTTTCTTTTGCAGAAGATCTAAATTCCTCAAAGTATCAAGGCTCTCTCCCTTTTCTTCCCTCTGCGTGTATATCCTCTCTTTTTTTTTTGTCTCTTGGCTCCTATTTATAGGAGAAGCATCCGAGTCAATTAGTTTTTTGACGAATCTTCATTGAGAGATTTGATTTGCATCCATCATTCGTTTTGGACCTTTGGATTATTAGGTGAATTTTATTCACCATTGGATTTCAAATCCAGCGATTCTCCTTTGTGATTTCGGTTAGATTTAAAGGGGAAATCTTTCCAAATTCGAGATTTTCCCATAGATAGATGATATTTAATCACCTCTAAATCTTTAATTTAATCGGTTGCTTTTGGAAAGATTTGAGAGTTCTTTTCTCAGAATTTAATTCTGTTAACAAATGGGCTTTGAAGTCGGTCACGTGTGGCCACGTGACCCTTGGTCACATGTGGGCACGTGACCCCCTTGGAACGAGCCTTTCTTCCATCTTTTTACGCTATGTCTTCTGGTTGCTGCTTAGCTATCACGTGCTACCACGTGACAACTGGTCACGTGGGAGCACGTGACCCTGGCATGGAGCCTTCTTCTTGATTTAACCGGAGAATGAGTCTGATGTTTTGAGTGTCACGTGCCAACACGTGACCCTGGTCACGTGGGAGCACGTGACCTCTTCTGAAGCCTTTTTCTTGATTTAATCGGGAAGCGTTGGGTCTTTGCCGCTTTTTTTAAATGTCACGTGCCGACACGTGACCCAGGTCACGTGGGAGCACGTGACCCTTACTGAAGCCTCTTTCTTTGATGTAGTTGGGAAACTGAACTTGCTTTGCCGATACTTTTAGGTGTCACGCGCCAACACGTGACTGCTGGCCACGTGTAAGCACGTGACCCTCTTCTGAAGCTTTTTCCATAAGCTTTTCTGATTTTAAATCAGGAAACAGCTACGCTTCGGGCTACTCGTCACAGACGTTAAGTTCCACGTCATAGACGCCAAGACATGCTACAACGCTTTGCTCGGCCGGCCATGGTTACACGAGTACAACATCATCCCTTCTACACAACATCAGTGTATGAAGTATTTTAAGGATGGTTTCGAGTATACCGTGACGGGAGAACTGAACCCGTTCTTCGTGAACGAGATCCGCAAATACGAAGATGCCAAATATTTCTTACCGGATTTCGAAGATACGGAGAAGTGTCACAAACCGGAGAATAGAGCTAACGCCACCATCCCTGTCTTCGGCAGTGATACCGAGGAGGAAGAGGAGATAGTTTATTCGGGTCCTCCCCAACACAACAAGCCAGGACCGTCCGCCCCTACGTTGATCTTTGGTAGCGACTCAGAAGATGAGATCCATGTTGTATTCTCTGCTCGACCTTCAATACAAATGTTCCCTGATGAAGAGCAAAGTCTGCAAGTCGCCATGGTGCTGCTTGGACACCATAAAGAACTGGATGCACTTAATATCTACGGTGTAGAAGAGTTGCGGACATTCTACATCCCTCCCAGACGAGAAAGCGAGAAAGCAATTTTACCGCTCTGAAGAAACCAAGGTAGAAAAAGAAATCTGGCATGGCACGGATCCCACGCTCGACAGGCTTCAGCCTATCCGTCTTCCCAGATATTATACAGAGGGTTTAAAAAAGCTGCTGAAACGCCAGGGGATATCCTTCAAGCAGACCGTTCGGAAAGCCAAGTTCTATGACAAAGTCTGGAACGTTCCTGGGACTCAACGCAAACTGCCTAATGGAAGAATGGAGACAAAAGAAACGAGAGCTACTAAACAGCTGCTATGTCATATATGACTTCGATGAAGAAGCGGATGCTCAATGGGAGGACGCTAATCCTGAGCCAGTAAAAGTTCTAGATGCAAAAGAGCCCAGTCCGTCGTTCGAAGAACAAATGGACAAGCTTATAAGGGAAGCGGGTCAAAAAGTCCGGGACGATCATAACCGCGAAATGGTCATCTACGAGAAAGCCAAAATGCAACGCCTTCTCCAACAGGCCGTGAAAGGTGAAAATGTCGCCCCATGTCAACCTGTTATAAAGAAGGCTCGGCGCAAAAGCAGAAATAAGTCGAAAGGCCAAAGAGGCGCTCAACAACAACAAAGCGGGGCTAAGAAGCCACGCAAACGGGAGTCGAGCGTTATTGATCTATCCCTTATGAAGAAAATGGGTCGAGCATACTCGTTTCCGTTGGACAAGACGAAGAAGATACTTGATCTCGCTCTAAAACATCAGATGCTTACACTGCCGGAGTCTAAGCACCCCGAACAAGCGGGCAAAGTCTCACACCCGGACTATTGCTTTTATCACCGAATGATAGGGCACCCTCTCGAGGACTGCTTCACCTTCAAGAATTGGGTCGAAGATCAGTACCAGCTGGGCAAGTTCGCTCTGTCTGATAACTGGAGGGTAGCGCCGCCACAGAAGCACGAGCCTAAGGCCACGAAAGAAGAACCGATTCCACATGGGGATTGGAAGCGAATTCGCACCCGTCACATGATTACGATATTAAAAGAAGAGCCCGAGGACATAGATGAGCTCCCTTGGTGCTTCGAAAACAGCAGCGACGAGATAATCTCAGAATTCCCACCAGCGCCAAAAGAGCTGGAAGATGGAATCCATACCACTGCAGATAACCTCAAGAAGATTGAGTTGGGGACGGCAAATGATCCACGACCGACATTCATCAGCGAGCTGCTATCTGAAGAAAGGGTGGCTGCGTTAAAGGATGTGCTTTTACAGCATAGAGATTGCTTCGCGTGGAACTATTCTGAAATGCCGGGACTAGATCCAGAAATTGCTGTACACAAATTGGCGATATCCCCGGACATCAAGCCAGTCAAACAGGCGCCGAGGAGAATGCGGCTCGAGCTCGAAATGAGTATCAACGCCGAGGTCAAGAAGATGATCGACTCTGGCTTTATCCAGGAGGTTCAATATCCTGAATGGATCGCTAACATCGTCCCGGTGATGAAGAAAAATGGGACGGTGCGCATATGCGTGGACTTTCGGGATCTTAATAAAGCTTGTCCGAAGGACGATTTTCCAGTGCCAGTCACCGAACTGATGATAGACAATACGTCCACTAATAAGATTTTCTCCTTCATGGACGGCTCGTCAGGATATAATCAGATAAAGATGCATCCCGAAGACCAGAAGCACACCGCCTTCAGGACTCCTTTGGGTATATTCTGCTACAAGGTGATGCCCTTCGGTTTAAAGAACGCCGGTGCTACTTACCAGAGAGCCATGACGCAGATCTTTGATGACCTTATACACGAAATCGTTGAATGCTATATCGACGATCTCGTGGTTAAAAGAAAATCATACGAAGAACATCTCGAGCATTTGAAGACCGTGTTTCAACGCCTTCGACAATACAACTTGAAGATGAACCCGCTCAAGTGTGCATTCGGAGTTTCCTCGGGCAAATTCCTGGGATTCATCGTCCGGCACCGAGGTATTGAGATAGATCCATCAAAGATCAAGGCGATCATGGAAATGCCTCCGCCAAGGACTCTCAAACAGCTGCGATCTCTCCAAGGGAAGCTCGCGTATATACGGCGATTTAAAGCCAACCTTTCAGGAAAGTGCCGTCCTTAGAGTCACCTGATGAAGAAGGGAACCCCGTTCGTTTGGGATCAAAAATGCCAAAGCGCACTAAACGAGATCAAGCAATACTTGCAAAACCCGCCAGTGCTGGCTGCTCCGATCAAGGGAAAACCTCTCATTCTTTATACAACCGCCCTCGAAGGTTCCTTAGGCGCATTATGGGCACAAGAGAACGATAAAGGGAAAGAAAGAGCACTCTACTACTTAAGTCGAGTTCTGCTGGGGGCAGAAAGCAACTACTCTCCCATTGAAAAACATTGCCTGGCGTTGATTTTTGCGATAACAAAGCTTAGACACTATGCGTTGGCATATGAAGTCCGTCTCATTTCAAAGGTGGACCCCCTTAAATATTTAATGTCAAAGGCCATATTGACGGGACGACTCGCTAAATGGGCCCTACTCTTGATGGAGTTTTTGATAACATATCAACCTCTCAAGGCAGTGAAAGGCCAGGCCATCGCCGACTTCCTCGCTGAGCACCCGATACCTGCCGATTCTCCTCTGAATTGTGATTTTCCAGACGAACATGCATTTGACGCGATCGACGGTGGTGATACCCAATGGGAACTTTATTTCGATGGAGCATCTTCCATGAAAAAACGCAAACAAAGTACCCCTATAATCAAATCGGGTGTAGGCCTCATCTTCGTGACTCCACAAGGAGGGATAATGCGCTACGCGTTCTCCCTAACAGAGCCGAGGACAAATAACGAAGCCGAATATGAAGCTCTGATATCAGGCCTTGAGATCGCCGTTGACATGGGAATTGAAAACCTCCTCATATACGAGGATTCTCAACTTGTCGTTAGTCAAGTAAACGGCGACTACCAAACGTGCAAGCCAGAATTGGTGAAATACGGTGAAAAGGTGCAACAACTGTTGACCCAAATTCCCTCTTATACTTTGGAGAACATACCGCGTGCGGAAAATAGCAAAGCAGACGCGTTGGCCAAACTTGCTAAAGAACTGGCTGACGAGAACCTCGACGACGTTAGAATCGTGGTACAAAGCCGTCGAGTTCTTGCCCCAGCAGAAATATCTCCAGAATCATCCGAAGAAAAGGAAACGACTGAGCGAATGGATCTGCAAATAAAAGACCCGGAAAAGGCTGAGGATTGGAGGGAAGTCTTCATAGACTACTTTAAGTCCCACCGATTGCCCGAAGAAGCGTCCACAAGACATCAGCTCATGAAACGAGCCCTGTCTTTTGTCTTCGTCAACGATACTCTGTACAAGAGGTCATTTGATTCTTTGTGGCTGAGATACTTAGGACCTGACGAAGCGAAAAGGATCGTCCAAGAAGTTCACGACGGACTCTGCGGTTCTCACCAAGCAGGCCCGAAGATGAAGTTGAAGATAAAACGGATGGGCTACTACTGGCCCACGATGATTAAGGACTGCCTCGAATATGCAAAGCAGTGTCACTCATGTCAAATTCATGGGGACTTCATCCACCAGCATCCAAATCCACTACATCCAACGGTGGCTAGCTGGCCATTCGAAATGTGGGGGACTGACATAGTCGACCCCATCGAACCAGCATCGTCTAGAGGACATTGTTTCATCCTAGCGACGACTGACTACTTCTCCAAATGGGCAGAAGCAGTACCGCTGAGAGAAGTGAAGACGGAAAATATCCTCCACTTCTTCAAGACGCACGTCATATATCGGTTTGGAACTCCGCGACGGATCATCTCCGATAACGGGCCAGCCTACAGAAGCCACAAGATCAGTCGCTTTGCACAGCAGCACAATATAGACTGGAGATATTCCTCGGTTTATAATCCGCGAGCTAATGGTCTAGCTGAAGCCTTCAACAAGACCTTGACAAAGATCATAAAGAAAACGGTGTCCCTAAATAAGAAAGACTGGCACGAAAGACTGCAAGAAGCTCTCTGGGCGTATCGAACTACGTTTAAAACGGCCACGAACGCAACGCCATATGCGTTGGTATTCGGTACAGAAGCAGTACTCCCCCTCGAGATAGAGTTACCCTCTCTACGAGTAGCAGTTCACTACGAGCTGACGGACGAAGAAAATGCTCACCTTCGACTTGAGGAGCTTGACGCCCTTGATGAAACCCGGCTCATAGCGCAACAAAATCTGGAAGCTTATAAAGAAAAGATGACGCGCTCATACGAAAGATTGTCCCGACCGAGGACATTCCGCCAAGGCGAACTCGTGCTAGTGGTCAAAAGGCCTATGATCCCCAATCGCGCCAAGCTGGGAAAATTCGAGCCAAACTATGAAGGCCCGTACATCATAAATAAAGTTTACCAGGGTGGGGCCTATTTACTTATGGACATGCACAGTGAAAGGCCTTTCAGGCCGATAAACGGTCGCTTCCTAAAGAAATACTATGCTTAATGAGCCACAGCCTAGGTCAATGATAGATGACGACGACTATGTCTGCTCGCTATCTTCCTAAGCTCAAGCTTTAAAAAAAGTAGCCGGCCTTCTCAACAACGGACCGAAATGTTCTTAAACTAACGACGGACCGAAATGTCCTTAAACTAATAGCAGACCGAAACGTCTTTAAACTACTACCGCAGCATCTTTAGGCTGACAAGATATAAAAAAATATATATATAAAAATAAAATAAATAAATAAATGAAAACGGTATGTCCATAAGCAAAAAGGGCACGGATGAAAACCCGAAAGGGCTCCGTGAGTAAAAACAGCAGGGCTACCGGCGAGTGTTCGTGAAAACCCGAAAGGGCGCGACCTCGTGTAAAAAAAAGAGAGAAAAAGAAAACAAAAAGAATAAAAAAAAGGTATGTCCATAAGCAAAATGGGCACGGATGAAAACCCGAAAGGGCTCCGTGAGTAAAAACAGCAGGACTACCGGCGAGTGTTTGTGAAAACTCGAAAGGGCGCAACCTCGTCAAAAGACACTTACAGGGTCCCCTCGACCTTGTAAGGAGAAACCACCCGCGTGAGATCCTTACGACTCACAAGAGAGCAGCACACTTAGGGATCCCCACGATTCCTAAGGAGAAAATACACTTGCGAGATCCTCGCGACTCGTAAGGAGAACTCTCTTATGGGACCCTCACGGCTCATAAGATTTGAAAGTCTTAAGTTACAGAGACCTAAACCTGTGCTTAAGCAACCCCCAACCTTCGATACTGCCCTACAAGTGGCTCAATACTGACCCTTGTATACAATCCACGGGCGCGAATAAACATTTCCCTAACCAAGTCTCATACGTGACTGGGGATATGTTCGTATGACCCTTGTAGGTCCTCTCGACTTACAAGGAGAAAACCCTACTGTAGGATCCTTACGACTTACAGAGGAACATACACTTAGGAATCCTCACGATTCTTAAGGAGAAAATACACCTACAAGATCCTCACGACTTGTAGGGAGAAATAACTTCGTGAGACCCTTACGGCTCATGAAGTCAAAGCCTTAGTCGACATGACCCTAACCCTGTTCGCTAAACCACCTTTGTTCGACATCGACAGAGGCAGATGATGATTCGCTCCTGATAATATCCCAGTTGTAGCGATGCTGATGCCGAAATCGACGTCTAATTTCAGGTTTACGGCGAAAAGCCAATAGGCCGCACCTGCATACGAAATAGCCGAAATGATAGGGCAACTGGCAATAAAAAGCAGCAAGTAAAATGTATGCATGCAAAATAGCCGAAATGATTGGGCAACTCGCAATAAAAAACAGCGAGTAAGAATAAAATAAATAGTCGAAATGATTGGGCACCGCGAAAAAATAGCCGAAATGATTGGGCAATCGCGACCTTCGCAATATAAAAGCTGAAATGATAGAGCGTCGCGGAAATAAAACAAAAAAAATGATGATAAAACTTTGGCCCTACAGTTAAGATCACATGATCCCTATGTACAATCCAAGGGCGTAAACAAAGAGGGAACCATACTTTCCCAACAGGCTCCGCCAGAAGACGAAGCCAAATCTCGACGGTTCAGTCCAACTCCGAAGAAACCAGTGTCTTCAGCAGATACCTCGACTCACGGATACAAACACTCCTTGACGAGAGATTCCTGATCCGCGTTGACTCGCAGAGCCACCAGTGCCTCCGTGGGAAATCCTCGACTCGTTTCAAACCCCAAGGAAACAAATAATCCTTGGCGCTTGGGAAACAAATAATCCCTAGCAAACTCCTCGACTCACGGATACAAACACTCCTTGACGAGAGCCTCCTGATCCGCGTCGACTCGCAGAGCCACCAGTGCCTCCGTGGGAAATCCTCGACTCGTTTCAAACCCCAAGGAAACAAATAATCCTTGGCGCTTGGGAAACAAATAATCCCTAGCAAACTCCTCGACTCACGGATACAAACACTCCTTGACGAGAGCCTCCTGATCCGCGTCAACTCGCAGAGCCACCAGTGCCTCCGTGGGAAATCCTCGACTCGTTTCAAACCCCAAGGAAACAAATAATACTTGGCGCTTGGGAAACAAATAATCCCTAGCAAACTCCTCGACTCACGGATACAAACACTCCTTGACGAGAGCCTCCTGATCCGCGTCGACTCGCAGAGCCACCAGTGCTTCCGTTGGAAATCCTCGACTCGTTTCAAACCCCAAGGAAACAAATAATCCTTGGCGCTTGGGAAACAAATAATCCCTAGCAAACTCCTCGACTCACGGATACAAACACTCCTTGATGAGAGCCTCCTGATCCGCGTCGACTCGCAGAGCCACCAGTGTCTCCGCGGGAAAATTCCCGATTCGTCTCAACTTGCAAGATGAAGCCTCAGGCAGCAGGGACTAAAAAAAAACTTTCTTCCTGAACAATGGGACCCTGCAAGTCAATCTAAAACGGTCTCTTGCATACTATTCACGGGTCTCACTCTCCAAAGTCGAGTTTCGACGAGGAGGGAAACAACCGCTTACGGGTCCTCTCGACTCGTAAGAGGGAAAAATTCTCTTATAGGATCCTTACGACTTATAAGAGAAAACCACACTTAGGAATCCTCACGATTCCTAAGGAGAAAAACCACCTACGAGATCCTCTCGGTCCGTAGGGAGAAAAGTCTCTATGAGACCCTCATGGCTTATAGAGTTGAAAAGTCTTAGGCAGCAGATCTGAACCTGCGGCCTAAGCCATCGCTATTTCTTAAGAAAGCCAGAATAAACATCCGTCAACCATGGTTATTAAGACAGCCTGCTAACAATAAAAGAAAGAAGAAAATGACAGAAAGAACATCCGATTTACATTTGATCAGGCGTTCGAGACGCATTCATTTATGCATGGGCAGAAGACTCAGGACAAGAAATAAGACAAGCTGAAATAAAAAAAAAGGGTTTCCATTCATATTGCTAAAAATTCTTACAATCACAAGAGCAATGAATAAGAAACATTATTCAAATTATTACAACGGTATAACCTCAGATCCGGGGCACGGATTGAGAAATTCAAAAGTAAGGCCATCCAGAGTTCTTCTGGCCATTCTAATTATTCTTATGCGCAGCCTCTCGCGCTCCTCTGTGTCAAGATCCTCGGCAAGCCCTTCCGGTCTTCGATAAGCAGTAACTATCGTCGTCTGCTGGAAGATTTGATGTAGAATGTCAATGAGGCTGTCCCGCCGTTTCTTCGAGATCAACCCCGTCAGATACACTGAATGCACCTTGTCTTCGGCATCATCCAGCGTATTGAGCGGTAGGGCCTCATGAAGACCCGGAAGTGCTCTCCATATTGCTCCCAGCACGACTTTCAAAAAAGCCGAACGACGAGATAGCAGCCAACCACCGCTTGCGTTCAGGCGACCCATGACCTCTGCACATTGAGCGTCTGTAAACTCCTGGTTTTGTTGACGACCCTGTGCGCGGATATCGTCATAGGTGATGAACTCGTGCAAACTGTATAGATGCACCGCCATTATGCCTGGACGAAATACCACAGGAAGATTAGCGATAGAAGAAAAATAATATACATAGAGGGCTAAATTCCTAGAGAGCAGAGCTCTGTTCAGGTATTAAAACCCATGAACAAAAGCTCTGCAGATCTATAAGTTTTTCTTTTTTTGAGAGCGAAGCTCTGTTTATGAAGCCCCAATGGGGATCTCTTTAGATCAAAAGATCTGTGAGAGAAAAGCTCTTTGATTGAGATTAATTTAAATTAATTTGATTTACATTAATTTTACCTAAAGTTTCTAACTTTGAAAATGAGCAAAGCTCTGCTAGTGAAACCCCAATGGGGATCTCTTTAGATCAAAAGATCTATGAGAGCAAAGCTCTACTGGTTAAGATTAATTAAAATTAATTTAATCAAAGAATCAATTTTACCTAAAGTTTTTCTAAAAACTTTGGAAAGGAGAGCAAAGCTCTGGAGTTCTTGGAGGCAAGAGCAAAGCTCTGAAGTTTTTTGAAAATAAAAATCTGAAAGATGATAAGTATCTGTGGGGGACCAAAGGTCCTATTTATAGGCATCAAGTGCCTCTTCGACTTTAAAAAGTTGTCACGGCGGTTGGAATTCCGCCACCGTTGCGCTCACGTTTGGGGCCACGTAAGCGCAACGGTAGGGGGGCATTTGTTTACCCCAATCAGAGCAAAGCTCTGTTCAAATTCCGAGGCGGGAGATGAAGCAACGCTTCATCTTCCCCCAATCAGAGCAAAGCTCTGCTTTGAAAATTTAAAATTTAATAAATGAAGCAACGCTTCAGATTATTTGCGCTGCGCAACACGCCACGTGTCAGGCGCAGATGCATCAGCGCAGCGCCCAAGGCAGCGCACCCAATCAGAGCAAAGCTCTATTTAAAGAAAAATTAAATGAAGCAACGCTTCAGCTGCGCAAGCACTGCGCTGCGTGACACGTGTCACCGCAGATGCGCTAGCGCAGTTGCGCTGCGCTGTGTGCTTCGTGACACGTGTCACGCGCTGGGCATCTGCGCCAAACAGAATTAAAATTCTAAGAAATCTTTTCTGTTCTTTTTAAAACAAGAAGATTTTCTTCTGCAAAGCAGAAGCCCTTGGATCAAAGATCCAACGGTGGGGAAAATTCCCCAAATCACTCAGAGAAAGATCTCTTTAACAAATTTAACTAATTTATGGGCACTATAAAAAGGACCCTAGGCCTCAATTCAAAGGATGAACATTTTTCTTAGAAAAAAGCCAAGAGCTTCAAACAGAGAGAGAATTCTGAGAAAATTCGAAGAAAAAGGTAAAAACCTTCACGAGAGAGAAGAAATTTCTTCTAATAGATCATTGATCTAAAAACCAGATCAATGATCTTTACATAATAAACAGTGCTTTGCACTTCTTATGAACCTCTGGTTCTTTAAAACAAGAAAACAATAAAATAAAAAATAGTGCTTTGCACTTTTATGAACCTCTGGTTCTTCAAACGAAAAGAAAAATTTATTTTTCTTTGATCTAAATTAGATCAAGAAATCAAATAGTGCTTTGCACTTCTGTTCTTGAATCTAAAAGATTCTTAGTGCTTTGCACTTCCAAACTGCGCTGTTGCGCTCTTAAGAGAGCGCCACGTGTCAGCTACAGAACAACCTGCGCTACGCGCTCTTGAAATAGAGCTTTGCTCTCTAGAATTGGTGCAACTCACCAGAGCGCGCCACGTGTGAGCAGCGCCACAGCGCAGCGCACTAGCGCAGCGCACTGCGCTGTTGCGCTTGCGCTCACCAGAGCATGACACGTGTCCTCACCACAAGCGCTTGCGCTCAGTAATTGGCGCAAAGCGCCTGACAAATGCAATGCATTTCTTTTCCTGAAGGTCCAGGCCCAATTAAAAGACCAAGCAGGCCTAATTAAATCGATGCTTTGCATCATTTATAAATGAGCAGAGCCCAAACGAAATAATTAAAATGCTACGCATTCTAAAAGGGGCAGAGCCCAAACAAAACAGATGCATTGCATCATTCATAAATGAGCAGAGCCCAGAATAAATTGATGCTCTGCATCTTTATGGGCAGAGCCCAAACAAAAAAAAATGGAAGAAATGCAATGCATTATTTAATAAAAGTGTTGAACATTTTCAACTGGACTTAGCCCAATTTTGGCCGTAAGTCCTCAAATTAAATTGACTGAGCGATATTTCTCCCTTAAATCAATTTATATCCGGTTCGAGGGTATATCTCCGAGCTCCTCCGACACCTCTCGTTGTAATCCTTCAACGACGTCAGAGAGGCGACGGGTCCCAACAACCACACATCAATTTGGACCGAAACGTCCTTAAACTAACGATGGACCGAAACGTCCTTAAACTAATATTGGACCGAAACGTTCTTAAACTAATATTGGACCGAAACGTTCTTAAACTAATATTCGTCCCAAAATGGGAATGGTGGACCGAAACGTCCTTAAACTAATATTGGACCGAAACGTCCTTAAACTAATGTTGGACCGAAACGTGGAGAACGACAAGACGAAGGACTCGGTTCTTTAGGTATAATCACTTATCATAGTAGTTAACTCTTCTATGGTTTCTTGTTAGTTATTGTTTATGCAAAGATTCTCGGTTAGTGGATGTCTACGCCTAAAACAAGATCGTTTTTCATTGTTCCGCCTCCCCGCAAGTCGTGGGGTGTTATACATCGACTTACAGTGGTATCAGAGCCTCGCTAAACAATAATTAACTCATTAGCAAAGTCGTATGAATTTCGAATGCAAAACGAACCAAAAAACGACATCGATATCACAAGTTTCTGTCGAATTTTAAACAGGCTCTAAAAATTTTTCAGGTTGCTGCAGAGTAACAAGTATAGAAAGATAAGAACACTGGAGAAAAATGGGTTAGTGAATCGGCCATACAGCCACGGAACCGCGGCCGATCCCACCGATCCGCCGCGGATCCGCGGCCGAGTTGGGGCCGATTCGACCCAATTTGCTCCTGTTATTCTTTTGTGATATTGTTGTGTTTTCTGGAATGTTTATTTTCTGCTCAAAGTCTCAGGTGCACAGAGAAGTTTTGGGAGTAGAATGTGATATGTTTGCTCGATCGAAATTATACGAAGTTTGCTAATTTGATTATATCCGTGTTTGTATAATGTGTTCGTAAACCTCCCCTAACTGCTAGTATGTCGGTTGGCAAGGGGTTGCACATTTCTGTAATGGTTTTTACTGTTTGTGGTTGTGAACTGTATTGGACTGTTGTGATGATTAGCCGGGGTTTAAGATGGGTTGTTATATTCATTCATTCGATGTAATTGTAATATGTTGTCATATTATTTTGCGGGGCGCATCCAGGTTGCGGTTGTAGCCACCGTTGTATTATTTTATTTTACTATTTTTGCTCCTAGGATAGACCCAAGGTGGGATGCACAAACTACCGGGTACTTTGAAGTGCTTAGTGGCCTACTCACTTTGTTGAGGGATACCGCTTCACTTCGGGTATTTGGCGGGCAGTTTGCGGTACCCATAGGGGTCTAGGGTGGAGTAATGGCTATTCATCACAACTGTGTAATCCGTCTTTTGTTGCGGGCTCTAAACAAACGCGAATTGCTTGCAAATCCAATAAAGTTCATATGAGATCTGGAATGCCTATTATTGCGTCTGACGAATGTACAATATCTATATATGATAGTTATTTAGACGTCACTTATGTTTTACACCCACGCTAGCCCAGCCCCCGCTCTGCCGTTAGTTAAGTAACCTAACGGGTGATGACGGGACCCCGTGGCGAATGTGGATGGCATAAGAGGACGTTGTATTTTCGTTATTTTCTGCAATGATAGGTTAATGATGGGACGTATTATTTATAATGCAAAGAAAATAAACCAAAAGATGAATCGTTGGAACAATTTAGAAGAAACCACATTACTGGATAATAAGGTCTGTATAGAGCTCATTATCCAAAGTCGTCTTTTGGTTTATTTTCTTCTTTTGGTTTATTTTCTTCTTTTGGCTAAACATAGCCTTAGCGGTGCTTCTTCTTCCGGGTCCAAGGGTAGGGCCAAAGGAAGGAAAAAGAAGGCCGCCACCATACCTAAAGGAGGTGTAAGTAAGGTGGAAGGGAAGGGAAAGAAAAAGTTTGCAGTACCAGTAGTGGGCCAGGATCAGTGCTTCCATTGTCACAGGAAAGGGCACTGGAAGAAGGATTGCAAGGCGTGGAACGCCAAGAACCAGGAACCGAAGCAAGCTGTGGCTTCGACTTCAGGTGTGTTTTTAATTGAGAATTGTCTGTCAATCAACTCTACTTCTTGGGTATTGGATATCGGATCAGGATCTCATATTTGCAATTCATTGCAGGCACTAAGAAACCGTAGAGTGCTGAAGGAAGGTGATATGACCCTGATGGTTGCTAACGGAGCTAGCGTGGGAGCTGTGTCCGTAGGGGATTATCACCTGGGATTGACGAGTGGACACATTTTGGTTTTACATAACTGTTTTTGTGTACCCAGCTTAACGTGTAATATCATATCTGTTTCCTTGTTATCAAATAAAGGTTATAATTTCACGTTTATAAGTGGTGTTGTTAACATCCACCTTAATCATAGTTTGATTGGGTCCGGTACACTGGAAAACGGTATATATGTGTTAAACCAACTCCAAATTTTCAATGTCCAGAACACACTAAAAAGAAAGTCTCCAGATTTAAATAAAGTTTTCTTATGGCATTGTAGACTGGGCCACATCAATGAGAGAAGGTTGACTAAGTTACATAGAGTAGGATATTTGGACTCATTCGAATATCAAACTCATGCCACTTGTCAATCTTGTCTCAAAGGAAAGATGACAAAGACTCCATTTACTGGATATGAAGTAAGAGCGAGCGAGCTCTTCGGACTCATACACAGCGATGTATGTGGTCCAATGTCTACACATGCAAGAGGTGGTTTTTCCTATTTTATTACTTTCACGGATGATTACTCAAGGTACGGATTCATTTATCTGATGAAACATAAATCCGAGACTTTTGAGAAATTCCAAGAGTTTAAGAATGAAGTAGAAAACCAAACCGGAAAAAGTATCAAAATACTAAGATCTGATCGAGGTTGTGAATACTTGAGTGCCGAGTTCCTAGGTTACCTAAATGAGAAAGGAATTCTCTCTCAGCTTACTCCTCCATACACTCCAAAGCATAACGATGTATCGGAGAGAAGGAATCGAACCCTATTGGATATGGTACGTTCCATGATGAGTAATGCTGAGTTACCGCGATCTTTTTGGGGTTATGCGCTAGATTCAGCGGCATATCTTTTGAACATGGTATCTACCAAGACTGTGCCTACCACTCCATATCAGATGTGGAGTGGGAAGAAACCCTATCTTCAGTATATAAAGATTTGGGGATGTCCAGCTTTTGTTAAAAAGCAGCATGTGGACAAGCACGAGGCACGATCAGTAAAGTGTAAGTTTGTGGGATATCCAAAGAACTCCAGGGGATATTGTCACGACCCAAGTTTGGATGTGACAGGCACTCAGATTATATCATATCTAAAGATATGCACAATCCAAGTAAGCCAAAAACCAAGATCAAAATACCTTATTTCGGAATTATTTATGAAAATTTAGTTTTTAAGTAGAAATCTCAAGTTATTAAGTTTATTCATTAAACGAATAATAAAGGTTAAGTTTGGTTGTATTCCGGGTTGGAATCAACAATATCAATACTGAACATGAATATAAGCATATGAAATATCACTAAATATTATAAAGAAGAAACTAAGAAACTGATCCACATATCTCAACTGCACATATATATACCAACTCTCTTTTCTAAGTCAAAATACAAGTCTGATGGAGTCTTTCTAGATACAATATACAAAATGGAAGGTTACTACACATGTAACCTACCTATCAAAAGATGGAAACCACAGCAAAAGTGATCCTGCCTCGCAGCTACCCGTCCACTCTATCCCTGCAAGGAACTGTGGCACAACGGGGATGAGTTGCCAACTCAGTGAATACGACTAACATATAACGGCGAATAAAGTAAATATGGTAATCATGCTAATGGACATGAATCAATATGATATATGAGTACATGTGAAATCCAACAATAAATCCCATCATATTTCTGAAATCACAACTCAATATAAATCATCTCTCGGTGTCTATCAACGACACAAAACTTTCATTTCTTATAGGCATCATTCCCCGAATGATCCTATACCCATAATATCGGTCGTCATCCTCTAGATGCACGCCGCATATTTCTATAACCAATATCCGGAATCGAGTAACCTCGCTAGGCTCCCCCGTCTCAATACGGCTATCCTACCCCTCGGTCTCGACCGGGTCCACCCTGTATCCAACTGTATATCTCCCCCACTCAGTATGGATAACGTAAATCCGCGACCGTATATCTCCCCCACTCGGTCCGGAATAAAACCAAAAACAGAAATCAACTCAGGGTGGACATGTCACATCAATCATGAAAACTGGATTTATGTAATAGTATTTAAAAACTCAAAATCATAAATCCTCAATTCTGCATCTATCTCATATCCATCATGGAATTACGCATAAAGTGACATGATGTAAATAATGAAATCTACCAATATACTTGACATGTGAAATACGATATAATTTATGTAAATATGTATGATATTTAAGTGTATGTGACATGGCAATATCGACGAGGTGTGTGTAGCATGTAAAATGTGCACGTGGCATGACTCGTCGATACTTGTGAAGTGTTCTAACAACTAAGCAATATACAAGCATTTTAATGAATGAAATTCTACTATTTACACATAATGATATGAATATTACATTAATTAAACCATGGGCGAAACACGCCATCTTTACTAAATTCCCCGGTAGAGGTTTAGTCTACTCACCGGACAGTCGAATCTACTCCGGAATCGCTAATCCTTTCCCTTTCCTCGCGGCTTCCGTATTCCTTGTCTCCGCGTCTAAATATGCAAAGTTAACTTATATAAGCAACTAGCTATTCCGATATATCGGAAATAGAAAACACGTTATCTCTTTTGCTAGTTATCTATTATTAGGTTATCAAGTTGATTAACACTTAGTCTTGCTGGAGTTTTAACCCCAACCTGCACTGTTTCAGGAATTAGCACGCGACGTAGTTTCGTCATGTCGCATTTAGCGTTTTACGATTCCCTTTTCCGATATATTCTCCCAGATTTAGATTACAGTGAAACTAAGTTAATTCAACAGTACCAAAATGACCTAAATTGTATACTGTAAACTACCCAAAAACCCAAACCCCCAAAACTTCCCACTTGGCCGGCGACGCCGGCCAAAACCCTACTGTCGCCGGCCCAACACCGGCGCCCTGCCTCCGTATTCTTGTGGTGTGTTCTAGTTGTTACCTACATCATTTCTACTCTGTTGAATTTATTTAATTAAGTTTCAGAACACAGCAGATTCTAACAGACACAAATTCTAACTAAAATACGATATTATGTGACTTACCTAAACTTTAATTAACTAATCTACAGAACTTAATCTTTACTAAGTTTAAGAATTTACCCACCTATTAGTTGTAGGAATAACCCTTCTTGATCAATCAACTCTTCCTAGTTTGAGGATGAACAATCTCCATGAACAAGCTCCTCATCATCTTCTTCTTCCTCTTGTTTTTCTTTTCTCTTTTACTTTTCTTTTCTTTTGATTTTCTTTCAGTTTTGGTTCTGATTTTTAAACTGAAATGAACTATTTGTATGGGAGGAGGAAGGGATAAGGCTAAGGAGGTGGTGTCAAGCTTTGAAGGGTGTAGGTTTCATGCAAGTAGGAGGTGTAATGAAGTTATAAGCATGCAAGCATGATGTATTATGCATTATCTTTAAATTTTTCTTTTAATTTGATTCAGATTTCAGAACTGAAATTATCTCATTTACTTTCACTTAAACCCTTAACAATACCCAATTTGCATAAAAACTCAACTTTACAATTTAACCCCTCACAACTTACTTATTATAAAACACATCTTTTGATAAAATGAAGCTAAATTTTCCATTAAAACCCTTATAACTTATTTAATTTACATTCAAAAATTCTAATTTAATTTGTATTACATATAACTTATGAAGATTAACATATTTGATTTTAATCATTTTATGATTTATCAGCTTATTCTTAATTTAATTAAATTTATTTATTTCTAGCTTTTCCTAATTGTTACAATATTCCCCCCTTAAGAAAATTCGGTCCCCGAATTTAAACTAATTACTAGACATACCTATGAAAAGATGTGGAAATTTCTTTCGCATCTCGTCCTCCGTCTCCCAAGTAATCTCCTCGCGATCCTTTCCTTGCCAGAGAACCTTTACAGATGGCAGTGTCCTCGATCGTAGCTGCTTTGCCTGCCTGTCCAGAATAGCTACTGGCTGCACTGTGAAGGATAGATCTGGCTCAAGTTGTAGAGTCTGATGCTGGATCGCATGAGATGGATCGTGAAGATATCTGCGTAGCATCGAAACATGAAACACCGGATGTACGTCGGGAAAACCAGGTGGAAGTGCTAACCGATAAGCTACAGCGCCCACTCTCTCTAAAATCTCATATGGTCCAACATATCTGGGGCTGAGCTTCCCTTTCTTCCCGAAGCGCATCACACCTTTCATTGGAGATACTCGAAGGAACACATGATCTCCCACATCAAACTCAAGTTTGCGTCGTCTTCGATCTGCGTATGACTTCTGTCTGCTTTGAGCCGCTTTCATTCTATCTCGTATCAAGTGAATCTTCTCTGTAGTTTCTTGTACTATCTGCGGTCCCAACATACAACTCTCACTAAGTTCCGTCCAGCAAACAGGTGATCTACATTTCCTTCCATACAAGGCTTCAAAGGGTGCCATCTGGATCGTCTCTTGAAAACTGTTGTTATACGAGAATTCTACCAAAGGTAGGTGACGATCCCAACTACCATCGAAATCTAGGCTACAAGCTCGAAGCATATCCTCTAGTATCTGAATGGTCCGCTCCGACTGACCGTCTGTCTGTGGGTGGAAAGCTGTACTAAAACTCAGTCGTGTACCAAGAGCATCCTGAAGTTTCTGCCATAGCCTGCTCGTGAACTGGGTACCTCGATCTGATACTATGCAGGTCGGCACTCCATGTAGACGTACAATCTCATCGATATAAACCTGTGCATACTGAGCAAATCCATATGTCGTCTTTACTGGAAGAAAATGAGCGGCCTTCGTCAGCCTGTCTACTATCACCCAAATGGAATCATACCCTCTGCTAGTCCTGGGTAGACCCACCACAAAATCCATGGAAATCTGTTCCCATTTCCACTCTGGAATGGGTAAGGGTTGCAGCTCTCCGGCTGGCCTCTGGTGTTCTGCTTTAACTTGCTGACAAGTCAAGCATCTTGAAACAAAATCCGTAACATCCTTCTTCATTCCTTCCCACCAATAATTTTCCTTCAAATCACGATACATTTTAGTGGAACCAGGATGAATACTATATACTGATCTGTGGGCACCCTCCAAAATCTCACGTCTCAATCCGTCAGAATCTGGCACACAGAGACGAGTCCTAAAACGTAACACTCCATGATCATCGATCACGAACTCTGTCTCTTTGCCCAGCCTAACATGATCCATAATCTCCATCAAGCGAGTATCGGTAGGCTGCGCATCTCGAATACGATCTAATAGCTGAGGTCTGGTGCGAACATGTGCTAACTGACCTCCTGCCGATGTAAACTCAAACTGTATACGACTATCACATAGGACCTGCCAGTCTGTAGAAGACTGTCTCTGCAAAAGACTCAAATGAGATAATTTACCTCCAGGCCTCCGACTCAAGGCATCTGCTACAACATTTGCTTTGCCTGGATGGTACAAAATCTCACAGTCGTAATCTTTCACCAATTCCATCCATCTACGCTGTCTGAGGTTCAGATTCTTCTGTTGAAAGATATACTTTAAACTTTTATGATCTGTGAAGATTTGACACGTTTCTCCATACAAGTAATGTCTCCAAATCTTCAATGCGAAAACTACAGCAGCCATCTCTAGGTCATGAGTGGGGTAATTTTGTTCATGCCTCTTTAACTGTCGGGAAGCATATGCTATAACCTTGCCGTGTTGCATCAACACACAGCCTAAGCCCACTCTAGAAGCATCGCAATACACTACGAAACCCCCTGACCCGGAAGGTAAAGATAATACAGGTGCAGTCGTCAAACGTGTCTTCAACTGTTGGAAACTCTGCTCACACGCATCTGTCCACTGAAAAGGAACTTCCTTCCTAGTCAATCCTGTCAAAGGTGCCGCTATCCGCGAGAAATCCTGTACGAAGCGTCTGTAATAACCTGCCAGACCTAAGAAACTCCGAACCTCCGTAACTGACATAGGCCTGGGCCAGTGTTGTACCGCTTCAATCTTCTTTGGGTCTACGCATATACCTTGTCTTGTAACTATGTGACCCAAGAACTCCACACTATCGAGCCAAAAAGCACACTTAGAAAACTTTGCATACAACTGATGCTCTTTCAAAGTCTGCAATGTGATACGTAAATGCTGCTCGTGCTCCGT
The DNA here is from genome assembly GCA_030015575.1 of Agapanthus africanus. NCBI lineage: Eukaryota > Viridiplantae > Streptophyta > Magnoliopsida > Asparagales > Amaryllidaceae > Agapanthus > Agapanthus africanus. The sequence continues at coordinate 256,470,013 of JASDDO010000006.1, read as the reverse complement.
CTGACTCCGAGAATATACAAGAATATCATCTATGAATACTATAATAAACCGATCGATAAATGGTCTAAAGATACGGTTCATCATATCCATAAAAGCTGCTGGAGCATTGGTAAGTCCGAACGACATCACCAGAAATTCATAATGCCCATATCTCGTACGAAACGCTGTCTTCGGAATATCGTCTTTCCGAACCCTCAACTGATGATATCCTGACCTTAAGTCAATCTTTGAGAAGAATCCGGGTCCTTGCAACTGATCGAACAAATCATCTATTCGCGGTAATGGATACCTGTTTCGTACCGTGACGCGATTCAGCTGTCGGTAGTCAATGCACATCCTCATACTACCGTCTTTCTTCTTCACAAATAACACAGGAGCTCCCCACGGTGAAACACTGGGACGAACAAGTCCTCTATCTAACAACTCTTGCAACTGGCCTTTGAGTTCTTTCAATTCTGTCGGTGCCATTCGATATGGTGGTATAGAAATAGGCCCTGCACCCGGAATCAAATCGATACAGAATTCAATCTCTCGATCAGGTGGCAATCCTGATAACTCTGCAGGAAATACCTCAGGAAATTCTCGTATGATCGGGATTTGGTCCAAAGGAACTTCAGCGACCCCTATGTCCTGAATAAAAGCCAAGAACCCAAGACAACCCTTCTTCAAAAGCCGTCTCGCACCAAAAGCAGAAATCATGTTGACAGGGGTTAACTTGCAATCCCCCTGCACAACAAACACCGGTTCTCCTGGAAAACAAAATCTAACCGCTTTTCCTCTACAATCTACATAGGCATGACAAGCGGCTAACCAATTCATCCCAAGAAGTATGTCAAAATCCAACATGTCCAGGAGAATCAGATCAACTAGTGAATCTCTATTACCAATACGCACCGAACACGATCTGAATACGTGCCGAGCTATAAAGGAATCTCCAACTGGAGTAATCACTACCAAAGGTAATTCTAACAATGACGACTCCTTCCCCAATAAAAGTGCGAATCGTGAAGATACATAAGAGTGTGTAGAACCGGGGTCAAATAAGACATGTGCCTCTAAAGAGCATACTGTAAGAGTACCTGTCACGACTGCATTTGATGCCTGGGCATCCCGTGGAGTCAGTGCAAAAACCCGTGCCTGGCCCCTGCCCGCATCATGTCGTCCTCTACCTCTATCTCCTCTACCTCTCTGAGCACGTCCCGCATAGCCTCGACCTCGTGGTGCAACTGCCTGGCGTGTAGCGCCAATTGGGGGAGGAAGTAAAGCCATCGGTGTAGGAGGTGGAAGGGGTAAAGCAGCCTGTGGAGTAACGGTCCCGCCCTGAGATCTACAATCTCGCGCAAAGTGTCCGGGAAGTCCACAACTATAACAGGTAGATGGTGGTCTCTGATCACCAGGATAAGAACTGAACATCTGGCCCTGTGTCCAATCTCGTCCAACACTACGGCCTGGAGTATATCTGCCTGGATAGGACCCTCTACCTCTGCCAAACTGTCTATTTGTCGGCACGAATGGTCTACTCCTCTTTGGCTCTGGAACAACTCCTGACTGGCTCAAACGCTCCTCTACTCGTATTGCCGCATCCAAGGCCTGTGCATATGTATCAAAATGCTGGGAGCCTATCGCCAGATACAACTGTGTGTCCAAACTCCTTAGGAACCTTTTCACCCGAAGCTCCTCTGTAGGTACTAAGTACGGGGCATATCGCGAAAGCTGGGTGAAGCGTAAGTCATAATCGGCTACTGACATACTTGCTGCTTTCTTCAACGCTTCAAAACTGCTAGCTCTAGCATCCCTCACACTCTCGGGAAGAAATCTGGCAAGAAAGACTGTAGAAAACTCAGTCCACGTCATCGGAGGAAGATTCGTAGCTCGCCCTCTCTCCATCGACTCACATCACTCCTGTGCAAGTCCCTCCAAACGAAAGCTAGTCAGCTCAACTGACCTCGCATCAGAACATCGTAATGATCTGCATATCCTCGCCATTCTATCAAGAAAAGACTGAGGATCTACCGCCACATCGGTCCCTGTGAATACCGGTGGTCTCAATCTCATAAACTCCGCAAGTGATACCTCCATCACTCTCGTATCTACTGGTGCTACCGTCTGTGTAGGCTGTACCTCGGACTCTGCTACGGTCGGTGCTGGATCTGATCTCAAAGCTCGAGTGGTCTCAGCTAACTGTCCTACCACTCGCTGTAATCCCAACATACCCTCCTCGATCCTAGTCATGCGATCTGGAGGAGGAGGATCAGCATGCTCATGCACCTCCTGCACGTCCGGTGTACCAGTCCTCATCACAGGCGGACTCGCCCTAGCTGCATTCCTGGCTGCGGCTCGTCTAGCCCGCGTAGCCATAGCAACTGGAACAAGAAACGAGAGTTGATAAGGTGTGGGAACAGAAGAATTCAATAACGGAGAATCAACGGAAGAATAGATCAAGATAAATATCCTAAGGTTAGTTAGGCTGAATACGATAACGTAAATATGCCGCGGAACATACGTACGGTACTGCATTCGTCCTAATTCACCTACTCCATCAAACCAAAGGTCATCCTAACTCTCAAACTTACATCAACCTACTGAAATCCCCTACTGAATTCCGTAAGGTTACTCCTAGGCTCTGATACCAACTTTGTCACGACCCAAGTTTGGATGTGACAGGCACTCAGATTATATCATATCTAAAGATATGCACAATCCAAGTAAGCCAAAAACCAAGATCAAAATACCTTATTTCGGAATTATTTATGAAAATTTAGTTTTTAAGTAGAAATCTCAAGTTATTAAGTTTATTCATTAAACGAATAATAAAGGTTAAGTTTGGTTGTATTCCGGGTTGGAATCAACAATATCAATACTGAACATGAATATAAGCATATGAAATATCACTAAATATTATAAAGAAGAAACTAAGAAACTGATCCACATATCTCAACTGCACATATATATACCAACTCTCTTTTCTAAGTCAAAATACAAGTCTGATGGAGTCTTTCTAGATACAATATACAAAATGGAAGGTTACTACACATGTAACCTACCTATCAAAAGATGGAAACCACAGCAAAAGTGATCCTGCCTCGCAGCTACCCGTCCACTCTATCCCTGCAAGGAACTGTGGCACAACGGGGATGAGTTGCCAACTCAGTGAATACGACTAACATATAACGGCGAATAAAGTAAATATGGTAATCATGCTAATGGACATGAATCAATATGATATATGAGTACATGTGAAATCCAACAATAAATCCCATCATATTTCTGAAATCACAACTCAATATAAATCATCTCTCGGTGTCTATCAACGACACAAAACTTTCATTTCTTATAGGCATCATTCCCCGAATGATCCTATACCCATAATATCGGTCGTCATCCTCTAGATGCACGCCGCATATTTCTATAACCAATATCCGGAATCGAGTAACCTCGCTAGGCTCCCCCGTCTCAATACGGCTATCCTGCCCCTCGGTCTCGACCGGGTCCACCCTGTATCCAACTGTATATCTCCCCCACTCAGTATGGATAACGTAAATCCGCGACCGTATATCTCCCCCACTCGGTCCGGAATAAAACCAAAAACAGAAATCAACTCAGGGTGGACATGTCACATCAATCATGAAAACTGGATTTATGTAATAGTATTTAAAAACTCAAAATCATAAATCCTCAATTCTGCATCTATCTCATATCCATCATGGAATTACGCATAAAGTGACATGATGTAAATAATGAAATCTACCAATATACTTGACATGTGAAATACGATATAATTTATGTAAATATGTATGATATTTAAGTGTATGTGACATGGCAATATCGACGAGGTGTGTGTAGCATGTAAAATGTGCACGTGGCATGACTCGTCGATACTTGTGAAGTGTTCTAACAACTAAGCAATATACAAGCATTTTAATGAATGAAATTCTACTATTTACACATAATGATATGAATATTACATTAATTAAACCATGGGCGAAACACGCCATCTTTACTAAATTCCCCGGTAGAGGTTTAGTCTACTCACCGGACAGTCGAATCTACTCCGGAATCGCTAATCCTTTCCCTTTTCTCGCGGCTTCCGTATTCCTTGTATCCGCGTCTAAATATGCAAAGTTAACTTATATAAGCAACTAGCTATTCCGATATATCGGAAATAGAAAACACGTTATCTCTTTTGCTAGTTATCTATTATTAGGTTATCAAGTTGATTAACACTTAGTCTTGCTGGAGTTTTAACCCCAACCTGCACTGTTTCAGGAATTAGCACGCGACGTAGTTTCGTCATGTCGCATTTAGCGTTTTACGATTCCCTTTTCCGATATATTCTCCCAGATTTAGATTACAGTGAAACTAAGTTAATTCAACAGTACCAAAATGACCTAAATTGTATACTGTAAACTACCCAAAAACCCAAACCCCCAAAACTTCCCACTTGGCCGGCGACGCCGGCCAAAACCCTACTGTCGCCGGCCCAACACCGGCGCCCTGCCTCCGTATTCTTGTGGTGTGTTCTAGTTGTTACCTACATCATTTCTACTCTGTTGAATTTATTTAATTAAGTTTCAGAACACAGCAGATTCTAACAGACACAAATTCTAACTAAAATACGATATTATGTGACTTACCTAAACTTTAATTAACTAATCTACAGAACTTAATCTTTACTAAGTTTAAGAATTTACCCACCTATTAGTTGTAGGAATAACCCTTCTTGATCAATCAACTCTTCCTAGTTTGAGGATGAACAATCTCCATGAACAAGCTCCTCATCATCTTCTTCTTCCTCTTGTTTTTCTTTTCTCTTTTACTTTTCTTTTCTTTTGATTTTCTTTCAGTTTTGGTTCTGATTTTTAAACTGAAATGAACTATTTGTATGGGAGGAGGAAGGGATAAGGCTAAGGAGGTGGTGTCAAGCTTTGAAGGGTGTAGGTTTCATGCAAGTAGGAGGTGTAATGAAGTTATAAGCATGCAAGCATGATGTATTATGCATTATCTTTAAATTTTTCTTTTAATTTGATTCAGATTTCAGAACTGAAATTATCTCATTTACTTTCACTTAAACCCTTAACAATACCCAATTTGCATAAAAACTCAACTTTACAATTTAACCCCTCACAACTTACTTATTATAAAACACATCTTTTGATAAAATGAAGCTAAATTTTCCATTAAAACCCTTATAACTTATTTAATTTACATTCAAAAATTCTAATTTAATTTGTATTACATATAACTTATGAAGATTAACATATTTGATTTTAATCATTTTATGATTTATCAGCTTATTCTTAATTTAATTAAATTTATTTATTTCTAGCTTTTCCTAATTGTTACAGATATCTATTCTATTACGCAGAGGAACAAAAGGTATTTGTTTCTCGTAATGCCCATTTTCTAGAACATCAGTTTTTTAGAAAAGGAAACAAGTGGGAGCGAAATAGAACTGGAAGAAATTCCAGAACCACAAACTAATACTGAAAGTTTGGTAGAACAAGTAGTTCAAGAAGAACAGAACATTTCCGCACCCCTCCGCAGGAGTAGTAGGTCGCCTCATCCGCCTGAGAGATACTACGGTTTTCTCATAGATGGGGATAGAGAGGATTGCATCATAGATGATGATGAACCTACAGGCTTCCAGCAGGCCATCCAGAGCGGCGACTCGGTACGATGGCTAGATGCAATGCGGACCGAAATGGAGTCCATGTACACCAACAAAGTATGGACTTTGGACTTTGCTCCAGATGGGGTAAAACCCATAGGATGCAAATGGATCTTCAAGAAAAAGATTGGTGTAGATGGACAGGTGGAAACCTATAAGGCTAGACTTGTTGCAAAGGGTTTTCGTCAAAAACCTGGTTTGGACTATGACGAAACTTTTTCTCCAGTGGCTATGCTCAAATCCATTCGGGTCCTTCTTGCTATTGCTGCCTTCCATGATTATGAAATCTGGCAAATGGACGTAAAGACGGCTTTTCTGAATGGAAATTTAGAAGTGTGCGTCTATATGGATCAGCCAGAGGGTTTCAATCAGAGTAGGAGCAGCGGGAAAGTATGCAAGTTGCTTAAGTCCATTTATGGACTGAAGCAGGCATCGCGGAGTTGGAACATCTGTTTTGATGAAACAGGCAAAGAATATGACTTTATCAAAAATCCAGATGAACCGTGCATATATAGTAAAGTTGTAGCAAGAACTGTCGTATTCCTCGTCTTGTACGTGGATGACATTCTATTGATAGGAAATGACATTCCTATGCTACAATCTGTCAAAGGATTCTTGTCACACAGGTTCTCCATGAAAGACCTGGGTGATGCCTCTTACATTCTGGGGATCCGGATCTATCGTGATAGATCCAAGAGGATGTTGGGACTTTCGCAGTCCAGGTATATCGACACTGTACTGAAAAGATTCAGTATGGAAGATTCTAAGCGCGGTAATCTACCGGCTTGTCACGGAATCACCCTATCCAAAGAGATGTCTCCCAAGACTGATTTAGAAAGGGAACGCATGTCTATTATACCCTACGCTTCTGCGGTAGGCTCTATAATGTATGCGATGTTGTGCACCAGACCAGATGTAGCTTACGCACTAAGCGTGGTAAGCCGGTATCAGTAAGGCCCAGGGGAGAAGCACCGGATAGCAGTAAAGAACATTCTCAAGTACCTGAAGAGGACTAAGGAGATGTTCTTGGTTTACGGCGGAAAAGACCTCAGGATGGAGGCCTATGCTGATTCCGGCTTCCACAGTGATAAGGACGATTCCAAGTCCATGTCAGGTTATGTCTTTACCCTCAATGGAGGGGCGGTGTGCTGGAAGAGTTCCAAGCAGGACACCGTTGCTGACTCGATGATAGAAGCGGAGTATATTGCTGCTTGCGATGCCACAAAAGAAGCGGTCTGGATGAAGAAGTTCCTAACAGAACTTCAGGTGGTTCCTACCATTGTTGATCCAATACCTCTGTATTGCGACAACAACGGAGCTATAGCTTTAGCGAAGGAACCAAGGTCCCATCAGAAGTCCAGACACATCTTAAGGCGGTATCACCTGATCAGGGAGATCATTGATCGTCGGGAGATCGAGGTTCGGAGAGTTGCTACTGAAGAGAACATTGCTGATCTATTCATAAAGGCCCTACCTCAGATTCAGTTCAAGAGGCTACTCGAGATCATCGGTCTTCGATATGCCAGTACATGGCCCTAGAGCAAGTGGGAGATTGTTAGTGTATATGCCCTAGGGGACATTATTGTATCATACTAGTTTGTATATTACTTAATGAAAGCTTGGGATATTCACATGTATATAACAGTCTTGCTAAACATGGTAGTATGCTACTTGGTTTTTCTATCTTAATATGTAAGTATACGTATTGATAGAGCTCTTAGGATCTTGCTTGACTACCAGCGTTGTGATGGCAGTCACACTAGTGGGGGCTGGGTAGTCTACAAGCACATCCTTATTCAGGTCCCTAGTCGTTGGATTATCGAGACGGGGCATCGATACTCCGGAGTAGACTAGTGTGTACGCTTCTCATCCCAGTTGGGGAGATGGTCTGTCCCACAGTCGTCAGTACGTCGTACTGGGGATAGTATGCAGGTGATCGTTAGGTTACGGGTACACCGGACAGGACTCACAGGGAACTGTTGGTTGGTTTTTATACCAGTCATCAGTGAACAGTTCCCAGGTGACATGAGTACAGCATAGTCCGCAGACTTGACGCTACTACTTCGTCTCGAGTGTGTCCCACTGTTCATAGATTGCTACCCTACCACGGCTCAAAGGAGTCGTGCAAACAGGTAGCAGTTCGGTGCGGTCCCGAGCACTTGGAGGCAGTGGCGGTTAGACAGGATTCGTCTCTCCCGGTATTGGGGGTTGATATCGCGCTGTGTCAGAGAGCCATTACGCAAAGTCCCTGGCCAGGGCAAGCGAGATTTGCTGGTAGGTTCCAGTAATTTCTCAGGGTGTAATGGGCTTCACTCCGACACGACTTATACCGCTATTAGGGGACTGACGCTTGCCGCCCCCTAGACCCGATATGCGATAATCTTAGACGAACAGACCGGACTGTACGGAGATTGTCACATCAGACTCGGTAGAAGTCCGGATGGGTTTCCTCATCGGCCTTCTTATCGACATCTACCTGGGGACCGTTACGTACAGCTAGTGCCGCTTGCGGTCTGTGGTTAAACCCACTGCCAGCGTAGTAGTCGAGTCTCTAGAGTCCCACACAGAGAGTTTCCCTACTCCAGGCGAAACGATATAGAGGTCGTATGGTTTTATGACAAGGGTTCGGAAGCATACGTGTGTTTACGCACGTACGACATCCGGACAGTTTTTACTAGCCGGCTTTGGTTTAAGCCAGTTTCTAGTATCCGGTTATTGGATTTATACAGTCTAAAGTTTTTCCGTGTTTTCACGGATTGGAGGGGCGTTCTCGTAATTTCGCGAGAAGCTTCTAGAAGATGGTGACTTGGGGGTTAAGGTGGCATATGCATTAAATGAGATTAGAGAGTCATTTGAGTGATTCATCCATGTCATTAATGCATCATAAATGCTTAATGACTCATGGAGATGAATCACCCTCTTGTATTTATGAAGCGTGATTATTAATCCTTTATTTTCTTTTATTGGATAAATGATAATACTTGATATATATTATGATAGCTCATTATCTCATCTCATTCTCTTGCTCACTTTCTTTCTCCTCAAGCTCTCTCTCTTCAAACCCTAATTCTCCCCTCTCATGTGTTGAGACCAAGGATTAGAGTAGACTGCTTAATCCTTAACCATTCTCTATATCACCTAGGTTACTTAGATTAGCGATTTAAGAAACCTAGTTACCTCAAGTTAGAGGTGAAGCTTGTAGTAAAGCTCTCGGGTGGATCTTCTACTACATAGAGAAGGCCGGAGAGGACATGGAGAACGACAAGACGAAGGACTCGGTTCTTTAGGTATAATCACTTATCATAATAGTTAACTCTTCTATGGTTTCTTGTTAGTTATTGTTTATGCAAAGATTCTCGGTTAGTCGATGTTTACGCCTAAAACAAGAACGTTTTTCATTATTCCGCCTCCCCGCAAGTCGTGGGGTGTTGTACATCGACTTACATGTGCGACCGCGGCGAATTTTATGAGGATATGATATTCATTGCAGAAATCTTTCACCTTCTCGTTCTCGAAGTTCGTCCCGTGGTCGGTAATAATACACCTCGGGATGCCGAACCGGAATATCAGGTTGCACTGCAGGAACTTGATGGTCGTGGCAGCGTCCGGTTTTCTGATGCGGACGGCCTCGATCCACTTCGTGAAGTAATCCACCGTGACGAGAACATATTTGTGCCCGCCTGTGCCGGTAGGGAACTGGCCTATCATGTCCAATCACCATTGGGCGAACGGCCACGGTGAGGTCAGCACGGTTAGCTCGGTGGCCGGGAGGCGAGGTATGCTTCCGTCGAGTTGACAGCTCTTGCATCTCCAGACGAGCTTCTGGGCGTCCTCGTGGATAGTTGGCCAGTACTCCCCCTGGAGCAGCGCCTTCTGGATTAAGGCCCGGGCCCCTTAGTGTGCGCCGCTGACCACTTCATGGATTTCGCGGAGGACGAAGTCGGCTTCGTAGGGGTCAACGCACCGGAGCAGGGGCTGAGTGAAAGATTTCTTGTAAAGGTTCCCATTGCTCCATACGAAGTGACGGGCTTTGGCTCGGAGACGGCGGGCCGCTCGCCGATCTTCTGAGAGCGTACCGTCCCGTAGGAATTCCACGAGAGTCTTCCTCCAGTCTTGGTCGCCCTCCTGCGATGCATATACATGAAGCATCACCGCCCTATCTTCCACGCTGGGACGTGACAAGGTCTCGAAGAGGATAGATCGCTTGTTGTTAGCCGAGTAGGATGAAGCCAGTTTGCTCAGGGCGTCGGCTTGGGCGTTTAGCTGCCTGGGTATTTGCTCTACCTGGACCTCGTCGAAGTTCTTCCGAAGTTTTCTTATCTCGGCCAGGTACTTCACCATTAGAGGTTCCCGAGCCTCAAAGTGATCGGTCACTTGGCCAACAACTAGGGCTGAGTCGCTGCAGATTCGAATTGTTTTCAGCCCCAGCCCGGAGGGCATGCGCAGTCCGGCCAGCACGGCCTCGTACTCCGCCGTGTTGTTCGAGGCCTTGAATCCGAGCTTTAAGGAGTAATCCATTTCTGCCTCGTTCGGGCCCCGAATGATGAGGCCAGCGCCACAGCCTTCCTTGGTCGAGGACCCGTCGACGTAAATGACCCATTCTGGGACCGAGTCGGGTCTCCCCACGATTGGGTGCTGAGCTGCGAGGGCCGGCGTGGACTCCGGCCCCTTGCTGGGGATGGTGCATTCGACGATAAAATCGATCAAGGCTTGTGCTTTGATGGCTTACCTTAGGCGGTATTTTATGTCGAACTGGGACAGCTCATGTTGGATATAGTGCCCTCAAAGTCAATTATTGGATCGCAGGTACGTGATTGCAATGATTGAGGGAGGACCTATACCGATAGGACAGTCTTGCTCGAGATGATAGTATGCTATCTGGTTTGTCTTTATCATCGTATACATGTTTTAGTTCACTATCGCATGTTGATAGAGCCCATAGGATTCTTGCTTGACTGCCAGCAGTATGATGGCGATCATATACGTGGGAGCGGGGGTCTATAAGCATTTTCTTAAAGTGTCCCTAGTCGTGGGAGTTTCGAGACAGGGCATCGATACTCCAGAGTAGACTAGTGTATACAGTCGAGACCCCGACGAGGGGCGGTGGCCGGTCTCACAAGCCATTGGTGTCAGTTAGTTCACCTAAGATGTATACAGATGCTCATTACGTTATGAGTACACCAGACAGGACTCGCCGAGAACATGCTAGTTGGTATTATACATATCGTCAGATAGCAGTTCCCAGGTGACATGTGTAGAGGTTAGTCTGTCGACCTGAGATCGTCATTTGTCTCATGTGAGTTCCCACTGTGCTTTGATTACTATCCTACCACGGCTCAAAGGAGTCGTGCAAACAGGTTTTAGTTAGGTACAGTCCCGAGCCACATGGAGGCAGTGAGCGGATCGTCAGGGATTTGTCTCTCCCGGTATTGGGGGTGAGATCGCGTTGTGTCTAGCAAAGCCATTACACGAAATCCCTGGCCAGGGTAATCAAGATTTACTGGTAGGTATTCCAGTAGTTTCTCAGGGTGTTCTGGGCTACTCTCCGACACAACTTATACCGCTATTGGGGGTCTGACGTTTACCAGCCCCCTAGGCCCCATGTGCGATACTCATAGGCGAACGGACCGGACTGTACGGATATTGTCACTGTCAGGCTCAGTAGGGTTTCAGGATGAGTTCGCTCATCAGCTTCACTTTCTTTCAATATATAGGCAACCGTTACGTACAGCTAGTACCTCTGACGTGCTGGTGGTTATACTCAGTGCCAGTATATTGATGAGTCATCAGAGTCCCCCACAGACAGTTTCCCAAGTTCGGGCGAAACGTTGTAGAGGCCGTATGGTTTTATGGCAGGGACGGATAATACTAGCGGGGTTTGGTTTAAACCGGATCCTAGTATTATATTGTAAGGATTTTTTTAGTCTCATTGCATTTATATTCGGTCGGAATACAAATGCGGATATGTATTTACAGTTGAGGTGTAATCTCGTAATTCGTTACAGGATTATTTTGGGAGTTGCCAGTTTTCTTTTTTCCGTCTTAAATATCACCCTCTATGTTTAAATATTGTGAGCCATTTGACTTTGTTTTTTTTTTTGGTCTTGCACTGAAATCCATGGTAAGGGGGCCTGCTGCATGATTGTGAGGCATGGCCATTTTTTTAAATGATTGTGATTTTGCAAATTGGCACATTTTAAAAGGCAAGGTCCTTTTTTGTGGTCCTGGGGGCATTTTGCAAATTGGCACATTTTAAAAGGCAAGGTCCTTTTTTGTGGTCCGGGGGGGCTGCGAATTGAGGAGGGAAGGGATGAAAATTTGGAGTGAGGTTTTCCCCCCTGGCCGTTTTATATACACATCACCAAATTCAAATCCACAGAGCATTTTTCTTATGCTTAGCAGAGCCCATTCTTTTGGATAAAAGTTTTTTTTCCATTGCAAATTCACAGAGTGCATTCTTGTTTTGGCAGTGAGCATTCTGCTCTTGGCCGAGCCCCACTTCTCTTGCATCACAAGTTCCTTTTCTCATGTGCTCACATTGTTCTCCCAAATGGCAACTCCAATTTACCTCCATCCAAACATCTGGGTGTCTTGAGACAAACTATTCTACACTTTCTCTACTACATTCTTGGACATGTCCGCTAGCAAACTTCATGTCCGAGTTGCTTCGGTACAGAGGCGGGAGCTCGTATAAAGATTCGATGACGTGGTGCCGCTGGGGCGAGCGAGATCGGGGAGCGGACTTCGTCGGCGCAGCAGCGAGGAGTTTGGTACGGAGATTAAAGACCGAAGGACACGGATCGATCGGTATAATTTTTGAACTCATTTTACATTTTGCTAATTTACGGTTAATGGAACGATCCGGGTATAGGGTTGCGGCGGCGCCGGTTTGGTAAAAAGTTTTTGTTCCGCATTTGGCGTCGTTTGGACGGCCGGGACGCCCCCGCATCCCAACATGGTATCAGAGCCACACATTAACCGTAATCTAACTTGTTCTAACATGTTCAAAAGCTCGATCGGACAAAATTTCCAAAACCACATTTTCAAGTTCAAAAGTTTCTGTCGATTTTTGTTTGTCATCGAAAAATTATTTCGAGTGTTTCAGAAAAACGTGCAGGCTTTTCTTGGATTCTGGGAGAAATTTCGTTGACTGATACCTCAGGAACGCCGCGGAACCGCGGCCGTACCCACGTTTTGGCCGCGGTTCCGCCGCCGTTCTGGGGCTTCATTTCATCAATTTTCATCTGGAAGTCTTTCATTTGGAATTGTGGTTTCTGAAATATTTAGTTTTGGCCTAGATTATTTTGAGTGCTGGATTTGTACTTGAGGCCCACCTAGGGAAATTTTTGTCGATCGAAAATTTAAACAAGTTAGTTTTGCAGTACATTACATTTCTATATGTGACCGTGCATGTCATTTGATCGTTAAATCTTGTCTAATCGCTATAGTCCTTTTAGACGAATTTGCGAGCGTGATATCCACGTTGATGTTCTGTGTTGTGCTGTGATATTGCGGATTTGTCGTGGTGGATAGCTCCTGTGCAATGGTGGTGCAGTTTGGATTTATTTGTATATTTGATATTGCGGGGCGAGCGTCCGCCATGTGGATTGCCGTCACTGCCTGTTTGTATATTATTTGGGGATACGACCGGGATGAGGTCGATATACCCGTTGTATATATTTTCTTTTTTGTACTAAGCTTACCCCGCGGTGGGGTGTACGGATAGCCGGGTTCTAGAGGGCAACGGGCCCGCATCTCATGACGTTGAGACGGAGGGGGCTTCACTCTAGAATTGGCGGGTTATTCGCCGCACTCGTAGGGGGTACAGGTTGACCCAAGGAGGGGTGCTCAAGTTATCGGATTCGGTGAAGTGCTTGGTGGTCCATTCACTTTGTTGAAGGGGGCTGCCTCGCTTCAGGTTTTGGTGGGTAACTTGCCGCGCTCATAGAGGTCTAGGTTTTCATTGCGCAGGCTATCCACACGACGAGGGGAACGTCGGGTTTCACTTGCGGCTCAATGAAATCCAGGGATCCCAGATTATCTGTATTGTTCTGTGATGCTTATTACTTTTCTGTGATGTTGCATTTATTATGCCTGGAGCGATTATTATATATTGATATATATACTAGTAGATGTTGTATATGTTTTGCACCCGCGCTAGTCCAGTCCCCGCTCTGTCGTTAGTTAAGTAACTTAACGGGTGATGACGGGACCCGGTGGCGAATGCGGATGGCATATACGTACATCATATTTTTCGTTCTTTTCTGGTGTGATCAATTGATGGGACTGCGTTGATTTTTTTCAATGCAAGGAAAACAAACATATATTTGATGTTGTTGGAACCAATTTTTCAAAAAAAAAGCTGTTATTGCAAGGACGTTCTCTTTTATTTTGCACAGTGGTATTCGGTTATGAATATCCAGTACCTCATTCGACGAGGCAAGGGCCGAGATCCCTTCACCGGGAGTGACCCCTTGGACAGAGGTTTGCGTCAGGGTAATAACTTTATTATAGTCGATTACCTTTTGCTTTACATCGTGGTATTCAGTTTGGAATATCCTCCACCTCATTCTACGGGGAAAGAGCCGATATCCCTTCACCGGGAGTGACCTCTTTAGCAAAAGTTTTCGCCACTATATTTTTATAAAACCACTTGGATTCCTTCAACGATATCAAGTTCATTACGCTAAAGGTTTTTCGCCAAAAATCAGCTGTAGCCCTCCGTCATTTCAGATTAGTATTGCTTAGTATTCGTGCTACGTATGTCGTGCTTAGCCGAGGCGTAGTGTTCGGTAGCTATGTAGTGCTTTTCTGTTGCATGGATATGCGATTGGTTAGGACAGTCGTGCGGTCATTTTGGCTCAGTCAAGGACTCGTACGGGTGGGTCTAATGCAATCAAGATAATGACGGGTTGAACTTGACTAGGATCCTTTAATATGTTGGCTCAGTCAAGGTCACTTGGGTCCTAGGGGTAAAATCATATCGGGAGTTTCAAATATACAGGAAACTTGCCAGGCTTGCGCATACCTTCTGGAGTGTGATGACGTGAGTGGCTTCCATCACATTATCATGCGATGATAGTTGGATCCCGATTCCCACTGATGAGTTGGTTTACTCCTCGGGTGATCCCGACTAATTTTTCTTTCAGGTTTGGAGGAGAATTTAAGAAAACAGTGGGAGGTTTCCTGATTAGATAAAGTGATTAACCATTCTGATCTACGTTAGAGTGCACGCAGAGTGTTTCTTCTCTCTCTCTCTCTCTCTCTCTCTGACTGTGACCATGACCCGACCCTAGATTATAACTCAGTGACCAAGTTAACCGAACTTTCTTAAAACACTGGCTTTTGGATTGTCTGAGTTGCATACATCATTGCCATTCTTTCTTTTACCCTTTGAGTTTCTCCAGAACACATCGTATTATTACGAACATCCACTTCCATTGGATAAATCCATCGTATGGTTATATACGAACTCGGAGGAACTTCTTCGAGGATGGATTCTGGTTCTGGAGAGATCGAATAGGATTATTCAGTTGTCTTTTCAAATTACCTTCTCTCAGATTGTGAGGGCTCCTAGGATTAGGATAGGGTACACCTATTACGCTTATTGGATAGTCTTCTTCCAAACCATAGGCAGGTGCCGAAAGGTAGGTGTTTCGCCCAATCAGAGCAAAGCTCTGTTCAAATTCAAAATTCAAAATTTTGAAGCAACGCTTCAAGTCTCGGGCGCAACGCGTCACGTGTCAGGCGCTAATACGTCAGCGCAGCGCCCAAGAAGGCGCGCCCAATCAGAGCAAAGCTCTATTTTTATGAAGCAACGCTTCAGTTGCGCTGCGCTCTGCGCTGCGCGACACGTGTCAGCGCAGTTGCGCTGTGCTCTGCGCTGCGCGACACGTGTCACGCGCTGGGGTATCTGCGCCAAACAGAATTAAATTTCCAAGAAATCTTTTCAGTTCTTGTTAAAACAAGAAGATTTTCTTCTGCAAAGCAGAAACCCTTGGATCAAAGATCCAACGGTGGGGAAAATTCCCCAAATCACTCAGAGAAAGATCTCTTTAATAAATTCAACAAACTTATGGGCACTATAAAAAGGACCCTAGGCCTCAATTCAAAGGCATGAACATTTCTTGAAAAATCAAGAGCTTTAAATAGAGAGAACTCTGAGAAAATTTCAAGAAAAAGGTAAAGAACCTTCATGAAGTAGAAGAAATTCCTTCTAATAGATCATTGATCTAAAAACAAGATCAATGATCTTTACATAATAAACAGTGCTTTGCACTTCTTATGAACCTCTGGTTCTTTAAAACAAGAAAACAATAATATAAAAAATAGTGCTTTGCACTTTTTATGAACCTCTGGTTCTTCAAACAAAAGAAAAATTTATTTTTTCTTTGATCTAATTTAGATCAAGAAATTAAATAGTGCTTTGCACTTCTGTTCTTGAATCTAAAAGATTCTTAGTGCTCTGTACTTACAAACTGCGTTGTTGCGCTCTTAAGAGAGCGCCACGTGTCAGCCATAGAACCACTTGCGCTACGCGCTCTTGAAATAGAGCTTTGCTCTCTAGAATTGGCGCAACTCACCAGAGCGCGCCACGTGTCAGCAGCGCAACAGCGCAGCGCACTGCGCTCTTGCGCTTGCGCTCACCACAGCGCGACACGTGTCACCACCATATGAGTTTGCGCTCATTACTTAGCGCAAAGCGCTTGACAAGCCACGTGGGGGCACTGTCAGAGTATTTAATGCTCTACATTATTAAAGAAAAGGGACAGAGCCCAATTAAAAGGCTTAACAGGCCTAATAAAAAATGCTATGCATTATTAAAGAAAAGGGACAGAGCCCAATTAAAAGGCCTAACGGGCCTAATAAAAAATGCTATGCATTTTAAAAGGGGGGAGGCAAAGCCCAACCAAAATAAGAATAATGCAGTGCATTACTAAAAAGGGGCAAAGCCCTAGCACAGGCCAAAGACAAAAAATGTTGAAACTGGACTTAGCCCAATTTTGGCCATAAGTCCTTAAATTAAATTGACTGAGCAAGATTGCTCTCTTAAATCAATTTACTACCGGTTCGAGGGTACATCTCCGAACTCCTCTGACACCTGTCGTTGTAATCCTTCAACGACGTCAGAGAGGTGACGGGTCCCAACGACCACACATATCAATATGGACTGCGGGGTCCTTAAACTCGTGGACCGAAACGTCCCTAAACTAATATTGGACCGAAACGTCCCTAAACTAATATCGGACCACCACGTCCCTAAACTGGAATATGGACCACCACGTCCCTAAACTGGCACAATAGAGCCCAAATGCTCTTTTGTCGGATCTAAACGGTCCCGTTAAGTTGATCTTGGTCTCAAACTGGACTAACGTATCCTTAACAAACGTTTGAGTCGATCTCAGCCTCGAAAATGGCTAACGCATCCTCCAAACAGACTTTAATCCCAAATTGGACTATGAACCTCCCAAACTGGAACAATAGAGCCCAAACGCTCTTTTGTCGGATCTAAATTATCACGTTAAGTTGATCTTAGTCTCAAAACAGGACTAATGTATCCTTAACGAACGTTTAAGTTGATCTTAGCCGCAACGCGACTAATGCATCCTTAAACTAAAAACACCAAACCCAAATCTAAGTAAATACGGATTTGGACTAATCCGCGTCCTATGGGCGATGGCATTACTCAGTCTCCGTATACAATCCACGGGCAACCACAAACAAAACAAACACACACGACACGAAGTGAAATTCTGGAGAAGGAGAAAGTTGTTACCGCGATGCGGTAGCGTAATTAACTGCAGGGGCTTGCGCCTGCAGGGAAGAGCGTCCCCACAATCAAAAACCCCTCAAGCGAGGGGGAATCTGACGAAGTCTGCTACATCGGCCGCATCCGTCTAAACCTCCGATACACGGTGCCATAAATCAACTTGGCATCTTCGGAGAGGTGGACGGATAAAACCAATTAGCATCTGCCCTGAATCTCAGTGTCAGGACATCACGGTCATGTGCGCCGCCTTTCGGAGGGGAACAGATTCTGACACGCCCGGTGGGACCTTTTCCTCTTTCCACTCCGCACTTCGTCTGTCGTCTTCGCGAACCAATCGCGGTTTGTTAATGGTTGCCTTCGGATTTCAAGTTGCTAAGATTTGGTCTTTTGTCTAGCGCAGAACTCAAGATTCAATGGCCTTCAACTGCACCAACTGCTCGAAACACCACTGCAATGGACGCTCCACCTCACCAGGAGGTGTAGTATATGGACCCCAAGCGGCTTCCTTCCTCGCTCTCCCGGTGGACCAGGTGACCCAGGCCACCACTGGCCTATTTTTCGGGACCATGTTCCCACCTACAAGTTGCTCTATGCCAATACTTGCACCGGAGGTGAACAAGAAGTCGGTCTTCGACCGGCTCACTGCCACGACGGCCCCTGTCAACGGGTCGCCCATTGCCGAACCAACAGCCTTTGTTTTCACCAGGCTAAATCAGAACTCTAAAATGGCTATCCCAAAGAGGGCAACGGCCGCTGTTTCGGAAGTCGTTAAGGCGGCTTCTCCCGCCAAAGAGTCGGTCTTTTCAAGACTGACGATTCCTGCTCCTACCCCTGCTCGAGGATCCGTCTTCGATAGGTTGAACATCACCCCTCAAAAGACAACTTCAGTCTTTAAGAGGTTAACACCGGCGGCACCTCATTCAGACAGGGGGCAAAAAGAAGCCATCTCTATCTCTGAGCCAGTCCCAACGGCTCGTCATGCTCGACGTCGCCATTGGCAACGAGTGAGGAAGGCAGGGGGCAACTCCCCCTCAGGGATAACTCCACCGGCTCCAGTGGTGGAGGTCAACGCTGCTGTTCCAACTGGGAACAGCTTTGAATTGCTAAGGAAGGTGAGAAAGAACTCTCCAATTGCTACATTGAAAAGATCTCCACCTATGGAGAAAGCTCCGGAGACTAAGCAGGAACAGCCCCCTCAACGGCTGTCGTCGAAAATTTATAAAGTTTGGCGGAGGGTTCAAGACTCCGTGATTGACCCAGACCACTTTCATCGCCAGAAAAAGGCAAAGGTGGAAAAGGACAAAACCCGCCCCATTAAACAGCGGGGGGCAACAATTGCTAGGATGCCCACTTCAACGGCTCCTTCAACCTCAATGGTCCACAAAAGAAGAAGGCCAGAGAAAGCTCCCGTGACACTGGCAAAGTTTAAAAGCGGTGAACCCAAACGCCCCAAGTCAGGGGGCATAACAGCTCATACGGTTTATATGGCTTCTGGAAAGGAGGAAAGCCGCACTTCTACGGGTCACCGACCGCTCACCCGATCAGTGACCAAGGCTCAGGAGCAGCAACAAAAGCTACAGGAGATGATGAATGCCATGGCCGCAATTACAGAGCCAAAAGAAAACCCTGAAGCGTCCTTAGATGAGCGCCAAGAGGAAGAGACTGACACCGAGTTCCTTCGCCGAATATTGGAAAAGAAGGACA
Organism: Agapanthus africanus; assembly: GCA_030015575.1. Classification (NCBI taxonomy): domain Eukaryota; kingdom Viridiplantae; phylum Streptophyta; class Magnoliopsida; order Asparagales; family Amaryllidaceae; genus Agapanthus; species Agapanthus africanus. The sequence goes on along the minus strand of JASDDO010000006.1, from coordinate 256,450,871 downwards.
AAGAGGCTGCTGAACAAGCGGCCAACATACAGCGTATGGGCTTCCTCTTCCAGGACATGATAGGGATGATGATACAACAAGATCCCCCGACTGAAGAACCCCCGATCGTCCTTGGAGATGATAGGGGAGAGACATCAAATCCCCAGCCCATTCTGTCAACGGCTAAGGAGGATACAATCTCTAAAACTGATCTGGACGAATACATAGCCCGGTAAATAAGGGTTCATCATGCGGCCGAGGCAGCCGGCCATGTCGTAAAAACGGGGCGGCCATATCCGGGTTGGTATGACCAAATCAAGTACCCGCCGGGCTACACAATTCCCAAGTTCCATGTCTACAAGGGGACCGACAATCCCCATCAGCATGTTGCCCAGTTCAGGGCGCTTTGCGGTAACACCGGCGGTGATGACAAGCTTTTGCTCCGCCAGTTCGTTGGAAGTCTATCAGATACGGCGTTCGAGTGGTACTCTGAACTCCCTAATGATTCTATTAAAACCTTCGCGGAAATGGAGCTGCTATTTACCCAACGTTTTGCAAGTGCCAGTGAACGTACCCCAATGACGGCACTGATTAACGCTAGGGTAAAACCCGGCGAGACATGGGTTCAATACGCTATACGGTGGCGTAATCTATGGTCGAAGTATGAGCAGCGCATAGAAGAAGCCCCTGCTGTGGGAATGTTTGTTGGAACCCTCGATCCACAAGCAACCATCTCACAGTTTATGATGTTCTTCAAGCCGACTTCCTTCCAGGCTTTGATTGACAAACTAGCGCAGATGGACCAGATGGGCCATAAACCCCCTCTCCCAAAGCCGGACTCCCGAAACGACAAAGGAAAGGGAAAAGCGATCGTTGTCGCTAATGCTCAACAACAACCGAGCGACTCGAAGCCGGTTACTAGTCCAAACAATACGCGCCCGTACGTACCCCTTGAGGATAGGATGGGACGTCCTTATTCCTTCCCCCGCGATAAAACGAGGAGGCTATTTGAGCTGGCGTTGCGCAACAGACTCATAAATCTGCCAGATCCAAAATGCCCGTTGCAATCAAGTGACGTCAACGAGCCTAATTACTGCCCTTATCATCGAGTGCTAGGACATCCGATCGAAGACTGTTACGTTTTCAAAAATTGGCTTGAAAACCAGTACCGACAGGGCAAATTTGCGTTATCTGACAAATGGAAGGTGAATCCCCCGCAGCCCCACACCTCTAAAGGGATGAATACGCCGGGGGCAACATGCTCTGTCATTGAAGAAACTCCGTGGAAGGTTGTACTATCATCTAAAATGAGGAGAATGCTAAATGATCTTCGGACGTGTCCAGCGATCAAGTGGAAGAACCCATTGGAACCGCAGGTCGTTGAGGGGATGTTGAAGCCACGTCCAACTTCAAAGACCAATGATGGGGGTTCAAGGGGTTCAAGCACTTGCAGCCAGTCGTCAAAATCTTCGAAAAAGAAGAAGAAGAAATCTAAGAAACCCGTGAAGCCTGGCGATAAGCGCACGGACTTACAAAAGCAAATTGACGCGCTAGATGAATACAACCAAAAGGCGCGGACTCCCATCACGCTCCAAGAGTTCCTCAATCACGTCTTTCAAGAGGAAGATGAGGGAGAAAGTTCATCGGATGAATCCGAGGAAAATGCAGCGAGCTGTCATATGATCTCCCATGCGATCACGAACGATGAAGAGACTTCTGGCGCTAAAACGCTGGGGGCAGATACCGAATCAAGAATTCCGGAGCTATCAGTCGAAATGATTGACGCGTTCCTTAACGAAGCTCGACTGAAAAGTAAAGCTGATCGAGAACGCGAAGTGGCTATATTTGAAAGGGCCAAGCGTCAGCGACTTCATGAAAGAGCTGAGATGATCCTGCTGGAGCGAAACACCTCCGCTACCGACAAAAGCCAATTCAAGATGAGGAAAAAGTTTGCTAAGGTCATATCAATGGGCATGAAGCTACCACCCTCTGAAGGAAACATCACCGGTGAATCGAAAATGCACCCCTCCTATTGCTTATATCATCAGAAGGTGTCGCATCCCACTAAAGAGTGTAAAGCTTTCGATAAGTGGTGGCAAGGATATGTTACTTACCGGCAACAATTTAAGCGGGAAAAACGCAAAGCTCGCCGAGAGCAGAGCAGAACGATCAAAGTGCTTGATAAAACTACCGGTGGCTGTTGCATGATTGACGCCGGAGGATCACAAGTGCCTATATTTGGGAGCGATTCTGATGAGGAGTTAGAGCTTGGCCCCCTCTTTATAGAATCCACATCGGGGAAAGAAGAAGGACCGAAGGTTTGCGAGAATATACAGCTACGCAATCGGACGTTGCCTGAAAAGAATCTCGGACCCTTAAACAAGAAAGACAAAGGGAAAGAGAAGGTCCCAGAAGACATCGCTTTGGATGACCGAGTTGCGGAAGAGTTAACCGCCAAGAACCCGCCAAAGAGGAATAAAGTGGATTACAATGTCTTGGCGCATCTGAGAAAGCTACCCTCACAACTCAGCATTCTCGATGCCCTATTGCTATCAAAAGAGGCAAGGGATTCTTTGATTAAGGACCTACAAGATCCGGACCAGTTCCAAGCCTTCCTGGCCGAACAAAAGATGAAGGATGAATTGGAAGAAGTGCACACGGCCGACGTTGCTTTCGGCGATGAAGACCTTCCCCTCGGGACGTGCGAACACAATCGTCCCCTTTATGTCTCAGGATACTGCCATGACATAAAGATAGGTAAAATCTTGGTCGATAACGGATCATCTATTAATCTACTCAATGTGCGGGTGTTAAAGGAAATTTGCATGAGCGTCCAACACCTCGCCCGGGACAAGATCACCATCTCCGGTTTCGACTCCCAATCATCAAAAACTCTTGGATCTGTGATATTGACGTTACGCTTCGGGCTACTCGTCACAGATATTAAATTCCACGTCATAGATGCCAAGACGTGCTACAATGCTCTGCTCGGTCGACCATGGTTACACGAGTACAATATCATCCCTTCTACACAACATCAGTGTATGAAATATTGTAAGGATGGTCTCGAGTACACTGTGGCAGGAGAACTGAATCCGTTTTCCGTGAATGAAGTCCGCAAATATGAAGATGCCAAATACTTCTTGCTGAGTTTCGAAGACACGGAAAGGTGTCACAAGCCTGAGAACAAAACTAACGCCACCATCCCTATCTTCGGCAGCGATACCGAGGAGGAAGAGGATATAGTTTATTCGGGTCCGCCCCAACACACTAAGCCAGGACCGTCTACTCCTACGTTGGTCTTTGGTAGCGACTCGGAGGATGAGATCCATGCTGTATTCTCTGCTCGACCTTCAATACGAACGTTCGCTGACGAAGAACAAAGTCTACAAGTCGCCATGGTGCCGCTTAAACACCGAAAAGAACTGGATGCGCTTGATATTTACAATGTAGAAGAGCTGCAAACGTTCTATATCCCTCCCAGGCGAGAAAACGAGAAAGCAATTCTGTTCTACCGCTCTGAAGAAACCAAGGTGGAAAAGGAAATCTGGCATGGCGCAGATCCTACGCTCGACAGGCTTCAGCCTATCCGTCTTCCCAGATATTATACGGAAGGTTTGAAAAAGCTGCTGAAACGCCAGGGGATATCCTTCAAGCAGACCGTTCGAAAAGCCAAGTTCTATGACAAAGTCTGGAACGTTCCCGGGACTCAACGCAAACTGCCTAATGGAAAAATGGAGACAATCGGGCTTGGATACATCCGGTCAAAGAAACGGGAGCTACTAAACAGCTGCTATGTCATGTATGACTTCAATGAAGAGGCAGACGCTCAATGGGAGGACGCTAATCCTAAGTCAGTGAAAGTTCCTAATGAAAAATTGCCCGGTCCATCATTTGAAGAACAAATGGACAGGCTTATAAGAGAAGCTGGTCAAAAAGTCCGAGATGATCACAACCGCGAGACGGTCATCTATGAGAAAGCCAAGACGCAACGCCTTCTCCAACAAGCCGTGAAGGATGAAAATGCCGCTCCTTGTCAACCTGCTACAAAAAAAGGTTCGACGCGAAAGCAAAAACAAGTCGAAAGGCAAAAAAGGCGCTCAACAACCACAAAGCAGAGCTAAGAAACCACGCATCCGAGAGTCGAGCGTTATTGACTTAGCCCTCATGAAGAAAATGGGTCGAGCATACTCATTTCCTCGGAACAAAACAAGGAAGATACTTGATCTTGCTCTAAAACATCAAATGCTTACACTGCCAGAGTCTAAACACCCTGAGCAAGCAGGCGAAGTCTCCAACCCAAATTATTGCTCTTACCATCGAATAGTAGGGCATCCGCTTGAAGATTGCTTCACCTTTAAGAATTGGGTTGAGGACCAGTATCAGCTTGGCAAATTCGCGTTGTCTGACAACTGGAGGGTAGCGCCGCCACAAAAGCACGAACCCGAAAATACAAGAACAGAACCAACTCCGCATTGGGATTGGAAGAAAATCCGCACCTGTCATATGATAACAATATTAAAAGAAGAGTCCGAGAACATGGACAGCCTTCCCTGGTGCTTCGAAAACAGCAATGATGAGGTGATCTCAGAATTTCCCCCAGCCCCGAAAGAACTGGAGGATGGAATACATACCACTGCAGATAACCTCAAGAAAATTGAGTTGGGGACGGTAAACGATCCGCGACCGACATTTGTCAGTGAGCTGCTGTCTGAAGAGAGGGTGGCTGTGTTAAAGGACGTCCTCGTACAGCATAAAGATTGCTTTGCATGGAACTATTCCGAGATGCCAGGACTAGATCCAGAAGTTGCTGTACATAGACTGGCGATATCCCCGGGTGTCAAGCCAGTTAAACAAGCGCCGAGAAGAATGCGGCTCGAGCTCGAAATGAGCATCAACGCCGAAGTCAAAAAGCTGATAGACTCTGGCTTTATCCAGGAAGTTCAATACCCTGAATGGATTGCTAATATCGTCCCAGTGATGAAGAAAAATGGGACGGTGCGCATATGCGTGGACTTTCGGGATCTCAACAAAGCCTGCCCGAAAGATGATTTCCCAGTACCAGTCACCGAACTGATGATAGATAATACATCCACGCATGAGATTTTCTCCTTCATGGACGGCTCATCAGGGTATAATCAAATAAAAATGCATCCTAAAGATCAGAAACATACAGCTTTCCGGACTCCTTTGGGGATATTTTGTTACAAGGTAATGCCCTTCGGTCTAAAGAACGCCGGCGCCACCTATCAGAGGGCTATGACGAAGATTTTCGACGACCTTATACATGAAATCATCGAGTGCTATATCGATGACCTTGTGGTTAAAAGCAAATCATACGAGGAACATCTCGAGCATCTAAAGACTGTATTTCAACGCCTTCGGCAATACAACTTGAAAATGAATCCGCTCAAATGTGCGTTCGGGGTTTCCTCGGGCAAATTTCTAGGGTTCATCGTCCGACACCGAGGCATCGAAATAGATCCGTCCAAGATCAAGGCGATTATGGAAATGCCTTCACCGAGAACTCTCAAACAGTTACGGTCTCTCTAAGGAAAACTCGCATATATTCGGCGATTTATAGCCAACCTCTCCGGCAAGTGTCGCCCTTACAGTCACCTGATGAAGAAAGGAACTCCATTCATCTGGGATCACAAATGCCAAGACGCACTGGATGAGATCAAGCAATACCTACAGAACCCTCCAGTGTTGGCTGCTCCGGTTAAGGGGAAGCCTCTCATCCTTTATACAGCCGCCCTCGAAGGTTCTTTAGGCGCATTATGGGCACAAGAGAACGACCAAGGGAAAGAGAGAGCACTCTACTACTTAAGTCGAGTTCTACTGGGGGCAGAAAGCAACTACTCCCCCATCGAAAAGCACTGCCTGGCGTTGATCTTCGCAATAACAAAGCTTAGACATTACGCATTAGCACATGAAGTTCGTCTTATTTCGAAGGTGGACCCTCTCAAATATCTAATGTCAAAGGCCATATTGACGGGACGACTCGCTAAATGGGCCCTGCTCTTGATGGAGTTCTCGATAACATATCAACCTCTCAAGGCAGTGAAAGGCCAGGCTATCGCCGATTTTCTCGCAAAGCATCCGATACCGGCTGATTCTCCTCTAAATTGCGATTTACCAGACAAACATGCGTTTGACGCGATCGACAGTGGTGATACCCGTTGGGATCTCTATTTCGATGGAGCATCTTCCATGAAAAAGCGCAAACAAAATACCCCTACAATCAAATCGGAGGTATGACTCATCTTTATAACCCCACAGGGAGGGATAATGCGCTACGCGTTCTCCCTAACAGAGCCAAGGAAAAATAACGAAGCCGGATATGAAGCTCTGATAGCGGGACTCGAGATCGCCATCGACATGGGAATCGAAAACCTTCTTGTATATGGAGATTCTCAATTGGTCGTCAGTCAAGTAAATGGCGACTACCAAACGTGCAAGCCAGAGCTGGTAAAGTACGGTGAAAGGGTGCAACAATTGCTAACCCAAATCCCCTCCTATACTTTGGAGAGCATACCTCGCGCAGAAAATAGCAAAGCAGACGCGTTGGCCAAACTTGCTAAAGAATTGGCTGATGAGAACCTCGATGATGTCAGAATCGTGGTACAAAGTCGTCGAGTGCTTGCCCCAGCAGAAGTATCTCCGGAATCATCCGAAGAAAAAGGAGCGAACGAGGAGACAACCCTGCAAATAAAAGATTGGGAAAATACCGAGGACCGGAGAGAAGTCTTCATAGATTACTTCAAGTTCCACCGAATGCCTGAAGAAGCGTCCATAAGACATCAGCTCGTGAAACGAGCTCTGTCTTTCGCCTTCGTCAACGATACTCTATACAAGAGGTCATTCGATTCTCTGTGGCTGAGATGCTTAGGACCTGACGAAGCGAAAAGGGTCGTCCAAGAAGTTCACGACGGACTCTGCGGTTCCCACCAAGCAGGCCCTAAGATGAAGTTGAAGATAAAACGGATGGGCTACTATTGGCCCACCATGATGCAAGACTGCCTCGAATATGCGAAGCAGTGTCACCCGTGTCAGATTCATGGGGACTTCATCCACCAGCACCCAAATCCACTACATCCAACAGTGGCTAGCTGGCCATTTGAAATGTGGGGGACTGACATAGTTGGCCCTATCGAACCAGCATCTTCTAGGGGACATCGTTTCATCTTGGCGACGACTGACTACTTCTCTAAATGGGCAGAAGCAATACCGTTAAGAGAGGTAAAGACGGAAAATATCCTCCACTTCTTCAAGACGCATGTCATATATCGATTTGGAACTCCGCGACGGATCATCTCCGATAACGGGCCAGCCTACAGAAGCCACAAGATCAGTCGCTTTGCGCAACATCATAATATAGACTGGAGATATTCCTCGGTTTATAATCCGCGAGCTAACGGTCTAGCTGAGGCCTTCAACAAGACCTTGACAAAAATTATAAAGAAAACGGTGTCCCGAAATAAGAAAGACTGGCACGAAAGACTGCAAGAGGCTCTTTGGGCATATCGAACTACATTTAAGACGGCCACAAACACAACGCCGTACGCGTTGGTATTTGGGACGGAAGCAGTACTCCCTCTCGAGATAGAATTACCCTCTCTACGAATGGCAGTCCACTACGAGCTGACGGACAAAGAAAATGCTCACCTTCGGCTTGAGGAGCTTGACGCTCTTGATGAAACCCGGCTCATAGCACAGCAAAATCTGGAAGCTTATAAAGCAAAGATGACGCGCTCATATGAGAGATTGACCCGACCGAGGACATTCCGCCAAGGCGAACTCGTGCTAGTGGTCAAAAGGCCAATGATCCCCAATCGCGCCAAGCGGGGAAAATTCTAGCCAAACTATGAAGGCCCGTACATCATAGACAAAGTCTACCAAGGTGGAGCCTATCTACTCATGGACATGCACGGTGAAAGGCCTTTCAGGCCGATAAACGGTCGCTTCCTGAAGAAATACTACGCTTGACGAGTCACGGCCTAGGTCAACGATAGACGACGACGACTATGTCCGCTCGCTATCTTCCTAAACCCAATCTCTATGAGTAGTAGCCGGTCTTCTTCAACAACGGACTGAAACGTCCTTAAACTAATGACGGACCACTACGTCCTAAAACTAGCTGTTGACCGGGATGTCGATAAACTACTGTGGATTATAACATCCCAAAGCCAATATATAAAAATAAAAAAATATATATATAAAACAAAATAAAAAAAGGGGTATGTCCATAAGCAAAATGGGCACGGATGAAAACCTGAAAGGGCTCCGTGAGTAAAAACAGCAGGACTACCGGCGAGTGTTTGTGAAAACCCGAAAGGGCGCAACCTCGTTAAAAAGACACCTATAGGGCCCTCTCGACCTTGTAAGGAGAAACCACCTGCGTGAGATCCTTACGACTCACAAGGGAACAACACACTTAGGTATCCCCACGATTCCTAAGAAGAAAATACACTTGCGAGATCCTCACGACTCGTAAGGAGAACTCTCTTATGGGACCCTCACGGCTCATAAGAGTTGAAAGTCTTAAGTTACAGAGACCTAAACCTGTGCTTAAGCAACCCCCACAACTTCCGATATTGCCCTACAAGTGGCTCAGCATTGACCCTTGTATACAATCCATGGGCACGAATAAACATTTCCCTAACCAAGTCTCATCCGTGACTGGGGATATGTTCGCATGGTGAACAACCCTTGTAAATCCTCTCGATTTATGAGGAGAAAACCATCCTGTAGGATCCTTACGACTTACAGAGGAAACGAACACTTAGGAATCCTCACGATTCCTAAGGAGAAAATACACCTACGAAATCCTCACGACTTGTAGGGAGAAATAACTTCGTGAGACCCTTACGGCTTATGAAGTCAGAAGCCTTAGTCGACAGGACCTTAACCCTGCTTGCTAAGCTACCCTTGTTCGACATCGACAGAGGCAAATAATGATTCGCTCCTGGCAATATCCCAGTTGTAGCGGTGCTGATGCCGAAATCGGTGTCTAATTTCAGGTTTATGGCGAAAAGCCAGTAGGCCGCACATGCATACGAAATAGCCGAAATGATGGGGCGACTTGCAATAAAAAGCAGCAAGTAAAAATATATGCATGAAGAAATAGCCGAAATGATTGGGCAACTCGCAATAAAAAGCAGCGAGTAAAAATAAAATAAACAGCCGAAATGATTGGGCACCGTGAAAATATAGCCGAAATGATTGAGCAATCGCGACCTTCGCGATATGAAAGCTGAAAGGATAGAGCATCGCGGAAATACAACAAAAAAATGATGATGATAAAACTTTGGCCCTACAGTTAAGATCACATCGATCCCTGTATACAATCCAAGGGCGTAAACAAAGTGGGAACCATACTCTTCCAACAAACTCCTCGACTCACGGATACAAACACTCCTTGATGAGAGCCTCCTGATCCGCGTCGACCCGCAGAGCCACCAGTGCCCCCGTGGGAATCCTCGACTCGTTTCAAACCCCAAGGAAACAAATAATCCTTGGCGCTTGGGAAACAAATAATCCCTAGCAAACTCCTCAACTCACGGATACAAACACTCCTTGATGAGAGCCTCCTGATCCGCGTCGACCCGCAGAGCCACCAGTGCCCCCGTGGGAATCCTCGACTCGTTTCAAACCCCAAGGAAACAAATAATCCTTGGCGCTTGGGAAACAAATAATCCCTAGCAAACTCCTCGACTCACGGATACAAACACTCCTTGACGAGAGCCTCCTGATCCGCGTCGACCCGCAGAGCCACCAGGGCCCTCGTGGGAATTCTCGACTCGTTTCAAACCCCAAGGAAACAAATAATCCTTGGCGCTTGGGAAACAAATAATCCCTAGCAAACTCCTCGACTCACGGATACAAACAATCCGTGATGAGAGCCTCTTGACTCATGTCAACTCGCAGAGCCATTACCCTCTCCGCGAGCAAATTCCCGATTCGTCCCAATCTGTAAGAAGGAGTCTCAGGCAGTAAGGGTGAAAAGCTTGCTTCTTGAGCAATGGGGCCCTGCAAGTCAATCCAAAATGGTCTCTTGCATACTATTCACGGGTTTCACTCTCCGAAGTCGAATTTCGACGAGGAGGGAAACAACCACTTACGAATCCTCTCGACTCGTAAGAGGGAAAATTCTCTTATAGGATCCTTACGACTTATAAGAGAAAACCACACTTAGGAATCCTCACGATTCCTAAGGAGAAAATCCACCTATGAGATCCTCTCGATCCGTAGGGAGAAAAATCTCTATGAGACCCTCACGGCTCATAGAATTGAAAAGTCTTAGGCAGCAGATCTGAACCTGCGGCCTAAGCCATCGCTATCTCTTGGAGAAATTAAGTTGTCTGCCAATCAGGTTCATCGACAACATCATGATGTAAAGGCAGAAAACAAAAGAACATACAAGATATTGCAAAAGAAAGTGTGTATCTTTATTCATTGACCTCAATCAAATACATGGTGAATCATACAAAAGAGCAAAGAACGGATACATGTTACTCAGAAAAGAAAATTTTTACAAACACATTGATACAAAGGCAGCTATTGGGAAGGAAGCATCTTAAGTAGCTCTATCAGTTGTTCGTACACTTCTTTCCATGCCTTTTCCCGATTGGATACCACTGCCAACTCCGCCTCCACCTGGGACCGTTGCTGTGCGACGGATGCAAGCTGATCCCTGACGGCTTGATGAGCAGCTTCACGGCCTGGAGTGTCATGCTCGGCGACATCAAGTGCCCGCTTTAGTCTCAGCCCATTCGATATGCGCTCCAGAAGACCCTCGAAGACGGTCTTTACCTCAGCGGCGTTCGCCTCAACTTCGGCACGCAAGCGAGCAGTTCTGCTTGAAGAATCTTGGCACTCCTTCAGCCTCAAAGCCACTTCTTGTTCCAGATGACGGAAATGAGAAGTGCTTTGCTCGAGCCATGCTCCCCGTTGAGTGCTCAAGGCCAAAGTCTCGGGGGACAGGCGCATTGACTCCAGCTGATGAAGGCGAGCCTCGATCTCCCGACAATAGTTAACCCAAGAGGCGACAATACCCTCGTCATGGAAGGTGGCAAATATCGCCAACATCGGGTTAACCGTCGTGGCGAAGTCCTCAGCAGATACAGGAGCCTCGATGTCGAGTTCCTCGATGTAGTCGCTCAACATGCGCAAACTATTCGCGGCACCTTTTTAGGACGGACGTCGCTGGGAAGGGCCGCCCGGTATTGTAATGCGAGACTCGAAAGGCACCGAGACTGGAACGACAGCTGGAAAAGGACGAAATGCGATTAGATGATGATTCAATAGATATGAAGGAAGTCATTGATAAGATAGTTTACTATACCAGTGGAGACAGGTGGCAAGGCCGGAAGGGCTGGTGGCGCAGCTGATCTTTCTGCTTCCCCTTCGATTTGCAGCACTGCAGTCAGAACAAGAGAGAGTTAGAAATAATTCTACCACTGAAAAGACAAAGCTACCAATCGGGAACGGTACTCACCAGCGCCACCAGAGGGAGAGGCGAATTCAGATGGGAAGGAGAAGTGTGGGAGCAACACTTGATAGAGATGATCAAAAAGCACTCCTGGAAGATACAACAGTGTGACTTTAGTACACAAATTATACATCTGGAAGATAAGATTAATAAATCGCAAACACATACCTTCCAACATCTTCGAGGGTATGAGAGAGGGTTGAGAGGTGACCACCGCCAAGGCAGTCGTTGAAGGCGTTCCCTCGAGCAGTGGGGCATCGGCACTGGCTGCACCTGCGTTAAGAAAAGGTGAACTCGTCAGAAAAGATAGTAAAGCAAAGAAAAGCAGCAGCTTGGGGTTTACCTGAGGAGCTCCCGGCTGAAACAGAGGCGACTCCCTCCTCTATCGACATGAGACCACCGCCCGTGACCTCATCGCCCGACTCGATAGGGACCGTTGTGGTGCTCGCGAGACCTGGAGACGGCGGAGGACCATAGATGGGGAAGGCTATGACTGGAGTATTGCCAGATTCCAGAGAAGGAGTGGTTGGCTCGTCCTCGGGAATCATGGCCGCCTCACCCACCACTATCTCAGGTTCAGTAATGGCGGTTGTATCGTCCACCGTCGCCGGGGGATCGCCGGCCTCGAGCGCTTCATTCGCCACCATCCTGGACACATTTATAATGATCATATCATCTGCCACCGCTTCAGGCTCGGCATCAATGACCTTCTCGGCGGTAGGCCCCTCGACCTCCACCTCAGGCTCCAAAGCCACAACGATGTTGCTCACCTTCGGCTCGAGTTCGGCAAGTACCGCCTCCTCTATTTCTTTGGGGTCAACGGTTTCCGCATCCCCCTCGATCGGACTCGGCCCTGCAAGATGAGGAATATAAGGACCAATGACATTAAAAACCCTTATAATAGAAACTCTGAGAGAAATATTACCTGAAGCGGATTTACCATTTGCGCTCCGAACTGCGCGCGCCACCTCTCTGCGGGCAGTGGATAGGGCGATAGGGGCCTCTTCGGATGGAGTATCAGCGCAAGGGACGGTGTTGGGGCCCGCTCCCGCAGCCAAGGCAGCCCGGCGCGCCTTCGCCTCACGTTTTTGCCGCTTCCTCTCTTCCCGGGCTGTCGCGATGGACCTTAGTGACGCCTCCTTCAAGGCGTCGTCATCCTCGTTCAGGGATGTCTCAAGAGCCTTTAAGGCATCCTTCATCGGCTCTTCAAGACGGACCTCCTGCGGTGGCCCAGAGGAAGCGGGAACATCGGCAGCTGGTAAAACATCTGCGTCGCTTGGTGGGAACGGCATTGAGGTTTCTGCAATAAAAAGAGAAAGGTTAGATCGACCATAACACGAGGAAGATGGAAACTTGATGGATTAAAACTTACTAAGGCCCATAGACGCTCTGAGACGTTCCTCCTCCTGGAAAGTCTTCAGAGAAGCGGCAATGGCTCCTTCATCAGTGATGCCTGTTAAAAGAAAGGAAAGAAAAGCGTTAGTCAAGGACAATGGAGAATACATATTGCAATAAAGAAAGGCGATTAGTAGTTACCTGACTGCGCAAGCTTAGCTAACCACGCGTCACGCCTCGCCAACCATGCTGAAGCTTTGAGAGCAGCCTCCAAGTCTGTATCGTCCGGCGGCGGCATCACTAATCCTGCGTTAGTCCCATATTCGAGCAGACCCTCGGCATAGGGAGCGTGGGGTTCCTGGCCGAACACAACGTCCGCGGCGAAGAGCGACTTCTTTTTCTTTTGCCCTCGACCCTAGGCTCGCGAGGGATCGACTTCCGCTTAGCAGCCACTTTGGGACGACGGGTCCCGATGTCCGCACCCACGCCAGACTTCGGCGAGGGTACAACCACTGTCTCTACTGGAGCACAGGGTGCGGGAGGTGCATCTATGATATCAGGGAGCGGCAGCTCACGTGGAGGACTTTGTGCGCGTGATGGTCTGCCCCCGGCATCTTTTAGAGGAGGAGCCACCGGGATCCTTGGCACTAAGGGAGCGTTACGGTTGGTGCCGGGGGGTACTTCTTTACGGTCGATCAACACTCGCCTCTCTTCCTTTATAACAGCCCCCGTCGCATGATTGTACCACTCTTTATATACATTAAGGAGTCGTGGAGCGCAGGCCGGCGCGCTAATAAAGAAACGAGAACCTGTGTTCAAGCGCATGAAGTGATGTAACGCGTTCTCCATCCCTTCTTCATTAGCAGCAGGCTCCAGTAAGAAAGCTTCCAAGGGTACTCCTTGATCGTAACCCAGTTGTCGGGCAAAACGATGCGGGTTATATCTCATAAAGACTGCTGCACCGCCTTGCCTGAAGACTAGGAAACCCGGTCTAATAGAATACAAATGGAGGATCTCCCGGGCCGTTAACACTGAAGCTCCATCCTTGAAGGAGTCCTGTAATGGTCGCACCGCAGTGGTGGACGCTTTCCCAATGGTTAATACCTTATCAATAAAGGACATCCCGACTCCAACGGTATGAGGGCGAAGCAGTAAACCCCTGGCGTCCCGTGGTGAAGGGGTCACAATTGATGAGCCAATCAGCTGTAAAATGCGAGGAAAACCGCACTTGTCAAAGAATGAAGGCCTTTTTATGCATACCAAAGACACCCGCCGTGTGTAGCTCGAGCCACGATGCAAAGTAGTGCATCGGGAAGACCACGTGCAGTACCCCGGGCTCGTTGGCATCCGCTGCTCGGCTGAGGCCATGATATAGGTGCGCCAGGCCGGCAATCCCCACGGCCACCTTTACCCCGATGACCATGCGGTGGGCTGGATAAAAGACAGAGGGCCGCATGCGATGAGAATGCATTGGGATCGCGAACCAACTCAGCCACAGCCCGAGAAATCCTAAGAAAAAGGCCTCATCATCCATCCCAGGGGCTGCAATTTCCGCGAAAGATATGGTAGGGAAGTCTGGGAGGAAGAAAGCCTTTTGGTCTATCTCCTTCGTCGGCAGGTTATCCAAACCTAGGCCAAAAGGATCATCCAGGATAGCAGATTTGACGGCTCCTGGCGAAATAACGCTCGAACGGATGAAGCGAGCAATGAAGTCCTTAAAATTAACTCCTCGGCTCCCGTGTTCGATGAAGAGGGACTCGTAGATGTTCAACACCTTGATCAGGCTCGGGAATTGGTGTTGAACGGCATTTTCCGGCGTAATCCCCCTTACCATCGGCTTAGCACCGAAGATGTACTCATCTGTCAGGAGCAGCACTTTATAGTGTTCCCCCATGACCGGTAGGCCGGATACCTCCGCGAATTCCTCCAAAGAAATGGACACTTCCCGATCCATGGCAAGGAAAGTGTGGGTGGGAATATTCCATTGCTCCAAGAAAGCCTTGAACCACCAGGTGGGGAGCGTAGGATATTGGAAGAGAGAGACGTAGACCGCGGTGTACAGTCCTAGTCTTATCAACTGCGACTTCTTCGTCGACAGGATGTACCGGGCCCACGGCAGATAGCCAATCGGGTGACGGGGAATCAAACCAAGGTTATATGATTGCCCACAGGGCCGTGCTTCTCCCTGACAGATACGGCGTCCTAGGATATCCAAAACCATAGGACGCTGAACCGGAACCGCATCCATAGCGGGATGAAGAAAGCTGTTCGCGGTCCAGTCTATCATCTCCAAGGCATACTGCACTGAAGGCGGGGTAGCGTAGTGAATTGCCGTGATGGGCTCAGACGGCACTGCGCATGTGAAGCTGCGTCGACCCATAATAATCTGGTTATACCAAGACCCCCAAAGGTGGAGTTTCTTGTACTCCGGGTCGTACTCTCTAATCATGGTTAGGGCTTCACGGTCCAAGGGCGCCTCGGGAAATCCCTCCTCCGAGCGGACGAACGGGAATGAAGTGTCTTCAGACATGATTGCTGCAAAAGAACAATTTAGCCGTTAGTGTTGTAATCCCAACGTTTGGCATTTAAAGAAGAAAATGCATTGATTAAATTAAAATCAAAATTAATTAATTACACCACACAGCAATGCAGTGAGTAGGAGACCAAAGAGGGACCCACAAAATCTAAATGACAATACGTCAGTTAATAAGACAAACTCATCATTGGATGAGATTGTCAGTTGGTCCCCGGGAAAACATTCCCATTAATAAAGGATCCCTAGAGACAAGGAGAAAATCTCCTCTTTCAGAGCAAAGCTCTGTCACAGAGTGACACTTGTCAAACTCTGGTCCCAGGGAAATAAGATTCCTTAAAAGAGCATGGCTCTGTGGTAATGATGGAAAAAGTCCATCAGAAAAATTTTGGAATCTTGAAAGATTCATGAAAAATTTATATAAAAAAAAAGACTCTTCATTTCTCAAATATAAAAGAGCTGTTTTTTTTTAGATCTATGAGCAAAGCTCTGTTCATGGGTTAAAACCCATGAATAAGATCTCTGTAGATCTGTAAGTTTTGAGAGCAAAGCTCTGTTTATGAAACCCCAATGGGGATTTCTTTAGATCAAAAGATCCGTGAGAGCAAAGCTCTTTGTTCAAGATTAATTTAAATTAACTTTGTCTAAGTTAATTTTTACCTAGAGTTTCTAATTTTGGGAGAGAGCAAAGCTATGAAGTTCTTAAGAAAGAGCAAAGATCTGTTGAAATCAAAAATCTTAGAAACGGTAAGATTTTCTAAGGACCAAAGGTCCTATTTATAAGGCGCCTGCGCCTCTTCAGCTCGCCTCTTGATCCAACGGTCAAGGGCTTGCCACCACTGCACTCATGTGTGCGCCACGTGAGCGCAACGGTGGGGGGGCATTTGTTTCGCCCAATCAGAGCAAAGCTCTATTCAAATTCAAAATTCAAAATTATGAAGCAACGCTTCAAGTCTCGGGCGCAACGCGCCACGTGTCAGACGCTAATACGTCAGCGCAGCGCCCAAGAAGGCGCGCCCAATCAGAGCAAAGCTCTATTTTTATGAAGCAACGCTTCAGTTGCGCTGCGCGACACGTGTCAGCGCAGTTGCGCTGCGCTCTGCGCTGCGCGACACGTGTCAGCGCAGTTGCGCTGCGCTCTGCGCTGCGCGACACGTGTCACGCGCTGGGGCATCTGCGTCAAACAGAATTAAATTTCCAAGAAATCTTTTCAGTTCTTGTTAAAACAAGAAGATTTTCTTCTGCAAAGCAGAAGCCCTTGGATCAAAGATCCAACGGTGGGGAAAATTCCCCAAATCACTCAGAGAAAGATCTCTTTAACAAATTCAACAAACTTATGGGCACTATAAAAAGGACCCTAGGCCTCAATTCAAAGGAATGAACATTTCTTGAAAAATCAAGAGCTTTAAACAGAGAGAACTCTGAGAAAATTTCAAGAAAAAGGTAAAGAACCTTCATGAAGTAGAAGAAATTCCTTCTAATAGATCATTGATCTAAAAACAAGATCAATGATCTTTACATAATAAACAGTGCTTTGCACTTCTTATGAACCTCTGGTTCTTTAAAACAAGAAAACAATAATATAAAAAATAGTGCTTTGCACTTTTTATGAACCTCTGGTTCTTCAAACAAAAGAAAAATTTATTTTTTCTTTGATCTAATTTAGATCAAAAAATTAAATAGTGCTTTGCACTTCTGTTCTTGAATCTAAAAGATTCTTAGTGCTCTGCACTTACAAACTGCGCTGTTGCGCTCTTAAGAGAGCGCCACGTGTCAACCATAGAACCACTTGCGCTACGCGCTCTTGAAATAGAGCTTTGCTCTCTAGAATTGGCGCAACTCACTAGAGCGCGCCACGTGTCAGCAGCGCAACAGCGCAGCGCACTGCGCTTTTGCGCTTGCGCTCACCACAGCACGACACGTGTCACCACCATATGAGTTTGCGCTCATTACTTAGCTCAAAGCGCCTGACAAGCCACGTGGGGCACTGTCAGAGTATTTAATGCTCTACATTATTAAAGAAAAGGGACAGAGCCCAATTAAAAGGCTTAACAGGCCTAATAAAAAATGATATGCATTATTAAAGAAAAGGGACAGAGCCCAATTAAAAGGCCTAACGGGCCTAATAAAAAATGCTATGCATTTTAAAAGGGGGGAGGCAAAGCCCAACCAAAATAAGAATAATCCAGTGCATTACTAAAAAGGGGCAAAGCCCTAGCACAGGCCAAAGACAAAAAATGTTGAAACTGGACTTAGCCCAATTTTGGCCATAAGTCCTTAAATTAAATTGACTGAGCAAGATTGCTCTCTTAAATCAATTTACTACCGGTTCGAGGGTACATCTCCGAACTCCTCTGACACCTGTCGTTGTAATCCTTCAACGACGTCAGAGAGGTGACGGGTCCCAACGACCACACATATCAATATGGACTGCGGGGTCCTTAAACTCGTGGACCGAAACGTCCTTAAACTAATATTGGACCGAAACGTCCCTAAACTAATATCGGACCGAAACGTCCTTAAACTAATATCGGACCACCACGTCCCTAAACTGGAATATGGACCACCACGTCCCTAAACCGGCACAATAGAGCCCAAATGCTCTTTTGTCGGATCTAAACGGTCCCGTTAAGTTGATCTTAGTCTCAAACTGGACTAACGTATCCTTAACAAACGTTTGAGTCGATCTCAGCCTCGAAAATGGCTAACGCATCCTCCAAACAGACTTTAATCCCAAATTGGACTATGAACCTCCCAAACTGGAACAATAGAGCCCAAACGCTCTTTTGTCGGATCTAAATTATCACGTTAAGTTGATCTTAGTCTCAAAACAGGACTAACGTATCCTTAACGAACGTTTAAGTTGATCTTAGCCGCAACGCGACTAATGCATCCTTAAACTAAAAACACCAAACCCAAATCTAAGTAAATACGGATTTGGACTAATCCACGTCCTACGGGCGACGGCATTACTCAGTCTCCGTATACAATCCACGGGCAACCACAAACAAAACAAACACATACGACACGAAGTGAAATTCTGGAGAAGGAGAAAGTTGTTACCGCGATGCGGTAGCGTAATTAACTGCAGGGGCTTGCGCCTCCAGGGAAGAGCGTCCCCACAATCAAAAACCCCTCAAGCGAGGGGGAATCTGACGAAGTCTGCTACATCGGCCGCATCCGTCTAAACCTCCGATACACGGTGCCATAAATCAACTTGGCATCTTCGGAGAGGTGGACGGATAAAACCAATTAGCATATGCCCCGAATCTCAGCGTCAGGATATCGCGGTCCTGTGCGCCGCCTTTCGGAGGGGAACAGTAGGGAATGAAGAAAACCAATTAGCCTAAATTGGGTGTACAGAAGGTAATAAGTAAAGACAAAATAAAGGGATTAGAAAGAGGGCAAAGTAAATTGCGACTGCTATCATTCACGACTGAACCACGTATTTCATCGCCATTCCTACTTCACATTTGTATTTCTCCAGAACACCCCGTATCACTACGAACATCCAATTCCATTGGATAAATCCATCGTATGGTTATATACGAACTCGAAGGAACTTTTTCGAGGATGGATTCTGGTTCAGGAGAAATAGGAATAAGGTTTATTCAGTTATCTTTTATCCTTACCTTCTCTCAGGTTGCGAGTGGTCCTAGGATTAGGAGAGTACACCTATTATGCTTATTGGATAGTCTTCTTCCAAACCATAGGCTGGTGTCGAACGGTAAGGAAGGAAGAAAACCACTTAAGCCTAACGATGGTGTACAGAAGTTAACGACTAAAGACAAATAAAGAGAACTGGAGAGATGACAAGGAAATATACGGTTACAGTCATGAATCTGCATAATGGAAGAGGCATTACTAAGAATACCCGAATACCCTTTCGAAACATTTTTATGTTTCAGTTTCACTGTGCATTATTAATTGAAAACCGATTTCCAAATTGGACCCTTACTTCAGGGTATATATTTACCAGGTATGATTCTCACATCTGTATGGTTTTACAGATGATGAGTGGGAGTAAGTTATTGAGAATTAGGTGATCATCCTCATTATATCGGAATTCGTCGTAATTGGTGATATTTGAGGAAATCGCCTGGGTACAGTTTTCAACCTACGATGCAGAGAGTTTGAGTTATTCAACTCAGGGGACTTATACAAAGTATTGTATATTGCCCAGTGTCTATTAAGACAAAGGGGTTGGCCCTCGTACTGTATTTTGTTTACTTGTGACTTCTCAAATTTTAGACAAGTGTTTCGTAGAAATACAAGGTCCAAGTTTGAGAAGTTATAGGTACAGAAATAAAGTAAAGAACCATGTGTTACAAGTGTCGGGATTCTTCAAGGTGATCGAACATGTAGATACTTGTGGTTGGTATTCAGTTGATAGTAATGGTTTTTGAGAAACTTGTTTCTCTTTCAGATTACTCATAATTGGATGCACTCCTAAGTTGAGTAATGATGATCGTCCTCTCTCCATTTAGTTGACATACACTGGAGACAGCTGCATGATTTGAATCTGGTTCCAATTAAATCAGTGCCTCTATTTCTATATAGTATATAGAATGGTTTGTATCTTAACGATGTTAAGGTACGGGGAGTTGTCCGGTTTATGCTTAAAACCAGACTCCGGATAACTCAAGGCACGTTTTTGTAATGGCAGTTTGTGGGTTAACCCAGGCTTTGACGAAGGTTGGCTTTCTACCATCTGGAAGATCAATAGTGATATTGTTCTTGACTCGCCACAGTTTTAGTAAAATGGATTTTTTCAGAAAACAGTAGTGGGAGTATGGTAGAACTGGAAGAGATTCCAGAACCACAAACGATTACGGAAAATTTAATAGGACCTAAAAATTCAATCAGGATTGACATTCCATTAGCCACTCCGCAGATATTGTGGGTAACCTCAGGAGCCCGAGAGGTACTCCGGTAGCCTCAAGGACGGTGACAGGGAGGTTCTAGTTTTACCCAGACTTGCCATTGCTGTTGTTCCAGACTATGAGACCCGGCAGGAGGATGAGTATAGCATCGTTCTAAACTAGCTTTAGAAGTGAACATGTATATGACTCTGCTAGAGGGTTGTCGTAGTCAGTGGGAGCAGCGGAAGCATAGTGGACAAGTTGCTTATGTCTATTTATAGACTAAAGTAGATATAGCGGGGATAGATCATCTATTTTTGATGTGACAGTCATGGACTTTGACTTCATCAGAATAGGGGATGGATCTGTTAAGATGGTAGTAGGATGTGATGTCCCGGTACTTGGATGACATACACATAGTAGGAAGTGAAATTCCTACACTACGATTGGTTATACCGTGGTTGTCACACAGTTGTTTCTCCATATAGGATATGGATATAATATCATATGTTGCTTTTTGCACTAGATGCAATAGGTTGATATTAATCCAATCTTGGAGAAACGTTCGGAAGCAGTTTTAGAACATAAGTGGTTGTTCAAGGGATTTGATAACGACAGCCTCCTTCGGGAAACAGTTATCATTCCAGGCTTCCAAGGTGACCCGGATGACAGAGTGACTGTCAGAGTTATAGTTTTCCCTCTGACGAGGGGCAGCAGTTTGGACAGGTGGTCCAAGCGGATACTGAGGGAAGTATAGCGCAGGATACTGATTAAATTCAGTCGATGATACAGTCTAAGAGGTTTACTGGATTTGGAGTTCATTTATGAACTGGGTCCCATCAGATATCCAGACATACTCTAAGACAGGTATTGCTCATTTCGGGAGATAGCTTTCTCCGCTAATTTGAGACAAAGAGAGATATAGAAAGAAACATCAGGGTGGATCCACTCACTGAGACTATTTCTCGAACACGATAGTTTTACAAACGAGCTTTGTGAAACTGATCAGTAGAGAAGTTGGATGTTCGGTATCACACGAGCTGTGAGTACGCGACATCGCAATAATTAGTCTTAAGTGCAAGTAGGAGATTGTTGGATATAGTGCCCTCAAAGTCAATTATTGGATCGCAGGTACGTGATTGCAATGATTGAGGGAGGATCTATACCGATAGGACAGTTTTGCTCGAGATGATAGTATGCTATTTGGTTTGTCTTTATCATCGTATACATGCTTTAGTTCACTATCGCATGTTGATAGGGCCCATAGGATTCTTGCTTGACTGCCAGCAGTATGATGGCGATCATATACGTGGGAGCTGGGGTCTATAAGCATTTCCTTAAAGTGTCCCTAGTCGTGGGAGTTTCGAGACAGGGCATCGATACTCTAGAGTAGACTAGTGTATACAGTCGAGACCCCGACGAGGGGCGGTGGCCGGTCTCACAAGCTATTGGTGTCAGTTAGTTCACCTAAGATATATACATGTGCTCATTACGTTATGAGTACACCGGACAGAACTCGCCGGGAACATGCTAGTTGGTATTATACATATCGTCAGATAGCAGTTCCCAGGTGACATGTGTACAGATTAGTCTGTCGACCTGAGATCGTCATTTGTCTCATGTGAGTTCCCATTGTGCTTTGATTACTACCCTACCACGGCTCAAAAAAGTCGTGCAAACAGGTTTTAGTTGGGTACAGTCCCGAGCCACATGGAGGCAGTGAGCGGATCGTCAGGGATTCGTCTCTCCCGGTATTGGGGGTGAGATCGCGTTGTGTCTAGCAGAGCCATTACACGAAATCCCTGGTCAGGGTAATCGAGATTTACCGGTAGGTATTCCAGTAGTTTCTCAGGGTGTTTTGAGCTATTCTCCGACACGACTTATACCGCTATTGGGGGTCTGACGTTTACCAGCCCCCTAGGCCCTATATGCGATACTCATAGACGAACGGACCGGACTGTACGGATATTGTCACTGTCAGGCTCAGTAGGGTTTCAGGATGAGTTCGCTCATCAGCTTCCCTTTCTTTCAATACATAGGCAACTGTTACGTACAGCTAGTACCTCTGACGTGCTAGTGGTTATACCCAGTGTCAGTATATTGATGAGTCATTAGAGCCCCCCACAGACAGTTTCCCAAGTTTGGACGAAACGTTGTAGAGGCCGTATGGTTTTATGGCAGGGACGGATAATACTAGCGGGCTTTGGTTTAAGCCGGATCCTAGTATTATATTGTAGGGATTTTTTTAGTCTCATCGCATTTGTATTCGGTCGGAATACAAATGCGGGTATGTATTTACAGTTGAGGTGTAATCTCGTAATTCGTTACGGGATTATTTTGGGAGTTGCCAGTTTTCTTTTTTCCGTCTTAATTATTACCCTCCATGTTTAAATATTGCGAGTCATTTGACCTTTTTTTTTGTCTTGCGCTGAAATCCATGGTAAGCGGATCTGCTGCATGATTGTGAGGCATGGCCATTTTTTTAAATGACTGCGAGGTGGCTGATTATGGGGGCTTGGGGGCATTTTGCAAATTGGCACATTTTAAAAGGCAAGGTCCTTTTTTGTGGTCCCTGGGGGTCTGCGAACTGAGGAGGGAAGGGATAAAAATTTGGAGGGAGGTTTTCCCCCCTGGCTGTTTTATATACACATCACCAAAATCAAATCCACAGAGAACTTTTCTTATGCCTAGCAGAGCCCATTCTTTTGGGTAAAAGTTTGTTTTCCATTGCAAATTCACAGAGTGCATTCTTGTTTTGGCAGTGAGCATTCTGCTCTTGGCCGAGCCCCACTTCTCTTGCATCACAAGTTCCTTTTCTCATGTGCTCACATTGTTCTTCCAAAAGGCAACTCCAATTTACCTCCATCCAAACATCTGGTTGGCTTGAGACAAACTATTCTACACTTTCTTTACTACATTCTTGGACATGTCGGCCAGCAAACTTCATGTCCGAGTTGCTTCGGTACAGAGGCGGGAGCCCGTATAAAGATTCGATGACGTGGTGCCGCTGGGGCGAGCGAGATCGGGGAGCGGACTTCGTCGGCGCAGCAGCGGGGAGTTTGGTACGGAGATTAAAGACCGAAGGACACGGATCGATCGGTATAATTTCTGAACTCATTTTACATTTTGCTAGTTTACGGTTAATGGAACGATCCGGGTATAGGGTTGCGGCGGCGCCGGTTTGATAAAAAGTTTTTGTTCCGCATTTGGCGTCGTTTGGACGGCCGGGACGCCCTCGCATCCCAACAGCTCCCACCTCCATTTCTCTAAGCGACCCAAGGATTCGGGTGAGGCGAGGATAGCCCTCAGCGGGAGCTCGGTGAGAACGAGAATAGTGTGCGCCTGAAAGTGGAGTCGCAGCTTTCTTGAGGCCACAACGAGTGCCAAGACGATCTTCTCTATGACTGGGTATCTCGTTTCTGCATCTTTGAAGACGTGACTTACGTAGTACACCGGTTTTTGCGTTCTATCGACTTCTCGTACGAGCACTGAGCCTGCTGCTTGGTCGGATACCGCCAGGTACAGAGATAGCTCATCTACCTCAACCGGTCGGGTGGACAGCGGTGGCGTCGCGAGATGCTTTTTTAACTGGTCGAAGGCGATCTGGCATTCTTTTGACCATTCGAACCTCGGAATTTTCCTTAGAACTTTGAAGAATGAGAGACATTTTTCCCCAGACCTCGACATGAAGCGGCTCAGAGCGGCTACCCGCTGTAACATTTCAAAAAAATAAAGTATTATTTTTGGGAATTTTCATAATTTAATATTAATTTTTAATAAATATTTTAATAGTCGGTATAATTAAATACCGATAAATGGGGAAAATTCCGGAGAAAATTTTTGGAAATTCTAAAATAGGTTATTTTGTGGAAATATGCCATTTACAGTTTTATGATGAATTATATGCGACTTTAGTGTTAATCGCGATCAAAAATCGCTATTTGGATTTTTGGTTTTTTGTGCAAAATTGTGCACATAACATTTTCCTCACTTGTCTCATGTTATGAACTCATGATGGCTTAGGGATGAACCATGTTTAGATGACCATGATGGGTCTAAACCATTTGGTTAAGTTAAATGGGTTAATTAAGGGTTTAGCTTTGATTAGGATTAATTGAGCTTAATTAATGGTGTTTAGGGATGGGGTTGACTTGTGGCTAGAGAGAGAGGGGGGGCATGATGGATGTGCCTTGACAAGCATCTAGTAAGAGAGAGGATGATGGGGGTTAACTCATCTCATTTCAAACTTTTGTTTGCCTCTCAAACACTCACATCTCTCTCACCCTCACACATCACACCATTAAAGAAATTCCAGCAGCAGCTGCTGAATCATTTCATCAGCCAACCCTACCAGCTACATGACACCATATCAACACATCAGCTGCATCAGCAGCCACCCCATCCCCTAACACCATATCCCAATACCAACACACTCACATCAGCACACTTCAGCCCTCCAAAGCAACCCATCAGAAACATCAGCAACTTAGCAGCAGTAACATCAGTAACATCAGCTGCTGCACAAACATCAGCCCCAATTTCCTCACATCAACAGCTACATCAGCCACAAAACAGCCCCCTACACCTGCTGATACTACAGCCACAGCAGCAAAAACATCATTAAATGCAACACCACCACACCACCACAACCCTTCCCACAACACCAAGCAACAACAACAATGGCCACTGCTGTAGCAACAGCAACAGCTCACAGCAGCAGCAGCCTGAGCAACATCAGCAGCAACACCAGGAGCACAGCAGCAGCAACTCACTCCTCTTCACTTCCTCCTCCTTCCCTTCCCCTTCATCCTAGGACCCCCTTGAGGTATAATCTCACAACCCAACTCCTAACTTGCAAAGTTATAGTTGTTTAACTGAAACTTAGTGTTATTATGTGGATTAGTGCTAGTTTAGGCAAATTTGAGTGAGACTTGACCAAGGGTTGGTTTTGATCGTTAGTATAACCTTATTAGGTGTATTTGAGACCATTGCAACCAAGATTACTCCGGATTTCCAGTTAGTTACCTGAAAGTTTCGACTTGGCGTATTTTAGCAATTGTGTCAATTTTGTGACCTTTATGGATTCTGCTACAATCCGGGGCCTCCTAAAATAAAATTGACTTGGCAGTGAGACATGCAGGCAGATAGGAACCAACACCCAAAGCCATAGCCCCAAATCCCATTTCAGGCCGCCATTTTATTCCCTCTGGCCGCAATTTGTGGCCAGACTAGGGTGAAACCCTCTCGTTTTGCGTGCACGGCTCTTTTACCTGTAAACTTGACCCTGGGTATGTCCAGTTTTGTCTAGTTCCAACCAGGGTAGAATCTGGGTTGATTTTCTTGAGTTGGCGCATGATTTACGACTTGTTTTCGTATGGATTTTGATATTCGATGATTCGTTTCTGTTGGGTGGCGTTTGAACGCCGACGGCAGAGGGATATTGGCTGTGTTTGCACGCAAGGCTATAGGTTTTTACCTATGAGCGTAGCGCGTACCATTTTGGTTTCCGACATGGTTTTCATGTGTTTTAGTGTGTGATATCCTTGTAGGTACCCCACGTGGCGTCAAAGCGTTGGAGATGCAAATGGCGACATCGGCACCGGCACGCATAAAGAAATATGAGTAGATTTATATCTACGGGGAGAAGTCGGTGGATGGCGTATAGCACCCCCGCAGTTCGTAGTGATGTATACGGATGCGTATACACACTAACAATTAATATATGTTGTTTGGGATTAATTATTGATATTAAGATCGATATTGGTGTGTTGGATTGGTGAAAGGTTACGAAACCCTAGGTAGTGGGTGCACTACACATACATACACACACATACTTGCATACATCCTTATTTCATATATGGTTATGGGATTCTATATAAATATGTGTTCACGTGGGTATGGGACTATGTGTTCACATACGGATTTGAGGATGATACTTGGATTTGAGATGAGTCGATGATATTTGATCCGAAATTATGATATCGGTGATATGGTAAAATTCATATTTGAGATACGTCTTGATGCTTTAGCGGATTTTGGGATAATGATGCCATAGGAATAGTGATATATATATAAAATGATCGACATGTGATTATGTTACGAGATATGATATGATATGATATGATATGACAAGATAATTATGATAGGCCGCCTTCGGCGATGTTTACTTCTAGAGATGATAGGTGCTGATGATATCGATTCATACGAGACTGTTGATCAGTAGTCAGATCTTGATGATAGTGATGACGTTAGCTTTGTACTAGACGTAGGTCAGTCCCAGATTATGATATTTGATATAGAGAATACCAGATGAATGATATGACGAATGTGATATTGACCCGTACCCAGATTTGGGGATGCCGTACGACGGATTTACGTACGAGCTATAACTTAATGTTTGATCCGCACTCTTGACTTGGGAATAACCGATTATAGAGATATGGTATCAGATGTGATATTATCGAGGCGGGATCACCGACTATATATATTTATATCGACTCAGAGGTTAGGCGGTTTCCCTTACCTACTGTTAGCTTTAGCTCAGCCTTAGTGGTGTAACTATATGACTCTTATGACATTAGATGCAGTTTAGCTATCATTGTGTTTGGTATTCAACTCCCGCATATTTTTATTGTTGCTCTGCATCGCATACTTATTGTGATTCATATTCTATTGTTGATATCATGCTGTTAGGACACCAGCACCATTACCGATGATGCGTATGTACCACGTACACTTACTTGCCAGTTCACACACATCTTCATCGGTAATTGCCATGTCACTACACAGTAGTATTATTGCAGCAGGATATGACCCTTGTATGTGCATACTATTATTCCATATTGCATGATATACTGTTATACTTGCACTTCATTGTTATGTCACATACATCATGTTTTCTGATTATGCACATTGAGATATGTTGTTTCTGTGATATTTCTGGATTTGGGAACCGTGGGTATTTCAAAGAGATTATGTAACTGTTTTAAAAACCCGGTTACCCCTGATATGATATTTCAGTGCGTCCACCATGTGTTTTCTCGGTGCTGAGAGCGACATGTGAAACCCGATTCGAGGAGGCGGATGAGGCCGATTGCGGGTACATGGTGGGCCCGGTGCGGTACCCCGGGGAAAGAAGATCGCAGGAGATGGCGTTGAGCCTGGCAGGGGAGCACTACCGACCGGTGATTTTACCCGACGCGTCGGATATCCGGAGGATACCGTCGTGGTCTTGAGATTGATGGTAGGGGCCGGTCTGGATTGACGGCGCCCTAGATAGTGAGACCTATCAGAGATATTGAGATATTGAGATTGTGGCTATGTTTTGTGCCGATGCTGGGCACAGGTTTCATGATGTTTTTCCATGATTATGACTATATCCTCATATCTACATGCATGATGCTTATTGTCATTGGGTGACACGTGGACGGGATCCACCTATATACAAACATTGATCATATACAGACCCTGATTACATTGATCATACTTTTCATGCATTCATACATCATCCATATGATATATTGCCACCTGATGCACTGACTCGGGCACATGGGATTACATTTGGGTTAGATAGTTACCCTAGCCATTGTTATAGGTTGCTGGTTATTTATTTGAGGATTATATATTATGATCGTATGACCTAGGATTGCGTCATACATGCGATTTTCTGTTCGTAGATGTTTTTCTATTCACGAGTTGGCAACTCACCCCCGTTGTGCCCCAGTTTCTTGCAGGTTTTGCCGTACGGGTTCCATTACGGCTTTGCGGGCACAGCTTCTTCAGGTGACTTGCTAGTAGGTGGGTTATTTGTATCATACCCATCATTATACTTTGTATATTATATTTCAGTTGTATCTAGAAGTTCCATCAACCAAACATGTACTTAAATGAGATAGAGACCAGTGATGTTTATTCTTTCGACCTTAGAGTCGCGCGTTATATTTCTGTAGATCTCGTGCTGTTGAGTTTCCTTTTCTGTTGTGATCCTCGCCTTTAGGCGTTGTATATTATGTTGCAAACTGGTTGATTTACATATGGTTTTTCCTTCACTCCACTACTTTTCTTGGTTTGGATTTCTGGGCTCGGCTTACTTAGAGCACGTACGCCTTGAGACGTTCGTATCCTAAGTGCCGGTCATGTTCCGTACTTTCGGGTCGTGACACCCGCCCTGTCAGTCGCATGATCTCGACGTTTGTCTTGGGCGCGGTCATGTTGAGCGTCAATTTTTTCTGGGTTAGCCTCGATCCCACGGTGGGAGACCATGAAATCGAGGAACTTTCCCCCGGTGACCCCAAATGCGCTCTTGGCTGGGTTCAGCTTCATCTTGAACTTGAGGAGTACTTCGAAGGCTTCACCCAGGTCCTTGGCGTGGTTAGTCGACAAGACTGGCTTGATTAGCATATCGTCAACGTAAACCTCCACGTTCCTGCCGATCTGTGGCTTGAACATGCGGTTGACCAGCCGTTGGTACGTAGCCCCGGCGTTTTTGAGTCCGAAGGGCATCACCTTGTAGCAGTATACCCCCCGGTCCGTTGTGAATGCGTGAGATCTTCGTCTTCCGGATTCATACGGATCTGATTGTAGCTAGAGAAGGCGTCCATAAAGCTCAATAGCTCGTGGCCTGCCGTGCCGTCAACGAGCTGATCTATCCGAGGCAGGGGATAGTTGTCCTTGGGGCAGGCCTTGTTGAGGTCGGTGAAGTCGACACACATGCACGACTTCCCGCTTGACTTCTTGACCAGGATGACGTTCGCCAGCCATTCAGAATAAGGCACATTCCGAATGAAGTCAGCGGCGAGGAGCCGATCTACCTCATCCTCGATGGCCTTCTGCTTGATCGGGGCGAAGCTTCGCTTCTTCTGCCTGACGGGTCGGGCTGTAGGATCTACCCCGAGCTTGTGGGATATAATTTTGGGGTCGATCCCCGGCATGTCAGCAGGCACCCAGGAAAACACGTCGGAGTTGTTTATGAGGAAACGAACCAGGTCGTCTCGCTGGGGACCTGTCAGAAGCGACCCGATCTGAAAGATCCTTTCGTCGTCTCCTTCTACAAGGGGGACCGCTGTCAGAGGCTCCACTAGGGTCCCTCGGATCTCTTTTTGCTCGCCGCGAGTATCCAGGAAACCCCTGATGTCTCCTCCGCCTTCGGCATCGTCGGTCGGCTCCTCCGATGAGGATGTTGCGATGAAGCAAACCTTCGCAACTTGCTGGTCTCCATAGACCCGACCTATCCCGCCCTGATCGAGAGGGAACTTCATCGCCAGGTGGTGGGTCAATATTTGGGCCCAGAGGGAGTTCAGCGTTGGATGGCCGAGGAGGATGTTGTAGGCCGAGGGGACTCTCGCTGCGATGAATTCCACCGACACTGTCTGCGTATGTCTGGCCTCTCCGACGTTGAATTGTAAAGTGATTACTCCTTCTGCCGGGATGGAGTGGTGAGTGAATCCTGAAAGGACGTGGGAGGTCGGCCTTAGGTCCGCTGCGGTGAGCCCCATGCGCAGATAGCAGTCGTGAAAGAGGATGTCTGCCGAGCTTCCCGAGTCGACCAGAATCCTGTGCACCTCGTATTGATGGACCCGAGCCGTGATCACCAGGGGGTCATTATGGGGCAGGGATATGCCGTGAAAGTCCCTATCGTCAAAAGTGATCGGCTCGGTCTCCCTAGCCTTCTTCTTTGGCCGGCCGGCGACCCCCGCGGCTGGCGTGGGGTGCCGAGTCTTGTGGGCGCTCGATGTACTCCTCGCCGTCGTGACCATGATTTTGGACGAGCCTCGACTCCTTTCGGTGGGGTCCCTTACGTTCTCTGGTGGGAATGTTTTCGAGCTGCCATGGGGAGTCTCGCGTGCGTGACCCCGTCGAGGGAGGGGGTGCCGGTTATACCTGCGAACAGGCGAGCTGACCGCTACCGCCTCGGAAGGGACAGGGGTGCGACGAGACTCGGGGCGAAACTCTCTGGCGTAAGACCTTGGAGCCAAACTTAGTGGTACAAACCGGGTTTTCGAGCACGTCAGCCCGAGAAAGCCGCGGTTGCCGGAAATGATGAGGCGGCGGTCGCCAGTGCCGACGCGGACGGAGCCTTCTCTTTCCCCGTGGGGGTCCTGGCCCCGAGGCGGGGGAGTGGTGACCTGGGGATTTTGCCCCGCCGTTTGGACGCAGACGAGCGCCTCCACGAAGGACGCGAGTCGGTCTATGCGGTCGGCGAGGGCATTGATGGCATTCGGCAGAGGAGGCTCGTTTGTGCCTCCGTTGAGAGGGAAGCGGCGGTTGGCGCTTGGATCGTCTTGATGATCGCTCTCCATCGGAGTGAGATCGGGAGGCGAACTTTTGTTTTTGTGGAATCAAAGAGTTCCCACAGACGGCGCCAGCTGATGGAGGGTGGAATCTCCTTCAGATGTTTTTTCCCGTTGATCTGCTGATGGCGGCAATGAGTGGCTGAGATTTGATCTGGAGACAGACTCTTGATGCGTGTGGATCTCAATGGGTTTGGAGTTGTTGAGACGAGCTACCTGCAAGGAAGTCCCGGGGTGGTTGGACCACCGAGGACCCTCCGACGATCAAGTTAGTGGGGTAATCCGAGCAGAGTAACGGCTTAGTGGATTAGAATTGGCTTACCTTGACCGTCTAAAAGTGGGGTTTAAATAGCGGTGGCAGCAGGTGCAGTAGGCGCGAGAATCACACCGGCCGTTACGCTCCCGACGTCATGCCCGCGTGATGAGCGGAACCTCCTATTAATGGCGAGACATGCTCGTTAATGGGGATCGTGGTGGCGTGGAACGTGGGATGTGGCCGGCGGAGATCTCGCACATGGCGAGACTCGCGGGATGGCGGTTACGCCTGCAAGCGGCGCTGTTGGTCGGCCGATGGACCGAGGAAGATGACCTTGGCGGGAGAGCTCGCGGACGAGCGGGAGAGCCGAGGCCTTTTATTTCTGTGGTAGCTCGGGAATGAGCTGTGAGGCCGAGGAGGCCTATTGTGCTGGGGCTCGGAGGCGAGCCAGCGCCTGCTCTGTAGGACGAGCATATGGATGGTTTGATCGGCAGCTGTAGTTTCTCTCTTGCATGCTCTGGACACATCATCTGCCACGTGGCATGATCTGGGAGATCACCGATATCGAGCCCCGTCAGTAAGAACCTAAACCCGCAGGATACAAAATGTTCGCCTCAAATTAGGGTGCCACACCATCTTATATACATTTTCTTAATTTTTTTTTTATAGATTGGATTGAGAACAATACCACGACTTAGGACCCTATCCATTTTCTCACAAAAAAAATTAATAAGAAAATTATAATAAGGTTATGATGCCTGCACCCAATTCTAGGCCCCATATTAAAGCCCGTATCGTAATGGGCCTCAAGAGTACAAAGGATGTTACCAACAATGCTCCAATTAAAATTACGAGATTTGAATTCACTTTAAGTGGAGAAATCATTTCACAAGATCAAAAACATCTATTATTATTCTCTAATATTTTTCCTACTATTGTTAGATTATGATCACACATCACATATAAAAAAAAACACAAACTCATGGGCTCTCTTGTTTTACCCACCCATCCATCGTTGGATCTAGCGGTCCATAAGAACTGTGGGCTAATAATAACATTCGCTCCGAATCCCATTTTGCATAATGATGCAATGTATCGGGAGTCCGAGACAAGAGAAATATAAAACTAGAATTTTTTAGACAACGCTTGAATGGACTATACGTCTACGCAAGTACAATTGTATTTCTCTATTTCTCTTATGACCGGTAAACAACAGACTTTTATTTTCTTGACGTGGACGTGTTGCTAACGAACAGAATCAACTCATGATCAAGTATATGTGTAGAAATATAATAAGTGATCTTTCTCCTATTTCCATCTCAAACATTTTTTACTACTCTGATTAAATCTCTACTATTACTAGGTTTATATTAGAAAAAAGAAATTGCACACAATCTAAACTTCTAACATTTTTAAAAAAGGAAAATAGAAAATAAATATAAAATCGAATCGACTTAGTGCAACGTACGAAAATCATAATTTTAAAGTTTTGATGTAGCCACAATGATGATGGGAAACTACCTTGTAGTGGTCATGAAAACCCATAAAATTTATGACGGTAGACTTATGGTTGCTTTGCTTATGTTTTGCCTGTGACCAAATAGAGGTCGGTGGGGTTTTGCTTTGAAATTATTATATATTGATGAAGCCAGTTGTATCAAGCTGTCTCCTAACAAACATTTCGTTTTTATAACTCTATATATATTGCAAATACTCTTGATTAGAGGTCCATACTTCTTCTTCTTTTTCCAGAAAAATAGAAAAAATGAGAAAAATCCACACCTCTCAAACCCTCCACACCATCTCTCACCTCTCAAGCCCTCCACGTCATCTCTCTCTCTCCTTTAAAAAATAATTAATTATTTATCTATAACCTTCCATATCATCTCTCCCAATATATATATTTATCTCTTTCTATACATAATGCAAATAAGGGTTGGTTAGAGGACCCCCTTCCAATTTTTTTTTAAAAAATGAAGAAAAATCCTAGATTCATAGACCCTCCATCTCATCCCTTCCTTTTTTTAAAATAAATAAATAAATAAGACTATAGAACCGTCCATGTCCCTCTCTCTCCCTCTCTCTCCCCCCCTTCTCAGTTTATTTTAAACGAACACTGTATAAAATGCTTTTATTGTGTCTACACATTTACCCTTTTGGCCATTGACATTATATGCAGGTGGTGCTCTTAATAAACCCCTAAAATGGAACATAACTTTATTTTCATTTGCCAAAAAAAAATAATTTTTCATTTAGACTTCATTGTGGTGTGTGTAGTATATGAGAACTCTCAGAAGCTCCCACCACCTACTCTTGTTTGATTGAGAGATGAGCTTTCTAGGTACTGATACATGTCTATTTTTGAAGGTTTTTTTCCGTAAGAAATAAGGGGAAAATTGTTCTATGTCCTTATACCGGCAAAAAGACGGTTGACTTAAATTCTTAGCATAGAAAAAGTCTTGCAAATGTCCCTAGTATACTCTTCATGTTTTAAGATCCTTATATATAACCAATTTATTAAATACCCATAATGTTTTTCCCTTCCCTCTCGTATCATGTCATGTTTTTTCAATGGTTAAAGAATCAAACGGTAGTTTGCAAACCACTACATATAGCAATGTGCAGTAGTTAACAGGCTAACACTACTATAAATAAGGGTTGCCACTACGAATAACTCCGTAGGGACGAAAAAATAACCTATAGGTACAAACGCCGTAGGTGCAAGTTGAAGCCCTGAACTTGCCCCTACGGAGTTCTGTGTAGGTCCAGTTTCACCTACGGAGTAGGCCGTAGGGGGAAAAAATTATTTTATTTACGGGTTTTTTAAAATATATTAACTGTACCTACGGAGGTATCCGTAGGGCCAAGTACTATCCCCTACGGATATATGCATAGGTACTTATCCGTAAGAGCAAAATATCAGAAATCCTGATATTTTGCCCCTACGGATAACTCCGTAGGGGCGTTTGCTTGCCTTTACGGATATATCCGTAGGGGCAAGCCCAACCCCCCGATACTGAGATCAGGGGGAAATATCAGTTAATGCTAATATTTTGTCCCCGCGGTTTAAACCGTAGGGGCAACATGTGTACCTACGGATTAATCCGTAGGTACACATTATCTGTTTTTTTTAAAAATAAGGGCTGCCTGATTTTTTCCCGTCCTGTGCACAATAATATATATATCAATAAAATATAAAATTAATTATCACACAACATATATCGCAGTATTCATAATCACATCTCACGCATATAATATATACAAAAGAAACCCAAAAACTGAATATGATATAAATATAAACCAATATCAATATCAATATCAATATCAATATCGTTTCAAAATGTAGTACAATATGTATGATATAAATAAATACATGTTTCAAAAAATAAGAATCAAAAAGCTACCCTGGCTCGGTTCAGCTCCACCTCTGATAAACGATAGAATCAAGCGCGCATGCTCCTCGGTCAATAAACCATGCAATTCGGCGCATGCGGGAGTCTGAGCGGCCTGTGGAGCTGGCGATGTGGTCTGCGCAGCCGCCGTCGAGGAAGTAGCTTGTGGAGCCGCGGCTGCGGGAGTCTGAGCGGGCGGTGGAGCTATAGGAGATGTCTGCGGAACCGCAGCCGATGTAGTGGCTTGCGGAGCCGCAGCCGAAGGAGATGCATGTGGAGGCTCGGCCGATATACCCTGTCGCGTCTGGACCTAACGTGTGTAAGAAGCGTGTAAAAATTGTGTATTATTCGAATTCGTATCATTATCAAGTTATTTCGAAACCCCATTTGGATATTTAGTTTGGAAAACCGTTGTTTATTTTAATTACATATGTATGTATGATTAATCAAACCTAAGTCTAAAACCAAATAAGCTCAAGCTACGTACTAATTATGGATATGTTGATATCTATAATATGACATGATATTTTACTATAAAGTAGTATACATACCAGCATCTCCTTCAACTCTTGAACGGTGAACCTCAAGCTCTCCAGTTCCTGCTGGACACGTCGCTCACTGGAGACGGAGGAAGTAACCGCCGGGGTGGAGTCCAATCTCATATAGGCCCTGCTAGGGCCCAGTCCCCGGCCTCTCTCCCAACCTCCGTGGTGCCCTCCGTGTGCGGCGTCCAGAACTGGGGTCAGCAGCCTCGGATCGCTCTGTCCGGTAAAATCGATCCCCGAGGCCTCGGCCTGCTCAACCACCCGCTCCTACACCCACATTAAGCAGTAAAGTATAAGTATAAAATTTAAACTTGAACCTTCCAAAACTAAAATTTCAAATATGGGTAGAATAAATATTAATACTTACGCAATACTTCTGGGTAGCGACGTCGGGATATCGAAGCTCGCCCGTGGCGGGATCTGTCGAGGTGCCGTGGACGGCAAGATATGCGGACAGCACGCTCGGTGTACCACCTTGCGCCACGGTCTGAGCTGTCTACAATATTAGAAAATAACTCTTAATATTAGAAATATTAAAAAATAACTCTTAATATTGCAGAATATCACAAAGGTCGGTCTATTGTAATTTACCGATAACTCCATGGCTCGAGTAATATTCCTCGAACCACCTGTGTAAGTGGAGCGACCCCTCTTTCCCGACTTCCTGTTCTCTGTATTCTGAGCGGCCTGTTTCTGCACAACGCATTAACATTTAGTTTTCTAATTAAGGAACACAAAAAAAATAAATTATATCCTAAACAATGAATTACATTTAAAATACATACCTGTTTGCGTTGGGAGTAGAAATATTCGCACAATAGAGGCCATGCCACTACGTCGACTCTCACAAATGCCGGAGTAGATAGGAGGGCCGCTCTCTCTGCCTTGGGGGTCGCCATCCACAGGGAGTAGCAGTCGGCCTTCAGCTCATTCCTGTTGTATCGGACCTTGGTCTGCATGTTCTTCATCAGGCCATTGTACAGAGCATGAAGGTCGAGCACCCTCCCAGGGTGATCAGGGTCGGGTACAGGCTGAAAATCGTAATCCGACTGAAAATACAAAAAAAACATTGTTATTAGATTGCAAGTGTTAATAATAAATATATTGGATAAATCAAATGAAAATATATATTAATACGTACCCGAGCATGATCAAAGAAGAGGGCGAATGAGCACCGGTGCTGCTCGCCCCACTCAACGTGAAGTGGATAGTTCTTCACGAGCCGGCTCTCGTCCCCCATATACCGGCCGAACCTCTCGGCATGAGGACCGGTATAGCGATAGTCAAGGGTAAAAAAGAAGGGGAATGCTGCCTCCCCCCTAGCTCTGTCAGGCCTTAGCCTATGGGACTGATTCGGGCCTCGAGTCTCCCTCTGGGGATGGGGAGGCCCTGCGTCTGCACGAAATATCAAGACAATCAATATTAAGACAAAGTTGTATTGAGAAATCAAGCTTAAACGAAAATTGAAGTGTGATATATACCTCCGGTGACTATCGCACGAGCCTGGGCCCGGGCAGCAGCACGAGCGGGACGATAGTTCCTCCGGTGAGGAACAACCGGGGTCCCGGATGCGGACGCATCCCCTCCAACTAGAAAATAAACATTGACGCTAAATTTCCATGAAGTTCATATTTATTCTATAGAGCATATGTAAAATGAATAAATATTTTATATTTATTCATACTAACCTGCAGACGATGCGGAGGGTATGGAAGCGG
Organism: Agapanthus africanus; assembly: GCA_030015575.1. Lineage (NCBI taxonomy): Eukaryota > Viridiplantae > Streptophyta > Magnoliopsida > Asparagales > Amaryllidaceae > Agapanthus > Agapanthus africanus. The sequence goes on along the minus strand of JASDDO010000006.1, from coordinate 256,414,468 downwards.
CAGGAGTGGCCCCTGCGGAAGATGTGGACGCACCACCTATAATTAGACAATTAAAAATAGATTATATAAGTAATTGCAAAAAGAATGTGTAGATCAATAATATAACGTTCTAAATCAATATACATGCACTATACGATATATAAACATACCCGCAGGTGCGGTGGTGTCACCACCTACAGCTAGACAATAATAAAAATTGCTAAGTAAGAGCAAAAGGAATGTGTGTATATTTATGATATAGCATTCTAAATCAATATGCATGCACTATATGATATATAAACGTACCTGGAGGAGCGGGAGTGGCCTCTGTCCCAGATGTGGACGCATCACCAACAACTAGACAATCAAATATTGACAATATAAGTAATTTTGACATAAACAGGCATGAATATCTGTAATATTACATTCAAAATGGATATGCGTGCAGTATACCTATAGGTGTGGCAAAATCCACATGGAAGGAGGCATCCGAAGGGGTCTCCGATCTGGGTGCAAGACCTTATTATGTGCGCGTGCAAATTCAAGGAAAGCAGCAACTCCTGCGACAAACTTAGGTTTCATACGTTGCTGCTAATCCACATACATCCAGTCCTTAAGTCTGACGTACTCATGGGCCATGTTAGACTGTATAACATATAAATTGTAGATTATGCTGACTATATTGAGAAATATAAGAACGGGATAGTTACTGACAAAGGCGAAAATCCGTGTATATGCTTTATGTGTGCGTTTGTCGTTGAAAAGAATAAATTATCGCACGTATGTTAACCGATAGACGGGGACTAAGTGACGCTTTTAGTTTCATATATGAGTATCGATGAGAATATGAAGGTTTCATATTATCATCGAGAATCATATATTGATTTTAACTTGAACATCTCGAATTACTCTCTAATTATGCGTTTGTTGTGTATTCTAGTTGTATGTGTGTGTTCCGGCTGTCGGGGGTAGGCTTCTATCCCATTAAGAATGTATAGAGCGAACACCCATCACTTGTGCTTTCAACCGTTTTGAGTAAATTTCGGCAGCACCTCCCCGCTGTTCTCCAAGTACACTGTAATAGAATAGATAATCATTTCAAAGCTGTGAAACAACGTTGAAATGAACATCTAATCTATCTTTGTACATGGAGAACCAGCGGAAAGGCACCGACGAAATATCTCGAAACGGGTGAAAACACAAGTGAATGAAGGCGTTTGTTTTATACATTCTTAACTTGTGGGTTACCATACGATTGAATTTTCTCGTCGCGTAGACTATACGACGGTTGTTAGTATCGAGCTATACCGTCCGATATTTAACAACTTTCGAATAGTTCTATATCACGACGAACATCGCACGTATGTTAACCGATAGACGGGGACTAAGTGGCGATTTTAGTTTCATATATGAGTATCGATGAGAATATGAAGGTTTCATATTATCATCGAGTATCATATATTGGTTTTAACTTGAACATCTCGAATCACTCTCTAGTTATGCGTTTGTTGTGTATTCTTGTTGTATGTGTGTGTTCCGGCTGTCGGGGGTAGGCTTCTATCCCATTAAGAATGTATAGAGCGAACACCCATCACTTTTGCTTTCAACCGTTTCGAGTAAATTTCGGCAGCACCTCCCCGCTGTTCTCCGAGTACACTGTAATAGAATAGATAATCATTTCAAAGCTGTGAAACAACGTTGAAATGAACATCTAATCTATCTTTGTACACGGAGAACCAGCGGAAAGGCACCGACGAAATATCTCGAAACGGGTGAAAACACAAGTGAATGAAGGCGTTTGCTTTATACATTCTTAACTTGTCCACACGGGACAAATCTATGGGTTACCATACGATTGAATTTTCTCGTCGCGTAGACTATACGACGGTTGTTAGTATCGAGCTATACCGTCCGATATTTAACAACTTTCGAATAGTTCTATATCACGACGAACATCGCACGTATGTTAACCGATAGACGGGGACTAAGTGGCGATTTTAGTTTCATATATGAGTATCGATGAGAATATGAAGGTTTCATATTATCATCGAGTATCATATATTGGTTTTAACTTGAACATCTCGAATCACTCTCTAGTTATGCGTTTGTTGTGTATTCTTGTTGTATGTGTGTGTTCCGGCTGTCGGGGGTAGGCTTCTATCCCATTAAGAATATATAGAGCGAACACCCATCACTTTTGCTTTCAACCGTTTCGAGTAAATTTCGGCAGCACCTCCCCGCTGTTCTCCGAGTACACTGTAATAGAATAGATAATCATTTCAAAGCTGTGAAACAACGTTGAAATGAACATCTAATCTATCTTTGTACACGGAGAACCAGCGGAAAGGCACCGACGAAATATCTCGAAACGGGTGAAAACACAAGTGAATGAAGGCGTTTGCTTTATACATTCTTAACTTGTCCACACGGGACAAATCTATGGGTTACCATACGATTGAATTTTCTCGTCGCGTAGACTATACGACGGTTGTTAGTATCGAGCTATACCGTCCGATATTTAACAACCTTCGTATAGTTCTATATCACGACGAACATCGCACGTATGTTAACCGATAGACGGGGACTAAGTGGCTCTTTTAGTTTCATATATGAGTATCGATGAGAATATAAAGGTTTCATATTATCATCGAGTATCATATATTGGTTTTAACTTGAACATCTCGAATCACTCTCTAATTATGCATTTGTTGTGTATTCTTGTTGTATGTGTGTGTTCCGGCTGTCGGGGGTAGGCTTCTATCCCATTAAGAATGTATAGAGCGAACACCCATCACTTGTGCTTTCAACCGTTTCGAGTAAATTTCGGCAGCACCTCCCCGCTGTTTTCCGAGTACACTGTAATAGAATAGATAATCATTTCAAAGCTGTGAAACAACGTTGAAATGAAAATCTAATCTATCTTTGTTCACGGAGAACCAGCGGAAAGGTACCGACGAAATATCTCGAAACGGATGAAAACACAAGTGAATGAAGGTGTTTGCTTTATACATTCTTAACCTGTCCACACGGGACAAATCTATCGGTTACCATACGATTGAATTTTCTCGTCGCGTAGACTATACGACGGTTGTTAGTATCGAGATATACCGTCCGATATTTAACAACCTTCGTATAGTTCTATGTCACGACGAACATCGCACGTATGTTAACCGATAGACGGGGACTAAGTGGCGCTTTTAGTTAAATATATGAGTATCGATGAGAATATGAAGGTTTCATATTATCATCGAGTATCATATATTGGTTTTAACTTGAACATCTTGAATCACTCTCTAATGATGTGTTTGTTGTGCATTCGTGTTGTATGTGTTACATGATTTTAAACTTATGAAATAATACTTGCTTAGTTACTTGCAAATTGCAACTTGAGAATAAGATATATGAAGAATTGAGTATTAAAGAACTAAGATGCATTAGACTTGGGATTGAGATGCATACCTTTAACATAGAAAAGAAATCAATAAACAAGATGAATATAATATAAATTCATAATTAATGCTACATGACACGGGTCTCAGATCAAAATTAGTGTTGAAAGTTTGATTTCCAAAAGTATCTGGCATAAAAGCTAATATGTGTGTGTGTGTTATACATGCATGAATGAGGGAACATATAATGAACCATTTAGGCAAATTTTGTGATACACAATTCAAACATGACGGAGAAATATATAACTAGAGCCATTTACGGCTAAAAACAAACTATGCATGCCCCTAAACTAACAGATAGAAAAAGAAATTTGTGAATTTAGGCGGTCAACGGAAGTTTCACATGATGACATTGTCACACTAATGCCGCTCGGTTTCTTAATTAGAGAGCTTTGGTCGATAAATTATCCAATCAATTATGGATAGAAATGTAAAGTGGAAAATCTATCCAAAATCTAAAAAGAAAGGCACAACTGCGTAATCTAACTTAGCTAATCGTTGGTAGCAAACGGAAGATGCAATTTCATACTGCTTGGATGTGCCCATCAATGGAATAAGAAACAAACAAACCCAACAAACAAATAAGCTCATATCTACAATATATGCAAGCAAGCGAACAAAAGTAGGAATCAACATGCATAACATGGATAAGTACTCATTACAAGCGCAGCGCAATAATCAGGGTTTATTGCACAAACCCCCTTTATAGTTTACCATGCAAGACAACAGTTATGCGCCCCCAGCTGAACCCCAACCCTAACCCTAACCCCAACCCCAACCCAACCGCAGCACCAGCCCCAGCACCAGCCCCAACCCTAACCCTAACTCCAACCCTAACCTAACCCCACCCAAACCGCAACCCCAACAGTTATGCGCCCCCCAGCCGAACCCCAACCCTAACCCTAACCCCAACCCCAACCAAACCGCATCCCTAGCACTAGCACCAGCCCCAGCCCTAACCCTAACCCCAACCCTAACCCCAACCGCAAGCCTAGCTAAACCGAACCCCAGCCGCAACCCTAGCCGAACCCCAACCGCAACCCCAACCCCTAAAATAATCAAAAATCTCTTTAATTGAAGATTTAATTACTTACCTGTTTGGTGGATCGGCGTCGAGATCGGGAACGACAGAGAGAGAACGGCGACGAGATCGGTGAGATCGGCGAGGTCGGCGACGCGGCGACGAGAAAAGGCGATTTGCGAGGTTTCGCGCGCTCGATCGAGGAGGAGGATAATCAGCGCGTAGGGAAATTATGTTTCTTTTCTATTAAATCCATATTTAGATGCCCCTACGGATTTGTCCGTAGGTCCTTGGTTTGCGGCACCGTAGGGGCAAATAACAAATTAAGATTTAATATTTTTATGTTGGTGCGTCTTGGACAGTAGGGACAACCTTATGGCCCTACGGATTAGTCCGTAGGGCCAAAATAAATATGCCCCTACGGATTTCAATATCCGTAGGGGCAACCCCCTATTCTAGTAGTGTAAGGGTTATGTGTTGTAGTTTGCAAATGACATTTGACCTTTTGATCGGTTCACATAACACACACATGGGGGCATATAAGAGGACAAAGATGTTTTAGGAATTTAATAGTCAAAAAGGCTTAAATAAAAAAGATAAGAACCTAAAATGTAATACCCGGTATCTTGTGTATATAAATCCTGTATTTTTTTATAAAACTTTATTTCGTATATTTTTTCCAAATATTTCCCCATATATTTCTCATATTTCATTTTCCATTGAATCATGTTTTTTTCTACTTATTTTCCCACTCTTTTATTTTAATCTCTTAATTAATTTTTATCTAATTCTTTCTTTTCCTAAACCCAATTTATTTTCTACTTTAAAACCTAAATCTAACTCTAAAACCCAGGCCCAGCCCATGAACCTCATACCCAAGCCCTAAGCCCGACCCTCTTCTTCCCCTTCCCTCTTCTCTTTCACTCTCCTCTCGTTCTCTCCTTTCTACTCGCAACCTCCTCACGAGACCCGCGCCTCTCTAACGGCCCACGACGTCGCCCACGCCTTCAACAGTCCTCATGATTCTCTTTCCTGCTCCCTCCTTTTTCTCAACCGCGGTTTCTCTCACACTCCTCTCATTCTCTCTCAATCCCACACTCTCTCACTCTCTCACCGTAACTGCCACTACAGTCGACAACTACCCCAACTCACATTGTCGCCAAAACTACCAACACCATCGACAACGACGAGCTCCTCCAAGCCGAGCCCTACATCACCTCCATCCAATAACACCGAGACCTCCCTCCTTCACCGACAAGCGACCTGCCATCATCGAGCAACCCACACTGCCTCTATCGTCGACGAGCTCTGAGTGTAAGTCGATGTACAACACCCCACGACTTGCGGGGAGGCGGAATAATGAAAAACGATCTTGTTCTTTGCATAAACATCGACTAACCGAGAATCTTTGCTAAACTATAACTAACAAGAAATATAGAAGTTGTGAACTACTATGATAAGTGATTATACCTAATGAACCGTGTCCTTCTCCTTTTCGTTATCCACGTCCTTCTCGGCCTACTCCACGTAATAGATGATCCACCCGAGAGCTATACTCCAAGCTTTACCTCTAACTTGAGGTAACTAGGTTTCTTAAAGTGCTAATCTAAGCAACCTAGGTGATATAGAGAAGGGTTATGGATTAAATAGTTTTCTCTAATCCTTGGTCTCAACACATGAGAGGGGAGGGTTAGGGTTTGAAGAGAGAGAGCTTGAGGAGAGAGAAGGTGAGCAAGAGAATGAGAAGAGATAATGAACTCATTTGAATATATATGAAGCATAATGTTTTATGAAATAAATCAATTAAATCATTTAACAACCATGCTTCATTCATTCATATGAGTGATTCATCTCATGAGTCATTAGATCAATAAATGATGCATTAACTCCATGGATGAATCACACAAATGAGTCATTAACACAATAAATGCAAATGCCACCTTAACCCTCAAGTCACCATCCTTCTAGAAACTTCTCGCGAAATTACGAGAACGCCCCTCCTATCCATGAAAACATGGAAAAACTTTAGGCTGTATAAATCCAATAACCTGGTACTAGAAACTGACTTAAACCAAAGCCGGCTTGTAAAAACTGTCCGAATGTCGTACGTGCGTAAACACACGTATGCGTCCGAACCCTTGTCGTAAAACCATACGACCTCTATATCGTTTCGCCCGGAGCAGGGAAACTCTCTGTGTGGGATTCTAAAGACTCGACTACTACACTGGCAGTGGGTTTAACCACAGACCGCAAGCGGCACTAGCTGTACGTAACTGTCCCCAGGTAGATATCGATAAGAAGGCCGATGAGGAAACCCATCCGAACTCCTACTGAGCCTGATGTGACAATCTCCGTACAGTCCGGTCTGTTCGTCTAAGACTATCGCATATCGGGCCTAGGGGCGGCAAGCGTCAGTCCCCTAATAGCGGTATAAGTCGTGTCGGAGCGTAGCCCATTACACCCTGAGAAACAACTGGAACCTACCAGTAAATCTCGCTTGCCCTGGTCAGGGGCTTTGCGTAATGGCTCTCTGACACAGCGCGATATCAACTCCCAATACCGGGAGAGACGAATCCTGTCTAACCACCACTGCCTCCAAGTCTCGGGACTGCACCCAACTGCTACCTATTTGCACGACTCCTTTGAGCCGTGGTAGGGTAGCAATCTAAGAACAGTGGGACACACTCGAGGCGAAGTAGCAGTGTCAAGTCTGCGGACTATGTTGTACTCATGTCACCTGGGAACTGTTAACTGACGACGGGTATAATACCAACCAACAGTTCCCCGTGAGTCCTTTCCGGTGTACCCGTAACCCAACGAGCACCTGTATACTATCTCCAGTACGATGTACTGACGGCTGTGGGACAGACCATCACCCCAACTGGGATGAGAAGCGTACACACTAGTCTACTCCGGAGTATCGATGCCCTGTCTTGATAATCCTACGACTAGGGACCTGAAATGGATGTGCTTGTAGACTACCCAGCCCCCACTAGTGTGACTGCCATCACAACGCTGGTAGTCAAGCAAGATCCTAAGAGCTCTATCAATACGTATACTCACATATTAAGATAGATAAAACCAAGTAGCATACTACCATGTTTAGCAAGACTGTTATATAACTGTGAATATCCCAAACTTCCATTAAGTAATATACAAGCTAGTATGATACAATAATGGCCCCTAGGGCATATACACTAACACTGAGCACCACCGACTTCTTCTCTTTCTTCCTTCCATGTTCCTCCCTTTCATCGCCAACTGCCCCGCATGATTCACTACACCACTACCGTCTCCCCACAACAACACCTCTGTCATTGCCTATCGCCATCACTTCTAGCAGTCACTTCTCCTCCAAGCCCAGCTCCCAAACTCCTTCACTGCAGCCGCCATCACCGCACAACTCCAACTACGAACAGCAGCCGCCATAGCTCTTCCTCCCTCAACCCACCACTGTCACCACCTCCCTTCACCTTCGACAGCCCCTGCCAACATCCTCGACGACCACCGACCACCACCTCCACCCGAGAACTTCCCCTTCCTATCGACTCCATCTCTCCTCCGGCTACCGACCCCTTCACCGAGCTCTCTGCTTTGCACCAAGCTCCTAAACTCGAACCCAAACCACTGCACCCCAAACCTCCTTCCTCCATCTCCAGAGACCACACCTTCTTCACGAGACATCACCGACAAGCCCTTAGCGCCACCGCCGAGCTCCCAACACCCATGTCATCCTCGACTCCAGCACCACAAACCCAAACCGAGCTGCCACCCATTACCGCCTGCGCCGTATGAGCTCATCGTCGTCACCGTCTCTGCCCCACGGCCTCCTTGTTGTGTTGATCCGCTGCCTCGTGTCGCCACTGTGCTATCTTCGAAGCCGAGCCCAAAGCCCCGCCGGCATTCTATCGAACACCCATATTGTAACAACTCCAATTTTAGTGTACAAAAATTTGTTTAAAAGTTAATGTATACTTGGGGTATTTGCATTTCCTATGAGTACTATAAATAATTGTTTTGCTTTTTAATAGCAAGCAAGAGCTTGTAGCTCATTGGTAAGACCTTGCACTGCTGAATCAAAGCACCAGAGTTCAAATCCCATCCCCACATTATTTTTAATATTGTTTTCTTTTAAATTTTTAGAAGTCCAAGGGTCTACACGTGCATAACTTGTAAAAACCCCACTTCACATATAAAACAAACTGTCCCAGGGAGTAAACCAACCAATGAGCGACCCACGGCAGCGACCCCGGCCTGACTCACCGTGACTCGGCCGGCGAGTCGGCCGACTCAGCCCGCCGCCGCCGGCTGAGCTGAGTCGGATCGGCCGGGTCTCTTCTTTGACCCTCTGTCTTTTTGCCTTATGGTAACTCCTGTATAGTTTAAAACACCTGCACATTTCCAGAGCCTTTAAAATCCAATTAAAACCCCATTAAACCATATTTTTAATACAATTTTTATTATATTTTCAATACAACTTTTCATCTACCCTAAACCTTAGATTACCCTATAAATACCACCCCTAGACACACCTCCTCACTCACAAATTCTGTCCAAACTCTCAAGAAAACTCTCTAGAATTTTGTGTACAAATGAAGTTAGCGAAGGGCGAAGCTCCGACGAAATTCCGACGACGACCCTAGGAGCTCCCGGCGACGAAACGACGCACCGGCACCTTCTACCGCTTCCTCTCCCTCTTCACTTGACTCTAAACCCATAAGTACCATCTCTCTCTTCTCTATAATATTCTAAAAATTTGTAAAATAAAAACCCGACGGAAGCGGAGTTAAATCCGACTTCCGATTCGGTTTTCTTTGTAAAGTTCAATTTTCCTTAACACAACCATGCAAAACTCTTACATCTTGATTATTAATCATTAACAAAACATATGGAATAAATTCCATTTCAAAAGAATGTATATTTCAATTTTTATCATACCTTTTCAGTAAAATACCATGTAGTTTAGTTTCGACTTTAAAACATCATTAATCTTGCTATACTTTTAGATAGATCACGAGGTAATGACCTACCTCCTCACAACACTCATATGTAACATAGCACAATACCTTTTGGGAAGTATAGATTCGGGGAATACCGTTTTACATAAAACTACCTTAAACTTATAAAAACCATTTTCACAAGATTACGTATTTTTACAAATCTTTGCAAAGCGCCGCTACAACCCATTTTGGAGAACCCGACTGGAATGGTGCGGATTATCGCACATTCCTGGGTTTAGTAGTGCGAGATTCAGACCTCTGCAAGGAGCATTCGGTCTCGAGAGATTTAAAATACAAATATCTTAAAAAAATGAGATTTCTAGAAAATAATAAATTAAAAATTAATTTTATAAATATATAAATATATATGTATTATCAAAATATCTATTTTTGTTATAATATCAATATTCCAACTTTTCTAAGTCAAAAGAATCAATTTACATGAAAATACCACGAAATTCCATACAAGTCAACACTTTACAATTAAATACCATGTATTATAAAAAATAGGTTCATCTCACTAGAAACGTCACATATATAAAATCTACATCTATGAAAACTCTAAAGACGATAATAAAATACTTGAGGTGTATTTTGAAAACTATACAAAATTATTTTTATATAAAACCCCCTCAAGTTCTATAAATTACCCTAAGGACCCTAGTAAACATATGTTTAAGCGGGACCAGTCTCTTGAGCCTCAGAGAGCCGGAGATATGGGTGCTTGCCTATTTAAGGTAGACAACTTAACAAACGGTGTTATCAACACGGTAATCATCTTTGAAAAAGACATAAATCCTGCCGCCCATATGCAGCGGTTACCGATAACATCAAAACCTAATTCAGGACTTCAATTTCTTTTCTAATTGTCTGACTTAGACTACGTCTCATTATAAATAACCTGATTTGAATATGATTCAAGTACAATCTACAATACTACAATTCAATATGAATCCATGAATCCATATATTCAATCTATTCAAATCCGTATTGACCGAACCGAACCATGGATATACTTCCATCTACATGATTCTCCAGTTACATCCATTTTACTGATATCATGATTTCGGCAAGTCATTCACCTATACAAGACAATACAATTTACAATACAATACAACTATACAATCAAGATATCGCGGGGTTTCTAAGGGGTAGATTGGTACGGAAGGTGTTAGAAGTAGCACGAGACTGCAAGACTTAAGACACCTAACCTGAATTCATGTCGCTATTGTATCGTGGTATAAACGGTTCCTTGTACTCCTGTTGCCCTTAGTCTCTGGCATATAGAGACTCATCTTGTATACACTGGCATCCTTCTGTACCAAGCTACAAACAACAGCGTTAACCATATAATACAACTTTAAAAAATACTTTCTTTCTCTTTCTATTCTATTTCTCCCTTATCTTTGGGACTTACCGAGCGATTGTTCGCTGACGACATTCCTTCTCTTTCTTTTTTGGAATGTTGTCAGGTGATCTGGACACTCAGGAGATCGAGCCCACCAGCGAGGACTTGGATCAGCTAGCCTACGACCCAGAGTCTTAGATTCATTGTACACATTTCATTTCAGTACTTTTCATTTCTGTTATGCCACTGTTTAGGCATCGCTTTATCCCATGTATTTACTTTTCCATGTATTGTAAAAAGAATGTTAATAAATAAAGTTGTTGTTCATTACATTTGTCTCTTGTGTACATTTTACTTATATTGTTTAGATACGCTTAGCGTGTTTACTTCAGAGTAAATACGTAGCGTCCAGTCGTGTCCCCTTTGCCGTACACCGGGAGCGGGGCATGACAGGTTTTGTTGGTTGCCCATGCAGGTCAAAGCTGTATGGAACCCTACCATGCAGTTCAGCTCTGCGTGGACAACCTAAGCAATATAACACAAGAACCAGCAACTGTAAACATTCTTTACAATTCATACTTCTTGAATCTCATCATTTCAAATACTTTGAATCTATCCTAACCTAAATTTTTCTTTCAAGGTTATGAATTCCCCAAACAACACCAGCACCAATGTCAACAATACACCTCCACCACTACCACTCACACCTGCCGTACCTGCTCCGCTCAACGAGCAGACGGTTCTGCTTGGGGCGATCTGCAGCCTCCTGGAAGGACAGCAGCAGCAGACTGCCCTTTTAATGAACCGTCCAGAGGCAGAAGCACCTGGGGTGAAGCAATTCGGGGCTTTGCACCCCAAACAGTTCTCAGGAAAGGAGATCCTACTGGAAGCTGAGGAATGGGCTCAGAGCATAGAAGATGATCTGACAGCGGCACAAGTGACAGAAATAGCTTGGGTTCGTGTTGCAAATTTATTGCTCACGGACAATGCACGGAATTGGTGGAAGGCGGAAGAAAGTCGTCTTGATCAAACCATCGAATGGAAGACTTTCCGACACATGTTCGACGCAAAGTACTTCCCTGAGACTGCCAGATTCGACATGGGACAGCAGTTCATCCATCTACAACAAGGTTCGATGTGGACCAAGTTAGTAGATGAGTATGACGCTGAGTTCACCATGCTCAGTCGGTAAGATATGTCTCAATAATTTGATTTTTCAATAAATCACATACTACACAGCTAACACAATACTTTAACAGATTTGCGGCACACCTGATACCGACGGATGAGATTAGAGCCCGTCGATTTCAACAAGGTTTGGATTCGGAGATCCAGGCTGCACTGGCCACAGGAGATTTTCCGACTCATGAATCGGCTCTGAAAGCTGCCCGCCGTTATGAAGCAGTAGTAAAAGCAAGGGGCAGACCTCAGTCCGCAGGAGTTAAGCGCCCTGTCAACCAGATGGCAGGATGAGCCTCGTCAAGGCCACCATTTGTGCCAAAGATATCGGGATTACCGAACAACCGTCCTAGCCCAGCCTTTTGTAACTACTGCAAGAGAGATGAGCATATGATGAAAAACTGTCGGCAAGCCAACCGTCTTTGCTTAGTCTGTGGCTCAGCTACTCATGGTATTGAATCTTGTCCCCAAAGACAAAACTCATATGCTGCACCCAGGCCAGCAATCACTTACCCTCAACGCCCAGCTATCCAAGCACCTGCTCCGAGACTTACACTACCTGCTCCACCACTTAGAGGACCACAAGCTGCACCTCCTCCTCGTCAGTTCTATCAAGCTCGACGAAATGTTCCGAGGAATGCTCCTCAGGCCAGGAGGAATGTACCACGGCAACAGGCTTTCACGATGACCGTGGAAAAAGCTGAGGCCACTAGCCAAGTTATCACTGGTAACCCTTTTCTTCTCAAACTTTTCTTTCAGTCTTGCTACCTACCTACATATTTTTCCTATACCTAAAATATATCTCATATACCTTAGGTACAATCTTAGTAGCCTTACTCCCTGCACTAGCACTCTTCGATACCGGAGCATCTCACTGCTTTATGTCGCAACGGTTCGTCCGAACTCATGCGATTCCAGTCATACCGCTTGTATCCAGCTGGAATGTCAGCTCAGGAAATGACGTTCTAAAAGCAACAATAGGATACAGCTTGTGTCCAGTAGTCGTCTGCAGCAGAGAATTCTATACTGACTTCAAAGCGCTGGACATACCGAACTTCGATGTGGTTCTAGGTATGGATTGGCTAGGAACCTTTTATGCTACCATCGACTATCGTTAAAGGAGGGTAGTATTTGAGATTCCAGATCATCCGATCTTCTATTTCAAAAATGGAGACCGTACCCTGGAGCCAAGTACATACAAAGTGAAGCCAAGGGAAGCAGTGATTGCAGCAACTCAAGCAGAAGAAGAATCAAGGACATAAGTGGTTCGAGAGTTCAACGATGTGTTTCCTGACGATATATCAGGTTTGCCTCCCGATTGAGCTCTTGAATTCAGCATTGATTTAGTACCAGAAGCACAACCAGTGATCAAAGCACCTTATCGATTAAGTCCGGAAGCTTTGAGGAAGTTCGAACTCAGTTGGACGAATTATTGGCGAAAGGATGGATTCATCCCAGCACTTCAAGTTGGGGATCACCAGTATTACTTGTGAAGAAGAAGGAAGGTTCATACAGAATGTGCATCGATTATAAATCCTTGAACGAAGTAACGATAAAGAACAAGTATCCGCTACCGCGCATCTACGATTTATTCGATCAGCTAAGTGGATCTTGTGTTTTCTCCAAGTTAGATCTTCGTTCAGGTTATCATCAGGTGAAGGTCAAGGAATCTGATATCCACAAAACGGCTTTCAGAACTCGTTATGGACATTACGAATTTCTTATGATGCCATTTGGAGTGACCAACACACCAGCAATATTCAGAAACCTAATGAATCAAGTTTTCCGAGAGTACTTAGACAGGTTTGTTGTCATCTTCATCGACGACATCCTAGTGTATTAAAAGAGTCGGAAAGAGCATGCCGAGAACCTACGAATTGTCCTGGAAACTCTACGACAACATCAGCTCTATGCCAAGTACAACAAGTGCGAGTTTTGGCTAAATCAAGTTAGTTTTATTGAGCATATCATATCAGGTGAAGGAATCTCTATGGATCCAACGAAAGTTTCAGCAGTAAGCGAATGGCCGACACCAAAGTTAGTGAAGGACATTTGAAGTTTCTTGGGTCTAGCTGGATATTACAGAAGGTTCATTGAAGGCTTTTCTAAGATAGCAACACCCCTGACCAAGCTCACACGTAAAGATGAAGACTTTGTGTGGTCAGAAGCATGCGAACAAGCTTTCGTAAAAATCAAGTCAAGGTTGACATCAGCACTTATTCTCGTTATACCGGACCAATCTGGAGGTTTCGAAGTGCATTATGATGCATCCGCTAAGGGATTAGGATGTGTTCTACATCAGCACGGTAAAGTTGTGGCTTATACTTCAAGACAGATGAAGACTCATGAGCGCAATTATCCGACGCATAATTTGGAATTGGCAGCCATTATCTTTGCTCTCAAGATTTGGCGCCATTATCTACTTAGCGAACGAGTGAACATATACACAGATCATAAGAGCCTAAAATATGTGTTTACCCAGAAGGAGTTGAATATGCGGTAGAGACGATGGTTAGAACTCATTGTGGACTTTGACATCAACCTGCAATATCACCCAGGGAAGGTGTATGTGGTTCCAGATGCTCTTAGTCACCAAGCATTAGAAATGCATCTCACCGCTCAGTGGAAGCTACAACAAGACTTGCATTAGATGGAGATTGAAGTAGTCATGCCAGGTAAAGCTTTAAGTTTGATGAATTTACAAGTTCAATCTACTATTGTCAATCAAATCAAAGCAGCTTAAGCAAGTGATGCTAAGTTGCAAAAGATCAGAGAACAAGTGGAGAATGGACTCAAAACAGATTTCATCATACATGAAGACAGATCTTTGAAATACGGCAGCAAATTGTGTGTACCAAAAGGTTCTGTTCGGGAAGAGTTAATGAAAGAAGCTCACAGCTCTCCTTACTCAGTACACCCTGGAGGTACAAAGATGTACAAAGATCTACGTCAGAATTACTGGTGGGATGGAATGAAGCGTGAAGTGAAGTAGCCAGAAGCGTCGCTAAATGCTTGGTGTGTCAGCAAGTAAAGGCTGAACATCACAGGACAGCTGAACTACTTCAACCGTTACCTATCCCAGAATGGAAGTGACAACACATCACAATGGATTTTGTGACTGCACTCCCTCGCAGCACAAAGGGTAACGATGCGGTATGGGTTATTGTGGATCGACTCACAAAGTCGGCTCACTTCATCCCATTTCGAGTTGGCCAATCAATAGAGACATTAACAAAGAATTACATGGAGGTAAGAATCTACTTAAGGTTTAAACTCTTTAAATATGTACTATCGCTGATACCCATGAACTCATACAGGAAATTGTGAGACTTCATGGAGTACCGGTCTGCATTGTCTCCAATGGTGACACCAGATTCCGATCGCAATTTTGGCAAAGTCTGCAAGCGAGCTTGAGAACAAGTCTGAACTTCAGCACAGCTTATCATCTACAAACAGATGGTCAGTCTGAGCGAACTATTCAGATCTTGGAGGATATGCTCAGAGCATGTATGTTAGACTTCGGAGGATCGTGGGAAGATCACCTACATCTTGTGGAGTTTTCGTACAACAATAGCTACCAAGCAAGTATAGGAATGGCACCTTTTGCAGCACTATATGGAAGGAAGTGTCGATCGCCATTAAGTTGGGACGGCATTGAAGATAGAGAACTTCTTGGATCTGAAATGATAGTAGCAACTGTTGATGTGGTTCGTACTATCAGAGAAAAGATGCGCATAGCCTAAGATCGACAGAAATACTGGGCTGATGCAAAGCGGCGCCACTTGGAGTTCCAGCCAGGAGATCACATATTCTTAAAAATATATCCGAACCGTGGAGTGATCTGATTTGGAAAACAGGGTAAGCTAAGTCCGAGATACATTGGACCGTTCGATATACTCGAACGAGTCGGTGAAGTGGCATACCGCTTGGCACTTCCACCTTCATTGAAAGGAGTGCATAATGTGCTCCACATATCCCAACTCAGAAGGTATGTGAGTGACCCCATACATATTCTCGATCATTCCGAGCTCACTGTACAGCCTGACTTATCTTGTGAGCAACAACCTGTGGAGATTCTGGACAGGAAAGTAAAGTCACTTCGGAATAAGAAAGTCAATTTGGTTCGAGTGATGTGGAGAAAAGACACTCTAGGAGAATCGACATGGGAAAGGGAAGATGAGATGCGTGCAAGATATCCTCACCTCTTTGTAAACTAGTCCTTAAAATAAAATTTGTAAATTTCGAGGACGAAATTTTTGTAAGGAGGGTAGACTGTAACAACTCCAATTTTAGTGTACAATTTTTTTTTAAAAGTTAATGTATACTTGGGGTATTTGCATTTCCTGTGAGTACTATAAGTAATTATTTTGCTTTTTAATAGCAAGCAAGAGCTTGTAGCTCATTGGTAAGACCTTGCACTGCTGAACCAAAGCACCAGAGTTCAAATCTCATCCCCTACATTATTTTTAATATTGTTTTCTTTTAAATTTTTAGAAGTCCAAGAATCTACATGTGCATAACTCGTAAAAACCCCACTTCACATATAAAAAAAAACCGTCCCAGGAGTAGATCAACCGACGAGCGACCCATGGCAGCGAGCCCCGGCCTGACTCGTCGTGACCCGACCGACTCGGCCCGCCGCCGGCGGCCGAGCTGAGTCGGATCGGTCGAGTCTCTTCTTTGACCCTCTGTCTCTTTGCCTTCTGGTAACACCTGCATAGTTTAAAACACCTGCACATTTCCAGAGCCTTTAAAATCCAATTAAAACCCCATTAAACCATAATTTTAATACAATTTTTATTACATTTTCAATACAACTTTTCACCTACCCTAAACCCTAGATTACCCTATAAATACCACCCCTAGACACACACCCCTCACTCACAAATTTTGTACAAACTCTCAAGAAAACTCTC
The DNA here is from genome assembly GCA_030015575.1 of Agapanthus africanus. Lineage (NCBI taxonomy): Eukaryota > Viridiplantae > Streptophyta > Magnoliopsida > Asparagales > Amaryllidaceae > Agapanthus > Agapanthus africanus. The sequence goes on along the minus strand of JASDDO010000006.1, from coordinate 256,397,576 downwards.
TAGAATTTTGTGTACAAGTGAAGTTAGCGAAGGGCGAAGCTCCGGCGAAATTCCGACGACGACCCTAGGAGCTCCCGGCGACGAAACGACGCACCGGAGCCTATTACCGCTTCCTCTCCCTATTCTCTTGACTCTAAACCCATAATTCCCACCTCGCTCTTCTCTATTCCATTCTAAAAATTTGTAAAACTAAAACCCGACAGAAGCGGAGTTAAATCCGACTTCCGATTCGGTTTTCTTTGTAAAGTTTAATTTTCCTTAACACAGCCATGCAAAACTCTTACATCTTCATTATTAATCATTAACAAAACATATGGAACAAATTCCATTTCAAAAGAATGTATATTTCAATTTTTATCATAATTTTTCAGTAAAATACCATGTAGTTTAGTTTCGACTTTAAAATATCATTAATCTTGCCATACGTTTAGATAGATCACGAGGTAATGACCTACCTCCTCACAACACTCATATGCAACATAGCACAATACATTTTGGGAAATATAGATTCGGGAAAAACCGTTTTACATAAAACTACCTTAAACTTATAAAAACCATTTTCACAAGATTACGTATTTTTACAAATCTTTGCAAAGTGTCGCTACAACCCATTTTTGGGGAACCCGACTGGGATGGTGCGGATTATCGCACTTCCCTGGGCTTAGTAGTGCGAGATTCAGACCTCTGCAAAGAGCATTCGGTCTCGAGAGATTTAAAATACAAATATCTTAAGAAAATGAGATTTCTAGAAAATAATAAATTAAAAATTATTTTTATAAATATATAAATATATATGTATTATCAAAATATCTATTTTTGTTATAATATCAATATTCCAAATTTTCTAAGTCAAAAGAATCAATTTACATGAAAATACCATGAAATTTCATACAAGTCAATACTTTACAATTAAATACCATGTATTATGAAAAATAGGTTTATCTCACTAGAAATGTCACATATATAAAATCTACATCTATGAAAGCTCTAAAGACGATAATAAAATACTTGAGGTGTATATTAAAACTATACAAAATTATTTTTACATTGTAACAACTCCAATTTTAGTATACATAAAATTGATTTAAATTTGAAGTATACTTGGGGTATTTAATGTTGCTGTTACTACTTTAGGTATTTATTTCACATAATAATTACAAGAAGGAGCTTGTAGCTCATTGGTAACACCTTGCACTGTTGAACCAGGCCACCAGAGTTCAAATCCCATGCCCCACATTATTTTTTAATATTATTTTGTTTTAAATCCTTTGGAAGCCTAACAGTCCACACACCATAACTCCCAAAAGTCTAACTAAACCTGAAAAACTCAAAATACCAGAGCCTTCACCTGACGACCCCCACATTCCGACACCCCGACTCGGCCGAGTCGTCAACACAAAATTTGTGTCTCTTTGCCTTCTCAAACCCCCTGCACACTCTAATTTATTGGATCGGTTCCAGAATGCCCATTAACACCTAATTACTCCAAATTTTAATGAATTTTCTATATTTTTTTATAATTTTTTTTTTATTAAAAACCCTTCATCTACCCTAACCCTAGCCTACCCTATAAATACACCCCCTGCCCTTTATCCTCTCACCCTAAAATCCTGAGCCCACTCTCTCAAAAAATTTCCAAGAGTCGTGTAATTTGAAAACAAGCTCGAGACGAAGCTCCGACGAATTCCCGGCGGAACTTCCGGCGACCGTTTTAGGAACTACCAGCGACGACGCAATACATCGGCGATCTCTCTAGTTCCCTTTCACCCTCTAGTGTAATCTAAAACCCGTAAGTCCTTTTCTATCTCTCTTTTCCATTCTCAAAATACGGATTTACAAAACCCGACGGAATCGGAACAAATCCGATTTCTGATTCGATTTTCTATAAAATTTCACTTCTCACTAATACAATCATACCTAAACTTCCTAATGTTGACTATTAAACACTAATCAAATAATTTGATCAAGTTTCGTCACATGAAATGATAGCTATTTCAATTTATCGTATTTTTCACTTAAATACCACATTGTTTCAATCCTTCATTTAACCCCATCAAACTTGCTATAAGTTTAAAGTAGATCACGAGGTAACGACCTACCTCCTCACACAATCATATGCAACACCCCCGAGAACCTAGAATACGAGAAAACAAACATTTTCCATTTAAATACCATATACTTAGTAAAACCATTTCTAAAAGATTTAGTTTTGATACACTTTTTAAAGAAGTACCACTTATTATGAAAATACGATAAGTTGTGGACATCGGTCGTTTATCTAAACCTGACTTTGTGGTGTCTAGGCTCAGCAAGTGAGAAAGGTAACTTTAAAAGGCCCGTCTCACCGTGATTCATGAGCGGATCCCTCATTTCCTCATTTGTACTTACCTGGCCACAATTGGCGGTGAAGAAGCGATTTGAGGCATCTCACAACTTGTCATTTAGACCATTTAGAAATAGTCTAGTTGACTTAGGAGACCCTAGAACATACAATACGGAAAATTGACATTTTTACAAATAAATATCATTTACTTTATAAAACCGTTTTCTAAAGAATTTAGTATTTTACAATCTTTACAAAGCGCCGCTACAACCAATTTTGGGGAACCCGTTCAGGATGGTGCGGTTTATCGCACATCCTCGGGCTTAATAGTGCGAGATTCAGACCTCCGCAAGGAGCATTCGGTCTCGAAAGATTTAAAATACGATATCTTAAGAAAATGAAATTTTTAGAATATAAAATATTTATTAAAATTATTTTTGTATAAATATATGTATATTTATCATTAAAATATCTATTTTGTTATGATATAAATATTCCACCTTTTTCTAAAAATCACAAGAACAAATTTTACACGAAAATACCATAAATTCCACATAAATCAATATTACAAATAAATACCTTTATTTCTGAAACTAAGATATTTTCACTAGAAATATCACAATACAAAATCCACCTTCATTACAACTCTAAAGATGAATAACGAATACTTGAGGTGTATTTTGAAAAGTATATAAAAAGTATTTTTACATAAAACCCCTCAAGTTTTATAAATTACCCTAAGAACCCTAGCAATTATAGGTTTAAGAAATAATCAGGACTTCGGCTTACATTTCTAATTGTCTTACTCGGGTTTGAGTCTAATTAATCTGACTTGAATATGATTCAAGTACAATCTACAATCTACAATATTACAAACCAACATAAATCCATGAATCCAATTATCAATCTATACAACTTAACTGAACCGAACCATGGATATACATTCCATTTACGTGGTTCTCTAGTTATTCCATTTACATGATTCTACGGTTATATCCGTTTATCGATTTCATGGTTTCGGTCAGTCAATCTATAATACAATTTACAAGACAAACAATACAATCAAAACACTACGGGGTTTAAGGGGTAGATTGGTACGGAAGGTGTTAAAAGTGGCACGAGACGGTAAGATTAAGACACCTAACCTATATTCCGTTACTGTTGTACCGTGGCTTAACGGTTTCTTGTACATTCTGTTTGCCCTGGTCTCTAGCATATAGAGACCCCTCTCGTATACACTGGCATCCTTCTGTACCAAGCTACAAACAACAGCGGTAACACAACATTACAACAAGATAATACAACTTTAAAAGATACCATCTTATTCTGTCTATTATACTTTCCTCTTATCTTTGGGACTTACCGAGCGACCTGTTCGCTGACGACATTCTATTTCTTTCTTCTTTAAATGTCGTCAGGTGGTTTGGACCCGACAGAGATCGAGCCATCTGCAAAAGACTTGGACCAGTTTGCTGAAGAACTAGAGCTCTAGTTTCATTGTACATATTCCATTCAATACTTTTCATTTCCTGTTATGCCATTGTTTAGGCATCGTTTTATTTCAGTTGTATTTCCTTTTCATGCATAGTACAAAAGAATGTTAATAAATAAAAGTTGCTGTTTTTATTATATCTTGTCTCTTGTGTATTTACTTTTATATTGTTTAGATAGCTTAGCGTATGTACTTCTGAGTATATACGTAGCGGACCAGTCCCGTCCCCTTCGCCGTATACCGGGAAGCGGGACGTGGCAGGTTTTGTTGGTGGCCCGTGCAGGTCAGAGCTGTATGGAACCCTAAGCAATATAAAACACAAGAACCAGTAACTAAAACATTCTTTACAATTCATGTCCCTTGAATCTTACAATTTCATATTCCTTGAATCTTATCATTTCATGTACTTGAATCTGTCCTAACCTAAATTTTTCTTCAAGGTTATGGATTCTCCGAACAACACTAACACCAATGTCAACAACACACCTCCACCACTACCTCTCACACCTGCTGTTCCTGCGCCACCCACCGAGAAAACAGTGCTACTTGAGGCGATCCGCGGCCTCCTTGAGGGACGGCAACAACTCCTGAACCGTCCCGAGACTGACGCACCTGGGGTAAAGCAATTCAGGGCTTTACATCCCAAGCAGTTCTCCGGAAAGGGAAGCCCACTTGAAGCTGAGGAATGGGCACAAAGTATAGAAGATGATCTGGCGGCAGCACAAGTGCCAGACATAGCTTGGGTCCGTGTGGCGAAACTGCAGCTCACGGAAAAGTTCGCAACTGGTGGAAGGAGGAAGAAAGCCGTCTTGTACAGCCTATTGAATGGAAGACTTTTCGCGAGAAGTTCGACGCAAAGTACTTTCCTGTGACTGCCAGGTTTGCCATGGAGCAGCAGTTCATTCATCTACAACAAGGTTCGATGTGGGACAAATCAGTAGATGAGTACGACGCTGAATTCACCATGCTAAGCCGGTAAGATATGTCACAATAGTTCAATTTTTTAAATATCACATACTACACAGCTAACACAATGCTTTAAACAGATTCGCGGCATACTTGATACCGACGGACGAGATCAGAGCCCATCGTTTTCAAGGTTTGGACACGGAAATTCGGGCTGCACTAGCCACAGGGAAATTTCCGACTCATGAGGAAGCTCTGGAAGCTGCCCGCAGTTATGAGGCAGTGATAAAAGTAAGGGGCAGACCTCAGTCTGCAGGAGTTAAGCGCCCTGCCAACCAAATGACAGGAGGAGCCTCGTCCAGGCCACCTTTTGTGCCAAGGCGACCCGGGGTACCGAACCATCGTCCCAGCCCGGCCTTTTGTACCTACTGCAAGAGAGCAGGACATATGATGAAAGACTGTCGGCGAGCCAACCGTCTTTGCTTAGTCTGCGGCTCAGCTACTCATAATATTGGGTCTTGTCCCCAAAGGCAAAACCCAGTTGCTGCACCCAGGCCAGTAAACAATTACCCACAGCGCCCAGCCATCCAAGCCCCTACTCCAAGACCTGCACTACCTTCACCACCTAGAGGACCACAAGCTGCACCACCTCCTCGCCGGTTCCATCAAGCTCAAAGGAAGTTCCGAGGAATGCTCCTCAGGGCCAGGAGGAATGTACCAAGGCGCCAGGCTTTCACGATGTCAGTGGAAGAAGCTAAGGCCACTGGCCAAGTCATCACTGGTAAACTTTTCTTCTCAAACTTTCCGTTTAGTCTTGTTTATCTACACACTTTCCCTATACCTAAAACATATCCCATATACCTTAGGTACAATCTTAGTAGCCTCACTACCTGCACTAGCACTGTTTGATACTGGAGCATCCCACTGCTTTATGTCGCAACAGTTCGTCCGAACCCATACAATTCCAGTCTCACTGCTTGTATCCAGCAGGAATGCCAGTTCAGGAAATGGCGTTCTAAAGGCAACTATGGGATACAACTTGTGTCCAGTCGTCTGCAGCAGAGAGTTTTATGCTGACTTCAAAGTACCGGACATACCGAACTTTGATGTGGTTCTAGGAATGGATTGGCTTGGAACTTTTTATGCTACCATCGACTGTCGTCAAAGGAGGGTAGTATTCGAGATTCCAAACCATCCGGTCTTCTATTTCAAAAGCGGAGACCGTACCCAGGAGCCAAGTACCTACAAAGCGAAGCCAAGAGAAGCAGTAGTTGCAGCAGCTCAAGCGGAGGAAGAATCAAGACCAGAGGTAGTTCGAGAGTTCGACGATGTATTTCCTGACGATATATCAGGTTTGCTTCCCGATCGAGCTTTTGAATTCAATATTGATTTAGTACCAGGAGCACAACCGGTGATCAAAGCACCTTATAGATTAAGTCCGAAAGGTTTGAAGGAAGTCCGAACACAGTTGGACGAATTATTGGCGAAAGGATGGATTCGTCCCAGCACTTCAAGTTGGGGAGCCCCTGTACTACTTGTGAAGAAGAAGAAAGGTTCATACAGAACGTGCATCGATTATAGAGCCTTGAACGAAGTCACGATAAAAAAAAATATCCACTTCCGCGCATCGATAATTTATTCGATCAGCTAAGTGGATCTTGTGTTTTCTCTAAATTGGATCTTCGTTCAGGTTACCATCAAGTGAAGGTCAAGGAAGCTGATATTCACAAAACAGCTTTCAGAACTCGCTGTGGACATTACAAATTTCTAGTGATGCCATTTGGAGTGACCAATTCACCAGCAATATTCATGAACCTAATGAATCAAGTTTTCCGGGAGTACTTAGACAGGTTTGTTGTCATCTTCATCGACGACATCCTGGTGTATTCTAAGAGTAGGAAAGAGCATGCCGAGCAACTACGAATTGTCCTAGAAACTCTTCGACAACATAAGCTCTATACCAAATACAGCAAGTGCGATTTTTGGCTAAAGCAAGTTGGTTTTCTTGGACATATCGTATCAGGAGAAGGAATTTCTGTGGATCTAGCAAAAGTTGCAGCAGTTAGCGAATGGCCTACACCAAAGTCAGTGAAGGACATTCGGAATTTCTTGGGTTTAGCTGGATATTACAGAAGGTTTATTGAAGGCTTTTCAAAGATAGCAACACCCCTGACCAAGCTCACACGTAAAGATGAAGAATTTGTGTGGTCAGAAGCATGCGAACAAGCTTTCGTAGAACTCAAGTCAAGGTTGACATCTGCACCAATTCCCGTAATACCGGATCAATCTGGAGGATTCGAAGTGCATTGTGATGCATCCGGTAAGGGATTAGGATGTGTTCTACATCAGCACGGTAAGGTTGTGGCTTATGCTTCAAGACAACTGAAGACTCATGAGCGCAATTATCCGACGCATGATCTGGAGTTGGCAGCCGTCATCTTTGCTCTCAAGATTTGGCGCCATTATCTACTTGGTGAACGAGTGAATATCTACACAGATCATAAAAGTCTGAAGTACGTGTTTACTCAGAAGGAGTTGAATATGCGGCAGAGAAGATGCTTAGAACTCATGGCGGACTTTGACATCAACTTGCAATATCACCCAGGGAAGGTGAACGTAGTACCTGATGCTCTTAGTCACCAACCATTAGCAATGAATCTCACCGCTCAGTGGAAGCTTCAACAAGACTTGAATCAGATGGAGATTGAGGTAGTCATGCCAGGTAATACTTCAAGTTTGATGAATTTACAAATTCAATCAACCCTTGTCAATCAGATCAAAGCAGCTCAAGCAAGTGATGCTAAGTTGCAAAAGATCAGAGAACAAGTGGAGAATGGACTTGGAACAGACTTCATCATACATGAAGACGGATCTTTGAGATACGGCAGCAGATTGTGTGTACCAAAAGGTCCTGTACGGGAAGAGTTAATGAAAGAAGCTCACAGCTCTACCTACTCTGTACACCTTGGAGGTACCAAAATGTATAAAGATCTACGTCAGAATTATTGGTGGCATGGAATGAAGCGTGAAGTAGCCAGAAGCGTCGCAAAATGCTTGGTGTATCAGCAAGTAAAGGCTGAACATCACAGGACAGCTGGACTACTTCAACCGTTACCAATCCCAGAATGGAAGTGGCAACACATCACGATGGATTTTGTGACTGCTCTCCTTCGCAGCACAAAGGGTAACGATGCCATATGGGTCATTATGGATCGACTCATAAAGTCGGCTCACTTCATCCCATTTCGAATTGGCCAATCAACTGAGACACTAGCAAAGAAGTACATGGAGGTAATAATCTATTTAAGATTTAAACTCTTCATAATGTACTATCTCTGATACCCATGAACTCATACAGGAAATTATGAGACTGCATGGAGTACCGGTCTGCATTGTCTCCGATCGTGACACCAGGTTCCGATCGCAATTTTGGCAGATTCTGCAAGCAAGCTTGGGAACAAGTCTGAACTTCAGCACGGCTTATCATCCACAAACAGATGGTCAGTCGGAACGAACTATTCAGATCTTGGAGGATATGCTCAGAGCGTGTATACTAGATTTCAAAGGATCGTGGGAAGATCACCTGCATCTTATGGAGTTCGCATACAATAACAGCTACCAAGTAAGCATAGGAATGGCACCTTTTGCAGCATTGTATGGAAGGAAGTGTCGATCACCATTAAGTTGGGACGACATCGGAGATAGGGAACTTCTTGGACCAGAGATGATAGTAGCGACCGTTGATGTAGTTCGTACTATCAGGGAAAGGATGCGCATAGCCCAAGATCGACAGAAACACTGGGCTGATGCAAAGAGACGACACTTGGAGTTCCAGCCAGGAGATCACGTATTCTTGAAGATATCTCTGAACCGCGGAGTGATCCGATTTGGAAGACGGGGTAAATTAAGTCCGAGATATATTGGACCGTTCGATATACTCGAACGAGTCGGTGAAGTGGCATACCGCTTAGCGCTTCCACCCTCATTGGAAGGAGTGCATAATGTGTTCCACATATCCCAACTCGGAAAGTATGTGGGTGACCCCAGCCATGTTCTTGATCATTCCGAGCTCACTATACAGCCCGACTTGTCTTGTGAGCAACAATCTGTGGAGATCTTGGACAGGAAAGTGAAGAGACTTCGGAACAAAGAAGTTAACTTAGTCCGAGTAATGTGGAGGAAAGACACTCCAGGAGAATCCACTTGGGAAAGGGAAGATGAAATACATGCAAGATATCCTCACCTCTTTGTAAACTAGTCCTCAAATAAAATTTGTAAATTTCGAGGACGAAATATTTGTAAGGAGGGTAGACTGTAACAACTCCAATTTTAGTATACATAAAATTGATTTAAATTTGAAGTATACTTGGAGTATTTAATGTTGCTGTTACCACTTTAAGTATTTATTTCACACAATAATTACAAGAAGGAGCTTGTAGCTCATTGGTAACACCTTTCACTGCTGAACCAAGCCACCAGAGTTCAAATCCCCTGCCCCACATTATTTTTTAATATTATTTTGTTTTAAATCCTTTGGAAGACTAACAGTCCACACACCATAACTCCCAAAAGTCGAACTAAACCTGAAAAACTAAAAATACCAGAGCCTTCACCTGACGACCCCCCACATTCCGACACCCCGACTCGGCCGAGTCGTCAACACAAAATTTGTGTCTCTTCGCCTTCTCAAACCCCCTGCACACTCTAATTTATTGGATCGGTTCCAGAATGCCCATTAACACCTAATTACTCCAAATTTTAATGAATTTTCTATATTTTTTTACAATTTTTTTTATTAAAAACCCTTCATCTACCCTAACCTTAGCCTACCCTATAAATACACCCCCTACCCTCTATCCTCTCACCCCAAAATCATGAGCCCACTCTCTCAAAAAATTTCCAAGATTCGTGTACTTTGAAAACAAGCTCGAGACGAAGATCCGACGAATTCCCGGCGGAACTTCCGGCGACCGTTTTAGGAACTACCGGCGACGACGCAATACATCGACGATCCCTCTAGTTCCCTTTCACCCTCTAGTGTAATCTAAAACCCGTAAGTCCCTTTTTATCTCTCTTTTCCATTCTCAAAATACGGATTTACAAAACCCGACGGAATCGGTACAAATCCGATTTCCGATTCGGTTTTCTATAAAATTTCACTTCTCACTAATACAATCATACTTAAACTTCCTAATGTTGACTATTAAACAATAATCAAATAATTTGATCAAGTTTCATCACATGAAATGATAGCTATTTCAATTTATCGTATTTTTCACTTAAATACCACATTGTTTCAACCCTTCATTTAACCCCATCAAACTTGCTATACATTTAAAGTAGATCATGAGGTAATGACCTACCTCCTCACACACTCATATGCAACACCCCCGAGAACCTAGAATACGAGAAAACAAACATTTTTCATTTAAATACCATATACTTAGTAAAACCATTTCTAAAAGATTTAGTTTTGATAAACTTTTTAAAGAAGTACCACTTATTATGAAAATACGATAAGTTGTGGACATCGGTCGTTTATCTAAACCTGACTTTGTGGTGTCTAGGCTAGGCAAGTGAGAAAGGTAACTTTAAAAGACCCGTCTCACGGTGATTCGTGAACGGATCCCTCCTTTCCTCACTTGTACTTACTTGGCCACAATTGGCGGTGAAGAGGCGATTTGAGGTATCTCACAACTTGTCATTTAGACCATTTAGAAATAGTCTAGTTGACTTAGGAGACCCTAGAACATAGAATACGGAAAATTGATATTTTTATAAATAAATACCATTTACTTTATAAAACCGTTTTCTAAAGGATTTAGTATTTTACAATCTTTGCAAAGCGCCGCTACAACCCATTTTGGGGAAGCCGTTCGGCATGAAGCGGTTTATCGCACATCCTAAAGCTTAGTAGTGCGAGATTCAGACCTCCGCAAGGAGCATTCGGTCTCGAAAGATTTAAAATACGACATCTTAAGAAAATGAGATTTTTAGAATATAAAATATTTATTAAAATTATTTTTGTATAAATATATGTATATTTATCATTAAAATATCTATTTTGTTATGATATAAATATTCCACCTTTTTCTAAAAATCACAAGAACAAATTTTACACGAATATACCATAAATTCCACATAAATCAATATTACAAATAAATATCTTTATTTCTGAAACTAAGATATTTTCACTAGAAATATCACAATACAAAATTCACCTTCATTACAACTCTAAAGGCGAATAACGAATACTTGAGGTGTATTTTGAAAAGTATATAAAAAGTATTTTTACATAAAACCCCCTCAAATTTTATAAATTACCCTAAGGACCCTAGCAATTATAGGTTTAAGAAATAATCAGGACTTCGACTTACATATCTAATTGTCTGACTCGGGTTTGAGTCTAATTAATCTGACTTTCAAGTACAATCTACAATCTACAATATTACAATCCAACATGAATCCAATTATCAATCTATACGACTTAACTGAACCGAACCATGGATATACATTCCATTTACATGGTTCTCCAGTTATTCCATTTACATGTGTTTACCCCAATCAGAGCAAAACTCTGTTCAAATTCCAAGGCGGGAAACGAAGCAACGCTTCTGTTTCCCCCAATCAGAGTAAGGCTCTGTTCTGAAAATTAAAATGAAAATTAAAAAAATTAAAGAAGCAACGCTCCAGCTGACTTGCGCTCTGCGCTGCGCGCCACGTGGCAGCGCGGTGCGCTAGCGCGGTCGCGCTGCGCTGCGCGACACGTGTCAAGCGCTAGTGCGTTTGCGTCAAACAGAATTAAAATTCCTGTAAGATCTTTCTGTTCTTGTTAAAACAAGAAAATTGTCTTCTATAAAACAGAAGCCCTTAGATCAAAGATCCAACGGTGGGAAAAATTCCCCAAATCACTCAGAGAAGGATCTCTTTAACAAATTTAACAAATTTATGGGCATTATATAAAGGCCCCTAGACCCCAATTCAAAAGACATCAAGATCAACATCAAGATCAAAAACAACAACATAGAGAATAGAGAGAGCTCTAAAAAATTGTGAGAAGAACCCAAGAGGAAAATAAAGGTAAAACCTTTATAAAAAAGAAGAATTTCTTCTGAATAGATCATTGATCTAAGAACAAGATCAATGATCTTCAATAAAAAAAAATTAATAATAATAACAGTGTCTTGCACTTTTTTATGAACCATTGGTTCTGGAATCTTAAAGATTCTTCTCTTAAATCCAAAATTGGATTAAGTAATTAAAACAGTGCCTTGCACTTGCAAATTTGCACTGTTGCGCTCCTGGGTTAGCGCAAGCCACCAGAGAGCGCCACGTGTCAGCTCCAGAATAATTTGCGCTATGCGCTTTTAAAAATAGAGCATTTCTCTTTAACGTTGGCGCAACTCATCAGAGCGCGCCACGTGTCACAGCGCAACAGCGCAGCGCACTGGCGCAGCGCACTGTGCTAGCGTGACACGTGTCACCTTCACATGCGCTTGCGCTCAATAATTGGCGCAAAGCGCCTGACAAGCCATGTGGCATTCTGTCAGATTAATTAATGCAATGCATTATCAAGGGCAGAGCCCAATAAAGAAAGGTCTATTAGACCAAACAAAGTGCTATGCACTATTAAAAGGGACAAAGCCCAAACAAAGGTGTTGTGGATCATTTATCAAGGGCAGAGCCCAACAAAGAAAGGTCTATTAGACCAAACGAAATGCTATGCATTAAAAAAGGGACAGAGCCCAAATCAAATAGACCTTACAGGCCAAAATAAAATGCAGTGCATTGTTAAACAGGAGCAAAGCCCTAGCACAGGCCTAATAGGCCACAGATAAAAAAACGTTGAACATCTTCAACTGGACTTAGCCCAATCATGGCCGTAAGTCCTCAAATTAAATTGACTGAGCACGGCTGCTCTCTTAAATCAATTTACATCCGGTTCAAGGGTACATCTCCGAACTCCTCTGACACCTATCGTTGTAATCCTTCAACGACGTCAGAGAGGTGACGGGTCCCGACGGCCACAAATAAAATGGACCACCACGTCCTTAAACAGGCAATGGACCACCATGTCCCTAAATTGGCAATGGACCACTACGTCCCTAAACTGGAACAATAGAGCCCCTAAATGCTCTTTTGTCGGATCTAAACGATCCAGTTTAATTCGATCTTAGCCTCAAATATGGCTAACGTATCCTTAAACATTCAAACAGATTTTAGTCCTAAATTGGATTATAAATCCCCCAATCAACTTTAGTCCTAGGGTATATCTCTGAACTCCTCTGACACTTGTCGTTGTAATCCTTCAACGTCGTCAGAGAGGTGACGGGTCCCGACGACCATACTGGCAATGGACCTCTATGTCCCTAAACCAGAACATTAGAGCCCAAACGCTCTTTTGTCGGATCTAAACGATCCCGTTAAGTTGATCTTAGTCTCAAACTGGACTAACGTATCCTTAACAAACGTTTGAGTCGATCTTAGCCTCAAATATGGCTAACGTATCCTCAAACCAAAACCCCAAACCCCAAATCTAAGAAAATACGGATTTGGACTAATCCACGTCCTACGGACGACGACATAAATTAGTCTCCGTATACAATCCACGGGCAACCACAAACAAAAAAAACACCCACGACACGAAGTGAAATTCTGGAGAAGGAGAAAGTTGTTACCGCGACGCGGTAGCGTAATTAACTGCAGGGGCTTGCGCCTGCAGGGAAGAGTGCCCCCACAATCAAAAACCCCTCAAGCGAGGGGGAATCTGACGAAGTCTGCTAAATCGGCCGCATCCGTCTAAACCTCCGATACACGGTGCCATAAATCAATTTGGCATCTTCGGAGAGGTGGACGGATAAAACCAAATAGCATCTGCCCCGAATCTCAGGCAAGACGTCAGTCTTGGCCGTCTTTCGGAGGGGAACAGATTCTGGCACGCCCGGTGGGACCTTTTCCTTTTTCCACTCCACATTTCGTGTGTCGTGTTCGCGAACAAATCGCGGTTTGCTGTGGTTGCCTGTGGATTCGAGGTACTAAGATTTGGTGTCTTGCTACGTGCAGAAAACTGAAGATCAATGGCTTCAAAATGCACTACCTGCAACTGCAACTCTCGCTCCGTCCCTGCTGGAGGAGTGACTTACGGGCCCCAAGGGGCCTCTCTTTTCAAGATACCAGTGGAACAAGTAACTCAAGCCACCACCGGACTATTCTTCGGGACCATGCTCCCACCGATGAGCTTCAATGCCCCGATGACGTTGCAAGAAGCCCCAAGGAAGTCGGTCTTTGGTTGACTTACCACTTCCGCGGCCCCTCTCAACGGGTCGCCCAACTTCACTACCTCAGTTTTCAATAGACTAGGCCAGAGCACCTACAAGCCCGCGATACCCGAAACTGCCATCCCAAGGCGGATAGCCATCCCGGCTCAAGCGGACGAGATCATTGGAAATGCTCCTCCTTCCAAGAAGTCAGTTTTTACAAGGCTGGCCATTTCGGTTGCTACTCCAGGCGAGGTCCTCAAAGCTGCTTCCCCTGCATAGAGGTCTGTCTTTGACAGATTAGACATTGCTTCTCAACGTGTGTCAGTCTTCGACAGGCTAGCACCAATAACAGTCTCTCCTCAAAGCGGGGGCACGACAAAGTCACCCTTATAGCTAAAACAACTCCATCTGCAAGACACGCTCGATATCGCCACTGGTGCCGAGTAAGGAAGGCTGGGGGCAACTCCCCTTCTGGATTTACGCCACCAGCTCCGATTGTGGGGATCGAGGCTGCTGTTCCAACCGGGAACAGCTTTGAATTGTTGAACACGGTACGCAGAAACTCTCCTACTGCGGTGTTGAAACGAACTCCTTCACCTGTAGAGAATACTCCAGAGAAGAAGCTTGAGCAACCCTCTCAACGGCTGTCCTCTAAAATTTACAAAGTCTGGCGACAGGTCCAAGAGTCAGTGATTGATGAAAACTATCTCCGCCAACAGAAAAAGATGAAGGTTCGGCAGGAGAAGGATTACTCCATCAAGCCATAAAAAGCAACAGCTACTTGGGTGCCCACTGCGACGGCCCCTTCAACTCCAATCACTCAAAGGAAAAGGAGGCCGCAAAAAGCCCCCGTGAACATGGCGAAGGGTGAAAGCGCTGAACACAAACGCCCCAAGTCTGGGGGTATGGTGGTGCACACTGTTTATATGGCTGCCGGAAATGAGGAAAGCCGTGCTTCTACGGGCCACCGACCGCTCACACGATCCGTGACGAAAGCCCAGGAGCAACAACAAAAGCTTCAGGAAATGATGACTGCAATGGCTGCACTTACCGGGCTAAAAGAAAGCCCGGTGGCGTCATCAGAGCAGCGTCATGAACAAGAAACTGACGCTGACTTCCTACGCAGAGCCCTCGAAAAGAAGGACAAAGAAGCTGCAGAGCAAGCGGCTAACATAAAACAAATGGTGCTCCTCTTCCAGGATATAGTAGGGATGATGTTACAGCCGGATTCTCCAGCTGATGACAATCCAATCATTGTTGAAGACGATAGAGGGGAAACATCTAATCCTCCTCCGTCTCCTTCAGCAGCCAAGGAAGAAACCATTTCCAAAGCCGCACTAGATGACTACATAGCTCAGCAAATACGAGCTCACCAGGCGAATGAAGCTGCTGCGCAAATTGTTAGAACCAGACGACCCTATCCAAGCTGGTATGACCAAATCAGTTACCCTACGGGATATACGATCCCTAAGTTCCACGTATATAAGGGGACAGGGAACCCACATCAGCATGTCGCTCAATTCAGAGCCTTATGCGGCAACACTGGAGGCGCCGACAAACCGCTGCTTCGCCAATTCGTCGGCAGCTTAGCGGAAACAGCCTTTGAATGGTATTCAGAGCTACCTAACGACTCCGTCAAAACGTTTGCAGAGATGGAGCTACTGTTTACACAAATATTCACGAGTGCTAGTGGACGCACCCCGATAACAACACTGATAAATGCCAGGATAAGGCCAGGCAAAACGTTGGTCCAATACGCAACACGATGGCGGAACCTATGGTCGAAATGCGAACAACGCATAGAAGAGGTTCCTGCAGTAGGCATGTTCGTGGGCACTCTTGATCCGCAAGCGACCATCTCGCAATTCATGATGTTCTTCAGGCCGACCACCTTCCAGGCCTTGATCGACAAATTAGCCCAAATGGACCAGATGGGCCATGGACCGTCTCCTCCAAAACCAGACTCTCGAAATGAGAAAGGAAAAGGGAAAGCGATCATCGTCGCCAATGCTCAACAACAGCCGAGCAACTCAAAGCCGGCCGTTCGCCAAAAAAACGTGCGTCCACGCCCATCCCTCGAGGAGAGACTGGAACGTCCTTACTCATTTCCTCAGAATAAAACAAGAAGACTGTTTGAGCTGGCAGTGCGCAACAGACTCATCAATCTGCCGAGTCCAAAACGTCTGTCGCAGCCAGGCAATCTCAATAATCCCAATTATTGCCCTTACCACCAAACGGTAAGTCACCCGATCGAGGATTGTTTCGTCTTTAAGGGATGGATCGAGAATCAGTAGCTACAAGGCAAGTTCGCGCTGTCTGAAAACTGGAAGGTAAACCCACCACAGCCGCACACTCCAAAGAAGACGGATACGATGGGGGCAGCTTGTTCTTTTGTCGAGGACGAAAACGATGGAGAAGACTCTTCAGATGAATCCGAAGACTACGTAGCGACCTGTCATGTGATCTCTCACTCATTGGCGGATGGTGAAGAGGCTCCTTGCGCCGAGAAACCGAGGGCGAACCCTGAACCAGAAACTCTGCGGCCGTCAGACGAGTTGATCGATGCCTTCCTGAATGAGATTCGTCTGAAAGTTAAAGTCAATCAAGAGCGTGAGATGGCCATACTGGAAGGAGCCAAACACCGACTACTAGACCAAAGATTCGATGCACTTCCGTCAAATCAAAAGTCATTCGCTGCGGATAAAAACAAATTCAAGACGAGGAAAAGGTTCGCCAAAGCCCTATCAGTGGGAATGAAGCTACCACCCTCTGAAGAAAATACTCTCGATGGAGTAGAGATGCATCCTAACTTCTGCTTATATCATCAGAAGATCATACATCCTACCGAAAACTGCGACTCCTTTAAGTGTTGGTGGCAAGGATATGTCGCTCAAAAGAAACAATTCAACAGGACAAAGTGTGAAGCTCGTAGACATCGAAAAAATGCGATAGATGAGCGCAAAAGAGCCGCCGCCGACTGTCATATAGCCGACTCCAAGGGATCGCAAATTATCACCTTTGGAAGAGACTCTGACGAAGAAGTTGCCCTCAACCCTCTCCTCAAGGAATCCATTTCAAAAATGAAAGAATTGAGGAGTTGCGATAACATTCAGCCGTGCAATCTCCCAGTACTCGGAAAAAATCTCGGCCCCGCAAACAAAGGATCGAGCAAAAAGGATAAAGGAAAGGGGGAAATGACCTTCGTCGCCAACACTCAACAATAGTCGAGTGGCCCTAGACCGGTTGTTCGTCAAAACAATATGCGTCCACGCATATCCCTCGAGGAGAGGCTAAGACGTCCTTAC
Organism: Agapanthus africanus; assembly: GCA_030015575.1. Taxonomy (NCBI): domain Eukaryota; kingdom Viridiplantae; phylum Streptophyta; class Magnoliopsida; order Asparagales; family Amaryllidaceae; genus Agapanthus; species Agapanthus africanus. Next base: position 256,380,290 of record JASDDO010000006.1, on the reverse strand, counting down.
TCATTTCCCCAGGATGAAACAGGGAGGCTGTTCGAAGTGGCAGTGCATAACAGGCTTATCACTCTACCGGAGCCGAAACACCAACTACAACTGGATGATGTCAACAGTTCTAATTATTGCCCTTACCATCAAGTATTGGGCCATCCGATCGAAAACTATTACATCTTCAAGAACTGGGTTGAAGACCAATACCAACAGGGCAAGTTCGTCATCTCCGAAAACTGGAAGATGAGCCCGCCACAACCGCACGCTCCGAGAAAGATGTATACGCCGGGGGCATCATGCTCAGTCATAGAGAAAGCCCCATAGACCGAAAAATCAATAAACTAGATATTCGTCTCAAATACGGCAACGACGGACCGAAACGTCCTTAAACTAACGACGGACCGAAACGTCCTTAAACTAATGACGGACCGAAACGTCCTAAAACTAGCTGACGACCGAAACGTCTTTAAACTACTACCGCAACATCCTCAGGCTGACGAGAATATAAAAAAAAGAGAAAATAAAAATAAATGGTATGTCCATAAGCAAAATGGGCACGGATGAAAACCCGAAAAGGCTCCGTGAGTAGAAACAGTAGGGCTACCAGCGAGTGTTTGTGAAAACCCGAAAGGGCGCGACCTCGTTAAAAAAAAAGAGAATAAAAAGAATACAAAAAAATATAAAAAAAAGAACGGTATGTCCATAAGCAAAAAGGGCACGGATGAAAACCCGAGAGGGCTCCGTGAGTAAAAACAGCAGGGCTACTGGCGAGTGTTTGTGAAAACCCGAAAGGGCGCAACCTCGTGAAAAGACACTTACAGGGTCCTCTCGACCTTGTAAGGAGAAACCACCCGCGTGAGATCCTTACGACTCACAATGGAGCAACACACTTAGGTATCCTCACGATTCCTAAGGAGAAAATACACTTGCGAGATCTTCACGACTCGTAAGGAGAACTCTCCTATGGGACCCTCACGGCTCATAAGATTTGAAAGTCTTAAGCTACAGAGACCTGAACCTGTTCTTAAGCAACCCCCACAACCTTTGATACTGCCCTACAAGCGGCTCATACTAACCCTTGTATACAATCCACGGGCGCGAATAAACATTTCCCTAACCAAGTCCCATCCGTGACTGGGGATATGTCCATACGGTGAACAACCCTTATAAGTCCTCTCGATTGATAAGAAGAAAACCCTTTGGTAAGATCCTTACGACTTACAGGGGAACATGCACTTAGGAATCCTCACGATTCTTAGGGAGAAAATACACCTACGAGATCCTCACGACTCGCAGGGAGAAATACCTTTATGAGACCCTTACGGCTCATGAAGTCAAAAGCCTTAGTCGACAGGATCCTAACCCTGCTTACTAAGCCCCCTTTGTTCAACATCGACAGAGGAAAATGATGATTCGCTCCTGGTAACATCCCAGTCGTAGCGGTGCTGATGCCGAAATCGGTGTCTAATCCCAAGCTTGCGGCAAAAGGACAGCAAGCCACACGCGCATACGAAATAGCCGAAATGATGGGCCAACTTGCAATAAAAAGCAGCAAGTAAAAATGTATGCATAAAAAATAGCCGAAATGATTGGGCAACTCGCAATAAAAAGCAGCGAGTAAAAATAAAAAATAAAAACAGCCGAAATGATTGGGCACCGCAAAAAATAGCCGAAATGATCGGGCAATCGCGACCTTCGCGATATAAAGCTGAAATGATAGAGCATCGCGGAAATAAAATAATAATAAAAAATGAATGAAACTTTTGCCCTACAGGCGATAGCACAGCAATCCCTGTATACAATTCAGGGGCACAAATAAAGAAGGAAGCACCCTTTCCCTCCCAATGCTCAATCAGAAAACGGAGCCAAATCATAACAACAATATCTACGACCTAAGAATCAACAAAGGCATTCCTTCGCAGTCCATCAAGATGCAGATACAACGCCAACAAAAGACCTCGCGGTCGAAACAAAAAGGAGTAACGGCAAAATCCTAGCTCCACCTCGGCATTCGTCTTGATACAGCAGACGAGATGTCACGACAACGTTCTTCCTCCAACAGGGTTCGGACGTGACAAAGCAAACGAAGCGTAGGCTAAATTCCTAGCTTCAAGGTCTTAACGGCGAGTCATATAAAGCCTGAAAGACAACTGGAGATCATCTCACACCAGTGCGGAATGGTCAACACTTCGACGTTCGTCTCGACACAGCAGACGCAACATCATCAAACAAACGGAGCCACGGCAAAATCCCTAGTTCCAAACCTCGACGGTTCACAAGCAACCTAGAGACAACCACGACGTTCGTCTCGATACAGCAGACGAGTTGTCACCCTAGCGTTCTTCCTCCAACCGGATTCGGACGTGACAAAGCAAATGAGGCGAATGCCAAATTCCTAGCTTCAAGGTCTTAACGGTGAGTCATATAAAGCCTGAAAGACAACTGGAGATCATCTCACACCAGTGCGGAATGGTCACCACTTCGACGTTCGTCTCGACACAGCAGACGCAACATCATCAAACAAACGGAGCCACGGCAAAATCCCTAGTTCCAAACCTCAATGGTTCACAAGCCACCTAGAGACAACCGCGACATTCGTCTCGATACAGCAGACGAGATGTCACCCCAGCGTTCTTCCTCCAGCAAGGGTTCAGACGCGACAATCAAACTAACGGAGCCACGGCAAAATCCCTAGTTCCAAACCTCGACGGTTCACAAGCAACCTAGAGACAACCGTGACATTCGTCTCGATACAGCAGACACGATGCCAGCAAACGAAGCAAAGACCAAATTCCTAGCTTCAGGGTCTTGACGGCAACTCACATAAAACCTGAAAGACTATCGGAGATCATCCCACACCAGCGCGGAGTGGTTATGACCCATCGGGGCTCTCCAAAATGAGCCTAACCTCAAGTAAAAAGCGGCATGGCAAAATTCCTAACGCTTGCTCTTCCGACGGTCAAACTGCCAAGGAGGATTGCTTGAAGACGTCTTGTCCAGCCCCTGAAGGGATCAGAGACACGGCAGTCGCAGGGTTACTCGAATAGTACGATTGCATATCGAGGAATATATCAGCTGATGCGACGGTACGACGGCCAAAATCCTAAGTACCACAGACCCTAACGGACTTCTGTCGTAAAGAGCAGAGGTTAACTGTGACGTTAGGATATTCTTGCGAGAAATGCTCGATTCGTCTCGACTCGTGAGGAAATTGATGTCTTTTCGAGAACTGCTCGATTCGTTTCGACTCGTGAGGAAAAGCCTTAGGCAGCGGGGATTGAAAAAAAAACTTGTTTCCTAAGCACTGGGATCTTGCAAGTCGGCCCAAAACGGTCTCTTGCATACTATCCACGGGTCTCACTCTCCGAAGTCGAATCTCGACAAGGAGGGAAACAACCGCTTACGGGTCCTCTCGACTCATAAGAGGGAAAATTCTTTTATAAGATCCTTACGACTTATAAGAGAAAACGCACTTAGGAATCTTCACGATTCCTAAGGAGAAAATACACCTGCGAGATCCTCTCGACTCGTAGGGAGAAAAGTCTTTATGAGACCCTCACGGCTCATGAAGTTGAAAAGTCTTAGGCAGCAGATCTGAACCTGCGGCCTAAGCCATCGCTATCTCTTGAAGAAACCAAGATGCTTACTCTATTATCTGTCAACCATGTTCACTAAGGTAACATGCGGATAATAAAAGAAAGAAGAAAGCGACAGAAAGAACATCTGATTGGCGTTTAATCAAGCACTCGAGACACACTCATTCATGCATGTGCAAAAAACTCAGAACGAGAAATAAGACAAGCTGAAAGGAGAAATTTTCCATTACAAAGGGTTCTTACAATCATAAAGAAATAAACAAAAACATTATTCAAATTATTACAATGGTATAACCTTAGATCCAGGGCACGGATTGAGGAATTCAAAAGTGAGGCCATCTAGAGTTCTTCTGGCCATTCTGATTATTCTTTATGCGCAGCCTCTCGCGCTCACGTGTGTCAAGATCTTCGGCAAGGCCCCCTATCCTCCGATAAGCAGTGATTATTGTCGTCTGCTGAAAAACTTGGTGAAGAATGTCGACGAGGCTATCCCGCCGTTTCTTCGAGATCAGCCCCGACAGGTGCACTGAATGCACCTTGTCTTCAGCGTCATCCAGCGCATTGAGCGGCATGGCCTCGTGGAACCCCGGGAGTGCTCTCCAAATTGCTCCCAGCACGACATTCAAGAGAGCAGAACAGCGAGAGAGCAGCCAACCAACACGTGCGTTCAGACGACCCATAACCTCCGCACACTGGGCATCTGTAAACTCTTGGTTTTGATGATGGTCTTGTGCGCGGATATCTTCGTAGGTGATGAACTCGTGCAGACTGTATAGACGCACCGCCATAATGCCTGAAGGAAACATCACGGAAAGATTAGCAAATAAAAAGACACAGGGAGTTAAAATCCTCGAGAGCAATGCTCTGCAGACAGAAGTGACACCTGTCAAAATCCAATAATGAAGGGAATTTAAATAAATTCCCCGAGAACTATGAGAGCCTTATTATTAAAAGATGATATAATCCATTAAAGACAAAACTCCATTTTTAATCTTCATTATCCATATTCAAACTCTTAAGAGTTCATCATTTTTTTCAGATCAAAGAGATCTATGTTTTGCCAAAGAGCAAAGCTCTGTTCATGGGTTAAGAAACCCTGAAACAGATTCTTGAGAGCAAGACTCTATTGGTGAAACCCTAAAGGGGTTTTCTTTAGATCAAAGATCTATGAGAGCAAGGCTCTATTAATTAAAATTAATTTAATTCAAGATTAATTTTTACCTAAAAAGTTTCTTTTAAAGAAAATTTAACTCTGGGAGTTCTTGAAGAGCAAGGCTCTGAAGTTTTGAAAGTAAAATTTTTGAAGATGATAATCATCTGTTGAGGACCAAAGGTCCTATTTATAGGTATCAAATGCCCTTTCAACTTCCAAAAGTTGCCGCAACGGTTGGAATTCTGCCACCGTTGCGCTCACGTTTGGGGCCACGTAAGCGCAACGGTGGGGGGGCATTTGTTTACCCCAATCAGAGCAAAGCTCTGTTCAAATTCCAAGGCGGGAAACGAAGCAACGCTTCTGTTTCCCCCAATCAGAGCAAGGCTCTGTTCTGAAAATTAAAAAAATTAAAGAAGCAACGCTTCAGCTGACTTGCGCTCTGCGCTGCGCGCCACGTGGCAGCGCAGTTGCGCTAGCGCGGTCGCGCTGCGCTCTGCGCTGCGCGGCACGTGTCAGCGCAGTTGCGCAAGCGCGGTCGCGCTGCGTTGTGCGCTGCGCGACACGTGTCAAGCGCTGGTGCGTTTGCGCCAAATAGAATTAAAATTCAGTAAGATCTTTCTGTTCTTGTTAAAACAAAAAGATTGTCTTCTGTAAAACAGAAGCCCTTGGATCAAAGATCCAACGGTGGGGGAAATTCCCCAAATCACTCAGAGAAGAATCTCTTTAACAAATTTAACAAATTTATGGGCACTATATAAAGGCCCCTAGACCCCAATTCAAAAGACATCAAGATCAACATCAAGATCAAAAACAACAACATAGAGAATAGAGAGAGCTCTAAAAAATTGTGAGAAGAACCCAAGAGGAAAATAAAGGTAAAACCTTTATAAAAATGAAGAATTTCTTCTGAATAGATCATTGATCTAAGAACAAGATCAATGATCTTCAATAAAAAAAAATTAATAATAATAACAGTGCCTTGCACTTTTTTATGAACCATTGGTTCTGAAATCTTAAAGATTCTTCTCTTAAATCCAAAATTGGATTAAGTAATTAAAACAGTGCCTTGCACTTGCAAATTTGCACTGTTGCGCTCCTGGGTTGGCCCAAGGCACCAGAGAGCGCCACGTGTCAGCTCCAGAATAATTTGCGCTATGCGCTTTTAAAAATAGAGCATTGCTCTTTAACGTTGGCGCAACTCATCAGAGCGCGCCACGTGTCACAGCGCAACAGCGCAGCGCACTGCGCTAGCGTGACACGTGTCACATTCACACGCGCTTGCGCTCAATAATTGGCGCAAAGTGCCTGACAAGCCATGTGGCATTCTGTCAGATTAATTAATGCAATGCATTATCAAGGGCAGAGCCCAATAAAGAAAGGTTTATTAGACCAAACAAAGTGCTATGCACTATTAAAATGGACAAAGCCCAAACAAAGATGTTGTGCATCATTTATCAAGGGCAGAACCCAACAAAGAAAGGTCTATTAGACCAAACGAAATGCTATGCATTAACAAAGAGACAGAGCCCAAATCAAATAGGCCTTACAGGCCAAAAGAAAATGCAGTGTATTGTTAAACAGGAGCAAAGCCCTAGCACAGGCCTAATAGGCCACAGATAAAAAACGTTGAACATCTTCAACTGGACTTAGCCTAATCATGGCCGTAAGTCCTCAAATAAATTGACTGAGCACGGCTGCTCTCTTAAATCAATTTACATCCGGTTCAAGGGTACATCTCCGAACTCCTCTGACACCTATCGTTGTAATCCTTCAACGACGTCAGAGAGGTGATGGGTCCCGACGGCCACAAATAAAATGGACCACCACGTCCTTAAACTGGCAATGGACCACCATGTCTCTAAACTGGCAATGGACCACTACGTCCCTAAACTGGAACAATAGAGCCCCTAAATGCTCTTTTGTCGGATCTAAACGATTCAGTTTAAGTCGATCTTAGCCTCAAATATGGCTAACGTATCCTTAAACATTCAAACAGATTTTAGTCCTAAATTGGATTATAAATCTCCCAATCAACTTTGGTCCTAGGGTACATCTCTGAACTTCTCTGACACATGTCGTTGTAATCCTTCAACGTCGTCAGAAAGGTGACGGGTCCCGACGACCATACTGGCAATGGACCACTATGTCCCTAAACCGGAACAATAGAGCCCAAACGCTCTTTTGTCGGATCTAAACGATCCCGTTAAGTTGATCTTAGTCTCAAACTGGACTAACGTATCCTTAACAAACGTTTGAGTCGATCTTAGCCTCAAATATGGCTAACGTATCCTCAAACCAAAACCCCAAACCCTAAATCTAAGAAAATACGGATTTGGACTAATCCACGTCCTACGGATGACGACATAAATTAGTCTCCGTATACAATCCATGGGCAACCACAAACAAAACAAACACCCACGACACGAAGTGGAATTCTGGAGAAGGAGAAAGTTGTTACCGCGACGCGGTAGCATAATTAGCTGCAGGGGCTTGCGCCTGCAGGGAAGAGCGTCCCCACAATCAAAAACCCCTCAAGCGAGGGGGAATCTGACGAAGTCTGCTAAATCGGCCGCACCCGTCTAAACCTCCAATACACGGTGCCATAAATCAACTTGGCATCTTCGGAGAGGTGGATGGATAAAACCAAATAGCATCTGCCCCGAATCTCAGGCAAGACGTTAGTCTTGGCCGTCTTTCGGAGGGGAACAACATGATTCTACGGTTATATCCGTTTACTGATATCATGGTTTCGGCCAGTCAATCTATAATACAATTTACATGACAAACAATACAATCAAAACACTACGGGGTTTAAGGGGTAGATTGGTACGGAAGGTGTTAATAGTGGCACGAGGCGGTAAGATTAAGACACCTAACCTATATTCCGTTGTTGTTGTACCGTGGCTTAACGGTTCCTTGTACATTCCGTTTGCCCTGGTCTCTAGCATATAGAGACCCCTCTCGTGTACACTGGCATCCTTCTGTACCAAGCTACAAACAACATCGGTAACACAACATTACAATAAGATAATACAACTTTAAAAGATACCTTCTTATTCTGTCTATTATACTTTCCTCTTATCTTTGGGACTTACCGAGCGACCTGTTCGCTGACGACATTCTATTTCTTTCTTCTTTGAATGTCGTTAGGTGGTTTGGACCCGACAGAGATCGAGCCATCTGCAGAAGACTTGGACCAGTTTGCTGAAGAACCAGAGTTCTAGTTTCATTGTACATATTCCATTCAGTACTTTTCATTTCATGTTATGCCATTGTTTAGGCATCGTTTTATTTCAATTGTATTTCCTTTTCATGCATTGTACAAAAGAATGTTAATAAATAAAAGTTGTTGTTTTTATTATATCTTGTCTCTTGTGTATTTACTTTTATATTGCTTAGATACGCTTAGCGTATGTACTTCTGAGTATATACGTAGCGGACCAGTCCCGTCCCCTTCGCCGTATACCGGGAAGCGGGGCGTGACATACATAAAACCCCCTCAAGTTCTATAAATTACCCTAAGGACCCTAGTAAACATAGGTTTAAGCGGGACCAGTCTCTTGAGCCTCAGGGAGCCGGAGATATGGGTGCTTGCCTATTTAAGGTAGACAACTTAACAAATGGTGTTATCAACACGGTAATTGTTTTTGAAAAAGACATAAATCCTACCGCCCATGTACAACAGTTACCGATAACATCAAAACCTAATTCAGGACTTCAATTTCTTTTCTAATTGTCTGACTCAGACTGCGTCTCATTATAAATAATCTGAATCGAATATGATTCAAGTACAATCTACAATACTACAATTTAATATGAATCCATGAATCCATATATCCAATATATTCAAATCTGTATTGACCGAACCGAACCATGGATATATTTCCATCTACATGATTCTCCAGCTACATCCATTTTACTGATATCATGGTTTCGGCAAGTCATTCACCTATACAAAACAATACAATTTACAATACAATACAACTATACAATTAAGACATCGCGGGGTTTCTAAAGGGTAGATTGGTACGGAAGGTGTTAGAAGTGGCACGAGACTGCAAGACTTAAGACACCTAACCTGAATTCATGTGGCTGTTGTACCGTGGCATAAACGGTTCTTTGTACTCTTTTTGTTCTTAGTCTCTGGCATATAAAGACTCATCTCGTATACACTGCTATCCTTCTGTACCAAGCTACAAACAACAACGTTAACCATATAATACAACTTTAAAAACTACTTTCTCTCTCTGTCTATTCTATTTCTCCCTTGTCTTTGGGACTTACCGAGCGATTGATCGCTGACGACATTCCTTCTCTTTCTTCTTTGGAATGTTGTCAGGTGATCTGGACACTCAAGAGATCGAGCCCACCAGCGAGGACTTAGATCAGCTAGCCTATGACCCAGAGCTTTAGATTCATTGTACACATTTCATTTCAGTACTTTTCATTTATGTTATGCCACTGTTTAGGCATCTCTTTATCCCATGTATTTACTTTTCCATGTATTGTAAAAAGAATGTTAATAAATAAATTTGTTGTTCATTACATTTGTCTCTTGCGTACATTTTACTTATATTGCTTAGATACGCTTAGCGTGTTTACTTCAGAATAAATACGTAGCGGCCAGTCATGTCCTCTACGCCGTACACCGGGAAGCGGGGCGTGACACATGTCGTTGCTGCCAACTTTCTCTTGCCGCCATTGCCTCGTGCCGTAGACACGGTGCCCCTTGGACAGCCGACGTCAAGCAAGTGAACTCCACTAGGTTTACATGCTATGTTAATAAATATATGTAACACCCTAAAACCATCGTATGACAATTTGATAGAATAAAGTTATGATAATTGATTTTATGGTTATTTAAAATCATTTGATTACTGGATGGAGTTGTGTGCCACGAGATTTTATCGTATTATGGAGTTTATTAATAAATTGTATTAGTTTGGATTATCATGGGATTTATGGATTATTGTTATTATTGATTATGATAATTTATTGTATAGAAAATAATTAATTGAGAAAAGATTTATGGCTAAGAGATTGGAAAGATATGTGTTATAAAATTATATTTTTATATTATCTTTAATCTTTAGTCCTAATGGATATATGGTTAATAGAATATCCGACCCATATTATAATTAGTCTATTTAAGTATTCACAACTCTAATATTTCACACAATTCACAAAATAAAACCCTAGCCTTCATATTTTCTCTACAATCTAAACCCTAGCCCCAGTTCTGGCCGGCCCATCTCCATCACCATCGTCATCACCGTGATCGTTTCATCACCGTCATCGTCTTCCTCTTTGTGACATCATACTCTCGGTGGTGGCTGAATTGAGATCGTCATAATTATCGTCTCATACGTTGTGTGTTTTCATTTTCAACGCAAGTATCCAATAATTTCTTTAACATGCAAGCAAATTAATTTGCTGTACAATTATGATATAAATTAATGTAAATTAGTTTAATCGAAATTGAATATACACCGAGATCAGAATCGCGATGTGGTATTAAACACAATCTAGGTTTTATATGCATGTTAAATCCTAGAATTTACTATCTTATTTATCAACTAATTTACTATATTGCAATCGAGTAATTTACATGATTAATACTTGTTAAAATTAGTGTATTGAACAATTAAACCGAAGCCCTAAATTTCAGGATCTGATCGTTCAGGAAATATCCTGTGCAGACGTCTCCTACAGGGAACTAGACATCTGTATGATAACTTTACAGTAATTAAAATTGAACTACAGACGCATGTCTACAGTGATAAATTGTCTCTATATTTATGTTCCAGAACTTGAATTGAACTAGAGACGTTACCCCCAGACGTGTTCTGCAGGGACCACGTCTCCTATAAACGTTAGGAATAGAACTTGGGGTAGACCAGACGTCTCCTTAGACGTCTGCTATAGTGACAAGACGTCTCCTACAGACGTCTTATGAACAAAATTGCTGAAACTAATATTTAAAACTGATATGAAACTGACATGTTAACTTGGTTCATGAGTACACGATCAACATCGACTGGACATGCTCCAGGACCTGATCATGATATTGTACATGAATTGATTGCTTATGTTATTCGTTAATTGCTAGATTACTATATTTCTACACATGTCATTGATTGTTTATATGAAACCATGATTGATGGACTCTTGACTATTGCTATCATAACACTATACCTAAATTGTGATGCTTACCGAAATGCCAACAAATCCCGATATTGATTGATTGACTTGTTGTCTGGACAGATATGATATGTACATGTACATACTTATTATTGTATTCGCATTAGGTAGCATACTAGTGATACTTGACATGAATTGAAATCTGGGGAAAAGGAGAAATTAATAATAGAAACCGAATTGTAACTCAGTGGGATTGATTGTTAGAGACTGATCAGTCGGTATGAACTACGGGCTCCGGAATGATGGTGCTGACATCATTTTTCCAGATATTGACATTGTTTTACTACCTAACAGCACGTCTCAGATACAACCCCAAGAGTCATGACACCGTGGTCCCGAACACGTATGAGATACTATTAAGTTACATTGAGAATTACATTAATTGTTTTCAAATACTGTAAGACAGATAACTTAGCGACATGAACCCATAGGACTTGTTGGGGTTCCCAGCGCTCTGGCCATCTACCGTGGCCGATTGCGGAACAAAATTTTTTGGCGTTTAGAAAACTTAGCGCTAGAAACAACTACCTAGAATCGAATCTAAATATGAAACTAGTAATCTAAAGGAGTCTAACTACTGTGATCGAGGTGTTATACCGAATGATCCGTGTCCTTTGGTTTTCCACCATCTCCCTTAGCTCCTTGAGGTCCTTTAGATCGAGCTTGGCCGCCGGTCTTCCTCCGTCGAAAATGATCCACCCGAGAGATGTAGTTTATGGCTCCAGCTCCACATAAAAGATCAAGTGAAGCAACTAGGGATTCTAGATGGCTAGTCTAGAATACCTAGGATGTAGTGGAGTGTTCTAAGTGTATCTCTTCCTCACATCCTTTTCATTAATCTCATTAATGAAGTCCCATCATTTATACTTCCTAAGTATCACAGAAGAAACGAAAGCAGCAATATATAATATATATCATATATATAATATAAGCATTCGTCTAAGAACATATCACAGTGATCACATCACAGAGCAGCAGAAGATAACATATGAAATATTGGATATACTAGGATTTCCGTGTTTTTTATCAAGCCAGTAGAAAATACGGATTCCACGGTCGCGATGAATAGCCAAACCCACATCCCTAAACCCCTACGAGAGCGGCAAGTAACCCTCCCAATTCTAGGGTTAGGAGACCCGGTCTCGACTCCTCGAGATGGCCTCCCACTAGACCCTAGAACCCGGTTACTTGTGCTCTCCTCCTTAGGTCTATCCTTATGCGGAAAAGTAAATAATATACATCAATGGTGACATCATCCTCAACCCGGAAGTGCCCCAATAAAAGAATATTACATACATTGAATTTTACATGAATGAAAATGAAAAACTCTCATCTCATATAAAACCCCCGACTATTCAAAAACGACGATCCAATATAACATATCACAACAACACATAACATCACATGTCATTAACGTAAGTAAATATACGTATTCCAATTGTCATTGACGTATAGCAACGAAATGAGCGATACCCCACATATTACACTTACGGTCGCAGAAAAGAAAGTGAAAAACTATAACAATTGGAATCGTCACTACCCTTAGACATCATAAACCCGGAACATCACATATTCTGGATTTCATGCCTAACAATGCAAATCTTACATTTAGGTCTCATCTATGAAAACACTTTTCAAAAGAAATCGGGTAATTCAACAAGATTCCCGATTTCACCCGAGACCGAAATGTTAAACTTGCACGCAATTAAATAGTTTCCAATTATTGTATCACAATCTCAGATAACTAGACAACGTTAAACTTTCCGATCAAATAAACAAACACCCAAAATTTCCCAAAGAGCTCAACACTTGAGCGGAGTATAAAAGGTACCCAGAACATGCAACAGCACCTATGAACCAGCCGTAGAAGGGTCAACCAATTCCTCACTTGTGGCATCGCTGAACTACCACAAACTCTAGGGTTTGATGGCGGTTCTGACGGTCACAGAATCGAGTTAGGGTTTCGTTCTTCTAGAGGGTCCACAGAATCACCTGCATGATTTTCTGAATTTTTTAAACTTGGAAAAATCCAACACATGGAAAATTTCCAACAAGAGAAAATATGGGTTATTGATATCCGTTCGAACTTTTTATCACCGTCTAAAATACCCGAAACAAACATTAGAATTACGAATACGAAACAGTCCGAGTTGCCTATGCAGAAAATTAACATCACATGCAATTTTAGCAAAAACTAGCAACACCTGAAATACTAAAACCCAGATACTGGAACACCCTGAAAATTTGAAGCCCAAAATCCAAAAATGACCCGATGAGCTCGGTTTTAGAAAGGTTGTGGCCGACCAGAATTAGTCCAAATAGCCTCAAATTTTCGTGGTGTTCATGCTATATCACATATAACATTCTACAGTTGCTAAAAAAAATTTTAGAGCCTGTCACGCCCCGCTTCCTAAAATACGGAATACGAGAGGTTGACAAGGCCAACCATGCTCCTACGGTCAAGGAAACATCCTGCCGTAGTCACACTTCGGCTTCTAGCTTTACATGGTAATCAGTAAATAAGGCGCAGGCAATGAGAAATGCAGTAACTGAAACGAAACAATATAAAGAACTGACCTGATGGAAACAAAAGAGTATAACTCTGGGTAACAAATCAAGATGTCCGTGATGTACGTCTAGTCCTGGTCCAGGCTAAATCCTCTCCTCACACTGAGCATGCATACTCAGGTCGTCAGAGCGACACAATAGCAATATAATATATAAATCCAAGTGACAACTCTAACAATGATAATAATTATATATAACAGTAAATCAATGACGGTATAGATATGAACATGCAGTAATCAATGCAGTGGAACAGTAAAAGCAGTAAAATGATATGCCAAGTATGTCAACACAGTAAGTATGTATATCGATGCTATCATCCCTATCAGTCTCTAAGTCTCACTGTACAGGTCACTAAGCCTATCGTCAGTCCAAGTGTGAGAGTCAACCACTCGTGAGTGTCCTCCACCCAAGAGTAGAACCCAAGGGCAAGGGACCACGGGCCCAACATGTAACTCACGGTAATAATCATGTACCCTGTAAATCTCCATATATCTCCATATATATATAAGCCGGCATGGGACTCCCGAGATTCTGTTGAACTCACACTCAAACTACCACACACCCCGTGGTCTACATCAAACGCTAACAATAACCTCAAATATTAATCGGTCTGTGACAAGTCTGCGCGAGAACTGGAGGCAGGACCTCCATCAAGCACGTCCCGACTAATATCTAAGATAAATGGCAGTGTCTGGTGCCTTATCTGTGACACCCATGCAAGAGTTTCCATAAGTGTCCCATACCACTTATAGTCACACGTACACGCGTCCCACAGACGTCGACAATGCAATAGAATAATAAGGTTCACTGATTGTGTACAAGTACGTGTCACTTTCACTTATTCACTTAAACACGAACACTAACATACTTGCCACAATCATCACTAATACCTAACACAGGGTAATGCACATTATTACTAGGTTATCGATGCAGTGGCATATGTATGATATGATGTGTAAACATTATGTAAAGCATGATTAGGATGTCATGAATCAGTAATCTACCACTTGCACAATTTATCATAAATCATACTGGTACAGTTTAGCGAAATAATGAAAGGGGATTAAATAGTATGTTTGATTATCTATCCAGCGAATTTGGTTTCACGACAAACGGGTTTCAGGATCAATAGTTATGGCCACTTCATTTTAAGTGTTCGCGGCTGGAATTCCGGTTTCAGAATCGGAAGTCCGTTTTGGAACGCATTTTAATCCCAGTTAGGATCAGAATTTAGTGATACTACAGTTGAATGAAATCTAGGGTTTTAAGTAAGGTTTTCAACGCAACAGACGGATTTTCAATCGCGTCTGTACGTCAGGAGATATACACTGTTCAATACTAGTATGTCAATTCTGATTCTGTTGGGACTTTTATACGTCCCGATCTTTTAAATTACAGATAAAATAGCAAACGATGACTAAACAGAATGAATTCACTTGTGTTATCTAGATAAAAGATTCATCTTTAATAAACTACGGAGTTCCGCAACCTACAAGTTAAGGAAACAGGGTGGTGCTCATTACGGGACAGCACACAGTAAACAGAGTCGCTCTGGACTGCAGTCCAGAGTCGCACTCCGATCCAAATATTGTCACAGCTTAAGTACAGAAACAATTAGAAACTTGCATAGGGTTATATTCCGTCGAGTCGGCTTCGATTTAAGCCCTCGAACACATCATTCCAGTATATATATAATTTATGGTGATTTTAACGGTTTTCAGGTACAAGAAATTTCCAGTTTTACAGGTATACTTGGGGGTAGTCGTTTTAGTCGTTAATAGTCGTATTTTCCAGCGAAATTTGTACAAGCTATTTATCACTACACGGGACAATATAAACAATTCAGTTCCGTCGAATTAGGTGAGTATTTTTATTGGGATCATGTATCGAACAGGTACGTCATACAATTGATCGGGAAAAGTAACTACGGAATTTATACGAATTTAGTTTGTAACAAACGTAACTTAGCATGTAGCAAGTAGAGAACTTGCCTGGGAGCGTTTCGGGAATGCACGGCGACAGTAACGTCACGAACGCGCGACGAACGGCGACGGCAGCGTCTCGGAATGAGCTCGGGTTTTGGATTTGGAGATGCTCGGGCGGTGAAGAGTTTGGGAAGAAGGAGATGGGTTCTCGGATGGTGGTTGGAGGAAGGAGACGGGGACCGGTACAACGGCGATTGGGATGGATGCAAGTGCTCGGCGAATTGACCGAGCTCGATGGTGCCGTGGATTTGGGTTAAAATCAATGGCGGAGCTGTTGGCGACGACAGTGGTGGTGCTCTAGCCGTGGCAGGGAAACTCGTCGGCGATGCAAAGGGCGGTGTTGATGGTAACAGCAAGGTGGTGCTGCGACGATGGGTGAGGTCGGGGTTCTGGGTTGAGGGGCGCCGGCAGTGGAGGTCTCGGCCTTGGTGATTGGGTTTTTGGTGGGGAGGAAGGAGATGGGTTTGGTGATGAGAGAGGAAGATGATGGTGATGTTGGGTTCAGCCAGGAGGTGGTAGCGACAAGAGTAGCGAGGTCGGGTCGAGGTGCGGGCTGCGGTGAGGTAGGGAGTTGATCAGAGTTGAGGGTACGGGCTTGGTGTTGGGCTGCGGTTGGTGGGTTCGGTGATGGGATGAAGTCGGAGATGGTGACGGGGTTAGAAGTAGTAGATGAAGGAGAATAAGTTGAAGGCGGCCGCTGGAGGTGGGTCTCGGGGTGAGGGGAAAATTGCTGGCGGTGGGGTGTGACACGCTGGTGTGGGCGCGGGTTCGAGGGAGAGTGAGAGAGAGCACGAGAGAGAGAGAAATTAGAGAGAGTGGGGAGAGGGTGTGAGGGAGATCGGGCGACGAGATTAGGGAGGGGAGTGCGAGGGGGTAACGTCTCAGGCGTGAGCGTGGGCGACGGAGGTGGAACGGGCGCGCGGGAAGGGCGGAAAAGGAGAGAGCCGTTGGAGGAAGAAGGGTATGTGGGCCGGGTCGGGTTGAAGCGTGGGAGTGGAGGAAGCGAGCCGGAATTCGTTTAAATAATATAAATTCTTTTCCAATTCTAGTGGGCTGAGGAAAATTCTGGGCCGGCCGGCGTTAAAATAGAAAATGAATTCCTTTTATAAAACCCGAGGGGATGGGCTCAGGGAGTTGGGCCATAGAGAAAATAAAGGGAATTTGAGGAGAAAAGAGAGAATGGGCCGGGGTTTTATTAAAAATAAAAGGGAAAATAGTGTTGGGGTGAGGGATTTGATTGGCTATGGAATTATGGAAATGGAAAAGTAAAGATTTAGGGTTTGGGGTTTTAGGGTTTAATGGAGTTTCTTTAAAATAATTAAATACTTAAAAAAATAACAAAATTTATAGTTTAAAGGGAAATACGGATTTAGGCGTATATAAAAGAACCGGGTATTACAGAGCCCATTAAAAATTCGACAGAAACTAGGTATTAGGGTTTCAAGTTTCAGAGTTGTTTCGGTTTCGTAATTTAACAAATATCGTGTAATTCTCTAGCTAGTCTCTGAACCACTGCTGGGTTCCCTAGCACGGCAGCAAGGTTTCGGGAGGTATCTTTCATGCCAAATTAAAATTTTGTCGTATTAAAGAACCTTAAGGTAAGGATGTTTAACTAGAGAATCATACGAAAACAACAATGTGAACACTTTATATCTAAGTGAATGCGGAATACAACCTTTGTAGACCGGTCCTTCACTTCTAAAACTCCGTGTAGTAGTCCCTTCACTGCAAGTTGTGAACTCCCGAACTCTAGGAATGGTTCACTTGAAAAATAAACAAGCTTGCTCAATATCATCGAGGCTGAAGATGATCTACGTCGAGAAGACTCAAGCTCATGCTACCTCTTCACTAATTGTGAGATTAGTGAAGCAAATACCCTAGACTAAATGACTAATAGTAGAGGATGATGAAGTAGGAATTTTTCTCACTTTAGATTTTATTTTCTCACAATATATCATCACTTCATCAAAAGTTAGAAAGCAAACTCATGAGGAAAAAGAAGATGAAGTGAAGTGATGAATGAATAATTCATTTGAGGTTAGAAATGCAACCATGGTGAGTATATCACATACACTAACCATTGTAGAGAATAAGCCATGGTGTGTGGTTAATGGTTGGGTTAATAAATATCTTTAAGAAAAACAAAAAAAGTGGACTTAGTCAATATTCTACTAGCTTCCATCCAAGTTCAACCATGATAAAATCCACTAATTTTGAATTACTTAATAAATAAATACAAAACCCTAACATTAACCTAGCATGGTGTGAGTCTCATACATATATGTTGCATGTGTAACCTAGCATGTCACAATGATATATATCACATATATATTATTTGTGAACAAAAGAAAATAATACAATTAACATATATCACATATATATCAATGTATCATAAATGTGAGAAAAAGAAATACTTAAGTGAGCTAATATTAGTTAATGTAATGTAATATATCAAATATATAATTATGCATTAAACTATTAAATCAACGCTTGATTTAATAATACGGCTATATCTAATATAACCGACTAATATCAAATGTATCATTTTATCGAATCAACACTTGATCCAATAACCCGGCTATATCACATATAACCAATCGATACACAAATCGTGAGAATAGAATGCGGTATCACATACGCGCATTAATCTCGGTCCCACACATATCACATATGTGCTCCTACTCCGTTTCGCATGAACCAGGAAACCTTTGTGTAGGACTCTGAAGACTCGTCAATACGCCGGCAGTAGGCGATGAACAGATCAAACACCCACAAGCCTTCAGCGGTCTACTAAACGTAACGGTCATCCGGGTATTGAGCGATCAGAAGATCGACAAGTAAGCTTGCTCACACTCCTGTGAATCCAATCAGTAATACTACCGTACAGTCCGGTCTCTTCGTCTGATATGTCGCATATCTTGCCTGGGGGTCATAAACGTCAAACACCAATAGCTCGATAAGTTGTGCCGATATGAAGCTCATAACGGGTCGAGAAACTACTGATAACACTTACCAGTAAATATCATAACATCCCTGGCCAGGGACTTCCTGTTATAGTCAATCGAGTACAGCGCAACATCAACCCTCAATACCGAGAGAGACGAAATCCCCTCCTATCGCTCATTGCCTCCATGTGACTCGAGACTGTACCAAAAAACCACCGTTTTGCATGTTCTCTTGAACGTGGTAAGGTGGAAATCAAAGCACGGTGGGAATCACACAAGACTCTATAAAAATCTTGGGTCAACAGACTAACCTGTACCAGTGTCACCAGAGAACTGTTATCTGACGTGAGGTATAATACCATCTAAGGGTTCTCGGCGAGTCCTGTCCAGTGTATCCAGTCTCCACTGAGCACCCGTATACTATCCTTGATGTCAAACACCAATGTATATGGGATCATCCATCGCCCATCATATGGGTCAAGATACGTACACGCTAGTCTACTCTGGAATATCGATGCCCCGTCTCGATACTCCCATGACTAGGAACAATTAAAGGATGTACTTGCCGACTACCTTTGCCCCACTAGTATGATCTGCATCAAAGTCCTGGTAGTCAAGTACACATCATAAGGGCTTTACCAACATGTCACGGAGAGACAATATAAGTGTACATGTTAAGATAAAGAGCAACCAGATGTATACTATCATGTCGAGTAAGAAAGTCCTCCCTATATATGTCCCAGTATCCACTATAATATACATCATATGTACAATAATGGCCTCTAGGGCATACATACAACTAACAAAATGAACGGACATGTGAACAATAACGTCGAAAAAGGAAGATGGAAAGATAGTTTCGAGCTTGTAGAGGATTAAAAATATCTTTTTCGAGCTCTGCTATCTCATTGACGTCCACGTTTTTGGAACACAATTGGCAAAAATACGTGCAAAAGTCATTAAGAACGAGACCAAATTCGGATTTTACTGATGTTCTAAGGTATAAAGGAAGAAGATGTTGCATCAATATGTGGTAGCCGTGGCTCTTGAGTCCTATGATTTTTCCATTTTCTACTTGTAACTGTTTGAAAATGTTTGATGAGAAACTATCGGGAACTTTCAATTCTTTCAACACCCACAGGAACCATTGCTTCTCCTCTTTGTCCAGGTTGTAGATTGCTGGTGGGATCTCATAATAACCTGGTTTATCAGCCATAGACCGAGAATGCAATTCTTCTTTAATAGACAAACCATCCAAATCCGTCAAATCACGGCAGACATTGAAATAGTCCTTCATTCTTCCATCCTTATACAATAGAAAATTGATGACGTGTTCAGAGACACCCTTCTCGATATGCATAATATCTAAATTGTGGTACAGTGGTAGATCGGATCAGTACGGAAGTTGAAATAAACTACTAAGCTTTTTCCAACCCGCTGGGCATGGCATTGCATCTCTGTTTTGTTTCTTTCCAAATGCGGTATTCTGATAACCACTCCATTGTTGTGATATGTCGTTACCGGACAATGGTTTAGGAGGCCTTTCGGTCTCCATCTTATCATTGAACAATTCTTTATTCTTTTTGAATTTATGAGTTATAGGCAAGAAATGTCGGTGACTCATAAACGACTCTTTCCCGCTAAACTTCAATCGTACAACGCTCTTATGAATATGATAACTGGGACACGCAAGCTTACCTTGAGTTTTCTACCCTGACAACATGCCGTAAGCAGGAAAATCATTAATGGTCCACAATAAAATAGCCCGCGTCTGAAAAAATTGTTTACCATCTATGTCATAAGTTCTCACGTCAGGTTTCCACAACAACTTTAACTCATCGATCAAAGATTGAAGGTACACGTCGATATTTTTCTCAGGAGACGAGGAACCTTCGATTAAAAGCGCCAACATAAAATAAGACTGCATCATAGCCCTCCATGGCTGCAGGTTGTATATAGTCACCACAACGAGACAAGTACTGTAAGCACACCGGTCGTGAACCATCCTAAATGGACTAAAACCATCGTTCGCAATTTCCAGCCTCACGTTATGAGGATCTGCGCTAAAGGAAGGATGTTTTTCATCTAAAACTTTCCACGATATCGAATCTCCAGGATGACTCATTTTTCCCTCTTCACGAGGCGCTTTATGGTGCTACTGCATTTCGGACGTCGTCTCCTCATACATAAATAACCGTTGTAGTCTCGGTATTAATGAAAAATGACGAAGAATCTTCATGGGCACATCATTCGACCAAGGGTCTTTTTTAGGCTTGAATCGGCTGGTCCCGCACATGGGGCAGTTTCTGAGTGTGGCGTGTTTATTCCGGAATAAAACACAATCATTCTCACATGCATGTATCTTATGATATTTTAGGCCGATATTTATGATTCTCTTTTGCGCCTTGTACCAGCTCGGTGGCACTTTATTACCGTCGGGAAAATCTTCCTTCGGCAATTCTAGAAGATCGGTGAAAGACTGGTTAATCCATCTATTCTTTCACTTGATCTGAAAGAGACGTATGAAAAAGGACAGTTCTGAAAACCTTTTGCAATTTGGGTATACCGGGATTCTAGAGTCAGCCTTGTACTTCTCCAATAACGAGAGTCCGGTGTTTTCTGTATCATAAGGAAGTCCAACGGTATTTATAAGCTCATCCATGTTATCTATCGGCGCAAATACAGTATCATCTTCTTCGACGGTTTCATTTTCTTCAAACCGCCATTCCTCTTCCTCATCTTCTTCTATTATCCTTTGCCACTATGCGATATCCGTTTTGATGAATTCGTTTTCTTTCTCTTGTACCCATGCCTCGTCTTCCGTTACAACGACTTTTTCTCCGTGAAATTCCTACGCAGTGTAATCTCTAACGAAACAGTATCTCACGATGTATAACTCAACTTGCGACTTCTTGAGCAATCGCTTATTCATAAACTTAGAGCATGGACAATAGATTTCGTGCTCTTTCGGTAGCCCAAGACTTGCGTAGGCAAAATCAGTGAAAAGCTAACACCGTCAACGAAAAAGTCATCGACTCTCGAGGGAGTATCGATGTACATCCAACTCTTGTCGTGGAGGTACAGGAATGCCATATTGTAACAGTCTGTACGAAGCAAGGTTCCTAAAGATAAGAGTTATGAAATTAAATTTTTTTGATAGATACACGATAGACGAGATACTAAGAAGCGTTAGTGCTAGGTTTAATTGACGATTTGGTTAATTTAAGTTTCAATTGTTAATAGGTTGCGCTCTCCTCCAACTCCTATTGAGAACTTTCTCCTTTGAATCTCAAAGCTCGGGAATTGGATTCTTCTTCTAAGAAAGATGATGATGATATTAGATGTTCTTTATTGGATGTCGAGGGTAACTGTAAGGGGTAAGGCACATATCCCATTAAGAATGTATAGAGCATACACGCATTCACTTGTCCTTTCATCCGTTTCGAGAAAATTTCTGCAGCACCTCCCCGCTGTTCTCCGAATACACCGCAATAGAAAAGATGATCATTTCAATAATGTCAAACAGTATTGAAACGAACATCTAATCTCTAGTTGTACATGGAGAACCAGCGGAAAGGTACCGACGGAATACCTCGAAACGAATGAAAACACAAGTGAATGTAAGTTTCTGCTTTATACATTCCTAACTTGTCCAGTGTGTACACCGAATAAATCTATCGGTTATCATACGATTAAATCTTCTCGTCATATAGACTACACGACGGTTGTTAAAACCGAACGATGTTGTCCGATATTTAAGAACCTTCATATAGTTTTATGTCACGACGAATATCGAATGTATGTTAACCGATAGACGGGAACTAAGTCACCTTTTCATTTTCACATATGATTATCGATGAGAATATGAAAATTTCATATTATCATCGAGTATCATACACTAAGTTTAAGATTTAATTTTAATGGGTTTTACATGTACGATTCAATTTAAAGGTTTTGAAGTTTTTAGTTGGTTTAAACGGGAATTAAGTCTTTAATTTTACTAAATTATATTAAAATACCCTTAACTTTTGTTGGTTTTTCAATAAACTACCTAAAATTAACTAAATTACTATAAATTTCACTAAATTACCCTAACTATTGTTGTTTTTCACTAAACTACCATAAAATTAAACTACACCATTCATATTCTTAAATTAACTAAATTTATCTAAAATACACTCAACTATTGTTGTTATTCACTAAAATACCTACAACTATTGTTGTTTTTCACTAAAATACCCCATTTACCCGAACCCGAATCCTAACACTTAACCCAATCCCCCACCCTAGCTAACCATAACCCTAACCCCAACCCCAACCCTAATTCAATCCCTAACCCTAACCCTAACACCAACACCTAACTAACCCCTAACCCTAACCAGCCGAAGGCCCTAACTTGACCCTAACCCTAACCAATTCAGCAACAATAAATAACATGAACAACAACAATGAATAATCTACAGATTTTAACTACATTAATTCAAAAAATCAACAAATTTATAATATCAAAATTAACCAAATTAAATCACAAATTAACACTGACGATCCATGGAGCAGCGACGGCCACGGAGCTCGAGTCGTTCGGCGGAGAGCGGCAGGGGCGGAGATAGGAGCTAGGGCAAATTAAAGATATAAAAAAAATTAGATAATGCAAAAAAAATCTAAATTTAACCGGAAAAAATTAAAATTAACAGTTTATACTTACCAATTGATGACACCAGCGACCTTCGACTATGACCTAGGGGAGGCGGGGAATTCTGCCGACGGTGACGACGACGACCTAAGGCTCAATCGATGAGGCCATGGGCTTCGATGTGACCAGGGAGGAGAAGGATTCGACGGGGCCGGGCCTTCGAAGGTCCAAGGGTGGCGAGACGACAAGGCAGAGGCGGCGAGGCAGAGCTCGATTGAGAGGGACGATAGATATGGGAAAACGAGGGTGGAAAAACATTTGGGGGGAAAGATAAGCTCGGGTGGGAGGAAGGGGGAATTTGGATTTTAATCAGTGGCTAGTGGGGCCCGCCACTTAGTGCAATTGATCACGGTTTAAACGGTGACCAATTCTTTTACGACCGTCGCTATAACGGTTTAAACCGTTAGCTCAACAATATTTATTGACGATATGCATTACACAGGGAGCAATACATAGAAACAAATTAAAGTGAACACACATGAACACAAACGCATAACTATTACTGCTTAAAGGTAACCTAAACTAGGGTCGCCATGGCCAAATTATTGACTTCGAGCATATATATAGAAACTGATCCAGCTAGGTAGCATCATCAGCATCACCATGAGAGAGTACATGCATTAACATTTTAAGCTTTTGCAACCAGCTCAGCCTGGGAATAAAATTCAAATTTAACAGAAAAAGGGTCAACGAATGAATTTTATGCGTTATGTCTAACAAGAAACCAGAAACCGTCGGGCATATTTTTCTTAAGACCTATTTTTTAAAAGCATATTTATTGAAATTTAAAGAAAAACCTGATTCATTGCTTTCATTATGGATAAATTAAAGAATTGATGGGTTAGCAACGATATTTTGGATGTTTAAGATAAATTTTTGGTGTATACTTGGATTTGAAAAGATATGCTCAAGTTTTCAAGGAAAAAAATAAACGTTCTTTCTTAGCCGTCCTTTGTAAACTAAATATATGTGCTAGCTCTTGGAGTTTTGGTCGAGTTCTTCAAATCGAAAACGCGATCTCTTCTATGTACCATTTATTTGGGTTGATCTATGTAGATTAATTTGAATATTCTATGTAGCCTATAGTTATTTACCTTTCTTGTGGTAAATTATTGTATTTTTTCCTGAAATTTTTATATCATTCATATTTTTATTTTTAGTGAAATGTTTTATTTGAACAGTGAGATCAAATAAACATGATATGCTAGCTAGTTCAAATTTGTACTTCACTTGTAAAATAATTACATAAATTGTTTTGGTACATATCTACTAAAAGCAGAGTAGACACATTTCTTGAATTAAATGCCGACAAATAAATCACATGCAGAGAAATTAAGCTAATGTTGTGCTAATTAAGGTCGTGTATATAAGTCTATGGTAATTACTGGAGCCATAAGATGATGAGTCATGATGTCTTTAGCTCTATACATGATCGGTTAGTTGCGCAGCTCATCCACGGTGTCTGGCCACTTTTTGGACGGATCCACCGTCGGAGGAATGTATTTGTATTCGGATCACGCTCAGGTTTAAGCACTTACTTTCGTGGAATAAGTCATCCAATTTGTCTCTAAACCTGTCATATAAGCCTTTTTACGGCTCCTTGAAGCGTCAAGGTTAGCGAGAAGTAGGTTTGAAACATCCGTGAATATCGTCGATTCGGATATCATCTGACACAACAGGATCATCCATCTAGCTCGTGATTTCATAGTAGTGAAGGTAAAATTTGCGAGTTCGTCTACTGCCTTGCCAAGCTGGGTCTTAGTCATGTCTATATCGGTGATGGATTCATCCGCAACTCGTCTCAAGTCACCGTAGTTCCACCCAAAGTCTAAGGATATTGTTGCGGCAAATACGATCACGAAGCAATAGACAAACGATAAAAGAAAGCAAACAAATAACCACAGACAATAGAAACAGAGCACAAACCAAAATACACAAAATTTTACTTGGAAAACACTTTTGGGAAAAACCACATGCAAACTAGAAGCAATTTACTAATCGACAAATATGGAGGATTACAATGGTGAATGAAACTCTAAGATCTCTCTCAAAACCCTAGCCTCCTCTCTCTCTAATTAACAAAAGGGTTCCACACAATTAGGATTACAAAATATAATTTATAGCACGAGGAAAATAGAGTAAAAATCGGATTTTCCAAAACAGCCTTGAATTCGGCCCGATTCGATTTGAGCCGGTTCAAGATTATCCTGAACCGTTTTTTACAAATATAGAACAATTGATAATTCTAAACGACTTGTGAGCCGACTCAAACTTAGCTTGAGTCATCTCGTACAAACAGAGAAAACTCTATAATTCCGGATATGTTGTGAGCTGACTCAAACTTACATTGAGCCGTCTCAATATTCAGGGATCAGAGAATACGAGATAAACTCAACAAATCTCCATAATGCCTCGCATTCGTCACAAAACTCCTCCATAATATCAGCAATAGCTCCACCTTCTCCACAAAACCCCTAAAAAGGCTCAATGAGTGCATCACACTTCAATTAAGTTCAAGTGATGCTCAAATTTAACAAATGAAAGAGACATAGTCAACATGTCGACCGGATTATCGATTGTGCCAACCTTTTTTATAATTATCTTTTTCTCTTCAACGACATCCTGAACAAACCAATACCGAACGTCGATGTGCTTCATTCTGTCATGATGCATCTGGTCCTTTGTCCAATGAATTGCACTTTGGCTATCACAATAGACTATTATGATATCCTTTTGGATACCAAGTTTCGAAAATAGTCTTTTCAACCAGATTTATTCCTTAACGGTCTCAACAACGGACATATATTTTGCCTCCGTCGTAACGCTACCGTAAATGGTAATGAAGTACACCAACCAATAGCACATCCTCCTAAAAAAAATACATAGCCGGTGATTGACCTTCGTCAGTCGAAACTACCTGCATAGTCAGAATTGCTGAAACCAATCAAATTGTCGTCGTTCCTTCCAAACTCCAACCCCACATCAGACGTACCTCATAGGTATCGTAAAATCCATTTCACTGTTTACCAATGGTCTTTACCAGGAGATACTATATAATGACTAACAACACTAACTGCATGTGAAATGTCGGATCAGATACATACTATGGCATACATAATGCTACCCACCGCACTTGAATAAGGAACATGGGACATATATTGAATTTCTTCCTCAGTTTGCAGTGATAAACGAGCCGAAGTTTTAAAATGAGCTACCAACGGGATACTTACAGATTTAGCGTCTGCCGTGTCAAAACATTCCATAACCTTCTCAACGTATCACTGTTGAGACAAGTAAAGTTTTCCTCCCTTGCGATCGCGCTTAATATCCCTACCGAGAATTTTCTTGGCTGCTCTCAAAATTTTGGTCTCGAACTTGCCTTTCAAATGTTCCTTAAGCTTCTGAATATCAATCGTATACCTTTCTGCTATCAACATATCTTCAACATAAAGCAGCAAGTATATGAAAGAACCATCGGCGAGTTTCTTGCAATAAACACAATTGCCGTCTCTGCTAGTTATAAACTTTTGCGACTTAGGATCTAAACACCACAACCTATAACCTTTGACCCCGGTACTATAACTAAGAAAATTACATTTCTTCGCTCAAGGATCTAACTTGCCTAGACGTTGGTTTGCTAGAGAAGTTTCTATACGGTTTGAAGCCTTCACCTAAACGTTGGTATAAGAAATTTGAATTCTTCATGAAATAAATTGAGTTTACAAGAAGTATGGACGGCAACTGTGTCTATTCGAAGAAGCTCGCCGATGGTTCTTTCATATACTTGCTGCTTTATGTTGAAGATATGTTGATAGCAGTAAGGTATACGATTGATACTCAGATGCTTAAGGAATATTTGAAAGGCAAGTTCGAGACCAAAGATTTGGGAGCAGCCAAGAAAATTCTCGGTAATGTAGTACACCAACCAATAGCACATCCTTCTAAAAAGAATACATAGCCGGTGATTGACCTTCGTCAGTCGATATTACCTGCATAGTCAGAATTGCTGAAACCAATCAAACTGTCGTCGTTCCTTCCAAACTCCAACCCCACATCAGACGTACATCATAAGTGCCGTAAAATCCATTTCACTGTTTACCAATGGTCTTTACCAGGAGATACTATATAATGACTAACAACACTAACTGCATGTGAAATGTCGGATCAGATACATACTATGGCATACATAATGCTACCCCACCGCACTTGAATAAGGAACATGGGACATATATTGAATTTCTTCCTCAGTTTACAGTGATAAACGAGCCGAAGGTTTAAAATGAGCTACCAACGGGATACTTACAGATTTAGCGTCTGCCGTGTCAAAACATTCCATAACCTTCTCAACGTATCACTGTTGAGACAAGTAAAGTTTTCTTCCCTTGCGATCGCGCTTAATATCCCTACCGAGAATTTTCTTTGCTGCTCTCAAATCTTTGGTCTCGAACTTGCCTTTCAAATGTTCCTTAAGCTTCTGAATATCAATCGTATACGTTTCTGCTATCAACATATCTTCAACATAAAGCAGCAAGTATATGAAAGAGCTATCGGCGGGTTTCTTGCAATAAACACAATTGCCGTCTCTGCTAGTTATAAACTTTTGCGACTTAGGATCTAAACACCACAACCTATAACCTTTGACCCCGGTACTATAACTAAGAAAATTACATTTCTTCGCTCAAGGATCTAACTTGCCTAGACGTTGGTTTGCTAGAGAAGTTTCTATACGGTTTGAAGCCGTCACCTAAACGTTGGTATAAGAAATTTGAATTCTTCATGAAATAAATTGAGTTTACAAGAAGTATGGACGGCAGCTGTGTCTATTCGAAGAAGCTCGCCGATGGTTCTTTCATATACTTGCTGCTTTATGTTGAAGATATATTGATAGCAGTAAGGTATACGATTGATATTCAGATGCTTAAGGAACATTTGAAAGGCAAGTTCGAGACCAAAGATTTGGGAGCAGCCAAGAAAATTCTCGGTAATGAAGTACACCAACCAATAGCACATCCTTCTAAAAAGAATACATAGCCGGTGATTGACCTTCGTCAGTCGAAATTACCTGCATAGTCAGAATTGCTGAAACCAATCAAACTGCCGTCGTTCCTTCCAAACTCCAACCCTACATCAGACGTACCTCATAGGTGTCGTAAAATCCATTTCACTGTGTACCAATGGTCTTTACCAGGAGATACTATATAATGACTAACAACACTAACTGCATGTGAAATGTCGGATCAGATACATACTATGGCATACATAATGCTACCCACCGCACTTGAATAAGGAACATGGGACATATATTGAATTTCTTCCTCAGTTTGCAGTGATAAACGAGCCGAAGGTTTAAAATGAGCTACCAACGGGATACTTACAGATTTAGCGTCTGCCGTGTCAAAACATTCCATAACCTTCTCAACGTATCACTGTTGAGACAAGTAAAGTTTTCCTCCCTTGCGATCGCGCTTAATATCCCTACCGAGAATTTTCTTGGCTGTTCTCAAAATTTTGGTCTCGAACTTGCCTTTCAAATGTTCCTTAAGCTTCTGAATATCAATCGTATACCTTTCTGCTATCAACATATCTTCAACATAAAGCAGCAAGTATCTGAAAGAGCCATCGGCGAGTTTCTTGCAATAAACACAATTGCCGTCTCTGCTAGTTATAAACTTTTGCGACTTAGGATCTAAACACCACAACCTATAACCTTTGACCCCGGTACTATAACTAAGAAAATTACATTTCTTCGCTCAAGGATCTAACTTGCCTAGACGTTGGTTTGCTAGAGAAGTTTCTATACGGTTTGAAGCCTTCACCTAAACGTTGGTATAAGAAATTTGAATTTTTCATGAAATAAATTGAGTTTACAAGAAGTATGGACGGCAGCTGTGTCTATTCGAAGAAACTCGCCGATGGTTCTTTCATATACTTGCTGCTTTATGTTGAAGATATGTTGATAGCAGTAAGGTATACGATTGATATTCAGATGCTTAAGGAACATTTGAAAGGCAAGTTCGAGACCAAAGATTTGGGAGCAGCCAAGAAAATTCTCGGTATGGAGATTAGGCGTGATCACAAGGGAGGAAAAATTTACTTGTCTCAACAACGATACGTTGAGAAAGTTTTTAAGCATTTCGGCATGTCAGACGCTAAATCTATAAATACTCCATTGGCGGCTCATTTCAAACTTTCAGCTTCTTCATCACCGCAAACAGAGGATGAGATTAAGTATATATCAAATGTTCCGTATTCGAGTGCAGTGGGTATCATTATGTATGTCATAGTTTGTACACGATCCGACATTTCACATGCAGTTAGTGTTGTTAGTCACTATATGACATCTCCTAGTAAAGGCCATTGGCAGGGTGTGAAATGGATTTTATGATACTTGTGAGGTACGTCTGATGTGGGGTTGGTGTTTAGAAGGAACAACGACAGTTTGATTGAATTCAGTGATTCCGATTATGCAAGTGATCTTGACAAGCGAAAGTCGATCACCGGTTATGTATTCTCTTTAGGAGAATGTGCTATTGGTTGGCATGCTTCGTTACAGCCTACGGTAGCGTTGTCTACGACGGAGGCGGAGTAAATGGCCGTTGTTGGGGCCGTTAAGCAAACTATCTGGTTGAAGAGACTATTTTTAGAACTTGGTATTTAAAAGAAAACCATAATAGTCTACTATGATAACCAAAGTGTGATTTATTTGATGAAGAACCAGATGCATCATGATAGGACAAACCATATTGATATACGGTATTGGTTTGTTCAGGAAGTCGTTAAAAAAGAAGATGTAGTTGTGAAGGTTGGCACAGCGGATAATCCGGCCGACATGTTGACGAAATCTCTTTCGGTTGTTAAGTTTGAGCATTACTTGAACTTAATTGGAGCGTGTTGCACTCATTGAGCCCTAAAAGGGTTTTGTGGTGAAGGTGGAGGTACTATTAATTTTATGGAGGAGTTTGTAGAAATGCGAGTTAAGGTGAACATTTGTTGTATATGCATCACATTCCAATCCTTATTTGATTTCCTAAATTGATCCGGAGTTTATCTCAGAGTTATAGAAGATTTGAGTTTATCTATAAGAAAGGGGACAGACGTCTGGAGCTACAATTTCATATGTCTGTCGACGCTCTGTATGTTTTACATACATTGGGCAGACATCTGAATAGAACTCATCAGATGTTTACGAGCGTTTTGTACTTTCTAACCCTCAAGACCAGACGTCTGAAGCTCCTTCAGACGTCTGGGAACGTTCTGTTGTTCTGAAGACTCGACTCTTAAGCAGATGTCTGCACTTCCTTCATCAGACGTCTTCCGTCGTCATGGACCGGATATTTGTTAGTTGAAAAATTAGTTATCTTGATCATATCTCTAGAATACTATATATATTATAGTATTTTGTAACCCTACAGATTGAAAAGCCTTTGAGATAGTTCTGTAATTTGCGGATCATGTTAAAGTGTACAAAATAAGAATATCGAAAAATAAAATAAGATTTCATAAGATGAGAAAATAGAATGTGGAATAAAAAGGAAATATACGAAGAAATGTAAATATAATGAAATGGAGGAGGGAAAAAGTTGCCAAAAAGAAAAATAAAATGGGTTACTTATATATAAAGATCTAGAGTAATTTGATCATTTCATTAAATTGGAGTCTTAAGGGTTTCACAACTTTGGAAAATTGAGGGGGCATTGGGAAGCTATTTGATACACCCTCGGATATTGGGAAGGTTTAGTGAATTTAGCCTAATTTTAATATCTCCTAAACATATTGAACAGTGAAGGAAATTTTTGATTTTTCAGAATTAATGCACTTAATGAGTAGGCTTGCTTGTCCCCATGCATTTAAAATTCTCCAAGTCATTACATACCAAGGCCACATTGGTTCCAAGTCTAATAATCAATTGATCAGAGTCACAAGAGCGTCACTCGTCTGTTGCTAAGATCACTCACAAGATAAAAGTATATGTACAGAGCTTCCTTATTCACCCCCCCCCCCCACCCCCGAACCCCGCACACATGAAAACTCAAAAAAGATCCCTTCTTTCTTTACAAGCCGACACAAAGTCAGTCAGCTGCAGGAACACAATTTTTCCCAATTTCCTCGGCTAGCTTCTGAAACTGTAACGACCAACAAGAGCGATGCTTTAGCAGTAGCTAGCCGTGCTCCCAAACACTCCAAAACCCGATACATGCACACGGTGAGATTCTCTTCGAGCCATTTGATCTCCCTCGCAACGAAACCTCTTCGTGCATTTACTAGAATCGGCTACTCCAGAATCGAAGCATTGGTATGAAAACCGAGGAGACGTCGCATCGAAACCCTGCGCCATATCAGACAACATGCTTTGCAGTTCTGCTAAGCTATACTCTTTCCCCTGGGATTGGATATCAAAGCTCAATTAGTTCTTCTGCCAACCACAAGATTGTATAAAGCATGCAAGTATACTAAAGGATTTTCATTTTTAATCTTTTCATTTCTTTTTCGCCACATAGACATCTTAAGAAATTATTGAAATCGTAACAAGATTAAGGGGCAGTTTAATTATTTATAATGCAACACCAAATAGAAATTATTGAAATTGTAATAAAATTAAGGGGCAGTTTAATTATTTATAATGTAACACAACCAAAGAACATGCATAAATTAGCTTACCTCTCGCTTCACATTAGACATGAGGTGCAGCATTTCTTGAAGAAAATCCGAGAACCCCTGCAAGTTTATTGAAAAGAACGGTCAGAAACAAAAACGTTTTTAGTTAAAGAAGAACTTCTGATATTTGAAACCATTAGATTCTAGAAATCTTTAGATTCTAGAGATAACAATAATTTGTCAAACAGATTTATTTTAATAAACCATCTTGGGCTCTGCCTATTTTAAGTTGATTGTATTACTGGTTATGCTCTTGGTATTGGTGTTTTCATCTAATTTGTCATCATTCTTCAAGATACTTTTAAGGATATAATCTATGCGGAAAGTGCTGACTTTGTTCCGTTGTAAAAAAGGTCTACACAAGCGGCACAAGGCCGTTTCTCTTTGCACTAAGCGGTTGAATTGAGTTGGTTTTGCACAGTGGGTGCTTAGATGGCCGAACACCCGCTTAATCATTGGATCTTTTTTTTGCAAATGGTCAAAATTGGTATGTTTTTGCCTCCACCTAAAAAAACATAGCAAACTCAATTAAATCCCCAAATATTATTTTCCCAACTACAGACCCTTACTCTCCACCCCAAGACATATTTAACTAAAAATGCTACCACTTCTAGGCTGCCGTTAAGTGTCCGCTTGGGCGCCAAGCACCAGATGTACCCTAACCGCTTAGAGCTTTACAACCTTGGTTTTGTAAAAATTTAACGTGTGTCCATGCTCATCACAACGTATTACTCACTAGTCATGGAATGTGGATCTCAATGGTGCGAACTATTTTGTGTCGACTTTGGCAGCTGCAATTGTAGGTTTATAAGACGAACACTTTCGGTTTTTATGGGTTCAAATCTTTTAAACAATCCATTCAGACCTAATTCCTTTTTGTTTGGCCTATCACTCAAATAAAAAGCATAATCTTTAACAATGCAATGTTGTTAAAGCCAGCCCTCCGATCAGTTAGAGGACAAGAAACAAACATTATAGTCATCAAATTGGTTGGAGACATGAGGTAGAGCATGTCGTTGATGATGTCATTTATCATAATAAAAAAGATCAAACCGTTGTCATCCATATAAATTTAAATGATTAGAAAACAAGGGTTGATATCTGCGTCAACTTTTAAAACCCATTGTTTGATCCCGACATGAGAATGGCTATAATAATAGTACTATTGAAACGGCATCCGAAGCTCATCAATGGTGCCAAATCGACTTAAGACGGATTTGGCATTTCTTAGTTAGTTCAATTTATTATTTTCGAGCACGTATAAGGGTCATTTTAGTACTTTTGCATTCATAGGCTTTGATAAGGTCAACAAATATGAAGGGTTCTTAGCTCTAATAGAATTTTCCTAAAAGTTCTAGGGTTTGTTTAGTCTCTAATAGAAATACATCTATTCTCCCATGTTCGTCAAAGATCTACCCATGCCTCTCGCTATATCCTTCTAACGGTTAGATCTAGCCACTAAAAGGTTTAAATGACCCCAAAAAAAACTAATGGCTATATAGTACAATGAATACATAAAGTTTCAGCTGGAGCATTTCAACAACTTCAATGAAATTGCAATGTCAAGACAATTTCAAAGATGCATCACCATCACCATAAAAAGCTTTGGATGGATAGACAAATTCAGAGAAAATTGCGGTTTTAGATGTTTGAGGGAAGTTCAGATGAGTCAAGAGATAGAAGACGACACATCTCAACACGGACACAAACACGGAAACATATACGAGACATGATGAATTTGTAAAAAGGAGGACATATGGACACGGCTATATTATTTATCTATATATTAAACAAAATATAATAAACTAAAAAAAGATCGAACTACTATTATTTTGAAAGTAAACAAAATATTACCCCTTTTAATTTAAGTCGACTTTTATAGACCCGACTTCATCATTTGCATCAATTTGAATCTTTACTATGTTAAGTTCTAGTCTGTCAGAAAAGATATTTGAAAAGGTTAATATTCTTGTATTTTTAAATGTATCAAATTGTCCAAACATATATTCAACCTTCCCATCCAGAAATGTCACACATGTCCAATATGAGTGGACATGGTGCAAGCATGTCGAACGGAGAGTCCGAATATATGTCTCGAACATGAACACGACGAGCAAATAGAAGTATTTATCCTTCCTAGGTCATAACCTAGTAGAAACATGAAGCCATGTTAACTTGAAAGTGTGTCCAATTTAATTAGGTCGTATTTAGAAATAAAATTATTTATGGGTTGTATTTCGAGTTGACCGTCGATATAGAAAAACCTCTTCTTCGGATGCTTTCCGAGATAACTTACATAATTAAGAAAAATATGGATACTATCAACTTAAGAAATATTTTAACTAAATATATTAAGTCTAAATTTCAGTAAACCTTCTTATATTTAGGTGGTGTATCACATAACCCCTTAAGTTTTAAAATCAATCTAGACACCTCCCTAGATTTTGAGGTTGTATTACATACTCCTCCACATTTCAAAATACTACAATAGATCACCCGAATTTTGTTGAATTTTACAAAATTAGCACTTTCATATCATAAAAAAAAAAGATTATTTCGACCTTATGTTAAGAAAAGAAAATAGGCTTATTTTAACCACCATGTGGTTTACTCGACTTGCTCAAATCCACCCTCACGTTTAAACCCATCATTAAAACCTCTTGAATTTTCATTCCGTTAAACACTACCCCCGTTGTTAATTACTGAATTAAACGACTATACTAAAAATTTTATCTAATAAAAATTTTAGAAACCATTCCTCAAAATTTACTACTGTGATAGCCTTAGAATTTCATGCAACAGCCCCGGATGAAATTTTGCCAAACTACTAAAATTTCAAGTTGAATTCTGATTTTGAACTTAAGTTTGATGAGTGCTTGTATAGTTTCGGTGTCTAATTTCATTTTTTATATTGATTCAAGTTCTAACATTTTTTTGTCAAAATAATTTTCAAATTTATTTTTGTGTTCCTAAACTTATTCATTAGAATATTTAATTAAAGGATTTGATTTTTTTCTTACTATAAGTTTGTTGCTGCTTCAGTGGATTGGTGCTCAACTTTATAAATTTTTTATTGTATACTTTTCTGGCTACTTGTGATCCAATTTTAGAATTTATGATCTATTTTATCAATCAACTTCATTTGTGTATTTTTAAATATATTTGTAACAAAAGAAATCATATTCTTCTTTTCAAGAAATTACATTGAAATTGAGATACAACACAAAAAGATAAATCGTTTCTTTTCACTTTCAATAACTAAACCACTAAACAAACCATTTAAGATCAAAGACATGCATTGCTCGGGCATTTAAGTTCAATTTCAATGACATACATTGCATTTTTTTGCTAAATATACCACTTATAATATAATCCTATAAAATTTGACGACGTGCATATAAATACCAAAAAGCAAACAATTTATCAAACGACATTGGGTTTATGTGTAATGAAATTAGAGTCCGGAGGGTTTAGGTAATAGGTTTAAATGTGAGGTTGGTTTTGAGCAAGTCTGGAAAACTACAATGTGGTTTCTATGATACAAGTAAAAGCAGAGACAATTTAGGCACAAAAATACAAAATGCTATCATATGACGGGTCACGTGACCATTTAATTAGATGACAACGTTAAAAATCTAACGGCAAAGGGTTTTTTGTGCAAGAGTGAAAGTTCAAAGGATTCGCAGGGATTTGGTGATGGGTTTAAACATGAGGATAGTTTTGGACAAGTCGGGAAAACCACAAGTTGGTTTATCTGAAATAAGCCAATAAAATAAGAATAAGCTAAAGTCGTTTGATTAATGCGATTTTTCTTTTCCTTCTCCAATCAATTAACTATCCTTCAAATCTCCCCCTCCTTTTCACTCGAACTTCAAATGAAATCAATATATAAATTTCAGGGTAGGAATTTCTATAACGGGTTGAAAAATTAAACAAAACATCAATAGCGTGAAAATAGAGATATAAATAAGAAATGAAAAACAATTTATGGATTAGGAAATTTTATGGAGAGGGTGGTGTAATAACAAAAACAGATATAAAATTTTGAACAATAAAATAAGATTTCTAAAGATAAGAGGACAAAGTATGAAATACAAGTCAAAGGAATTAATGATGATTGACGAAGAAGTGAAATAGAAGAAGAAATGTTTTCAAAAAGGAAAATATAATGGGTTTCTATTAACATATAAAGATCTACAGTTATATGGTTATTTCACTATGTTTATCTTGAGTTTTAGATGTTCATACGCTAGGAAAGTATTAAGGGTGCCAATTCGTAGAATTTTGAAATTTAGTGGGGTTTAATGAAAATTGAACATTAATTACCTCAACCTCCTCATCTTCGTCAAATGGATCATAAATCCCGGCGTCGTACATTGCTCTCTTATTCTCATCCGACAAAACTGCACCAAAACAAATTTCTTGCAATTTAGCCCCAAACAATAAAGGCCAATCAATCTCAAATCTCAAATAATAAACCAAAAATTACAAATATATACCTTGATAAGCTTCTTGAATCTGCTGGAACCGCCGCTTCGCCTCTTCCACCACCCTCGGCTCTCTGCGGCACCGATCCGGATGCCATTTCTGCTTACCCGAAAAAGCACGCAAACAATCATCAATTTGCAAATACGAACCAACCGAAATTAAAAGGGCAGGGGTTTCTTGCAAAAATGCGCTTAATTACCATGGCCAGCTTCCGATACGCGCCGCGGATGTCAGAGGGCGAAGCGTCGCGGCGAAGGCCGAGCACGCCGTAGTAATTCGCGCAATCCTTCGCCATTTTTAAGGGATTTTAGGAATA
Source organism: Agapanthus africanus (assembly GCA_030015575.1). NCBI lineage: Eukaryota > Viridiplantae > Streptophyta > Magnoliopsida > Asparagales > Amaryllidaceae > Agapanthus > Agapanthus africanus. Next base: position 256,343,705 of record JASDDO010000006.1, on the reverse strand, counting down.
AAACTTGAAAGCTTTTATTTGTAGGGTTTTTTGGGAATTTGGGAGAGATATTTATAAGGGTTGGAAAGGGAGAGGAGGAGGAGGAGGAGAGAAGGC